>OY986980.1:1373362-2746724 GCA_963920545.1 Lepidium didymum
CCTTGACATTCTTCTTAAATGGTCCCCGTTTTCAACAATGGACGAACTTTTACAGCAGGTTGTTTAAGGTTGGTTCCTTCTGTAATTTTAATGTGGTCTGTTTATTAATTTGTTTATATCCACTTTCCACTTACCAGTTCGAGGATATTGGAACTCATGGAACAAGAGTAATCATATACAACTTGTGGCTTAATGATGAAGGAATCTATGAGCTGAGTTTTGATGACGATGATGAGGTACTAACACTTTCTTAAAGGGTCAGAGGTCTATTGCAGAAATTGGGTTTTAAAAGTATTTAAGTTATTCTTTAATATTGGTATTATAGGACATAGGGCTCCGAGACGAAAACGCCCAGGACGGGAAACGGCTGCACGCTAAAACATTAGAACTAAGATCTCATATTTCATACCGCTTGCGACATTCTCTAAGGGTAATCCTCCTGATTATCTTATTATTTTTTCTTTTTAACAGTTGCAATGATGTTTAAAGCTGATTTGGTTTCTTTATCCTTAGGCCTACGTTTCCATATTATATCTCAAAAGGTTCAAAAACTTCAAAATTATACTTCGGGGAATCCCTGTGGAGCAATTCAACATTGCTGATGAATTCAGATATCCTCAGACTATAATGTACAAACCCCAAGCAGCTGAAACGGAATATGTAATACAAACTAAGATTGTTTCTTTTTCTTTCCTTATAATTGCTTGTTTTATTAAATGGAGCTCTGGCTGTGATTTCATATGCAGACATCAATCTATTTTTTAAGGTTTAGACTGAGAGCAAAATCACTAAGCTTTCTTATTACAGGCTGCCTCTGAAATTAAAGTTGGATTCATCAAGGAGGCGCCTAAACTACCAGTTACTGGTTTCAATGTCTATCACAAAAACCGTCTCATCCGGGTACGCAGTTATTTCCATGTTCATTATCTTTATCGGTTGTAAGTCTGTTAGCATATTTACACTTAAGCTTCCGGATTTGCAAGTAGCTTGATTAATTTGAGATCTCTTTTGCAATGCCACAGCCTTTCTGGAAGGTAACTCTTGAAGGATCAACGAGAGGACATGGTGTAGTGGGTATAGTAATTCATTCCCTTTATGTCCATTGAATTTGTTTAATTTGAGGTGAAACCTAAAGGAGATACTAATTAACCGAATTCTGTTCCCTAGGTGTTCTTGAAGCAAACTTCATAGAACCAGCCCACGACAAGCAAGATTTTGAGAGGTCTTCTGTATTTCAGCGGCTAGAGACGAGGTTGAAAAAGATTATCACTGATTACTGGTATCTTCGTCTTCTTCTCGAAAACCTTTCCAGTTATGTCTCAATGTTTTGTCATATGATTTCGGTTTCAGACTGCAATATCTTTGTTTGACTATTCTACTCTTTGTTATGGTGAAAAACAGGCAAAGCCACTGCCATATTTTCGGATACTATACTGATCAATCGCCTGCAGATAGGTCAAAAAGGATAGCAATACCTGATCAACCGCCTACTCTCAATACATTCAATTCTTCGCCTTTGCCTTCTGATCAAACTAGTCAAAAAGTTAGTCAAGGTGGTCCAATAATACGTGAAATCAGTCTTGGTAACGCCACTTCAAGCCGTACAGTTGCTGTTGCAGCGCCACATTTAAGAAATTACACAGGCGTAAGAAATAACTTCCAACCCGTACAGCTTAATCCTCAGCCTGTAGCTACAGTAAGTGATTTAGTCTGATGGTTTTAGTTTAATTCACCATAGAAAGAAAACACTAAAGTAAAACAGTCGTCCCAGGATACTGGAAACAACCACGATGGCAAGTCAGCAGCTGAGATAAGCGAAGAAAACCTACAACTCTTCATTAGGTACATATATAAACTCGATGAATTCATTTCAGTCTCGGGATCTATAATCAATTTTTGATGTATTCCTTCTTCAACAGGTGCGAGGAATATATAAAGAAAGAGGCTGAAATGGAACAGACTGTAAGTTTGATTCCGCAATACATAAAACCTAGACAAACATCTGGTTATTACATCGTCTATAATATCGATATGAATTGCTTTAATAAAACAGGTAAAGAGCTTAGAAAAAGAACTGGAAGAAGCTAAAAGTAAATGTGTACAGCTTGCTCTGCTTGTGGATGCTAAGAAGAAAGAGATGCAACAAGTTTAGCATAAAAACTAAAAACTTTATGGAGTCCAGAATTTATGTTAGAATTTGCTAAATAGTATGTCCCGTATGTATATAGAATCTGGGATATGGGCTTCTAACATATTTGGGCTTTGTGGCCCAATTAGACTCTAACGATGTGCACGCGCTATCTGAAAGCAAAATTTAGTTGAACGCACGTTGAAAAACCCTACTTTTGATTAAAAAGTTGTGAATTTGCTTATATATATAACATGCATATGATATATATATATATATATATATAAAGTTAGTATGTATCTGTCAGGAAAACAGTTAGGATCTAAGGCAAGGCACAGGAAATAGTTGTGTTTAAAGAAACATAAAGTTCAGATTGTATGAACCAATTGTATTTCAACGTTACTTAACTGGACTTGATAAGGACTATGAAGTGGTCCTGCTTTGTTACAAAAAAAGTACTGAATTTCATTTAAATTTTACTTAGAGTGGGGACACTTACAGAAGCCTAAGTAGTGTTATAAGTAATATGTATATATATCTTAATTTAAATTAAAATTGATTAGACAAAGAATTCATTAAATGATCAATATAGGTAAAGGTAGGTTGCAGTGGAATCTTCTGTAGTAAATTATATAGGGAAAATAATTTGTATACCAATCGGATGAAATTGATAATGAGTGTATGAAGTGAAAATATAAAAACACGATTTGAATCATTACAATAAAGATATGGACCGACGACCGACCAAACACTAAGAACGCATGGACCATAGTCAAAATTCAACATCCATTGCTCTATTATGTTATCGAGTGAACCAAAATCAGTAGCTCTTTTAAATTTAACTTTATATCCATGCCGATCTATTACTATCATTGACGCTTTCATTGTATTTTCAATTTGTGATCTATTACTATCAACACATATATAGTATTGCCGAATGCCGTGTTTAAGAGATTTTACCGCATTTAGAACAATGGTAATACATTACATAAGTTTGAACCATTTAGGTTATCAAAAAAATAATATTAATAATCAATTAAAATATTAGAAATTGAGAAATGTATTAGGTTAAAAATAGTTTAACATCATATATAATATTAGGGATTGAGTTATAGATCGATTCTGTCAATAAAAACTTTTAGGTTTTATGATTCTGTTTATATATATTAAACTATATGGTTGATGTAGATATCCAATAATAGATTAGACTTTTACTCTAAAAGACTCAAATATGCCATGTTATTATCAACAAAAAGCCACATTTAAAGGCTGAGAAAATGACATCCATTACATTATATTACAATTTCATTCTTTTTTTTCCCATTATTTGTCTCCTTATTGTTCCCATTCCAATGTACTCCTTTCACGAAACAAAACCATCTCGTAATAAAGACATTCTAAGGTATAATACAATTACAAAATTTACCAAAAAAAAAAACTTACAAACGTTGCTTTCGTGTTTTATTTTTGTCTTCATCTTTTATTTTCCTTTATTCACACTTATACCGTATTTTTTGTAAAGCATTAAAGTTGACTTTATAGTTATATTTTCATGGTCTCTTATATTCAAATACATATACTAAAAGAATAATCCAAATACATATATATATATACTACACTAAAGAAGGATTCAAATACATATAGTAGTTCCAAAACGCGTTAAGAAATTTGATTTCATTTTATTTGCCTAGAAATTGCATCTATGTTGGGGAAATCAGTTCGAGTGATTATGTCATCTCTTCAGTTTTTCTTATAGATGTGTAACCTCATATGATAGAGTTTAGAGTTTGGATTATAGATCTGTCATTCTAATTGTTGATAAAAAAATTATTCTATGCAACTTTGTAAACAAACCCTAGAAACAGAAATGCAAATATTGGCAACAAAATATTCAAATTTGATCAGCTTTTCTATATATTTTCTGTTTTTTAATTATTTATATTATTGATAATAACTTTCTATGTTTCAACTGTATCATTCATCTCATCAGCAAGTAGCAATGACTTTCTTTCAATTCATATTTGTCTTACGTGTATTCACCACAAGCTACACTACTTGTTATTTATTCATAAAATAAAAACAAAAACTACAAACTCCAAACTATATAAAGAGAAAATAAAAGAGAGAAATTAAGAGTCAACGAAGGATAGGAAGAGGAAAATAAACACAGGGCTCAAGAGACCTCTCGACATGTTTAAGAGACACTTCTTCTCGATCCTCTCCCACTTATCATTCTCTTCTCTCTTTTTTTCCTCTTATTTATATAAATATAGTAATTAGATTTCTCAATTATAAATAGCTTTTTTCATTCCAAAACCTTCGGACTGAACTAACCTGGATCGGTCCGACTTAATTCTTGATTTTTTAGAGTTCATGAAGCTTATTATTATCATTTGGAGTCGCATTATTAAATGAGTATTTGTAGGAAATCCATTTAATCATCGGAATATCATTTAAATATGTAAAAAGTAAAACATAACTTAAATTGTATCCATGTTTTACTCAACTAAAACTACATATATCCATATTATAATATCAGATGAATTAACAAAACCATAATAAAAATATAATATTGAATAAGGAAATAGGTACATTTTTTACTATTGCTATGCATAATTTATGACGAAATTGTTCAGCTATTTTGCATGTATATTTTATATTTCCAATCAAACAGTGGTGAGAAAATAACAATTTATACCAAGTGATTATGTAAGTTATTTCGCAAATTTAATGATAATTATTCAAATCCTAATTTCTTCTGGCTAACGACAAGATCTTGGTAGGATCAGAAACCATAACCTGGTCATGCTTTTCTAGTAAAATCTCCAACCTTAACCGGTAGAAATAGAACTAAAAATACCAAATATAATTACATGTAATTTGATTCGTCTATTATATAAAATTATATTCAAATTCACAGTAAAAAGAAAAGAATACACAAAAAAGTATTTGTAGGTGGCGCAGTGTTCCCTTGTATAGGCCATATAGAGTCGAAAGAGTAACATGCTTTCTTATTTTTGCATCTTTGGTTACTTATTTTTTTCTTTTGTAAAATTTTCTTTTTATCATTCATCTCACTCGATAACGAATAGAGATGTTATAATATATTGATAAAAAAAACAATAACGAATAATTATTAATAAACTAAATTTTTACAATCAATAAAAAGAGAGCCTCTTTTTCACTGCCCCGAATCTCTCTGTTTTCATAAACTATTCCGTATGAATAATATTATATTAGTCTAGTTTTTAATAATTCACCAAATCATTGATTAAAGTGAGTGGAAAGAAAAGAACAGTATTCATTAATTTACTGCATTAGAAATCAATACAATGTTATTTTCCTAAGAAAATTTACTGTATTAATACCGTGACATGGGTTCAAGTAATGATTTATATATAGTAACAAACTAACAATACATTTAACCGAATAGTTGAATATGAGGTAAGTGTTTAAATGTTACATATCTGTTGTATTTTTTACCGGAACTCGATTATAGAAAATTATGTTTATTTTAGGTGATATTGTTAGGGGTTTGGATTGCAGATTAATCTTGTCGATTCAAACAAAAAAACTAATAGTTGAATGTCTTTCTGACAAAATTTCAAGAAAAGAAAAAAAAAATATATATATATATATATATATATATATATATATATAGATTATCTACCATTTTTAGCATTTTATTATAAGAAAATACGGTAAATTATAACTAAAGATTTTTGACCAATTTTAGATTATTGTCGATTTTTTGATTAATTTTGATTGAAAATATGTTAAAAATTCATTTTTCCACCAACTTCACATTATTATTGTTATGATCAAAATTCAATTATTTTCTAGTAGTGTCTGAGATTGCAGTTTATATATAAAATAATTTATTGAGGAATAAAAGAGTAGTCATGATTTGATAACAAGATTAGTTACCTCATAACAATCTAAATATGGATATACTAAATTTGATGGAGACGTACGTACTTCAAACTCTCAATCTTGCCGTCAAAATTTTGTTTAGTATATCCCAAAAACAAAAGAAAAATTGTAAAACAAAATCAAAAAAAAAACTTACAACGATATTTATGAGCTGTACTTATTTCATGTCACCGTGGAATGGGTGGATTAGGCAATGAATGTCACATGTAATAATTTGATTAAAATTTTAATGAATCGTTATGTAGTTAATTTATGTGATTGTTTTGGGATAACATATAATTTTATTCTCCAAAAGAGCCAATTTCGATTACAAGATATATGTGATTGTAGTGATTCCTTTAACTAAAAACATGACCTACTATTTTATTATGAGAAATTTTTTTGCATATATATAACTTGACAAAATGTTTGACTAAAAAGAAAACAAACTTGACTAATTAAGTGTATTAATACGTTACCATTAAAGTTTCCGTAAAATATGAATAGAAAATACTCCTTACTAATTTTACAGTGTTAAAAGTAAATAGAAGAGAGATAAACCCTAAGGTATATATATCTAGTTGAGCAATTAATATTGATTATGATTAACATATATCTAATCCCGCGGGATTGCAATTAAACGTAATTAATACGATTCATTAATACGTACGGACACATGCGCAAAGTTTTGGTTTTTCTTTAATCATCAAGAACAATTATGTGTATAACTTCAAAGGATAAATAGAAGTTAAGACAAAATGCCACGTGGCAAGCTCCGGTCCATGGGATGAGAAGAAGAAAGCTAGAACCGGTGGATCATCTCCCGTGGGTTGTGAGACTGTGAGTCGATAGTGAGAGAGAAAGAGAGAGTCTTTGTTTAATTCTTTTTAACTTTGATACAGACAGAACTAGAAGCGTTTTGTTCAGACAAAGCCGAAGTGAGAAGAGGGAAACAAAAGCTTTTCACTTTGGTATTCATAGAATCTGCAAATACCAAATCAGATCAGTGTGTTGGGGAGAGAGAGAGAGAGACACTTCAATTCTGGGGATGAGCCGAGCAGAAGAGAGAGAAAGCTAAATTAAATCACGCCCATGGCGGCGTTGCAGAAATCTATAAAGAAATTTACAGATTCATAATTACCTTCAATTCTTTTTCTTTCTTCTTTACTTTATCTTACTTTAGTTTGTTCCAAAAGAGAGAGAAAGATCTTGGTAAGGATTCGAATTTAGGGTTTTTAGTGAGAAGAAGAAGAGATAAAGGATTTCATGGTAATTAGGGTTTTTGAATTATGGATATTGTTGGGTTAAGATTAGGGTTTGAAGTGTTAGGTATTTGGAAATGGCTGGGATGTTTTCATTAGGAGGTAACAACAACGGAAGAGACGAAGAAGAAGAAGAAAATCAACAACAAGAAAAAACGAATTGGGTTTGGTATAGATCAAACACAAACACAAATCCAAGCTCTAGTCAACAGATATGGCAAATTCCACCAGAGCAGATACTCATGCATCATCATCATCATCCACAACAACAACAACAAAGTTTAGATCTTTATCCAGGTCATCAAATCGACGTCTCTGATTTAGCCACCTCATCAAGATCCATCACTATAAGCTGTCGGGACTGTGGAAACCAAGCTAAGAAAGATTGCACTCACATGCGTTGCAGAACTTGTTGTAAGAGCCGTGGATTTGATTGTTCTACTCACGTGAGAAGCACGTGGATTCCTGTTGCTAGACGCCGTGAAAGACAACAACAACTTCATATGTCTACATCTGGTGGTGGTGGTGGTGGAAGTGGTATTGGCGGTGGTGGTGGTACGTGTATATCTAAACGCCATAGAGATACTACTCTTCCGGGAACTTCCTCCTCCGCTCGTTTACCATCCGACTCAACAGGTTTTTATTTCAGATTTTGTCTTAATAATAACAATTTGAGATCCATTCAACTTCAGATTCAAACCTTATGTTTCTGTTAGAACACATTAACACGAATTGTTTAACACAACAATATATGTGAGCTTAACTTTACTACTTAAATTTTGTTTACTCATAATAATTACAACATTTTTTATAATAAAATTCATTCTAAATCGTAAATTCCGATTGTGTTATCCATTTTTTTTAGAAATTTTGATATAACATCGACATAGTGTGTGTTCTGTTTTGAAATTAAACACATTAACAAAACATGATAACACAAACACAATATTTTGTGTTTATGTGTGTTATTATTTTATTGTAAGATAGTGTTTTAAATTTAATGTGTATGTGTTTATATATGTTTTTAATTAGGGTTAGAAATGGGGGAGCCAAGTTTTCCGGGGGAAGTGAACTCAGATGCACTTTTCCGATGTGTGAAAATGAGTGGTGTTGACGACGGAGGAGATGGTCAATATGCTTATCAAACAACTGTGAACATCGGAGGTCATCTCTTTAAAGGACTTCTATATGACCAAGGCCCTGAAAGCAGTTACATGAGTGGTGGTAGTGGCGGAAGCGATCATCAAAGTTCTTCTGCAGGAGCCGGAGGAGGAGGAAATCAGTTTAATCCTCCGGTAGTAACCGACGGTAGTGGAGGAGGAGGAGGAGGAGGAGGAGGAGGATCATCGGCGATGTTTGTTGATCCTAATTCTGGTGGTTACTATTCAAGTAACATGACAACTAGTGTGTTCATGCCACCAGGTACGCTATTCTATCAAAACCCACCTAGATCTTGATTAATTTAATCAAGAACTTTGAGTTTGTTTTTTTTTTTTTTTTTATAGATTCTATATATGTAATGTGTCTTTTGTTTTGATTGTTCTAGAACAAAATACATTTGTATGTGTGTTTGATTTTATGTATAATGTATGCGTTTGATTTTATCTTAAGATTGTACGGTAATGAATCTTTATTATTTGTGAGTTTATATATACATTCAAGCTTTTTCTTTTTGGTTCTCGATACGATTTTTTTCCCATGTTTATGCCGATGTTGCCGGTTTGCTTCTCCAATTAGATAAACTCGAAAAAATTCTTATGTTATAATATTGGGTAAACTATTATATATTCATAACGTCTACTGAAGTCTACATAATTTTAGATCCTCAGAACTATGAGAATCGATTTTCTTCATAAAGCATAAACCATTTAATATTGTTAGATATAATATTAATCTATATAGATTTAGAGGTAAATTAATTAGACTGTAAGTAAAAAGTGACAAAGACAGAAAAGCAAATAAGAGCAAAGTTTTAATTTCAAAATATGTTACGTTTACATTAATGGTCCTATATATTGTCAAATCTACACTGATGGTGTTCTACTAATTCACATTAAATTAGAATCTAGAGGATAAAAAATATGATGTAGTATATATATTGTGGATTCATTATATAATTCGTACGTTCTTACATCACATGCCTACTATGGTAAGTAAAACCAATTGGTTCTAAAGGTTATTAGTATGTATAATCAATATTCGTAAGATTTAGTAATAATATCTCTTAGTATAACCTTTCCTAGAGTAGAATAAATCATCTAGAAGATATATAATCTTAGAACTTAATTAATTAGTATGTTTTTTATCGCAAGCCATTAATCAATATGCGTACAATTAATAACAACGATTAACATTTTGTATATACTTAACGTATAGTAATTAATTATACATCCTTGTTTTAGTTCAAGGTATATAATAATATATCCTAGAGCCTAACCTTGGTCGCCATATGCAAATCAATATTATGAAATCATATTGATATAAATTAAAGAAGTTATCAACTAAAATATTATGTCAAAATATAGAGGACTTACTCATAAAATCTTAAAACCTTTCTTGCTAATCTGTTTTATGTTTTATAACCATAACAAGGCGTAATTAGCTCATGTATATTAATACTTATTTCCGGAAGATAAGACACGTGCGCAACTACTATGTATTAATTAACTATATATGACACGTTCACTTAATTTGATGAACAAAAAAATCGAGAAGAAGAAACAAGACACGATTAGATCACCTGAAGTTCACGTAGTTAAGCCTCAGAAACGTTCCTTGGATAGCAAGTCAAACCATCCTTCTTGTTTCTGAACTCTCAAATAGTGAAAGACATAACACTAAGAGATATGATTTCTGGTTAGAATTGAGTTCAAGAAGATTCATAAGACATAAGTCACATAACCAGAGAGACAGACAGAGAGAGAAATAGAGAAAGAGAAGTAAAAGATGAAATTAATATAAAGAGGAATGTTGCAGAGATTGAAGATAAAGAGAGGCAAGTAAGGACGTACCAGAAAAAATAGAAGAAGAGAAATCTAAAACATAAATAGCTTTATTAAAAATAAAAAAAGCTAGCTAGGGTTTATGGTGTAGAGCTTTAGTTTAGGGTGGGGATGAAAGAAACTGGTTCAGTGATGCAGTAACCTATAATTGTGGTGTGTGCCCATACTTTTCATTTAGCTTTTCTTTTCCTTTGGACAAGACACGCAACACATTACTTTATGATCCAATTGCGTGTAATCTTACCGTGTACTTGTGATATATGTCTATATAGGTACATTGAGTGGTCCTTTGAAGAACTATATTCTAAATGAATATTGAAGTATATGTATCACATTCATTCATTGTGAAATTCAACAGTTATCATTTCACGTGATATCTAATACGCCAAAGGCTGTTTTTCTTCGGACTTTTTGAGTCGAATATATGAACTAATCATTGGCTCTATTTTCGAAAATTACTATAGTAGTTGATCTTAATTACCATCACCAATTTTTTTTTACCAAAACCAATTCACGATGAATATTGATCCATATATATGTATGGTGTAATGACTTCCTCGTGACCACCTCTTTGGAGGTCATATGTTCAAATCCTACAAAAGAAAAATATATAAAAATAACAATAGTGATCGGGTAGAAAAATGACAATCTAAATTTTATGACTTTAATTAATTCAAAGAAGTTTGGATTCGATTACCGTTTGAAATATGCAACATTACTTTTAGGTTAGCTAACTCTATATATTTTTCGATCTAGTATAATATTGAAGATCTCAATCATTTCAAGTGTAAATGTCTAATATGATATATAAGTACTCAACAAAATTTTGTATCCATGAAAATTATCGAGTTCATCCGGATTATATTCGTTGCCAAATAAAATTTATCTCAACTATCACATAAACACAACCACTAAAAATAAATATCAAAAATTACTTATAAAATATCTCAAGCTTCAATAATATGTAAAACATGTGGAATTTAACTTATTAGGTGGGCCTTTTCGACAAAAAAAAAAAAAAAAAAACTTATTAGGTGGAAGATAAGAGTGATATGAATCATCACATATATTGTTTGTATGTGTGCGTGTTTGTTCTCTGTATCTCTCTAAATTTATCTTCTGATCAGACCAAGCAAAAGGAGGATAAGCTTGAAGTAAGCTTCACGAAATGCGAGTCTAATGAAAGAGAGCTTGAAGCTGTTCCATGGAGGGTAACGAGCTTCAAGATCCATTGCTAAGCTTCCTTCCATTATTGCCTTCTCATGACTGAAACAATCGAATGAGTATTTCCCATGATATCTCCCTATTCCACTTGCTCCTACTCCTCCAAATGGTAACGCATCACACATATACTGCAATACCATTCAAACACTTAATTACCATAAGAAAAATTAGAAGATTCTTAACCTAAATGTTGACGAAAATCTGAATATATAAACCTGGATCATGACGTCATTGAAGGTGACACTTCCTGAGGATGTTTCTGACAAGATTCTAGCTTTAAGATTCTCGTCTTTAGTGAATGCATAAATAGCAAGTGGCTTTGGTTTTGACTTGATGATCCCAATGCTATCTTGGATGTCACGTAACTTTATAACAACAGAGGAAATAGACAAAAACCAGCAATGATTAGTCCATTATCTTCTAATTAATCTGTATGAATGTGTACGTTAGATGTGCTTACAGTGATAATTGGGAGAATTGGACCAAATATTTCTTCATTCATGATCTCAGAATCAAGAGGAGGATCCAATAAGATCGTTGGCTCAACAAATCTGTCAGATAAATTTTAGGTTAAATGAACTGTAGAACTGAATACTTGTGATCCAAGGAACGTGATTAAATCAAATCTTACAGGTTATCTTCGTCTATTGAACCACCAAAGACGATTGAATCTTTAACACGAGGATCATTAAGAAGACGCGAGAGTCTCTGAACATGTTGCTTGGTAGCAATCCTTGAAAGACATCCAGATTCTTTAGGATTTTCCCCAAAGAAAGACTTTACAGTCAGCTTCAACATATCAATCTACAGAAAAACCACCACAACTTTTATCAGAAACAGAGTTTGCGATAGCGTTTGCGTTGTGTGCGTTTACTTACCAGAGAAGGTGCAAAACGCTGTTCAACAAGAACGTAATCTACAGAGATACAAGCTTGTCCACTGCAAGATCCCCATTTTCCTCCAGTGATCCTCTTCACAACTGACTATATATTCATCACCAACAATTCAACTTCAGAGACTTTTACAATCAAGAGTTTTTTCTGTTTCAATCGAAAAAACAGAGCAAAATACAGACCTTGATTTCCTTTGAAATTGTTTGATGATCAACAATGGTGGGACATTTTCCACCAAGCTCCAATGTTACAGGAGTCAGATACTCAGCTGCTGCAGTCATTACAATCCTTCCAACTCTCGGACTCCCTACAAACAAACAAAAACATCAATTCCACGAATTCACGAGTCATCGAATTGAGGGGGGTTCAATGGATTGATACCAGTGAAGAAGATCTTGTCCCATTGTTGCTGCAAGAGGATAGTAGCAACATCAGGTCCTCCTTGAATGACTTTGATCGCTTTATTGTCGAGATAAGAAGGGATTGCCTTGGCGAGGAAGGCAGATGCGTTAGGACTTAGTTCAGATGACTTAAGTAGCACGGTATTTCCTGCTGCTATTGCCGCAATCAATGGATCCAGTGACAAAGCTAGCAACAAACACAAACAACAAAACACACAGAATCTGTAATTCTCTTTGTTTCTTTTCTGAAAATTAAACTAAATCAAAATCTAAAATCTTACATATTGGAAAATTCCAGCTAGACAGAACAAGAACTGTCCCATACGGTTCAGTTATCACTTTCCCTTTAGCAGGGAAGAACAACAAAGGAAGACTTTTCTGTTTTTCAAGCACCACAACAACAATAATCAAACCAAATCATATGATTAGTTTATCAAAAATTCACGATAACCGGATCTACTAAACCGAATTCAGAGTAATTCCATAAATTGGGAGTATATGGTTGGTGTTGGTTCTTACCTTTTCAGGGACGACCCATTTATCAAGACAGTTTAAAGCAGTAGAAGCTGATCTCATGACAAAACCAAGCTCATCTCTAAAAGCTTCAGTACTGTGTTTACCCAAATCTTCAAACAAAGCCTTACAGATCTTATCTTCATTGTCTTTAACCATCTCTATTATAGCTCCGATCTGTGTCTTCCTCCACTTCACACTCCTCGTCCTCCCACTCGCAAAAGTCTCTCTCATCTCTCTCAAACTCTCCTCCACAGTTTCCTTCATAGCTTCCATGTTGTCTCTCTCTAACTCTCTTCACAACTTACTAAAAAGCTCTGTTTGATTGCCTCTTTTTCAGAGGTGGAATGTTTCTATTTCAAGTGTCAACAAACTTACAGGTAATGGTTAAAAGTTGAAACTAGTTGGAGCAAGATAAGATAAATATTAAATAGGTTTGCAGATCTTACTGTTAAAGATCATTCGATTATCGTGAATGTGGAAGTCCTTATCTTTGAATTAAATGTTGTAGTTAATAGAATTCTTTTATTCCAACATGTTAGAAAAATATCTAAAAGTAGTTTATATTATATGAACAATATGAATCGGTTAATTACATTTATTGACGCCTCTATTCATTGTCTCACCTAACAAAGTCCGAAATGTATAGTCCTTTGCACCGCCCAATAAATGCTTCGCCGCACCTAATATCAAATTCATATAAGTACATTATAGTATAAATTATTTTGGCAATTATTAAAATATAGAGTGTAGATGATATAGTATAGAGTAATACGATGTCTACTGTAAATCTGCCCTTGAGACCTTCAATAAAGTTAGTGTATTAAAAACGTAAATAATACGTGAATTATTTTAGAATTAATCACATTTGGGACCCACTGTAGATCTGTGATTATCTTTGTATATGTAAGAACTGGTTGAGAAATTTGGTCCAAAGAAAAAACTGGTTGGGGGGAATTGTCATATTAACTCATACTTAATGTGATATGGAAAATAATATCTTTTTAAGATATTGATGTCGACGATATTGAGAAAATGATACATGGGTTTCATGTTATATGACTCGTATTAAGCCCATTAGGCCCATAGGTCTGGTTAGGCAGTTAAATATAACTCTCACTTTACCACCAGGTTAGTGACCCATTGGACTTGTATCATTACGCTAGTTATTAAGTGGGAAAGAAATAAAAATTAAAGAAGTAGAAAGAAGATAAGAGGGGTGTTCCGAGAATCGAACTCGGGACCTCTCGCACCCGAAGCGAGAATCATACCACTAGACCAAACACCCAATTGCTCATAGTTCACTAAAACAGTTTTATATTTGTAAAAATAAAACAAATGAAAGTTTTACAATTAAAAATGTTTTCACCCTCTTATTATGTATGTGATTACTGATTACAATAATTTCTACTCTCGGATCATATATGATACAAAAACAATGTCCATGTTTGTTTGGGTCCCATTTTCCGATCCTTCACATTGGGCTTTCCACCGACGGTCGAGTGGACCCAGCAAGCCTGAATTTATAGTCCATATTTTTCAATCATTATCGTGACATACGAATCATTAGTTTCTTACTTTCTTTGTCTTTTTATTTTATAAACTTAAATCTGTGTGTTAAAAAAAAAAAAAAAACTTTCATCTCAAAATACAATTGGTCAATTGATAGATGTATAGAGTTATAATCTTGATATATTCTTCTTTAAACAAACGACTTTTCCTATAAAATTATAATTTTAAAAATTAAAAGGTAATTTTTGACCACATGATATTTAATTCAATTTTAACTACGGACCCTCACAAATCTTTCCCAAAATCAACAATACAAGTGAGAAAAAGTTGTGTTGTTGCTATCTAGTACTTCTCTTTTACGTTCAGAAACATAAATATTTTGAAAAAAAAAACTGAAAATTATATATAACTCGGTGTCGGTGATAATTTTGGCCGGATACACTTAAACATGATTTATCTAGGTTTTGATGCGATTCCAGTCAATACATCGTTAGAATACCACTACATTTAAACCTTTTTATAAAATTCCATAAGTTCTTGTATGTCATAAAATAAAATACAGGTTCAGACATCTTTGTCGACTGGTTTGGTAAGAAGACAACCAGATTGTAATTCTAAATTCTAAAGTTTATACTATCACTACAATTTCAACTATTGTAACAATTGTATTATGATGTTGAAAATTAATAATAATTTATGATGTTTTATATATATTTTTGTTATAAATTTTATTTGTTACGTTTTAAGAAAAATCATTATAATTATATTTCGTAACAATTTATAACGAAATTGTTAGTATATATTTTTTTACTAGTATTATGATATTTTTGTTACAAATATATATTTATGACGTTTGTATTGTAACTATTTATTAATCATAAAAAAATTTATAACAATATATTTATATTAGGATGAAATATTACATTTCAATACAATTTTTTTGAGTGTACACTTTTATTCCTTCGTTATAATGGGAAATGTTGACGTGGCTAGGCGTGATTCGTAAGTCGTAACGAGATATTACCAAATAAGTCTCTCAAATTCACAAAACCTACTAAAACCCACTCTTGCTTACATTACAAACTCCAATCACTTCTCTGCATTCTCCACCATCTCTTTCTCTCTCTCTCTCGATCTTGACACGTAATAAAGTTTAAATTTTGAAAAGAAGAAGCTAATGAAATCTTTGTAAAGATATTGGAATACGAACAAATATTTTGAAATATGGACTCGCTCCTCCTATTTTTAAACTAATTGTAGTCATTGGGCTTTAACTATTAAGAAACAAAAATGGAGTGTGTAGAATCATTTCTCGTCGATTTCTCTGTTGATGACCTTCTCGATTTCTCTAAAGCCGACACTGCTTTTGAAGAGTCCTCTTCTTCACTAAGAGAAGAAGACGAACCAGAACATCAGAAAGCTAAGAGCTTTACCGACCAAATTACTCGTCTTTCACCTCTCGAAGATCTCTTATCTATTCCCAGTGATGTTCCAGTGAGTGTCACTCTATTTATCTCTCCCCTGTATTTTACTCTGTTTTTGTTTGAGATTTTTCTTATGTTTTGTCTGTTAAAGGTTGGTGATTTGGAGGACCTAGAGTGGTTATCAAATTTCGTGGAGGATTCTTTCTCAGAATTGTATCTTTCCAGTGATTTGCTGGCCAGTCAAGTCGCGTCGGTGGAGGTTGAGAAACAGTGTGTCCCGGTTAAACCTAGAAGCAAACGACGTCGCACCAACGGTAGTACTTGGTGTTTGAATCCGCCGTCTCCTACGGTGTCTACAGACGTCGCCGGAAAGAAAAAGAGAGGGAGACAGAAGGAGGAAACGTCTGGTGGTGACAGAGCTCAGCAACAACCAAGACGGTGTTGTAGCCATTGTGGAGTTGTGAAAACACCTCAATGGAGGATGGGTCCGTTAGGTGCAAAGACGCTGTGTAATGCTTGTGGAGTCCGGTTTAAGTCGGGTCGGCTTTTACCTGAATATAGACCCGCTTGTAGTCCAACATTCTCCACTAAGATTCATTCTAACTCTCATAGGAAAGTGTTGGAGCTCCGGCTGATGAAATCGGCGGATCCGGGTCGGGTTTAGTTCGTTTTTTTGTTTCCTTCTTTTATTTCATTAGTTAAGACCAATATTTTATAAATTTAATATGCATAATGTAATCTTTGCACACTCTTTACTTTTAGGGTTTTCAAATAAATATATGACGAGAAACCGAAGAGAGACATGTTTCGAATTATGTCATAAATTATAACTTAATTAAGTTGGTGCATTAAATTATAACACCCACGAATATTATTGATTTTGTTTGGGACTCTTTTGTCATTATTGTATTACCATACGATGAATTCAAAGTCGTTGAACCCAATATTAATCCATATTGTGCGGCTTCAAATACCAATGCATTGGTTCTTTTCTCCTTGCATTACACGAATATCAGCGATTCGTAATTTTATATATGTATAATATTAACGCAAATTCATTGTCAATAATAAATAAATATATTAAGGCAGATTCTTAAATAAAGATCTATGGTTGGATATTTTTAGCCGTTGGCAAGTGAAAGAATTGGGATCTTCCTTTTAGATTTATAGTTTACAATAATTCATGATTAATTAAGACTCATAGTTACTGTAAAAAGTGCTTTATCATATAAATAAGGGTATTATTTAATGTTTAAATTGAAGCAGAATCTCCCGAAATAATATTACATAGAAGAAGATTCTTGTAAGATCTTTAGACCGTCGGAAAGGAAAAAAACAGTTGGAATTATTGTGTATGTAGTGGTGACAAAGCATGCTTTAAGGCAAGTCATTGTTCTTAGGCAAATCATTGATTTTAATTATGATTTTCTGTTGATTTTTTACAACCGGGATACCAACAACCGCTGTCTCCGCCGCTTCCATCACCTCCCCATCCAAATCCAAATCCCCATCCTCCACCTCCACCTCCACCACCACCTCCACCACCACCTCCACCTCCACCACCACCTCCTCCTCCTCCTCCATTTCCGCCGCCACCACCACCTCCACTTCCACCTCCATTTCCTCCGCTTCCTCTACCCCAGCCACGGCCTGAACCATTTCCACTATCCCCACCTCCACCTCCTCCGCCGCCACCACCACTGTTTCCTTTTTTCATTTTGTGGGAATTGTCTTTTCCATTCCCACTATTTCCTCCTCCACCTCCGCCTCCACCACCTTTACCTCCTCTTCTTCCACCACCACCACCTCCTCCTCCGCCACTACCTCCTCCTCGGCCTCTTCCTGATCCGTTACCTCCACCTCCACTTCCGCCTCGTGGTTCACATTGTCCCTTCTTATTCGCATTACTATGCTTACCAACTAAAGCCTTTTCAAACTCAACGGTCGAAATATTGGCAATTCCGCTCGTAGAGTCTAAAACCCTTGAAGAAGTAGTAGCATTCAGAAAACTACTCTCACTTCCATCTCTCTCCTTTAAGTCACGTAACCCATAAACAGAGTTAGAGCTTAGCAACAACACAACATAAACAAAACCAAACAAGAAAAGCACCAAACTAGATGATGGTCTCTCTCTTATACTCTCCATTTAAACTTATCAATATATATATATATATATATATCATCGAACTTTTATATTCACTTCTGATCAATGTTTATGCTTCAACACCTTCTCCTTACACTCCTTTTATACTGTTTCTGTCCACTCTAAACTCACTATGTCTAATCCTTTGCAATTAATTTAATTAATCTGATGCACATGCATGTCACATATATAACCTACCAACTTTTAATTCTCTTTAATTTACAATACTCAGCTGCAAAAAGAGACGAGGTTGATAAGACTTAAGGACGTATGTATATATAACTATAGGTTTTTCAATTATTAAACTTTGTTTGCAATTTATCTATCTATCGATCATTGAAGGACCAAACTATATAAATTGCTCCACGCGCAAGACGCTCCATGATATATTTACATTTATATTTTCGTTATATATTTATATGTATAAGAAAATGCAGTTAAAAGCGTGTTTATATTAATTAATGTCATTTTGTATTAATTTAGTCGTATAATTGCGTACGTAGGAGTTCATTGCAAATGCATGAATTAGTAAGTAAAATGTCACATAAGACATATCTACTATTTTTGTCAACAAAATTAGACACATTAATAAATGGAAATAAATATAAATACTGTATGATAAAAATAGTAGGTGATGTGGGTGCCAAAAGAATGTTGTCTAACATACCCGAACAAAATATATATATATATATATATTGACAATGGATCATGTCTTCTCTTTTGGTTTACGTTATTTCCAATTTTAATAATGTCTTCACAAGAAAACGTTTCGTTTGTGATGTTGGTTGGATCTGAATAGCCCTACTCTTCTTTTCGGCCTACCAAAATGTTTAATTGCGAAATTATTGATTTTTTAATTTAAGAACCCTAACTTTCACATTCACCTGTCTTAATATCAACAATTAGATCAAGAAACTCTCATCCATAATCAAACTCTCTCAAATTCTTACTAATATTATTTGGAACAAAACACAATTTCTTAGAAAATTTTATGTGAGAAATGCAGTTATACTCAACCACTGGATAAAAACACTTCTATTAGTTTTTATTTTCGAAATAAATACACAATCTTCTTCTGAACTGATTAATCACTAATTTCTTCAATTTTTATAGTATGATAGATATGTTGATTATGTTCCATGATATAAATTACTTCTAAACACTTTGTTTCGAATCTTGTCATTAGGTATTAATTGACTGAAAACCTGTCATTTGGTAGGAATTTGGGCCGAAATGATTAGGCCCAATAGTTCTATTGGGTTTATTCGTTCTTAAATTTGGGTCAGTATGTAATATGATAATTCAGCTTGACAAGTCGATACATATCCGAATTTCGAGGGTCTCTTGATATTAATTAGGAGCGGTTTCGTAATGACTTTTCTAGTCTACAGTTTTAGTCGTACAGCGAATTTCAAATTTTTAGATAGCCTCTGACTTTTATTTTAAAAAATTAAGTCATGAATTATAAATTTAAAAGAAGAAAAAGAACGTATCAAAAAACAAAACGAAGAAAAGTATATGTGAGAAAAAACACAAGTATCAATCTCAGAGTTCGGACTAAGAACCAAAATAGGAATTAAATGAAAATAAATATATGTGATTTTTTTTTTTTGGGGTCAAATACAGGAGAACACTCTTGTTTTTTTTTTTTGTTCAAACGACGAGAACTTTCTGAGATCAAATTGACAAGAAAAAACGATGGAGACTCGTGAAGTGATTGAAACCACAATCGCACCGAGACGAAAAGACTATAGGCCCAAATCCATTAATGTTTCTAATTATTTACTCCTTTTGGTCGTTTGTTAATTATTACTAATAATTTGGATAGTTATCGTTATTTTATCCTCTTTTATTAATGGTAATTATGTAGAGATGACGACTTCACGACGTAAAGAACGAATTAGGTTTCATTTCAATGTAAATTTTGTTGTATTTGTCTTACTTTTCGTTTAATTTTTTATATTATATTTTTTACATTGTCAATAAACTCTTATTCTATAACATAAATTTATCCATAAAACTATAAATAATATCAGGTGACGATTACGCAGATTCCTAAAATTAAAATGAAATTTTTTTCAGCTGAAATAGACTAATTAACCACTAGACCAAAAACTTCCAATCACCCGGTAGAATTTATTTATTGAATTGTTTAGTACTATATTGTTACAAAAAGTACATTTCAGATTATTATTTTTGGTATTATTAAATTCGTAAAAAGGGTTTAACTTAACATATATAGTTAACAAATTTGAAATAAATTATAAGTATAGTAACATCTAATTAAGTGAAATAGCTGATGTCATAGTAGTTATGTACGTTAGTATGTGGGAAGTAGAATTAGACATATGAAAAAGTTAGTTCACATGTTGACAAGCACAATAACCTAAGGTTTGATTTGATCATACAATAATATTCTTTTATTTTTCAAACTTCACAAAGCATGTGGACATGTGCAAATACAGTACATTAAATTTTTATGTTATCATGTTTGAACCAATGAAATTGGTTTGGCACTTGTTGCAATACGTGACACTCTTTAACTCTTTTTAAGCTGGCCATATATTTTTAAATGAGGTATTTTTAATCTGTGACATAACATAATTGTTGATCGGGTATATCTTAGGGTCCTAGTGGCAACTCGAAGACAAATAAATATGAAAATAAGAAAATTACTGTTGACTAAAGTTTAATTAAAATGTTAGGAGAATATTCTCTTCCCTCTGAAAATAAATATTTGAAAACATGTTTCTTACATTCTTGTGCTATTTTTTAATTAATAATTTTAATTATAATAGAGTTAATGGAATGCGTTAAAAACAACAACTCTCTTTAATCAAAATTTTTAACTTAAAACTTCGGTTTCTAAATTTATTTATTTATTTCATTTTTGTTAAACAAGATGAAAACCTTCACAACTATATATATCTCTTTTTACGATTTAATTATCAGTGTTGGAATTAGTTTTTAATTCATGATATAGCATGAAAATGAGAGGTTCAGGCAAAAACAAATAAATTAAGACAAAACAAATTTAAGAAAGAGGAGAACGACATGTTATTATCTAAAACAATCAATTAACTAACTATTATCAAAAAATAAAAAAATTTAATTAACTAATCAAGTTTTGTTTTAAAGAAAACTTTAAAATCCATTTTTTTAATATCATGATGAAATATGTACTATAATTTTTTCCCAAATAATACCACTCTACCTCTAGACTTTATCTCAGTGCTTTTCTAATTGGGCTAAGCGATACTTAATTGGTGTACGTAGTTCACATTGTTGTCAATACTTTTTAATTTCTATACTTAAAGTTGTATAGTCAATTAAATGATATGTACATATTTGTATTCATTAGTTTATATTTTTCAGTTCAATCACTCAATGAGGTTATCCAAAATCTTCGACTAATGATATTTTTAAATTTTTTTTTAGGGTTTACATAAAGCATCTTACATCATCCCACAAGTTGGGAATTAAAATTTAATTCGGAAAATACTTTTTTTTTCTTTCCGTTGAATTTTATCATCGTTTTAGGAAGATTTTTGTCTGAAAAAGTTTAGTTTAGATTTAAATATATTTTTATTCCACAATACCAATAAATTTTCCTACCCAAAATCATTAATTACAAAATAAATAAAATAATATATTTAAATACAGGATAAAAGCATTTCTCCTTTTCTTTTACAAAAAAAATACAGGATATAATACAATATTTACTTAGTTTTTGAATATCAGCATGACACTTGTATCACTTTATTATACATAATATATTATACGCTTGACTAAGATCATCTTATTATAGGTATACACATGCATGATCATACGTGTATATAAAAAAAAATTCTATATATACAAGATAACGACAACCTAACTTATAATTTGATGGTTGAAAATATATACAATACTTTAAGCGATTTTCAACTGCTACGATGATATGGACGGTAAGCTGCTAAAGTATTTGGGTCGGAGTTAAGGATTCTGCAATTGGTAGCTCTCAACCATTTTTAAATAAATAACCAATTAACAAAACATTTTATTTGGATAATTATCCAATACAGTTAAAAATAAGATAATGGTTCTTAGTTAAAAATAAGATAATGGTTCTTAGTTAAAAATAAGATAATGGTTCTTAGTTAAAAATAAATAAAAAGGAAGATAATGGTTATGATCACAATCACACCTTAATAAAAATATCTTGAATTTTGTTATAAAACAAATTTTCTCACTATAATAAAAATGCTGACTTTGGTTAAATGATTAAGTCCACTTCTGCTACTTTTTCTATAGAAATTCGATCCCAAAAAGTCACATAATCTTATGTTAGATATTTTTTGGGATTTTAGAAAACTGTTTGAACTGTTGGGAAAAAATATTTGAGCTATAAATTGATAAGAGTCCAACTAATTATTGAAAAAAAAAATTGTTAAATCATATTTTAAAATATATATGTGGCATTAATCTTTGTTTTATTAAAGCGTTGAGATTAGGGCGTTAATCAAATAAAGAGAACATAAATGTCGTATAGTTGAATTAATTAAATATATTAATGGAGGTGAAAGGGAAACTTATGTCCTTTGGCGAGTAGCGGTTGGCTTAAACATTAACCCCCAGAAATATATATAAATCTCTTACTATTCAAAATATTCCGAAACAATAGGCCAAAATCCAAATCAAACTTTGATATTACTTTTTCTGAATGACGATTATAAAGAGATCATCCAAAAATTATAAATCACATTTTTTCTGCAATATCAATACAAAACTAATAGCAAGAAATATGAACATTTTTACGAACAGAATGCTTTCGGATATTACTCATATTTGGACCAACCAAAGTCAGTTATAAATTATAGTCAGCTACTTTGAGCTGAATATGGTTGAGGAACGTAAATTGTGAAAGCATGGTAGGCGCTACCTACCAACTATTACTTCTATTTATTTAATTTAACATAAAAACAAATAAAACCCAACCCAAATAGTAGAATTATTTGTTATACCATTTATCTTACAAATTTTTGTCTTAACCCGAGCTATTGTAAATCTGAATACACAATAGTATTTTTACTATTCATATCTGAGTGGCATGTCGGATAATTTTGAAAGTAGAAAGGTTTATTGTTATATTTTATTTATTTATACCTCAAACCCTAAATCCTATAATACGAGATGATGCAATTATTTGGAATTAAACTGGATATCCAATCACTTAACTATTATTTATTTTCTATATAAAAATTATTACAGTATACTTATTTTTGTGGTAGATTTAATAAATAATAAAAATTGATTTAAAGAACAGAAAATTTTGGAAAAATATCTTTGATCGAGTTGTTAAGTCTATTTCTGTATTTTGATTCTGTAAAATTGTGTAATTTCCATGTAATATTGTTTGGGGTCTTAGTAATAAATTGAACTATAAAATATATTTTATCGATCTAGTTGTCAAAAAAAAATGCTTTTGACGTTCGATTATATGAAGTGCTTAATAAATCTCAAGATTTTGATGGTTTTTGTTTTTGTATCGAAATATTAGATTACTCTTAAGAAAATACACATATAGGTTGATGTATTTGAGTCACTAAATAGTGTAAAAAAGACAAGAAGTTGGTAGGAACAGACATATATAGTTTAAAAAGACATGAAGTTGGTAAGAACACACTATTACAACATAAAACTATAATACTATTTAATTTAATTAGTAATATAGCTACAAAGAGATGCCAGAAATGCTGATGTTGATCTGATCGCTAATTAGAATCGACGATATCCAAGTCATTGTCAATATGAGCTTATAAATGGTCCCACGTTTGATCATATTCAACCAAGCAATTAACTAAAAACATGGTTAGATAGAAAAAAAATGTCATAGAAATTCTGCTAAAACAGATAAAAGAGAACAGTTAATCTAAAAAAGAACAGATAATACATACAAAATAGAGGTTAACATCACTAAATTATTAAAATGTAAATACGATAGGTAAGAGATACTGAATATGGCATTTAAATGATTATGTGTCCAATCTATATCTCAGTTCTAATGTAAGATAATACGATTTTTTGGAGTTAAATTCCGGTAGATATTTGATCATTTGGAAAAAACGATTTTACCAAAATAAAAACCTAGTAAATTTATATTATTTTCTTTTTTGTATTGGGGAAAAATTGTGTATATGGTTTACAAGAAATTCTAGAGATAATTTTGTTTAAGAAAAATAAAATAAAAGAATAAAGACAATTTATTGAACTTATTAACTGTTACTGTACATAAGAATATAGTCTGCGATGAATTTGGTCACATGGTAATGTTACCACTTACCACATAAAAACATAAAAGAAATTCTTTTTCTTTTGGTAAAGTACTGATATCATCTTTTTGTCAGGCAAACACATTAAAACCCCTGAATTATTGTAACTCGATTTCCTTTTTTTGGGTGGTAATTAATTGGCTAATTGCTATTTAAAATCGGTGTAAATCGAAGACCAAATTGCTAAAAACTCATTCTTTCACGTTCTCAAACTTCTAATTCACTTTAAAGCTCTTCACACTTATACATCCCTCCTAGCCTAAACACGATTTAACCGTGTCGGTCCACGTATATAATTTACATTTTATAGTAATCACATGGTTTAATGTTTGAATATGAAAACATATTATATTGTCTTTAAAAAGAAAGTAAAAACCGTCATCACAGAGTAAATCTATAAGATTGACCTTAACATCGATTGAGTGTGGAATCGAGTAGACATGTGATCATTTTGGTTTTTATTATTCCATAAAAAAATACAGATGCCAAGTCCCATACATGCACACATCCTCGTGTTACGAGTAGGACTTGTGATCTTGAGCTTAAATAGTAATTCCTATAATTATATCGTAAACACTCGTTTGATGGGTATAATTTTGTGCGATTTATTGTAGCCAAAAGGTTTTGTATTATCCAGTAGTTGGCAAAACAAAAAAGATGTCTTTAATTTGTTTTATTTATTAATATATGGTTTTGATTTAAGACCATGTGTTATTTTAAGGATTAACATTGCAATTGATATATAAGAAAAACACTAAAAGGTTGAATTGTTAGTCAAAGTTGACAATGTGTAATGAAGTATACTATTCTTGAGATGCCAATGGAGCCTTGTGATTAACGACAAAAATAAAAATAAAACCCAACCTTGATTAGTATTATTACTTTATATCTAAGATTTTAGACCTATTAATATTAACAGCAATTAAATAATGCTAGTTGTCAGTCTTTGTTTAAGGTTTAGATTTTAGAGCTACTAATTTCTTTTGGCCGAAAATTATTAATTCGATAATACCCTTTTTTCTTCGTTTATAAGAAATAAGTTTGGTGACAAGTCTTAAAATATATTTACTTTATTACATATAACAATGGTAATTTAGCCACTTTAGAAATCATTATTTCCAATTGTCTAGAATTATTATGATATATTGAGAAACTATTTGGTTATATCACCAATTATTTTACCCAACCAATCTTTTATATATATCTTTCAACATCTATGTATATACATATTTTACCAGTTCACTACTAAATTCGACTAAATACCAAAAATAATTTATCATATATACCAATAAACATCGGTCTGGTAGACTTCTAATTTCATTATTATTTATTTCCAAATTCAATTTGAAATAAATTTAAATAAAAAATATTTTATACATATGGCTGACGAAAATTTTAAGTCCCACTCGACACAAATATGGCAACAAAGGGACCACAAATTCATTATAAAACCAAGCTCTCTAATCACATCACAAAATGGAGAACTTTGCCTCCTGATCAAAGTCTCATTCACCACAGCCTAAACAAAACCATTTTGGCAAATAACAAAAAGTTCCAATATGGATTCTTCTATATCACAAACACTTGGCAAAGTTTCAGATCCCACGACGGCTCTTATTATCGTCGTTTCACTTTTCATCTTCATCGGTCTCATCACTCGGCGTCGAAGGCCTCCTTATCCTCCTGGTCCACGAGGTTGGCCAATCATAGGCAATATGTCTATGATGGACCAACTCACTCACCGTGGTTTAGCCAATCTAGCTAAAAAATACGGTGGCTTGTGCCATCTCCGTATGGGATTTCTCCATATGTACGCTGTTTCATCACCGGACGTGGCTCGACAAGTCCTTCAAGTCCAAGATAGTATCTTCTCTAACCGGCCTGCGACTATAGCTATAAGCTATTTGACGTATGACCGAGCAGACATGGCTTTTGCTCACTATGGTCCGTTTTGGAGACAGATGAGAAAAGTTTGTGTTATGAAAGTGTTTAGCCGTAAACGAGCTGAGTCTTGGGCTTCGGTTCGTGATGAAGTCGACCAAATGATCCGGTCCGTTTCTAGTAACGTTGGTAAGTTACCTCACATATCCATTTTTTTTAATATAATCCGGACGAATCCAACTAATCCCACATATATCCTATAGGTAAGTCAATAAACGTTGGGGAGCAAATTTTCGCGCTGACCCGAAACATAACTTACAGAGCAGCGTTCGGGTCAGCTTGCGATAAAGGACAAGACGAGTTCATAAGAATTTTGCAAGAATTTTCTAAGCTATTTGGAGCATTCAACGTGGCAGATTTCATTCCGTATTTTGGGTGGATAGATCCACAAGGCATAAACAAGAGACTCGTGAAGGCTCGTAACGATCTAGATGGATTTATTGACGATATTATTGATGAACATATGAAGAAACGTGACGATCAAAACACTTTGGACGATGGAGATGTTGTTGACACCGATATGGTAGATGATCTTCTTGCTTTTTACAGTGAAGAAGCTAAATTAGAGAGTGAAGCAACGGATCTTCAAAATTCAATCAAACTCACTCGTGACAATATCAAAGCAATCATCATGGTAATTACATATTTAAAACCACTAGTTATAGTCATTATTTTTGATGCGTTTTACATAATAGAACTTATCCATTATCTAGTTATCTTTTCCTTAAGTATTAATTATGTTTCTAGTTTAACAAGTAATCTATTTAATATTTGGACAACTAAGCGTAATCATCAGGTAAAATTAAAAAAGTCATCTATAGATATTAATTAGCAAGAAATCATTTAAATAACATCTTAAGAATATATATAGATTTAATTACTCAATTTATATCTTACTATTATTGTGTTAATTTACTCGATCGTACTTTTATTCTTTTGCAGTAAAGCCATTTTGTAAACCATATATATTTTGTATTTAGTTACTATTTTTTTGGTCGGGTTGTATTTAGTTACTATTAGAGAAAGGAAAATATTTTAGCATGAAAATTTTATAATAATTATTAAATATTCAAAATTTCTCAGTTACAACAAAAAAAATGGTACTGAAAATTTCTAATAATGTATCCGACCAAAAGAACCTTTTTTTTTCTTTCTAATAATTTGAATTGTTTTGATATTATTTGATTTGATAGGACGTTATGTTTGGAGGAACGGAAACAGTAGCGTCGGCGATAGAATGGACCATAACAGAGTTATTACGGAGTCCCGAGGATCTAAAACGGGTCCAACAAGAACTAGCTGAAGTTGTCGGACTTGACCGACGTGTTGAAGAATCAGACATCGAAAATTTGACTTTTCTCAAATGTACTCTCAAAGAAACCCTAAGGATGCATCCACCGATCCCACTTCTCCTCCACGAAACCGCAGAAGATGCTGAAATCAACGGTTACTTTGTTCCCAAGAAATCTCGCGTTATGATAAACGCGTTTGCGATTGGACGCGACCCTAAATCTTGGGTTGATCCGGAAACATTTAGACCTTCGAGGTTTTTGGAATTAGGAGTTCCGGATTTTAAAGGAAGTAATTTCGAGTTTATTCCATTTGGTTCGGGTCGTAGATCGTGTCCGGGTATGCAACTTGGGTTATATGCACTTGAATTAGCCGTGGCTCATATATTACATTGCTTCACGTGGAAATTACCTGAAGGAATGAAACCAAGTGAAATTGATACGAGTGATGTGTTTGGTCTCACGGCTCCTAAAGCCACAAGGCTTTTTGCTGTGCCAAGCAAACGTCTCATTTGTGGTCTTTGAGTGTGATGGATTATGTTTCACGTGGACAAGTGATTGGTCTGGACCAGATTGTTCTTTGGCAAGGGTGGTGGGAATGTCAAAAATAGCCCTGAGGATTTGCTGTTGTTACTTATATGTATTTATGTGTATATACATGTATTTTGGATTAAAAACATAAATGGCTCTTTGTTTAGTGTTTTTAAAAAAAAAATGAATTTATCCTTCAATGAAAATATGTAACCGGCCAAAAAAATAAGATTTTTTACAAAAATACTTGTGTTACATATATGATTTAGTGTACATTTTTTATATTTTAGATATATACAATTACTTAGTTCATTTTTGCGTATTTATACACGTTGCACGTTCACATACACATACGAACGTAACTTACGTGGACTCAGGAATATCACGAATAATTTCATTTACTATTTTCAATGCCATAAATAAATGTCTCTGCCAAAATGTCTACGGAATATATATATATATATATATATATATATATATATATAATTGATTAATTAGTCAAAACAATACACGTGAACTTAGTAAGTCTATTAAAATTAGACGCACTTGTATATTTAGGGATCGAGTCCTATTATCTATATTATGTAGAAATTTGGCTATTAGGTCAGCCAATTGTGTCCTAATGTTGACAAAAAAAAGTCAAAACAATAATAAAGAGTGTAATTAATTTAGAGGGATTAGGATGATTCAGCTAATGACTAATGGTACTAAGGTTCGATTCCTCCCCACTATACTAGTAGATTTAAAAGAGATTTTAGAGTATGGGATTTAGCATATGGATCATGCTTTTGTTGATTAAAAAATTAAGAAACCTCCGTTTTCCATTTTTCTCTAACCATATAAAGTGACAAATATACAGATGAATATACTCATTTCTCCCAAAATATTAAATATTTTAATCGAATAAACATTAAATAATTTTTAATTAAAAATTTATGCTTGGTACACAACATATCACTTAAAAAATAGCTAGAAATAAACCACCACAAAAAATAGAAATTTTTCATTTCATCAAAGCAAACATCCTCCAAAACAGCTCTAGGTGCAAACATAACATTTAAAGCTTAATTAAGACTGTAACGTAACTAACAATCTAAGAAACACATGTTTGCAAAGGGGCTGGTTTTTAAGTAGAGTGTTTTTGTCTTTGTCTCTTGTAGAGAAAGAGTTTCTCGACCCATCAAATTATAGCAAAACTTTTACCAAACAATTAGATTTGGAAACATTTGTTCATAAAGTTTTGTACGTCTGATTGTGGGGACATTGAGTCAGACATATACGATCCCATCCATTAAAACTCTCTTAGACTTTATGAAATAAATGCAGTAATGAATGCTTTGAAGTAGATTTTATTAAAAACATGAGGTGATGGATGCATAGTTGTAAACTTATGATTGAAAATCAATAAATTTATTGGTTTTTTTTCTAACTAGGAGGTAGTTGGGCCTTGACCCTAATTCACTTCTAGGTCCGGAGCCAGCTTTTGACTATATCAGTTCTGGTCACTCCTCTCCACACGAAATTCGAATCGGTGATCTTTTAGACAAATAATTGGGATGCTGTCAGTTGAAGTAGCTCATCTGGATAATTTATTGGTTTTTTGAAAATTGAATTCATACTAAGTTTGATGGATCACGAGCGGTTAAGAACAAACCATTGATGCCGACCAGTCAAAAGCGTTAGTTTTAATATTTATTATTTAGAGTTCGACTGGTTCAAGAGATGTAAGCGTGGCTGCAGAAATTTACAGAAACGGATGATTATGGTTTCAACCGTTTTATGGAACACTATTAAATGAATACATTTGCATAAATTATATAACTACCAGACATCTGGGTAATTAGAAACAACTTAACATAAAATTTACGGAAAATGTTTGATTTATACTATGACCCCAAATTTTTTTTTAACAATATATCGATAAGACAAGACATGATATGTAATTTAACCCTCAAAACTTCTAACAATATCAACACGATTCTCTAAAATCGAATTCTCGTAGAAAAAATAACATGTAATATTAAACTACGTGGTGGAAGAAGTTCTTTGTAGTATATTCTATAATTATATAAAATAAAAAAACAATATGTAGATTTATAATAAAAATTCTGATTTCAAATTTCAAATTTCAAATAAATGATTGAATAATTGATTTGGAAAATCTAGACACTTAGAGGGTGTTATTAGATCTATAAATTGTATTTAACAAAAATAATAAATTGTATCAATAATTTTCTTAAACTTGAAGGTATGTCAAATTTTATTATTAAACTATTTTATTAATTATTATTTATAGATTCATTATTCTCGATTTTTATATTTAAAATTTTTTTAATATATTTTTTAGTTATAGTAAATAACTTTAATAATCTCTCATCAATATACAATATTTTTGAAAATTGTATTTTGTAAAGAAACATGTATAAAATCAACAAACCAATAACATAATATTTTAATTGAATGACTATACAAGACTCTTGAATAAAGTTTGAATAATACAAATTTTTTATAGACTTTATAAAATCATGAATCCAATAATTCTAGATTTATAAAGATTGTAAAAGACTATTACAAATGTATAAACTAATAACACTAAATTTTAGTAGAATTTTGAAAACTTTTAATTTAATAACACTAGAATCTTAACAATATTTAAGTCTCTAAAATTCTATCAAAATATATAAACCAATAATACCCTTTTAATTTTTCAGCCAAAAATACAAACATCAAAATCCACATTTTGAATGTTGACAAGATAAGGAAACAAGAAGGGTCAGAGAAAACAAGTGACATGTGGTGGTTGATTTGACACGACGCCGTTTTGAATTATTACGACGCAGAAGTTGTCGTCTTTCACCTGCGTCGAAAACGTTTCGATGATAATTGACAAACAAACAAATTAAGAACAAAAAATAATTCATGACTAAACCTAAAATATTGTGGTTATATGTCTAAATAAATATTGTTTGTCACGGAAGAAAATATATGTAAAAAATTATGACTAAAATTTACTGTGGTTTTTTGTAATAATTTTATCATGATTTAATCACTAGTAATTCGTGACAAAAGTAATCACCAAATAGCGATGTAAACGTATATTAGCTATGTTAGTCAGGAAATAACTATGACAACTTTGTGTAGTCATTGTTGTTCCCGTGGATATTTTTTTGCCACTAAACAGCTGTGACAATATTGTGGCTATATTTGTCACGGTTTTAGTAGTAGCTAAACAATATCTATTTGCCACAATTTTGATCACTCGAATATTATACATGGTAATTCGTGACTAATTTGCTTAGTCATGAATGTGCCACGTAATATTTTATGGTTAAGTGCATATTTGGAAAAAAAATAATTGATATTTGAAAAGTGTTGAGTTTTTTTATTCTGACCATGGTTGTGAGTATAGAAACAGTATATTCGTGAGAAATATATAGGCCAAGATGTATAACTAGGTTTTAGACCTTGTACAAAATCCAACATCCATAAGGGAAATTCATATGATTTGCTTGCATCATTAATCTGCAAATTAAATATCATAGATACAATTTTAGAATTAGCTACTAGAATTTGGATTTAAAAAAATTATCACATATTGAAACTCATAAAATTTTTACACCATTCCACAAATTGTTGGTATTTCGTTATTTGTAGTTCGTTACTAGTAATATCTGGGTTTAGATGCATCATATACTCTTCAAACATCATGTGTATGGTTCGTAAAAGAAATTAATTTAAATTACGAAGTTATATAGATAAATATATGAAATCAAATTTCATACCTTTTATATGGTGAAAATTCGTCACAATTAAGCAACAGAAATGTTTGGAGTACAGTGTAGTCCACATCTTTTAACCATGTTGTTGTGCTTTTCCCACTAACTCGACCTTCGTGGTAAAACAAGCTCGGAACATCTGGAGAATTATATGTAAATCGAATATTTCCACACACATCATCGTTTATAACTTCTGGATGTCTAAATACATTTGCAGATGCATTTGAAACTCCTCATTCAAACATTGTGCAACAATTGAACCTGCAATGTGTGCCTTATTTTTAACTTTTTTCTTCAAATGATACATGTATATCTCTAATGGATACATCCACATATATTGGACTGGACCACCTAAAGCAACTTCATCTGGCAGGTGCACTGGAAAATATTCCATAACATCAAAGAATGATGGAGGAAATATCTTTTCCAACTTACAAAGCTTCACCGCAATGTTTTCTTTCAAAAGAGCAACATCTTCGCATCATAAAGTCTTCGCTGATATGTCCTGAAAAATAGTGTAATTTCTACACACATATATAATAACAATTAGTATCTTTTATCAAGTGATATATAAATATATAATAGAGTAAAAAATACTTGAAATTGTTGTGTGAACATTTCTTGGAAGAAGATTTGAAAAGGCAAATGGGAGAAGACGTTGCATGATAACATGGCAATCATGACTTTTCAGTCCCGATAACTTCAAATTGTTTTCATCAATACACCGACTAAACTTTGTCGCATATCCGTCTGGAAATTTTGTATCATTTTTTAACCAATTGAGGAATTTCTTTTTTTTCTTCGTTTGACAACCTAAAGATTGGTACTGGCATTGTTCCATCTTGCTTGATATGCAACTCTTCTCTTATACACATAACTATGAGATCCATCCTTGATTTGATGTTATCTTTCGTCTTCCCCGAAATATTCAACAATGTGTTGATGAAGTCAAGGTTATGTCGAAGAAGAAGGTCTTCCCAATATGGCAACTCCCAAAAGATATTGTTCTTTACCCAATTATGATAATCACCATAACCATCTATAGTTTGAGCATGCTTCTCGTGTCCATTTCCTCCACAATCAACTGTTCTTAATAACCCTTCAATGTTATTTATTCTTTCGTAAAGAATTTCTTCTCCATTCAGCCACAATGGAGTATCATCTACTACTGTTTTTCCCCGTTTAAAAGCTCAAACATTTTTCTGTAAGGATGATCTTTAAGCAAAAACATTATATGGCAATCAAACCAACAACGTTTCCTTCCATTTTGTAGCCGAAACATTATATGACCAATATGATTGAATCCATCTGTTGATAAACCTAGATAAATATTACGACTTTCAGGCAAAACTAGGATGTACCTCATCAAAATGCTTCCAGGCTGCTACATCTGACGGGTGATGCATTTCTCTTTCATGAGATATATGTTCAGCGTGCCACCGCATATTAGATGCAGTCATCTCTAATTGGTATAGTCTCTTCACCGCTCTGTAATTGGTATATAAAACATTCTTTGCTTTGATCTCTTTTTACTGGTTATGTTGTTTGGGTGATATCTATCTTTTTATATAATCGACAATGCAATAACTCTTTATCTTCCCCTTCCAGAAGAGCATACAATTATCCTCACAAACATCAATCTTATGTACGGGAAATTCAAGTGCTCATGTCAACTTCTTTATCTCGTAGTATGCTGTTGGAGCTTTATTTGGCTTCGGAAGAACTTTTCTAAATGTCTGTGATAACTCATCCACATATGCTTCACGCAAATTGTAATCGGTTTTTGCTTTAAGAATATTTAAAGCCAACCACAATTGAGAAATTCCTTCATTGCATCCATCATAAAGGGGTTGATTAGCATTTTCAAAATCTTGAAAAACAGTGTCATTATATGGCTCTTCGTTGGTTTCTTCCACCATATTCTTCAATATATGAGAATCTGCAATATTTTCTCCCATGTTAACATTTCCATATGGAAAATTTTTATAGGTCTCAACCGGAAATTTTGCTTATACTATGTTGCTTCTTCACCAATAAAATGGTTTGCCGTTGATAATTCGCCAACATCAAAACAATCTTCTCCATGACTAGACCAAATATAATAATTTCCTTTGAATCCCACACAGAAAAGATATTTGGATACAATTCTTTCATCACACTGCTTTTGGTTCTTACACCGCGCACAAGGACACAATAGAGTGTTTCGCTCTTGGTAAGAAGCTTGATTACAAGCAAATGCAAGAAATATGTTAATCCCCTATACAAACTCTTCAGATACACAATTTTTTACTGGATCAATACGTCGATCCATCCACTCTCTTGATTCAAAAAAATGAGATATTTTGGAGAATAAGATGATCAAGAACAAATGGAATTGAAGAGAAAGAGAAGAAATGAAAGCAAAAAATGAAAGAGAAATAAGAAATGTGAGTTTCCAAAGAGATGTTTTCATTACGTATTGATTAAAACATGGCCACGGCTTTGCCACGAAATATTTTGTGACCAATATAGCCACAAAATAGCCATGTACAAGATATCATAGCAACGTATAGTCACGAAATAGTCATGTTATAGATTCCATGGTAAAATATTAGTCATGGAATTGTCATTGTTATTAGCCGTGACTAAATGCAAATATATTTTCCCCCGATATTGATTTGAATACATAATGGTTTGTGGAGTGGAAGTACTTTTCGATTGACAACTCAGTTTGCCACAAAATATTTAGTGGATAAACCGTGTCTATTTTGATATAGGTTGGCCACAAAGTATTTCGTGACTATATTAGCCACGCAATAAGCGTGACTAAACCGTGACTCATTTTGACATGAACATTAAGTGGTTAAATCGTGACTAATCTTGCCACAAAAAAGTCACAAAATAACCACGTTTCAGAAAAGTTTTCATTTCGTGGCATTTTAATGATTTTTTGTGGTTAATTTTAAATTTGTCACAGAAGAAATTTTTACTAGTGATTTCTACGTTCAATCTACTACCCTTAAATGTTTTCAAATTCACAACATGTGAAACTTGGTCGTAATTTGAACTAATTAAAGAGGTCCCAATTGTACCATACGCATCTATCTGTTAGAATTTCACTATCGCTAATAAAACAAGAATTGCCACTACACTCATTGTTTAATTTATATAATTTAAAAGAGTCAACAAGAGTGCACAATTAACGTTTGTTAATTTTTATGTATTTATGAATCAATTATAGGTAGAAGTTGATACGTATTACTCCACCAGGATTACATAAAAATCAATAATATTAACGTTGATTAATATTTGTCAAATATTAATTTGCTACGTTGTCCATAAATATGAGCAGTGACATTCTACCAAATTGTTAACACATATAATGTTGAGATCAGGAGGTGCAAAGTATATATGATTGGATTTCTCACTTTATTCTATACAACATTTATTAAATTTTCTTACCCTAATCTATAAATCATCGTTGACCTATCAATTATTTTTTTGATTGAAAACGATTTGACACCGTTTTGACAGTAGGTCAGTTTGGAAGAGGAATCTTGTTTCATCATCGATCTAATTATATATATTGTCAATTGAAGTTGATTAATCTGTTCCAAAGAGAAGAGTGTTTTGTCAATGACGACAATATTCCATTTTTTAATTATACGAAATTAGCATAATACCATTAACATTGCACCTAGTTCCATCAGTTCCGGGAACAAAAAAAAATCTTATAAGTATGCCTTGAACAATAATATTGCTATATAAAAAACGTTAAAAAACAAATATAGAAAAAATGAATTTGATCAAGTGGTTAATGTCTACATTTACAAGTTTTCACACGAAGTCCAATTCTAGATAAACACGTAACCTCATGTGATAGTATTTAAAGTTAGGGTTATAAATGGGATTTTGTAGGAAAATAATACTAAAAAAGATGGTTCTTCATGACAGATTATTGTCACGGAGACACGCAAGATTAAGATTAAGAAAGTGACAGATATGTAGTAAATTCAATGAGGTGTCAAGCCTGATTTTATGTATAAAAATGTGATGATGAAAACAAAAATAAAATAAAATTTGTGGTTATTTATATATATACGTGGCATTTGACTTGGATGGACAAATGGTGGTGAAAATAGAAAATAGAGAATCACTGAGACACTGACTACATGAGACAAGCATTGGTTTCATTATTTATTTACAATTTCTATGTAAAGTTATTTAATTTTTCTAAATTAGTAAAAATGATCCAAAGAAAAATGCATGAGAAGTCCAAAGTAAAAATTAATTTTAGGTCAAAGAGCAATACGTGGACCCCGTTGGAGAAAATACAAATAAAAAAGGTCTTAAAAACTTATAATGTATTAATACGAGAAATTGTATTAATAAAAATGGTCGTAATAATGGAATCATTTAAGAAAAAAGGTCTTCAAAACTTTTAATGTTCCAACACATAGCCAACTGAGAATTAACATTTTCAGTATTTGACTATTGTATATAAGACTGGAAAACAATACGGGCTAAGGTAAAACACAGTAATGGTCAATGAAGACGGTTCAATGTGTGACATTTCCAAAATACAAGACTTACCTTAATTCACTCACATACAACGACTTTTACTTGGTATTATGTCTTGAGACACTAAAGAGTTGTAATAAGTAATGTAATGTTGACTAGTTCAAAGAGTGTCTCGAAAAACAGGATAATAAGTATCGATCTCTAGTCTTTCTAGAATCTGCTGAGTTTTCCATAGATATGAAGAGTGACCTTCAACCATATCGGTTACATCCACCTGTAAAACGTTGAGATCGAGAGGTAAAATTGATTTTGAAACCCTACAATTATTGAAAGTGATCTTATATCTTTCAATTATTATTTTTTTTCCTTTTTTGATGGCATCATTACGAAATATTCACTCCATCAACTAATCATTTGTTTCAGCACTGGATTAGTAGATAAGAGGGGACAATAGAAAGAGATAGATGTCCTTACATTTTCGATTCCAGGGATGCAGATTGGTTGGATTCCGGCTAATCCTTGTGAGAATAAACTGTGGCGGATTATAATTAGGGTTACAAAGAGAACTAAGTGTTAGGTGAGGAGGACAACAATTGAAGTTAATATGATGGATATACCTAGCGCGAAATGCGACACCAAGTGTCCAATCGTTTGTGGCATAGACATTGATGAATCTTCCAGCTACCATCTATAGCAAATAGGGCCAGAAAATTAAATACATAAATAAAAGATTCGAGTCTATGGATGTAAGATATGTTTTGGTAATTTTGATGAGCTCGTTGAGACTCAAGTACCTTCCTTACGTCTCGCCAGTTCTCACTGTTGATTGCAATGGGTGCTCCAAGTAGAACAACTCTTTCCACTAGTTCAGCTGCCAAGACATGTTAAGAGTTTCCATTAACCAAAACCGATTCAGTCTTTTAAAGCAATTTTTAGCACATGGTAAGATACCGTTTTGTTCTGTCTCGGCCAGAGCTTGGAGGCATTTGAAGATGACACGCGCACCAAGCGAAAACCCCACAAGAGTGATGGGTCTAAAATCTCAAAAATTGAAGAAGTATGAGCCACACAAGACACAAATGCTTTTATATATAACTTTTGAACATATAAACAATATTCATATCCTTGCAGCAGTCATGAACTCTGTACCTATTGCCCTGCAAGCCTTTTTGTAGCACTTCAGCTAGGAGTCTTCCTGCTTGATCAGACCTAAATGAACAAGATTATAATTGAGACAGATTTAGATAGAATGCAAAAACCATCGCCAAGGTTTCAAAATATGTGGTCACTAGTTGGAGGTTGGAGGGGTAAATAGTGCCATCATCTTCTTTCGTAGATTGACTACTACACTTAGCTAGGAAAAAGGTGTTACCTATCAATAGCAATACTCCATTTGCTATCTATGAAATCAGCAGCTACTAAGATCGTCGCTGGCCATGCCAATGCTAATAAAAGAGAGCTCAACACAGTGTGCATTGCTCCTTGTTTCATCAGTTCCATGGCAAGTCCTGGACGAATCATATAGATATCACATTTTTTCTTAGAATATTGATATTGTTACACTAATATAGTTATTTAGTAGGACGAATCAATTACTTGATGTAAGCCAATCCTGAATTGCAGTGCTCACTAAGATAAGGTTTTTGGACTCCCATTGCAGCGTGTACCTGAAATAGTACAGAGCAAACTGTAAGAAGCAAATATAGCACAATTCTTGAGAATCAGACACAACCGTGAATGAGAACAGCTAATGCAAGGAGCAGCTCCATATGTTAGATCCTATTTTCTTTTTAAGATACAAAAGTTCTCACACGACATACCTCTCCAAACTGCTAGTAACCCCTTCCCATGGTTTCACAAAGTCTTCTTCCTTAAACGCAACACCAGAAACCAAGACCTCCACTGCTATTCGCTGTTACATTGATTTCCATAAACATTTAGACAACTGTGAAAAACGTGGCCATCAAATACGGAAAACCTCAGAGAAAGGAGATTTCCAAATGAAGAAGGGAGAGGAGAAACACTTCAATATTTCATCCACAAAAATGCAAAACTATGTTACAATGATTTAGCAGCAGAGGAAATAGGCACTCACTCCTTGATTGTGATTTTCTCCAATAGCTTTAAATTCAAACTCATCAAGGTCCCCTATTCTCCTTGCCATCTTAGTCCCTGTGAGACCAGCTCCAGCAGCTGGTTACGAAAACATATCATAAACAAAGCATAAGTGACGTTGTTGACGCTTTTTTACAAAGAATATTAAAACATTGGGGAGGATGAAAGATAAGCCAAAACACCTAGTGGCTAATTGTAAGCGCACTGATTAATCCATATACTGCAAAAAGTGAACTCATCTACTCTTATTCACCTCCAAACGATGCTGCAACCGCAACAGAGCCTGCAACAGTTCCAGCAGCACTAGCTGCAGCAGCAAACCCACTAGCTCCAATAACTGGCACAAGTGTACCCAGTGTTGGTGCCAATGCACCAAACCCTGCAGCAATAGCTGGAGCAGCTAACCCTGTTGAATACAACCATGTAATTGAAAATAAGTGAGTTATTCAAGCTGCGCTTGTATTTTAGAAGGTTTAACACTTGAATTCGCCGTACCACCGGTGATGGCCATCAAAGTTCCCCCTGTTAATGCAGCGGCACCAATGATGCCTCCACGCTTCCACTTAGCCCATTTACTCTTAGGAGATAGATCACCGTCATCCTTCATTTCAGCAGACTTCTGGAGGGCCATAGCAGAGCATGCGACCATTGTCTCAATTGCTTCCTAGAAATTAAAGACCCTTATATGTGAATATATAATAACAATGAAAAATAATATCAAATTATCATTCAACAAACAACTGCCACAACCAAAGGAAAAACAAGAAAAAATTGCAAATAGAAGGTCGCAGATGAAAGAGTACTGGAATTTAAAGCAGAGACGATTCCATATTCTAAGTCAGAGCAAGTGAGTTACTCGTGACATCGATCATACTATGTAAAAGCATTAAGTTTTGCTATACGAACCACTTTTATCCACTCAATGTTAAACCAGGTCGCAAGTAAACGGAGAGAAACGCGGTGACGTGCATCATAGCCTTTTCTACGACAAGTACATTTTTTATCCTCTTGATGTTTATCCGACAGGCAAGCGGATAATAGCTCATAAAGAACATTTATCTTCCTCTGATGGCTAAGCAATGTTACTTCCTCAACTGATTTCTCATCTTCAAGAACTTCAGGCTTGTGGCTTCCATCTATAATAACTACACCCGCTTCAAGACTCTTTCTTTCACTAGTATCAGGAGAATCCTCCTTATCCTTTTCCACATCTTTATCTTTTGCTTTCACCTCAGGAACTGCATATTTCTCACGGCATTCGTTTTCGTATTCCTGAAGCTTCATTTTCTTAGCATCTTTAGATACAGAGCTTTGAATGCTATACATCATAGCGTCGGCAGCTTTTGCTAAGGCCATTTCTTGCTCCACCATCTCGACCGAAGTATCATTCGCTTCTTCTGAGAGTAACCTCATAAACTACAGGAAATAAAAAAGTATAAAAGTTGATAAAGATCAACTTGACAAAGTTATCGGATCCACAACAACCAAAAGCCATACCGCTCCAATGTGGTGCTTAGCCGGAGATGAGCAAGCTGTTTGCTCGAGACCAAGCCAAGCCGGGGAATCAATCTCAAGACATCTGTGGATAAAATGAATAACAAACACAGCTAAAGCAACTAACTACTTAAAAATTGATGATTTTAGATAAATTCAACGAGTTCAGAAACCAAAATGAATTCCAGACTGGATGACAACAAATTCGGATTTTTGGAGGGGTCACCTGAAAACTGGTCGAAGAAGACCCGACGTCTCGTGTACCCATAGGCTCGGGTCATCAGAGACAGAATCTCGGCTACTGGAATTGCTTCCTCCCTCCTCTGATCGACGATTTTCACACTCTTCGTCGTCGTTTTCCGCCGCCGGGAACCCTAACGGCTGAGTCTGGTTAATTTGCGCTTGGTTGAGCGCGATCGCAAACAATGCGCCGGCTGCATATCTCTGCGTCGGCGTCAAATTCGATGTAGATTCCACCATCGAATCGAAACAAACGTTTGATTTAACTGATCAGCCCAAAAAAACACCAATGAAAGCGAAAATTTCTTCGGAAGTCAGATCACCGTCAAATTTTTCGAAATCCCGAGAAAGATGATGAAACCGTGAGTACAAAAATGAGTCATCTGTTTTGATTTCCCTCCGGTCAAATAGCGACGAGACATCTGTCTCAAAAAGTCAAAGTCAAAAAACTTAAGAAAACTCCGTTGCCGGGACTCGAACCCGGGTCTCTCGGGTGAGAGCCGAGTATCCTGACCAGCTAGACTACAACGGATTTGCGTTATGCTTTACATTATAATTTATTTATATCATAAAAAAGAGACTAATAAGAATGAGGCGGTTCTTCGAATAGATATAAAGGATCTGTTTTATTTGACCGAGAGGGCCAAGAAATTAAAAAACGAACTCCACGTACCCAGCTTACGACTTGACTGTAATGCTACCAACCTTGCGTATGAGTTGTATTCTTTTACGATACAAGTTCGAAACCTACATCGGAGGTTACAGTTTGACAGATACAGATTTGAAACACATGATGTTTTATTTTATCTTCTGAACGGAATTGAATCGCGATACGTGCAACTCTAAATGGAACTCCTACTCGCTCCACGACATTCGGAGAGCCACAAGTCGATGTGTTCTATAATATGTTGCCTCACTTTGTTTACCGCATCTGGTAAACTGCAGTTCTTGGAATCACCTGATAGTGAAGAAAAGAATAAGGGGCATTATTTTCTTTTAACAGTTGTGGTAATAGTTGCCTTTGATTTCAGGCTTCGGAAAGAAAGGAAATGCAGGTAACGTGTACCTTCAATGATCATTGGAGACTGAGGGCATCCTCGAAGATCACTTCCATGGCCACAATTGTGACAATTTATGATGTAAGAAGGCACTGTGTCGTCAAGCATTAACTTTTTAGCGTCCCAGAGGAAGTATATTTGTCTGAATGCTACTTGACGACATATATTAAGCCTAATTTAATGTTATGCGGTTTTGATTAAGCTAAATGGAGACTTACGATCAGGAGATGAGGTCTGTTTGGATGCATGACGCCATGGATCTTGTGAACCATTTGTGAAGACAATCTTGGTCGCTGCAAAATTGAGAATAAGAAGATGCAAAGAAACTGTTGGAATGTGCAAAAGTGTAAGAGGAGTGAGGAGCGTCAAGTAGTTTTCCGATATCACACATACCAGCAATTCTATCACTTCCATAGTACAGGTTTGTCGCATCGACTTTAGGGTAAACACTTTCTCCAAACATACTCTTGCATAGATCCAAATGATACCTATGAAATCATAAGGAATATAGATGGATGATAAACAAAGAAAGATAAATAGAATTTATGCATATAAGCTTGGGACTGTGTGTACTCTGCATTGATTTGATGCGACCGGATGCTATCGTTTGCAGGTGCCACCTGGAAATACGCTACTTCAGTACAAACTTGGAACCACCAAAGCCTATCTGCACTCTCTGGGGTGACTGCAGTGTCTAACAGATGTTTCCGGCTATATGTTTTAGAGGTTAGCCCGAAAACTCCAACGCAAAACTCTCTAACATATTGAGCATATGCTTCCTACATTAACACACCCAATATAATGTATAAGCCGATACAAATATATAGTTTGCAAAACAGTTCTTCTGTTCTTCTAGGATAAATGATCACTGATCATATACATACACCGAGGAAAGAGTGATGTTAAAGAAGAATAGAACTTACCACTAAATCCCCACCATTCTTCATAGTTTCCACAAGTGGTACACATAGTTTATCTGGGCTTCCATATTGGACCTGCCACATGTTTTAAGATGAACATCTAAAACTAGACAAAGAATGACAAGTTATATAAATATGACATGTAACACGCATACCGCAACGACTTGTGCATCCGCTATCAAGTATAAGAAATCAGCATCAACATCAAGCTGCGAATTTCAGAAACTTTTTCAAATTGGAGACATAACAGACTTTTTACTTCCCTAATTGTTTGGATTCAAAGAAAAGAAAAGGGAAACAGCAAAGCTAGACCTCAGTGGCATTGAAGAGAGCTTTCATAGCCTTGTTGTTTACTTTCAACCCTAGCTCCACGAGTTTATTGGTTTCCTGTAGAGCAGCTTTACATTCTGGTCCAACCGACTCACCTATCTGCACAATAAGGCACAAAAATCTTGATCCTATCAGCAACAAAACTCTTTATCAAAAGACACAAATGTCTTCACTTAAAGTTTCATCTTGTAACTAATACTTGTTGATCATATTCAGGGAATTCGTAGACAGCACGAACTACTGCGGAACTAGCTAGGCTTCCACAGGTCAAATGAGGGAATTTAAGCCGGAACCAAGCACTCAAAGCTCCAGAATAAGATGCTCCAAAGAAGAACCACGGATTATCGACATTGCCACTTCTATTAAACTTAACATTCAAAGAGTTCTGCATCCACAAACAAATCCAATACATGTAACATGCTCATTACATAATAGACGCAGCTTCTAGAAGATATAAATTACAAGACTACATACCTGGTAATACTGACGGAAGGCAGCCAAATCGAAAAGAGCTTGTTTAGATGAAAGATATTTGAGATTCTCTGTGGCCAATGAGTCAAAAGGGGAGCTCTTTCCGTAGTAACGGTGCTCAAGCGAAACAATGCCAGCTTGAAACTTCTTTGCTAACACCTGAAGAACATTTTTTTGAGGAAAGCATGCAAATTTAAGAAATTATCGATCTTATGAGAAAGATTAATCAATCAAATGAATAAAGATTTAAGAAAAATCCTTACACTCAAATAGTCATTGGGAATTCCATTGCAAGGACCTTCACCACAGATCATCAGAAAGATTGGTCCGTCAGGAACTCGTAGAAAATCGAGATATTCATAGTATCGCTGTCTAAATTGACGATGATCCTAAGATAAAATTAGAAACAAATTAAAGTGTGATCATTCAGATTTTGAAACGAAATTGAAATCAAATCACAATATCAAAGAAGTTTCTCTCTTTGATTCCGATACCCAATTTCAATAAAGCTACTAAACAAGAAACGTAATCGGAAAGATTTATTACATAAGGAGAGTAGTGGTCTAGGGTTTGATTGAACCAGAGCTCTCCTCTGGTCAAGTACTTGCCACTTGCGGACAATCCATGAGATATTCGACGAGGTTGCAGTAATCCATAACACAAGTTCGAATACGGAAGGAGTACCGTGAAGATGGTGAGTAAAGCAAAGCCAAGAACCGACGACATTTTCGCCGTGAAATTCGATCGCCGTAAGTTTTAAGCAAGTTGACAAAAGAAACAAAATTATGATTTTTCTCTGTTTTTCACTATGAACTTGAAAGGACAATAAAATGAATAAATAAATGTTTCCCGACTCGTGGCTGTGATGCTATCGACCATTCGTGTAAACTATTGTATTCTCTTAAGATACAAGTTCGAAACATACATCAGATGTTACAGTTTGACAGATACAGATTTGAAACTATGATGTTTTATTTTATCTACTGAACGGAATTGAACCGCAATGTGTGTATCTACATGGAACTCCTACTGGCTCCACGACACTCGGAGAGCCACAAGTCGATGTGTTCTATGATATGTTGCCTCACTTTGTTCACCGCATCTGGTGAACTGCAGTTCTTGGAATCACCTGAAAGTTAAGAAAACAATAAGGGATGTCAGTATTTTATAACAGTTATTTTAATAGTTGTCTCTGATTTCAGGCATTGGAAAGAGAGAAACTGCAGGTAATATGTACCTTCAATGATCATTGGAGACTGAGGGCATCCTCGAAGATCACTTCCATGGCCACAATTGTGACAATTCACGATGTAAGAAGGCACTGTGTTGTCAAGTATGAACTTGTTAGCGTCCCCAGAGGAAGTATTTGTACTTCACAACACAGGTTAAGCCTGATCTAATGTTGTGCGGTTTTGATTAAGTTAAATGGAGACTTACGATCAGGAGATGAGGTCTGTTTAGATGCATGACGCCATGGATCCTGTGAACCATTTGTGAAGACAATCTTGGTTGCTGCAAAATTGACAATAAGAAAATGTGAAGAAATTGTTGGAATGTGTAAAAGTGTAAGAGGAGCATCAAGCAGTTTTCCTATATTACATACCAGCAATTCTATCACCTCCATAGTACAGGTTTGTAGCATCAACTTTAGGGTAAACACCTTCTCCAAACAGAGTCTTGCATAGATCCAAATGATACCTATGAAACCAGAGGAAAGTAGCCAGATGATAAATAAAAAACGATAAACAGAGTTTATCCGAATACGCTTAGGACTGTGTGTACTCTGTATTGACTTGATGCGACCGGATGCTATCATTTGCAGGTGCCACCTGGAAATACGCCACTTCAGTACAAACTTGGAACCACCAAAGCCTATCTGCACTCTCTGGAGTGACTGCAGTGTCTAGCAGATGTTTACGGCTATATGTTTGAGAGCTTAGCCCGAAAACTCCCACGCAAAACTCTCTATAATATTTAGCATATGCTTCCTGCATTAACAAACCCAATATAAATGATCACTGATCATATACATACACCCAAGGAAAGAGTGATCTCAAAATAAATAAAACTTACCACTAAATCATCACCATTCTTCATAGCTTCCACAAGTGGTACACATAGTTTATCTGGGTTTCCATATTGGAACTGCCATAAATTTTAAGATGAACATCTAAAAATAGACAAAAAAGGAAAATTTATAAATATATGACATGAAGATGTTTACCGCCATAACTTCTGCATCCGCTATGAAGTATAAGAAATCCGCATCAACATCAAGCTGCAAGTTTCAAAAACTTTATCAGACTAAAACAGAAAAGAGTTTTACTTCCCTACTTGTTTGGCTTCAAAGTAAAGAAAAGAGAAACACCAAAGCTAGACCTCAGTGGCATTGAAGAGAGCTTTCACAGCCTTGTTGTTTACTTTTAGCCCTAGCTCCACGAGTTTATTAGTCTCCTGTAGTGCAGCTTTACATTCCGGTCCAGCCGACTCACCTATCTGCACGATAAGGAACAAAATCTCAATTCTATCCACAATAAAACTCTTTAAAAAAAGACACAACATTTCTTCACTTAATATTTAATCTTGTAACTAATACCTGTTGATCGAATTCAGGGAATTCGTAGACAGCACGAACAACTGCGGAACTAGCTAGGCTTCCACAGGTCAAATGAGGAAATTTAAGCCGGAACCAAGCACTCAACGCTCCAGAATAAGATGCTCCAAAGAAGAACCACAGATTATCCACATTGCCACTTCTATTAAACTTAACATTCAAAGAGTTCTGCATTCACAAACAAATCCCATATATGTAACATGCTTATTGAATAATAGACGCAGCATCTAGAGCATATAAACCACCAAGACTACATGCCTGGTAAAATTGACGGAAAGCAGCCAAATCGAAAAGAGCTTGTTCAGATGAAAGGTATTTGAGATTCTTAGTGGCCAATGAGTTAAAAGGTGAGCTCTTTCCGTAGTAACGATGCTCGAGTGAAACAATGCCAGCTTCAAACTTCTTTGCTAACACCTGAAGAACGTGTTTTTGAGGGAAAGCATGCAAACTTCAGAAATTATAGAGGTTATGAGAAAGATTAATCAATCAAAATAATAACGATTTATGAAAAGTCCTTACAGTTAAATAGTCATTGGGGATTCCATTGCAAGGACCTTCGCCGCAGATCATCAGAAAGATCGGTCCGTCAGGAACTCGTAGAAAGTCGAGATATTCATAGTATCTCTGTCTAAACTCACGATGATCCTAAGATAAAATTAGAAACAAATTAAAGTAGTAAACCCAGATGAGTGATTATTAGGATTTTGCAGCGAACTTTGAAATCAAAAAAAGAATCTACAAAGTTTGTCCCTTGAACTCGGATACCCAATTTCAATAAAGCAAGTAAGAAAAAAAACGAAATTGGGAAGATTGATTACATAAGGAGAGTAGTGGTCTAGGGTTTGATTGAACCAGCGCTCATCTCTGGTTAAGTACTTGCCACTTTCGGACAATCCATGAGATATCCTACGAGGTTGCAGTAATCCAGAACACAAGTTCGCATACGGAAGAAGAATCGTGAAGATGGTGAGTAAAACAAAGCGAAGCACCGTCGTCATCTTCGCCGTGAAATTCAATCGTCGTAAGTTTAAAGCAAGTTGACAAAAAGAAAACAAAGGAGGACAACAAAATAATGATTTTTTTTTCTGTTTTTATCTTCTAACATAAAAGGACAATATAATGATTAAATAAATGTTTCCCCAATCTGTAACAAATATCATTTTAGTATAACGCATGGATTATAGTGCGGACTTCAAATAGATTTCAAGTTATATTAAACAACAAAACTAAAGCTTGAAACTTTACTCATTTTGCTCTCAGTGTCGATTTTCATTTCTCTCTCTCTCCAAGAACTACACTCATGGCGTCGGCGACACTTTTCTCACCTTCTTCAAGCTAGTTTTCATGTTTGTTCACTGCAACAGATCTATAGCCATGGAAAAGTTCTTGTTTTTCTTCATTCTCGTTATTTTCGCGCCGTTATTTTTACGCGCCGATGATTCTCAAGCTGAGATTGATGCACTCACGGCGTTTAAACTCAACCTTCATGACCCTCTTGGTGCGTTAACTTCTTGGGATCCTTCTTCAACGTCGGCTCCATGTGACTGGAGAGGCGTTGGCTGCACTAACCACCGTGTTACCGAGATCCATCTTCCTCGTCTCCAACTCTCGGGGCGAATCTCTGACCGTATCTCCGGCTTACGCATGCTACGGAAGCTTAGTCTTCGGTCAAACTCTTTGAATGGTACTATACCTGCTTCACTAGCTTACTGCACGCGCCTACTCGCCGTCTTCCTTCAGTACAACTCACTCTCCGGGAAGCTACCTCCTGGAATGAGGAATCTCACATCACTTGAGGTTTTTAATGTTGCTGGAAACAGTCTCTCCGGGGATATCTCTGTTGGTTTACCATCGAGTCTTAAGTTCCTTGACATTTCGTCGAACACGTTCTCTGGTCATATACCGAGTGGTCTTGCTAACTTGACTCAGCTTCAGCTTCTAAATCTCTCGTACAATCAGTTAACCGGCCAGATTCCGGCGAGTTTTGGAAATCTTCAGAGCCTTCAGTACTTATGGTTAGATTTCAACCTCTTGCAAGGGACATTACCATCGGCACTCTCAAACTGCTCATCTCTTGTCCACTTAAGCGCGTCGGAGAACGAAATCGGCGGCGTGATACCAGCTGCGTTTGGTGCTCTTCCAAATGTCGAGGTTCTCTCGCTCTCGAACAACAATTTTTCCGGTACTGTACCGTTTTCTCTCTTCTGCAACACATCGCTTACAATTGTTCAGTTAGGCTTCAACGATTTCTCCGATATTGTACGGCCTGAGACGACGACAAACTGTCGTACCTGTTTACAGGTCTTGGATCTCCAGGAAAATCGAATCTCTGGCCGTTTCCCGTTGTGGTGGACAAATATTTTGTCACTAAAAAATCTTGATGTTTCCGGAAACTTGTTTTCCGGTGAGATTCCTCCGGCTATTGGTAACTTGAAGAAAGTAGAAGAACTGAAGTTAGCTAATAACTCCCTTACTGGTGAGGTCCCTGTTGAGATCAAGCAATGTGGCTCGTTAGGTGTGCTCGATTTGGAAGGAAATCGATTAACCGGTCAGATTCCAGAGTTTATAGGCTACATGAAGGCTTTAAAGGTTTTATCTTTAGGCAGAAACAGCTTCTCAGGTTATGTTCCTTCATCTATGGTGAATTTGCAGCAGCTTGATCGGCTAAACTTTGGTGAAAACAACTTGAATGGGAGTTTTCCGGTGGAGTTGATGGCATTGACGAATTTGTCTAAGCTGGATCTCAGTGGAAACAGGTTTTCCGGGGAAGTTCCAGAGAGTATTAGCAAATTGAGTAACCTCAATTTTCTGAATTTGAGTGGGAATGGATTCTCTGGGGAGATACCAGCTACTGTAGGCAATCTGTTTAAGCTGACAGCTCTTGATTTGAGCAAACAGAACATGTCAGGTGAGATTCCGGTTGAGCTCTCTGGTTTGCCCAACTTGCAAGTGATTGCATTGCAGGGAAACAACTTCTCTGGGGTTGTACCTGAAGGGTTTAGTAGCTTAGTGAGTTTAAGGTACGTGAATCTTAGCTCTAACTCCTTCTCTGGTCAGATACCGCAGACTTTCGGATTTCTGCGTTTGTTGGTTTCTCTGTCACTGTCAGATAATCATATCTCTGGGTCTATTCCACCTGAAATTGGAAACTGCTCTGCTCTTGAAGTTCTCGAGTTAAGATCAAACCAACTAATGGGTCATATTCCAGCTGATCTCTCTCGTCTCTCACGTTTGAAAGTTCTTGACATGGGTCGGAACAACTTGTCAGGTGAAATCCCACCAGAAATCTCTCAGAGCTCGTCTCTCAGCTCAATGTCACTTGACCACAATCATCTTTCAGGAGTCATACCTGGATCTTTTTCTGAGTTATCAAACTTGACTATATTGGATCTTTCTGTTAATAACTTAACCGGGGAGATTCCAGCTACCCTCGCTCTTATCTCCGGTAACTTGGTATACTTCAACATCTCAAGCAACAACCTTAAAGGAGAGATTCCAGCCTTTTTAGGCTTAAGAATCAACAACCCATCAGAATTTTCAGGTAACACAGAGCTCTGCGGAAAGCCTTTAAACAGAAAATGCGAAAGCACCAGAGCTGAAGAGAAGAAGAAAAGGAAGATGATCATAATGATAACTATGGCTGCAGTAGGTGCTTTCCTTTTATCACTCTTCTGCTGCTTCTACATTTACACACTCTTGAAATGGAGAAAGAAGCTGAAACAACAGTCCACAACGGGAGAGAAAAAACGCAGTCCTGGTAGAACAAGCGCAGGAAGTAGAGTTCGTAGCAGCACGAGCAGATCAAGCACAGAAAATGGAGAACCAAAGCTAGTGATGTTCAACAACAAGATCACTCTAGCTGAAACGATTGAAGCAACTCGACAGTTTGATGAAGAAAACGTTCTTAGCAGAACCAGGTACGGATTGCTATTCAAAGCCAATTACAATGACGGAATGGTTCTGTCTATCCGCCGCTTGCCAAATGGCTCACTCTTAAACGAGAACTTGTTCAAGAAAGAAGCTGAATTTCTTGGTAAAGTCAAGCACCGAAACATCACGGTACTTAGAGGTTACTACGCAGGTCCACCAGATTTGAGGCTTTTGGTATATGACTACATGCCTAACGGAAACTTATCCACTCTGCTCCAAGAAGCTTCCCACCAAGATGGTCATGTCCTAAACTGGCCAATGCGCCACCTCATAGCTCTCGGGATTGCTCGCGGACTTGGCTTCCTCCATCAATCCAACATGGTATGATTTTATGGTTCAGAATATTTTCTGCATTATGCTTCACATTCAGAGTTTTTTATAACATCTTTTATCCCAATCAGGTTCATGGTGATATCAAGCCACAGAATGTACTCTTTGATGCTGATTTCGAAGCTCATTTATCCGATGATTTCGGGCTAGACCGTCTCACAGTTCGATCACCATCAAGATCAGCTGTCACATCAAACACAATTGGTACACTAGGATATGTCTCTCCAGAAGCAACATCATCCGGAGAAATCACAAGAGAATCCGACATATACAGCTTTGGCATTGTCCTACTCGAAATCCTAACCGGGAAAAGACCCGTAATGTTCACACAAGACGAAGATATAGTGAAATGGGTAAAGAAACAGCTTCAAAGAGGGCAAGTCACAGAGCTACTAGAACCAGGACTACTCGAACTAGACCCTGAATCATCAGAATGGGAAGAGTTCTTATTAGGAATCAAAGTTGGACTACTTTGTACTGCAACAGATCCTCTAGATCGACCATCAATGTCAGATGTTGTTTTCATGCTTGAAGGTTGTCGTGTTGGTCCTGACGTTCCTTCCTCTGCCGACCCAACTTCTCAGCCTTCACCGGCCTAACCGTTTTTTTTTGTTTTCGTAATTTAAATTTTAGTAGTAGAAAAAGCATTTATTAAAAAAAATCAGCATGATTGGTCTTTGAAGCTTCTTTAATGTCTTTATTGAGTTACGAAGTCTTTGTTTGGATCAAAACCTCGAATTAAATTGTTGTGTTTCGGCTGTGGTGGTCCACTATAAAGTTTATTATTTATTAGTCAACGTAATTTACGCATCCGGATTTTAATGCATGCGGGACCTAATCTATGATTATTCGCGCCGAATTGTATTTGATTATATAGAAAAAACATGATTCAAATAATAATAATAATAATTCTATCATTAGTAGAAAATCATAATACAAAATCACTAATGATGCGTGATTAATTTTAAAAAATGTGATTTAATGGAAGTTGCACTTGTTTTCGGGAGTAAAGAATAGATGTGGGCATTCGGAACATTCGGTTCGGTACGGTTAGGAGGATTCCACACTCAGTTTTTGGTTATTCTTTGTTGGTTTCGAATTGAACCGAGTAAAGATTACAGTTTAGTCCGTTCGGAGGATTCTTATTCGGTTCGGTTATCGACATTTTAAGATTAACCGAATTGAATCAAAACCAAATTTTATTCAGCTTAATCGGTTATTTTTGGTTAACCGATTAAGCCAACTAAAAACCTGCAAACGAAAATTACAAAAGTAGAGCAAATAGAAGAGTAATAAATAAACGAAAATTACAAAAGCAGAGCAAATAGAAGAGTAATAATACATTCATATGTCTTTCACAACACCTCATGTGGAGATATGCCAAGCTGCAAACAAAAATATTTTTCTTTGCTCGTGGTGGCTCATCTTGGTGTTCCCCTCACTCATCTGCCTCTTGTCCATCAAGCACCATCTACCAATAAGAATCGTGCCTCAACATCATCACAAATTGATACACGAAATCAAAGAAATCAAAAGTTTAGTTTTCAAAAAATTAGGGTTTCAAAATTTGGGGATATCGATTGATTCTTTCAAATTGGAAGAAATCAAGTAAAGAGAAGACAGTGAGTTAAACAAAATGGACGAAATGAACTACTCGATTAGGATTCGAACTAAAATTGAAATTGCTTCCACGAACATAAAGAGAAGAGAAAATGAAATTGATAAGTCTTACTTCTCGACTTGAAATTTTAATCGACTAACCTTGAATACTTCTCGGTGCTCGGCGATGATCGGTGGTCAGAAGGTTTGATAAATCACCGGATTTCGAAAGATTCAAAAGTTTTGGAAATGAAGTAAAGTGTATAATACACAATTACACCAAACTTTGGTTACATCAAATTATTGAACCAATTTTAATCGGTTTAAATCGGTTATCGATACCGAACTGATTTAACCGGGAACTGAATTGAAATTGAAATCAATTCCGTTAGCTTTAATCCAAATTTTTGGTCGATTCTGATTAGATTCCGAACCAGTTTGGTTTGGTTTTTGCCGACCAGTTTGGAAATTGTGCCCAGTGCTAGTAAAGAAGCTTGGAGAAGGAGAAGACAAGGGAATCAGATGATAGTCACGTGACAATAGTTAGCTGAATTTCTGAATATGACCGTTGAGCAACTTATGTCGTCACGTGCCTACAGTTCGTAAACACACCCTGTCATTATTTTGACCTCTGCTTCTGTCTTTTTCTTCGGTCAGATTTGCACGTGGAAAGTCCACAGTCGAAGTTGTTCACGTTGATCTTTTTTTTTAATCGAACACAACAATGAATGATCCAGACCTGGAACACAGACACATAAAACTATATTGTCTTAATTTCCAAAAATCAATCTTCTCTCGCCTCAATTCAATTCGTATATACGTTACTAGCCAAATGTTGGTTGAAGTTATTTGATTTTGTAGACTAATTACCTATATTCTGAAAGTTAAACGAATAATTAAGAATGTGCGAAGAGAGGCCAAAACGACAACGGTTTAGTATAAATAATAGTTTAGCGGGCCGGCCTTTTAGCCCATTACTCAACTAAAACTGAGTAGGATTCTAGAAAACGACAATACATCTTTCATTACTCATTTCTTGCAAAAAAAATTACAAATATTTATATACGTACTTTTTAATTTTGTTTTGTGATTATTACGAAACTATGATGAGTCCTAAGTATTCACGCACACGTTTATTTTTTCCAGCCAATGAATATCTTCATATCAACGTACGTAAATGTATATCAATCGTTATTTTTTGGGGGTCAAATATAGCCAATCAATAATTTTAAAACTTCCATAATATTATTATTAACCTATAAATTATCATGTACGTGGACAATTCACGCAATCACCTGTAATTATACACATTCCTGTATAACTTTTATCATAAGTTAATTTCAAAGTCCATGCCATGCAACTATTAACAATAGATGTTTATTTTCCCATTATCTCGAAAAAGAAAAAAAATTACTACGGAAAAATGCAAATAGGAAACTCAATAATAAAATTACTTTTCATATTCTTTCAGTTATTATCTATATATAATTTGATTAATCATCTTAATTATAAACCCGTTTGATTCATATGACTTGAGACTAAAGTGGCTGCAGTTGTTAGATCCATCAATTACATTTTTAACTTTTACTGTCTTCTTATATCTTATTATTACTCACATTCATAGTTTGATGCAATGACAGTACACAAGTGCTTATTCTTTCTTACTATATATAATGATCAATCATCGTCTCTTTTTCTTCACGATTTCAGATTTTTACTTATCGAGTGTCTTTCCAATTGTACAAGCACGTGGCATTACCATGTACGACACTGATATAAGCCATAGTTTGATCAGTGCTATAGTTACATCAAACGTATATTTATAAAGATTCGAACAAGTTGTGAAAATAAAAAAACCTTAAGAGTGTTGCAAATAAGCTTGCGATTATATATATATTGTAGTATAAGCAAAATGAGAGAACCATATATATATTTATATATATATATATATATTATGTGTGTGCTTATTTTGTGATAGACCCATTATGTTAGTGAGGAGATACAAAAAAAGAAAAATGAATTTCATCAAGATTGTTGTATATAATTAGAAATATAGATATTTACAAGTTAGAACTTTAACTGTTACTTCTATGAAATACCTTCTTTTACAATTTTTTATTTCATTTGAAAAAAAATATTATACTAAACATGTTTATCTCATAATAAAGTATTTAACAATTAAGTCATATAGGTGATAACTTGTATGTTTCACTTCAATTCTTACAACCATGCAATACCGTATTTCTGAAAATCATGGTTACTACCATAAGCTTGATTTTAGATTTTTTCAAATATTTTAATTTACATAATTACCACTCAAAATGAGCTGATGAATTCATCTAAAAATGTAATTTAATATAAATAAATTATGCAAACAGATCCATTGATATCACAAATTCTGTCAAAGACCCAATTCCGTGCAAATTTTGTGTAAAATGGATTTGATGATTATTGAAATTGGTTCGAAACCAAGATTTGTTGTAGCAAAGACTTGTTTCTAAATATAATGTTCTCAATCTCTGTCACGTTACTTTTTGCAGGTAAGAGTATACTATCTTTCTTTTATATCTCTATTCACTAGCACTGGATTAGAGTTCCATTCTAATATATGACTTTTTCCCCTTAGTGTAAGACATATGAGGAGCAACCTACTAAGGTTGAGAAACCTATTAAAGCTGAGGAACTTCTTGAGGAGGAGAAATCTATTGAGGTTGAGGAATCTGTTGAGACTAAGGAACGTCATGTACGTGTCCAGGGTTCTCTTATTGCGATGTGAAAGAAACTTCGCATGGCAAAGTTGAACCTTAGACATGTGACAAAACATAGACTTTTGTTTCAAGTTATAATGAAACCTTCGTCAACCCTCCATCAGGCTATCATCATCCACCTCATGGTAGGCGAGCTCATGGCATGGAAGGAGTACTTCAAATGCCTGATGGACCTCGAAGGCTTGGAGATGAAGCTGTTCAAGGAGTAAAAATAGTTTAGTTTGAAAACGATAGAAATAGATAAATATTTGTTAACAAAAACAAAAAAAATTTACTAAGTACTTATATTTTAATAAGTAATTAACGAAAAGAATAAACTATCTGCATTAAGAAAATATAAATCAGTTACGCGATTGTGTTGTGCTTTTGACTGGGAATATGAATGCTAGAAGTTGTCCAAAAGGTATATGTTTATGGGACATTAACTGAACCGGTATCATTAGGTAATTACTCTATCGTTTAACCCGTATCATTAGTAATTGTGACTGATGTATCATCAAGTATATGACGTCGAAAGATATTGACCCTTGAGCATATGACTCAAGTATTAGGTAAATGACCTGTGACTCATGTATTAAATGACTTCGATAGATTTTAACAATTGATGGCGTTTCTGTCCCTGTTATCACTAAGCTAGTTAAGAACTTTATGCAATTTGGAAATTACAGAAGATCTAAAAGATGCACACTGAGAGGAAGGAGATAAGGAAACTTAAGGTATCTTTTATATTTTAACTGCAATGAGCATTTTCTTATCTTCATAATATTCCTTATATTTTTTTCATCGCTCATTCTTAATTATAATAATGAAAATGCGAGTACTCCAAAATTTAGTGCAACGCTGTCATGATGTTTTGATCAATCTTTGATAGTTGTCCTCTCTCCATATTCCACACTGGCTGCTCTGCAGGATCAACCTTCTTCAAAACAGAAATCCATTACTTCCTTTGAGCATGACTAATCAACCAACGAGCTGGTACCTTCCTGTGTTGAGATTTGAACAAGTTGTGAAAAATATGAAGTGTTGCAATTAAGCTTGCAGATTAACTTGTAGTATAAGCATAATGAGAGAACTATATACATAGATATATTATGTACTCTGTATACCCATTTTGTGATGGACGCATTATGTTGGTGGAGGAGACAAAAAACAAAAATAGGAACGAGTGAATCTCAAGATTGTTGTGTATATAATTACGGAAAGACCTATTTACAAGTCGAATTTCAAATGTGATTTCTACAAAATAGCTATTTACTAATAAAACAAAATATATTTCACGATATTAGAATATCTAAAATCGAAGTACACATAGGTGCCAATATATTTTATTTTATTTTTCGATCAAGTAGTTTTATGATCTTATCACACTAATCATGTTGAACATCGTGCTTGGTTAGATATAAATAAATGCTGACCTTTAAAATTATCTAACTAAACTTCCCTTAATTGTTTAGTGATTTTAGATTAGATAAGCTAAAGATTGGTTTATGTTTTATTAGTTTTAATTTCTTAGTACTGGAGAAAGTGATAGTGTGGATCTTGAACTAAGATATAAGTAATTTTAAATTAGTTATTAAAACTCACAAGTGAGAGGCAATAGATAAGATGAGAATATTATCATTATCCTCATAGTTAAGTGCATGTGAATGTTCTATTAGGGCGGCAATTTAGTATTGACTTGTTTGTATTGTCTCATTATTATATCGAGTTAGTTATATCGTTTTCAATAAAGTCACAGAAATTCAACATATTTTCAACGACAAATAGTAAGACACACATATTTAAGTTTTAACACCACAATATACATTATAGTTACTGTTTACCGGCTTATCACATATATTTATTACTGTTTAGACTTGACATGACTCTTTAAAAAAAAATTTGAAAAAAAATGAAAATGATTAATTATCAAATGATATTAGACAAATGTTAATATATGGTTACAACTCAGAAGTTTAACTCAAATCACTTGAGTTTGATTATAAATCTAATAACGGATGCATTTAACCACAATAAATTTAGTTAAACCCATAAAACTAGCTTTTACTCTCATTCTACGTATTCATTATAGATTATCATATATTATTCCGACGGTTCAACTGAATTTGTCTAAAACAACTGAACTATTTCTCTTCATACATCTACTAGATTTTTTTTTTCGGAATAAATCATGCAAAATGTAAGAATTTAAGTTATTGTAACAATTGTATTGTAATTATGAATATTAATAATTATTTGTGATGTTTTATATATAATTTTGTTACAAATTTTATTTATTATGAATCATTATGACTTTATTATGCGATTTGTAACAAAATTGTTATTAGATTCATTTGTCACAAGTATATTGTAACGTTTTTGTTACTAATATGCATTTGTGACACTTGTATTGCAACTATGAATATTAGTTTTAATTTGTGACATTTTATATACAATTTTGTTACAAATTTTATTTATTACGAATCGTTGTGACTTTATTCCCTAACGATTTGTGACAAAATTGTTACTAGATTCATTTGTCATAAGTATATTGTGGCGTTTTTGTTATCAATATGTATTTGTGACACTTGTATTGTAATTATTTATAAATCGTCATAATTTTGTAATAATATTTTTATATTGTGATGAAATATGTGTTATAGTGAAGAAATATTACGAATAAAAAAAAAAAATTGCGTTGATGCCAAAAAAAAGATGTATAGTATAAAATAAAAAGTTAAGGAAAAGGGTTTAATTACACCGGCCAGAAACCGAGGGAAAAGTGGATAGGACCCACAGAGAGATGATGAGATCCGTCGCTTGATAAATGACCTCCGGCCGACCCACCACCGTCCTACGTGGACATCTCTCATCTCTTCTTCATTCATCAGTAATATTCTGATTTCTCTATTAAATTACATGAGATTTACAAAGTACCATGTAATTATTTTTACCCAACCGCCGACATAAAAGGTAAAAACACCACAAACTCAAAGTTCACCTTAAACAAAAGAAAAAATTGAAATTTTTTTAGTGGATTCCGTCGGTAATCCAAATTACCAATTAAACCTCAATCAAGCAAGAAAATTTAATAATTAGTTCATATTTATATCAAGATATATGTACGAAGTTTAATATTTTAGAAAAACCCGTATTTGATCTAAAGATTTATGTGAAAATACAAGAAACAAAATTTAAACATAATAAATATAAAGTTTAGATTTTTTTTGGATAGAGACATATATTCTTCCAAATGTAACAGGCTAACAGAATAACAGGATGTGTCCGTTTTGTAGCATGCGTTTGGATTTAATAATTCAATTTTTGGTTTAATTTCCAAAAGTATACGTCAACTTCAAAAACGAACCAAAAAAATCGTGCTGAGATAAGCCAAACAGTTCTTCAACTCGAATAGAATCTTGCAATATTGACACGTGCATGAAGCTTGGTTCTCCGAGATGTGTTTGTCAAAATAAGAGCTCGTTAACAAAAATAGCAAAGTTCATAATTAAACCTAATTAAAGCCATTTATTGATTTTAGGGAAACTAATCAAATTATATGGTAAATCAAATTATGATAAACCTTCTGCATTATGATAAAAATTCAAAATAAGGTAAGTATGTAACTTAATTTTAGGAAATTATGTATATATTTTTTGTGAAGCGAGGCTGAGTTAATTCTTTTAATTCTTTTGTGACTCTAAAGAAATATTTTCTTTGCAGTCTAGATTTTTTCATTCCTTCATGTAAATAAAGATTTTACTGGTCAATAAATTTCATATTTCAACAACAACAAAAATTATGTATATATTTTGGTGTTAATCATTCAATAGTCAACGTCAAAACATTGACAATAAGTACAATTTCGAAAGCCCAACAAGTGATGTCCAAACACGTTTGATGGTATAGGTGATAGGTCTAAAGCATGTAGGATCCCACAACAAAATCTTAAAAATAATGTCCAATACGTTTTATGTGTTTTAGCTTTGGTGGTATGTCATTTCCACTAATCCATATCTATTGACTATATAATCGTATTTGCGTATATTTCTTTTATAAGAGACATTTAATTCTACCAAACTTAAAGTTACATATAAGTTATACTACATATAAAAATATCTATTAAACGTCACATCGATCTGTTTCTCAGAACATGTGCATAACCAAAAAAAAATCGACTTATCTATTTTTGAAAAAATAATTTTAAAACTTTTACAACTTACAAAAATCATTTTGGTACCAAAACAAGATAATCAAGGTTTTTTTGTTTTTTAGTTTCGCATGATATGTATATATTTATATTGGTACTAAGCTTTATTTGTCTTCTACGTAAAGATAATACTCCAACAGCCAATAAATGATTACCACGTGTCGGATGCTGATCAACTTCAGTCCCTTCTCGTTGGTTCTTGTCAAAAAATGATTGGAGTAGAGAAGGTTGTCGAAGTGAAACTACGAATATACCCTTTATAATTGCCGAAAGTTAGTGAGGGTAGTTTAGTAAAATCAGGTGATGGAGTGAAGTTTTAGAAGCATGTGAAAGGAGCATCTTCCCCACGTGGCAAAGGGACATTCTCTGTTATGCCAGCGTGGCATGTTCCAGAATGTCAGAATGTCTGCAACACTTAAACTCGTGTTCTGATTGGTCCGACGGAAATTTTATTTAATTTTACATTTATTTAATTTTGCTGAAAATGCGACCGAGCAGTTGCAATTCGCTACTCGCTAGTTTTAATAACTTTTTTTTTTCTCTTTTCTTTTTGATTTGAACAATTTTAACCTAGACCATATATATGTCGGAAAAGTAAAAGAATGTCAGAGCAATTTGACAGGTTTTGGTAAATGCAATGTTTATATATAAACCCAAAAGACGCAATTTTTTATGTTAAATTTTTTCATAACGTTAATTTAAATTCATAGATTTTAATACTATTTGCACACAAAAAAGATATTTACTCTAATAAGAAATGGATACAATGAATTTGAACTTTAGTTGCGACCAATGCAATGGATTGAATATAGTCATTTGAATAAAACAAAATGGAACATTCTTAATTGTGTGTGATATAAAACGTCCAGAACCCTCAAAACCCTAAGATCCGACCAAGAAAAGAAGAAGATTTGAGGTAAATTTGATATATGGTTTGAGTTTTCTTAAATATATATATATATATATAGATATGTAAATGTTTTAGTTTTGATATATCTATATATATATATATATATTATATATATAAAAAACAAAAAAGTGAAAGAGAAGAATGTGACGCAGGCAAATGGGGACATGGAGAAAGCCACGCGCAATTGAGCGGTCCACACTCTCTTCTCTTATACCTTTTATATCTCACCAAATCATCCTTCTCCATCTCTCTCTCTTTCATATATTCCTCTCCTAACTTATAACCTCTCTCTCACTCTCTCGATGATCATCATCTTCTACCAATCTATATCTCTTTGATCTCTTTCTAAACTGGTACATAATATTCCACAGACTGAAGAGTACATAGGTAAGACTAATTTACACTTACACCCAAGCAATCGATCTCTTCTCATCCTTTTGTTTTCATATTTTCCTTCGTTCATTATATATGTGTGATTGGTCGATCTCGTTTATTGAAAATGTTTTCTGTATTTCTATTACAATATCTCAAATATTTTCATTTCCTATATTTAATTATGTTTCTTCAATATATGAATCATATCTGAATTAAGTCTAGCTAATAGGTATTTGAATAGAATTCGCATTTGGCTACGTATACATCTATATCTACAGCAGTGATACTAGTATAGTACAGTCTTGTGTACTTAAACCTTCTAAAATGAAAGATAAATCAGGCATAGATTTTGAAACATTTCTAGCTATTTTCGCTTAGACTTGATGATTTTTTTAGATGTGATCGAAAAAGCTGTTTTTGTTTTTAGTCCATAAGGTTGTATATTATATATAAATAAATAATGCACTAGGTTTGGATCATTATAATAAAGTAATATAAACATAAAATTCCGTTTTTCGATATGATCATTGCCACCATTAATTCAATAACCACGTTACAACTAGGGGAAACGCATCATCATAGTATAGAACTCTTTTTTGTCTCTTTTCTTTGAGCCTCACATAAACCCTCATGCATGTTGATCCATCTTCCCTTTTTCAACTTTAAACCTAATTTTCATGGTTTTGTAAAATCAAGAAGTAGAAATAAAAATAATTCCTAGCTATGAGTAAATGTAACTTTTTAATGTTATTAAGTACATTAACATGGAAATGTAAGTATGTGGACACTAACCACAATATGAGCTTATGATTATACTTAGTTAATTACAAATTATAAGTATTCATCTTTTTGTCTTTTTTTCCATAAAACATTTACTCAAATTATAATATATAACTCCAAATCTTATTGATGTGGCATGCATGAAGAGATGATCATGAGCATGCATGTACATGTACATGAATATATGTGATATTATATTGATTATCATTGACTCATTGTGGTGTTGAACTTGGTGGTATGCAGACATAATGGAACCAGTGGATCAATCATGTAGTGTTCCTCCAGGATTCAGATTCCATCCAACAGATGAAGAGCTCGTTGGTTACTATTTAAGGAAAAAAGTTGCATCACAAAAGATCGATCTTGATGTCATAAGAGATATTGATCTCTACAGGATCGAACCATGGGATCTACAAGGTTTCTACGTACTCAATTTACACATATATCTTCTATCCTTAATCAATCTGACAATGTGAATACATAGATCTGATCATATATTGGTTAATGTATATATATTTATATATAGAGAGATGTCGAATCGGATACGAGGAAAGAAATGAATGGTATTTCTTCAGCCACAAAGATAAGAAATATCCAACAGGAACAAGGACAAACAGAGCGACCATGGCTGGGTTTTGGAAAGCTACAGGTCGAGACAAAGCTGTTTATGAAAAGTCAAAACTGATTGGTATGAGAAAAACACTTGTGTTCTACAAAGGAAGAGCTCCTAATGGTCAAAAAACCGATTGGATCATGCATGAATACCGATTAGAGTCAGATGAAAACGCACCTCCTCAGGTATTAATCTCATTTTACCTGATAATATTTTTAAATAGATTGGATCATGACTAAGTTCAATCTAGAATATATATATATCTTCAATGAGAAATTACATGGAATATATGTTTAGTCTTTCATGGGGCCAAGCGACTTTTGTTTTGTCTCATAAACTCGTTTATGAGACACAGTCTAAGCTTTCAGGTAAAAGTCGAGTATCTTTAAGACTTATGAAAATTCTTACACCTTTACTTACAAGACAAAAAGTAAAAAGTCTGTCTTAATACTTCAGTTCCATGTAGACCAAAAGTTTCTTACTCTTTATCTTCATTTTTATATTAAGCGTTTAAAGTCTTAAAAGTCATCTAACTAAGGGCCTCTAACTAAAGACATGAACTAAAAAGCTAGTTAAATATACGTATCTTTTCAAATCCTATATCTAGCTTTTACATAAGCAAATTTCATCTGGAATATGAGTCATTACTTGAAATATATGCATTATATACCTTGCAATTGAAAAAGTTTAATTAACAGTAAAGTTTGATATAGCTTGCAAATGAGTATGTACCTATGTTTATTGCTAGTTTTCTTTCTGTGGTCTCACACTTTTAAGGCATGCTCTTATTGTGTCTACTACAAATAAAGGCAACATTATTTGATTTGTTTCTTCTTTTTGTTTGACATTAATGGCTAAGTGTTTGGCATATTTACACCAAATGTATTAACCATTCCTTATTATGATTGTTGTAGGAAGAAGGATGGGTAGTTTGTAGAGCATTCAAAAAAAGACCAACAACAGGTCAACCTAAGAAAACAGAAACTTGGAACTCAAGTTACTTTTACGACGAGTTACAGAGTGGAGTAAACTCGGTTTTGGAGCCTCTCAAGCAAAAACAAAACAATTTTGCACAAGATTTAATGTTCAAGCAAGAACTAGAAGGATCATCAGATATCGGTTTAAACTTCATTCACTGCGATCAATTCATTCAACTTCCGCAGCTTGAAAGCCCTTCACTTCCACTTACAAAGAGACCAGAGAGCACAACGTCAGTTGTTTTATTGGAAAAGAATCAAAATAACGACAAAAGACAGTTAATAGAAGAGAATGTGAGCTTCAAGGATAGAAAGAAGAAGAAAACATCAGTGATGACTACGGATTGGAGAACACTTGATAAATTTGTTGCATCTCAACTTATGAGTCATGAAGATGGAGTTTCGGGTTTTGGAGTATATCAAAGTCAAGATAACGATAAAATTGGTCAATATAGTAATGAAGAGAGCAATAACAATGTAGTAGAAGTTGCTTCTTCGACGATATTGAGTGATAGAGAAGAAGAAAACAGATTCATCAGTGGATTCTTGTGTTCGAATTTGGATTATATATAACTTATATGTATAGGGTTTTTGCATGTTTGATAATATATTACACTATATAGTAATAGTATGATGCGTAATGTTTGCTATATAGGTAGAATATATATTGATATAGTATAACATATATAAATATGTGTAAAAGATTTTTCTTTTTGCATATGGATTTTAGATATAATTTTAAAAAAATAATGTATGGCTAAATGAGTGAATATAAATGCTATTTATTCAGAATTGATGTAACGCATTAGGGCTTCGGGTTTCGAATATATTTATACGTACATAATTACCAATTTCTACTTATAAATGCAGATTATAAAGATATAGACTATAGTTTTTTCGTTGATTGAATGTTTATTAATTAACAAAATAACAAATTACCTGAACAATTCATATCTTGAGATTAGATAATTAATTTTTTATTAAATAAGAGTTGGCCCAAAGTGGGCCTCTGAGTTGTCGAGCATGCGGTATACAAGGTAGGAGTCCGATGGGCATGCTTTGTCGTCGTTTCAAAGAGCCTCTTAGTCGTTTCTTCCTTTTTATTATTTCTCTATTATATTTGTAAATTTATTTCAATTCATCTTAAAATAATCATTCCTTATCCTTCAATCATTTTGCTTTCTTATAATGCCAAATTTTTGTTCCTATCATTTGTTCTCCTCAAACTTTCCAAGAAAATTTATTTTTCAAATTAAGAAAATGAACATTATATATACATTGTAACTAATTTTTTTTCTTTTCAAAATGATGTAATGTGGTACTTATAGTTAGAAATAATCCAAAAGAATTCATATATGATACGTAATATACAAATTTGAAATAGAAAATAAGCACTTACAACAAAATCGAATAATTTGTTGTATAGAGTAATTTATATATACCAAAATATTGGCAATGAAGATCTACATGATGGTGGTAGCTTTTGAAGGGGAGAGATTTGATTGAAGGAAAGACAAGGCTTGTGATTTGTCCATTTCATACTTAATGTGGACCAACTCAACCACTTCATGTCTTCTTTGTAATCCCCTCTTCAATCTCTTCTTTATATATTTTTCCAACGAATTATCAAATGATGATTCATGAAAAAAGGAATTAATTTAACTTTTACAAATGTATATAAGTAACATCTAAGGTTCAATGCCAAGAAACAGATGGTCCACTTGGCTTGCTTTTGATTTAGCTAGGCATGAGGTGGTGAATTCGAATCTCATCCTGCTTAATTTAGAGAACTTAAGCTATTGATCGAGTCTTGTTGTCGATCCAATGATTACTTATTGACAAAAAAAACAGCTAAGGTTCAATATATACAAAGACAAGTTTAGATACATATAACAATAAATATATGAACAAATGCAATGGCTAGTACATTCTTTGAAATTTATGACTACTTACATCATTTTTTATAATTGTAACCAAAATATATCTATTTTATATTTTTCTAATAATTAAAATAAAAATTCTAAAATAAACTTGTAAATTTTTCTTGGAATACTTATGAAAATTTTATGTGGATAATTGATAGTTATATATTTATTATGGTTTCTTAAGAGCTACCGACAATAATATTTTAACCAAGAAAAATAGAAGGTACTACGTAATGTTTTGTCAGAAGATTCTCAAAAACGACCGGAGAAAAGCTCAGTGCTTTTCATTACCATATTAGTTAGTGCGAAATTGATTAAAATTATGACAGAACTACTTAGTGTTGTACAATTACAAGGATGACTCAGCTATTTGTTGTTATTACCATTGGAAAAGCTCCACGTAAGTAAAAAGTACAGTGTAAGTAAAGTGTGTGATTAGGAACAATTACTCACTTTTAATCTAACTAATCATTAATTTTCTCCTTTTTTGGCACTCCCCAAAGAGTATATTTCATCAATTTATAGGTCTCCCTAAAATTATTCTTGTACTTAGTTAAAAATCTTGTCTTACTCACATTCACATTCACATTTCTATTAATTTTATTTTAAAATTGCCTTCAGATTATAAACGAATTTTGCTTTATATAAAGCATGATTAATGTAATATTTTAATCGATACAAATATTATTTATTAGTTCTTTCTATAGCAAATATAATTAAAACAAAACAATCATTATTTACATGTAAAATAATGTGAACGTAATCTTTGACTAAATATTCCAGCATATCAAATTATAACTCTAGTCTTGCATGATTTAGACTTTGGTAAATATTTCGAAAATTCATATAACTGTTTTGTTGTTTAGGTTCAAGCAAGACCTTCAATGATGTATTTTATTGAAATGATAGAACTATATATATATATATATATAAAGAAAAAGACCTTTGATGATGGAGTATATATATATAGACATGTTTGCTGTATATGTGACAATGGTTTGTAATATATATACCAAAACATGGAACTATATTAGATTATGGGTTTAGACCCACTCACCACTTCGAGTCTACTCTCTCTTTTTAGGGAAAATTATAACAAATATATCTCAGAATCTTGACCAATAGTTATTATCCAAACTATAAGTCAAAAAAGAAGCACAAGACTCTAATGTGAACTTGACAAATAAAGGTAATCACTGTTTTTGCACTCATTGTCGTCTTTCAATCAATATTCGGACCAAACATTAAACTATATAAATATAAGAATGATATATGTGTGGACGAGAGTATAACAAAACAATGATGCTAAGTGTAATGATAGGTTGGAGAATGAAATAAGACCAATTTTGTGGAGTTCTACGGTGGGAAGATTTTATTGAAATCTATATTATAGATTAAATATGACCATTTTGTGGAGTTCTACGGTGGGAAGAATTTCCGGAAAATGTAATCGATGAAGTAGTTAAATTTATTTTTTCAATTTTCTACACTAGAATTTGATTTGCTTTGTCGATGAAGTTGTTGACAAAATAAAAAAATTGTCATTTCAATATAGAATTACTCAAAAACTTGGTTATTTTGTCATTTGAGTGAAAACCGTGGACTCTGCATATAGCAATCCGTGAAATTGGTTGATAATGTTTTAAAAACAAACTAAATTACAAAAACTATCACAAACAGAAAAATCTAGCGAACCCATAAACCATAAAGAATGCAACAACTAGCCAAATAAACGTCAAAACATCTGACAAATATCCAGCAGCAACGCTCGATATGCTCTCTCTAATAGACACATCTCTTATTGCAGAAGCTCCATTACAGTTGCCTTCAACAACGACATGCTTTTGGTTCCTCGTACACCATACTTAAACCACAATTCAGAATCTCACCTGATCCATCTTTCACTTCAAATTTGATTGAAGCCTCAGTAGGAACACAATTATGATCTTCTTGCGACTTCAGCGATCCTTCTAGATGTTTTGTTATGTGTGAGCTACTAACCAATAAACACATGGTCTGAACTAATCTTGCGTGGTTCAATCCAACCTCCACCAAGAGTGCAACTGAAACGTACACATGTCCCAAGTTCGCGTTTGAACTCACAAGTGCATTCTATTGAGACGCGGTTAATCTCGTCTTGAGTGTAAGGGAATGTGACAACAGCGCATAGAACTATTGTGGTGGAAAATTCAGATTTAATGCCGATCCAACTGTTTGATAGTTGAACCACGAAGGTACATCACTTCCTGGAAAGCAAGTGATGAACAAAGCTTCTGAAGCACTTCCCTGCAAAAATTATACAAAACAGAAAAATTCATAAACCGGATGAGTGTTCTGTGATGTAGTTCCTTAACCGTAATCGAAAAATCTTAATGATATGATTTTTATTGAATCACCGTTCCTTGTAAACAAGATTCAATACTAGATCAACTCCAAAGAGTCTATATGAATTATGAAAACAAAAGATAGATATCCAAACTTCGCTTAAAAAAACCAGGAAGCAAAGGAAAAACAATCCAAAGAAACATTCAAATCCAAGTCGTACCAGGAAGGGTCCTAACTAACATAAAAAGTTGATAACGTCTTGAATACTTTTCGTTATCTGTTAGCTTCTACTGCTCACGAGTCTTCCAGCTCATCAAAAGTATGTCAGCTCAACTTGATATGCCTTAACAGAGAACTGCAACATTTTAAGGAACACAGTGCTACACTTCCCGAGCAATATAAATGCCCGCTTTGTCATCATTTCCTCAGGCCACACCTTTGATGTTCAAGATACATCCAGCGACGAAGCACACAAAGGCTTGGGGCAATATTAACTCCTCGGTTTCAATTGCTATCTCAGCTCCTTATCGTTTGCAGATTCGAACTCAAGCAATTCCATCGAATCCCCATCATCGTACTTAATGAAAACGTATACCCTGAACGTTCCGAATTTTTAGACAATGTTTTCTTTTTCATGATTTTGAGTGAATTAACTGAGCTGTTAATAAATTTTTTTGCTATAACAGCTGAACCTGTTGACAAATAATTTAACACATGTTTGGTTGAATTATTCTGTAAACCAATGTACGTAAAACAATAAGAAGAAAATTAAGCGAATGTGTGAACTGATAAAAACCAAAGTAAAATGAGATCACACGAATGACAAAAGAATTCAAATGCATAATGATGTTATGAGTTAACCCTAAAAACAGAGATTCTACTTGATAGAGAAAGATCTCAAAGAACATGAAAGTAAAACTTAAAGACTTCAAAACATAGGTCTCAATAAAAATACCAAAAAAGTGAACAATTTCATCTCGAATCCTCCTCTCCTTACTCTGACTTGGAAGCAAGAGCAGCAGCTTGACCTCTGAGACGACCAGTTCTTCTTGCAGCAATAAGACCAACCTTTTTTCCAGGTGGTGCATCACGACGTACCGTACTTGCGTGACCGATATGTTGATGGTTACCTCCTCCATGAGGATGCTCAACTGGATTCATAGCCACACCACGAACCTTAGGCCAACAGTTTCTCTTCACACGGTACTTGTGGTATGCGTTACCTGCCTTGAGCATTGGCTTCTCTGTTCTTCCACCACCTGCAACTTGACCAATCATGGCCCTGCATCCACTTGGCACAACCTTCTTTGAACCTGATGGCAACTTAATCCTGCCAACATCATCATGAACAACTGTGAGAACAAAGAAATTCTCAAAAGAGAATGATAGATTAAAAATAGAATCTTGTTTACTACAATCTTCTATAAAAGCACTCAATCCTATGCAATCAAAAACACGAATCATTAGGTATACTATAAACAATTTTCATACTACAATTCAACAGTCTCCAAGAATCTAACAACCAACGAGAATAAGCAGCAATCACTTCTAAGAAGATAAGTATTTCAAAAACAATTTAATATGATAAGAAGATATGTATTAAATTGTAAATATTCAATTAAATTCAATCGCCGCAAAGGTAAGAAACCTGCTGGTGTCGTTATCGGGATTGTGAGCGATAACAATGGCGTAATCACCAGAAGCTCTAGCGAAAACACCACGATCACCAACATGATGTTCGACATTGCAGATAACAGCTCCTTCAGGAATAGATCTGAGCGGAAGAACATTTCCGACGACAAGAGTAGCTCTCTTTCCGCAGTACAGAAACTGACCGGTGTAAACACCTTCAGCGGCAACGAAAAGCTCCTTTTGCTTCTTGAAACGGAAAGGATGACGGAAAGCTACACGAGCTAATGGAGCACCACGTCCTGGATCATGAATGATCTCAGTAACAACACCTTTGAGATATCCATTTCTCTCGCCGTAATCGAGACTCCTGAATTTGGCCGGACCTTTACGGTGGTGAGTGTGGGACTTGAAGACGGATCCCGCTCCCTTACGTTGAGCTCTGATAACACGACCCATTGATGATGATTATCGATGTGTCTCCTTCGTCTTCTTCTTCGAATTACGGCGAATGCTAGTAACTTTAGGTTTATTATATTCAGTCTCTCAAAACCCTAATGGACTGAGATAATCAGATAAATTTACACCGCCTTACTAAGCCCATTAAAAGTCCAAACTGAAATACCGGGAAATTCAAACCCATCAGATTAATTAAGTACCATTTCAGTACACCCCTCCGCAGTGTATACCCGTCTCCTCGTATTCCAATTTTTTTTTCCGTCATTGAACTTTCATTAATAAAAAAAAAAAGGACATGAATCGAATACAAACCAATCTTGATCACCAGGTTGTAATATATATTTAGTCAGCATATCTGCATACACATTATTTGTCCGAGAAATATATCGTAGTTGCGTCGCATAATACATTGATTGTCAAGGTAGAATTGTTTGGACAAATCGTTGTAGCCAAAGGTTACCCCTTTTGGTGTTGATCATCTGTATGATATTTTAATTATCTCTTTCAAATAGAATCTTAGTACACCCCAGAGCCCAAGCGGATTGCATAGCCCATTGGAGAGCACTTAATTTCGCTTCTTCGACTGTAAATTTGCCTTGGAACCTTCCCATGCCACAATGTAACACTACACCTCTACTATTTCGTATTACCCAACCTAATTTAGAAGTATTATCACCTTGATGATGTGACACATCAAAATTACATTTGACCCATGTTAATGGTGGTGGTTGCCAATGGGTTGAATTCGACCTTATGAGGTTTGATGGTTTAGTAATTGAAGCATCTAATCTTTTTTTACATGATAGCCATTTTTCTAGATCAGTTATGGCCCTTTCATATGTATCCTGAAAAGTGTAAATTCGATTCCCATACAAAAGATTATTACGACTAGTCCATAGTCTCCAAAATATCACTAATGGCAATAAACGAATATGCCTTTCTACTGTGTTGTCCTGCGCTAACTCTACGAGAAAACATAGTTTCTGGTCAATAGCTATTGATGAATCACAAAGAAAACTCGATGAAATTCCAAAACAACACCACACTGCTTCAGCAAAAGAGCAATAAAAAAAAATGGGAAGTAGTTTCATCCGAACGACAGCATCTTACACATTGGCTTGTGGTTATTATACGCCGATGTTGGAGAATTCCACCTATTGGCAAAGCTTGCGATGCAAGCCACCACACAAACATCTGTAGTTTAGGCATTATATCTAACGTTCAAATGGTGTTAGATAGATGTGGGTTTGTGAACAATGGCGGTTGATAATTAAGAACATCGGGATCAGAATGATAAGCTAACCAATAGCCAGACTTCATGGTATAATGTCCATTCTTCGTAAAACCCCAAATTACCTCATCAGGAACATTTTTGGATGGAAGGAAAATCTTTGGGATTAGATGATGATCTTGATGATGAATATAATGATGTAATTTTGAAATGTCCCATTGATTTGAAATGCTATCAGTCACTAATGAAACATGTAACTCATGGTTCATCGGCGGTAAAGTTAAAGGCGGTCTTGGTGGTTCAGTTGGAATCTAAGGATTTACTCCCATTGTTGTTGATGCACCATTAGCGATTTGATGTAGTATATCTTTCTTAAGTAGATATATTCCGTGAATTAGCGATCTCCAGCCAAAAGAATTTTGTCGTTTTCCACCAGCATTTAGCAAAGTAGAATTCTGGAAGTAACAACTTTGAAGTAAACGGTATAACAAATAATTCGGTCGTCGCAGTGATTTCCAAGCATGGTTTGCCAATAAAACTTGGTTAAAATGTTAAAGGTCACAGAATCCGATCCCACCTTCCTTCTTGGGTCGTGATAATTTCTTCCAAGCAACATAGTGCAACGATTTTCTAGTTGTCGACCCACTCCACCAATCCAAGATATTAGCTGCGTGATTCTTGATGTAAGCGCCTAAGGTAACCGAAAGCAGTTCATAGAATAAACTTGTAAAGCATATGTAACTGATTTAATTAACACTGCACGGCCACATGATTTAGAAACTTATTCTACCATCTGTTTAAACGTTTTTCCATTCTCTCCACCAAAAACTGCAAATCACGTGTCTTGTGACGACCAAAGTTCTCTGGCAATCCTAAATAAATTCCATCCATGAATAGAGATTATAGTTTTTATATAAAATGGATATGATTGAAAAATAATATAAATAAAAAAAAGATAAAAACTTTTTTGAAATAGAGGTGTTGTTTGTTTGTGGAGCGTCAAAGTTGAAAAAAACGACAGCTTAAAAATCATATACTGCTCCTTCTTCTCTGGCACAAACACACTCCTCCCACTTTCTTCTTCTACATTCTCTTTCTCTGTAGCTCCAAGAATGATCTTTGATCTTCACAAGCTTTGAAATCATTTTTCTTGGTATGATGTTTCTTTCCGATTTCACATTTCTGCTGTAAGAAACTTGGAAGTTGTGTAGTGTTTGAAATTGGTGCTGTTGTTTAATTTTACTTGTTTGTGTTCTAAGTAAGATAGTTTAGCTGATTCTGATTGTGTTTAAATGTGAAGAAATTTGTGCCCATTGTGATGTAGTTTGAATTAATTTTTTTGAATTTTCAGTTTGTTTTTCTGCAAAATATTTTTTTTGTTAAAAGGCTTTCTTATAAATAATATATAGACTTTACAGTGATCACATAAGAGGGGAAGAGGCATTACAGATGCAGTTTAACAGAGAGAGAAAGAGCCAAACATGGGAAAACATTAGTGAACATCCCAAAAACGACAGAGGTCATTTCCTAGTGAGTAACCAAGATTCCTGAGAGCAATGGACTTGTTTTTAACCATCTTTAGAATATGCTTATAAACTTGTGAAGGTAGTAGTGTGGTGCCATTATGCAATCTTATGTTCCTTTCTTTCCAAATCTCATAGATACAAGCTTGCCAACCCATTAGGAATGCAGCAGATTGAGCCCTTGTGTTACCTGCTGAAAGCAGCCAAAGAAGCACATTGTCCCACCTATGAAGGTGAGAATGAATATGCAGCTTCAATAGCGTAGAGGACCAAATGGTTTGGGAAAAATCACAATCAAAGAGCAAATGATTACGTGATTCATTCTCCAAACCACAAAGTATACAAACCTGTTCGACATCAAGGCCCCAGAAAAATAATCGGTCAAAGGTAGGATTCATGTTAAGCACAAAAAGCCATGTGGTTGTAGAATGTTTGGGAATGGCCATTTTGTGCCAGACTAGTTTCGCCCAAGGAACTTCCTCCCTTGAATTCCTGATTGAGTTCCATACATCCTTCGAGATGAAGGCTCAAGTAGCTTTGTCTTTGGACCACCATGAAAATGAGTCATGTGAAGAGGACCATGTTAATGTGGAGATGTAAGTAAGAAGCTACAGCTACGAATGGGATCTAGCAGCTGGTAAGTGCCATCTATTTGCAGAGAAAACATCACTTACTAAGGAATTTAGAGGCAGTCCAAGAGAAGCTGGTCCTTGAGGGCCTAAGAAATCGATCAATTGTCCAAATGGAGTCCAAAGATCCCACCAAAAGAAACAGCTTTCACCATTACCCAACTTAATCCGGATGTGTGAAAGAGCAAATGGGCGGAGATTAAGCAATATGCGAAAGTTCCAAGATAGTCTCAGACGTTAAAACGCTTGGAGATAACACGCTCATTATCTTCTAGTTCGTTTGATTTTCATCTTCCTTCTTGATATGTGTATAATTTAAGTATGTAAGAAGAGAACAGTTCTAATGAAGATCAATCTTTGTCTTGTTAATAATCCACACAACCACAAAGTCTCCCCTCAAGTTTCGGAATCAATTGACAAACAATTGAACTAAACCGGACCATAACCGAGACTGAATCACTCGTTAATAATTGAAATACGCAAGGTTTACAAAAGAACAACGACTATACCAAGTTTTTTCAAAGTAGCTCGTTGGTTTAATTTCTGACATATAATATTTTTAGAAAAAAGGTAACGTGAGGTCCATGCAACATAAAACCAATAATATAAGTATTCAAATAAATATATTTTTTTTAGAAAAAAAAGAATATTAAAAGTATGAAAAGAGATAGGAAACAGAACAACAGATAATGGTCATCAATGTCAAGCAGACAAAGTATAAACTCAAAATCAAGTTGATTGTATGGGCAAGCCAGAGTATGATAAACAAACAAATGCTAATTTTTGTTCTTTTGATAGAATATATTAATACGTTTATTTGGTTTCGTGTTTTACTCAATATAATGTTTTAAATTTATTTTGTGTCGGGTATTCTAATTTGAAATAAAAAATGTACATGATAACTGTGTGCGCTTATTCGATTAAATCACACAAAATATATATATATATATATATATAATATTGATAAGATATATATATATATATAAGTAGAAAAATATAAGATAAGCTCTTGTTATATTATAAATAGACAAATCTTGAAGGCGGCCCTAATGAATATAAAATAAGTTTTATGATTGAAAGTAAAAACAAAACAAAGGCAATTGGAACAAATGATAAATCATGAAAATGAAACGACTAAAAAAATATGTTTTTTTCAAACAGAATATTACTGTACACTTGGAATCATCATAATTAACGTTATTTTATGATTAATTTTAGATTGAAATCTTAACTAATAAATGTAACTCAACCGTTATTTGAGTTTTACAACGGCTATAAATATTATATGCATTTAATAAAGATTGATTCTTAATTAACCTAATATTAGGTTATTATTAATTCATCATATGAACAAAAGAAGAGACACCAAAAAAATTGATCAAATTAACTGAAACAAACCGATTTAAATTCTTATGTTTTTTAGAATCAATAAACATACATTTTTCCATTGAGACGAATCACCGGACCATATTATATCCGGAATTTATTGTTCATACAATAAAAATCCAAAACATCAAATCTGACAATAAGGAGTTTTGGTTTCCCATTTGGAAGAAAATGAACATCGTTTAGAGCTAAAATTTAAATTGTTTATGACCGTTCGATTGATCATTGAGTTGTGGTACCGAACATTGTCCTTTGCCCAAAGGTATTATAAACAATATTGAAACTGTAAGTGGTAAACTGTTGATGTTTGGCTATTTATGGTTTGATATACCGTCAAAATTGAGGGGGATTTGCTGTTTTTTCTTCTTCTTCAGTTAATTTGTATTCTATAGAATTCTATATGTTGTATTAATTTTAGTTAAATAAAAAAATATAAGAAAATGTCATTGGTCAAGTGGTTAAATACCAGATTTGCTATCTTTTTTACCTAAATTTGAATTGTGGAAATCATGATTCCCCACATAACATTATGGGCTTAGGTGATTTGATTATTGATTGGACATAGTGGATATTAATAATATATATGGTAACATATCCCATTTTTCGGTTGTGCAACTATTTATATTCAAAATTCGATAAAAAAAATTGTATAATTGGATATTTAACTATTTGACTAAAACACTTATTTTTATTGTCATTCTTTATCATCAAATTTATGGATATTATAAACAAGAGAATCACGACTCAGAGAAAAGGAAGTACTCGAAATTATATAAAAACACGACGCCGAATTCCCAAATATAAATAGAAGGAAAAAAATCCCAAGAGAAAGTGGTTAAATTAAAAAAATAGTTGTTAGAAATATTAATATAACCACAATTCTTGAGTCGATGCTTAAAACGATCCCCACCATGAGAAAAAAAAAACCCTAATTAATATTTTTTTTATTTATACTTATTTCTTCATTCTCGAGTGATGCTTCAATCTTCCTAACTTGGATTGTGGCAATGTAATTCTCGAGTTTCATCTGAACATGGCAGAGATAAGAGATCGAAAGAAGACTTCATCACAAGGAATAGTGAGACCCATTTCGTGTTCGAATCCAAACTCTTCTTCAGCTAATTGAAGAAGTGATTGAAACTCAGGATGTTCGAGACATGAAATTGGGACAACATAACGACTTCTGTGTTGTCCAACGTAAACTGGGAAGTGACCTTTTGGGACATCGTTGAAGTAGCAAGTACCTTGATTCTTCTTACCAAGACTTGAACATCTTTTTAAGATTTGTTTCAGAGTTGCTGCTTGAGACAAAGCTGCTTTGTTGGACTTCTTAATCGCCATGAAATTAAGCTTATTGAAAACCTAACTTTTTTGAGATAGAGAAGAGCGAGAGAGTTTGGTATGTTTGAAGAAAGTTGTGGATGTGAAGGGGATATGGAGGGGTATTTAAAGGCACGATATGAGAGAGGAAAACTGGAAGAGTTTATTATAAGTAATAAGAAAAATCTTGAATATTTTTTTACATAAGATATTTTAATTTTAGGTTTAATTATGACTTTTTAGAAGATTTATGACTAGGTTATCTGTATTATATACAAAATGACGACTAATTCAAGCAGAAGCACATGAAGTGTTTTCCTTAGTGATCTAATCAAAACCCCCAAAAGTATTACCTTATACTGCTATTGGCATAAAATATAAAGTATGATTGTTATTAAATCTCATTAAACTCCGAACACATTTTTTACTGGTACGGTTAAATCTCATCAAAATGTTAACACTTTTTTTTGTCAAGTGGCAATGCCGAATCCATAATTAACTTCCCAAAATCCTAACAATTTTATTTAGGGTAAGTGCACTCTCTAGTCCAACTCGGGCGGTAAAAATAAGTTGAGATAACATTTAACCACTTGACAAAAACATTTTTTCTAAAAATTTCTACTATCAAAATTCTATAAATTAATAATGTTGGCACTCAAATTTTTTTTTCAATTGAATCGACAATGCATAATTCATACCTCAAACTCATATTTTACATTATTATATGTGTAATTGTTATATGCATAATAATTTTACAAGCCCAAATGGTTATATATAGCCAGATATATTAACCAAATGGTACTCACACTTTCGTTTTTTTTGCATCTATGGAGATTTGAGCTCATGATTATTTAAATTATAAAAATATCCCAACGAAATCATACAGCACTAGTTCAAAGAAAAGTATTTAAAAAAAGGATCTTATATGTTATTGTGAAAGCAAATATCATGTGGGATGTAGGAAACAAGAGTAGTTTTAAGAGACAAGGCCATAAGGGAACGATGGCAAAATATGTGAAAAGAATACATACAAAATACAAATGAGAAGGGCTTATAAATTTAAGGTAGGGGCTCTCAACATTACCCTACATTGTCTCCTTATTGTGTTTTTATTTAGACACAACTCAACAAATTAATACAAGTATTGTCTATTTTCTCTTGACTCATTATAATAAACTTCTTCAAAATTTGCCTCTTCTGAAACATCCAATTTTATTACATATAATGTATGAATAAAAAAAATAAAAAATAGCATGGCCATATATAGACATATATACCCAATTTTGTCGTAATTGATTTATTACAAACGAACTAACCAAGTGTATATGAGAGATCCAAAGTACGTACTTGCAACTGCAAGATTACATGTCTTTTGCTACAAGTAGAACTGTACATGGTGCAACGTAATTTCCTAAAATCAAATTACTTATATGGGAAATATCGTATATGTGACATTTAACTATTTGACCAAAGATTGTTGGAATAATTTTCAATCATAATTGTCATTCATTTTGATGGTTTAAATTTTCTTGGTTGAAGTTAATAACCAAATTCAATTAATGACAAATTGGTTATGGCGAGGTTGATATGACCCTTATACGGTTATACACTTATACCTATAGTGAACGATCTAAACCTAAATTTATAGTATGTGTTGAATTACGACTCGGAAAAATTCACCTGATGAGTTTTGTTTTATGTTATCATTGGTTTAGTGGGGTCTGGTTAGAGTCCACTTCGTAAGAAAATTAGGGTTCCTTGAAGGTTGTTATTTAACTTCTTTTCTTGTCATTATATTTCACAATCTGGTCCCAAAAAGAAAAAGCACTTTAGAATCTTTCTTTCCGATGTGAACATATAATATATAATAAATGTATTTGTTTTTAGTGAAATAATGTATTTAACTAATGTATGTGAAAATTAGAAAATGAAAAAAATGCTTAGGTTGGAACCTAATCTTTTGTTTAATCGATAGTATCAAATCCATGCAAGTTCCAATCTCATTTCTCAGATGTCTTATGTTCCACGTACTTCTTTCCTTTTCTATTCAACTTCCTATTATTTCTTTCCATTTCTTTTTTCTTTTTTTTTGGCTTTTTAAAATTTAATCAATCAACATCATCAAACTTTTTTCATCTTTGGCTTTGTGATAAATTCCAATCTCATTAATAGCAAATTTTCCGTGGTAGAAGGAAGGCCATATCGTGTACAACTTAATAGCCAAAAAGCAAAATTTTAGGGTGATTGAAAAGGACTTTTTGTCACTTTCTGCAATATTATTATTATTATTATTTTATAACTTCAGGTTAATTTACAGTTTGTAAAACTTGTTTATTTGTTATGTTTGTATAGCTGTAAAATATACATCATGAAGATTATAAGAAAATTAAAGTCGTTTAAAAAAATGAACCCTAATCGAAACCCTTACTACAAAATCAAATACGTTTAGAAAAAACAGTTTGAACATTGAACAAAAAAGTGATATAAACGGAATGTAAAAAACCTATAAATAGGGTTTATTTTATCAAAAAAAAAATAGGGTTTCGATTGTTTCAAAAGCGTATTTCTAAATTACATGTTCGAATAAAAATTTACATTTTTAACCTAAAAAACAAAAAGAAGTGCCACCTCAACGTTGTTTTAAGATTTCTTTTGTTTTTAAGATTTCTTTTGTCTTAAAGATTCGTTTTGTTATAAATATTATAGCATTATTCAATATATAAAGACAAATAGAAAAACTAAAAAAAAAGATTTTTCGGTCGACAGAGAAAATAATAAAGATCAAGAGTTTGGCTTCAACCGTTACATTTATTAAGGGGGGGCCGGGGGTTATATAATTGAATTTGTATCTTCTTAAAATTATATGAATGACGACAAAAATGATACTGTTTATACAAATGGTCAAGAGAAGAAAAGTAAAAAAACTATACTCGAAACGTGGAAGGATTGAGAAATTTGTCGTATTAATGGAATGTTATAAATAAGAGAAAACAAAACAAAAAAGAGAGATGGTGTGTGACTGTTTGTAGGGACGACAAAGGAGAAGAAGGACACCATAACTGAATTTAGAAATAATTGCTTCCAGTGTAAATTATGTCTCATACATACTTTTACTTTACTTATTTTTAAGTTCATGACGTAGAAAGACGATTTTACCCTTTTTTATTCATTCGAGACGTTTTCATGCACTTGTCCGAGAAAAATATATGATTTGTTCTACAATCTCGTTTTTTACATCCACCTTCTACGTCCCCTCATTTAATTCTAATTTTTACCTTACATTTCGTAGACTCCTACCATGTCTATGACATTCAATCAATCTTCATCACAAACTATATCAATGTCTGGAATACATCCCATATATTGTCCATACTAGACGTCCCCATATCATTTTTACCTTTATTACCAAACACACAAAAAAAAGTACATAATATTACAACTACCATTTACCCTTACATTACGAAACAATAAAAGGAACCACCCACACAACAAAGCAAACAACCTACAACTTAAAACATTTCACATTTTCGGCCATAACTCAACATTACTTAACCAACACTTACATCTTATGAGCCAAACATTTCCAAAAACTAAATTGATCTCCACCAAATGATGCACTCACTCTCATATTGGTGGCATGTGCCATAATTTCAAGATTAAAGATAGCATTATACATTTTGTGTAATTCCAATCCCCATGAGAAAGTCATCATAATCCATCTTTCTATCATATTTGTTGTCCACTTTGAATGTCTTACACCATATATCTGATGTTGCTTTGATCCAGCTCCAGAAGCAAGACCGTCTTTCGGATGGAAAAGGGGCACTCCACACAAAATATTTACAAGGGACACTCTACATAATTTTAGTTTTAAAGTAGGCATGAGACAAAAAAAAACCCTTGAATTTAACCACTTAACCAAATGAATTTCTTCTTCTAAATTTTTATGTTCTAATAATTAGTTTTTATTTTTAACCCATAATTACAAAAAAGAAATCTAAAATATTCAAATTTTTACTCTATATCTAAATTTAGACATACATCGAGTGATGTTTGTGTTTGTTTAGCCTGAATTTACCCAACTTTGTCTCTAAGTTTGTTTTATTTTGATTCGAACCCTTGTTTGGATACATCTCAACATCAATTTCCATTATTGGGAAGTCAAATAAGCATCCTTATTAACCTCACAAGCTATAGCTAGTTTAGTACAACATATGGTTCAGCTAAGGTACAATTTTAAGAAAAGAGCAGAACGTACTAGTCATTGCTTCTACAAATATAATTTGTTATTTGACGTGTTATATTTTTAGTTACATATAATCTAGATTTTAAAATATATATTGCACTTTATTTTCTTCATTTTGGTTTATATAAATGCTTAAGTACATGTTACTTTATTACGTGTCTACAACAAAAATGATAGACTCCAAATAGCGCAAAAGAGATTGATTTTGCAAGATAGGTATGATGTAATGTCGATACAAGGCAGAGTCACCAATCAGGCTTAGTTTATAGAATCAATATTATTATTATTATTTTCGTATATTTACTCCAAATTCAGAAGCTACAAAAGGGACAATTCCCAAGGACAAAATATATTCTGAAATTGTATTTTATCTACGAATTAATTTTCAATTCAAAAGCTATAAAAGAGACAGCTCCTAACGACAAAACGCATAAAAGATTATTCAGATATAATATCCCCTCCAATACAAAAATGCATTAAATATTCAGATATTATTATTAGATAGTTTTTTTCCCAAAGGTATCCTAATTTTTTTTTTCTAATCCAATTCTTTTTAAAAGGGACAGCTTCTAAAGCAAATATCTATTTTACAAAAATTAACTTTATTACAAAAAGTAATTAGATGTTTAGCAAAAATACATAATTACATATCTCTCCAAAATCCACAAAACTATAACTAAATAGAACATTTAGTCTAGTGGCAAGTGGTAAGTCCACTAAAGGCATGTACATTTGTACATCAGAGATCGAGTCTTACTATCTACATTATGTAGGAATTTGACTATTAGACTGGCCAGTTATGACCCAATGCTGAAAAAAAGTAAAGTATTTGATTTGTCGAGTTTTTCTCAATCGGCTGATTCAGATGATCTAACTAATGATTCACTCATCAAAACTTGATCATTTTCCAATATAGTTAGTAGATTATAAAAAAAATATGGATTGAAAGTTGTTGATCTATATCTGCAAAATTCTATGACTGTACCATCTGGCACTTGACTTCCACACAACAACAACTCAGCAAAGTCAGAGCCACCACAAGCTGACAAACAACTATTCCTCCAATGAAATTTAAGCCGCAAATTTGATTTTGGATAAGTTATGAATTATGATGAGAGAAGTTTTTTTCTCCAACCTCCATGTTCTAAGGCAACTAGTGCTATAAGCAAAGTCTTCTGTCTCTGAGCTAATTACAGTTTTTCTGTCACTTTTGATGTGAGCTTTTTTCAGCTAAAAGCAAAGAAGCATCTCTGTTTAATGTCAGTGTCATAATCTTCCAGATAAGGAGAGACTAAAATAAGTCGTTTCAAGGTGTTTCTTGTTGGTAAAGCCTACAATTAGTTGATGACTCATGTTCTGTGAATGAAAATGGCTATTTGAGAAGACCAAAGATTTATTACATAGTACGATTGTGGAAGAATTAAAATCCTCTTTGCTTATGAAATTATTCCACTGATTTATCAACTAGACACACTGAAAAACATAATTGCTTCAATGACCAATGAAAAGTTGATTTAATTATTTGGCCTCTTAAAAAAAGAGAATATTTGACAACTTGTTTCAAAGATACCAAAGAAAACTCTTGATGCATTCAAATCAAACTCTTGGTCAGTTGCTTGTTTGTTCTTTTTGAGTTTGTCTTTGTGTGTGAAGTGTTCTCATTTACTATAGAAAGTCTAGTCATCTGCATTAGTAACGTATGGTGACTTTGATAATCGGTTGCGGGTAGCTATTATTAGAGTTTTTTTCTTTAGTCGATATATATAGCTCATTTTCAGTTTTCTTTTCATTTAGTTTTTCTCTTTTGGATTCAGTCTCCAAGATATTTTTTTTTACGGATTATGTATTCCAAAGTTGTAAAATTTGAATAATATGTTCTTTATATAATTATAGTGAAACAAAAAAATCTCTTGATTTATTCAAGTTTATTTTTTTTCTATAACAGAAATAATATTGGGTCGGGTCAATTTTTCTCGCTGGGGTCAACAAGGCGGGTCAAATATGGGCTTTTCAAATGTATGGGCTTTAAGGATTAGAACTTTTGTTAAAATATGGGCTTTTTAACTTGTGCACCCTAAATTCGGTCGGTGAACGAACTCGAAAAGTTGTAATCCGTACCAACTGGAATAGTACTCAAACAGAGAGATTTACTCGTCTGATACACGAATGGAACCAATCGACGAAGAAGATGTTTTTGTCGGCACGTATCATCCATCGGAACTTAAGATTACTTCGGAATTTCTAACAAATTGGCTTCCTTTCTTATCTAGAGGTCTCTGCAAAGACTGTGTCCATGTTCTCTTCAATCGAATCCGTTCTCTAAGCCCAGGTTACAATTATACTTCTCCGTTCTGTAGACAAGACACGAAGTTATCGTTTTTCTCCTGTTTTTTTGCATCGTTCGAGTGAAGAAACGGAGAGTTTTAGTGTTGCATGTTCTTTTCTGGAAGATTACATTATTACACATACATCTCACTGAATATTCTGTGTAATCTCTGTATATAGATATGGTAAAAAGCAATCTTCTGGAAAATTCTGTATTTGGATTCTTATCTTGTGTGTGTAATTGTGTTTCGTTATTGTAGAGCATTGTAGTGACATTGAGAAGGTTAATGGAGAAGATAAAGCCGGTTCTGGTTCGATGGTCGAGAACATGGAATCTGAGAAGTTCTGTGATTTCACTCATTAAGTAGTTTGAAAGCTGGGGATGTTGTACTTGGATCTTTCTCAGACAGTGTCAAAAATACATTGTCATCTCAGTCAACTGTTTCTGAGATCACGAGTACACGAATGTCTTGGGGTTGATATGACACAAAAAGATGGGCTTGAGGACGAAGAACAGAAAGAAAGTGAGTTAGATATGCAGAGCGTTGATGCAAGTACTTCTGTTGGAGACTCAACCATGATTCCTGCGAAGCGTAACTGTCTAGAGAGGAAAGAGAGCGTTTTAGGTTTATGAATGTGAAGAAAACGAAAGTGTTTACTTGTTTTGAGAAAGTTAATGGAAAGATGGTTAATGTCGTTGAAGGACTTGAACTACATACTGGTGTTGTTAGTGCGGTGGAGCAGAAAAGGATTGTTGAACATATCTATGAGCTACAAGAGAAAGGTCGAAAAGGAGAATTGCTAGGTTCTTTTCTTGTTTTATCTCATTGATTTTGCATAATCTGAATATGAAAAACATAACTTATCTAACTGATCTGTTGTTATCTCTTTTTGATCTATCAGAACGTACATATACAGCTCCACAGAAGTGGATGAGAGGAAAAGGACGAGTTACAAACCAATTCGGATGTTGTTATAACTATGCAACAGTAAGTGACTGTTTTATGTATAAACTATCATCAACAGTCATGAATTTGAAACAGAGTTTCTGCTTTGTTTTTGATAGGATAAAGCAGGAAACCCACCTGGAATACTTCAACAAGAAGATGTTGATCCAATACCATCTCTGTTTAAAGTAATAATAAGAAGATTGATTTCATGGCATGTACTTCCGCCAACTTGTGTACCAGATAGTTGTATCGTAAATATGTATGAAGAAGGCGATTGCATACCTCCTCATATCGATCATCATGACTTCCTTTGTCCTTTCTGCACCATATCATTCCTTAGTGAGTGTGATATACTCTTTCGAACAAATCTCAAAATTGTAGGACCTGGTGAATTCTCTGGTTCATGCTCTATACCGCTTCCTGTCGGGTAAAGCTCTTTAACTTTGCATAATCCCTCTCATTTGTTCTTCTTTTCGACTAATTTTGTTCACTCTTTCTTTCAGATCAGTTCTAGTGCTTAAGGGGAATGGAGCTGATGTTGCTAAGCATTGTGTACCTGCAGTTCCCAGGAAGAGGTAATTTATTAGGACCTTGATTGTTACACTCTTGTTATATATGTGGTTTTTTTTGTTCATACTGTTTTTGTTTCTTTGGTTCTGCGTTTTCAGGATATCGATTACATTTAGGAAAATGGATGAATCGAAAACACCAGTTGGATTCATCCCTGAACCTGATTTACAAGAGATTAAGCCGTTGCCATACAAGCCAACCACACTTGCAACAACCGTTAGTTCTTCAATATCCAACAACGAGGAGAATGATGCTCGAGCTGCACGTATAGAAGGAAGCAAGCATCGTAACTCTAGATATTATCGTTTTGAGAGTCGAGAGTGGTCATCATCCAGTCGACGAGGAAAATAGTCATGACTTACTCATGTCGCGAAACAAAGCTAATTAAGAACCCAAGGGTGATTCAATTTTGCATGAACCGGAGAGAGGTATGGTCGTAACAATTTTCAAGCCCAAAAAATGAGTCCGATGGTTGGGTTAATGATCAAGCCGTGTCCACATAGAATATGAGCCAAACTAAAATGGGCCTAAAGCCCACATAGAAGAGATTATATTGCTGAAGTCTGTAGAGGTGAAAACGACATGATGTTGGATGCTGGTAAATCGCTATGCTTTTTGTTGAAGATGGTCTTCATCGCCTTCCCACATGACGTAGCTAGGACACCTACTGACATAAAGCTATTGTATCAAAAAGTAAATGAGCTGATACAGAAACATGTGCATGCTGTTACTGTTCCACAAGCTTCAGGAGATGATAACTCTCTTGGTTCAGTCAGCTTTGTACTTGTTGTCCTCAAAATCTTGGCAGAGGTACAGAAAAACTTAGTTGATCCTTATGTACTAGTGCGTATCCTTCAGCGTCTTTCACGGGATCTGGGATCGGGAGCAGGTTCTCATCATAGACAAGTAAGTTACTCCTCAGTAATAGCCACCTTTTTTCAATGAGTTATGATTACTTTCTTCTGATCTGAGCTTACGTAGATTTTACATAGTATTGACATAGTGTTAAAATATTTTATGCGGCCTGATGCTATATTCACGTCTTTGCTTTTATATTTATTCCTTGCTGCTCTGACTCATCTGCCTTCTATCATTTGCTGACATGTTATTGTTTGGTCCGCATATACTATCAAATTCCAGATAATTTCTGTCTTTTGCCAGCTCCTGCGAATTCGCCTGCTTTTTCTCTAAATTAGTAACTAGGTATTCATTATATGTTGCTACTATTGTTACTTACTCTTGTGGCTTTCTGCTGTCTCTTTACAGAATCAGCAGACAGATTCCTATTCTGCAGTAACTTCTTCTCGTCAAACTGCTGATGTTGGGGCAGTCATATCTAATATAAAGTCGGTTTTCGAACTGATTGATGAAAGAGTTATGCTTTTAGCGGACTGCAAAAGACCCGTGACTCAAATATTGAACATTGAACACTTTGCTTTCAGAAAAGGGCACTGATTCCAGTGTGCTTCTCTGCGTGCTAAACATGTTAAAAAGGTGGGCTGAGGATGATTTTAGAAAAACAAGTCCATCTGGGTCCTCGGGTGCATTTCTTACCCAGAAGGATATAGTTTCTTTTCTCCATAAGCTTTCACAGGTTGATAAGCAGCATTTCTCATCTGTTGCTTTGGAAGAGTGGGATGAGGCGTATCTTCAGCTTTTATATGGACTTTGTGCTGATTCAACAAAGTAAGTTTTTGCATTTTAATCTTATTTGAACCGTCAAAATTTCTTATGATACAGATGATTCATCTGTTTCACTAATAGGTATTCTCTGGCACTCGGAAAAGAGATCTCTCTGAAAGTTGAAAGAAATTCTATGCTTGGCTTACGGGCAAGGGATCCTGATGTCCGAAGGAAGTTCTTCTTAGTTATACCATGAGTCTCTAGGAAAAAAATTATTCGCACAGTTGCAGTACATTATTCAAAACCAAGATTGGAAAGCTATGAGTGATGTCTTTTGGCTCAAACAGGGTCTTGATCTCCTCCTAGCCATCTTAATAGAGGAGAAGCCCATTACTCTAGCACCAAAATTCTGCCAGGGTCGTACCACTTTTGCCTTTACATAATCGTGGAGTACACCACCAACCACCTGCAATGCCGGAGGGAACTGAAGAAGTTGCTTCAATGTTTGATGGCATTGTTCTGAAGCATGCACAATTTCTTAGCACGGCAAGCAAACTTCAGGTGATTGTAAATTAATTTGAAAAAATACTGAGTCGTTTTTGTGCTTTCTTTTGTCCTGTTAAATCGAAATTAGTTACTTATTTTAAATCTTTGGTGTTTTATCCCCTTTTGAAGCTGGATTAATTTGAATAAGTTATACTCTTTTTCCTGCTATAGGTGGCTGATATTATTATCCCTTTAAGGGAGCTGGCTCACACAGATGCCAATGTTGCTTATCATTTGTGGGTGCTAGTATTTCCAATTGTGTGGGCAACCTTACGCAAGGAAGAGCAGATAGCTTTAGCTAAACCTATGATTTCTCTACCTTCAAAGGACTACCACGAGAAGCAGCAAGGACACAGGCCATGTGCAAGCACTTCTGGAAGGGCTTCAGTTGAGCCACCCTCAACCTAGAATGCCTAGTGAACTTATCAAATACATCGGAAAAACGTACAATGCATGGCATCTCGCACTGACTTTGCTAGAGACTCATGTCATGCTGTTCACGAATGACTCGAAATGTGCTGAGTCTCTTGCTGAGCTTTATCGTATGTTAAATGAAGAAGATAGGAGATTTGGGTTGTGGAAGAATAAATTCATCACCACCAAATCAATAGCTGGGCTTTCAATGGTTCAACATGGTTTTTGGCAGCGTGCTCAGAGCCTTTTTTATCAGGCGATGGTCAAGGCAACCCAAGGCACTTACAATAACACTGTACCTAAGGCTGAAATGTGCCTGTGGGAGGAGCAATGGCTCCACTGCGCCACTCAACTTGGTCAGTGGGACGCCCTGGTAGATTTTGGAAAAAAGTACTGAGAACTATAAAATTTGCTCGATAGTCTTTGGAAAGTTCCAGATTGGGCATATTTGAAGGATAATGTGATATCCAAAGCACAAGTGGAAGAGACGCCAAACCTTCGTTTGGTTCAAGCTTGTTTTGCCCTTCATGAAAAGAATTCAAACGGTGTCGGAGATGCTGAAAACATAATTGGGGAAGGCGTTGATCTTGCCTTGGAACAGTGGTGGCAGTTACCCGAAATATCTCTTCATGCTAGGGTGCCTTACTGCAGCAATTCCAACAATTAGTGGAAGTACAAGAGTCTTCTAGGATTTATGTTGACATCGCAAATGGGAGTAAACCTCCGGGAAGTGCTGCTATTGGTGGACAGGGTTATCAATATGCAGATCTGAAGGACATTCTTGAGACATGGAGGCTGAGGACTCCAAATGAATGGGACAATATGACCGTCTGGTATAATATGCTGCAGTGGAGGAATGAAATGTATAACGTTGTTGATGCCTTTAAGGAATTCATAACTTCAAATACTCCACTTCATCATCTTGGTTATCATGACAAAGCATGGAACGTCAATAAGCTTGCTAGGATCGCTCGGAAACAAGGGCTTTATGATGTTTGTGTTCAAATACTTGACAAAATGTATGGGCATTCACAAATGGAAGTACAGGTATAGTTCTCATAGATCTTAAACCTTATTATAATTTGGGCAGAGTTCATTCAATGGCAAAATTCTACAGAACTGTATCTTTGGATTCAACCTATAGTATTTACGTTAATTTGCTTCCTTGCTCTTTTTTCTTATAATTACCTAGTTTGTTAGGATATTCCTTGGCCTTGTTTTAACATTCACCCATCAAATGAGTAAAATTGATATTTCTGAAGTTGTCTTGTTCACTCGTGATCTGCGCCTGTGTATGCAGGAAGCCTTTGTTAAAATTAAAGAGCAGGCAAAAGCTTATCTGGATACGAAAGGAAAGCTTGCTACTGGTCTTAGTCTGGTTAATAGCACAAATTTGGAGTTCTTTCTAGCGAAGAACAAGGCAGAGATATTTCGCCTAAAGGGGGATTTTCATTTGAAGTTAAATGACACTGAAGGTGCTAATATTGCATATTCCAACGCAATCACCCTATTCAAAAATTTACCCAAAGGATGGATAAGCTGGGGAAATTACTGTGACACGGTATTTTTTATGATTAGATTGTGCTTCTTTCTGGCACTATTTACAATCCCTCTCTTCACATTAGACATTATATCTTACTTTCACCTTGCAGGCATACCAAGAAACACAAGATGAAATCTGGCTAGAATATGCAGTCAGTTGCTTTCTTCAGGGTATAAGATTTGGAGTTTCCAATTCCAGAAGTCACATGGCTCGTGTTCTATATCTTCTTAGTTTTGATACAGCAAATGAACCTGTTGGTAGAATATTTGATAAACATTTGGACCAAGTACCTCACTGGGTGTGGCTTTCTTGGATCCCACAGCTGTTGCTTTCCTTGCAGCGAACAGAAGCACCCCATAGCAATTTGGTTCTAATGAAAATTGCTGCAGTATTCCCGCAGGTAATTTCCTTTTAGTATATTAAATAAATTGTTTTTTGGTCATTTCACCCGAGTATGAGACTGCTTTCCATTTCAGGCTCTCTATTACAGGCTTCGCACATACTTACTGGAACGCCGTGATGCAGTAAATAAATCTGAACTCAGTAGAGTAGTTTTGGCTCAAAGAATGCAGCAGAATGCTCCTGGTGTTAGTCCAGGGCATGGTGGAGGTAATTTACCATCAGACACACAAATCAATCAAGGTGCTCAAACTAGTGGAGCTGTTGGAACCCATGATGGTGGTAACCCACATGTGCAAGAAAGTGAACGTGCCACTATGGAAAACAATCTGCATCCAGGGAATGATCAACCTATAAGCCAAAGCAGTTCAATTATAAGTGAAAATAGTCAACACACAGCAATACGAAATGGTGCTTCGTTGGCAATCTCTGCTGCTGATGCTTTTGATGCAGCAAAGGATATTATGGAATCTCTTAGGAGTAAACATAACAACTTGGCCAGTGAACTTGAGGTAGTATTCTTTTTGTGCTTTAAACACATTCCATACAATTGTTCATGCTTTAGATAAATCCCAACCAGAGAATAGAAAACTATCTGGTACAAGTAGCTTGGTTTCAGATTTTGACTCAACTGGACATTCCCTGCTTTTAACTTGGATAATCTAATAGTTTATGATTCCTCTCAGATACTTCTCACAGAAATAGGTTCGAGGTTTGTTACTTCGCCAGAAGAAAGACTTCTTGCGGTTGTGAATGCTTTGTTGCATCGATGTTACAAATATCCAACTGCCACCACTGCTGAAGTTCCCCAACCACTCAAGAAAGAACTTTCAGGTGTATGCAGAGCTTGTTTTACTGCAGATGCTGTGACCAAACATGTCAAATTTTTGAGAGAATACAAACAGGATTTCGAGCGTGACCTGGATCCAGCCAGCAATTCATTCCCTGTCACACTTGCAGATCTGACAAAAAAATTGAAAGAATAGAAAAACATTCTTCAGAGCAATGTTGAAGATAGGTTCCCCGCTGTGCTAAGATTGGAAGATGAGAGCAAGGTGCTGCGTGACTTCAATGTTGTTGATGTTGGAGATACCAGGACAGTACTTTGCTGACCAGGTAAATTGAATTGTTACAATTGTCTCTTGTTTACCTACGTGTACATTCTCGAGAGGGGATGTAAATTATTGAAGTTTTGTCCTTTCACTCTTGTTCTTATCTATTTGTGCTGCGTGTGAACTAATGTCTACCTGCGCAGGAAGTCACACCTGATCATACAGTAAAGTTGGACAGGGTTGGAGCAGACATACAAATTGTACGAAGGCATGGGAGCAGCTGCAGACGTTTGACTCTTATTGGCTCCGATGGCTCGTAAAAGCATTTTATTGTTCAAACATCATTAACTCCTAATGCGAGGAGTGATGAACGAGTCTTGCAACTTTTCCGTGTGATGAACCAAATGTTTGACAAGCATAAAGAGTCGAGAAGACGCCATATAGGACTTCACACTCCAATTATAATCCCTGTTTGGTCTCAGGTATGGCTTGGAAAACAATAAACTTGGTTCTCCTATCCGTTCTTGATTAAATTGATGTTTCATTCGATGAGTATTTTTGTGCTGTTCAATTTACAAGATACCCTGAAGCTTCACATTTCATTTTAGTTTCCCTTTTGGTTGTACACAACATGCTAACATTCTTCGTTTCAGGTCCGAATGGCCGAGGATGATCTCATGTACAACATGTTCTTTCCTTGAGGTGTATGAGAATCACTGTGGAAGGAATGATATAGAGTCAGATCTTCCTCTTACCTACTTTAAGGAGAAACTCAATCAAGCTATCTCAGGGCAAATCTCACCAGAAGCAATTGGAGATCTTCGGCTACAGGCTTATAGTGAAATCATCACAAATAACATAGTTAAAGACAGTATATTCTCTCAGTACATGTACAAGACATCTATGAGCGGAAGTCATCTTTGGGCTTTCAAGAAGCAATTCGCTGTCCAACCAGCTGTCTCCAATTTCATGTCCTTCATTTTAAAAATTGGTGGTAGATCCTCAAACAAGCTCTTGTACGCCAAATACACCGGAAAAATGTTCCAGACAGATTTTCATCCATCTTATGACTCCAATGGGATGATCGAGCTTAACGAACCGCTGCCTTTCCGTCTCACGAGGAACATGCAAGCATTTTTGTCTCATTTTGGTATTGAAGGTCCTCTCATGTCAAACATGTGTTCCGCATCTCAAGCAGTTTTCTCCTCCAAGGTAGTAAAAAGTACCACCAAAGCTTGAGTGGTGCACTCGAATCATTTCGCCTCTGACCTCTGCTTCTCTTTTGCAATATTTCAGCAAAACGAACATCTTGGGTATCAGTTATCCATGTTCTTCCGCGATGAGCTTCTGTCATGGTTTGGAAGAAGACCCCTCGGTGTGCCTATTCCTCCTATTGCAGGAATTGCTACTTTGAGCTCAGCCGAGCTGAAGCACAAAGTCAACTCAAACGTGGACGAGGTCATTGGACGAATTAGAGGGATAGCCCCACAGTACTTTTCTGAAGAGGTACAGTCATCATTTTCCAACTCCAGAGAATTTTAAATACTACCAACATTCATAACATAGGGTTTTGTCCATTTGTCAAATTGATGAATCTGACATTTTTTGGGTTGTTGTTTACAGGATGAGAACTCAGTAGACCCGGCACAGTCTTTGCAAAGAGGTGTGAATGAATTGGTGGAGGCAGCTTTGTCGCCTCGCCGCCTTTGTATGATGGATCCAACATGGCATCCTTGGTTCTAACTTTGTTTTGGAGGAAACTTCGAACAATTTTGGGGTAGAATTTGATTTTGAAGTGGCTAGGTTTGTAAATAGTTAACCTTCATGTACTCAAACTCTTTAAGGAGTTTTGGATGATTTGTATTGGTACGTCTTATTGTTCAATTAAAAAAGAAGTTTCCTCTGTACAAAAATTTACAAGTTTAAATGGTAATAACTGAAATGATTGCCGTAGAGTAGAAGGTAGCCAATGCCAATCACTGCGATAGCAGTGGTTTACTTTCGTGCATCGGAAGCTTTAAAGATAGTTGTCTGTCTTTGACCAGATTACTAAGTATTTGCGAACACAATTTATGTATGTTTTGTTTCTATCACAACTAAGGTAACAGATTCTGAGTTCTATGCTAGTGAATGGGTGTAGCTCTGATTCTCCGCTCTGAGCAAATGACTTATTTGTTTTATTTGCTTGTGGTATTATAATACGTAGTTAAGCTTGAGGATAAACTACAAGTTGTGCTATTGAGTACTTTCTCAATCAGGGTGTTAAACACAGGCTTCACAAGGCATCAGTTTACGGCTTCAAAATGTCATTCACGCTATCGGAGGAACTATCTTGAACAGCTTGAGATGATGAGTAACTATTCAATGAGCTTCCAGTAGTTGTCAAGCTTCCTTTCTTCTCCGTTCCAGAAACATCCTGCATGGAAGTAACTTTGATCAGTCTGTGAGATAGTAACAATGACGCAATTTCTTGATAACAAAACTATGAAAAGATATCACTCACCTGTTGAGCTGAAGAAGAGGCATGGATCTTAAGCTCGAGCTCTATACCAACATCATATTCATGATCTACAGACTTGCTTTTGGAATCTTGTTTGTTTGATGCACCAGAAGACGAAGAAGAATGTTGCTGAATCGATGCGTGTTCGGTTAGCGGATTGACTGAGCCTGAATGGGGTATAAAAGTGGACTGGCCCTGAGTTATTGCTACTACAGGGATAGGATAAGTATAATGTGGTATCCATGGGACCATACTTCCAGCTCTATGCTGATACTGAGCATTGAGAATCTCGATATCGGACTTTAGAGTTCTTTTTTCCTCTCTCAGATCGCTTTTCTCTTGAACTAACTGGTGAACACAAATAGAAGATGAGCAAGCACATTCAAGTAGAATCCAACAAGAGAACAAACAAGTATATAAATTACCTCACGAGATTCTTGAGATAGTGTTGCATACTCAGCTTTTAGTCTATCAACTTGGTTCATTAGATCCTTCAGCATTTGTATTGTGTCAGTGAGAACTGAAGCTTTGTCTCTTTTAGGTCTATTGGGATCTGCAGAAAGAAACCATTACTAATCTAAATTATTATAAAAGTTTGAAACTTTGTATTCATTGTGTGAGATGTATATATATATACCAAGTGCATTTCCAAGCTCAAGAAATTTTTCCTTGAGCTTATCTCTACGGAGTTTCTCTCGCTCTGCTTTTGTGGAACAAACTGCTTCCTTCTTCACTCCCACCACCATCTCTGCTCTGAAAAGTAGAAGATTTCGTCAAATCAATGGAAAAATTATATGCTTTTTACATGTTGAAATCTATTTTCAGTTCCTGAAACCTGAGATTACTTCCTGAAGTAGAAGAAGAAGAAGATGAATCATCAACAAAATCGGATTCAGAGCAAATTTTCTGTTTCTTCAATGGATCCATTGCAGCTTATATTTTCCTGCTAAAATCAGCAAAACATTTCCGAGAAAGACATAAAGAGTGCGTCAAAGAGAAAGAGATCAAGTTGAAGTTGGTTTCTACGTCTTCGTCTTCGTGAGTATATAAAATCCGGTGATAATGGTGGTGGAAGACGACGAGGCAAATCAACAACTTGTGCTCCCCACGCGCCACCATTCAAAGATGTGATTCTCTACATTTGGTTACAGTTTACTTATCCACTTTTATAACCGTCGATTCTACTGACTTTAGTCTTCTCAAATCTCAACCGTCCAAATATAATTGAACCTTTTGGCTTTTGTAACAAAAAAGGGACGATCTTTGTCGAACTTTCGTGGAAGAAGAGAGGATGAAGATAGTGACTTACAACGTTAATGGCCTTAGGCAACGGGTTTCGCAATTTGATTCTCTTCTCAAACTTCTCGATTCATTCGACGCTGATATCATCTGCTTCCAGGTTTTATACTTCAATGTCCATTACATTATTTGAAATTTCAATCCTTTTCTTCGGTTTCGCTGATGAATCGATAATACTTTTATTCGGGGTTTAAATTATAGGAGACGAAACTTAGAAGGCAAGAATTAACAGCGGATATAGCGATAGCTGATGGCTATGAATCGTTTTTCTCGTGCACTCGCACTAGTGAGAAAGGTCGCACTGGCTATTCTGGTAAGCATTAGCTTATGTCTTCATTGGAGGTTTGAGAAAAGAGGAAACTGTGTTGGAGTTCTTATGTTCTTATTATCGCAGGTGTAGCAACGTTTTGTAAAGTAAAGTCAGCATCTTCAAGCTGTGAAATTGCTTTGCCAATTGCTGCAGAAGAAGGTATCACGGGTCTTGTAAACATTAATTCACGAGCTGGAAAGGATGATACGTCTGCAATAGCTGAAGGTCTTGAGAAATATGAAAAAGAAGAGCTTCTTAAGATTGACCAAGAAGGAAGGTGTGTTATAACTGATCACGGCCACTTTGGTATGACTCAAAACTCTTCTTTTTTCTCTTTGATGGTTAATAGTTCTTTAGGTGTAATTGAACTTTTCCTTACTTGTATATCTATGTGTTTTTTCTAGTTGTTTTCAATATCTATGGGCCTCGAGCCGTAGCTGATGATGCTGAGAGGATCGAGTTTAAGCATCAGTTTTATAGAATATTAGAGGTAGGTTTATAGGCTTTTAAATATATCGATAAGGTACCTCGGCTTATAATATTATCGGGTTAACTGTTTCTTAGTTTTCTTGTAGAGAAGATGGGAGTGTCTTCTGCGTCAAGGAAGAAGGGTATTTGTTGTTGGGGATCTCAACATTGCTCCTTTTGCTGTGGATCGATGTGAAGCTGGACCTGATTTCGAAAAAAATGAGTATGTAAATGCTGACATTCATGATCTTCTTAAATCGTTTTGCTTTACTCAAGATTATCTTTTCTATCTGGTTTCTCATTTTCATGCCAATGATAAAAAAATGCAGGTTTAGGAAATGGTTTAGATCTTTGTTGGTTGAACATGGAGGCGCATTCTCTGATGTTTTCAGATCCAAACATCATGAGAGGTGAAGTTTTCTGATAACCTCGTTTGTGTTTATTGAGGGAACCATCTATATTTACCTTTTCTATTATTTGATTACATTCTTTGAACGTTTATAACTGATTGCTTCTTGATGGAATTCTAACAGGAAAGATGCATTCACTTGTTGGTCCTCAAGTTCTGGAGCTGAACAATTTAACTACGGTTCAAGGATTGATCATATCTTGGTTGCAGGATCATGCTTGCATCAGGAAGAAGATAAGCAGGGGCATAGTTTTCTTGCTTGCCATGTCCAGGAATGTGACATATTAACAGAGTACAAGAGATTTAAGAGTGAAAATATGACAACAAGGTAAGCCTAGATGGTCATGAATAGTCCCATGTGGATTTCAACTTGAAAGAGAAAATACTCAATAACTTCTTCATGTTACTTGTAATTCATTTTACCATGTAAATCAGCTTTTCAATTACTTCAGGTGGAAAGGTGGATTGGGTAAGAAATTGAAGGGATCAGACCATGTACCTGTATATACTAGTTTTGATGATTTACCAGACATAACCGAACACAGCACACCGCCATTAGCTTCAAGATATCTTCCGATGATTTACGGTTTCCAGCAAACTCTTGGTACAAGAATCTTTCCTCTATTAGTATGATGGATAGGTTCATATTCTCAAGTTATTCCTTTTTATATTTTTGTTTTATCTTTCTGCGTTCCTTTTCTCACATAACAGTATCGGTATTAATGAAAAGGCGGGCCAATGAGGAAGCCAAAGCCATTGACTTGTCATGTTCACCATCATGTCAGAGTAATGCTTGTGGAGATATTTCGACAGGACCACTCAGAAACTGTGGTTTTCAGGGGAATTCACCTGATAATTCGTGTTCTTTTGAGACAGAATCGACTTGTGGCGTTACAGAAGCAGACACGATGGCATTGAGAGGATCTACCAATAACCATAGTGATTGCGTCTATGTATCATCTGTGAAAACTGAGAATATCTCTAAAGATGGAAACAGGAAAAAGCCTAGGAAAATCCAATCATCTCAGCTTTCTCTTAAGTCCTTTTTTACTACGAGCTCAAAAGGAAACTGTAGCGGGGAAAATTCTTCTTCCTACGTTTCCTCCACTCACAGCTCCCAAGTTGAAACCATCACAGAACCGAATGTTTCCAACAAAGAAGACAATGAACCAACTACTTCAACACAGGAACAAGATCAAAGTGGTTCTTCAGCTAAACAAAAGAACGAGTCAGCTTTAATGGAATGGCAAAGGATACAGAACTTAATGCAAAACAGCATACCCCTCTGCAAGGGACATAAAGAAGCTTGTGTTGCTAGGGTAGTAAAGAAACCAGGTCCCACATTTGGCCGCAGATTCTACGTCTGTTCTCGAGCTGAGGTAAAAGAAATGAACAAAACCAAGTCTTTATAGTAACTAATCATATATATGCTAATAATATCTACACTGCTTCCAGGGACCTTCCTCTAATCCAGAAGCAAACTGTGGTTATTTCAAATGGGCTTCGTCAAAATTCAAAGACAAGTAAAAAGAGTGATGAAAGTAATGTGAAAGGTTAGTATTCAGGAACAAAAGATTTAATCTAGTGAGCAATGTCGGTATATAGTTAATGTTATCTTAATCTCTTAAGAGTCTTGACCAATGTGTAGAGTTTGCTGGATTTAGCTTCTTTCCACGTTCATGTCTTTATCACTTCATCCCTCTTGTCCTCGTTTAATAGTGTATTGTTTCTTCTAATCTAATTTTCTATTTAAGCTTTTTAGCAGCTAATATACTAATGTTTTAAGTTACAAATTGCAGTGATTTAAATATATGGTATGTCAAAGCATAAATGCGCATACGTATACGTATACGTATGCATGTGAATATGTAAATATATGTTAATATAATTTATATATAGAAGATGACATGAAAGCACAAATTGCTGATGGAAGGGAATGTGTCACCCACGAAGTTGCTGGTGTCGATCTTTTGCGTCACTTACCATTGTTTTATACAAGTGAAAAATCTATCTTACCTGGCTTTTGAAAGATGCCAAAAGACTTGAATACAATTATCTTAAAACAAGTTTTTAAATCGAATCATTCTTTCTACATTATATTCTTAATTATTCAAGGTAATAAAAAACGATTTTACAACAATAAGACAGTTAAATCGACTTGCATAATTGCATTAGTTACCACATCAATAGATAATTGTAATGAAAAATTTGTGGCTGTGAGAAAAGGACCAAACACGTGGATGGAGTAGAACAGAACTAGAGGAGTTATATAAGTTTGATTACAACAATCACAATCTTCTAGAAGTATGGATATATATTTCATTGGTCTCGACGTGATCATCTTGTATAATGATTGATGACTAAGTAGAGTCGAATTTTCCTGTTATCCTCTCTTCTTTATTCAAAAGTAATTAACAAAATTAAAATCAAAAGATTAGTTTAGTCAAAATTTAGTGACATCGAAAGTTGTAAAAATAGAGTTTAATCCTCATCCGTGATTCCGGTTCTTTTGAATTACCTCTCGCAGAAGAATACAAAAAAGTTAGGTTTTTATACCAAAAAAAGTTTAAAAACTACTTCAGTCGACTTTTCTTCTACGAATGTTTAAACTCGACTTTTCTTTGATTAAGACAACCATAATCTCTTTAAGAAAATGTATCTATACTAATTGATAAATTTTATTATATGTTGGCATCATCACTTAATTCTGAGACTGTGAGCTAAGAAAACAATGTTCTAAAATTCAAATTCCAAATTACTTTTTATTTCTATTTTTATTAGAAAATAAAGTTTAATACTTGTTGAAATATTCAATATTGTTTGTGTGGTGGGAGACAATACTATTACTTTTCTCCATCTACATAAAATCATTTCCTGTCTTCTCAGATATCTAACAAATATAGGTGAAGTGTATTTTTCTAACAAAAATATCATGAATTCAAATTTATTTTTTAAAAAAATATTTACACCTTGTATATTAACGGCTGGTCTAATTACCGAAAATATTATCGGACAAATTTTTTTTGTAATTCAAGAGTTCACAAATTTTATGGGAGAGACATGGATTATTTTGTTGGAGGTGGTGCAATGTAAAGATAAATCTCATTTTCGGATATTTAAATGGGCTGAAAACATAGTTTCATATCTATAAAAAAGTGATTAGAAAAATATGTTTTACTTTCGTATAATAGAAGAATCGAACATACAAACTTTTAAAAATCTTAGATCCACTTTCTACCATTTAACCACAAATTTTTTGTTTCCATACAAAAATTTGGAACTCAAACACTTTATAAGAAGTATATTATTATATCCAACAGATAGTCCGTAGTCTAAAATTACGTCTCCATACAATTTAATGGAAGAAAAAAAAAAGTCTACTCTTAGGAAGATTCCAATTTCTTTATAACCCAAAAAATATCCAAATTCGAATTTTCATCATGTATATTTATTAGGCCGTATTTAATTAAATGACTAAAAACCAAATTTTAGTATCTATTTTCTACGCAGTGAATAATTTCATATAAATAGATAAAATTTTATTAAAATGACAATTACAGCCACAGCACAATTTGGCCACTACGAATAAGATCTTACGTACATTCTTATCTCTTCTGCAATTATTTCCAACTGGATAAGCCTTTTCCATCTGACTCATATCCTAAGATCCAACCCGACTTTATACTTTACCCGACCCGTCTCTTTAATCCTACTTGACAACTATACATACACACGGTTTTAGTATTAATTCTTTACCTTTATATACATGATTTAATACTAATTGTATCTTAAATAAGTAATTAATGACTAATCGCCTCTTCGCCTATAAATAAATCCTTCGATTTTTCCTTTCTTCTTCAGTCTCTCCTTCTCCTCGAACAACATAAACGCAAAGAACACGGAAGAATTCAAATCTCAGAAACGTCACCGTTTTAACAGCAACGATGCTTTCTTCATCTCCAACTTCCTTTACTCATCCGTTTCTCTCCACTTCTCCGCCTCTTTCTCCCTTATCTCCTCCGTCTCGTACTGCTCGGATCTCGCCTCCTCTCGTCTCCGCCTCTTGCTCTTACACCTGCGCAGAGGATTCACCGAGAGTGCATCAGATCCCGCGGCGATTGACGATGGCCCCAGCTTCACTTTACGAGATTCTCCAGGTTTCTCACGGCGCGACGAGTCAGGATATCAAATCGGCTTACCGGAAATTAGCCAGGACCTGCCATCCAGATGTGGCGGGAACCGACAGGACGAATTCTTCTTCATCGGCTGAGGAATTCATGAAGATCCACGCTGCGTACTGTACACTTTCTGATCCTGAGAAACGCTCTGTTTACGATCGAAAGATGCTTCGCCGTAGCCGTCCTTTGACCGTTAGTACCTCCGGATTAGGTAGTTACGTTGGACGGAACTGGGAAACCGATCAGTGCTGGTAGTGAGTTGACTCGGTCACCGAGTTGTCCCGAGTTAATTAGTGTAACCGAAAAAAAACAAAAAAGATAAATCGACTGTAAATAGAAAACGATAAATCTGGGCTTGACGTTGTAACTAAAAGTGATAAAAAGCTAACATGGACGAGGACTTAGTGTGCTAACATACGCTATGTGCTTATCGTACGCCCCTTTGCACCGTTTGTTTCGTGTTACGTAGGATCTACACTCTTTTTTTGTTTGTGAAATCCTATTAATGAAGAAAATATTATCATTACTACACTTTCGTTGTTTCTGTTTATGGTTCGAAATGGAATATACAGATGTTCAGTTAAGATTCAGCCAAGTAAGAAATCTAATTTGAATATGTGTAACAGTCCAAGTTCAGATTACTATTCCATCAAATTTATGTTTGAACTCTGCCTTTTTTTTGGTCATATTCTCCAGTTTAGGAATCTCTACAGTTGATAAGAGAGATACATCCAATCGACCAAAAGATAATAGATTAGGATGCATCCATAAGTGATCATATCTTTTTGGCCCACAAAATGACTGATTATCTATAACACGTGAACATGGCCAATGAATGAAGATTTTGTTCCATGTGAACTAAACAAAACCCATCACTTTTCGACTGCTTTCAAATGCTAAGTTATGGAAATTTTGATCAGTAATAAATGTGGATTCTCAACTGATTCAACTGATAAGAATGACGAGTATATATGTTGTAGACTTGTAGTATATCGTCAATATGGCTAAAAGTTGAAAAATGTGAAAAATTGCTAGACTTTGTTGATAATGATAAATAATTACCATATTTAATTACACAAACACAAAAAGAAAAGAAAAAGGATAAACATAATAATTAGGACGCCGTATATAGGTGTTAAGGGTCCTATAGGAGACAAAAGTACGGGCCCACTAGTTTGTGGAAAACTTGAAAGTAAACTGATCAAAGATGTCCCTTAGATCTTCTTCCCTGTAATCTTTTTGATTTTTATCATCAATTATTTTTTGTCGGGACTTATTTTATTAGATATCACTGTATTATTAATCTTAATTTAAGGACCTATGTCCTTCTAGAAGGTAATAAGATATATCTCCTTCCAGAAGGTAATAAGATATTGTGATCCTTTTAGTCTTTCTTTTTATAAATCTAATACAAATAAAAAGAAAAAAGAAGAGAATAATATTGTGGCTCTTCTTTCTCTATTGTTTATTCGTTGTTTTTTTCTTGATTAAATAATATGTTCGTGGCCAAAACAAAAAATGACTTTATATTTGATATTTAAATTGTTGTTGTCGAATAGAATGTGATTTAAAGACTTTATGTGCATAAGATTTACAATGTTCAACTGAAAGACGTGCTTTAGTGGATTTGAGGGAAAAAAAATTTGTTGTATAATTTGGAGTTAAAGTTGTATTTTATTGAGCCTAATTATCCAAGTTTCAAGAACTTATATTTAGTTAAACTCTTTTGAGTAAACATAACTAAACGAAACACTTTCGATTCTTCACCACAAAATTTCTAATCATTAAGTTAGCTACTTTATTTATCCATTAACATCAAATTAGTATATTCTTTTGGTACTTTATTTCTCCATTGGACAAATATCAAATTAGTATATCTTCTTTTTACAATTCATTTGTTGCGTAATTACAATATAAACCACTTGTAATTTTATGTCTATAATACTGCTAAAAACAGTGATGAGAAAGAATTGTTATAAAGATATCCATTCAAATTGATGAAGCTTAGTGAAGGGTGAATTTACTTTTGCCAATCGCTAAGATTAGGACAATTGAGTAGGAGTAGAAAAAATATATGTAAACCAGAAAATCAAACCGAATTGAAATTTGTTTATAAATTGATAGGTTAAAAACCGGAAAAAAAAAATAATGTTTAAGCCACCAAAAAATATGTGGTCCAGCTTGCTTCTGATTTAGGTAGACACGAGATGATGAACTCAAATTTCATCATGCGCTACTTAAAGAATTTAGGTTATAGATCGAGTTTTATCGATCCAATAATTATTTATTGACAAAACAAACTCAAACTCAAACTAAAATTAATTTTTAGGGTATACAAACCATAAATAATAGAAACTATATCGAAAACCAATTCAAGCCATATCAATAAATTTGTTAAATTAAACCGAAGGCGATAAGACTGGTCACTGGTGAAACATGACCCAGTATTAAATGTGGTTAGTTAAGAACATTGGATGTAGCCACACACATGACCTCAAGAAAAACCCAACTAGACTAGGCCGATAAATAGTTATGTCACTTGGGCCCCAATCCAATCACATTTTCAAGATTTTTCTATTTCGACGGCTTGATTTACGTACAAAATAATAATATATTAATTGCTTGTTCTATCTCCATAAATTTAGGATTTTATCCATGGGAATCCTAAACACACAGGTGCTGCGATTACGGTGAGAAGAATCAAATAAATCAATATTCGTGATAAAATTATGAAATCATATTTTCTAATTTTATATATTAAAATATTGAATACTATTAAAATAAGAATGGATAGAAGCGACGACGACTTGGTAAAAGACTAACTAATAAGTAATTTACTCCGACAACGAAAGCCGGCGACGACCGGCGTGTTTTGTAAGAAATACATAGAAATCATAAAAACCGTGTTTCCAAAGACCAAACCAAACCAAAATTAAAGTCTAATGATTCTTCTTCATAATCTCTAAAACTAAGATCAATCAACTTCTGAATTTTTCTTGATCTAGTTTTTGTTTAACTATGGCTGATTTAGTGAAGCAAATATTGTCTAAACCGATTCAACTTGCAGACCAAGTTGTTAAAGCCGGAGATGAAGCCACAATCAACAAGCAAGAATGTGCCGAGATCAAATCAAAAACGGAAAAACTCGCTGCTCTTATCCGTCAGGCGGCGCGTGTAAGCTCCGATCTCTATGAGCGTCCTGCGCGTCGTATCATTGACGACACTGAAAACGTTCTCGAGAAAGCATTGGCGATGGTTCAAAGATGTCGTGACGATGGCTATATAATGCGTCTTTTCAATATAATCCCCGCCGCAGCATACCGGAAAATGATTTCTCAGTTAGAAAACTCCGTTGGTGATGTCTCTTGGCTCCTTCGTGTTTCAACGCCTGCAGGTAACGATGATGACGAAGGGTTTGGTTACTTAGGTCTACCTCCGATTGCAGCCAACGAACCAATTTTGTGTCTAATTTGGGAGCAAATCGCGGTTTTGATGACCGGTTCACCGGAAGATAAATCCGATGCCGCTGCGTCGTTGGCTTCGTTAGCGAGAGATAATGACAGATATGTGAAATTGATAGTTGAAGAAGGTGGAGTCAACCCTTTGTTGAAACTTGTGAAAGAAGGGAAAATCGACGGTCAAGAAAACGCAGCGAAAACAATCGGATTATTGGGTCGTGACCCGGAAAGTGTTGAGCTTATGATTCAGCTTGGTGTTTGTTCAGTGCTTGCGAATATTCTTAAAGAAGGTTCGATGAGAGTTCAAGCCGTTGTAGCTTGGGCAGTTTCGGAGCTCGCTGGGAATCACACAAAATGTCAAGAGCTGTTTGCTCAGAATAACGTAATTCGGCTTCTGGTGAGCCATTTAGCGTTTGAGACGGTTCAAGAACATAGCAAATACGCGGTTGTTGCAGGTAGAGCTACGTCGATGCATCACGCCGTCGTGATGGCGAGCAAAATCAATTTGCCAGCGGTGAACGAGGAGGAGGATGATCCTGATGAAACCGGAATCTCGAATCCGCTGCCGAATCAGATGCATAACATCGTAACGACTACAATGGCAATGAAATTGGTTGGATCCGGATCAAAATCGAATTTGTCTGGCCGATTTGGTACCAGTGAGAACGAGCAACCGTTGGAAAAGCTGCCGGAGAAGAGCTATAGTTTGAATTCACAGATGAAGGTTTACAGTACGGCACATCAATCACGTAACGCATCGGTGACGAGAGGTAGGGAGCTGGAAGATCCGGTGACGAAGGCTTACATGAAGGCGATGGCGGCAAGAGCCTTGTGGAAACTCGCTGTAGGAAATTCATCCATCTGTCGAGTCATCACCGAGTCACGAGCTTTGCTCTGTTTTGCGGTTTTACTTGACAAAGGAGACGCAGATACGAAGTATAACACAGCTATGGCTATAATGGAAATAACCGCCGTGGCTGAAGAAAACGCAGATCTAAGAAGATCAGCGTTCAGACGCACTTCACCGGCGTGTAAAGCGGTGGTTGAACAGTTATTCCGAATCGTTGAAAACGCCGACGCTGGATCCGATTTACTAATTCCGTGTGTTAGATCCATCGGAAACCTAGCTAGAACCTTCAAATCAGCTGAAACACATATGATTGTTCCATTAGTAAAACTCCTTGACGACGGAGAACCAGATTTAGCGGCGGAAGTAGCGATCACGCTAGCGAAATTCGCAACGGAGGATAATTATTTAGCGGAAGAGCACTCGAGAACAATAATCGAAGCTGGAGGATCAAAGCATCTGGTGCAACTAACATACTTCGGAGAAAACGGAGCTCAGATCCCGGCGATGGTTTTGCTGAGTTACATAGCGATGAACGTTCCTGACAGTGAACAGTTAGCTAAAGATGAAGTACTAACGGTTTTAGAGTGGGCTTCGAAGCAAACAAATATTATTGAAGATGAAGATATGGAAGCTTTGTTGAATGAAGCTAAGAGTAGACTCGAACTCTACCAGTCTAGAGGCTCCAGAGGCTTTCACGTATAATTTCCATTTTTATATATATTCGATTAGAGAATAGTATTCTGATTTTATTATTTTTTGCATCTATTCAAACGAATGATTTTCATGTAGATGATGAATGTTTCTTTGTTATTTTTTCTCTGTAATTCCACCAATATCAAAAAGTTGTATAAAGTTTTTTTTTTCAATATTCTGAATCCAGATTAAGCCCAAATGATTGAAAGCCCATGGACTAGAAACAATTAGCCATAAGTCCCAAATGTTAACGTTACTTAAGGCCCAATATTAATATTTATGGGCCCATAAAAGTCACCGACAGATTTTAAAAGGGACGCGTGCACACCACACACAAGTGAAGTGGCATTCCCCAATTTCTCCACTTCCGAAGAATCCTCCGCCAAGATTTTATTTGGGCGGCGAGTCAAAAAAAGTTTGATTAAATCCACTAATTAGGGTTTTCTTTTAATTACAGTTTTAAGCTCTATATATACACACGCCTATATTATTTTCCAACCAAAAACCCTAATTTACTCAATTTCTCAAATCTCTGCTTAAAGTTTTATCGAATGGCTTCAGAGGATCAATCGGCTGTGAAATCTACCGGGAAGGTTAATTGGTTCAATGATTCTAAAGGCTATGGTTTCATTACTCCAGATGACGGCGGCGAAGAGCTTTTCGTCCATCACTCCTCAATCATCTCCGAAGGTTTCAGAAGTTTAACTGTCGGTGATTCAGTTGAGTTTGCTATCGCGCAGGGAACCGACGGTAAGACTAAAGCCGTTGAAGTAACTGCTCCAGGTGGTGGTCCTCTTAAGAAGGAGAATAACTCTCGTGGTAACGGTGGTAGACGCGGTGGTGGTGGAGGCGGTTGCTTCACTTGTGGTGAGGTTGGTCATATTGCAAAGGATTGCAGTGGAGGCGGTGAACGTAGAGCCGGAGGAGAAGGTTGCCACAAATGTGGTGATGTTGGTCACTTTGCTAGAGATTGCAGTCAGAATCAGAAGTTAGGTGGAAATGTCGGAGCCGGAAAAGAAGGTTGTTACAATTGTGGTGACATTGGTCACTTCGCTAGGGATTGTATTCAAAAATTGACAGCTGGAAACGGCGGTGAACGTGTTGAGCGTGGTGGTGGAGCTTGTTACACATGTCATGGATTTGGTCACATGGCAAGAGATTGTGCAACCAAGAGACAACCGTCTGGTTCTTGTTACCAGTGTGGTGGTACTGGACACATGGCTCGTGATTGTGTTGACCGGAGAGGAAGCGGTGGAGGTAACGGAAAGTGCTTCAATTGTGGCAAAGAAGGTCACTTTGCAAGGGAATGTTCAGTCGCTTGATTGATTTCCTAATCAACAAAGGAGAATGAAATTGAATTGAGTAATATAGTTCGTATATATTTCTCTTCTTTTTCATTTTTTGGTTGATGGGAATGAATTTGCCTGGTCCTTTTGGTGTTTTTGAGTTATATTATCATAGAAAGACTGATCTTTTTTGTTACAATCTACATAAGTTTAAACTAAATTTGTTATCTGATATTGGATTCTCCTTTTTCTCTAAGTGTTTTCTTCTGAAATTTTGACCTCGTATTGCTTATGTCATCAAGTGTGAGTTTTGTCCTTTTGTTAAGTTTGTTACCTTTGTACTTTATGTTTGACCATAACGTCAAAATTCAAAACCAAGATGTTCCAAGTTAAAGACATTAACTTAACTCTTTATGTCTCGAGCAATTTTAAGACATTGTTAATGGTCTAAGTCTAATATAAAGCGTTTGTTCACGGATTCTTACCAATAAAGGACAAACATGCGATGTTGGAAAGTGTTTCTTCATGTTCTTGTCTTAAACACAATCTCGTGGATGAGGTTGAACACTTTTAAGTAATGACATCATTCTGATGTGTTGATTGTTACCTACTATGTACACTCACAGCCATTCAGGAAATGTCAGTCATTAGAATAATAAATCTCATTTGGTTAAAGTTTGAACCTAACTACATTTTGTTCCAAAATGAGCTAAATCCAAAACTAATGACTCATGTTTCTATTAGAAGATATAAGAATGCCAAATCTAGTGTCCAAACTAAGCCACAGAATCAAATGATCATTGATTGGATTATTGTAATCCACACATAAAAACTTGATTAAGGTTGAACATCAGCCACGTCTACTTGCTTTCAAGCTTAAATTTGTGAGTTTGAGTTTTAAACAATGAAGTTTCGCCCACGTGAGCATTGTCTAGTGGTATTAAAATTTAGAAATGTAGTAATGTATAATCCTGGTTCCGAGTATTTCCGCAAATAACATTACATTCATGTGGAACATCAGGAGTATTCACATAGTTCCATCTCATCCCGAGATTAGTCGAATTTCATGGTCTGTTGATCTATTGAATCAGATCGGAAGAAAACTTTATGCATGATCTGCAATTTCTAGTGTTCATATGTTTTCATTGAATTTGAATTACCCGAAATATTAAAAATAAAAAAAACAATAAAGTTTTTCTTGGGATTTCATTTGGTGTCTCTCGTTAAGAGTTAACAAATGAATATTGTTTAATATGCTAAACGAGTACAGGTTATGGTTGATTTAAAAAGATGTAAAAGCCGTAGACGCATAAACAAACAGTCATACCAATTTTGCTTGGATGCTTATAAAATTCTATAAATTCATATAAATTTTGTATAGTAGGAAACACACACGAGACCTACTCAAATTGTACTATTAATTGTTAAACCTAATTTAAACATACAAAATAGCTACATGTCCTACTCAACACAGATAACTTGTAACAAAGAAACATGAATCAACCACAAGTTGATATCTCAACATCACATACAACTAAAGCTTGGAATGTCGTTGACACAACACCCTCTCTTAAAAATAATCTTACAATATTCGTATCCAACGTGTCTCTTTCCCATAATAATAATTCAAAATAATATTTTTAAAAAATAAAAAAATTTATATCTCTCCTGAGCCTTTTTATCTTATATTCCAGTTTGAATACTAAATTGATTCTTTCACGATATAGCAAATATCTTGTAATAATTTTAATAAATTAACTATAAGTGACGCAACACAACTGGGGTGGATCGCAGAGAGACTCTTAATAATAAGACAATGTCCCTTCGAAGAGAGAAGAGGACATAATCTAAGAATGCATCACACACTACGTTTTCTTTCGACCCGAAACCCAAAAATATCAAGGCTTAGACTGAGTGACTCTCTAAATTTCTTTTTTCTATGCTTTGGTTTGGCTAAATTTCGGTATGTACTTAACCAACCTTTTGGATTATCCGGTTATCAATGAAATCGGTTTGGGAAAAAGAAAAAGACTTGAGTGACTCGCTTTGCTTTCTCGAGAGCTAATTCATATATGGTCGGTAGCCTGCCATACCAACAAATTAGCCGTCTGATTCTATCTGTCACATAAAAGAAAAAAAAAACAAACAAAGGATTACAAACGAAGTAATGGATCATCTGAAATTAATATATAATAGGGAGACAAGTTTTAAGTTAGATCACCGACATCAAAGCCTGATCATATCCAGATGCAACTATATTGTCTTCATACTAATAAACAATTAACAACACCATATAATAATTATATTTCATATGATTCAAATATTAATACTCAATAAAAATCAAAATAACGTGAAGATGTACGGCTCATTGGCCGACTCATATAGACAAAAGCGGCATGGGCTCACGTGAAAAGCCGACTTAAAAAAAATCTAAGTCCTTTAAAGATTCAATCCCCAAAAACCTCTCTCCACTTGCATAATTCTCTTCTCATTTTTAATATAAACACAAACCTTATCACTCATTTACTCTCTGTGTACGTCTCATAACAGAGAAGAAAAACAGAGTCACCCGAAAAAACTCATCTCCGGCGGTATAAAACAAAAAGATTATATATTTAGATTCTGGTGACTCTCTGCTCTAATGGGTCAATCTCAAGTTTCTTTCTTTCTTCTACTTATTCTTACTTTAATCTATGGAGTTTCCTCCACCACTTTCACAATCGTTAACCAGTGTAGCTACACCGTTTGGCCTGGTCTTCTCTCCGGCGCCGGAACTCCTCCATTACCCACCACTGGATTCTCCTTAAACCCTACTGAGACTCGAGTTATCCCAATCCCTGCTGCTTGGTCTGGTCGTATTTGGGGACGTACACTCTGCACTCAAGATTCAACCACGGGAAAATTCACTTGTGTTACAGGAGATTGTGGTTCCTCCGCCGTGGAATGTTCCGGCTCCGGTGCTGCACCACCGGCAACACTTGCTGAGTTCACCTTGAACGGAGCTGGTGGTTTAGACTTTTACGATATTAGTCTTGTAGATGGTTATAACATCCCTATGACCATTGTACCTCAAGGCGGTGGTGATTCTAACGGTGTCGCCGGAAACTGTACAACCACCGGATGTGTAGCGGAGCTTAACGGTCCATGTCCTGCTCAGCTCAAAGTAGCTGCAACAGGAACAGAAGGAGTAGCTTGTAAAAGCGCTTGTGAAGCGTTTGGAACGCCAGAATATTGTTGTAGCGGTGCGTTTGGAACGCCGGATACGTGTAAGCCAAGTGAGTACTCATTGTTTTTCAAAAACGCGTGTCCGAGAGCTTATAGTTATGCTTATGACGACGGAACAAGTACTTTCACTTGTGGCGGAGCTGATTACGTCATCACTTTCTGTCCTTCTTCTAACCCAAGGTAATATTTCTATTTTAATTATTTAAAAAGAAAAAAAATTCTATAACAGGTTGTGATGTCTTCAAGTGGAAACACGAATCAGAATATTTGAATTAAAAAATAAAATTTGGTTTTTTTTTTAATTGCTAATTAAAAGGTTGTTTCGATGATCCGATCAAATCAGTGAAAAAGAGTTTGGTTCTGATTCCTTTAGAAGAAGTCCGGTTTCGATTTTTTTATTCACATTCAAAAGTTCAATAGTATTTTTTTTGTGTGTTTATGATTGGATGTTAATAAATTCACTTATTGGTTGGTGAAACGTTTTTTTTTGAATGGAGTCAAATCACCAAAATAAAAAAAATCATTGCACATCAATTTTTAAAACGCACCGTTTTGTTTTTGTCAATTTGTGAAATCATAAAATCGTACGATATTTTTCATTTTCACCCGTTGGCATAATCATATAATTTTTTTTATAAATATAAAAATATCTAATGTTCTCTGTTATATTCACATGATTTTTAATTTCAACACGGCTCTTTTGTTCATATTGCAAAATTAATTTATACTGTATGTTTTAATGTTATTTTTAGAAAATTAAAATTGTTTGTTTCTATAATTGGTCTTTAGTGTGAAGAGTGCAACGAAGGGACAAGAGCCCGAAGCGGTTAGCTACTCCGCGGCAGCTCCAAACTCGTCGCCTACTCTCTCTCCCGTGTTTTCGATGGTTAGCGTTTTGGCTGTAGCGTTTTGGGCGTTGCAACGCGTTTGGTGATATCTGTATGGTGAAGTTTTTAAGTATTCAGTAACATCATTCGAGACCTTTCACCTAGAGAAAGAAAAGATCACTGAAGAAGAGATTTGATTCGTCGAGAAGAATGATTATTCGAGATTATGATTTTTAGACAACTTATTTTAGATGAAGTAGTTGTAGTATATTGTAGTTTCTACGTTTTTTTTAGACAAATGTTCTGTCTTTTATTGTATGCGAGATACATTTATAACAGTTTTGCTTGCAAATTAGTTGATTAGTAATGCAGCGAAACATTTTATTGTCAAAAAGTTGCTATATTTGTTTATTCATATATCTTTCACAATCGAATTTCTCCATTTACATACAAAAGACCAACACAAAGCAATAAATATCAGTTGCAGAGGGAAAAACATATTTCGAGTTTGGTTAAAGAGTCTGTTATTTCTCAACCACCTTGTCCAGAAAAGTAATTAAAAGTAGTCAAAAACCGTTAGATAGACAGAATTTGATTTAATTGTATCATGTGAAACAGTCTGAAGTCTTCAAGAGAACTACGCTCTGAAGAGACAAGAGATATATCTGGTTCTGGAACTGAGTCAAGTACAGAGATGCAACAATCAATTAAAGAAGCGGCATTACCAAATTCTTATTTTGCGGATATGACTAATGGATAATCGACTCAAAGTAGAGCTTCTTTTCTTCTTTGTATTGCGACTCTGCTTCCTGTAACATTGAATTTAAAATGGCAATAAACTGAATGAGAAGTATAAACATAAAGAGAGTAGAAAACTGAGACAGAACTTTTGATTTCCTCAATGTGAAGGCAAAGTTTGCCACTTTGAGAGAAAAGTTCAACTGAAATACAGTATTGTGTCATTCTCATGAGCTGAATAAATGTCCAACCATATGAGTGAGGATCACATTTGAACACATACACACAAAAACAAAGATTCTTCTTAGATAGAAAAAGTCCATGTCAAATGATTCCTTTATCATCTCTATCATTTATATTATGCAAAAACGTTTTTTTTTTCCAGCACTAAAAGGACCAGAAAAGACAACTAGAAGTTAGATTCAAAAAGCTTGATATCGAATGAAGAGAAGCTTGATGTATGTACACTTGACTTAGCATCTTTTAGCTTTTATTATTTATATTGTTCTATATCTACCCTTTACATGAACGGCTTTGCCAAACTCGTGTACAAAGGTGGTGTGGACCTATCTATACTAAAAAGGAAGATAAGAGCATCTTACAGGGAGTCAAAAGGTTTCGACTTTCAAGTCCACTCACTGAATGACTGAATATTATATCCATCCATTAAATCAAGCACATAATATGTTAACTAAAGCTTAAGATATTGGGTATACCTGCGTTTATTCTCCGTTCACAGCCGCAATATGACATAGTCTTGACTACTCATGACTCGTAATTTGAATAAGAAGAGGGTAGCAATGGTTCTTGTCATAGCTAGGCCAAGATTCATCTCCTTTCACAAGTGTCTCATGGCGCTTCCAAACTTGTGCATCGTAGTTTTCGGTTAAGACGTAGTGTAAACCAATGTCTGTAATCTCCTTCAAGAACTTGTCTAAGGAGTCACCTCTCTTAGGACTGAAAAATAATGCCTCGGAGGGTTCTTTGTCTTTAAGCAGCAACTTAATGATACTTGCAAGGTGCTTATGAAATTCCTTGAAAAAAGTACTGTTGAATCATAAAAATATGTGTCCTGGTGAGAAAAACATATGGATAAAGCGGAGGACTGAAATAGAAAGCAAAGAAAAAAGGAAAAGGAAGGTACCAATCACTTGCGACTATGATGTCAAAAGTGTTGGCTAACTCTGAAAGTTGCTGATTCCAGTGCAACACCATGGCTTTCACGCTTGTGTCCCCAAATGCCTTGGAGTTGGATTCTATGTTACGCTTAATATCTGGATGTTAAGTGAATCAATGAATCCAAAAACATATTGAGTTCTGGGTTTCCATATCACAAGGCTTCAGCCAAATAAGACAATTTTAATGAGACAGTATACGAAACAACAAAACCAGTAGGATACAATTGACTACTTGGGGATTTCCATCTGAGATGACCACTTCTGATGCCTCGGTTGCAGCTGCAATAACTAAACCGGCTAATCCATAACCCGATCCCAGCTCAATTACTCTTTTACCTCTGCATCATCCCAATGAGCCGAGTGAAATGTAAGTACAAGAAGTTAAAATAACGCAGATGCAATTTTCAGTCGTAAAACTGAACATAAAAACCTGAAACGATCTGGCTGAGACTTGCAAAAGTATGCTAGGACTTCTTCTGAGGGCCACTGACCTGGAATAATGACAGAACCTAAGTTATGAATTCAGAGAATCACAGATCAAATAACGTTTGAGAGCCTCAAGCAATTCAAGATTCATGACACTTTGAAGTTTGAAGCATGGTTTATGTTGGTTTAGTTAGGGGTCGTATCAGCAGCAAACAATCTAATACATAGAGCAGCAACATTATACCCAGAAATTTCTACTCAACCAGACTACGAGCACAGAGATGGGATTGTTGTCAAAACCAACAATGACATGAACTTATGTGACCATAGCGCGAGAGAACTAGAGATACAATGAGAATGAGAACTTACAGACAAGTCCAGTATTGTCAATGTTGTATCGATTAGACATCTTGAAGTCATTGAGATCACTGCAATTATCCACTCTTTGTCTGTAGAAATTTACAGAAGCAAAGATAAGTGACAGATCTATAAAAGAAGTCAGTCGTAACATAGTATCATTGAATGAAATTTCAGATTCGAAACTTGATGTCGAGAATCCTAACGTTAGATAGAGAGAACCGGTGACTGGTAATGTGTAGCAAACGCATGCCTCTCGAGGATTATCCGATTCCACCACCTGACAAGGAATCAAGTTGAATCCTTGAGCTGCTTTCCTTGAAATCCGCTTGATCTCAGCTTGAGATTGAGAATCTGAGCAAAATTGGGAGATAATCCATTAGCCATGAGGACGTAAAATCGAGAAATGGAAGCCAGAAAAGGGGTATTTTAACCAGATCTACGGAGAAGCGCTTGACGAAGAATATTCCATCTAAGAGAAGAGGAAGAAGAAGAACTGGTAGCCATGGAAGAATTGTTATAGCTTTCTCCGCCGGAATTTTTCTTCCAATAGACCAAACAACAATAAAAAAGACGACGCTTTCCCTTCCGACGGAAATTAAAGGTCTTGACTTTTAACAGTAATTTTTAGTGGGTCAACGAGTACAGTAAAAAAAAGTCAACAGTGAAGTCTAACGAATTTTTTTCTTTCTTTTTTAATAAGCGCGGGAAAATCGCCTAAAATAGTTAAGTTTTAAACCGGACCCGGTTAAGCTCAATACGCGGTCCTTAAACACGCAACTTCCACGTCTTCTCTCTCCGACAACAAGATTCCTTAATAGTTAATAAAAAAATAGATGCTTTTATCTATCATTAGTCACTAATCTTTTTTACTTTTTCAATTTTGGCCCGAACTTTTTCACATTCATATAAATAACCAACACTTGTTCTTTATTCCTCTTCGTCTTCTTCCTCCTTTTCTAATTTCCGGCGATAATGGAATCCACTGCAACTGCTCCGAGGCTTTACCCAATCGTCGATACTTCAATCGCCGATGCTCCTCTTCCTAGTTCATCGTATTCCTCTTGTACTAATAGTAATCTCTATCCTTCACTCGATGTGGATGATCTCGCCAAAGATATCTTCCCGGATCCTACTGTTTCCGATTCGGCTTCAGCTCCTCCCATGGCGACGGAGGAAGTGATTCTCACAATCCACGGCGCAATTCTCCACCTTATCGACAGATCTTATAGCGTAGAGCTTGCTTGCGGTGATCTTGAGATTCTCCGTCTTGTTCAGGGAGAGATCACGGTAGCCGTTTTCGCTCGTGTCGCTGACGAGATCCAGTGGCCGTTGACCAGAGACGCACCCGCCGTGAAAGTCGATGACCCGCATTACTTCTTCTCGCTCCGACCCGTTAAGGAACCCGGGTCGTCGGCTAATTCAATTGACGAAGAGAAAGACGAAATGTTAAACTACGGATTAACAATCGCTTCGAAAGGACAAGAACCACTGCTAAAGGAGTTAGACCGGGTCCTAGCTGATTACAGCAGTTTCACGGCGGAGGAGAAACAGAAAGAGGAAGTCAATAACGTGTTGGATGCGATGACGGCAAAGGAGACGTCTCCTGCGGAGCTGAAAGGAGAGAAGAAAAAGATGATGGAGAAGCAATGTAGAGCGTATTGGACAACTCTGGCTCCTAATGTGGAGGATTACAGTGGAGTTGCATCGAAATTGATCGCTGCTGGTTCTGGACAACTGATAAAAGGAATCTTATGGTGTGGAGATGTAACAATGGATCGGCTCATGTGGGGAAATGATTTCATGAAGCGGAAGTTGTCAAAAGCAGAAAAGGAGAGAGAAGTTAGTCCTGCAACTCTGAGACGTCTCAAAAGGTACAATCTTTAAATTCTCTACTTTTTTGAGATTTTAGAGTCTTGTGATGAGTGTTTGAGGTTCTGTATTGTGTAACAGAGTGAAGCAGATGACGAAAATGACAGACAAAGTAGCGAATGGTGTGCTCTCTGGTGTTTTGAAAGTTTCTGGATTCTTCACAAGTTCGGTGATAAACAGCAAAGCTGGGAAGAAACTCTTTGGTCTTCTTCCTGGAGAAATGGTTCTTGCAACACTTGATGGATTCAGTAAGTTGCTTTAGATCTTTATGATCATATGATGATATGTTGTTGGAGTTGTCTTCTTCTGATTATACTCACTTTGGATATTGTTTTGATAGACAAGGTTTGTGATGCTGCTGAAGTAGCTGGAAGGAACATTTTGAAAACATCTTCAAATGTCACTACTGAAATCATCGATCACAAGTAAGTAATTGCAAAACAATTACAAAAGCAAAGGAAAACAACATTGATGGTTTTAGTTTCAATCTTTGTTTGGATGGATGGTTAATGTTCTGGATGTTATTTGTAGGTATGGAGCAAAGACAGCAAAAGCGACAAACGATGGGCTTGGAGCAGCAGGGCATGCTATTGGAACGGCTTGGACAGTTTTCAAGATTAGAAAAGCTCTTAATCCCAAGAGTGCTGTGAAGCCATCATCAATAGCTAAAAACGGAAATAAACCGGCAGCTAAAGAGGCCAAGAAAAAGGAGAAAAAGAGTTTGAAGTAAGCTAACAGATGATGTGTTATTTTGTAAATTGTATTGCCTGGGCACAGAAGCATTGAACAGACAATAGAGGTTTTATACGATTAGGTTAGGTTGTGTTGTTGCTGGTGCATCTTGTAGTTATGACATGTGTTTGGTCTGATTCTTGACTGGATCCTACAACTTGTGTGTGGAAATTCAGTTTTGTGCTAAACCTTATGATGATAAACCGGTTTGCATACGGATTACTCTGATTTTCCGGTTCAATTAAAAAGCCAATCACGTGATGATGTCACAAGCTCCGCCGTTTTAGTAAATCCGGAATAAACTACACGTCATTTTAGGTCCATAAATTAGTAGTATAATAGATCTCGAACCCGCGAGGTTGGTGTCGAAATTCGAAGTTCTAACCAACTTAGCCAAAGGTCACTTTGTTGTCACTGGAATTCAAGACAACACCACAAAGAGCCCCAATCTCAAAACAGAGGAACCCGCTTCTCCGCCATGAAAGAAGATTACGAGGTGCAACTTCTGATCTCTAATTTCTCGACTTTTATCGGATTATTTTTGTGTTTTCTTGAGTATTATCAAATTTTAGGTATTAGGTATGTAATCGGATCCGCTTTTCCTGAAAATTTGGATAGCAGATGAAAGAAAAAACCTAACTTTCACTCAACTCTCTTGGTTCCTGCTGCGAAAGCTGCGTCTTTTTAATCTGCTTCATGAATTCAACGGATTAAAAAATTTCAAATTATGGTCTCTTCGTTTTCCCAAACATCTTTCATAAAGTTTTAATGGAATAGGGAAGAAAAAAAAGTCTCTTGAAATAATCTTTCGGATTCAATTCTGAAATCGGAATCATTAAATTATGTCGCTTCTCTGCCTTTTCTTTCTGATACTTGACTCAAGTTCTTGACTTTTGGCATTTTGTTGGTTAATTTGTGCTAATGGTATCTTATAGGTTGATGAGAAGAAGCAAGCTGCTGCTGATGTATTGTTTAGTTATTCCAAGTTTGCAATGGCCTGCATCGGAAACCAGACTCGACCTAGTGACATGAGGTTGCATTTGATGAAGGTAGCTATTGAATTGTTTCAGCCATTTGATTTGTGTTAGGAACTCTTTTAGGTTGATGACTCTAGCTAGCTACTTTTATAGGAGATCTCAGGCTTGCCAACTTCTCTGAAAAGAAGAGAAACTTCCAGAGTAGCTACTTCTCCTGATCCACTCGGCGAATCATCAAGCTCTGGTACTGGCAGGGTAGATAAAACGGATAGTTTCAGGGCACTTTGATTTTAGTTTTTTGACTTGTCAGGGTCTCACAAGACTCAAGCTAGTTGATCACAGGCGAGATATCTGTCGCCAAAGAACCTATGTTTCAAACTTTATCTGTTGATCTTGCCCATGATAGTGTTAGTGCTGAATTCGTAAAATGCTGTTTATTGGAGACACTTATTGATGTTAGAATGCTGAATGATTAAACAACATTCTTATTTGGAACAATTGCAAAGCAATGAAGCTTGAAAAAGAGCATAAGGTAACAACGCATGAATCTTTCTTTTTATTGCATTCGTTCCATTAACATTCATAAATTTTTATCTTAATCCTTTTCCCACTGTGAAACCTCCTCACTTGCCTCTTTTGCTTGCTTCATAGCATATGCTAAAGATCACCATAGCAGCAGCAACAGTGATTCCAATCGTCTGCTGTGTCACTGCTAAAGGAATTTTCCTTAGTGGACTAACTCCTAGTTCTGAGAGTTTCTTGTGCGAAATTGTGTAAGCTCTGAAGAACGTATCCTCATCCTGACATAGAGATCATAATACATTATTTGTTGTTGGTAAAACCAGAGAATCATTCAAACTAAAAGTCTCTGATAAACGTATTAAAATCTAATCTACCTTTGCATACAGCTTAACAAAGGGGAGTAACTTGGGATCATCAAGTAGAGCTTTGTCTGTTTTCAGTTGTAGCAATCCTGGAGTCTCCCCTTTTAGAAGCTCTCTGAAATATCAATCATCAGACAATGTAAGTTTCAGAACCCACTCTCTTCATTAATCAGCAGACAACTTTGTGTAATGTTGTTGCTCACTTACACAAAATATGAGTTATCAAACTTGAGAGGATCTTGTGTCCATGGACCTTCAAAATTTGATCTTTCTTTATGTGCACGTCCCTATATACAAAAGCAGCAACCAAGTTGGTTAATTTGAGCATGTTGTCTACCTTGCAGGTATGTTTAAGTAGAGTTAAGACTTAGTACCAGAGTATGGCCTCCAGAGAGAGCTACAATGTCTCTATCAGATAAACCCATACGAGAGAAGAGAGTTCTTAGATGTGAGGCACCTGCAGTAATAATACAAAAGGAAGGTTTAGTCAGTTTGTGAAACAGAATTCCGTTGCAGGAGCCCTAAGCTGCAGGAAAAACCTTGATTGGGATCTGGAAGTTCTCCTTCGTCCGGGGAATTAGCATCCTGGAGACATATTTCTCAACATTAATAAACTCACTTACGAACTATGACTTAACGCATGCCCTTTAGTGGTAAGGGTAAATACCTTACGGCCTGGAGTAAATGGGATTGTAGGGCCACCAGTAACCTCCACTGCAACTACTCCAGCGAGCTGAAAATGTAATCAAATAAGATATCATGTCAAGCTGATCATCAAGGATGAAGAGAGTTTTTTTGAGTGTAATGGCTTAGCAATGTTTACCTGATAAAGGTCGGCGTAAGAGATTCTAGGATGCTTAGCCTTAACTTCCTCTGAAACCAGAAACCAATATTCAGACATCAAAGGAAACAGAAACCAAAGATTCTCAGGTCCTGAAGAGGACTAGTAATGGATTAAAGGCTTTATATACTCACCGCAGAAGGCTACAGCTTTCTCCAAACCATTGTTATGTGGACGGTTCAGCTCTTCCTTAAATCTGATTGATCCATTGGGACCTCCAGTTTTCTTCTTGGCATCATAGGTTCCTGCATCGTGCCATCTATATGCACACAATAACTTGCATTAGGATACCTCAAGGCAAGAAAGAAAAATGGAGAGAATGATTTTGAGAGGATCGTACGCAAGACGGAGCATAAGAGGAGCACAGTTTCTGGAAGAGATGAGAGCTCGAAGGTATCTACGAGTCTTCTCTATCTCTTTAAGGTAATCTGCATCAACGTTCACTGCCATACTCAAAGAGACTTTAACAAAACAATCAGATCGATGAATCATATTGAAGAATGACTCAGAACGATGAAATATATAGGATTGAAGAAGAGTCTAGGGAAGAGGTATGTTTAGTCATCTGGAGAAAGCAAAGTATTATTTATAATTTAGGGACAACTCTTTTGCTAATCTTCGCATATATTCAATTAGTTTATCTTTCCAAGCAAAACTCGAACCAGAAGTTATGGAGATAGATTCTACATACCACATATAGAATATGAGAAAGCAAAGTCAAGAAGAAGCAAGAACAAAAACAAGTCTTGACATTAACGCTTTTACCAACCTGATCTCAAGTCTTGTCTCTGAACAAAAGTGTTTGCAGGTTGACTTATCTACTTTTGTCTTAACTGCAACAATATATACAAAATAAGCATAACGATATATTATTATTTTCTGAAAAACATAACGGTATTCGCATAAACAAATTTATGCATATGGAAAGAGAACACACCTACAAAAATTAAATAGTATTCAAGTGGTTGACAAAATTCAAAAAAATGAAATTGACAACAACAAAAAAAAACTGAAACAAATATTTATTTATTTATTCAAAAAAAAAGTAAAGGAAGCAAAACAATCGGGAGGTTGATGGCGGAGATTATTCCATTAACGAACGCTTCAATGGCAATTATTTCCGGCCATCATTTTCTTCTACTTCTGTCTCTCTCTCTTTCTCTCTCTAGTTCTCTCGATCCAATTCATTGTCCTCACGTTTACCTTTGTTTATTCATCTTCTTCCTTGATCAACTCCTCTCTCACACATTTCTGAATTTCTTTTGTAAGGTTTAGTTTCCACATTTACATCTCTAGGGTTTCGTTTTTCCTGAGATGGATAATTGAAGGTAATGTTGAAAGATTCGGAGGAATTGGCGTCATATTTTTGAGGTTTTCTGGGTTCCTCAGGTGTAGATCTGAGGTTCGATCATAAAAAAAGAAATCATTGTATTGTGATCACGTTTGAGTCCGGTCTGAGTAAGATTGTGAAGAAGAGAAGCTTTTGGAGGCAATGAGCACTTCAAGGTTCATAAAGTGCGTGACTGTTGGCGATGGAGCTGTTGGTAAAACATGTTTGTTGATTTCTTATACCAGCAACACCTTTCCCACGGTAAACAAATCTGTCTCCTTTATCTTCAATACAGGTCGACAACATTTGTAGTTTTCATATTTGACTGAATATGTTTCATATAAAGTTTGAATCTTTTATGAGTGGAAGTAATTCTGGCTTGTGGCTATAGATGAACGGATTTATAAACTTAATGTTGTAAATTTCCATTGGAGCAGGACTATGTTCCTACGGTTTTCGATAATTTTAGTGCCAATGTGGTTGTTAACGGAGCCACGGTGAATCTAGGATTGTGGGATACTGCAGGTAAAATGATCAAACTCATCATCATCCGTTAAGGAGAGAGCTGAAGCTATTGAGTTTTATACTAATCAGTATCTGACTTTTTTTTCTTCTTAATTATTGTTCACAGGGCAGGAGGACTACAACAGATTAAGACCTTTGAGTTACCGTGGTGCTGATGTTTTCATTCTAGCCTTCTCTCTTATTAGTAAAGCTAGTTATGAGAATGTTTCCAAGAAGGTATGTTTCACCGCATTGGTCTCACAGTTTCTAATTTTAGACTAATGAATCTGGAGTCTTTTTCTTTTGGTATTTAAATTTTTGACGCTTTTCTAACAGTGGATTCCAGAGTTGAAGCACTACGCTCCTGGTGTACCAATCGTCCTTGTTGGAACCAAACTAGGTAATAGATTAACTCTGTTATATATATGTTTTGATGCAGTCATTTATATACATGTACATGCCTGAGTCCCATTGTGTTATATATATGACATTAATGGACATAACTAGATTTTTCTTGGTTCTGGTTCAAACTTGAAACCATATGCTATAACCTTCTTGTGATGACCTTTGAAATCTTTCTGTGAAATGAAACAAGTATATACCTTTAGAAAAGGTATTTGCAAGGTCTTTTGTGAAATGTTTGGTTGTAGTTCATGACCCTGCATCTGAATGTTTGGTGTAGGCAGTTTGACACTTGGTTTTAGCTTTTATAAAGTTTAACCTTGGTTTGTGTCTTGTGTCAGATCTTCGGGATGACAAACAGTTTTTTATCGACCATCCTGGTGCTGTCCCCATTACCACTGTTCAGGTATGGAGTAGTCACAAATCTCAGTTTTATGAAAACCTGCTAATCACTTAACTCCTCCACATTAAAGGGAGAGGAGCTCAAGAAGCAAATTGGAGCGCCTGCTTACATTGAGTGCAGTTCAAAGTCACAAGAGGTAAGAAGAAGAAAAGGCATCCCATGATTCAATTTTGTCCATGTATGTTTCATCATTTTGATGAAAAAACTATGTGAATAACTGCAGAACGTGAAGGGAGTGTTTGATGCAGCAATCAGAGTGGTCCTTCAACCTCCAAAGCAGAAGAAAAAGAAGAACAAAGCACAAAAGGCCTGCTCCATTTTGTAATAGCTCTCATGGGAAGTCAAGAAGCTCTTTGAGATGACGATGACGAGGACAGAGTGATTAAAGACAGTATTGCTTTTTTCGTTTTTACTTGTTGTTTTCCGTTTTCATTTGTGATCTCTTAGTTCCTTAAAAACTGAATTATTGGTGTTAATTCAACTTTTATTTTAATTGATAGCCGAGAGAGCTAATGTTGGTCTCTCTTTCATTTATAAATGTTTTTTCTTTTAATCAATTGTTATGACTGTAGATTCACTTCACATGAAATTTACACCTCTCAATTTCTCTCATTCTATTGTTGTGAGAGCAAGAGTGTTTGAGACGTCATATTGATATTACTATATAACCAACAGCGGGGAATAACAAATAGTGTGTTCTTATACAACCTTGAAATTTTAAGGCTAAACCAAAAACTGACTGCTCTGGTACATGGAGGTCTCGACCAGGTTCCTTCTTAAAAAAGAGAGATTTTCCTGCTCTTCATGTTATCAGAACGGGACCGCGTAAGGTAAGGCGTAAACATCAGCTTCTGGCAAAAGGCGAGCAAATGGCCACACCATTGAACTACTTACTTGCTTGATCTCGTTGTTTATGTTAAGTTGTTTGCATCTTTCTGTACCAAACTTGTGGCTACTTGGCTTCTTCATAACCAACCAACATTCTTCATTGTCCAAGTTAGTGAAGTCTTCTACTCTTTTCTCGATTGTATCAGGGATCCAATTCTCAACTACGTTTAAAAACTGTACCGCCATAGATGGTGGGCAAATGCGACATAGGCTTGAAGGTTGGCAAGCTTCTAAAGTAGAGGTTGAGGATATCTTCTCTTTATTGACTTTTGTTGACAAAATGTGATCTTTCTTTATCTCTTCACGTGGCCTCGATGCGTCAAGTGGCCTCAATGCGTCTTCTGGTGCAGAAGTGGAACAAGGATGTTGATTAACTGGCTCTCTAGTAACATGCTGGGACGCGTCTAACTTTATTCCCCGGGAAGGATACAGCTTTTTATGATCCTTGTTGGTGATCATCACCTCGGGATCTTTCTGCCTTCGGTTAGGCAATCGGATCCGAATAATGCTTTCTTCAAATCCATATCAACAATTTGAAGAAAGAATTCATCAATATCTTGGAAAGGAAATTATCCCCAACAAGAATACTAACACCCTTCCCGGGAAAGGAAGAAACACAAACAAACTCACCAGAGTCGTTGTTATGTCTACCATCAAGAGTCTGCTTCGGTAGTATCTCATTGCTGTTAAGAGTGCTATCGCAAGAGTTCTGGGACGTTGACTGAAACAGCTCACGTTCTACAGTAATGCTGCTCCTCTCCAAAAAATCAATTTCGGTTTCTTTTAGTTTGCGAAAAAGATCAACTTTCTGACTCGAACCATCTTTGATATCTTCTTTATGCCTTCTCTTATGAGAGTGCTTTTCACTATCACCTTCCCTTCCTTCCCTGTTCTTCCTCTTCTTATCTTTCTTATCCTTCCTCTCCTTCTTATCTCTTTTTCTTTCTTTCCTATGTTCTTTCTTAGCTTTCTCTTCTGCCCCCTGGATTTACAGAAGGAATGGAACATCAATTAACTTGCAGAACTTGCCAAAGTCAATAGAAATCAAGCTCACATAGACCCAGCCTCAAGTGCTTTCTGTACATTTATTTAATGGACTATTACAAATTTTGGTAAGAGAAAGCAATGCACTTGACTCTTTTGATTTATATTGTCAACTTAAAGGAACCGATTAGATATTGTGACATTGTATCGTGCTCTGACTTAAGCGAAACTTAAAAGATCATTTTTTTTTTCAATTGAAAATCTCACACTCTATCACCATCTTTCATGCCGATAAATTTCCCAATCCATCAAACCCAAGAACATAGATAGAAACCAGAAAACTGGAAACCATGTTCTAGAGAACCAAAATACACAAGGAAGCTGAGCATTTAAAATCTCATGAACCCGAAACCCAAACCGAAGCCATGTGATTAAATGCTCAAACAAACCTTGATCGATACGATCATAGCCTCATCGCGGATTCCGTTAAGTACATAGCCAGGTGGCGGGAACGGGAAACACCGAGACATCTTACACGATTGATTTACACACAAACCAATCCAAGCCAAGAAATATTGGATGCGAAGATGACTCGGGGATCAATACGGGAAAAGATGAAATCTCAGATCTCGGGAAACCCTAGATCGATTACGAGATCCCACCAAAGTGGGTTTAAAGATGTTAAGGCAATCTAATAACGCGCCAAAATCAAATCTATGATGTTACAGTAGACAAACGCCGAGGATCGGAGATATAGTCCAGCGGAGAAGATCGAAGGAGCGGGTAGATCTCAAACCCTTCGAAGCTCTCCGATGAAAAAAGGGAAAGTGTTTGTTTGCAATATATGGAAGCTTTATTTATAGCCACAAAAGATTTTGACGCTAGGCTTGTTTGGCAATAGGAATAGTAAGTTAACGACGTCGTAACTGACTTTTCTTCTCCTTATTTACACGTTATGTTTGGCAAAAGGTTTTGGGCCATAACATTTTAAATAGGCCCAAATATAACAAAGAGCCTTAGAAATAAATTAATTTGGAAACTTGTCAACTAAACTCGCGAAAAATAGTTGATTAATTGCACTCCTGATACTTTTGATTAAACATATTGTTAATTTTTAAAAAACATCAAACTTATAGTTGACTCGGCCAATTAAACACTCCATTAAGCGAATGTTAACAATCTTGAAACGTTGCGTTTCATCTTCTCTCTTTAAGTCTCCCTTCTTCTTTCTTCTCTTTTTTTTTTCTTCTCTCTTTAACAAAACTCACATCTGCCACTAGAGGAAAAATACAAAAAGAAAGATTACATTTACGAGGATGTTTTGAAACATGAGAAGTCATCAAATGACAAAAGCAGTAGAAAAAATTAGAGGGAAAAAACAAAAAACTAATATACAGATGAAGAACCCAAAAATCAAATTAGTTTTTAATATTATTAGCAAAAAGCTGCTGAAAAATCTGTTTGTTAAGAAGACATCAGCAAAAAAATATCTTTTTATTACAAAAGTACATATACTGGAACAGAGAAAAAACGGAGATATGAAAGAGAGAGAGGAGAATTGTACTCATGGCTGACGAAGAAGAAGAGAGAGTTTTGTTAAAGAGAGAAAAATGAAGAAGGGAACCTTAAAGAGAGAAGATGAAATGCACCATTTCATTTAACTGAGATTGTTAACCTTCACTTAACGGAGTTTATTAATTCCGTTAATCAAATTAATAGAATGTTTAATTGCTGAGTCAACTATAAACTTGATGTTTTTAAAAAATTTAATAACAAATTACATGTTTAATCAAAGGCGTTCGGATTTCAATGTTTAATCAACGATTTTTCGCAGAAACAATGTTTAATTGATAGTTTTCCCAAATTAATTTTGCCTCAAAACAAGTTTATATTAGGGTACAAGAACCGGTTAACGGTTCGATTGTTATATATTTTATGGTTAATATGGTACGGTTCATTTCACGGTACGATGATTTGGAGAACTTAAAACCAATATGAGATGAAAGCAAGCAAAAGCAATAATATTATAACAAAAAAAGCCACTGATCCAGATAGAAGTAGGAAATATACACAAAAGACTCAACCAACCCAATCAAAGAGACTTGCTTATTATGACAAACCCAGATGCGTAAAAACTTAAAAACCTTATATTGATACTACAAGATTGCCATGTAAACCTAAAACCCTGAACTAGCACTGCTACAAAACTTGCATACTCCTTACTATAGATGATGATCATCTTGTACAATGATCAATGCAATGACAACAAAACTAATATGAACAGAGGGGAAACCAATATGAAGTGTATGACTGCAGCAAGCGTAATCAGCGAAGGTTGTTTTGAGCAACAGCTTGACATAATTCTAATTCATCCTCATAGAAGAGCACTCGAGGGTGCTTCGGAGCCATTGGTTTGAAAAGAGTCGGCCTTTGGAGAACAGAAGGGACGATGCATCTTGAAGGGAATGCTGTCTGGTCTTGGAAAAGAACAGCAGCGATTTGCTTCATCTCAGTGAGTTTGGTTCGAGGAGGAGGTCGAGGAGCATGTTTTGGTGCTTTTGGGGTATGTGGGCTTGACACCATTGTTGGGTTTCCATCTCCTCTGCTGTTTTTCGATCAATGAAGGCTATGTTAAGAGTCAAACAAGTTGTTTGATGCTCTTTTCGAAAAGGTTAAAAACTGAAACAAATCATGTACCTAAGAAATGGCCAACGATTTATTGGCATAGGGGTAATTACACTCAGCATTTCCTGTCTTGAACGGTCTGGTGTTGTATAATTGAAGTGATATTGTCTTGCAAGTATGGTCTGTTTCAATAGCAAACCCAAATAGATTAGTGCCCAACAAATTAAAAAGCAAAAAGATATAGCTTGATGGATGAAAACTAAACCAGTATTCAGGGAAAAGAACATACAGCTGTTCTTATTCTTTCAGAAACATGGAAAGCTGCCTTCAGCTGGTCATGGTGCAGATGACAAATTATCTTAACCTGAAAGAAATAGAAAGTTGAAAATAGCGAATCACGTCACAGGCTTGAAGAATGAACTATGTAAGAACAAACTTCAGACATTCAGACAACTAACAGAGGGAATCAGTGAATAGAAGATAAACAAAAAATTTACCAGTAAATCCATGGGAAGAGATTCAAGTTGAGATTCTGAATTGCAAGGATCAGATTGTGGAGTTTTTGGTGTCCTTGCCATAGTGTTTTGCATAACAATACCCATTGGGGAAAGCATTAGAGGATTTTTCTTACAACCGTTACTCTCCACCTGCAGATCATCAAGTTCTATTGGCCTCACCAGATTACTCCTCTTAACAATGTTGACAGGCGACATTATGAGAGGGCTTTTGGGGGAATTCATCTCTTCCACTTCCATTTTATTGTTCCTTGCAAGCTTAGTATCAAATACAGGAACACGTTTCTTCCCCAAATCATTACATGACTTAGCAGCAGCAGACGCTTTGCTGTAGCAAAGCTGAACCAGAGTCCCTGGCTTTAAATATTTGTTAGTTGAACCTTTCAAGCTCTTCTTCCTCACCGCTGTTTTGGAATTCAAATCTTTTGGAGATACCTTCCCCATTTGCGTTAGCTTTTTGGATCTACCTGATATGTTTTCAGATATCTGTTCGTTTGTTTAACAGTCACAGCTACTACAACACTTTGCAATAGATTAGATACCTACAACAGCCAGTGGAAATGACAGAATCATGAATCCAGACTTCAAGCAGATGCTTATAAATACATTAGATATCGGTAAGCCGTTTTTGCTTCGAAATCAACTGATATTGCTCTCGCTGGATCAAAAATTACTAACTACGCATGACGATATCGAAAAAATAAACCACAGTCGAATCATCAATCAGTTACACTTGGAAAAAAAATCCAAATCGAGCAAGTTAATAACCTAGATATCGGAAAGGAAAAAATACAGAAAAGGAATTACCTAGATTAACAGAGATCCTCCTTCTTCGATAACCGTTGAGATCGATAAAGATTCAGCTTCAGATAAGAGAATCGAGAGATTCGTTAACCGGAGAGACGAGCTCAAAAACCTGAGGACGGAAGTGGAGGGAGAATGGCGATAAGCGAGGGAAGCGATTTGAGCAAGAGAGAAAGTTTGAGATGGAACAAAAAAAGAGGCGCTAGGGTTTTGTTTTATTTCTGGCTCTAATTTTGAATTTATTAATTACGCCCGCCAAAACAATATCTTTAAACACTACAATTACCAAAGTAATCTCAATACGTGGTACGTTACTATTGGTTCAAACATAATTATCGGACACGTGGGACCTATTTTCACCAGCTCGGACAAAATTGACGGCGGAGATTGCGCGGTCAGATAGATTCGATTTGTCATTAATTTATTTTATTTCAAAAATAAAATGTATTAGTACTACGACTTTCCTTTTTCACTTTATTCTTTGATAATTATGTAATAACGTATTTGTCCTTATTCTTGTGGCTTTAACGCTTTTGAAAGAAGGGTACTTTAGGACTTTACAAAATGAGTCCAATTGCGGGTCCAATGTTGGGCTAATTAGCATGATTTAATTGAATGTTGGAAAAGGACGAAATTAACCCCAATCACGCCTTATTAATTACGAGGGTGTCTCCTCTTGTGATTTATTTTCTTTCCCTATGTATAAAATATTACGAATACTGATTGAATAAATTCAAAAATATAGAAACCATAAATAAAAACGTTTCAATTAATCAATTAAAGATTTCTGAATTTCCATTTTTTCTCGTGAATTGCTATGAATTACCCTTTTCTCGTTGTTTAATTCGCGTGAGTGTGATTTTGGACTGTATCATTTATCGTTCTGCTAAACGACGCGGATACAGTTGTCTAAGTAAAGCCTATTTCAATTTGGGCCCATAACTGTTTATGTAAATATAATGGGCTTCGTATTTAGTTAAACTCAGCCCATTTGTATAATGATTAGTTTATGTCTATGTTTTTACAAAGGGTATTAAAACTGACTTTTAGCCATGAGCTACTACAGAAAAATAAAGATTAGAATTCACGGGTTGTACTAATTTGTATAATTTATTCTTATGATAGAAATTATAATTCATATATTAAAATGACTTCTTGAAAGCTACTCTATGTCACAGGTTAGCTGATTAGCACATGATTTTATTCAATTAAATGTATACATTATATTTACTATGTAGGTGTTTAGTTTATGCTTATAACTAATAATCTAATATTGTCGTTTAAATTTATATAATGAATTGTTGACAAACAAAAAAAAAATTATATAATGAATAGCTGGTAATTTTTTCTCGGATTATAAACTATATCTGTTTATGGATACATCTAATTTGTAAATTAAACTGAAAGGTTAGGTTTTATAATTTTGTAAAGTTGGTCTAACAGACAAAAACTCTGTTTAAATTAGTATTGGAAGCTGACAGAGAAAGAATCAAATTTATAGAAAGAAGAAAAATCTGAAATAAATCACTGTAAAAAAGGACGCTAATATACAAAAAATAATTATTAAAAAAAACTTTGTTCCTAGATTGTAGAACCTTAATTACTTGGTACAAAATGTATTGATGCTTATAAATTAATAATTTATTTAGTTTGGACAGAAGCAATGCAGGTTTTGAGGGGTACTTTGTTTCAATATTTTATTAATTCCGACAAGGTGTTAGACATTCGATGATCAATTTCACTAATATAACCCAAAAAATTAGTTAAAAGTACATGTATAAATACTTTTTGTTATAGGAGTAGTGAATTATATAATGTGATATGGAAACTTTAGCTGTCCCATTAAATGTTAAAGATAAGGACATGTAAAAACGTTAATTAAATATAAAGTAAGATGCACGATTATTCCAACTAATTCACATGGAGACAATTCACCAAACACCTAAAACAACAGAGTTTCTCCATCTTTATTACCTCCTCCAATAGGAACTTTAGTCTCTTACATTTACAACTCTTGCATGCGTATGCTATATAATATATAGATATTTATGTCTTCATTAATCTATTTTCTGCGTCAAACACATACGGTAGATATAAAATATTAATCTCATATGTTTATTATATATATATATATATATTATTGTGCTGAGTTTTTTTAGTATAGTAGTTAGAATTTTCTAACTCATGACTATATGATGATTATACTATTATGAGTTCGATTTCTGCATTATATATAACCGATTAAAAATGTATTTTATAGTGTGAACTTTAAAAATATGGAAAAAATATATTCGAAGTTATTGTCATTAGGTTTATTTAAAAAGGTATAATTAGCATAGAACCTAGTTAACAGTATAATAATATTAAATGAATAGCTCTATAAATACATCACAGCACTAGTTTTTACGACCTAGTGAAATTGGGTTAGTTGACATAAAATTTAGTGAACGTATTACTTACATATAAAGCAACAATTTTATATAACGAATAGAGTACTATATATTAAAGTTTGTAATGCTAAAAAATGAGTAATATATAAAGTAAAGGCATGGTATAGGGCAGTCTCTTAAAGATAGAGGACGTAGCAGTCATAACCATTACCAACAATGTCCACTCTTTAGTTCCTACACATGCATCTTCAATACCTGCCAAAAACACCTCCCAACTTCTTAATCTTTTACATACATATAACCATATAGTTGGGTTTAATCTTACAAAGATTGTTAGTTAAAACGTTTATAATGATCATAATACAGCTGCATTTTTATATGTAATAATATCCTTATTGTTTGTGTTGTTTTTTGGTGTCAATACCTAATCAATTATCTTTTGTGATAGTTGTGATTGTGAATAGTACTAGTTTACCGTCTGTGTTTGGCCAGCTGTATAGAAAAAAACATATAATGGAAATCCACGTGCACCAAGATCAATATGGGGAGGCAAAAAATCAAAAACTAATTTAACTAAACTATAGTATTTATTTATATAGGAATAAATAAAATAAAAAGGAGAATAAAGGGCATAATTACACCATAACTGCAATTCAAAGACTAATCAATTTCAACCGAACAAAGGAACTTAAAGTTGTTCCTAATGGACTGATTACCATTCCAATCTCTTTTCACCATTTTCCATTACACTCACTTCTATTCAAAGACAAATCAATTTCAACCGATCATTTCTCATTTTCTTCCCCTTTTTCCTTTTGTTCTCTGTTTAATTTTTCCAAACATCCAACATTTTTCATTATATAAATATTTATGTTCATAAATCTGTTTTCATATTCTTTACATGACGATTTAATGACTCTACGAAGCCTAAGTTAAGCTAATTTTAAGCTTTTAGTGGTCACAATGGATTTAAAAAAATTAGACACTAGTCATTGGAATTGTTCATATACATACATTGCATTCACATCTTTAAAACAAACAATAATGTTTTCACGTTGTTGTGCCTTTCTATTGGGAAAAATTACATTATTTATTCCAACAAGATCATTATTTGCCGACACCAAACAAAAACACAATAAAGTCATCTATTTACATCTCAGTAACACAATACTTTTCTGAATCTCAAATTATTAAGGTACTATAATTTACTCTATAGTAAATCTCAAACTTGGACGAGATCTTATTACTAATCAAGGTATAATTATTCTACGTTCTAAACATGGTTAATTTACCTAGACGCTGTCACGTATAATCAAAATGTAATAACAGCAAAAAAAAACACAGTAGTTAGCATTTATAAATAACCACATTTATAACTTTGATGTAAGTCACCGATGGCATGTCGGTAAATTAAGAGTTTTGGAAGGGGTTATCGGTAAATGCAAAGGGAAAAGCTAGATGGGCTCTTCACCTCCGACGAGTGGCGAGTGAAGGTGTGGGGAAAGCAATGAAGAATACATAATCGACAAAAACAAACCGTCTTCTCAAATATGATTATCTCTGCCTCTGGATATAAACTCTCTTCACATTGCAGAGAATCTTCTCTTCTCTTCCAAGAAGATATCTCCAGGTGATTTTGCATTTTCCCGGAAAAACCTGTCTCTGTGATTCTCAGACTTCATTAGTCTTCTTCTTCATTAGCATTTTCAATTTTTTTTATCGTATAGAAAGTCGTGAAGTGAAAAAGTATATCTGTTGCCTTCTTCAATGCATCATGTGAGCATTCCAACATTGTTTCCTCTCTCTTCATATTTTTTTATGTATAAAGTTTTTTGTGATTTTCTATGTATTTTTTTCCATTTGACTTGATCCTTAGCCGGAAAATTGTTCTCTCATCTGAGACTAGTCGGAGGTTAGAACTGTTCATTACCTAACCGCTTTTGGCTTCTTCTTTTACTTTCTTATCTTTGGATTTCACTCTTTCGCTTTCGTCAGCTTGAAGTTTTCAAAGAGAAATCGTCTTTAGGTCTTTTATTTTATATTTTTGCTTTTTGTTGTTGAAGATCTTTGACGTTGAAAAGCCTATGGACCTGGAGAATCTCTTTGATTTGGTATCTTATGGACTTTTTTTTTTTGGTTGTCGCAGTCGAAGAAACTGCTCCAGTTTTAGTCAAGTCTCGTTCCACTTCCTCTATATGATGCGGTTTCTTAACTGATTTTTCCGAATATCTGAGTGGTAATCTCTGATTTGGCGTTAGAAACTGTCTCATAACTCGATCTCGATCAACAATGCCGGCGTTATAGAACTTGAATCGAGCTGTGATTCCAGTAATTTCCAGAAACAATAGCTCAGTGAAGGTAAAATTTCTAGCAATCTCGAGAATTCCAAGTTTGGATCATAATAAATTGGTTGACGAGTTTTGAGCTGTTATAACTCGAGTAATGAATTGCTATCATCAGGAATTATCAGACGTTTGATCGCTTCGAGAAGAATCCGAAGAAGATGGCTCTAGCTTTCGGGGATGTTGCGAACGTGGCGCAGCTGTCTGGCTTAGATGCCGTCAGTCTGATTGGGCTCATTGTTAAAGCTGCGAATACGGCTTGGATGCATAAGAAGAACTGTCGCCAATTTGCTCAACATCTCAAACTCATTGGCAATTTGCTGCAACAGCTGAAGATCTCTGAGATGAAAAAGTATCCAGAGACTCGAGAGCCTCTCGAAGGGCTTGAGGATGCTTTGCGGAGGTCTTACCTTCTGGTTAACAGCTGCAGGGACCGGAGCTATCTTTACTTGTTAGCCATGGGTTGGAACATTGTTTACCAGTTCAGGAAACATCAGGATGAGATTGATCGTTTTCTCAAGATCATACCACTCATCACTTTGGTGGATAACGCTCGGATTCGGGTAAGTTTTACTTGAATTATGATCTAGAAGTTTCTCTGCTTGATGTTGGAAACTTGTTTTTTTTTTACTACTTGTATGTTGAAATTTGGATCATATACAGGAGAGGTTTGAATATATTGACCGTGATCAGCGCGAGTATACTCTAGATGAAGAGGACAGGCATGTGCAAGATGTTATATTGAAACAAGAATCCACCAGAGAATCAGCATCCGTGCTGAAGAAAACTCTCTCTTGCTCGTATCCTAACTTGCGTTTCTGTGAAGCTCTCAAAACAGAAAACGAGAAACTGCAGCTCGAACTTCAGCGCTCTCAGGAGCATTCTGATGTGGCACAGTGTGAAGTCATTCAGCGTTTAATTGGTTTTACACAAACTGCTGCTACTATTGATCCTGATTATGAGAAGGAGCTGTCAAAGAAAGCTTCGAAAAAAGATGAGCGTTGCTTAGCTATGGTAGAATATTCTTATGACAAAGATACTTCCAAGAAAAGCAGTAGTCGTGCAGCTTCGAGGTTAGAATCTCCAATTTGTAATGCTTAAGAGATTTAAGTCTTATGTGCTTTCTTTAAATGCACCTTGAGAAATATTATCAGTAAGGAAGTAAGATTTCCAATAATAACTTGCTGTGACTGTAAGGCTTTCCAGGTCTGTTTCAATGTTTGGGGGCTTAGACTTAGTACGATATTTCTATAATGTTGGTTACATAATTGTTCAATGCAGATCCACTTCCAGTGTTTCATCGGGGCATGATCTGCTTTCACGAAAAGTATCACAGGTACAGGAGAATGAGGAATGGCATACCGACTTGCTTGCTTGTTGCTCGGAACCTTCTCTTTGTAAGTCCTCCACTTCTTGTTTCTAATGCGATTCCACTTTGTTTTCGCCGTCATATAGATGACTGGCGTTTCACGTTCCATACTTTTCATGTTTTCTGAAAAGTTGTGATGATTCAATGATTGAACCACAGGTTTAAAGACATTCTTTTTTCCGTGTGGTACTTTGGCAAAGATTGCCACTGCAGCATCTAACAGGCACATCTGTAAGAAATATATCAAATACTGAGTTTGTTATGTTTTTTTTGTTAGTTAATAACTTAATATTGTGAAAACTAAACATATTTTTCTTCTTTTTCAGCTTCAGCTGAAGCATGTAATGAGCTAATGGCGTATTCTTTAATACTTTCGTGTTGCTGCTACACTTGTTGCGTGAGGAGGAAACTCCGGAAGACATTGAACATCACGGTACATTATCTTCCACTCCCTTGAACCCTAATCGTTTTTTCAAACATGTATACGCTTTGAAGAAGGCTGGTAGTTATCATTTGCTAACCGGAAGCAACCAATTTGTTTGTAAAATTTATGGTTATGATTAAGAAGACATCTGCAAAACATTTCACTAGTAACCGTATCATTGTATGATATTGAATGACTGAGAGTGAAATGGCTTCTGTTTATGTCACACATTTACTGCTGAGATGCTTGCTTAATGTTTTCAAACTTCGCAGGGAGGGTTCATTGACGATTTTCTATCTCATGTGATGTGTTGTTGTTGTGCTCTTGTCCAAGAACTGAGAGAAGTAGAGATTCGTGGGGCATATGGTATAATTTTCACACAATCATCGCAACAATATTTGATATTAATCTTGAAGCAAACACGAACATTGATCGTCTCTTGATATCCTCGCAGGTACGGAGAAGACAAGAATAAGTCCGCCTTCGTCACAGTTCATGGAATATTGAAATCTTCTATTACATAGAGGTGAACAAAACAACGATATGTTGTCTCTCTGAATATGTCCCGAGATTCTTCTTCGTACACTCACTTCACTTTGATGTCTTTGTTTCCAATCGTTGTCGTATGTAAATTAGTTTGCGATTCTTATCGACATTTAAGCAGTTGTGTTGTGTGTCATAGACTCATAGACTACAGAGTAACATATTCTCTTACTTTAACTTTTATCACATGATAGGGTTAATATTACGTTTACGGATAGCCAATTGAACCAGACTTGTAACTTTTGTTGTCAAAATAGTATTCTTTTATAAATTATGTAACATGTAATTTGCAGTTGAGTAATATATCCCAGCATGCTAAAGGCCTAAAATATCGACACAATTAATACGACTGATGATGACTATAGCTTCCGAATTGGACAAAACGTGTCGGGTTCTTATCATTGGATGGTTACATGTCTACAATTTACGTATGTTAAAACGTTTTCATCAAACCATAATTTTTTACTAATCGTTTTCGGGTAAGGGTAGACTCGTAAATCGCCACATTTCATCTTCTTCCCCAGTTTTGTTTTCCCTAAACCCTAATCAGACGCTGAGACCAAAATCGTCGCGGCGAACCATGGCATAGAGTTTCCGCACCGCCGAGGCCGGATTTTAGAAAACCGTCTCAACCTCTTTTTCGTCTTCTTATGAAAGACTGGGACTGCTAAAGCATCTATCGCGACGACTCTCTTCCCCCCTCAACCTGGTAAGCTGTCACTTGTTTGATGCTCGAATTCGAAATATAGATTCTACTTTTATATATTTCATTTGCTTTAGCAGTGTTTGTTTCGATTTTGAATCTTCCCACATCTCCATCTTTTCATTATATTCGCTTTCTACATAGCACTGGGTTAGCGATGGAATCATGGACAATGGAATAGGAGTATGGTTATCTTTAGAGTAACAATCTCTTAATTAGTTCGTTGATGGAGGAAAATGGTTCTGGTTTATGAATTAGATGTTGATAGTATTGTCTACTCAGAAGTTCATGAATTAGATGTTGATAGTATTGTCTATTCTTCTGTGTTGTATTTCCTAACTAAATTTTCCATCTCAGTATCTTAGCTGCTTGCGACTTGGACATGGCTTGTAATTCCTCTGGCTGTGAGTCCGGTTGCTATGGCCGTGAGAAGGAAAATGGAAGCAAAATAGAGGAACATGCAGTAGATGCTGGCGTTAATCAGGAGAGTGTCTGCCTCAAGTGTAAATGCAATGAGCCTATGACATTTGGAGACACTGGCCCAGAAGATGGAAAATTCTGTGCTGATTGTTTCAGGAATAATGTCTATGGGAAGTTCCGTCTCGCTGTTACTTCTCATGCCATGATCACTCCTTCAGATAACGTCCTTGTTGCTTTCTCTGGCGGATCAGCTTCCAGGTTTAGCTCCATTTTTTCTGTTCTTTGATTACCAATTGATTGTTGTCTAAACGCAACAAGTATGATGTTAGGGTTGCTCTTCAATTTGTGCACGAGTTGCAAATCAAGGCTTTGAAGAATTATGAGGCGAGTCGAGATAGATCTTTACCTGTGTTTGGTGCTGGTGTTGCCTTTGTGGATGAAAGTGCAGCTTTTCCTGATCTCTCCACGGAGATTGTTGATGCAGTTGAGTGGATTCGATCTACTCTGTCGAGTTTGTCTCCACCTGCAAAGGATTTCCATGTTGTTCCAATTGAAAGCATCTTTGGTTCAGACTCTTTTGAAGCACGAGATAGGCTTGTAAAGCTATTAGATTCTGTTGCTGATGATACCGGAAAAGAAGACCTTCTGCTACATCTGAAAATGTTGGCATTGCAAAAGGTTTGGGTACTATCTTGTTTTTGTTTCTATTGGGGAAAGAAAAAATCAGGCTTGGACATATCATTTATTTGATGTTGTTTGATAATCCTTTTTAGGTTGCCTCTGAAAATGGGTACAGCAGATTAGTGGTAGGATCCTGCACCTCGAAGATTGCTTCCCATGTTCTTTCGGCAACTGTCAAGGTGTGTTGCTTTGTAACCTGATTGCATTTGTCTAATCTCTGGTTTAGTTTTCTAGAGATTCCATTGTCAAGTGCTAGCTATTACAATGACTACCTCAATAATGTAAAATTTCGGACCTAAGTAATTACATCAGAAAAAATTTAAATTTTGGTATAAAGATTCTTTCATTACACTATCCTTATGTACTTTTTTGGACATTTTGGTTAGACCACGCTTTCTCGGAATTATGACTTGAATTGCTCTTTTGAGACAGGGACGAGGCTATTCATTATCAGCAGATATTCAGCATGTTGATGCAAGATGGAAGGTTCCCATTGTGCTTCCACTTCGGGATTGTGTTAGACAGGAAATAACTAGATTCTGCCTTTTGGATGGGTTTGTATATTGGCTGCCTAGTCTATATTATATCTGTTATAGTGAATCGTAGTTTTCATAATCCTCCTTTTGAGTGACATCTGACATGTTGTGGGCAGGGCAGTCTAAAGACTGTGGAGTTGGCTTCTCGTTCTCAATGCGGCATCAATGATTTAGTGTCTTCATTTGTCGCTCTGTTGCAGGTTCAAATCATATTCATTGTCTTCATTTATTATAGTGCATGCATGGTTGACTGTTTCTTTGTTTTTGTTGATTCATTGGTCTTTGGTTTTTTCATTCGTTGCCCAGGAAGAAAATCCTTCTCGAGAATGTACTATTGTACGTACAGCTGCAAAGCTTACTCCGTTTTACTTCAACAAAATTCCAGAAACAGACGATTCTAATGTTCCTTTGGCTACACAGAGGCGCTTAAAGAAATTCAATCTCAAATATGACGGTTCTATGACTACAGAAGCTTTCTGTCCTATCTGCAATGGCCCTTTAAATAGATCAGACTCAACTAATTTTGATACTTCCGAAGAATGCCAGGAATCTGACTTCCTATATGCTGCTTGCTGTTCAAGTTGCCGGTTTCAAATACTTCCACAAGATAGATCATCTCTTGAGCATTTCAGTTCAATTCTGCCAGATCCCATGGTTTCCAAAGTGAGGCATCAAAAGGTCCACAGTCAAGCTTATCTGAGGTGAATTCCTAATAAGTTGTTATGCAATAACTCTGATCTCAAACTTGGATTTTATTGGTATAGTTCATGAATTGAAGAAGCTGCAGATTTAAAACGAATATAAAACCTTAATGAAAACTTCTTAACATTGGTTTTCAATTATTCCAGGGAGAAAATACAAGACTGTCTGCTTTCGGAAAATGACGAAGAATAGATCTGCATTTTTTGTGCTGTTTCAGATGCTAGCAGAAGATATAGAGAGGAAGCTTAAATCTTGCCATAGCATATTTAGGATATTCTTCAGAAACGTAAGATCATGTTGGTTCAGCTGAGAAGAACACTGTTGTATTATTTATATGCCTAAGAATCAGAATTTTCAGGATCATTATTAATCCAGAACACAAGTTTCTCTTGATACCTCAACTTTCTCTTATCAAAATCTTTCAATTGGTTTAACTGTGAATGTTCAATGGATATCTCAAGCAGTGTAAGCATTAGGGTATTGATTTTTTTTTGAAGCCCCTTTTCTCTCGTTTGGTCTCTCTGATCCTAAGTCATATTACAGTGGCGGAGGATGTTGAATCTAGAATCGGCTTCTCGAAAATCTTTCTCAAAACGAAACGCCTTACTCTCAAGCTCATCTGTTCTCATATCTATCTTTTGGAATTTCTGCCTCAATTCGACGACTTGGGACTCCAAGATAGACACCAAGTCACTATCGAAGACTTGAAGCTTTTTTCTTTTTTCTAATGTTGTTGCAGAGGAACAACGACGACAAGCTTTGATGGAGGGAAGAGAAATATGATATTTTGAAGACGAAGAAGAAAACTTTTAGCACATATTTGTCTCACGCGCCTCATTTTGTAAATTTTCCAAAAAATAATATTTCGCGTTTTGGGTTATAATCCACGGATACTTGTTACACGCGCTTGATTTGCGAGTGGGATAACTTTATGTCATTGTTTCACCTACGCGCTTGACGTGGGCTTGGATGCGTCTTTTGAGCCATTATAAATCCAGCATTTTAGTGAATTTTGTGGGCCTAGCCCATATAGTTCAACTTGTGTCCAAAAAATTTGATCTCAAAATTATTATCTCTGGCCCACCTGATTCCCTAATTGTAAACATTGAAGGAGGGCCTTTATTCAAAACATAAGAATATAGGGCCATAGTTGGAAACTTTCAAATTCATAGGGCATTTTGCGTTTACTAAAAACTTAAAACCATCGCTCTTCATAACGCCGGTCGAGTTCGACGGAAAATCAGGATAAAATAAACCGGAGAGAGCTAAAGATCAAAGGTTTAATATGGTGAAGTTAAGCAGAGTGCTGCTGAAAAACGCCGGAAATGTAATCGACAAGGCCCTCTCCGAGATTTTGGTGTGCCCTCTCTCCAAGCAACCTTTGAGGTTTCGTTTTCTCTCCTTCAATTTGTTGTATATAGCTTAAACTTTATTGGTCCCAAAGAAATTGTTTAACCAATTTGGAGAATTGTTTTCTGATAGGGTTTGCGAGAAGGGAAAATCACTTGTCAGTGATACTATTGGTGTCTCTTTTCCTGTAAGCTTCTATCCAAATTTCAATCCAAAGCGTTTCAATTTTTCCATTCAGATGAGTTTATTATTGTAAAGATGCTTGTATCTTGCTGAGCTCCAATCAAGTTAGATGTTCCAAATCATTATCATATATGCCTTCAGAATCAATATCTCCCTATTCAATGTAAATGTTCTGATCCAAACTTTGATCTTTGAGGAATTGTTAAAGTGGATATTGAGATATATAGAGCTTGATTCTCTACTAAACTTGATTAAAGTTAAATATGAATATATTCTTGGTGTTGATATGGGATTCATTGATGAAATAATCATATGCTAAAGTGATTGGTCGGCCGTTTTGCTTGATTATCATATTCTATTTGTTCTTTTGGAATTCACTTAATGATCACGATTCAGTGATAATTAAAAATTAATGTTACCTCTTAATCATATTATACTTGTTCCTTTTGCTTTCACTTCATGTTCACACTTAAGTTGCTAAAGACTTGATTTTGCTTATCTTAACACCGCAGATAAAAGATGGGATTCCATGCTTGGTTCCAAAGGATGGAAAAATACTCGAGGAAGAAGGTGATGCATCAAAAGCTTTATGATTATTTTTTTACGTTTGCACTACAAAATATGAAATGAGTAGAGTGAAGGTAGCAACTTGTATCAACAGCCACTTATCAATGGTTCCTCCTGTCCTTTTAGGCATGTGACCAAGTTCTGGGAGCACTTTTATGCTTGTAGTTTTGATTGGAAACATTGATGTAAGCAATTGAAAGACAATGAAGGTCTAGTTTCAGGTGAATAAATCGACCTTTTGTTCTTATGTTTCTTGTAGTCAAGGATACTTATTGAATGGAATAAAAGTAAAAGCATGTGATGCCTATTTCAGGGTCTCTAAGTATTACCATATAATTGTGAGAACAAATTCTATTCATAGTCCCACTTCTGGCTACTATTCTTTTCTATCTTAATGCCACTATCTTTACACCATATTAGCTCTTGATGTCCACTTTTGGTTGCTTAAAAGAATACACAGCAAAATAACAACCAAAAGTGGATCAACAGACTTATCACTGTCAGGTAATTGATATTGGACCAAAAAAGAAGGATAAAACTATTCTTTTGATAACCAAATGATAAAAACACACGTAGTGTTTCTGATGGTGACTAGATAGCAAAAGCTATAGTTCTTTGAATTAGTAGAACGTGGGGAGTGACCAGACTATGAATAAACATATCATTTTCTCCCTTGACCAACCAAAAAAGTAAGGGTGACTTAATTCCCATTGGTTTGGAGATTTCAATTTCGTAGTGAGTTGTTGGCTTGTATGGTAGACAGCCAAAGGAATGGCTATTTTTTGTGATAATTTGACAGGGAGAAATTAAATGTTCTGTGATAGATAGATAGATAGGTCCCGTTCTCCCTTTTCTGGCAATGTCATCATTTAAATGGAGCACTGTTTTGTCTATTGGTCACATGAACCTTTGCTTCTTTTCAGAACCCAATTGGTTAAACAGTAAGACATTTACGTTTTTATTTTTTACTAGTATTAGAAGAGGAAGTAGAACATTACTACAAGAATACAAATAGAGAAGTTAGTACAGCAGTGATAAAGGTTGAATACCAAAACGACAGAACATGAAAAGAGGCCCCAGGACAGGTGTTCCTCTGCCTTAGGATATTGAAAAGTCCTTTTCTCTTTCAGGATTTCTTTCTTTCCCCTACAATATAATATAAGTTCTACAAATTGAGCTTAGTTATACTTATAGCTAATATGAAAAGGTACAAACTTTTCCATTTTTTCACTTCTTCATGAGACAAGCTCAATCCCTAAAAGAGAAATAAGGACTTGTAGATTTCTCAAAATGGAGCTGTGGAAGACCGTTGAAGTGTCTTCTTTTTGGGTTGCTGATTTGCAGCTGCCATTCTTAACTGCACATATACATACACACACAGAACTGAAGTATCAGAATCTTCCCACCCAAATTATCATTGGACAAAAAAGTGTGCAAAACAAATATACTGCAGAGGCTGTCTCTCTTTTTTTCTAATATGTTGGTTAAACTATAAAGATTTGAAATATAGACATGAGTGCATCAAAAGGGAAAAACTATAATATATTCTCTCTGCTTGTTTACCTGATCTTGTTGTCTCCTGAGTCTTGCATTTTCTTCCTGCAGGTGAGCAACTTCAAGCTCTAACTCGTTTGTATAAGCCTGCAAATGAGAATCAAAACACAGAGACCTTTTTTTAAATCAGATGTATTATGATGAAAACCACATTTCTTTTCTTGCCTTTTGATTCACTGGAGTAGAATGTTAAGAGAGAAAAGGAGAGGCACATTCCTGTTTCCTTGCTCGGGAACGAGCCGCAGATTCTCTGTTCTTGATCATACGTTTATGTCTTCTATTCCCTGAACCTTCAGTGGACTCTTGGCCTCTTTTCTTACCAAAACAAGTGGATGTAACCAGAGTCTCAAAAGGGGTGTTGAAGGAAGGAATGTTTGAGAGGTGATGGTGGTTATGCAGATTAGAGTCTGGGGTAACAAGAGGATCTTGGTTATCGAGAAACTCGAAGCCAGCGCCGGAATTCAAGCTCAGAACAGTTGCAGGAGCTGGCAAAGGAGAGTGTAAGAGAGCTGTGACAGTGGTAGATTTACCATTAGAGGCAGAACCCATGGTCAAGCTTGTGGGTATTGATTCTTGGTTCAAAGGTCTGTTGAGAAAATCTTGGAAGATTGAGTTAGGGTTTTGGCTCTGGTAGTTCTGGCTCCTAAACCTTGGCTCATGGTTGTGTTGTGGATGTTGGCTGTGTCGGTTAAGGTGGTGGATAGAAGCAAGGTTGATATCTTTCCAAACTTCTTCCATAGTGATTATAGATCTCTTAGGGGCTTGAGAATCTTTTGAGGGTAAAGGAGATGATGATGACGTTGGTGAAGATGATGATGACGAGGATGGTGATGTGGAAGAAACTGAAGAAACTTTGTTGAGAGTCTGGTTCTTGTTTGTAGCAGAGACTCTATGCTTTCTCTTTGCCGATGGCAACATTGGAAAAGAGAACAGATCTGAACCAACATCACAGCTTTAGTGTCAATTGTCTTGTATCCTACACGCAGAGAGAGAGAGAGAAAGAGTATTGAGTAGAGCGCTCAGAGAGGTTCTTGACTTTCGCCGGTCATTTCTGGGATGATGGGTTGGGTCCAGACTCCAGGAGACGCAGAAAGATTGAACTATTCCAAAAAAATAAATACTTTATTACAATAATGTCTTCTTTAAGACAAAATTTTTGATAAAATTAAAAGTGAAGTTAGTGAACTATTTTCATGATCCTTAAATGTAAAGAGTGAGTGGGAGCGAGATGCCTGAAAAAAGGCAAACAATATATTTCAACTTTTGTTATTTTCTCACTTTCTTTCTAAAATCACATCTCTTTCCCTCACTGTATATAACGTACCAAAACACACTTGATGTTAAAGGGTATTCCAGATTTATTGGTTCCACGGGTATTTCAGATTAAAGATGATACATTTTAATAAATCTTCAACTCATAAAATAAATATATATCTTGTTCGTTTTGAATATTAGAGCTGAATAATAAACTAGATAGATAATGAGCCAAATAAAATAAATAATTAACTAATAAAATGTAATAAATTGTGTAACATGATCTGAGTACCTTCGAGATATGTTAGATATACGAATATTTGTGTCTGCCCGTATCCAAGTTCAGTCTCCAAGTGCATATCTAGCACGCTTTTCATATCTTTAGTACAACTTGATTATATATTTTATGATAAAAATACGATATTTGTGTTTCTTTAATTATTTTTCTTCTCTTAAGATTCTATTCAGAATGATTTAACTATTCATATCCGTACATATATGATTATAATATATATTTCTGAATGGAGGAAACGTCCCATCTTTGAACATTGAAACAGTACATTATTTGAAAGCTGTTTATTGAATTTTTTTTTTGTTAAGAAATACACAACTTCGAATAGTCATTTGGTTTTTCAGTTTGTTTACCCAAAACAAAGTGTTTAGTTTTATTTGATTTTCATTGTTTACTTCAAATTTGAATGTCTTTTCTTGCCCATTTTATACATTCGAGCCAGCTAAAATTTGAAACTATTTAACAAAAAGAATGTTCTTGGACCAATGTTGTTCTTGTGACACAATATATATGTATTATTTCAAATTATTATTGAAATAATAAAGTTGAGGGAGTAGGTAAGTGAATGAAGAAGGCCATATAGTATCAGAAAATGTGAGTAGTTTTGAGAGTATGTGTCATCACTATATTGCTCTGTCCCAAACTCTTATCAAATCTTTTAATTTCCTCTTTAGTTTTCTCTTATATAATGCATATATTCGGGAATTTTTATCTTATTTCATCAAAAAAATCATGGCCTTTAACAAAACTACAAAAGCATTAACATAAAAGATTATGATACTTCATTTTTTGCAAATTATTATGAAAGATAAGAGTATTTTAAAATTAATAGACAAGTGATTTGATTTGATGAAGACTAATGTCTCTAATGCAGTCGTATGAATACAATTTTGTTTTGCATTCAAATTATAGTCCAACGAATATTGACTACCTGCGAGTTCCTGACCGTTGGATTCTCTTATTTAATAAATTTCGTACAATAATAACCTGTTCGTAGGTTGTCAATAGACCGTACGGACACAAAGTAGTCATAATAATTTACTAGAATATATGCGAAAACTTGACTCGAGATAGACAAAACAATGCTAACCGTTGGATTGTGAAGATTGTGTACTTGACATCTCCAAATTAGTAAGATTGTGATAACTTTCTATATTCATATGGTGTGAGTTTTGTGAACTAGGGCTTACTATTATTGTGACGTTGAATCTATTCTTGGGGTTGTTTCTGTTTATTTTCCACATTTGGGTGAAATATAGAGAATATTCTGATATATGTGAGCTTTTGTGTTTTGTTTTAAGTAGAAAAGTAATTAAGTACAGCGTTAAATGATAACTAGATCGTCTTAGGCTTAAGCTATAGAGTAGAAAAAATATACCTAACTAGTTAAGTACCATACAATTATTACTTATTCGTACGTGAAATTTAATTCGCTGCAATAATCTAAAACCTGTATTAGAAAATGTACTAACACTTTTGAATGTACACAAAGTTTGGCATAAGCCTGGGAATTAAAACCGAACCGAATCGAACCGAGATTTGGACAAATCGGTTCGGTTGTCTCTATTTCATTCGGGTTAATCGAAATAATTAATATAGAAAATTTGGTTATGTCTTCGAGTCGGTTTGGTTTGGTTAACCGATAACCGAAATTTTCTAAAACCTAATTAACTCACTCTAAATCTCTTTTTCTCTCTTCCACGCCGTTTCTTCTCCTTTTTCTCACTGCAAGTCTTATTCTTCTTCACTCTATTCTTTTTCATCTTCACTCATTCTTCTTTTTTTTCACTTGATTCTTCTTCTTCTTCTTCTTCACTCTATTCTTTTTCATCTTACATTTCGGATCAGTTCGGTTAAACTTTTATTTTGGTTAAATAACCGATTACCAAAATAACCGAACCGGTATAACCGAATTCGCAGGGCTAGTTTGGCACGTGAATTATGAACACTGATAAATATTCACAACTTTTGAATATATACATTGTTTTTTTTGTTCTTCATTGCTTTTGTTGCGTAGTACAAATCCAGCAGTGCATTAAGCACGTGTTTGCTCATCTGTTAACATAAAAGCAGAACAAGCAAACACCAGTTAAAGCTTCACTTGATTTGGGCTTCATTCACCAACAAGCCCACGACAGACCCAAATTTTGAAATCAAACAAGAACAAAAGAGAGAACTTGACTTAAGTGAGTTTTAGCAAGCAAGACCAATAAATCCCAGACCATAACAATGGCTACAAAGCAACCATTAATGTAGCAAAGTTGCATAAACATGGAAAAAAATAAAAGTCATTAGCATCCAAAAATAACCAAAACCCATAAAAAGAACCATAAATATGGCAAAGTCTGCGCTAAGCTATAAGAAGATGAGAAGAATCACGAATGTTTGATCCTTTTTTTTTTTTTCATATGGGCCTCTGCTCTTTATGCTTTTCTCCTTTTTTGTTTTTTGATTCCCTTTCATTATTGTTTTCCTGATTTTTAGGCAGGACAAAATAATATATTTATGTCCAACACTAACCAACAGCTCCCAGACATGATGGTTCAACGGTTTGCACCATCCGCGTCATCGTGGTTGCTCCCTGGATCAACAACACCAGAAGACTGCTGCTGACCATCTGAAACAGCTTCTGTAGGTTGCATCTGACTGCTTGAAACACCCACACTATTCCCCGAGCTCTCACCAATCGACAACTTTCCAACTCGGTTTGCTAATGCATCTACAGATTGAGGGCTTGAAGCCACAGGGCTCCTCATTTTAGGTAGCAACCATTGTTGCCAATTATGGCGCTTCCTTATCCTGTCACCCTATGAATTCAGAAAAGATATACATTCGCAATCAGATAAAAAGAACACAAGGGAGCCAAATTTCAATGTTCAGAAAAGCTGATAACAGTGATACTAGCTCAGCAGTTTCAACAATTAAGGTTGCATATTATCACAAAGTTTTAACAAACCTACTTTTCAGATTAATTAAATCACTAATACAAAGGTCTAATCCTTTATAACCACCCTACTTTACACGGAAAGAAAATGGGATTTACATACTGAATGACGCATCTATAATAAATACCTGCACTTCAACAAAAGGTGAACCTTGCAGAGCCTCCACTATTTGCTGAATACTATCTGTAAGTTCTGCAACCTGGAGAAAGAGAAAAAAGAAGAAGAAACACAGCTAGCTAAAACTTCACGGAGAATAATACAAAAATTCTGGATACGGTACTAAGCAACAAACTGTTTTAGTGACTACGATTAAGATTTGAGAGAAGCAAAACGAATAGCAAAGCAATTGGTGAAAAAGAGCCTACAGAGAGCAGCTAATTAGTCATAGTCTCACCAGTTAAACATTATGCAACACAGCATCCGGGAGCAAAAGAAGCATTTTCACGAATATATCATCTGACTTAAGAACAGATCCCATTTGCTGAAATTTTGTACATGCATGCCACAACTTTATATAAACAGACAAAAAAGAATCCACGATCCTATTGTATTGAATAAATTTTCACGCTAATCCTTAGTATGAATAAAGAAATAACTAGTGGAGTTCTAGTATTCTACAAACATCAAAAGGGAAATAAGGTATACACTATATAAACAGAGAAAAGAGAACACGGCCAACATAAAAGGCATATCTAAGAATTAATTTACCCTTTTGAAACCAGCAACCGCACGCAGAGGTGCAAAACCCTGATCATCCATCAACCCACGAAGGAATGTGTCTGTAATTAAATTGTCTTCACTGCAACAAAAGAAAAATTCACATCTAAATTACTCTTTCCAAAAGAGAACTGAGCAGGGGAAATTTCATCATTGAGAAAAATAAGAGAATTCAATACGAAGGTACTACCTAAAATAATAATGTATTTGCTTCTGCAGTTTTATGTTTAGGGGAGGCTCTTGGATATGATAGAAAACCGGACCAGGTGAAAGAGGTCCCATGAAAGGCATGCGGGGGGAATAATATGGCGATGCCAATTCTGAAATAAATAAATAAACACATAAGAAAATCGTAAATGATATTCAAAGAGTGATCTTTAATGTGTCTCACCAGGAGGGAAGGGCACTGGAGTGCCAAAAGGAGGAATAGGCTGAGCTGCCATAAACTGAGGAGGAATTGGCTGCACAGGTGGTGGTGCATGTCTTACAAACGCTGGAGTACCTCTTTGTGATTGTGCAGTTCCATCTCTTCCATTAAAGCTTCTGTGAAAACCCCAGTTCGGATTACCGTGCTCCTGATTGCGCCTGCCACCATGACTTTGGTGATGATTACCATTTTGGTTTCTGTACGAGTCTCGTTGTGATAGGTTGTCAGTACCACCATGAGTTTGTGATACAAACCCATTCCTCTGGTTTTGGCCTCTAGGAGAAGGGTTGTTCGAAGGTAATTCGGCAAATGAACCCTGCGCTGCAGGTTGAGAAACAGTACCATTAGCGGATCCAGAGGCGCCATTCCGTTTAAATGATCTCTGACGCGAGTGATTCGGAGTTGTATTAGAGTTCACACGGCCGAATTGCCTTGTTGCAGGAACTGAAGCATTTGCAATTCCCTAAAAATCAAAGACAGAGAAGTATTTTCATTTCGAATCAAGATAAAGAAATTATTGAAAGTAGGATAACGTATGCATAAGTGCAGGCATACATAGAGAAAAACATTTCGAGATTACATATACGGAAAAAAGAAGAAGAATAGACTCTTGAACAGAAATGGGAACTTCGTTGTGACCTGCTCTTTAAGTCTATGTTGATACACTGCAGTAAACACTATCAAAAGGAGAGACTTTGGCAAGCCGCTTAAGCTAAGATTAACTTAACAAAGGGCAGCTACGAAGTTTCCAGCGACAACACACCAAGAAGTTTCATTAATCCTATGCTACCCAATTAATATAGTCAATTTCGGAACAGATCGATCATTTGAAAATATACTTCAATTAAAGGTTTTCAGCTACCAAACAAAACCACAAATATCACTAAGGTCACGATGATCAGTTCAAACCTGAGAAACGGGGACAGATGAGGATGATGATGACGACGATGGTAAATCGCCAAGACTTTTCAACGAATCAGACGACGACTTGTTCGAAGAAGGTTTGGTAGTCTCAGAAAGAGCAGGCCACGACGAAGCTCCCATGACAGGTCCGACCTCAGAAGCCCCATTGGACGGCCTTTTCCAAACTGGTCTCTTTCCGGCATTGCCCTGACCACCAGATTCCTCTGATTTCTCATCTGCAGCAGCTGCCTCCACCGTCAAAGGAGAAGCAGGTGGAGCAGCAACAGACACAGATGCAATCGGCTCGATCGGAGCCTTGGTTTGAGAAGAGGAAGGCGCAGCAACGGCGGCGGCGGCGATCGGCTCTGATTCGCCGCGAACGACTTGAGTCCACGGAGAAGACACCTGCCGAGAAGGACGGCGAGGCGAATTTGATGCAGCAGCGTTAGGGCTACCATGATTCTCGCTAATACGGCGAGGAGACATAGAAGAAGAAGTGGAGTTATTGGTAGTAGCGGAAGCCATAAGAGGTGACAAAAATTAGGGTTTGTTAAAAAGAGTCGATAAGCTCCGATCGACAGTATCTAAAATAACGATTATCGATTAACCCAACAAAAAAAAGAGTTAGCGGTGAAAGAATCCCCAATAAAACCTCTCTGATTCACAAAATTAGGCTTAGGGTTTGAAGTAATGCAGAAAAAAAAAGGCAACACAAAGATTTTTCCCAAAAAAAAACCCAGAAGGAGAAGACGATGGAGCAGTGTAGTCCTCCTCTTCTCTCTCTTTCTCCTTTATTTTATTGTTTCGTTCTCTTATTCCATTTTATATGAACTTTTTTTTTTACTCTTTTCCGTTTTGCTTGGCTACCGCTAAAATGAAAATTACGAAATTATCCTTGAAGGTAAACAGAAGAAAAAACACACCTGCTTCAATGATTCTTATTGGCTGAGATAGTTATTAGAGGATTGATGACGTAATTATTCAGTAAATTTTGGTTCCAGTTCTGAAAAATTAAGCAAAAAGAACCACTTAAAATCTCTTTCGAGCCTTTATTTTCTCTTGTTGGTTAATCACGACAATAGATGACAAAAAAAATTAACCAAGGATGTAAATTGCAACTGAATATCTTATTTTATCTATAAATACATTTTTTTAGTTGATATAATTTGAAATATAGTTGATAAACACTAGAAAAAAACGGTTATGTGTTGATACAATTTTTTACATTAAATAAAATAAGTTTATGTATGTTTTAGTAGATATGCAATGATTAATATTACATAAACCAAGAATATTTTGTGTATTAATAAATGGAAATTTCTTTAAAGACAGATTATAATATTTTCTTCCTAAATTAGGGACACTATTTCCATATTCCTAATTTAATATTTATTGTACCATATCTTTATTATTTTATTATTACTATTTAACTAATTTTGTTTTTCGAGCTATTAATACATGCGTAAGACATAATTGTTAACTACCCCAAAAACATAAACTTGTTGACAATGTTCAAAGAAATTTGCGTGACCTATACAAAAACCAAAAAGCATATTTTGTATGATTGTATCCTAAATTTGCAATAATTTATAAATATTTTATGTTTTTTCTTCTTGAATAAAAATGATATTAATAATTCATGAAAAATGAAGATATTGCAAGGAGAGACTTTGCAGTATTTATGATAAGCTGTTTGCTGTTTAATTAGTCTAGTAATGTTATCATCTTGGTTATAAAAGTTTATTAGCTGTTGACAAGAAAACAAAGTCAATGGTCGCTATACAAAAAATTGTTATTGAATATAACATATTTACAATGTGAATGGTGAAGTTTCGCCATTATCTGTATAAATGTTGACATTTAATTTTCTCTCGTGACGTGGTCATGGACTCATGCTGCTGTAATCATACCATACTTAAAAATTTCGAACTAATATAACGTCACAGAAATGATCAAAAGTGAAAAATTCATTTATTCTGGTCGTGTCAAGCGTTGCCCACTTGCTGAGGCAGGTTTTATCAATGTGGAAACCATTTTATTTTCTTTGGAGTGTTCAGCGGTTTACTACATAACCAAATTCCTATTGGTTCGGTTTATTTCGGTTTACCTGCCTCATTAGTCATTACATAATAGTACGAGGACAAGCATATGTAAAGATAGTGACATGCGTGTAAGACCATATATTTCTCAGAAGAAGCCGATCTCTATAGTCTCGTTATGATACAAAAAGAAAAAAATAAAAAATTGACTTTAGTGTTTTGGAGCTGCTGGAAGAAGATGACTACAAGACTACAAAAGTGAAAGTAATATGAACACAAAACTGGAAAAAGACCATAGTTTTACTGTTTTAAATCTTTGGTTTGAGGAAGAGCTTTTATGAGAGATGGTTTGGTTTATTTTGTGTGGCTCTGAGGAATTTGTATGAGTCCCTATTCCGGCTGCCATTGCCGGAGCTACGGCTGCTGTTTTGTTTGTTCCGGCAAGGTTTGTCTTTGTCTCGTCAATATCATAGCCTGAGTTAAGAGATATTCACAGATCAAAACGGAGTTTAAGTGATTAAACAAGTGTTTAAGAGGAAACTTACAGTCAAACTTTTTCCAAGCTAAGACGAGTTTCTCTCTGTCGAATACTACACGATATCCGGTCATGTAGTTTTCTGTTTCAGTAAGAGTAAACAATGTGAGGAAAACTGTTTACCGGATGTTCAATGATCGATATGAAGAAAAACTATCTTACGTCCAATTATGTTAAGTTCAGAGCTTTTGACAATGGCCAAGCAATATACAAGTTCACCCTGTGAAAATGCACATATACCAAAATTATCAGCAGTTAGATAAAGATTTAATCGAAGAAGATAAGGAACGATATTGAAGGAAGTAAAGAGAGAGAGTATGACCTCGGTCGAGATAACGATTATAGGATCGTTGATGGTGAAGTGACTGTTCCCGTTCATTGTGAGGCTTAAGCTCGGTATTAAACCGGCATTTGCCTCGGAGCTATTCACATCATTTACAAGAACAATGTTTGGATTCGAGTGGCAAAAACAAAGAAACATTGAAGCGTGTCGATAGATACAAATTCATACCTCATGTCATAACAATACTCGAATGGAATCCTTGAATCCGGTGAATGGCGTTTATCTTGGGCCTGAGAATGGAACTGAAGAAGATAATGTGAATCCTAAAGTTATCAAAAGTAAGGCCACAAAGATTAAACACGATATATGATGGTATTTAGAAGCTTACACTCTGAGAGACTGCCGTATACATCGGATCGACCAAATAAGTAAAAGATGTACCAGTGTCAAAGAGAGCTGTAAACTCATCATCTATTAGAGTAGTCCCTACACGTACTCGAGTCACCGTTATGTTGTAGTTTGGGCTGCAATGAAGATCACCACGGTTTAAAGGTGCATTCTTGGTATATTGGATTATTACAAAGGAACATAATCTAACAATTTAGCGCATAAGTGAATTACCACTTACTGTGAAGGATTCAGATTAAATGGTGTCTCTTCCTGATCAGAACTACCCTTGTCCCCAAAACTGATTCTTCCAACTCCATCATGTCCAAAACACATAGAGAAAGAATCAGCAACCAGACCTTCCCTAGCTAAAACACTTGGAACCGATATCTTTTCCATGCCAAGACCAAATAAACCATTTGGTGCAGCAATGTCAAGAAAAGAACCACTTTGTACTTGTCCACATCTGCACATAATTCACATTTTCAGGAACTTACTGTATTATACTGAAACAAAACAGGTAAGTGAAACAGTTCTTAAGATGCTAACAGCTACTAACCCAAATGTGACAAGTGCCTCCACGCGCTCTGGATTCTTATCTTCGGTTGTTAAGTGCATAACATCTTCCATAAGAATACCGGATGTTGAAGTCTGAGCAGAGACATAAGACACCATATAAGGGCAAGTGCTGAAAGTTCCAAGGCATTGATTACGCTGTGCACATAGACTGTTGTTGCAGGTGACCTTCTTGGTTGTGGTTGAAATTTTAGGGTTGTAAATGCTGAGTTCAAATTCCTAAACAGAGCAAATAGAAACTCAGAACTAAGGGTTCTACTATGGAAATTCATAACTTAATAGATCAGTAAACTCAAACATTGTAAATGCAAAAAGTGTTTGATTTAACACACAGAAGCGTAAGCGGCTCCTTCTGTTGGGGCGCATTTGCCGCAATCACAAGGGACCCAAAAGAGGTCGCTGCCCGTATCCAGTGCCACCATGAATCTCAATCCCGGAGTACCCAATTTCACCGTCGTGTAATGCAAACTGATATCAGAAAATCGAAAGAGAAGAAATCAGATTTATCCTTTTTAAAAATAGTTGGCCACAAGCTGAGTAAAATGCACTTACAATCCGAGAGAGCTGATGCGAGAAGTAGAATTTCCATCGGAGAAAGTAAGTGACGACTCCGAGAGGCGACGGCCACGGATTAACCAATCACGAAGGACGAGAGCGTTGAAGTATTCGAAACTTCCTTTGGGAGGAAACTTAGCAGACCTTCCGGTTGAATCGGACCACTGCTTGACTACGTCGGAGAATCTATGATGCATCTCAAAGGTGAAAATTCGACCATTGCAGCTCCCGGAACTCAGTAACGTCAAAATCGGGATCAAGAACAAAGTACTTTTGAAGACACAGCACGACATTGGAAACAATATTCTTTTTGGAACTCGACAGACAGATTATCCTACTTTCCCGGAAATTTTCCTCGGGAAAACAAAGAGTAAAAGAGAAATCATGACCAGAAGAAACCCAAGAAATATTCGAAAATCGAAATGCGTTATTTAGATCTTGGAATAGTGAGAAAATTGGGGAACAGAAAGTAAAATTAGGTTTTTTTGGGGAAGAACGAAGAAAAAATGTGACTTTGAGAGGAAGAGAAGAGAGAGATCTTATGTTCTTCTTCGTCGTTAGGTGAGTGTAACAGTCGTCTATAGTCCATGTGTTGAAAAGGAAAACTTGGATCCTTATTTCAGAGAACAATGGGTCCCACTTGCTATTTTCATAATTCTTCCCTCTCTTCCCCGGAATTTCTGTTTATTCTGACTTTTTATCCCGAATTTAAGAATAGACACTATTACAACCTGTGAAATTAATGATTGAATTGAAGGGATCCGACTGATAAATACTCCATTATAAGTCAAACCCGTGACTAACGCCGCGAGACATAAATTAATACACAAAAGATGGTATATACACAAAGAAGATATACAAAAAAAAACTTTTAAGTAGGACAAGTAGATTCCAAGACCCAATTTGGTCCAGGAGCAAAACTGATAACACTTAAAAGGTCGTAGAATCATCTGTTGTTGTATGTGTCCCAATCAAAGTTTGGGTGAGAATAAGCTTCGTAATCCACAGGTCCATCGACGATACTATCCACGGTCTGAATACTACGGAGAAGGGCTGGGTGAAACCGGTCTGTATCCGAAGGTAATAGCTTGTACATAACAAGCACCCCAAGTGTGAATATGGCTTGAAGCTTTGTGGAATCTCCTTTGACTGAGAAGAAGAACAGCATCGAGACGAGGTACAGGTCTACACAGAACCGCATGATGCACAAAACGGTGTCCATTAGCTTTCCTTCATTGCCTGCAGGGAAGCCACGGACTCTGTAGACATAGAGGAAATTGTATTTGTCGACAATGTATCTGTAACCAAAGTAAACAGCCCCTACAGGGACCACAAGCGGAGCAAATGAAGAGTATATCATCGTTAAGGCAAAGATGGTGAGATTGAAAGCGTAGTATTGGGCAAAGTCGAATTTTTGTTTAGGGATAGGTGAGGTTCGGCTGATTGGGTACTCAGCAAGGTCTTGGGTCATTGGTTCAATGTCACCAAATCTTGGAGACTCAAACATGTTTTCAGGGAGAAGTGGTGTCTCAAGGTTACTGCCTGGTTCTTGATTTTCCATAGGATACTCTTCATTTTGTTCGGGCACAAGCTGAAGCATATCATTCTTCCTAAACTTCTGGATTTTTTTCTTGATCCACGGGATTGGAGTGAGTAAATCAAAGGAGATTCCTAAGAATGTGCTTGTGATGAGGAAAGCTAGAGCAGAAACGCATGACCTTGATAAAAAGGAAGGGCTCATGTATTCTTCAATCCTCTTGCAATCCTCACCATCTAAGTAGCAACGGCTCATTTTCAAGAGTGCACTTTCCAGTGAAGACTCGACCATAGCCTTGAGTACGATGAGATTCACAAGGAAAAAGCAAACCATCTTCAACAGAGCTGCTCTTTGTTCCCCTGACACTGTTAGGTGCCGCTCAAACTTGGAAAGATACGAGAGAGCAGAAGGAATCACAATGTACATGCTAACAAATATGAAGACATTGGGCATGAATTGAAAAATCAGAGATCCAATCCAGCCAGATGTTTGAACCCAAGTAAGCCAAGACTGAGCACTATCCAATGCTTCAGCATTGAAGATCCGCCCAGCACTTACCAAGGCACTGATCAAGGCTAGCGGGGAGCTGAAAAACACAAGAATCAACAGTAGAATAGTATTAACAATCACTCTTCGTATGATAAGAGCTACTTTTGTCAATCCCAGATGATTCCAATAAATATCAGTAGCCAAGGGTGCTCTCCCGACTTTCCATTGGTTTCTCTGTAGCCGCAATTCTGTGACAGAGAAGAATTTTCCTGTACGTCTTGATCTCTCATTTCGAAAATCCTGAACGGCCTTATTAGCTGTGTACACATCTTTAAACATCACAAAAGCAACCCCAGCGCCTTGTGCTCGTCCTTCTTTATAGGCTGCTAACTGAGACTCCAAATCAGCTCTCAACTCTTGCAGTTTCCTCAGTTTTTCATCATCAGTAAAACCAAACCTCTCTGTAATCTCAGACCACAAAACCTTCACCCTAATCCACAAAGCACGAACACAAGAAAGTAGTCCTGCATCTATACCATTCTCAAACTCCTCTGGTAGAAGCCTAGAGTCCATCTTAGCAACTAACCAAGTAATCTCATCTCGAACACGAACCAACTCTGTAGCAAGATCATCTAATGCACACAAATCCATGGGAACAATAATCTTGTAAACTTTCCCAGGGTACTTCTGCCTAAAACAATCTTCAAACTCAACTCTATCAGACCCTAAATTCTTAGGCAAACCCTGCACCATTATAGTAAACACAGCAGTGGAATTCGCATTGGGGTCGCTGATATTCCCATTACCATCTCTAAATCTAGTAAACTTCAACCTAGCTTCAATGGCAGAGATTCCAAAATGCGAGATAACAACAACAATAACAACAAACACAAAATGCAGCCAAAGCAAAGCTGAACCTTTCTGAATATGAGTAATCATCGTTTTGGAGAGCTCATCGCTAAGAATAGCAGTTCCAGCATATAGATTCAACGGAAGCATAACGGAAACAGCCAAAACAGCAACGGAGAAAAGAAGCACGAAGCTACCACCTTCGATTAAAAGAAATTGAGCAGCATCAGCACCACAGTGACGAGCGATCTCGCGACACGTGGCTTTCCAAACAGCGAGGAGCTTAGAAAAGAGAGCAGAAGGACCAGGCATACGACGGTGGTCGCTGCGTAGCTTTACGAAAAGGAAGATGGAGACGCAGCATAAAAGCCCAATTACCGAGATATTTAGCAGGTACTGAATGTTACCGTACCAAGCATCTGGAATTTCCGGTAAGTCGCCGGAAGATGGAGGAGGAGAGAATGAATCATTCCCAATGATGGACGAAATCGGAGGCATCGCGGCTGGTGAAAAAATGCGATGCATCGCAAAATTTGCCCACCAAAATTAACCAAGCCCAAATCTTCAATTTGTCTTCGGAGATTCAAGATTTATCCAAGTTTTTGATCACCAGAAATTTGGGGGATTAGGGTTCGATTTTAGAAATTAATCGACGAAAATGATGGAATTGTTGAGGCATCAAAGACATGGAAGATACCAAAAAAAAAAAAAAGCATAGCTTACTGCTATAATTTGGTTTTCTACATATTTTATTATCGGGTCCCTCATTTTTTAATAATTAACGAAAAAGATTATAAAGATCAGATAGCTTCTTCATCGAGAAACCTCGAAAATACAATCAAAAAGCACGTCGGTGACTTGTACTCTCAATCTCTTCTTCCTCTCTTTCAATCTCTCACATCTTCCTTCTCTTTCTCTCTATCTCTCAAATTATCAATCAAATTCATCATCTACCTTGCGCGAATTCGTCAGCCATGTCGTACGATTACCTCTTCAAGTACATAATCATTGGAGACACAGGTGAAGACCCACCACCGATTATTACCTTTCTTAATTTTCTGATTTTGATTTCCTGGGTTGGATCGATTTCGTGGCGGTTTTGATGGGTTTTCGTTGCTTTGTTGTTTCAGGTGTGGGAAAATCATGCCTTCTTCTGCAATTTACTGACAAAAGGTTTCAACCTGTCCATGATCTCACCATTGGTGTTGAGTTCGGTGCTCGGATGGTCACCGTCGAGGGACGCCCCATCAAACTCCAAATTTGGGACACGGTACGCGTCGTTTTCCTTGGTCTAGTTAGGTCCTAAGAACTAATCACGTTTTAGCGATTAAAATTGTTTTACCAAAAGTTAGATGTAATTATGAAGATTAATTGCCATAATCAATACAGTTTTTCCGTATATATAGACACAATGCGTTATAAGAATGGCTGATAGTTACATAATTTTGGAACCCAAAGACTCCTCAAAGTTGTGTAAATTGTGAAACTTTAATCATTACACGGTTCTTGATAGGTTTCATAGGCTTAAGCAGAGAAGCTGAGTTCACCAGCAAGTTGGTGATTTTTTCCTGTCCTTGTAGGGGTTTAGTGTGGTCAATAGGTCTTGATTCTTTGCTTCTTTTTCCACGCAGCTTTTAGGTGAAATGACAAATTATATCTTTGCCATTGAATGATGTAAGTGTTGGTACGATGCTATTTGTGATTTAACCAAGCGTATGATGTTTTAGGCTGGACAAGAGTCTTTTAGATCCATCACCAGATCGTATTACAGAGGAGCAGCTGGAGCTCTACTGGTTTATGACATCACCAGGTTAGTATATGAAACCTAATCAAGTATATACGACCTAAAAAGAAGGATTGGAAGAGTTTCACCTTTGAGGCATTTCATGCTGTGATCTTTCTGCCCTCAAAACTGAAAAGTTGTGCTCTTTCGGTTGCAGGAGAGAGACGTTTAACCATCTGGCGAGCTGGTTGGAGGATGCTCGGCAACATGCAAATCCTAACATGAGTATTATGCTGATTGGAAACAAATGCGATCTTGCTCAGAAGAGAGCTGTGAGCAAAGAGGAAGGAGAACAGTTTGCCAAAGAACATGGCTTGCTATTCTTAGAAGCATCTGCAAGAACAGCTCAAAACGTTGAGGAGGTACACTAATTCCTTGATACTTTCTTTTCCATCCCCTGATTTGCCTGTAATCACAGTGAGTTCTGTCTTTTCCCGGATTAACATTACTTTATATCTCATAAATATTTTCAATAGGCATTCATAAAGACTGCTGCCAAGATTCTCCAGAACATTCAAGACGGTGTCTTTGATGTATCCAACGAGGTAATTTCCCTCTTGAATTGGAAATAGACTAATTTTATGGATCTCAGGTCTTTCGTGTGCAGGTGTACTTCTAGTTATTGTATATAACATCTAAGTGAAAACTAAACCATTGACTATGTTATGCAATGTGATTGAATCTCCTTGATCTCTCTGGGTTTTGCAGTCATCGGGCATCAAGGTCGGTTACGGGCGTCCTCAAGGTGCAGCTGGACGAAGAGATGGTGCGATCTCTCAGGGAGGCGGCTGTTGTGGTTAAAGAGTCCTCAAGAGAAGGATCATAGTCGGTCATGTCTGATGTAACCTGGTGATTAAGAAACTACTTTTGCTTTTATTTATCACTGCAAATTGATACACCAGAATGTATAGTTCTCTTTTTCTTTCTCTATTTCCACTCTTTTTACCAACAAAAACAAAAACAATTGGTGCATTTGTGAGTGAACCGCCTGATCGTTATAAACCAAACAGGTGTTGACTTATTTAAAACTTTGTTGCTTTGGTATGTAGAGTCAAAGCTCTGAAAGGCAAAACGGAAATTTGTAAAATCAGAATAATATTCAGTCCACTAGCTGAAGTCCTTATTGACCTAAACAAACCCAGATGGTTTACAGAGATCCTAAAAAGCAAATAGAAGTATGAAAACTAAGAATCCATGATAGCATCTTTCTTCCTCTTGGCCGATTTGCTTTAACGCCGATTAGGTAACGTCCCTTCCTTAAGCCGCAAGTTATTGTATGTACGTGTCACTAATATGAGTCTCGGATCGTCCTCTGGTATCTCACGTTCCTGTGATTCCCACACCACAAATACCAAAAAACATCAATAACTAATAATAGCAAGATAAATAATTGAGTTTATGGACTCTTTTTAAGATTTGAGGATAGAAATTTGGCTTTTACTTTCAATCCCTTGTAGTAAGCTTCAACAGCAGCTAGTGTAGGTATCATATTCCGAGCTTGCATTAGATCCCATATCATATTTGCAACTGTGTACCCGCCCGTCTGATCAAGAAATTTAAATATATTTTCATCAAATCAACTCCTTATGAATGCAAGATAATATATATCCATATATTTTGGGGAACTTTGAGATTATCTACCTTTTCACCAGCGGCTTTGAGTAGCAGACTGCTTCCGATTCTTGGGTCTAAGAAGAAATTGCGTTCGTTCATTTTAATCTGCATTTACAAACAGATTATTGTTTTCTATCGTATACTCTACTTTCTGTACAGCTCGAGCCTATAAGCAATTAAGCATTACCAGAGTGTCTTGGGCAATCTTCATTCCATTATCGGTGTATCCTGCCATAGCCCCCTCTATAAGCGTCTGTAGAAGCAAAAACAACTTAAATGACATCCTCAGCATAGACAGGCCACCCAAATATATTTCGTACCATGTATGGGAAACAGGACAGTGAAACATAATTCTCTTCGACAAATGGTTTCATTGAGAATTTACAATCATCTCTATATTCTAATTTTCTGGTTTTTAGGACTGTAAATCAACAGCAACTGTTTTATAAGAGTTGTGATTCCAACACCAGAGATGAGGTAAATGTCTGTTACCGTATACAGTTCCATGGCAGGGATTTTGTCAGCGTTCATGTAATCTTCAAACACTTTGAGACCCTTCTCAAAGTCTTTCGAGTGTAGGTAGCACCTATGTAGATAGAAAATAAGATGATGATATTTTAATTCTTAACGGTAGTTTAAATTGTAATGTACTATATAGTAACAAAAAGTTAATTTGGTAGCTAAACACTGCCTTCTAACCCATGAAAATGCCATATGTTTCAACATCTAAATAAATAATTCATAACATATATGTATACTAGGCCATTTCATTTGGTGGAAAAAGATACCGGCACAAAAAACTGACGTTTAATACTGTTACTCGAAGAATCACAGTGCATGCTATATTGTACCTCATTATTTGTAGTATGCAATAAGTGTCGGTGTCTTTTCCATCTTTCTTAAGCATCTCAAGAAGAGCTTCCGTTGCCTGGCATAGGGAATTGCTGGTCAGTTGCAAAAATCAACTCCGAGACAATCCTTTGTTACTCCCAGATCAGATATTTCCCTCTTAGTTAAGGACAATTTGGAATCTAGATAGACAAATCATCTTACATTTACATCCTTTAGATCAGCGAGAGCACTAAAAGCTATGTGGAATACGGTCAAATTCCTCTGCAGAAACCTGGTCCTATGAGCATATTCAGCCGTTGGAATGTTATACAACTCTTCTTCACTGATGCTAAACATCATGTCTTCTGCACTCTTCCTTGATGAATCAATTGCGGACCAGCCTTTTGACTGCTCCACAAACTCGAGAATCTTTTGAAGAAAAAGGGGGACATAAGAAAGCCTACTTTAAGAAAAACTAAAAGAAAGTATGAACAGGTAACCTTGGTAGAAAGATTATCTGGTCTAGGCTGCTTGTTTAAGTGTGCTGTAATGAGTCCTGCATAGCAGAACTGGTTCAAACCAACACCAGCAGCAGTCATATCTCGAACTATCGCATACCTGACCATTATTTAAAGTCAGATAAGAGTTAACCGAATATTTAATTATAATGGAGAATTAGAGGCATAAAAACTTATCAAAGGAAATCACTGCGATTAGTGAGCGCTCAAAAGACAAGAGAAGCAGTAACCTACACAACATCTAATTGGCCAGAAACAGCACAGGCATTGAGCAGGCAGACAAAGGTCTGTCCATTTGGTTTTACATCATATCTCTTCATCTCGTCGTAGACCTTAAGAATAAGACACAGACCAAAAGGTTCATTTACGAATGAAAAGCAAGGGATGTAGAAGAAAACAAGACTCCAATAAAAGCAAAGGGAAGACTACATACTCGGACTGCCTCCTTTCCATTCTTGCATTTACCACATGTGGAAATCAAAAAGTTGTACAAGTTCACCTACAAGATGAACCAACTCATTCTGTAAAGCCTGAATGATTGGACAAGGTAATAACTCAATTTGCGACTAGACTCTCAAAAACTTATACCATCCTAACCAGAGGAAGTAATATAAATTTTATTATGAACAAAAAGAGTTTATTTTATGTAAGAGCAAAAAGAAAAAAAACGAAATATCACAGGACATCATACATCTGGAGCAATTCCCATGGCCTTCATTTCTTCACGGAAAAAGAAGGCATCATTTAACCGAGCACCCTTCATCGTTCCCACAACAAATGAATGAAATATATCAGCGGTAGGCTGCACACCATCTAACTTCATATCATCATAAACATCCCTCAGCAAATAGTGCCTACCAAAAACAAAACATTGTCATATATACACATAGAATACTGGAAGTAACCATATACCCATTATATTTTGGCAACAAATTTCTCAATCTCATCACATTCATAGTGTAACTCTCAATGTTATGACAAAAAGTGCCATACAAAATAAGGGTCAGAGAGGAAGCTGAGAAAAAAACAAAAACCTGCGCTGAGCTGTGACGGAATTGACAGCTGTGTTGTATTCCGATAGATCGTTGGCATAATTTCTCCTTGAGATTTCCTCCGGTGATGAAGCGAAGTAACGTCGACGAACCAAAGCTTGAACCAGAGATCGATTCCGCCCTGCTTTCCATTGATCAAAGGAATTATCAAAACATGAGCATTCATAACAATGAACTGAAAAATGTGCACTCGATCAAACCATAAGTAGCCACGACGATAGATGAATAATTGACAGACGAAAAACGGGATCTATCTAGTTAGCTACAAAGATGAAAATCAGTGATGCCCATAAAAGCATACCAGAAATGGATTGAATGAGGAACGTCATAGCTCAATAAATCCAATAATATAGCCGCCGAATCGAAAATACACAACACTCAAGCTTTACCGGCGAAACTCCGGGAATCTCAGACCACGAGACAGAAGAAAGCAGTATAATTATCGAGAAAAGGTATAGCAGCTCAGGTTTCAGGGTTTAGGGACGTAAACATAACCGGACCTAACCATGATATTAACCGGTTTGAGTATAGCCTCGCGCTTTTTTTAGGCTAATGTGGGCTTTTTAGTGACTTAATGGGGCTTAGCTTGCAGACCATTAGTATTATTGGGTTTGATTATAGGCTCACACTTTCTTATGGCTTATTGGGCTTAATTCACAGACAATTTGTCGATAAGCACGTGGCAACCGCGTGATCACGTGGCTGAATCGTGATCGTATAATTGAATAAGAATGTGTCACGTGTCCCGTAGAGCGAAGAAGAAAGATATTTTTTACAGTTGGGATCTCCCAACTATAAAACGTTTAATTTGTCGGAAGATCACGTGAAGACAACTAATATTTGTTCTTGGGGTCGTTTTTTTCTTCCCGTCTAAATAAATTTGTTCTCGGGTCGTTAAGTGTATATTATTGACCAAGAAAAAAAACATTTATTTTATTTAAAGCTCATGAAATTTTAGAAAACTTTTGTTGGTAACGAATTTAAAACATTTATTTCAGCTCGTCTCTTCTTTTTTTTTTTGAAACTTTATTTCAGCTCGTCTCATCTCGTGAAATTTCATAATGACATATTTTAAACCTTTTTATGAATCTTCATCCACAATCATGAGACAGATTTTAAGAAATATATGACTATAAATTTAGTATATTTAAAATTAACCAAAAATATCAATCTTTAACATATTTAAAATAATAAATTTAATTACGAAAAAATTGTAATGAATGTCATATAAACTTTTAGACCAAAGCAATTATCCTAACTCTCTTTTCATAAAATCAAGATAATTATACCCAAACTCATTTATCTAAAAGAAAAAAATATTCTCTCCCGTCTTTGTCTCGCTATTTTCTCTCAGCTCTCCTATCATCTCTCACGTTGTTCTATCTTCTTTCTCTCTATTTTTCTCACACAACTTCTACAATTAAATTCTTTTCTCCTCTATTCTATCTCTTTTTAAAACAAAAAAATCAGCTCACATCAACTATCTCTAAATCTTAGAAAATTAGATCTCTATAATTGGGTTTCACGATTGGATCATTGGATTTAAGTGGCTTCACAATTGGATCACTATCTATGATAAAGCTAATCAAATTTCCTGGATCTTCTAGGATCCCAAATTATTAGGTAAGCCTTCGATTTTGAGAATTTTCAATATGTTAGGGATTTGTGGTTTGTAGTTTGGGGCTGATGTTTCAGATTATAGAGTTTAAATTGATAACTTTTATGAAAAGTTGTATCTAGCTCCGATTATCTATTGGTCTGGGTTTTGGTATTCTTTGTTGATGAGTTTTAGAATCTGATTTCGTTTGATTTTTGGGTGTGGTATGAGTTTTGGTGTTCTTGGTTGGTGAGTTTAAGCAGCAAGTTCTTCAACTTGTTTCTAATAATATATGCAAACCAATTAGTTGACTTCAAATAAATTAGTTATATGATACATCCTTGTTTTGCATACTTATATACGTAATAACCGCAAAACTTTTATTTGTAGGTCAATTAGGGTTCATTAAAAACTATGTTTGTAATCTCTATATCCAAACCACAAAAGCTATAAACCCATATCTCTATTCAATTTATAACAATTCTTTTATCTCATAAATATTTAGTTGTCACTTAAATATTCTATGACTTTCACATCAGTTTCTTCATCGGACCACGTTAGGTCTTCTTCTTTCGTTAGAAAGGATTCTAGAGATAGGATGGATATGACGTTAACCTACAAATAAAAATTTAGCAGTTAACAACATAAATGTTCGTAAAACACACATGTAGTGGTAACTAAAGTATTTAGAGAGTACTAGTTTGTTTTGCATATATTATTAGGTATTACGTTGCACTCCCAGTCGATTTTCCTAGCATTTGACAGCCTGAAGGGAAGTTGTTATACTTTTTCCTCTCGGTCACTATCCTCGCCGGATTTAGATGATGATTCAAAGATTGTTGGTGCCGATGATGATGATGACTTGTCCTGAATGGCTGGAACAGCTTGGATGACAACAAACTGTAGAACGTGCACAAAACTATAAACATGTTACTATTTTCGAAAACTGCGATAACAATTAATATATATGATAACAAGAATGTTATCAGCAAACACACAAATGTTTATGGCCAATGAGAAGTTTTAAGATTTATGTTAGGACAATCAAATAGGACACGATCAAAGCATCACACACCCAGTTATACAATCAGAGTCAGAGTCAAATCTTTAAGATTTATGTTCAAAATCTGAATCACAACCCAGTTATGCAAAACAGAACTAAATCGCTGCCAAAGAGAAAAATCAGCAAAAATCGATTTAGGGTTTCGAAACCATACATTCACGAGACTCACCAACCCCAAAAACACTACACCTACAACCAAACACACCATATCCAAACACCCATACACTCCATATAAACTACGCTCAAAGGCAAAAATTCGATACCAGTCACAATTTTCTTTGTTGAGAACAACACAACGATTTCATTGAATCATTACTTCTTGGAATGAAAATTTGTGATTGTAATCCAAAAAGGCAAAAACAAACACAAATATATTTCTCAAAACAAATATGAAACTCCAATCATTTTTCCTAAAAGTCTCTCTAAATGAGAATTAGATAATGATTCAAAATTGTAAATCCACAAATTAAAAAAAAAACCATAAAAACATAATCTTTTTACCTAGGGGAAGAGATTCACCTTAATCAAAAATAAAATCTCAATTCTGATTTATTATCACCATAATCCAGTCTCGAAATCTTGAATAAATCCATAATTTTCCTTAAACATGAAAGAGAAAGAAACTATTAAAATCGTTGATCTCAATTTTAAAGGAAATAAAGAAAAGAATCTCTTAAAAAGATAACAATGGCAACATGAGAAAAGAAATGAGAGAGAATAAAAGTTAATTTTTGGGAGGGGTTGTTTTGTCTTTGCTCCATCTGACCTATCTGCTATCTACGTAATTTTAAAAACTACATGATAAATTCTTAATTAGTTTTTAGAAATATGATAATTACCTAATTTTCCCATTAGTTATTATACCTGAAAAATATGATATTCAAGAACATTCTCGTACGTACATGTAATAGTATTTGTAATTAATAGACCGCTTATCTCTAACAAAGGTTTTGTGCTCGTGAAGCATCAAATAGAATATTATTTTTTAACAAATATTTCTTAATTTAACTTTTAAACTAAAACAAGTTTTTTTCCTCAAAAAGTTACGATAGAGACTAATCAGCTTAATTAACTATATACTCCATTTAGTTCACAAATCTAGATTTTTTAGGAATTTCATACATTTTAAGAAAAATTGCAAAATAACACTTTAACATCATTTATTAGAAAAAAATAATTAAAAATAAAACAAGAAATTTTTATTCAAATATGTATTGGAAATACAAAACATCTAACTTTTTGATACAACATTTTTTTTTTCATAACTCAGGGGAGTATATCTCACATTTTCTTTTTCATTTTTGTGTTAACGAGTAGACGATATTATCCAATTGCAAAGTGCAACACGAAAGTGTCTTTTAATAATTATGTTAGCCAAAATTAACATAGTATTTAATAACATGTTGGTGAGTAATAATGTTTGTTTAGAGATGTTAGAAGAGCTAATTGACAAACCAAAACAAGTAAAATGATTTGGCATGATTTTTATCACCTGGAGGCCCACCGAGCTACAAATATCACACATAGAATTCATTTCCTTCCTTCACGTAATTAATTCTATGTTTGGTGAGACCAACACACAATCTAAGTCCAACTTTAATGAATTTTAGTTTGAAGATCAACAAAAATCAACTTTTTTTTTCCATTTCTTTGTACACATAGAGACTTAACCACAAGAGATTAGGACCATTGAAGAAGAAGAAAGAGAAGAGATTGAGACTGTTCAAGTGGTAAGAAGAAGGATTACAAGTCGCGTCTACACATTGGACAAGATCCGTGTCTTAGGAGCCAATTGTCAATACAAGGCAAGTGGAACATGTGGTGACAATGTGGTAAGCTTCTTACAGTTTCACCAAGTTGGAAATCCTGTAAAAATTACAGAATACAAGATGATAAGTTAAAACCTTTGATCTGAATTTGAGGATCTACGGTTGTCATTTGAGATGAAAGAAGTAAAGTACCTGAAGACAAACAGAACATGAGTCTTTGTTGCCAGAAGCATCTAGGTTGTTTTTGCCAGTGATTTTGATTTTAGGTATTTTATCAACTAAATCTCCTGCTAATCCTTTTGAACCACCGGTATCGAAGATACTTGAAAGCTCTTCGAAAGTTGTATCCACAGCTCCCATCTAAATCAGCGAGAACAGAGATCAATACTCAATAGAATCGAAGAAAACAGAGAGATCTCATTGCAGAAATGGAACTGTAAATGACACATTGCTAGTGAAAACTGTACCTGACTTTGAACCGCGCTTAGCATCGCTGGACCTATGCGTTCTCGCACAAGTCTACCACTTATAAGGCTAACAATGACATCAATCTACACATTACCAAACAAAAAACAATCAACTTGAAGTTCAAATCGAATAGAAAAGAGATCAGAAGAGTGTCTTCAGAGTAAGAAGCTAAAAGATCTCAGCTCACCAAGTAGAGTAGGCATCCAAAACGTGATCCATTAGATTTCCAGAGAACAAGAGATGATTCAAAGACTTCGATCGAGAAAACAGCTCCTGAAATGGCTCCAACTGCTGCTCCTCGGATAAATCCACTTTCAGTTTCTTGGCCAATCAAAGCTCCAGTAAGTGCTCCAAGCAATGTGCCGACTGCAGAAGAAAAAAAGAAACAACTTTATTAGTTCAACATAAAACACCCGAAAGTTGCAAACTTTTCTGCTATCAGCAACGAGAACAGAGAAACAAAGACGTTAAATGATCAAATCAAATTCAAAAGAAGGTAAGATAAATCTTCATCAAATTTCGATTTTGAAATAAGGTCAAGTTTCCAATGCCGGTTAAGATATAAACAGAATAAGGAAAACGTCAGTATGAAACGAGAAGCAAACCTAGAGCAAAGAAGAAGGTTAAGATCGCCGAGAGAATTGTGCCTAGAACAGCCGATACGAGGAAACGACATGCGTCTTTAATCCGTTCGACGAAATTACCAAGAGAGGGATAAGAAGAAAGAGGGCAAGTCCCAGATTGGAATCTATAAGATGCCATGTTTTTATACAAAACCTCAAAGATTAAACTTTGTGAATATAGAGAAACGATCTACGGTGGAAAAAAACAGAACTCAGAGAAGCTTGTCCAAGAGAGAGAAGGTTGAGAAAGAAGAAGATGGAAGAAAGAATGAAAGAGAGATGGGTTTTGCTTAGTTCTTAAGAGAGGAGATCAGAAGTGTGGCCTACTTGCAATTAAAGCTTGGGTCGTTGTTTGCTTGAAAAATTTAACCCCCAAGTAGGTCAAGTGTAATCTAGGGTTTGCCTGTCATGATCCATCTTGAAAAAATTAAAAATCTCATTTTCGAAACACGAGAGATAAAAGAGAGAGACCATATATATAGAGAGAGGTGAGATATATTAAAAATATTAAGCGCGCAATTCCACCGAATGGAATATACTATACTCCATTTATAATTAAAATATTTAAAACTTTTTATTTTTGTCACAAAAATATTCATAACTTTTAGATAAGGTAATGTTCTATCTTATAATCCAATAACATGTTTACAAATCATTTTTATTTTAGTTACTTGTTTAAACTACTGAATCTTATATTCAGATTACATATACATGTGTATATATATAAATGAAAAAAATTATCTTTTTAATTTTTTCGATAAAACTCAATTAATAATCAACTCCAATATCAATACAAACTCTTAATAATATCACCTAGATCAAACAAAAATTTCAAAGTTGAATTCAGATGCAAAAGGCAGCAGATCAGAAGTAACACAATACTGCTTGACCAAAAACATTTTTTCCAATTTGCTATCCTTTATAAATATCTTTTCTATTCTATGTAAATATCATTTCTTATTACATATTGTTTCATTGATTTGTGCATTAATTATAGAACAAATTGTTCTAGATTATTAAAATAATAATAAAATACAAATGGTATTAGTTAACATTGTTTAGAACGATGGCAACATATATGGTTGTAGGGTCTTTTTCCTATAATACAAGCAATCAGAATAAACCATTAGATACGAAAACAAATATAATTTCTATAAATGTTAACTATTTGTGGAAATCTAAAAATCTTATTTGATTCTGGCTTTCCTGTTAAAGTAAACTACAATTGGTCCGTAAGACTTGTTTTTGTGCTCCTATTACATGCCATAACCCATAATTGAGCTAGCTTATTATAATTATATTTTGATTAAAATAAATACAATATGCTAAATTGCTAATATATTTGTTGAGAATGTTATATCGACGTATAGAAGATATATGCAATAGTTCTATTTATTTACCAAAAAAAAAGATATATTTGGACAACCCTTATGTGATGATTCAAAACTCTACTAACCTCAATATAGTTGATACAAATACAAAAAATATCTACCCTAATAATTTTTTTGCTGAAGTCATAGAGGTTTGCCAATTTTACTAACATGTATGTATAGATCATTACAAATATCTACCCCAATATATAGTTGACAAATAAATATCTACTCCAATAAATATTTAATTGCCATAAATTTAAATAGTTTTTTTATCATGGTGCAATAAATGGTGCAGAAGTTGGTCCCATAAGTGATTAAATTCTCAAATCTAAGGATATGCAACTGGATTCAATATTCATGATACATGGTTGCCTTGTGATCCATGAATATGAATTATATGATACTTCAAATGATATGATATTCTTCATTATTTGTTATGATAAGATTTAGTATGACTATTTGCAAATTAAACAAAGATGGTGTGTATTGTTTTGAGCCAACAGATTGAAAAGGGAAGTGAAAGTAACAAGAAATATTTACCGATAAGGATTAAATTAATAATAGAAAAAAGTAAAACCAAATAAAAATAAAGAAAGAAGAAATAATTATGATTGGTAGGTTATCTACTACAAAATGACCGACGTCATGTTTTACCGGTGCGTCGTTTTATATTGGCGTGCTTGGTAATTTAACTCCGGACACTCCTTTATTTTTATGCAATCATCATCAAATTTCATATCTCCATAATTTTATCTTTAAGGTTTCGTCCATTTTACGATATATATATGTATATAAAGTCTACTACTCGTGAACGTGAAGCCATTTATAAGACCAGAATCTTTAAACAGAACGACCCATAGCCCAAACGATATCTTGTTCTTATTAAAGTCTAGTACTCGTGAACGTGAAGCCATTTAGTTGATGACCACTTATTTCCTTTGATCACTGGACAACCACCTGAAATCAATGAGAGAAGATTCTTAAGAGATTTTGCTATAAAAGAAGCAGTCTCATAGAAAAGCAACGCATATCTCTCTCTATCTCTCACCATGTAAACTAGAAGGATCTAGAGAAGCATCAGGCTTCATGTTCCAAAAGAGTAAAGCGTCTCTTTTCTTTGGTAAAACAGAGAGTCCTTCTTTACCACATTCAGATAACTCATTCCACCAAGGAACATCACTGAAGTTTCCTTTGGCTGAAGGGAACACTGTTTCTCCACCTTGTTCAACGTCAGAGCTATTTGGTATTAAGAATCAAAGACAGGAAGATTATTCAACCAAACAGGACTGAATTTGGGACTATAATCAACATTGTGAGGGTTTATGGTTACACTTACAGATACATAAGGACAGTAGCAATTCGTTGTCCTCCTTTTATAACGTTGAATTCATCAAAGAAATAGTCATGGTGAGACTCATATTTCTGTCCAACTTCATAATGTAGAACTTGTAACCCTTCTCCATGTTCTGCAATTTCATTACATTAGGGAGAAAACATTAACCTTGGTTCGGTCTGAAAACTTATAAACGAGAAGCCATATACCTATTGGAATGAAGGTGAAATCTGAGATCCTATTCTCAATATCTGACACGATTTCGTCATGTCCTCTTCTAAGAAAAGTTCCTGAACTTGTTCGTACTCTGCATATTGATCAATGGTTTTGCAAATTTAGAACTCTTAAACCTTTCCATAGTAAAGCTTGAAGGAAATTCAAAAAGCACAGAACTTGCTATCTTTGCTGAGTCCGGTTTTCACATCAACCACCATTGACTTCACCATACTTGGTTTTGCGAGGTTAATCAAGTGCTCACATTCTTCATTTGTCTTACCAAAAAGAAAAACAGAGCATAAGATCAAATCCCAAACAAAAAAGATAAATAATTAACAAAATGAATTACCAAGAAATTATGGTAAAGGAAAGCTCTAGGCTCCCAAGAGATAACTTCAAGCCAACGGTCGCCATTATCGTCTTCTTCCTCTCCATAACTCTCCATACTTAATACATCTCAAAGCTATTACTCAATATCATTTTACTTCAACAAACAAAAACATTACAAAAATCGTATTTCCCTACGTACTAACCTCTCCTCTGTTGTTCGTGCAAGGGTAGTCAAATCAACCGGCCTAGAAGAGTTCTCGTTAGTGTTGGGTAGTGAAAGGATTACGAGACCGAGTAGGATCAGAATGACGAAGAGTACAAATATGAAAACTGCGAAAGCTTGTGTCGATGAAGATTTACGTGGCTGGTTCCGAAGGTGCTTTGGTTTCTTCGCCATTATTGTTTGATCTCGAAATATTTGTAAGACGTTACAGTGAAAACATGCATTTGATGATGATTTTGTATTCGTCTTACGTCTCTGTTATATACAGAAACAGAGTAGCTTTATACTATTGTTTTTCGTCTATCGTTTTTTTTTTTTACTCTATAGGTTTACGTATTTTAGAGTTGACCATGTTTTGTTACAGAGTTAGGTACTTCTTATTTGGTAAATGGATTGAAGGTAATTTAATGTTTCAACCTAATTATAGACTAGATTTTATTACCATAGCTGTATTAGGGGAGTGCTAGTTAATTAAAATACAATTTAATTGTTCAGTAATTCAATATATTATGTACTTTTATCAATATCGTGAAATTATGGAACTATTATACTTCCTGTCTTCCACAAATGACATTATTAATGGCCTAATTTTCTTCTGAGTTGTTTTTTTCTTTCAGAAAGGTTACATATTGGCTAAGGTAACCGAAAATACACATTTAAACCAACTAAACCGATTATAAACCGAATTTCTTTAGGTACGTGTTTCTTTGGTCAGCGCCGACGCGGGGTCGTATATCATATTAGTTGGGCCTGAAACATTTTCGGCCCAATAAACAAGAACCGACCGCTTAGGAGTTGCCTCTTTTTCTATAAATAGAGGCTTAGGGCTACACTTTGTTCTCTTCGTTCATCTTTCTTCGTCACGAGACGAGAGGATTCCAGATCTGGTCCTGTTAAACCAGAAGGTGAAAGGAAAAAAAAATTAGCACAAGTAACTGTAAACTGACAGATTCAAACGAATTGGAAAAGAGGGAAACACAATTAGGTTTTAATTCAATTTTGAGTCCATTTCTGTTTACGTTTTAGGGTTTACGATTTCTTCTGATTTGTCTTTGATCGGAGTTTCGCCGCCATGGATACGCGTTTTCCGTTCTCTCCAGCTGAGGTCTCCAAAGTCCGGGTGGTTCAGTTTGGCATACTTAGCCCCGATGAGATTGTAATGTTCCTTTCTTTACTTTTCACTCAAAACTTCCCCGCCCAACTAAATCCATTGGTTTTGTTGAGGAGTATATTCTTTCTTCAATCTATTGAGCTTAATTGGAAGTTACGAGTAGGAATTATGTATCTCTGGTTTCTTAATGCCTTTCTTTGTGCCTTTGGATTCTTGCAGAGGCAAATGTCAGTTATACATGTGGAGCATAGTGAGACCACCGAGAAGGGTAAACCTAAGGTGGGAGGATTGAGCGATATCCGGCTTGGTACGATTGATAGGAAGGTTAAGTGTGAGACATGTATGGCGAATATGGCTGAGTGTCCAGGGCATTTTGGCCATCTTGAGCTCGCTAAGCCAATGTATCACGTCGGTTTTATGAAGACAGTGTTAAGTATCATGAGATGTGTTTGCTTCAATTGCTCCAAGATTTTAGCTGACGAGGTATGAAGGAACTTAAATTGTGTCTGCATCCTTTGTTGTGGTTACATTTTTGTTTGACTTAGTTGTCCTCTAGGATTATGCGTCTTAGGGAAGATAGATCGGAACTATATGGGTTATGTTAGTGTTGAGAATAAACCAATCGGTTATTTTCATGAAGGAGGAGCATAAGTTTAAGCAGGCTATGAAGATAAAGAATCCCAAGAATAGGCTTAAGAAGATTCTGGATGCCTGCAAAAACAAGACCAAATGTGAAGGTGGTGATGACATTGATGATGTCCACAACCAAGACACGGACGAACCAGTAAAAAAAAGCCGTGGTGGATGTGGTGCACAGCAACCAAAGCTGACAATCGAGGGAATGAAGATGATTGCTGAATACAAAATTACAAGGAAGAAAAATGAGGAGCCTGACCAGCTTCCGGAGCCTGCAGAAAGGAAACAGACGCTTGGTGCTGATAGGGTTCGTATTTTCTTTCAAATGGACTTACCTCTTCATGTTTGGGGTAATCTGATGGCATGTGTTGTCCTTGCAGGTTTTGAGTGTTTTAAAGAGGATTAGTGATGATGATTGTCAACTCTTAGGGTTCAACCCTAAGTTTGCTCGTCCTGACTGGATGATTCTTGAAGTCCTTCCTATTCCTCCACCCCCTGTCAGACCTTCTGTTATGATGGATGCCACTTCCAGAAGTGAGGCGAGTCAACTCTGCTTTACTGAATAAGGACTTTGCTTAGATTCTAGTGCAGAGTCAATGTTGACTAGCAATATTATATCATTAACTTTAAACTTGCTTCTTCACTATGCCAACTTAATGTGTGACTCTGAGTTCGTGCTTGTTGTTGATTCAGGATGACTTGACTCATCAGCTAGCCATGATTATTCGACACAATGAAAATTTGAAAAGACAGGAAAAAAATGGAGCGCCAGCTCATATTATATCAGAGTTTACACAACTCTTGCAGTTCCATATTGCTACGTATTTTGACAATGAGTTGCCTGGACAGCCAAGGGTAATGCTTTTGTGTTCTTCCAGATATCTGGTATGATACATTTGGATGTTGCTTAATCTGGATTGGCCTTCATTTTCTTCAGGCTACTCAAAAATCAGGGAGGCCTATTAAATCAATATGTAGTAGGCTGAAGGCAAAGGAAGGCAGAATCAGGGGAAACTTGATGGGAAAGCGAGTTGATTTCTCGGCACGTACTGTTATTACACCAGATCCAACAATAAATATCGATGAACTTGGTGTGCCATGGAGTATTGCCCTGAATCTCACATATCCAGAAACAGTTACACCTTATAATATTGAAAGGTTATTAGTTTGTTGTTTATTTTATTTTTATAGAGAAATTTTCCCATGTTTTGTTGACAATTTATTTTGGCAGGTTAAAGGAGCTCGTTGATTATGGGCCACATCCTCCACCTGGCAAAACTGGAGCAAAATATATCATTAGGGATGATGGCCAAAGACTAGATCTGCGGTACCTTAAGAAGAGCAGCGATCAACATTTGGAACTTGGATACAAAGTAGATACTACTTTGCTTGATTCTAATCACTCAATGCACCAGCATGACTGTCTGGAAGTCCTAACTTTTATGCTTTCTTGGCCACAGGTGGAGAGGCATTTACAGGATGGTGATTTTGTTTTGTTTAATCGTCAACCTAGTCTGCACAAAATGTCTATCATGGGTCACAGGATTAGGATTATGCCATATTCCACTTTCCGCCTGAATTTGTCTGTTACTTCTCCTTACAATGCTGATTTTGATGGGGATGAGATGAACATGCATGTACCACAATCATTTGAGACTAGGGCTGAAGTGCTGGAGCTGATGATGGTTCCTAAATGTATTGTCTCCCCCCAGGCGAATCGGCCTGTTATGGGAATTGTGCAGGACACACTCTTAGGGTGCCGTAAAATTACTAAGAGAGATACTTTCATAGAGAAGGTAACAGTTTCGTTAGTGGTTGCTTTTTTAAAGTTATCTATGTGTTTGATGAGAGGATCAACCAAATCTTTATGCTGGTATCTTTTCCATTTTTCAGGATGTATTCATGAATACACTAATGTGGTGGGAAGACTTCGATGGGAAAGTTCCAGCTCCTGCAATATTGAAGCCACGTCCTCTTTGGACTGGCAAACAAGTTTTTAATCTTATCATACCAAAACAGATAAATCTGTTGAGGTATTCTGCTTGGCACTCAGATACAGAGACTGGATTCATAACTCCGGGTGATACTCAAGTGCGAATTGAAAGAGGGGAACTTCTTGCCGGCACTCTCTGCAAAAAGACCCTTGGTACATCTAATGGTAGTCTTGTGCATGTCATTTGGTAAGATATATGTAGTTTACTTGGCATAAAAAATAATATAAAGATCTTAGAGTGTTGGTTGTGGTGTGTCACATCTGTTTACTGGCTAAGCTTTGGTACCTTATGGAGACTTTACTGGCCGAATCGGTAGTTATTGTTGTGAAAGAAATTTTTACTTGGCCTACAGGGAAGAGGTTGGTCCTGATGCAGCTAGGAAATTCCTTGGTCATACTCAATGGCTGGTCAATTACTGGCTTCTTCAGAATGGTTTTACCATTGGAATTGGTGACACAATTGCTGATTCATCAACAATGGAAAAAATTAATGAAACTATATCTCAAGCCAAAACTGCTGTGAAAGATCTTATCCGGCAGTTCCAGGAAAAAAAGTTGGACCCTGAACCTGGCCGGACTATGACCGAGACATTTGAGAACAGGGTTAACCAGGTACATTAAAGACTTGATAATAATTTTTAATTTTTGTTTGATGCTCTGTCAGTATACCTTTTATCTGTCTTACTCATAATCTTTTCTTGCAGGTCTTAAATAAAGCTCGTGATGATGCTGGAAGTAGTGCTCAAAAGAGTTTAGCAGAAACCAATAACCTTAAGGCCATGGTGACAGCAGGATCCAAAGGAAGTTTCATTAATATATCTCAAATGACAGCATGTGTCGGTCAGCAAAATGTAGAAGGGAAGCGGATTCCTTTTGGATTTGATGGGCGGACATTGCCACATTTCACCAAAGATGATTATGGTCCTGAAAGTCGTGGATTTGTGGAGAATTCGTATCTGCGTGGGTTGACTCCTCAAGAGTTCTTTTTCCATGCCATGGGAGGAAGGGAAGGTCTTATTGATACTGCTGTGAAGACATCAGAAACTGGATACATTCAGAGGCGATTAGTAAAAGCTATGGAGGATATTATGGTTAAATATGATGGAACAGTCCGAAATTCGTTGGGTGATGTTATACAATTTCTGTATGGAGAAGATGGTATGGATGCTGTATGGATAGAATCGCAGAAGCTAGATTCCTTGAAAATGAAGAAAGCAGAATTTGATAGGACTTTCAAGTATGAAATTGACGATGAAAACTGGAATCCTACATACCTAAGTGATGAACATCTCGAGGACTTGAAAGGTATTCGGGAATTGCGTGATGTATTTGATGCAGAATATTCGAAACTTGAGTCTGACAGAAACCAACTCGGGACAGAAATTGCAACTAATGGTGATAGCACTTGGCCATTACCTGTTAACATCAAGAGGCATATCTGGAATGCGCAGAAGACTTTTAAAATTGACTTGCGCAAGATTTCAGATATGCACCCTGTTGAAATTGTCGATGCTGTTGATAAGTTACAGGAGAGGCTGTTGGTTGTTCCTGGTGATGATGCGTTGAGTGTGGAAGCACAGAAAAATGCAACACTGTTCTTTAACATTTTGCTTCGCAGCACACTTGCTAGTAAAAGAGTTTTGGAGGAATACAAGCTCAGCCGTGAGGCTTTTGAGTGGGTTATTGGTGAGATCGAATCGAGGTTTTTACAATCGCTAGTGGCCCCTGGGGAAATGATTGGTTGTGTTGCTGCTCAATCGATTGGAGAACCTGCTACGCAGATGACTCTGAACACCTTTCATTATGCTGGTGTCAGTGCAAAGAACGTTACACTCGGTGTTCCCAGGTTGCGTGAGATTATTAATGTAGCTAAAAGGATCAAAACACCATCCCTATCAGTATATCTTACACCGGAATCTAGCAAATCAAAAGAGGGGGCTAAGACTGTGCAGTGTGCTTTGGAGTATACTACTCTTAGGAGTGTCACTCAAGCTACGGAAGTCTGGTATGACCCAGATCCAATGAGTACTATCATTGAAGAGGACTTTGAATTTGTGAGGTCCTACTATGAAATGCCAGATGAAGATGTCTCTCCGGATAAGATATCTCCTTGGCTGCTTCGTATAGAACTGAATCGTGAGATGATGGTTGATAAGAAATTGAGTATGGCAGATATTGCGGAGAAGATCAACCTTGAGTTTGATGATGACCTGACTTGCATCTTCAATGATGATAATGCTCAAAAACTAATCCTTCGAATTCGCATTATGAACGATGAGGGACCAAAGGGAGAATCGCAAGATGAATCAGCTGAAGATGATGTTTTCCTTAAAAAGATTGAGAGCAACATGCTGACAGAAATGGCGCTCAGAGGTATTCCGGACATCAACAAGGTTTTCATTAAACAGGCTAGAAAAAGCAAGTTTGATGTGGATGGAGGGTTCAAGACATCTGAGGAGTGGATGTTGGATACAGAAGGAGTTAATCTCTTAGCTGTTATGTGCCACGAAGATGTGGATCCAAAGAGGACAACAAGCAATCACTTGATTGAAATTATTGAAGTTCTTGGAATTGAGGCAGTTCGTAAAGCTTTGTTGGATGAACTCCGTGTTGTGATATCGTTTGATGGTTCTTATGTGAATTACCGCCATCTTGCCATCTTGTGTGATACAATGACTTATCGTGGACATCTGATGGCTATCACTCGACATGGTATCAATAGAAATGACACTGGGCCTTTGATGAGATGTTCTTTTGAAGAAACAGTTGATATTCTGTTAGATGCTGCGGCTTATGCTGAGACAGACTGCTTACGTGGTGTTACCGAGAACATAATGCTGGGTCAACTTGCACCGATTGGGACAGGAGACTGCGAACTGTATCTAAATGACGAGATGCTGAAAAATGCAATTGAACTTCAGCTCCCTAGCTATATGGATGGTCTTGAATTTGGAATGACTCCTGCTCGTTCACCAGTGTCAGGCACTCCTTACCATGAAGGCATGATGTCCCCAAACTACCTATTGAGTCCAAATATGCGCTTGTCACCAATTTCAGATGCGCAATTTTCTCCATATGTTGGTGGAATGGCCTTTTCGCCTTCTTCATCTCCAGGATATAGCCCATCATCCCCTGGGTACAGTCCTACATCCCCTGGTTACAGTCCGACTTCACCTGGATATAGCCCGACCTCTCCCGGTTATAGTCCCACTTCGCCTACCTACAGTCCCAGTTCTCCTGGCTATAGCCCAACAAGCCCTGCTTATTCTCCTACAAGTCCTTCCTATTCTCCCACCTCTCCGAGCTATAGTCCAACATCTCCTAGCTACAGCCCAACGTCACCAAGCTACAGTCCGACATCTCCAAGCTACAGCCCGACTTCCCCAAGTTACAGTCCGACTTCACCTGCTTACAGCCCAACTTCGCCAGCGTATAGCCCGACGTCACCTGCATACAGCCCAACCTCTCCTTCTTACAGCCCGACTTCACCATCCTACAGCCCAACATCACCTTCTTACAGCCCTACTTCACCGTCCTACAGCCCCACATCACCTTCTTACAGTCCTACTTCACCCGCATACAGCCCCACTTCACCTGGCTACAGCCCAACTTCCCCAAGTTACAGTCCAACATCACCAAGCTATGGGCCTACGTCTCCAAGCTACAATCCTCAATCTGCCAAATACAGTCCGTCTCTAGCTTACTCTCCTAGCAATGCAAGACTATCACCAGCTAGCCCTTACAGTCCTACTTCTCCAAATTACAGGTAACTAGTAACCCGTGTTTTGACTTCTCTTAATTTATATACTTCTATGAAGCATCTCTTATCCGTGGTGATATTGTGTCATTCTTTGCAGCCCGACATCACCATCATACTCACCCACATCTCCATCTTATTCACCTTCAAGTCCAACATACAGTCCCAGCAGGTTTTGACTTTTACCCGTTTGAAAATATTAAATCTATTGTACGCATTGATCTGAATTGATAGATTAGTCTATAGCATCTGAAATTTTGCGAAGCGTAACCGTGGTTCTTAATAAAATGTGTCTCAGCCCGTACAGCTCAGGAGCAAGCCCTGACTATAGCCCAAGCGCAGGCTACTCACCGACACTTCCTGGTTATTCCCCGTCATCCACGGGTCAGTATACACCACATGAGGGCGATAAAAGTGACAAGAATGGAAAAGATGGCAGTAAGGATGATAAAAGCAACCCTTGAAAGAGAGCAAAGAGAGATTCTAAGTTTTTAGGTAACGTCTAAATCTATTGGAACCATTTGGCTCTAACCTCCCACTAGCTCACAAGCTTAGCCACATGGCATTTCGTAGGGGGATAAATTCAGACAGTAGAAGCTGAGAAAAAGGAAGAAACGGTTCCACAAGTGATCCTCTCAGGGAAACTTTATGACAAAGGTTTTCCATAATTTCTGTGAGTTGTAAATGATTCTAAACCTATCCACAAATCCATCCAATTCTCACTCCCCCAAGAAAAGAAAATAATATAAACAAAAAAATAATCATATTATAAGCTTTGGGTTTTTCTTCGGGGTTTGTTATGTTCGATTTCAGAAAGTAAACATGTGATCATTTGTAATACATGAAAGGATTCTTTTTGTTACTGTTGCTTCTTTAAGTAGATATGAATCGAGAATACTTTTGTCCTTCGTTCCGACATATATTACAATCACATGTCACCACTTTAAACAGCTAGACTTTCCAATATCTGTTAAACTTCTTTTTTCGCATCATCATTTGCCTTATTGTTTATAAATAATTCGAATTTTGAAGACTAATAGTCTAATGGATACGGTGGGTTGAGATCTCAGATTCGCATTGCTGGTTTTGACTTTTGTCTTTTTTTATTATCTGTCAAAAACCAGAAAAATATCTCATCATTTTCAACAACCAATATTATATTAGATTTGTTGTCTAGAAAGTTATTGGTGCAAGCTTTTTAAATCAAATGCGTCATTAGTAGATTTTTTGAATTAAGTTCAGTTTAATCCCAGTGATTGGGATTAAAGAATCAAAATTAAGAACGTGTGAAGTGCAACTGCTCTCAGATCTACACGAAATGAAAGTCGACAATGAAACAGACAACTACCTATCACGTCGTAACTCCACGTGTCCTTCTTCTTCTTCCTCTTCATCCCTTGTCTTTTCTCTCTCAAATCATTTCAACTAATTTAATAAATATCTTAATTACAAAATACAAAAAAAAACAAAACACTTTCTCACTCGATCCAATTAACAAAAATCAATAAACTTTCAAAATCCTTCTGCAACAGCAACAAAGAACCGGAGCCCTGCTTGTTAGGGTTTTCGGTTTTTGTTGGCTTTTTCTAAACACAATTTTGTTTATTCTTCCTCATTTCTTCCTCCTGTAAACATGGCGGAAAAGATATCAGAAGATGTAATGCTTCTACATGGTGACCTCGATTTGAAAATTGTTAAGGCGAGGAAGTTACCTAACATGGATATGTTCTCAGAACATATGCGCCGTTGCTTAACGGCTTGTAACGCCTGTACTAAACCTAACGTTGATGAAGGAGAAGATCGCAGAGATAGAGGCGGAGCTGATGATAAAAACATCCGTGGTCACCGGAAAGTTATCACCAGCGATCCGTACGTAACCGTTGTTGTTCCTCAAGCGACTCTTGCTAGGACTCGTGTTTTGAAAAACGCACAAGATCCTCATTGGGACGAGCATTTCAACATATCATTGGCACATCCTTTGGCTCATCTCGAGCTCCAGGTTAAGGACGACGATGTTTTCGGTGCGCAAATCATTGGCTCGGTTAAGATTCCTGTTCAGAAAATTGCATCGGGGGAACGCATTTCTGGTTGGTTTCCTGTACTTGGTGCTTCTGGAAAACCGCCTAAGACAGATACAGCTCTTTTCATTGATATGAAATTCACTCCGTTCGACCAGATCCATAGTTACCGGTGTGGAATTGGCGGAGATCCGGAACGTAGAGGTATTAAACGGACTTATTTCCCTGTGAGGAAAGGAAGTCAGGTGAGGCTTTACCAAGACGCTCACGTAATGGACGGAATGTTGCCGGAAATTGGGTTGGATAATGGGAAAGTTTATGAGCACGGAAAGTGTTGGGAAGATATATGTTATGCTGTATCTGAAGCTCACCATATGATTTACATTGTTGGTTGGTCTGTCTTCCACAAGATTAAGCTGGTTAGAGAACCTACAAGGAAATTACCAAGAGGTGGTGATTTGACGCTTGGGGAATTGCTGAAATACAAGTCGGAGGAAGGTGTTCGAGTGTTGCTACTTGTGTGGGACGATAAGACTTCTCATGATAAGTTCGGGATAAGCACGGTAAGTGTTCCTTGGATTAGTTTTTGCCAATTTTTTAGCTTTAGAGTTACTAGTTGCAATGATAGCTTTCTGCCTGAGTGTCCAATTTGATAGAATTGACGTTCTTAGTGATGTTTTCATTTTCTTCTTTTTTTTTTGCAGCCTGGAGTTATGGGGACACATGATGAAGAAACTAGGAAGTTCTTCAAGCATTCTTCTGTGATATGCGTATTGTCACCTCGCTATGCCAGCAGTAAGCTTGGTTTGTTCAAACAACAGGCAAGTCCTAGCTCTTCTAAATGTATGTTCTTTGACGTTTTGTCTGGTATTGATGGGAGCTTTTTGACAAGTTGGGAATTAGTGAATTTGGCCGTTTGCTTTCAGTTATAAGATATACCTTGACTCTAATTCATGTCGTGGTATCGTTTCTCACTAGCCTAGTTAAAAGAACTTTTCACATGTGGGTATCAAAATGTTTTGGCAATTTCATGTTCTGCATAGCTATTAACTTGCGATGGAATTTCCTTTTTGCTCTCTGAGGTTTGATGTTTTGTTTAATTCCCAGGTTGTTGGCACTCTCTTCACGCATCATCAAAAGTGTGTTCTCGTAGACACTCAGGCTGTTGGTAATAATCGCAAGGTCACAGCTTTTATTGGAGGGATTGATCTTTGTGATGGCCGTTATGACACACCTGAGCATAGGATACTCAACGATCTTGAGACTGTATTTAAGGATGATTTCCACAATCCTACATTTCCAGTGAGTATATAAGTATTCGTCCGTTGTTTTCAAGCTACAATCTTATTTCCTTTCATGACTGATTCATATTCTGTTTCAATTCCTCAGGCTGGTACTAAGGCTCCAAGACAACCTTGGCACGATTTGCACTGTAGGATAGAGGGGCCTGCGGCATATGATGTTCTCATAAACTTTGAGCAGCGATGGAGAAAGGCTACACGTTGGAAGGAGTTTAGCTTACGTCTAAAGGGGAAAACTCACTGGCAAGATGATGCTTTGATCCGAATAGGACGCATATCATGGATTTTAAGTCCAGTGTTTAAATATTTGAAGGATGGTACTTCAATTGTTCCAGAGGATGATCCGTGTGTTTGGGTTTCTAAAGAAGATGATCCAGAGAACTGGCATGTTCAGGTCCGTCTAGATTTCTTCCAAACAGTTATCTATCATGTAACAAATTTTGTTAATTTGATCTAAACATGCAGTTTCTTTGACTTTCAGATATTCCGTTCTATCGACTCAGGATCTGTGAAAGGATTTCCAAAATATGAAGATGAGGCTGAGGCACTGGTTGGTAGATCAACTCTTTGCTTTATTAATAATTTCCCTTGAAAATCGCTTGTTATTCAATCGAATTGCTGTTTATAAGCCATTGTCACCATATGGTATAAATTGCACTGTTTACTGCAGAATCTGGAGTGTGCTAAGCGACTCGTAGTAGATAAAAGCATCCAGACTGCATACATCCAGGCAATCAGATCTGCTCAGCATTTTATATATATCGAGAATCAGTATTTCTTGGGGTCTTCTTATGCTTGGCCTTCGTATAAAGATGCAGGTATGTCGTGATTTTTATGGACAGGTCTTAGATTCAAACAAAAATAATTCTCGCACTGCATGGGGAAAATAAAATAAACCGCTTAAAGTTTAAGCTCAGTCTCATTTGCTAGTTTTGTTTACCTGAATGCTACCTGGGCTACATTTGCCATCTGTAAACAGAATCGAATGAATTTTTTCGCTCGTGAATTTACTGATCATGCATTTTTGAATGACCAGGAGCTGACAACCTTATACCTATGGAATTGGCACTAAAGATTGTTAGTAAAATCAGAGCTAAAGAAAGATTTTCTGTTTATGTCGTCATTCCACTGTGGCCTGAAGGCGACCCAAAGTCTGGACCTGTGCAAGAAATTCTATATTGGCAGGTAAGACTATCAGCTGAGGGAAAGATTAGACACATGTATTATATAATTTCTTCCATTTCTTTTCGAGAGAAGTAATGTTTCTGCTAAAAAACATCTTTGTTGCAGAGCCAAACAATGCAGATGATGTATGAAGTTATAGCGAAAGAATTGAAATCAATGCAATCAGATGCTCATCCTCTCGATTACCTTAACTTTTATTGCCTTGGTAAACGAGAGCGACTTCCAGAAGATATGCCAGCCACCAATGGCAATGTGGTAAAATCTTATAAGCCTAAAGTCTGCTTCATTGACAAAAGCTCTAGCTTACAGATAGAGAAATCATACATATAGTAGTATTCAGTGAAACAATTCCTTATGATCTTTTTTTCTTTTGTGCAGATATCAGATTCTTATAAGTTCCAGCGTTTCATGATATACGTGCACGCAAAGGGGATGATAATAGATGATGAGTATGTACTCATGGGATCTGCTAATATCAACCAAAGATCTATGGCTGGAACAAAAGATACTGAAATTGCTATGGGCGCATATCAACCTCATCATACATGGACTCACAAGGGAAAACACCCACGTGGCCAGGTTTCCCTTCCTCCTATTTTCATCATCATCTATACCAAAACCAAACCTTAAAACTTTCGCTAGAATTGATAGCATTCGATTTTGCAATAAACCATGATCTGAATCGTTCTAAGGCCAAAGTAGATGCTTAGAAGTTGTGTTTCTGTTCTAGATTCTTGAACACGTGAATAGTTATATCATATTGATGGAGTGATAATAAGACAAGTGGTTTAATGACATCTCTATCTACACAGGTGTATGGATACAGAATGTCACTATGGGCAGAGCATTTAGGCAAAACAGGAGATGAATTTGTGGAGCCGTCAGATCCAGAATGTGTTAAGACCGTAAACGAAATATCTGAAGGAAACTGGAAGAAGTTTATTGATTCAGAATTCTCAGAGCTACAAGGTCACTTAATAAAGTATCCCTTACAAGTAGACAGTGATGGTAATGTGAGCCCTCTTCCTGATTACGACAGTTTCCCAGATGTTGGTGGTAAAATCATTGGAGCTCATTCCATGGCTCTCCCAGATACTTTAACCACATAATTTAATGTTTCAAATGTTGTTAATTGTAAGTAAATCTCTGCTTTTTTTAAGGGTCTCTTTTGATCCTGAAAAAGCTGAAAAGTGTTGTGTGAGTTGTACATTTTACTGTGTTGTTGTTTTATTCATTTGTGATTGTCTTTGGTTGCAAAATAGAGATAGTGTTGAGGAAAAATAATGAGGATATTCTATTTTTTCTGGGGCTTTATTCGATTAATGATGCTCTCTGTGTTTCTTGTATTCGGTTCTGTTAAACCGAATCTAAACCATCAGATCCATATTCTTAAATCTTAATTATATATAACCGGTGTTAATTTTCGGTGTACAAGAAAGCCTGAGACCGTAATTGTTTGCCACGTGCAATCACACTACTCGTTATGATATAAATATTTAAAGAAATAAAGTTCATCTGTAGAGAAGGGGGAAATAGAAAACTCCCTAACGTTTTCTGCTTTGTCGCTTACACTTAAACCCTAATTCTCTCCGTCTCGATCGCAATCTGGGTTTTTCGTCGGCAATGGTAAACTTCTAGGACGAAAAATACCTCTATCTTCTTCTTGATCTACGTTTGATGTTTACCAGGAAAATTGAGGTAAATTTTATTTCGTTTTGCAGGCAGATTCTCCTGATAAAAGGTTAGATTTGAAATTCTGTTGCTTCGCATTTCAGAGACGTTATTCCAACAGAAATTCTTCTTTTTTTGGGGTTTTATGCGTTTATAAAATGTTGGAACTGAATTTTGGCTGTTAACTCTGACTTGATGGATTTGCGACTTTTGACCTTTTACAGATCTAATATTTGTAGCTGTGTTGATTTTGTTTTGCTGCAAATAGTATCTGGTCGGATCTTGTAGCTCATAGTACTCTAATTAGATGGGGTTCTGAAGTAAGAAGTTTCAGCGAGATATACTGTGTCCGTAATAGTGTGTGAATTTTCTTGTTTTTGTATCAGGGATTCACGATCTCCTTCACCCCGAAAAGATCGAGGTAGATTTATGTCTAGATCTAGATCCAGGTCCAGGCTTAGGTCAAGGTCTAGATCCAGTTCTTTGCCAAGGCCCGTATCTCCATCAAGAAGCCGTGGAAGGTTAGTTATTGCTATACTTTAGGGTTTCCTTTCTCAGTTTCTTGGGTATGTCACTACGATTTTTTCACAAGAATATTACTTGGTAATCTTTTTTCTCTTAATTTCACTCTTTCTAGGTCAAGGTCAAGAAGCCGTGGAAGGTTGGCTCTAGCTTTCTTTCTCCATCTGAGTCTGCACTGTCTTGTATTATTTAGTTGGACTTATAGTTTCTAATGTTTTAGTTTTTATATCTGAATGGATTTTGGTTTACAGGAATGATATTGAAAACCCTGGTACTACTCTCTATGTGACTGGCCTATCTACAAGAGTCACTGACAAGGATCTTGAAGCACATTTCTCAAAGGAAGGAAAGGTGATAAGTTCTAAAGCTAATTCTCCTTTATCATAACGCCTGTTTAATGAAATTTATTTTCTTCCTCTGCATTTACTTTCACATACTGTCCTTAATCATGTATTATGGTTTCGGTTTTATAGGTTGTGTCTTGTTTTCTTGTAATGGAGCCACGTACCCGTGTGTCTCGTGGTTTTGCCTTTGTTACAATGGATAGCCAAAAAGATGCTGAGCGATGCATAAAGTATCTCAACCAGTCTGTACTAGAAGGGCGATACATTACTGTCGAAAGGGTAAAATTTTCATGCTCCACTTATTTTGTTGGCAATATGATATATACATTCGATGTCATTATCTGCTGTTAACTTGGAGGTTTTCTGACATTCAGAAAATATTGCGTCAAGCAACAATCAGAGATCATATGAGTACTCATCGTTGCCCAACATCATTAAGTGAAACACAGCTTGATCAATCAAATCGCCAGCTTAAACAGCTTTTTCAAATGATCTGTTCCAACTAATCATAAGCAACTATATTGCCTCAACTCTCAACTCTCAACTAATCAAAGGACATTATCAAGTATCAACAACTATTAGTCAAGTGTTTCTCCTGCCTAGGATGCATCATGTTTCCTTGAATTTACCATGGCTTTTTGTAACTTGAAAGTTATGTCCATGAAATGAGGTTTCTGTTCTTTGTGTTATCTTCAGTCTCGAAGAAAGCGCCCAAGAACTCCCACCCCAGGTCACTATCTTGGCCTGAAAAGCTCCAGAGAAAGCGGTGAGTAGACATTTGAAGCCTCTGTTAAAAACTGTTGAGTCTCTTGACAAACTGAAAAAGTTGCTAACTGTTGTGTAATGATATTCTGTTGTGGAAAAAGACCGAGCAGGGCATAGCAGTAGAGGGAGGCATTATGATCGTGATGATTACAGAGACCGAAGGTCACCAAGACGTGACTATTCACCTCGTGATGGAAGACGGTCTAGAAGAGATCGGTCTTACTCTCCATATGGAAGAAGCCCAGAGAGAAGGTCAGAAAGGTCAGAGAGGGAAAGAAAATATCAATCCCGTGGCTCCAGATGACCTCTTTCACCCTCTCAACAAAGAAATTCTCTATTGAGTTAGGTTGTGTAATTGATCATCGTTGAATTAGCATAAAGATTATGTCAGAAGACACTTTGGGTTTCATGTCTTTTCTGTTGTTGCTTTTGAAACATATGCTGCTCAACGCAGTGAAGTGAAAACTGCAAAACTGTAATAGCTTCTCTATCTGTCTCTACCCTACTTGCTTTCAAGTGAATCAGAACATTTTGTGTTATCAGATTGTTTTCAAATTATTGTTTGCAACAGAGCTTCGAACTTTCAAAACTCAAAAAATGAAATTTAAAACCTCTACAAGTATCTTCACTTGGAATATCTAAAACAATCATTAAGAATTGGAGTATTTATGCCAACAAAGCAACATAAGAATACATCTTCTGGCAATATAAAACCTAGAACGCCTCTCTTTAACCATTGCTAAACAACCTTTATTCCTCTCCATTGATTCTCTGCAACAACCTTCTTCGATCTTTTTCCTCTTTCTCCTCATCTTTGTCGTCGATGAACATTGCCCCATGTTTCCCTCTCCTTTATTTCGTTGCTTCCCACTGTAAAGTACTTTTGTGCTCTCTGGAGAGACGAATATTCGTTCTTAAAGAGAAAAATGGAGAAGCAGCAAAATTAAAGGGATCCAAAAGTGAAAAAGAGTGGAGAGGAGAAGAAATAAAATGATAGAACACTATAAATAGAAGAGTGGTGGAGCAATGATAATGCGTCAAATGACGTTCAACGTCATTAACGTCTTTTATTAATTTTACGTTTTCTTCAAAAAAAATAATAATATATTAGTTGCTTTTGCTACTGCACTTACGCCACTAAACAAATCCACAAACGCTTTAACATTTTTAGTTACTTAAATCCTTAGAATGATTGTCTTTGTGTCTATTTCATGAAGTAAACTAATTAAAGTTATTCAGATATGTAATGTAATTAAGTGGACAAAAAGATAGTTACATATACGGTTGTTACGTATTAATATCTCCCGGATTTGATAAACCTCAGGTGGTTTATATCTTTCCTACACGTTTCCTCTAATGATTGGTAGCCTTCTGTATAAGTATAAATATGACCTTTGCCTTTTCCGAGTCTTATATCGACAAATTAATTTCTTAAGCTTAATCTCTAATATTGTCCTTAGAGATGTTAAAAATGGGCTTTCAGCCTATGGATACCCAGAATCCACAAAAAATTACTGGTTATTTTATCTATTTTTAAGTAAAAAAAAAACTAGGTTTAAAACAGGTTTGATAGCCATGATTCTAAAATTCTATATAAGTTTATTTATTGGATAATAGTACCGTTGAGTTTTTCTTTAATAAATTTTTTAAAATAAATAATATTGTTTTAGTAATTTAAATGAAAAATGATAGTTGATTTACGATATAAAAATAAGAGAGAAGTAAAAAAGAGAAGAAAAATAAAGAGATAGAAAAAATAAAGAGAAAGAAAAAAAAGGATAAAAAGTAAAATAAAGAAGAGAAGATACAAAAAAATAAGAAAGAAAATAAAAAATGATGAGAAATAAAAAAGAGTAGAGAAGTAAAAAAAATTAAGAGAGTAAAAAGAGGAGAGAGAATTAAAAAAAGTGAGAGAGTAAAAATGTGAGAGAAAATAAAAAAGAAGAGAGAAAAGAAAAAAGAGGAGAGAGAGTAAAAAAGAAAAGAGAAGTAAAAAATATGAGAGAGAGTAAAAAAAATGAGAGATAGAAGAAATAAGAGAGATAAGTAAAAAAGGAGAGAGAAGAAAAAATAGGAGAGTGAAGTAATAAAGATAAGAGAAAGTAAAAAAGATGAGAGAGAGTAAAAACAAAGAGAAAGAAAAAATGAGGAGAAAGTATTTAAATGAATTATTTTTGTAAAAATAACTAAACTTGGGTATCCGGGTACCCATGAATAACCTATAATTTGATGAGTTTTTTCTGGGTTATCCAAAATCTCATATTTTTTTGGATTTTTTAAATATAAGATTTATATACAGAAGCTTAAACTGAACTTGGGCTGCTGAGTTTTTTTACCACCAGAACATCTCTAATTGTAATAATTTCGTGGATTTTTTATATTTATTTTGAATGAATTTAGTTAAGGTTAAAGTTTTTGAAGAAGTTTGATTGGTATATTATTGGTTGATTGCTTGATAGGACTATCAAATTAATAAAGTAGTATGAGAATTAAATTATAATTTTGGTTGTTAGTTAGTTAATATAAGAAGGACGCAAAAGCAACGTCAGCATGAACTGTTGGAAGGGAATAAAATATCTGGAAGAAGAGAAACAGTAACCAATCATTAATACTTGATTGCTTTTCACCACGTCAGCATATTTCTTTTGACAGCTGTATAATATTCTCTCTGATCTATATTATAAAACTGGTTAGTTGGTAAGCCCACCAAACAAATATGGGCCACATGGGCCCAGTCAAATATGGTCCATTGCGTTAGGATTGAAATTTAAAAGGCCTAAACAATACTTACTATAAGGCCCATTTTGGTAAAGAAAGTACAATTGGAATCAAAAGTCAACTACAAAGGACCATTATTATGTAGGGAAAAAGAGAAAAAAACACTCATAAATCATGTGTTGTTGTAACACGACCACTTTAATGTAATTTAACAATCAAACTTATCTACAACGTCAGAAATAGCTATTATAACAAATTGTGAAATAAAAACCGTGAATATGTCATCATATCATATCACAAGTTGTGTAGCAAAATACAAAAGAAAAAAAAGAAAGTCACCACTATCTCCTCAATCAGCACATACCACACATTTTTCACAAACCAAAAAAAATAAAATAAATAAATAAAATAAAACTCCATTATCCATTTTTTATTTTCATATATTTTTAAAAGAGTATTCCCGTGACCCACAGTAATGTGGACCCTACATATTGACGTGGACAAGCTCTACGTGTTACACAGCGAAACGTTCATTGTCCTCCCTGGCTTTTAACCGGAAACACCAACAGTCTATTCTCTCTTCTCCCTTCTCTCTCCAATTGTTCAGTCTCGCTTGCTTTTTACCTTTATTTGAATCTTGGATCATTCTCTTTTTTGGATCGAAGAAGGGATCATACTGTTGTGTATTTTCACGTTTTTTAGTTCGTTCGTTCGATGGCGATCAAAGAGGAGACGGAGGAGAGTTGCGGAAGCAGAGCTGTGGTGGCTTCTGTGTCTAAGGAAACTCCGAGGCAGCAGCGTATGAAACTCGAGGTTTACGGTGAAGTTCTTCAACGAATTCAGGAATTCAATTACGAAGAAGCTAAATTCCCTGGTTTTGATGATCAACTCTGGCTTCATTTCAATCGTCTTCCTGCTCGGTATAACCTAAGTTTCTTCTTCTTTTCTATTTTTGTTTGTGAATTTCTTACTTGTTGCTTCTGATCTATATATAGGTTTTTGGGATCATTGATTTTACGTAGTTTTTGGATTATGGATTCTACTTTCATCAATTTTGTATTGGTATTTGTAATTTAGACATCGGTCGGTTCTCTGAATTGGTATTTGTAAATTTATTGTTTAAAACAAAGATGATAACTTTCTTGCATTTTCTTTAACAAGTATATTCGTAGGTTTGCTTGCTAGTTTTCCCCATTTTCTCATTTATTGGTAGTACTGATGATGCATGTTTACTTATTTTGTGTGTAGATATGCTCTGGATGTCAATGTTGAAAGAGCAGAAGATGTTCTCACTCATCAGAGATTGCTGAAATTGGCTGAAGATCCTGCAACTAGACCTGTTTTTGAAGTTCGTTGTGTTCAGGTGAATAAACCATCTATTACTTTTCAGCTTTTCTTTGTCTTCTTTGAAGCTGCATGATCCATTCCTGACTTAATATCCTTACTTTGTTTGTTTCTTTCTTACAGGTTTCTCCCACAATTAATGGAAACTCTGGTGACACTGATCCCTCAGATCCCGCGGAGAAGGAAGATGCTCAAAGCTCTTACCACTCGAGTAGGCAAGGATATATGCAGTTCTATCAAAATTTTGGCTGATCTTTACACGTTTTCACTATCATTTACCTCCTTTTTGACTAGTTTCTTCCTTCCTGTTGAAAGGGTTCTTGCACCTCCAACTTTTGGTTCTTCTCCGAATTTCGAGGCGCTTACTCAAGCCTACAAAAATCATGCTGAAGACGATGATAGTGCTGTCAATGATTTGCCACTTTCGCGGTGAGCATCTTGTATGCATATAAATAAAGATGAGTACTTTTTGTAGCATGGAATCTTCCCCTCGTGTTTTGCTGGTTGACTTGATATCATTATTCAATGATGTGTGGTGACATTATCTTTTGTTGCCTATCTTATAGACCAATGCACGAAATCACCTTTTCAACAATAGACAAGCCAAAACTCCTTAGTCAGGTTGGTAAATATTTTGTTTCTTCCATTTCTTTTATATCAACTCTGATGATGGAAACAGTTGACTTGGTGTTCGTTAACTACTGTTGTAAAATTTCTCTTCTGCTGAGTAGAGTGATAGTCATGATTCCCAAGGCCCAACATACAAATACGTATATTGTTTCTACTTGTTAAGTGCAAAAATTTCATCACAGTTTTAATGATTGATTAGGAGCAGATATAGAAAACGTTAGTTTTTTATTTCCTTTTCATTACGCCATTACCTGAGGGAGAAACTGTCTTTTATTCCAGTTAACGTCCATGCTTGGTGAACTTGGATTGAATATTCAAGAGGCTCATGCTTTCTCTACCGCAGATGGTTTCTCTCTGGACGTATTCGTTGTTGATGGTTGGTCGCAGGAGGTATAGTTTCAGTTTTCTGTATTGATCAGATAATTCAGAACCATCATCTTAGTTGTGACTGATGTATCAAGTAAATGACGTCGAAAGATATTGACCCTTGAGCAAATGACTCATGTATTAGGTAAATGACCTGTGACTCATGTATTAAATGACTTCGAAAGATATTAACCATTGCCGATGTTTCTGTCCCTGTTATCACTAAGCTAGTTGAGAACTTTATGCAATTTGGAAATACAGGAAACAGAAGATTTAAAAGATGCACTGAGGAAGGAGATAAGGAAGCTTAAGGTATCTTTTATATTTTAATTGCAATGAGCACTTTGTTATCTTCATGATATTCTTTATATTTTCTCCATGCCTCATTCTTAATTATAATAATGAAAATGCAAGTGCTCCAAAACTTAGTGCAACACTCTAATGATGTTTTGAACCAATTTTTGATACTTCTCCTCTCTCCATATTCCACACTGGCTGTTGCAGGATCAACCTTCTTCAAAACAGAAGTCTATTACATTCTTTGAGCATGACAAATCAACCAACGAGCTGGTACCTTCATGTGTTGAGATACCTACAGATGGAACTGATGAGTGGGAAATTGACATGAAACAGCTGAAAATTGGAAAAAAAGTGGCATGTGGATCACACGGGGAACTGTGAGTTTTGTCATTACAGAGATCTTTTATTATTCCTTACACAATTTCAGAAGTTGATGGCGTTATATTCTTGGGTATTCAGATATAAAGGAACCTATTGCAGTCAGGAAGTAGCTATTAAGATTCTCAAGCCTGAGCGTGTAAATGCAGAAATGCTTCGAGAGTTTTCTCAGGAAGTGTATATAATGAGGTATGCTGCAATTGATTCTCATTTTCACTCATAGTCACAGTATTCTTATTCCAATACATCTCTGAAAGTTCCATTTCATGGTCTATATTCATAAACATGCATGAGTTTCCATCATATTTCACAACTATATCCATCATCAAGCAAATATTATTCAGAGACATTGCTAATCTTTTTATAGCGATAGTTCTTGCTGATATTTTCTTATTTGTAGGAAAGTCCGGCATAAAAATGTTGTCCAATTTATTGGTGCATGCACACAATCTCCAAACCTATGCATTGTGACTGGTAAGTTCCCAGTATATTCTGAATAGAAGACTGGTTATATCTGCATTTTTTTTTCATGCTTCTTCTGTATTGGCCTGTCTGGTGATAAGTTGTCTTGGCAGGACAATGGGATTCCTGTAGTTTACTGCTTTGTGGATTCTGTAACATTTCATATTCTAGTTTTGGTTGTCATATGTATTCATGTTTGACTGATTTAATCCTTCTGTATCAGAGTTCATGACTCGGGGGAGCCTTTATGATTTTCTTCACAAACAGAAAGGTGTTTTTAAAATTCAATCTTTGCTCAAAGTGGCACTTGATGTCTCGAAAGGAATGAGCTATCTGCATCAAAACAATATAATTCACAGAGATCTTAAGACTGCTAATCTTCTTATGGACGAACATGAAGTAAGCCCCCAAATCTATGGTCACTGGTCTTGTAGTCTTTCAGAAATCTCTGGTCTCTGTTTATGTAGAATTTCACCTTGTACACCTTTATATATTATTTTTCAAGTACACAAGAATTATGCTCCATTAAGTAGAATAGAGGTACATGTTTTTAGATTCTTTGCCATTTTGAACAGGTTGTCAAGGTTGCTGATTTTGGGGTTGCCAGAGTGCAGACTCAATCAGGGGTCATGACTGCTGAAACAGGAACATACCGATGGATGGCTCCAGAGGTCATTGAACATAAACCGTATGATCACAGGGCAGATGTCTTCAGTTACGCAATTGTGTTGTGGGAACTTTTGACTGGAGAAGTAAGACTTAAATTTCTCTCTCTATATATATGAGTGCTAAAAGTTGCTAAATTCGTTAACTTCTGCCATTGACACTGTCTTTTCTTTCTGGTATTTAATGGATGAATACAGCTCCCATATTCTTACTTGACTCCACTACAAGCTGCTGTTGGCGTCGTCCAAAAGGTATCATGTATATGTTTAAACTTCTTTCCTCGTACTTTGTTGTGCGGTTTCAAACCTAACGACTCATAAATCTTTTATAGGGACTTCGACCGAAAATTCCAAAGCAAACACACCCAAAACTGACTGAACTTCTTGAGAAATGCTGGCAGCAAGACCCAGTTCAAAGACCCAATTTTGCAGAAATCATAGAAATGCTTAACCAGCTAATCCACGAGGTAATTACTCTTATCCTTGCAATTCTCTGCCCAATTGAACTCGTACCACTAGGGTTTTGTGTAAAACTATAATGTAAATGCAGGTTGCAGAAGAGGAGCGCCACAAGGGTAAACATGGTGGCTACTTTTCAGGCCTAAGAAAAAACCATCATTGATACTCACAAGCACGCTGAGACTTTTGATTTGATCGGTTTGATAGAGCTCTGCTCACTTCTTGTCTTTCTTTGTATGACTATAGAATATTTTGTTGGAACCTCACTCTTTTTGTATATTTTTTTGTGAAACTTTCTTTCTCTTTCTTTCTGTAACAGTTTTTTTTTGAGACGAGGATGCGACTGACTTGCATGGCGAGTCGATAAAAGAAAAGCCAATCTTTTAAGCGGCTGCTATATTTTTTTGTTACATTACTGTCTCCAGTTTATGTTAAAACCTGAACAATTCCATTTAGATACACAAACACTTGTGTTAAGAACATGTACATATTTATTAATTTATTACAAAAGATGGTTGTTCATGTTTGTTTTTGTCTTCACTCTTCTACTGGTAGGTGATTCTCTGTCCAGGCTACGTATCCTCCAGCAACGTCTGTGATCGCAGTGAAGCCCTGAACATGCCGCAGCTTTAAACTATTAACTGTTTGAACTGGTTTAATCACTAAGCTATATAAGGTTCAAGTAAATCACACTTACAGCTGTGAGAAGATCAGTTGAAGCCATGAAAGATCTCTGCCCGCTCTCGCAACCCTGCATTAGTTGATTACATGCCTCAGAGATGTTAAAGAAGAAGATTGTTTTTAGTTTCCGATTGTCAACAAAATAGAGAACTTACAATGATGATTTCGTCGTGTTTCCTGAAATGAGACGAGACCTGTCTTAGAAAACTCGGGTTCTTGACCATTCCTACAACATTTTTGGCTTAGTGTTACTTCTAAGTTTCACATTTTCACATTTTCAACTGTTTTCAATACAGAAATCTAAAAAGTAGACAGCTCGGGATAAGCCTCCGCGTCCAAAAAAGAAAGCGAAGCCCGATGCTTCCGCTTCGTCTCTCCCTCCTTCCATCCCGCTTTCCGAGGGTCAAACCCCTTCGCCAGTCCCGGCTTCTCCGGTGGTTGTGAGCTCGGCTCCTCCTACAGACGTGCAAACCTCAGTTCCCCCTGAAGCTAGCACAACTGAAATCATTTAGGATTCTGCGAACCCTAATGAGCGTGAAGTTTCTTCTCCTGCTACCAATGTTTGCGATTCGAGTTGGGCAGACCTTAACCACCTCTGGCACTAAGATGCAGAGAAGAGCTGAACCCTTTGTTTTGGATTCTGGTGAACTTTGTGTCAAAATGGCTGATGAGGTAGTCACCAAAAACAAGAGTCGATGGGCCAACTCCATCTTGGCTCAATTCCACAGCATTGCTCCTCCTCTTCCTCTTCATCGTCGTCCACAAGTGAAGTATCTACTACAAATAGTTCGACATACAACTGGTACACCGGACTCGGTGGCCTTGGGATGTTAGACACAGCCTATTTGACTTACTCAAGGTCACTGACTCCGATGAGTTTTGCCCTATTGGTGGTGGCACTTGCAGTGATGTCTTGAACAGCGATTATGCCGTCGTTTTTGGTATTATGCATCGCTTTATTGTCTCTAGCGTATAAATCTATCTAGTTCCGGTTTGTATTACGCTGTAGACGTTCGAGATTGTATGAATTTAGGCAATTCTGACTAGAGTTTCAGAGATTTTGTGTTTGTTTTGACTAAACCTGGGAAAATTGATGTACGTTTGATCTACTCCTATTGTAGATATTTGATAACGAAGGCATGATTAGATCCTTACTAAATACTTTCATGATTAGGCTTTTTTGTGGCACAGAAATGTCTATTTGACACACATTGGTTTGCCAGTATAATATGTTAAGATTTGTTGAAAGCTTAAGTTAATAAAATCATTTTACATATTGTTAGGTGTTCCTCTCCCAGTGATTGGATTTGTTATGTATGGCTTAGTAACTGCACTAAGTGCAGAGCTTGGGGAAGGGAATATACCTTTTGGAATCAGTAAGACCAATGGGCGTTTTGCGTTATTTGGAATCACAACTGCAATGGCGTCGGCTAGTGCATATTTTCTGTATATCCTTAGCACAAAACTCTCGGGATCATCATGCCTGTATTGTCTGGTGTCTGCCTTCTTATCATTCAGTCTATTTTTTCTCTCTGTGAAGGTATCCCGTGATTTCCTTTTCTTTTACATTTTGAATTTATTGTATTTCGACTCAGGATAACTTCTAAACTTCAATTATGCTTATGTGCTCCATATGTGTTAGGATGTGAAGTTGCAAGAGATACAGCAAGCTGTGGGATTACAAATATGCTTAGCAATCATAGTTGTTGTCTCTTTGATTGCTTCTTACAGTACTGCTCAGCCAACCGCTTCACGGTAATCTTAGTTCATAGTTTTCTTTTTAGTGTCGGCTGGCAATTTTAGTTCTTCGTAACAAGTAGGAGATAGATAGGTGCCCGAAGATGAAAGAGCCAAATCATATGGTCTCTTTAAATCTCAATGGCTTTTTGTTTCATTCCTTGCAGCTCGGGAGACATTGAACTGCCATATTTTAGAACAGAGATATGTTCATCATCGAGCCCTTACGCTATTGCATTAGCAAAACATCTAAACTACATTGGTGCTAAAATGTATGGGGCATTCTGGTGTTCTCACTACTTAGAGCAAAAAGAGGTAGTTAATTCATTCATCAACGGTTTTCCAGGAATCAGTTTCATGTGGTTTACTCTGTTCATGTAAGATCCCTCCATATGTAGATGTTTGGAAGAGAAGCGGCAAAACAACTGAATTACGTGGAATGTTTTCCCGATGGGTATAAGAAAGGAACTAAGATACTCAAAGCATGTGGAGATGCGGGGATCGAAGGATTCCCAACATGGATAATAAATGGTCAGGTGAGTGAATCCTCTGAATCCTTGGTGTACATTTCATCACATGCAGCACGTATTTCACCTCCTTTGTTGTTTAGGTCGTAAGTGGAGAACTAGAACTCGCTGACCTAGGGGAGATGTCTGGATTCAGTCCTGATCAGGCAAATGAGGGCAATCAACTCTAGTAAAATCTGTATTGTTGCGGAAAGTCTTAGGTGAATCCGTGAATGCTCTTTGCTTGGTCACCATAGCCATACATAGGATTATTCTATGCTAATGCAAGTGATTAAAGAGCCTTATTGTTGTCATAGGAGGTTAATAGCTTCATGATATCTCTCTTACCCTTCACCAAAGCATCACTTGTCATCATATAAGGGTCTTTAGGTTCCAAAAATGGTAGAATTTGAGAATCTACAGTCGTCTGTTAGTGAACCTCATATGTGTCTAATGTCTAGAAATGAGATGTTTACATAAGAGTCTCACATGTATACATCATGTGATATGCATATAAAGATTTGGTCTTTATTTGCCTCGATATATAATTTTCTATTGTAATCAGCCACTAGATAAAGTATTTTATTTTATTTCTTTCTATATTAAGATTCCATTAGATAGAGATGATAAATATGAAGATCCATTATATTATATGGCTAGATGTTGGAAAAAGCAATAATTCGATTTAAGTTTTGCTCACCATCAACGGATGAGCCAAAATAAGGTTTATCTTATCCAAAATATCAAAACTGATGTGATGAGAGAGACGTAACGCCTAAGAACGCGCGGGAAGAGTCAAAAAAAAAAAAAAAAGCGGTAGCCGTTAGATCCAGAGAAAATGGACGGACCAGATTAGTTTGCTTAACAAGAAGATCAAGAGAAGGGCAAAAAGGTAATAATAAATTGAAATGTGGGACCTACAAGAGGAAGATGCTATAGAATATTAGAATATTCATAAGAGCACGTCGTTTCTCACATAACCATCCAACAAATACATTTCCTTTTTTATTTTATTTTTCCTTGATTTCTTTCGTTTTTAAAAATTATCATCACTTTTGCATTCCCCTCATCTGTTGTTCACTTTTTTAATTCAACTCTGTGATTTCACCGACGAAGCAAAAAAGAGAGAGAAGAGATGAGTACTCAGATTTCGGAGATCGAGCAAGAACAACTCATCGAGAAGCTTAACATCTTTAAAATCCATGGAAGAGACAAACGCGGCCGTAAGATCCTTCGGATTATCGGAAAATTCTTTCCAGGTACTGATACTAATCGGATCTGTTCTATTTCTCTTTGTAATTTCTTTTAAGTTGGTGTCTAATTTGATTTTTTTCTCTCAAATCAGCTCGGTTTCTGTCGCTGGATGTGTTGAAGAAGTATCTAGAGGAGAAGATCTTTCCCCGATTAGGAAGAAAACCGTTCGCCGTACTCTACGTTCATACTGGCGTACAGAGAAGCGAGAATTTCCCCGGAATCTCAGCTCTACGAGAGATTTACGATGCGATTCCAGTAAACGTCAGAGACAATCTCCAGGAAGTTTACTTCCTTCATCCAGGTCTTCAATCACGTTTGTTTCTCGCTACTTGCGGCCGATTTCTGTTCTCCGGCGGGTGAGTATTCTTCGCGTTTTTCCTTATTTTCTGGTCTACGATTTTCCGTTATACTAAGAAATTAGTTGTGAATTTGATTGGCTACTGTAGGTTGTACGAGAAGCTGAGGTACATAAGCAGAATCGATTTTCTATGGGAACACGTAAGGAGGAACGAGATAGAGATTCCGGAGTTTGTGTATGATCACGACGACGATCTTGAGTACCGTCCGATGATGGATTATGGTCAAGAGAGTGACCACGCCAGAGTTTTCGCCGGAGCCGCCGTGGATTCATCAGTGTCAAGTTTCTCAATGAGGTGTATCTCATAGCCGTCGTTAAACGTACCCAACCACACCAGATCTCGAGTCATTATAAAACTTTAAAATTACAAAAATAGGTTTGCTTTTTGAAACTAGTGAGCGTTTTTTATGGAAAAAAAAGAAAGCAGTTGGCGTTTGGATAAGGAAAGAGAGAGAATCTTTACATTTAATCTCCTTTTTTTCAAAAAAATAGTTTAAAATTTTTCTATTTGGAAAAATTTGTAGATTTTTACTCTTTTAGTGGAAGTGGTTGTCAGTTGATGTGTATAAATGTGTAATGTATATGTTAATATCATATGTGAGTGTAATAAGTCCCATCTTATCATACGATTAAGGGAATTTGAAAAAAAAATGGTGAACTCTACTATTTCTTTTAAAGTTTAACTACGTTTAAATCCGGAATAATAATAGTATATTTTATAATTATATTTTTATAAATGGTATTTTTAGTAAATATGACTAACTTTAATATTTATTTTTCAACGTTTACCATTTAATAGTGTAGATTCAAACGTATAATTTTTTATGAAACCTTGCGTTGGTGTATTTTCTTTAATTGGGCCGTAAAGTGGGCTTAAAAGTATTGTACAGTTGTGGGCCGAAATTAAAAATTGGGCAAGAACATATCTAAAGCGCGTCAAGGCGTGTAAAGTATAGACGAAAACAAATCCACGCGCACCTAAGGCCCGTTGAGCGCGTGAGGCTAAAACCCATAGGCAACAACCATCATAGATTTTTGCGTTTTTTGCATAAAAAAAATTATTCGGATTTTGAAGCGCGTGGGTAAGGATTCTAATTAGTTTTTGGTTTTATTATTCCTTCCCTCGCTTAAACAATCCATCTAAGGATTATAACTGATGTAGAATTCATCTGCTCACTCGGCTTAGACTTAACCTGCACATTTCGAATAGAAGGAGGAGCCTTGACGCTAGGAAGAGGAAGTAGAGAGAGACTATCTTCTTCAAGCTCGTAGCTATTGGAAGAAGTCGACGACAATATAGCTAGGCTGAAAAAGGAATTTTCCGGCTGGAAGAGACGCCATATCTGCTGGTTTCTCAGAGCTTCCTCGTATTGTGGGTTTTTCACGGCGAAGAGAAACAGAGGAAGAGAAGAGCGAAGACGCACGAAGCTTTGTTGGAAGATAAACATTGGGCTAATTAGGCCTTGATTTAGTCTTAACATATTTTCAATCAGAACTAATTGGGCCATATAATGAGCCTATTAAATCTTAAACGAATAGATAATTGAACAGTATAATGGGCTTATAATACTTACAGAGAGAAGAAGACTTAAATGGGCTTATAGAAAAGAATTTTCAATTGAGAATTCGAGTGAGCCTATATTTAGGTCGCATAACCAATCTAGAAATTTCAAGATAGCCTTATTATGCCGCCCAATGGGCTTCTAATATTTTAAGCCTTTTTAGTTGGGCCTTTTTACGAGCCGCTAATATTTTCGTAAATGTAAGTAATTTCCCCTTAATTGAGCCATCAAATGGCCAGCGATAATCTCTAACAATACTCGGGCCAAATCATTAAAAATCCGCTTTGTCTGGAGATTTAGCTACAATTTTATTGTAGCTTCATTATCTTTGCCGGTTTTTTGTCATCAAAACTTTCAGCAGATTTATCTATTGATGTGTCACGCTTCATTTTTATTCGGTTAACAAACTCTGAGAATGATGGAACTTGAGGAAGCCTTATTGGCGAACGGCTTGGACTCACCACTAGCTGTTGTGCCGGTTCATCAACCACTGACTCGGCTAAGTTAACTATGCCATCGTCTTGCTCTATGTTCTGGGCCGGTTCAGTTACCAGCAATGGCTCTCCTAAAGCCTCTTCTTCTCTAGCCGAACTGACCACTGGGCTTAGTCGGGCCAGTAGCTCTTCTCTGCTTGCGGTTCCTAACCATCTCACAGTACTAGCTATCTGCGAGTAGTAAAACGATTTCCCTGCTTTGCTATATTTTCTATAGCACTCGTTTTCAAGAAACTCACATGCTTTTCGTGAATCAATCCTACAATGTTAGTTTTGAGGTTAATTAGATAAGAGAGAGGCTTATAAGCTGCTTAAACTAGAAAATAGTAGAGAAGATGAGAGAATTTACTTCTCTAGATCGGCGAGTTGCTGAAGTACTCGCCTCACCTCATTCAACACTCTCTGCTTGCTCGATTCCCTTAATGCTTCAGATATTGCATTCTTCTCGGACTTTTTGACCTGAGAAGAGTTAAATATGCTTAGCCAACGTTGAGACTTTCACACCAAACTGTAAGAAAGATACTAACATCTAATTCTATAGAAGTAGAAGATAAAGTAGATCTGTTGCCAAACCTGTTTATTCCTTTCGTAGTATTTTTCTTCAGCCTGCTCTAGTAAAACTAGTTTCTCGTCTAGTCCCAACTTTTTTGATAGTTTAGGTCCTGCCAGGCTCTTGGCAGCCTCAGTGGCATCTGAGCGTAGATGAATAAACATGTGAATAAGAGATTTAAATATTCGAAAAGATTGAATATGCATTGGCAATATATCATAAAGTGAATTACCATCTGAATCTGATATTTCCTCATCAGAATTGCTTCCATCTTCATTACGATTCCAGAACTCAGAGTACTGTCCCTCGTGGGTCTTATTATTTGAGCTTGCCAAAAAAGGGCAAAGAGTTCAATCAGAATTTGTATACCCTGTTGCGCATTTTGATGCAGTTTAAGGCAATACCTGCTGATGAAAACTTGAGAAGAATTGTGTCTTCGGGATGCAGAAGTCATGAGTTCCTCCAAGCAATGAGCAACTTGATTTGGATGCTTACATGCATCACACGTTTTTTTGCATTGCTGCACAGGAAACTGTTCGCGACAAGGAAATCAGCAGTTTCATTTGATGGAATATTAAGAAATTTGAGTCATGAATCAGAAGAAAACACAAATCATACCTCTTCACCAAAGCTCTCAAGAATCTTTTTTCTTCGGCATCCAGAATCTTCACAGTATGTTACAATCTGTGCAGCAGAATAAGAATAAGTTTCAACTGAAATACGAAGCCTGAAAGAAACAAACAAAACATTTACCTGCTTGAAGTCAATTATTGGCTTCTTTGAGAATGGCGATTTCTTATTCTCTGAGGGTGGAGATTTCTTATTCTCCGAATTCCGTAGAAGAAATTCCTAACACAAAGTTGGTAAAGTGAGCTAAAGAACTTATTAAAACCTGATTCTAAGCACCGTCTGCCATAGCCAGATTAACTTTACCATTTTCTTTCTGTCATCAACACCATAGTATAATACACTTCTTGAGGGCAATTGATCCCGACCTGCTCGCCCAGACTCTTGATAAAAAGATTCCATTGATTTTGGAATGTTAAAATGGCAAACCATTCTGACATCCTTCTTATCTATACCCTAGAAAGTCAGTACTCTCATCATGTTACATAAGTAAAAAACAAAAAAAGCAAAAAAAAAAGCAACATGAGAAAGAAACTTCATTTACCATACTGTAGAAAAAACATTAGAGCGTTTACCACGTGCACCAAGAGCTCCCAAACATAATAAGACGCAAAGAAAATGATCATAATCATCCCAGAACCCAAATGCAAGATAATTCACAGATTTATTCATACCCGAAAGCCACAGTGGCAACAATAACTTGCTTCTTTGAGGACAACCAATCATCTAAAACAGTACTCCTCAGTTTGCTATTGAGTCCTGCATGATAGGCTGTAGAGATAAAGATAACATATGTCAGCGGTTGTGGCTCAGTACTGAAGCAGATAGACGTAGAAGGGGTGTCTTTTTACCCGCAGAGGAGATCCCAGTATTGGAAAGATGAAGAGACAAGTCATCACAGGTTGTACGCTCAAGGCAATAGATAATTGCACAAATAGATCCACATGACTTGAGCAAGTTGCACAAATCAGTATACGCATTATCTAAAACATCTTTGTAACGAACTGCATAGAAAAATGATAGGAAAGCAAATCTAGATAACTCATTCTATAGTAATGAAAGATTGAAAGTTCTCAATGAAAACAAGATGGGAATGCCTCATAACATTTACGGAGACAAAATATCCTACATAAATGAATCTCTCAAAGGGATACCTTCATAAAAGATATTTGGGCGGTTGAAAGAAGACTTGAGGACCAAAGGATTCCGCAAACACAAGGAGTCGATAACATCATTTTGTACCCTACAAAAGTTGCTGTTGAGAAAAGATTTACAATTTATACGCATGTTCTTATAGTAATGCACTGGAACAGAAAATCACTTAGGAGCAGCAGTAGCAGTTAGAGCCAACACTGGAACATCCACCAAAGAATCTCTTAAGGTTGAAAGTTGACGATAACTTGGTCTGTAATATGCGAAACAAATTAGATTATAGTACGCGCCCACGGAAGGGATGCTCACAATCACCAATTATGAACCTGAAGTCGTGGCCCCATGATGAGATGCAGTGTGCCTGAAATTTACATAAACACTCGAGAGAATGAAATTAATATTAAGGTTTAACACCTCAAGATTTCCTGCTTACTCTTGTCTAGGTATTACAAGGCCATTACCTCGTCTATAGCTATAAGATTAAGTAAACCCCTGGAATGAAGTTTTCTCAGCTTCAACATAAATCCTTTCGTGGCAATCAATTCAGGAGTAACATACAGCAATCTTACTGAAGGTTTTCCAGAATCAAGGTCTTCATGGATCTAAAAACAAAAGTTAAGAATCACATCCAAGGAGATTAAACAATATAATATACACAAGAAATGATCAACAAAAAACACGTGAAGTGATTTTGTCAATATTATACAAAGCACATGACATAAAGAGTATTGATCCAAGAGGTCAATTAATAGACAAAGTTTTAAAATAAGGCAGCATATATAGATAGATATATACAGAGACCTAAAAAGACACCGGAGATAGATAAAATCACCTTGTTCCTAACATGTGTAGCTTGGGTGGATGAAAGATACTCCGCAGAAATACCTTTCTCCTTCAGCGCCATTACTTGATTTTCCTTTAGCAAAGAGAAAAAAGAACGGTCCATCAAAATCCATTACCAAGTTACAAGAAAGCTTAATAGAAAAGAAGACTAAGAAGAAAAGAACAATGGCGCTTACCATCAAAGCTGAGAAACGTTAACACAAGAGATGAAGAGAGGAAAAAACACTCAAAAGTTAGAGACTTAGAGAGACCAAATAATATACAAATTCTTCATTCATGAACCACGGAACAAAAATAAGAGATTACCAATCAAAGGAGACACAACAAGGACTATTCCAGGTTTCGCCAGTGCAGGTATCTGATAACAAATCGATTTTCCTCCTCCCGTCGGCATCAAACAAAAGCAATCCCTTCCTAATCTCAACAAAAGACAAGAATAAGCGAAGAAATTCCAAAGAGATAATTCCAAATGTTCCACGAATGAAGAGAAAATGTCGCGTGTCTTATTATTCTTACCAGATGCAACAGCTTGAATAGCCTCCAATTGCTTCCCTCTGAAATCCGCATGACCGAAATGCCATCTCAAAAGCTTCACCAACGCTTCTTTCCTGACAACATTCTTATCGGAGCGGTGCACATTCTGCACCGGTAACAGCGATTTTTTCATATCTCTGATCACCTCGTCGACGACTCTAGGTAAGTAAAAATCTAGGTTCTAGTGTTTGTGATTATTTCATTGATTCTGGAAAATTTTAAGGAAAATTTCCGTCGACGCTTTCCTTAAGGCGCGGGCTAAAAAGTGAAGAAGCCGATTGAGAAAACGTACAACGACGTCGTTTCAAAACTGCGTTTGGTTTAACCAAACCAAAAAAATCTCAACAGCTGAACCGAAATCCATCTTGAAACTAACCGAGATTCTGGTTTAGCTATCAATACAGCGTTGAGAAAAGAAAATTAGATTGTAGTAATAGATGGCTCTCATGGCGTGTATTCTCTCCCTGCGGACCACCACCTCGGAGCTCCCTCTCCAACTATGAAAGGCCGTGAGCATGCTCGAGCTTCGATTTCCTATCTATTGTGGTTGCTTAACGGTGATAGCATTAGTCGCTGGTGCTCGGTTTCTATCAATACCGAGCTTGTCAGCTGTGTCTCTCCGCAACATCGACGGGTTTGTAGTGAGCCAAACCATCTCCGGCGTGATTCCGGCAATGACAGACGAAAGGGCGGCGCCTCCTCTACATGTGGGAGAGGGATTAGGGTTTCTATGTGGTTTGGGCTCTCTTATTGGACTTCAAACTTATTAAGGTATTGGGCTTCAAATTTATTAAGGTATTGGGCTATTCTTATTTATTATTGGCCAGTAGATATATGGTTAGAGGACATTCATTATCTATTGGACCTTAGTATAAGAATTGCCAAATACCCACTTGATTTTAAGATCTAGGCTCACAGGAATTTATAATGGGCCTAAGGGTGGTTTTAGGCTTTCAATTACATTAATGTATATCTCTTATTTTCTTTTAAATGGCATGTTAGTATTAATTGTAGAGGACACAATTATGGTAATGGGCCTAAAGAAGAAAGCTAATGGATATCTATTGGGTTTTAGACCTTCTCCTAGTCAATATCCTCTTAGGATAATATTGCTAGATTTATCTTCTCCTCGTGAGAAAACTTCTCAAACCTTGAAGCGAACCTTCAGCTATTTGGCAGGTTCAACTACCTCTGATGGTGACAGAACTAGGAATGTTTCATCACTCCTTCGAGAGATGAAACCCCAATTCCAGCCTTTATCGTGTGTTTCCATTGTGTTTGAGTTACTCCACATGGAACCAGCTTACCTATTAGTTATAACTATTTGGCTTATGCGTTTGTATTTCAAGTTTTATGCTATTGTATTCCAAACGTTGAATTAATGGAATTAGATGTTTGACAAAAAAAAAAACATCGTAATAAAAACCAATAGAAAAACATTCAAAAATCTCATACAAAAGGAGGATTTAGCATCTGAAAACAACTCTGAGAAGAAGAATCAACCATAGTAGTAATACTACCATCACCAAGCTTGAAGATTTTAACATTGCCTCTCTTTTCTTCATCTGTAAAATAGATTGAATTCTCCAAACATCCATGATACTCACTAGCCACAACAGAGAAACAACTATCTGTTGCCATCACAAAAGCTTTATCACCTAAAGACTTAACCTCAACCCATTGAACCAATTCTTCATCCATCTTATAAACTTTAAAACCAATAGTTCTCTCAATTTGAAATCCCTTTACGATAAATTTCTTAGAGAAACGATGAATAACGCATAAACCGCAATACTCCACGAGTCTCTTCTTTTTGCAATTACAAATCTCGTAGTAGTTTAATGGAGTTGAAGGTCCAAATTGATAAATTTGTAACTCAGATAAACTAATCCACCAAATTGCTCCTGTTAAGTCTAACGCATAGACATGACCTTTGTGAAGTACAATGTCTGAGAAATGTTTAACTTCTTCATCCATGATTCTTGTCCAAATATCATCACCACTTCTGCTACACAAGATTTGCTTCTTGTTATCTACTACGAAAACCAAATCTTCTACTACAATAACTCTAGCGAAATCAGAAGATGTTCTAGTCGAGTTAACCAGACAGTAATCAACGTCGTAAGATTGACCAATCTCTGAAACCGTATATTTCAAAAGATCTAGGGTTTTGTCAGAAGAATCAATGGAGCGACGAGAGAGAGGGAAAAGAAGTTGTTTTTTACTTGAGACTTCAACATCTTCAACATCTTGTTTTTTGATAAGCCAACCTTTGTCGGAACATGAAGAGAGAATCACACGATAAAATGTTGCGGGAGAGAGTGAAGCGTTGTGGCCACTGTAATGAGGAAGAAAACGTCTAGAGTTGCGTTTGCGGTTGCGATCGTTAAGTAAACGTTTGTTGATGGCAGCCGAAGAACGCCAGGTTTTGCAGATGCTACGGAATCGGAGAAGCTCGACTTTGGAATAGAGACGGTTAGATATTAGATCGAGGAGGTCTTCAGGTAAATACCACTCCATAATTTTACTCATCTCTCTCTTTTTTTGATGAAACTATTTCCGAACAAATCCTGAAGATTGTTATTATTCTAAACAAATTCTCGAGAGGCAGATATGTATGTTTATATGTAAATAAATGCTCTAAATCCTAATAATAAAATGACTAGGAAAGAAGAATATATCAGAAACTATATTTCCTATTTTCTCGGGCCCAATGAATATACGTTTTTATCTTTTATATGTGGATCATTTCTTTTTTTACTCTTCTATTTTACATTCTATTATAATTGATTTTTTTAACAGTAAAGATGGATACTGTACATCGAGACACCATATTCTAGACGGATTATTCTATAGACAAATTATTTTATTTGGAGTGATACTTTGTTCGAAACGGATTTCAGAAAGATTATTTTATATATGAATTGTTTTTTTAGAATGATATCTGGTTCCAAACAGATTGTTTTAGGAATAATTTTTTCCTTTTTAAGGTGCTAACAAATTTTTAATTTTTTTTTCTTTCCGGGAATAGTAGACACGCAAAACTCAAAATCTCGTGCTAAAAAGCGTGGAGGTTCTAGTCCTCTTCAAAACATAATATTGAAATGGAATAATTTCGGCAACGGATTGATAGACATCCATGAAAAGAACCACTAGAGATTCATCCAACTTCGTGGTCGAAAGCTATATATATCTCAAGATGAGATTTTCCAAACTCTCGACAAGCTTTCTAATATGATTTGATCACTTCTTGACTCCACCAAAATATATTAATTATTAGTTTTAGATTTTTTTGTTTTTAATATATAATTTGATTGACAAAATCATATCAATACTCCAAATTCTGTTAGGTGGGATAACATAATTTGGAGCAAAAACTCTATGGAAAATCTTTTCAATAAGAGTTAAGTTTTACATATATTTTTTTCGTATTTAATCAATATAAACACATGACGTAAAAAATATTTTCTTATTTATGGAGTTTCAGGTATGATTGTATTAGACTATCAAGATTTTTATTTTATATTTTATACTTATAGTAAATATATGCTATAAGTCCAACATGATATCTAATTTTAAAAATACATGAAATTTTTTGGCTAATTTAATCTCTTTTGTTTTAGAAGAGTTTCTAGTCAATTTGTGACTTATTCCAATTACAGTTTTAAAAGTTCCACTTTCTGGCTTAGTCAAGATTTTGTATTTTTTTTTCTTTTCCTTTATTAATTAATACTATCTTGTATATGTCTCCACCTTTGAGAATCTTCAATTTGTAACATTGTCACTTTTTTCTTGAACATCTTTTTTTCCATTCTTAAGTCTTAACAAAGATCAAATTGTTACATTCCATGACTAACTCATAATTCATCCAATGGTAATTAAAAGCAATATGAAAACATGAAACGATTGTACTCTGAAAATAGCTTCATCAAAGAGCAAAGAAATTTCAAATACAATCGAGTACTTTTGGAGAAAAGGAGCAGACAAAAGGAGGAAAGAACATCTGGAAACAACTCTGATAAGAAAGAACATCTGGATCAAACAGCTTGGTAACAATGGAACCATCATCAAGCTTAAACACACCAATATCTTCATCATCATTGAAGTAAATAGCATTCTCCAAACATCCATAGTATTCAGAAGCTACAACAGTAAAACAACTGTCCATAGCCACAATGAGTGCCTTGTCTCCCAAGGAATTAACCTCAACCCAATCTACCAATTCCTTATCCATCTTATAAACCCTAAATCCAATGGTCCTCTCGTTATCATCATCTCCTTTTGCAGTGTATGGTTTACATAAACGATGAATAACACATAGATCTCCACAATATTCCACCAGTCTCTTGTCTTTGCAATGATAGTTGTTGTCCAATGGAGTTGAAAGTCCATATTTATAAAGACTGAGCTGATCAGATAAACTGATCCACCAAATTGCTCCTGTTAAGTCTAAGGCATATAATTGACCTCTGTGAAATGTAATGTCCAAGAAATTTTCAACTTCTTCGTTACTGATTCGATTCCAACTCGAACGTTTACTTTCTTCTCCGATCTTGCACCACCAGATTTCATTGTTGAAGACAACGAAACACCGATTTTCTAAGAGAACAACTCGATCCGAATTTGCGAAAAATTTATACGGTACACGAACGTCAGCCATATAATCCATCTCTATCGCCTTCAAATATTGAAGGTTGTAAGATTGACGAATCTCTAAAACCCCAAACTTCATAAGATCTAGGGTTTTATCAGAAGGAGTGAATAACTGACCAGAGAGAGGAGAGAAGAGATTAATCTTACTGGATTCAGAGACTTGTCTGTGTTTGATCAACCATCCTTTGTTGGGACTTGAAGAAGAAGGGAGAGTCACACGGAAGAGAGTCGTGGGAGAAACAATAGTCTTTTTCATCCTGAGAAAAGGAAGGTTACGTTGAAAGCGATTTGTGAAACGCTCCTTGGTCGCAATCGTTGAACGCCAAGGTTTGCAGATGCTACGGATACGAATGAAGTCAATGTTGGAAGATAAACAATCAGTGAATAAATGGAGGAGTTCTTCAGGTAAATCAGCCCATCCTAATACTTCACCCATCGATCTCAATCTCTGTGAATTATGACTTGTTTGTGAAACAGTTTGTGAAAGATATTAGGGCATCTCGTAAGTATCTCATTAATTGAAATATTATTTATAATAATATATTTAATTTGAAAAAAATCATCTTATCAGTATTACTGATGAGATATTATCTAAAATTTCGCACTAATATTTATTTGTATTATTTTAAGATTTATTTTCTCATTATTTTAAAATCTATTTTAATTTATATAATCTTTCATTAATACTTTTAAACATAGAAATTACATTTTAATATATATTATATGTATATAGTTTTATCAATGAAATTTATTTATCTATCTTCATTTATATATATATATATATATATATTTAAAATAGATGATAATCAGAAATAATATACAAATCTCAATAATATATTTACAATATCTTACTCTTCTAAATCTTTCCTATACCAGATTGTTTATACCTTTTAAGGAATAAATTTAAGGATTTCGGAATAACAGAAAAAGAGATAAAGCAAAATAAAAAACTTAGCCTCGAGAACTTTTCCTGGTGTGGTAAAAAGTCCACTCTTCCGATTGGTTCATTATCTTCAGAATAGTCGTGCAGTATGTCGCTATCTCCCCCTCTGTAATCTAAAGCGACAAGATTGACTCCATGGCCCAAAGTAATACTTCGACTTTTGAATGTAGGGCAGAAAGGCTTCGATGAACTCCATGGGCACCCATGCACTCTCCTTCCACAGAATCTGGAAAGCATACCCAACCTAAACCTGATTGAAAATCCGTGCTTTTCCAGGAACCGTTCACAAAACATCTGTAGCATGTGAAACTGGGATTTGTTGTAGAGGGGAATGCCAATGGAGACCACTTTGAGGTAGTGTTAACTTCCAAGGGTTTCCTATGATCTAATGTTTCACTTCTAGCAGTAAATCATTCTTTGTAGTCTGCTTTCGCTTGAAGGATGATGTTTCTTGGATCAATATTAATATTAGTAAAGCAATGATCATTTCTTGATTTCCAGATATGTCATATAATCCACGAAAAAATCTTGACATCTATTTGATCTGGGAGACACCAAAACAAATAATCTAGGTTGTACCAAATAGATTTTCCTGGAAACACATCAGCCGCAGAAAGAATACATGACAATGCCCATGACTGAACTGTTAGTGGACATTCAAATAGAACATGATTAATGGTCTCAGTTTCTGAGCACCGTACATCACATTTAATACCACGATGACTAAGGTTCTGTTTTATTGCAGTACATCCTGACAATTTGCCATATGAAATGTTTCATTTTATTTGGACAATTTATTGTCCAAATTTTATTGTGTAATGCTTTAAAGTTTGGACCGTATTTTCTCACATCTAATAGTGAATTAGATTCCTTGGTTTGATATACATATTTAACTGAATATCTACCGGTCTTGGTAAAATGCCAACCCCAATAATCTGGTCTTTGTCTACTAGGAATAGAAATTCCCAGAATGAGTTGAACATCACTATGATCAAAATATTGACAGAGTATGGTTTCCCGCCATGACCCAGACTGATGGTCAATGAACTGATCGACTGTGAGATCCGGGTACAAGATAGGACCTATGCTATTAGCTGGTCGGGGGAAAAAAATCTGGGATCCATGGATCTTGCCATACTAGAGTTGATTTTCCATCGCCAATCTTCCTAATGATGCCCTTATTAACCAAAGATCTGGCTCAAGAGATACTTCTTCAACCATATGACGGATTAGAATTCGTCTCCGCCGTTAAAGAACATTGATTTTTATAGAATCTCCCCTTCATTACTTTTGCAAGAAGTGATTCGGAAAAATCTAATAGTCGCCATAGTTTTTTGGCTAGAAGAACAGAGTTGAATTCAAAATTTAAAAATTATTATTTAAATTTGTGAAAAATAGCATAAATAAATATGATTTCTATTTTCTGAAAATTTAGATTCCGCCGAGTTTTTTTAATCTGGTGGTTAGGATGATCTAGCTAATGACTCAAACATCTAGAGTTTGATTTCTTTCTTTACCGTTTGTAGATTAAATAGAAATTTTAAGGAATGCATATAAATCAGAATATTGTCGATTTAATTGTTGATTAAAAAAAAATTAGTTTCCAATTCAAATGTCATGAACTGGCTTAACTATTGTTTCTAACGAAATCACAACAAAACCGGACCGTTATTTAATAGTACTGTATATTAAAGAATGAAGTTTGAAAGATCAACTATTGACTCAAACATAAAGATAACTAGTACAATCTCTTTCTCTACTCAAACTAAAAGTGCATACAGACTTTTTCCGCGGATGATATGGAGTTTGATTTGGTTATAAGTGATATGGAGTTTAATTGCGTAAACAATTCTTGTTTACATAACAGTTTACACAACAATTTGTTTCTTGCATATGAACATCCATTTTCTGATATACACGTTGTTTTTTCCATTTTGAATTAATTTTACAAAAGATACGACGCTGATCCTTCCATTTTTAATAAATTGTCTACTTTGTTATTACAGTATTGATAAATTAATAGACAATCTATTTATGCGATGATAATGTCTCATAATTATATAGAAAAAATTGTGATGAGGTTAACAAAAAACAAAATAAAAATAAAAATTGTGATGATAATGTCTCATAATGATAATATTTTATAAATATACAATATGATTAATGTTCTTTAATAGTCCTGATGATGTGGTATCATAAATAAGAAGTTGAAGTTCCTGGCTTCAGATCAACGGCCCTTTACTGTGTTTGATAGCTTCAAAACGTGCAGCTAACATATCATAGTCAGGCAGTTTTGGGTGAACATGGTGACCAGTTGAGTCTCGTCTGGACTCACTGGACTGAGGAGCCTGAGGCGGTGCTCGGTTTGGTGGGAGGGAAGAAACACGACCCTGTGATGGTCCTTCTTCTGGCTCTGTCTCATCCTCGTAGTAGTCTGACTCATCAAATTTGATCTCAGAAGTTGCAGGAGGAAGTGATGGAGAGTTGTAGCTGTTTCTCCTCCTCATTCTTTCCTTTTCTTCTACTTCTGTCTTGGTGTAGTCTTCTTCGTCGTGGTCAAATTTATTAATACCCGGATTGTTGTAGCTGTGTCTTCTACCGATTCCTCTGTTTTCTGGACATGGTTTTGCGTAATAAGAGCTTGTTTCGGAGTCTTGGGATTGTCTTCTTGAACCTGGATGCTGATGATCCATGTACTGCAAAGAATCCTTCTGGTTTGTTGAATGATCTGAAGATGCAGAGAAAGCCCTGGTGGTGTCTCTTCTGGCAGCTAATAAGGAGGCTACTTGTGCTGCTGCAACCGCCTGTTTGGCTAATTCAGTAGCTGCTTCCGCAGCTGACTCGGTGTCATGATAATGTGTGTTGATGCTTGTGCTACTACAAGATCTGATGACCAAAACAAGAAAAACACTTCACTTTCCTGAGCCCTTGGGTCGACATTGTTGAAGCAAAATACGGAATGCGTACATACCTCGGCACTGCTTTGGTAGGATCAATAGGCTCCTGAGCTGCACGATTAACAGGTAAGCTTGAGGCACTAACAAAGGTACGTGGCCCGACCTGTTCATACATGAAGAACACAACTCTTAAGATTCTGACATTTGAAAAAAAAAAAAAAGAAGAGGAGGTTCAAGAGAGAAATTTAGAGACATACTATGCTTTCTTCTTCAGGTTTGAGGAGTTCTTGTTCTGTCTCTGTAGTGTCCCAATCAACCTGGAATTCCTTTGCAATTTCTTTCATGACTTTCAGTTTGAATTCTCCACCGGGATTCTTTACCGAAAGCTTATCAATTAACTGCATACACACAAAAGAAGGGACAGGCTCAAGAGTTATGTTGAATCTGAATATGAATCTCTAGTTAAACTAATCAGAACCATGAATGCTTAGTTACCATTCTGTTCACACCGCAGGTAGGACGCAAATCAGTAGCAGCAGATACAAAATCTTTTCCATACTTTTTCTCAAAGATGTCTCTAAGATCTCCAAGCTCCGGAATTTCAGAACACCTAGGCGCAGCAAAAATCAAACTAGCAATACCTTCCTTAAGATCCACAGGACATTCCCTAAAAGAAAGCCAAACACATATAAGAACAATGTATTGTAAAGTAAAGAGACAAATTGAAACTTCGATATTGAACATACTTTTGCTTGGTGATGATAGTGAGGCGAGAAACAATAAGTTCACAGAAAAGCTCAATGATTTCGTTTGCTGCCTGAATGTTTTGTTCCCTTATCACATGCTCAACCTGAAATTTGACAAATCAAAACATCACTGAACTGAATTTCGGAAAGAAAACTCAATAGACTTAAACAGTGAAGCAGATAAGGGGATTACTCTGATTCGAGCAGTGGCATCTTGACCGGACTGAAGAAGAACAGCAACGTCACGCCTCATTTGCTTCACCACAACTTGTCTTTTGTTCCTCAACAGCTTTATCCGAGCCACAGCCATCTTCGCCGCCGTTTTGCTGTTTTCCAATACCAAAAACGAAACAGACAATAATGAAAAACTTCATCAGATATTTAGTCATAGAAAACTTTATCAGATCGGAGATTTCTCAAAACGTAGACCAAAATTCTTGTTTTTTCTTTCTAAATAAGAAAACTGAACATGCCCAGATAAATTCTAGATTAGAAGTACCAACAGAGTAAAGAAACCTAACTTTTTCCATTCACAATCAGATTTTGCTAGACAATGAAGGAGATTAGGAATCTAAGAAGCATTTGGAATCAATGAAAATGAGTACCATTTGGAGGAGTTAAAGCCACGACGAAAGAGAGATAGACTGAACTTCATGAGCTTCTTAGTCTGCACAGAGGCAACTCCAGCCGCCGTCATTTTCTTCTCACCACCGCGTCTCTGACACAGAAGAAGAAAGAGATGAAGAGTAAGAACAAGGGTAGTGTGAGTGTGTATGTAACGGTCCGCTGAAATTAGTAAAGTAACGCACTTTCAGGTCCCACAAGAAACCACCGACTTATGATTGCACTTAGCTGGACTTGACGATGTCAAAATATAGCCGTTGTATATTAGACACGTTGCTAAATCCAACGAGCATCCCAAGCAAAGCATCCGAATCACCCTTAGTGGGCCTAATGGGCCCGTAAGTGTGATTCATTTAATTACATTATTGGGTTTAGGTCTTGGGCTTGTTTCAGTCAAACTTAAAAATCTTATGTTGCCAAACTTTATATTAATTGTCATAAATATTAAAACTTCCATTTAATAAAAATTTGACTATTTGATATTTCCATTTTAGGAGAGCTTTAAGTCTTTTCATTCGTATAAAATTTTAATATATTTTTTTATACTAAAAATGGCATACTTTTTCGATTTAAATATAGCAGATTTTGTTATCTTCTTCATCATCTCTTTGTAATTTGGAAAAAGAAAACACAAATGATGGGAAAGTTCTCAGTGAAATGTGCTTTAATCGTCGTTTTAGCTTTAACTGGTAAGCTTTACATATAATATTTATGTATATGATAATCATGCAAGAATTATATTAATTACGTTACTTATAATGTTTTAATTGCAGTCTATGTTGTAGTGATGATATCAGTAACAGTTGAGACGAAACGTTTGTTAGTTGAAGAAACTCATATTCACTTATCTCATCATGAAGCTTCACCCCCGGTTAAGGAATTAGCGGTTAGTTTTTGTAACCCACCATGCAAACCATTATGTTTTGCTACTAGTTGTTATTGCGTATGTCCTCCAGGTCTTCAAATATAAATTATAATTCTCATTAATCGAATAATTAATAGTCTTTATTACTGTTTGATTACATTATTGGGCTTGGGCTATAATGTGCTGGACTTTGGTCCAGGGCTTTTCTTAGTCAAACATACAGATCTTGTTTTATTCAACTAAAATTTAATTGTCATAAATATTAAGATCTTCTACAATTTAATAAAGATTTGTGACCATTTGATTCCTTTTATAGGAGATCTTATCTACTCATTCATATGAAACAAATTTCACTAAAATAACATACTTTTTTGATTATATAAAATGTTATCCAAAGCAGATTTTGTTATCTTCATTATCTCTTTGTAATTTGAAAAAAAAAACACAAGTTCCTACAAATGATTGGAAAGTTCTCAATGAAATCTACTTTCATCCTCTTATTAGCTTTCATTGGTAAGCTCGACATTTAATAGTTACATATATGATAATCAAGAATTAGATTATGTTACTTATGTTTATTACATTTTATGTTGTAGTGATATCAGTAACAGTTGAGATTGTTGAGACAAAACGCATGTTACTTGAAGAAACTCCTCTTCACTTAACTCATCATGAAGCTTCACCGAAGGTTGAGCAACTAGGGTTTGGTTTTTGTAAACCACCATGCAAAGAATTATATTTTGCTACTAGTTGTTATTGTACATGTGCTCATGGTCATAAAATATAAATTGTAATCACATTAATCGAATAAATCAAATAGTATTTAATACAGTTTTGTCTTTGTGGTTTTCATGTGAGAATTGTGTGAATCAAAAACTAAGAAGATTACATTCTTCAAACCACCGTCAACGCATGTGGGGTTCATCGGTTTAGAATATTAACAAGTTGAAAAGATTTATCGACTAATTTTAAAGCAAAGATTAAACAATAAAGTATTAATCTCTGTCATCTTTAGATATTTAAAAGATAAAACAAAAAATCGAATATCACTATCAAGTCTTAGAATGTATGTCAAAGTCCAACGACATTCAATGATAATTTTTTACTCAGGACGATTTTTGTTTCCGTAATTTGTGGATCATATTCCAATATTACGAAACATTGTGGGGTCTTTGATATTAATCCATTTCTTTTCTGGTTTTCATTTTTGAGAAAACAGTGAGTTTCAAATTACTAGAGAAATAAAAAATCGAGTAAGCAAAAGAAAATTTCCTTAGATATATCTTTATTACTGGAATTCGATTTTAATGAATCGCGTTTATCTCCATGAACTTATAAATCGAATGTTATTGAAAAAATCAACCACAAACAATTCACATGGGTAGTTCTAACAGATTCTATGGATTTGTAACAAATTTATAGTTATTTCATAATTTATACATAATAACTTCACAAGAGTTGTTCACACTTGAAGGAGTTACAAACTTACAACAAACACACATCCTCTAAAACATGGACGCATGTTTAAACTCTCTCTCAACATACAACAAATTAAAAGAAAACCAAACCAAGATCTTTAAACCAATCGATCTGGTCAATAACAACTAACTACTTATTCCCAAACCCAAACAAAGAAATTTGAATCTGACCCATTTTGAATTAAGTAGAGCGGATATTAAGAAGAGAGACTCTAGCTTGAATCATTACCTTGAACAATCCTTCAAGTCCCTCTTCAACTTCTTCCATAACTCTCTCTACAGCTTCAGATTTAACCAAAGCACATTGAATCCTCTCACATATTTCTTCACTAATCTCTTTCTCCTCTTCTAGATCTTCCTTTGTCGTCATCACAACGAGCTTCTTAAGCTCAGATTCCATAGCTTCAAGCTCATGACAAGAGAAACTCTTCTCTTGATCTCTCTTCTCCTGATTATGATGATCAATTCCTTTCTTCACAAGCTTCATAACAATCCCCCAACCTTTATGGTTCTTACTCTTTAACCCTTTAGGTGAAGACAAGAAAGAGAACACAGAGCGTAAGACAAAACAAGTCATTACACTAGTCTCTCGCATCACTTTAACCAAACCACTCATCTCTTGATCATCACTATCACACCAAACACTCTCCAAACACGCATCTGTCTCTTTCGACATTACCACAAACTTCTTAATCTCCATCTTAATCTCTATCCTCGACGCCACGTAAGCATCCACGTCACTCTCGAGGCTAAACTCACCTCCTTTCTTACTCCTTCTCAAAGCAGATTGAAGCTCAACAACAATCTTCTTAATCCTTGAAGCAACTTCCTTAGCTCCTCCACAAACTTCTAAGTACTTCAATGACACTTCAAGTAGCTCATCCATTAAGCCATCACCATTAAGAAGAACTTGTTGAGCTTCAGAAGAAGACTTGAATAGATCTTCACTTAAGCATTTGTAAAGCTCAGTGAGACCAGAGAGACCATCACGGACCATTGAAGACGACCCCAAAGCTCTAATATTGGAAACCACTTCTTGAATCCTTCTAACACTTGGATGAGACCGAACCGGTAAGCTAACACATCTAGCTTTGTATGCTTTGTGAATTCTAGGAGACAAAGAAGACATGTACATCTCAATGAATGATGAAAATGGTTTGATTCAAGTTATGCTTTGTTAGGTCCTTTAACTTTAGGGTTTATATAAGTAGAGAGAATGACATAAATGTCAAAGAGTAGGACCAATAGCTTAGGTAAGACGTGAAGTCCATGTGAAGTGAGTGTGGGTACTTGACTAAGGAAAAAATAGAACACGTAAGGCTCAATAAATGCTATGTCCTTTGATTATTGTTGTCGAAGTTCGATGTTTCGGTTTCGGTTACTAAAATCCGAAACCTTTTTCACACTTCTTTTCATGCACCAAAGCCACCGCCCATTTATTTATTTAATATTTTTCGTCGTTGGATTTTGTTTCTTATGAACGTTACAAATACGATATGCATTATTTTTGTTTTGTGGGTACCTAGATTGAATTTAATTCAAAGATCTTTGAGTGATTTTGTTACATTATTTTAAGTGATAAAGATGAAAGATATGGTCCCACGAGAGTGGAGATGCCTCCCATAAATTTAGGAATATATATCATTTTTATCAAATTTTCCATTCAGACGAGTCTGAGTCATTTCCTCTTTTTGGATTATTATATCAATAGTTAAAAAAATGTTTTCGTTAAATATACATATGCTTTATCAATGGGTACAAAATCGATCTAACTATTTTATGGATATGAAACTAGTATGAGCCTCTTCCATAAATCCAACTGGATCACAATAAAATATTCAATTCAGGTTTCATATTTTCATATGTACAACATAATTAAGGTAATATTGTATACATATAGACGATTAATTACCGAATTTCATTTTGAACATACAGTTTTGATATGTCGAGTTGCTCTTAGTCTGGTAGTTAGGATGATCTAGCTAATGATTTGACATTAGGTTCGATTCCTATCTACTGCATTATGGTAACTTAAAAAAAGATTAAAAGGTGGATTTTCGGCTATGAATAGGGCATTATCGATCCAATTGTTGAAAAAAAAAACGATATAATTTTGATATATAGATTTTGGTCAGGTGTACATCCATTATATAATAGTCAATTAGAAATTGACTAGTATATACGTTTCTAGGTTTGTATTAGAAATTGATATTTATAATAATAGGATGCATAAAATTCAGCAGCGATGATTGTATGCACGTTTCTAAGTTCGTAAATACATACTCATTAGTCAACTATCCCCTCATTTTCATAAAATACGTTTCTAATAAATTTGAAATTGTTCGTCTAATTAAACTTTCAAACCTAAAGTTATTTCTATTTATGACAAAAAAAAATTGATTCGTGCAACAATTCATCTTCAATTGACCTTTCGAGTTTTAAATATTTACTCACATTTTTTTATTCGTTTTGGTATGTTAGATCCATATGTTCCTTTTATTACCTTATCATATTGAGTTGTTTGCTTGTTACGCTATTTTAAGAATCTAGACACATATTCGTCTAAAAAAGTATTATAAGTATGACTTCAGCATATGTTTACATATTTACGGATTTTTGTTTTTAAGTGCTCAATGTAGTTTTGTAACTTTACATTGTTCAAATGATTTTCTACATGATCGTAATTGTCATCTATCGCCAATTAGTTAAAATTTGAGACTATTTTCACATTTCGAAAAGGAACTTGTAATAGAATTAAATGTACGAAGAATTAATTAATAGAAGAGAAAAATAGTTTCATTGCAAAATTTCATTGAAATAAAGAGTGTTAGCATGAATGCATATAGCATAACAATGTTTTAAATAAAGAGTGTTTGCATTGGAGCGAAACAAAAAGTGTATTTGATTGACAAAAAAAAATAAAGAGTGTTTGCATTGGAGCGAAAATAGAAAATTTCAAAAGTTTCGAGAATACACCAAAACTTCACTCAGCATTATCCTCCTTCGCTTCTTCGTCCTCAAACTCTGGTTCCTTATTCAGATCGAACGACCTAATGACTCTAGATCCTCTCCTTTCTTCTCCTTCTTCCACTGGAACATTCAAATCAATCCCCAAACCACTGGAAGAGGAAGAAGCAGCAATGTGTCCACCAAACCCTTCCTCAGCCGCATTAAAAGTCGGCGGAGGAAGAAACCCTGTATAACCACGGTCCTTATGCAGTCTCAGATGACCAAACACAGCCTTCAGAGATATAAATACTTTCCCACAAACAGGACATGTAGGAGTTCCCGGAGGCGGATTAGTCAATTGAGAACAACTTTTTCTCCGAGGCTTCTTAACCGGTTCTTTCCCCTCAACCGAATCAGTGCCAACAGAACCAGACATTTTAGCGAGAGCATCAAGTGGTCTCCTCGATTTCTTACTCACAGGACTCTCACTAACATCACCTGTTACATTCACAGTTTGATCAGTCTTCTTCTTCTCATCCGCTACTTTTGCGGCTTCCACAATAAGGTTCGCTGCAATCGCGGCTTCATTTCGGATCTGTTCATCGACTTGAGACCTTTCACTAACACTTAGTGCAGGAAGAGCAAGAACAATCTCACGAGTCTCTCCGTCTACAAAACTGCAAGAAGAATCACTGAAGTAAGAAACACCCATAATCTCTTCCTCAACATCCATAGTTTGTTTCTCGGGATTACTCATTACTAACTTTTTGTTTTTGATAAAGAGTAATACGATATGAAAGAATGTCTACGAAGTCTTTATATAGTGGATCTTTGATCACACGGCGGTTATGACCGTTATTCTTCTTCTTTGTCTCTCCCGCCTTTTCCTTCAAGGGTTGCGTCCGTAGGATACAATTAAAATCTTTTATTATGACGAAATTGCCCCTGTCAGAATTAGGCTAATTCCGTGTGTAAACGTAAACCGAAACCCCATTAATTGGCTTCTTCAATAGATTCATACGAACCGCAAATTGCGAACCGAGATTAATTAATCCTTTATTGTACGGTTTAATACTTACTTTAAGTGGAAAGATTAACAGCAAAACCGTGCAATACTGCACGCACATGCTAAGCGAATCTTTCATATACTTTTCATAATTTAGTAAAACACAGACAATAAGTATAAATTCCAATATATTTCATTTCAATATAAAATTTAATTGGAAATTAGCCATTGAGTTGGTCAATTTGATTTACTGATTAGTCACACAAAAGCTTGCATATAATAACTGCAAAATTTGCATCTTTTTTCTGTAAATTTATCTCTACATTTATATGTTTGGTTTTGTGTACAAAATTTCATCTATGGGCAATTCTCTAAAAGCGAATGCTACTAAGTTTACATTAAAATCTAATTCGAGATGATGTTGAGAAGTGAAGCTCTTGTTCTAATCAACCTTCTAAATAAGCCTTGTAAATTCTTCTCAAACCCATCAATGCTAATCTCAACCTCCTCAAGCTTCTTTTGTAAATCATCACGAGAGCAAGAAATCGCGGAATCTAAACTCTCTAGTTCATTCTTAGTCTCTTCATGATGATCCTTCTTCTTCTTTAGTACTGAAACCAACTTGCTCTTGATGTTACTTTGTCGTCCCGACAAAAACTCTAAGAAAGACTTCAACACCAAAACACTAACAGAAACTACTCGTCTCATTGCATCAATAACCGCCACAAGATGTTCATCTTCTTCACAATTGTTTAACAACGAAGTACTCGATCCTCCATTAATGTTCTTCAATGATCCAAGTAGCTTCTTAGCTTCCTTTCTCATGTTTTTCCTAAATCCAACATAGTTCAATACTGCAACATTTTGATCTTCTCCTCCTCCAGCGACTTTCTTTCTTCTAACACATGATTGAACACCAAAAACATGCTCATGAGTCTCCACCATTAGATCTCTTGAAACACTGCATATATCCATTAGCCTCAATGAACCATCAAGCATCTCCTCCATAAACTCAGATCCATCAGAAAACAAAACCCGTTGTGTTGAACCCATGTTCAAAAACTCCTCCATATAATTGTAAAGCTCCTCCAAACCAGCTAAGCCCATCAAGATTGATTCAGATGAAACCGTTGTAGTGTTAATCTTTATAACCTTGTTAACAGCTTCCTCAATCCCACTGGTACTTGAGTTTGAAGGTAAGCTTATAGATCTTAGTTGATTCTTCACAATCATGTTCGACATTTTTTGGTTTTGATCTTTGTTTGTTTGTATGTTGATTGATCTGCTTTACTCAACTTGCACAACACATGTATATATAGGGTTTGAATCTATCAACCAACAAAAGTTAAACAATAATTGAATATAAAATTTGATTGGTCCGATCATTACTGGCAAATCTGTGACTCTGTGAGCTGTCGGGCTATTATATTGGTCAAATTATTTGGCCACAGAGATGAGCATGATGAGTCATCGTCTCTATTGCTTTCCCTTTTGCCACATATTAAATTGACCTTTCGAGTATTGTAAATTTTAAAATCTCGAAGGTCTTCGAATTGTTTCGGTAGGTAACGTACTAACGTGATCCTGATCTTCCTCAACCATATTATTGTATACGCCCTTCTATTATCCAATCATCTTCGATCTTAGATAAGTTGCGTAATGCGCAAAATAGATATTTTACAAGAAAAATAAACATTATTTTATTTTTCCTACTAAAATAAGTAATTTTCATCTGCATGGCTTCTCACATTACGACACGTATGGAAAGATCACATGTATTGATTGATTTGCTTGCTAAATTTCACTTTTGTCTCTCGTTGACGGAATCTATTAAACGTGGAATAATCTTTTTAACTAGTTTACTTCATGAAAGTTAGTGATCAAACTAATATAAAAAACCAATTTAATAAGCACAATATCTTCTTAATTTCTTTAAATTATAACATAATTTGTCAGAATTTGTCAACCAAAAAATTGTTAAAATTTCTTTAACCAGAAACTTGAGAGCATAAACTACTTTGCAAAGTGTAGTGGGGCAAGAATCACATCATATCCGAACTGAATTATCTGGCAGAAAATGAACATTTTTCTATGCTAAAATAAAAAGAAACAAACTTTTAATTATTTGTCTGTGTCATATCGTATATAAAGTAGTAGAATAAAGTTTAAATAAATCATGAATGTATATCCCCAATTGTTTTGGATAACACAAAAATAATTGCGAAATTAGTGATCATATGATAAAGTGAGATAATATAGTGTGAAACAATAATCGTATATTAAGAGACTCTCTTTTGAAAAGTGAGACGTTATGTTTAAATTGTCCAATAATTGGTCCTATGAGTCTGAGTACTAACATGTTATTGTTCAGTGCATTAATACACGTGTATAAACTTTATGATTCGTAGATTTATATCAAAAATATATTCATATGATTAGCCCCATTCGCATTTTGTCACAGTCCCCTGCAACAGGTACACGTATTAAAGCTTAATATATTTATTTTAGGTAGATGCAAGCCCACCAATTATTACACTTTCTATCACGTTATGTTTACCGTTTCAAATTAAATGATAATTAATGATATAAACAAACATTCTTTACTTTTTTGTGGTTATAGCTAAAGCATATTTATCTGCCACGGACTTTTTTTGAATAAACAATTGTCACGAAAATGATCTTCTAAAATCAGAGGAATCTTTACACCAATTATATATCAATCGGATAAGATTTAGCTATGAAGAGAGAAAGCAAATTGAGGCCGATTTCGATGAATACCCCAAATCTTATTTTGTTTTGCTTGAAATTTCTTTGTTTGGGTTTTAAGCTAAACGGCAAAAGAAGAAACGCTCTCTTTCTTGTAGACAAACGCAAAATTTCTTATTTTTTCTCTCTGGTGAACGGCAATCTTCGCTATTTCGCTAGAAAAAGAAACACTGTTTTCTCTTCTTTTTTCCTTTGTCTCTTCCTTTCCTCTCGTCTGTCTCTTTCCTGGTGGTCGAAGATTATTCTTTGTGTCTTCCAGGAGGTAGATCTCCTAATCTAGGCTTGAAGAAGCAAGATTTCATAGGAGGAGTGGCGCCGGTTTTAGCGTGAACAAAGCCGGCGTCAAATAGGAATGGAATCTCGCGGATCTGGTTATAACAAGGACAAACCTAGAGACAGGTAGTTTCCCAACCCAGCTTCTCCGGTGGATCTTCCTAAGGTTTCAGTGAAGTAGCTGGTTATAGCTAGGATGAAACCGGTGGCATGCTAAGAGGCGGTAGATGTGGCCAAGATGAAGTAGACCGGTGTTTAGGAGTAAGATTTGGGTTTAGTCGTTGGCTCTTAGAGTAGGACCGTCGCTTGAGGGCGGTGACGAGATCTGAGAAAGATTCATGACGGCGGTAATCTCTTTGCGATCTTGAGTCCGCCGAGTTTGAGGAGGTTTTAGGCAAAAAAAGTTTTATGGAGTAGATCACGCTTTCCCTCTCCTCGCCTCTTCTTCTCATCGGCGATACTAACTCCACGGCTCCTCTACGGTTTTTCCAAGGTTTGCGATTAAACAGAGGTTCTCGGAGGCAACTTCTGGTGGATTTGGTGGATCGAGATCAGCGGCGGTTCCAAACGTTGTGCATCAATTGCGACGGCAGTGGTGGATCCCTAGAGTTCCTAAAGGTTTTGGGTATGTTGGGCCTCTTATGAGCCTAAGAATTTTTCTTTTTTCTTTTATTTTCTTGTTGGTTAAATGTGTTTATACCTTTTTTGTTCCTCTTCTGTAAACTCTATTTTAAATAAAAAAATCCTTTATAAAAAAAAGCAAATTGACATACTTTTGAGGAAAATATCTGCATTTAACATATATAAATTTAGGGTTTCTGAATTCGATTCTCTAATTAATTTGACAGCGCAAAAAATTCACAGTTAGATAACAAATTCTTCCTCTGTAAACTCTGATATTTTTTAATCAATAGAAGTTTAAGTTGGAAAAAAGATAGCAAATTCTTGTGTTCTTTTGTTTAAATAAATGTGACCATTGGTTTTTTGTCCGATAATCCGGATATTTAAAAGAAAGTCCAACTAATTTCTAAAAAATAATAGTGAAAATGATTTTGATTTCGGAATTTGGAATAGGGTCTTGATCTATTTCTGTTTGGCTAAATAGCAGCAATTTAATTATTGATGAAATAATTAGCCGGAGATTTAACTGATACCAAAATTGTATTTATTTTTTGTTAATATTTCAAAGGTGGTACTGAAAATTTTATTTTTTAATTGTTTACAAACAAAAAATTTGAGGAAAAATAATGTGACAAAAAGCTCAGCATCAACATTTACTGAGGATGTTAAGGAACAAAACTCTGTTCTTAACCAAACATTTAGAAACAGAGTCTAGTTCTGTCTCCATATCACGAAAACCATCTTCAACAACATCTCTCCTCATCTTCTCAATCTCCATCATCTCAACCTCAACAAAGATTCTTCTCGAATCCACAACAGAACCCATAAATACATCATCAAGTCTCTTCATTTCCTTTATCAGATCCAAAGATTTATACGATGACGGTACAAAAGGATGAGACAAAAACCCAATGGTGGTCTTGATTGTTTTGGTCGGAGATTGTGTTGGTGGTATTGTTGATAAGAACAACCAAAGATGTCTGAAAATCGAGACACTGATTTCGATTGTATCTCGCAGAACAGTCGTGGATGCTATAGCTGAATCATGATCAATGTTGGTTGAAATATCTTTAGTTTCCATTTTCTTAAGTGCATTGATGTGTTTGGAGATTTCTTTCTTTACCTTCTTCCGCAAGTAAGTATATGACTTTACCTCCTTCTCCAAGTTACCTTTCCTACGAAGAGCCGATTTGAGATCTGCTACATCTTCTCTCATTGTTACTATCACCTCTCTTGCGGCCTCACAGACGTCAAGCAACACAACGGATCCATCTAAAAATTCTTCGAGAAGTTTTCCTTTCTGATGATGAAGAAGAGTGTGTTTCACGTAAGGTGACTCAAGTAGCTCGTGTACGCAACCATAAAGCTCAGTGAGGTTCACGAGTCCAACGAGAAGCGTCTCGTAGTTAAAACTAGTAGAAACTGAGATTGAGGAAGAAGATCTCTGCCAAATATTGAGCCGGTTTAAAGCTGATTTGAGCTTAACAGAGAGTGGATGGATTCTTGAAGGAAGACTCGCAAATCGAACTGGTGCGTGTTTGTTTTGATCTAAACCTTCCATGGATGGATTTTTTTGCTTTTTTAGAACTTTAAATTGGATTGAGATGCTCTTTTCGGGTTCTTAAAGTTTTCTATATATATAGCAGAGAATCGATGTGAAAATGGAGCAAAACTCGGGGTAAGCGAAGTGAGAACATGTGAGAAGAACATGGGTCACTTAATCTTATCTGTTTGTTTCTAACATGAATAAAAACTCATCAGTTAAGGTCACTGACTCATTGTAACTCATGTTCTTCTTTGTCTTCTTCTTATGCATCTATACAACTTTTGTCTCGCAAACTAATTTTTAAATTTCTTGTTCGTTTATTTCGATCCCAACTGTTTTATTTTTGGTGTCAGGGTTTATATAATTTAGGTTAAAAGAGATCTAAAATGTGTCCGGCTTCAAAGAACCAAAGCTTGTCTTCTTTGTCACAAGTTACAAATGCTTTAAATAAAAACACGAAGCAGAATCTTTTGATAATTAATTACGATTAATTACAAATCGGCATTAAAAAGTAAGTAATTGTATTTATAACCGTTAAGATATTCAAAAGGCATTATGTGAAATAAGAAGGAGAAATTTTACTTTGAAAGCAATTGCGCATCAAATCAGTATCACTGGATTCACCTTCAACATATTGGCAATTGATTTTAGGTTTAGCTCCATTCGCCATTGTAATATTGATTCCATCCATAACAATGTCTTTACAATGTGTGGCTTCACTACATTTAAGTGTTATTGCATTTGGATTTGATGTTGTTCCACTAAATCCCACATATTTTACACTGCTTATCGCCACTGCTGTGTCCTATAATTTTATATAAAAAATTAAATATATTAATTTTATTTTTAATATATATATATATATATATTTATATACATAATTTAAAATACTTACCGATGCACGAAGTTTTCCTTTATCCATATATTGTTGGTCGATTATAATTGGATTTTTGGCGTTGATGAGTATGATATTCTCGAGACTTATATTTCTTGCATATCCTTGTACACCCTAATAATAATAAAAAATTTGTCTAACTTAACTCGATTAAAAACAAGAGTTAGGTAACTAAACAAAAGATATATTGTTCACTAAAGCAAACGATCTTGACAACTTTCTGGCTGTGCGGGCGAGGTGATCAGCTTTGTGATTAAGTGCTCTGGGAATGTGGGTGACCGAGCACATCCTGAAGGATCCACATAGATACCTTGTGTACATATTATGTAATTTTAACACTTGTTTGTTGTTGTAGAGTTTGGAAATCAAATTACAATAGAAGACTAAACAATCAGTGCTCTCCAAAACAAGGTATCTATGCAATTAAAGAACTGCAAATCATTTTCATATGTTTTTGATTCTTTTTTGTTGTTTTTGCAAGACTTTATATGCTTAAGAACTTGTTAATGATCTCTATGATCACTGTCAATTACTTTACTCTGCCTTTGATTTGAACTTGTTAATGATCTCCATGCTTTTCGATATTTTGGTTTCACTTAGTTTTTATGAAATGCTTCTTCTTCGTCAAGTTCTAGTTCTAGTTCGGATTTCACTAGTTTTTATAGAGATCAGTGTTGTTAATGTTGATTGTGAGACATGGAGGTTTGATTATGGTGTGATGCTTAAGTAGGAAAATGAGTTATATTGATAGCTGGAGAAGAAAACTTATCAGGTTTTGAAAATACACGCAGTAGACTCGAACTGGACCCAAAAATTATATATGTTCAGGTAGTAATCGAGTCTTCTGTAAATTACTAAACCCGAACCAAACTCGAATTGTACCGACCCGAACTCAACCCAAATTTCAAAAATACTCGATCAGATCTTCTGAACCTAAACCCAAAATACCCGAAACCTGAAAAATCCGATCTGATTGGATTCGGGTACCTGAATACCCAGACCTAAAATATCCAAGTAATGATAAATTTAGTAGATATACTCACTGTAGGCCGTTGAGAAGTTTTCAGATTTTGCTGCAAATTAAAAGATAAACAAAAACATATTAAAAATATTATTGTTTATATAATTTTGAAGATATAGCAAAATGAATAGTTACCTGCCAAAAGGACGAACCGGAGCCATTAATCATTCCGGAACCAGTGAGAATTAGACCAGAGACAGTTGAAAAATCAATCCAAGCACGAGTCTGGGGTTTGGACCATGATGCTATGTTTTCAGGTGCGTTGATGACTCCATCCAACTTCAAATAAATATAAAAAACCTAAGTTTTAATTGATGTTCTTAATATTTAAACATAATTGAATGAATCAAATAAATTTGTTACCTGGAATTTAATAGAGGTAGATTTACAAGGGCCTTGGAAGACAATAGGTTGAAGTAAAAATGTATTGTTAGAAGGAATAACAAGTGTTGTCATGTCTCCTCAGTTACATGTACTGTTCCATGCTTGTATAAACGCCTTTTTACATCATTATTTTTTTTTAAAAATAGTAATTAATAATTTAAAGATTTATATCCATGATAAAAAAAAAACATACTTAACCTGTGAATCATCGGTTTGACCATCCCCTTTAGCACCCAAATTTAGTACGTTGTAATTTTGGCCGTTTACAAGGCCAAACCAGAGGAAATTTATCAATATCGAAATACGTATAAGTATGGTTTCCTAAAACACACAAAGACAAAAAAGAAGAAGTTAGAATAAACAAAAAGAAAAGATTATCAGAAAAAATAGATTGAATTGATGTGTACCATTGTGATTGGAGATTGTGAAAATCTAATGAATGTTTAGGTATTAGGTAGTCTAATTAAATCTTCCATATATACACACAATTATGTGCATCTATTTACATTTGACTCATACATAATGGTCCACCTTTCCTTATTTCTAAAATCGATTGTTTCCTCAAATATAAAATTCTTTTTATGGTTTTTGACTACATGAAACCATACATCTCCCCTCTTATCAAATGTTGACTACTATGAAAGGAAAATTATTTTGTGTATTTCTAAAGTAATACACACAATTTTGTTTACACATGTTCTGTTTCACTCCAAACTTAATTTGAGAAAGAAACAAAAGAGAAGCTAGAGAGAGTACCGATACTGAAGGAGCAGAGAAGTGAGACAGTTTGTAATACATAGTGGTCGATAGCCTAAAAATGTGGTCGGAGTTTAAGGAGAAGAGAGCTCAAAAATAGTCAATACATTATGGTTAAGACATATATAAGGTCTCGTTAACTCTTTGATCCATAATTAGTGTGACTTGTTTATATTTGGTTTTTTTTATAGAATCTGAATTCATTTGTTAGAGTACTCTATAATTTTTTATCCAACCATGAAAGTAAAGTTTTTTTAAGTATGAGAATTCGGAATTATAGTTTAAACTCTAAATCTTATCATATGTAATTAATTTGAGTTAAACTCTGGTAGAATCAACTAATTTGAGTCAAACTCTGATAGAATCGACTAATTTGAGTCGAACGAATTGGCTAAACTCATTTCTTCCGTAAAAAAAATACTAATTATTAACCAAAGTAAATCAAACAAGTTTAATGATATCATTTTTTGTGTATGGAAATGCACAATATTAATAATTCAAATTGAAAATGTTCTTTCCTAGTCACAAATACCTACTATATATAGCTCGTTTTGTTTTTTGTAATTTGGTGCTTGAACCAACTTTTAATTTGGCTTAAACACTAATCAAATGCCAAGTTGTTGCTATAAGTATTAATAAGAATTAACATCTCGAATAAATCGCTATACGACTAACAATCATACTAGCTCATAAATTATACACAACTCTATAATAAATTGCATAATCCAACTTGCTTCATAATAAAGTGCATTACTGCATAATTTATTCAATTCTTAGCTGTTTTTTTGGCACAAGACATAATTGAATTTAGTTTATCAACTGCTTACAAATTGCCTTAATTAAATTAATCATTATTCATACCCACATATTTTCTTTAAATTTCAAACCATATAACATGGAAAAATGCTCGTTGGCATAGAAAAAAATTTTAAACGAAGAATCTCGTCTAAATTCTTTTATTAAAATGGTTTTTTCTTGGGGCAGAAACTATTTGTTTCTGAGTTTTGTTCTCGTGGATCATCATCGTACACAAAACAATGACACGTAATATATATTGCACGACAAGCACGTGACGTGAGCGACACGTAGCTAGAAGCCAACAATTAATCAATTTAGGTTAATTTGTTTAGCATGTTAAGTCATGATGATGAATTGATGGTGACGATGCACCACATAGGTTTTGGAATATATACACATGCTTCTTATTTTCAAAATTAAATTCTTCATTTTTTTCTATAAGAATTTCATCTTTACAAAACCTAATTTTAACAAAAACATACAAACTTAATATAATTATTGTTATGGAGTAACAATGTTTAAGAGAGAAGCTCTATGTTGAATAAGTCTTCTAGATAAACAACTTAATTCATCCTTAATTGCTTCAAGCTTAACATTAAGCATAGCTAATCTCCCAAGCATCGTCTTCACATCTATGACCTTCACAATCTTCTTACCAATGAATCTTCCATAGAAAGAACGAATCATCGAGTTCTTCACACATCCAACTTCACAATTATCATCAAAAGATGAAAGAAACTGTAGAAGTAACTGTAAAATCGATAGAGCTGATGCGTTTGATTGCTTTAGAATGTTAGAAACCATAGAAGAATGTTGATCAAGATCGCTTGATTGTTTGATAACAGGAGATTTTCTCTTTGCAAGTGATTTGAATTTCTTAGCTGCTGCAATCTTCAATTTCTTCTGAAACTTCATGAAAGTTTGGATTTCAGATTGAACAGTTGAGTGATCTCCTCTGCGTCTACGTAGAGTGGATTGAAGATTTTGGATTTGATTCATGAATGTTTCAATCAAGTCTCTTGTGAAATCAGACACATCAATCAACAAGATGGATTCATCAAGAGCAGCTTCCACAAGTTTTGAGTTGCGGCTAAGACGAAGAGCCTGTTGGCCTTGAAGAGAACTTATGATTTGTTCATTAACAAACTCATAAAGCTCAATGAGACGACCAAGTCCAAGTTGGATTCTAGAAGAAGCTGATGAAGATGAGTTCAAAGCTTGAATCTTCTTCAGTTCTTCTTCTACTCTTTGAGCTTTTGGATGAATCAGTCTTGTGGGTAAACTAATAGACCTAACTGGTACATACACAGAGGAAGATGATTCAGCCATTTTTGTTTAGCTTTGAGAAAAAGAGAAACATAGAGATCTAAGCTTGAAAATGGTTCTGGTTGATTAAAGTTCAGAGACTCCAATGATTTATATATCTATAATAGAGGAAAACTTTTACAGATAAATCCAAAAAAGCACTTTAGCGAGGCTATAGAGTAAGTGCAAATTGGGCATGTGACAACTTTATAAAGTGAGAATATTGGCACAAATATCCTCTTTATCTTATTTTAATAATTTCTATGTGGTCTTAAAACGAGCAACGTCAAGCTTTATTTGATTTATTATGATTATCTTGTCTCTCTTTTCTTCATCTATCATCGCTGGCTAACTCAAAGGTCTGTTTCATCAGGAAAACAGACATAACAGCTCCTCAAAACGTGTTCCAAAGATAAGACTTAAATATAATAAATTACTATTTGCTAAAAGAAAAAAAGCTATGCCCGTTGATTATAAGGTCCAAGAATCTAGGGTTTTAAATAAGAGTAGTAGGAGCATCTTGTTCATCAATAAGGTCGTGGTACGACTCATTTCCTACTCATGTGTGTAGCAATTTGATTATTTTATTAGGAGACAAGGAGACAGAAGTTGTAATACACAAATATAGAGAATGCATAAGAGAAGAAAGAAGAAAAAAGAGCTAAATGATTTAAAGAGAGTCATCAGAAAATGAATAGAGTATTACCACAATGTTGACCACTTGTCTTTTGTAAATCTTCTCTTAATTGATGCTATGAACATTGTCTTCTTTGTTGGCTTTCAATTATTAGTAATCTAATTTCACTCAAATGTCACAATACTCTGCATTTGCCTACTAACTGTTAAAACAATATTCTTCTTTTAGTCTTTTTCCTCTTGAGAAAGCATCAACGGAGATCTTTTTCAAAAGAGAAAATAACAGAACAATCTTTGATTAGATTCTGTTGTCTGATTTATCAGAGAACATGTCCAATTTGTTGAGATTTGCATATTTTCATAAAGGACTTTTAGGTCTCAAGGTGTAAATATGAGCACACAACCCCCTAAATATAAAATTTATGAAACACGAGCGTGATCCAATGGTAGTACTCGAATTTGAGGAAGTTAGTAATGTCTTATTCCGAATTTGAATGTCATTATAAACAGGGTATTCACATTGCTCCCTTTAGTGTTTTCTTTAAACCGGATTAGCGAGTTATTAAAAATATATAAATCACATTGATGATTGACCATGTATCATCAATTTTGGAGCAGAAGAAGGTTTTCTTGTAAAACAAGTAACATTTCATTTGTGAAAGCAAAAGCGTTACATTCACTAATATCTGAACAAGAGGATTTACAAAACGAAACAAACCATGAAACATGATTTACAAGAAAGTATCCATATCTCATCTCTGCAACATTTGAATATAAATAACACTCAGCATATTATAAACACAAATGGGGCAAAAGGAGTTCTACGACAAAGTTTTGTCAATACTATTAGTTCGTATACAGGAAATCATGAAAATGTAAAACAGAGCCATTTCTTAGGGGCTGGTTTAACGTCTTGTTTCCTCTGTGAATTTGCCGCCTTGCTTGAGCTCCGACCTGTTTTTTTATCTTCTCCAGCTTTACTAAATATAACGGTGAATCCTTCAGCCGTCGCCGGATCATTCACATCCCAATCTCCAAATTTTGGTAGAGGTCTTGCATCATTATTCGATGCCATTTTCAATCTTCAGAAATTGCTTAGAAACTGCCCTTCTTCCTCTTCTCCTCCTTCTTCGATAAATTGTATAATGATATCGTTGTTATTTACCAAAAGAAGATGGATTCAGGATGTAGTTTTTTATAGGTTGGAGATTTCAATTTAGCAGAAACAGAGGAAACAAAAACAGAGAAGTAAAAACGTTATGTTTCGCAATGTTCCTACGGATTGTACCCGTATGAGACACGGGAACGAGAATATTCCTTTTGGTATAAAATCGTTGATCTTTACGCGTCGTTCACTGTAAGAAACCCTAATTTTAGCAAAATCCTTATTTCCATGGTTACTCTGTTTTCTTATTTGGTGTCTATTATCATCTTTATATGCTTCTTTATGAATTTGAGGCCATTATTAATACATCATTATGGCCTAGTTTGTATCAGAACAAATTTAAAAGTTGGAATCTGCTATTGGAATAACCTAAGATTACTTCACGTAATTTCTTTTGCCTTCTTCAACAAGTTATTTGATTAGTGTTTTGTCTGATAACAAAACCTTGCTTGATAAACAAAAATTGCTTCTCTTTATTAGTTTTATTCTGTAACCATAGAGCTCTTGCTCAAACGCAAGATCGAATATGAATCAAAAGACCAAAAAGTGAATTAATAAGATCAATTAAGAAACAAAAAGAAAATGTAGCAACTGTTTTAGCAGAGAAAACAGAAACTTTTCTCTTAGTTTAGGAGGGAGAAGCAGAGTCTCAAATGGGATGAATCAGTCAAGAGCTGCAATGACGGCATCAACAACATCTTGGGTGGTGGAATCTCCTCCAAGATCTTTGGTTCGATAATTACCATCTTTAATCACTTGTTTCACTGCGGTTTCAAGCCGATCAGCAAAATTTGGAAACTGGAGGTGTTTAAGCATCATAGCAGATGAGAGAAGTAAAGCCACAGGATTGGCTTTCTTCTGTTGCACTATCTTATCATTCCCAACATTCCCTGCTGATGCTCCTTGTTCAAATATCGCATGTTCCGCACCAACATTTCCTATGGATCTCCAACAAAATTCAAAACAATGTCCATTTTAAGAAAACTTATAACTTCAACTTAATGTTATGTTTTGTATGAACAAACCTCCTGGCATCACTCCAGTGCCACCTGCAATTCCAGCTGCAATGTTTGCTATAAGGTTACCATACAAATTTGGCGTCACCTGAAACAAAACAAGATTAAACTTCATATGATTTGTCCAAACCAGCAACAAAGACTCAGATTTCCCCTTCAAGTTTTAATTTTTAAGAGCATGAATTACCATGACATCAAATTGCTCTGGCTTAGCAACAAGCTGCATACAACAATTGTCTACAATGATTTCGTTGTAAGTAATCCCTGAATACTTTTTAGCAACCTCTCTGCAAGACTCAAGGAAGAGCCCATCTGCAAGCTTCATAATGTTAGCTTTATGAACAGCAGTCACTTTCTTCCTATTGTTCAGATACGCATACTCAAATGCATATCTTGCTATTCTCTCTGAACAAAACTTTGTTATCACCTACACAAACGAAAGGGAAGATCACAACTTGGAGTAATTAAAAACAATCTCTTTCAATGAAGAACAACAGCAATCATAATGGGAGATTGATCCAGTTTTACCTTAAGGCTCTCAACAACACCAGGAACAACCTCATGCTCAAGTCCTGAATATTCTCCTTCAGTGTTCTCTCTAATCACGACGATATCAACATTCTCGTGTCGAGTCGTTAATCCAGGGACATTGATGCAATTGACGAGAGAAGCATAGATATCGAGTTCTTTCCTCAATTGCATATTCAAGGAACTGACTCCACCACCAACAGGAGTCGCTAATCCTCCTTTGAGACAAACTTTGTTCCTCTTCACAGACTCGATCAGTTCTTCAGGGACTTTCCTCACATTGCCGTGAACCTCGTACCGCTCGAATTGCAATGGTGCGTGCATCGCTTCCATGACCTGTTCCACCGCACCGGTCACTAAAGGTCCGATTCCGTCACCGGGAATTAGAGTTACGGTGCGTGTAGCTCCATCTCCGGGTCTAGGCATGTAGGTGATGGATCTGGTCGATGCGGTGAATGGCGAAGGCTGATTCGCCAGAAGGCGATTGAGGATTGAAGCAGATCTTCTCGCCATTTGGTGTTTCAGAGCGATTGGTAAATCGGACGTTGGTTGTTTGCTTTTCGGCGATTGCATGCGGCTTATATGACAACAATATGACAACCGACAAATTATGTAAAAATGGTTTATTTTTATAAAATAATGTGTTGTGGTATTTTTCTGGTTTATTTCGGAATGCACAATGGAACATGGTGAGTCTAGATTCTGACAATAGTAATCTGGATTTGTTCTTCACTGATCAGTTTTAGAGAGTTCTTTCGAAATATAGCTGTTTCTTATAAAGAGAGAAGAGACAATACAAAATGGTAACTTACTCTCTTACGGTGAGCTCTATTTTTCTAAAATCAGAGTTTAGTTTTGGGTCTGCACTGAGTTTTACTTGTAAAAAAAGAGATCTTCAGTTTCAGGAGTTGCAGAGAAAGGAGACTGTATCATCAATTCATCATCACTTTCAAACAAATGACAAGCTCTTGGTTTTGTTAACAAAGCTGCTTTCTAATTACTTGAGAAAGTTTTGATACATTGCTAAACATTATTACTGGAAAATTCTGGAACGAAAGAGAACTCAATCATAAGCTTCAAGCTTATCACCCAACAATCATAACCAAAACGCAAAACGAAAAATTTCAATAACTAAAGAAAAAAGTTGAGAATTAAGCATGCTTAGCCTGGAAATCTTTCATGAAAGCAACAAGCTTTTCAACACCAGCCAAAGGCATTGCATTGTAGATTGAAGCTCTCATGCCACCCACTGATCTATGCCCTTTGAGCTGCACCATGTTCTCCTTTGCAGCTTCTTTAATAAACTCAGCTTCCAATTCAGATTTCTCCAATGTGAAGGGCACATTCATCAACGACCTCACTGACGTCTCAACCGGACACCTGTAAAAGCCTTTGCTTTCTTCAATGGCATTGTAAAGCAGCTCAGCTTTCCTCTGGTTCTTCTTCTCCACTTCTTTCAATCCGCCTTGTTCCAACAGATCTTCAAACACAAGACCACACATGTATATTCCAAAACAAGGAGGCGTGTTGTACAATGAGCTATTCTCATCATGAATCTTGTAATCAAGCATCACAGGAGTGATATCTTGAGCGTTTCCAATCAAATCTTTTCGAATGATCACAATTGTGACACCAGATGGACCAACGTTCTTTTGTGCACCACCATAGATCACACCGAACTTAGATACATCAACAGGCTTCGAACAGAAATTGGAAGACATATCAGCAACCAAAATTCCATTAGGGCTTTTCGGAACAGGGTAATCTTTAAATTCAACTCCATGAATTGTTTCATTGGCGCATAAATGCAAATACTTGGCGTCCGGAGTTTGCTCCAACTCATCAAAAGATGGAACCTTTGTGTATTTCTCAGATTTACCAGACCAAATCACATTGGTTTTGCAATACTTCTTCGCCTCCTTCACAGCTTTATCTCCCCACGAACCAGTAACAATGTAATCGACAGTATCATCCGGTTTACAGAGATTGAGAGGCAAAGCAGCGAATTGAGTAGTCGCACCACCTTGTAAGAACAAGACAGAATATTCCTCAGGAATCTCTAAGAGCTGACGAAGATCTGATTCAGCTTTCTGTATAATCGAGAGAAACTCTTTCCCTCTATGACTCATCTCCATAACGCTCATGCCAGATCCACGCCAGTTGTAGAGATCCGCTTGCGCTTTAAGGAGAACATTCTCCGGCAAAGTGGCTGGACCCGCCGCGAAGTTAAAAGCTCGTTCTTGGGATCCGGATCTAACTCCATCTTTACCTTGAGTCGGCGAAGCGACGCATCGAACCGCAAAGGAGTTGGCTTTACCGGTGAGATTCACAGTGTTAGGTTTGCTGAAGTGAAGAAGGGCTTGAGATGTTGATTTGGGTTTCAAAGTAGGGATCTGAGTATTGTTTCCAACAAGGAAAGAGTTCGTCGACGCCGCCATGATTATGAGATTCTCAGAGAGCTTTTTCTCTTCTCTTTTTACTTACAGAAAGATCTGAAAAAGAGTTTGGTGGGAGAGATTGATATATACAAGTAGATATTGAACACGACAACGTTTTAGCTGTTAGGTGACACTAGTTTTGTCTGCGGTTTGTTTAAAACTCATTTCCAATGTGTGTGTTTATAATTTTGTGTATAAGAGAAGAATTCATAGTAAATTCCCATTCTTTATTGCTGAGATATCAATAATCGAAAGACTTTAAAGTTACAAATCAAATTCAGAGGATATTTTGAACTTATTTGTTTAATGTTTCTTCTGTAATTAAAAATGAAGAGGGAACATGTCAGCAGCTGTACATAAACTACTATGTCCACTCCTTATTGAGAATCTGACACGAGAAAGTGTGCAGCTTTGTACTTTGTTGCTATGTGTCCGAATTTAGAGGAGCTGTATTTTCTATGTACTCCTGTTAGTTTATCAGTTGCAGCCTTCTGATGGAGTCTCACCATTCTTCTACTACATTCTCTGCAAAATCCGATTTAAAGATCAGTATTTTCATGAATGCAGTTTGTTATAAAGATTAGTCTCTTAAGGTTTCCTCTTGTGCTAAAGAAAGACTTACAGGAGTTGATTATCAGAGTAATGACTGTGGAATTCACAAGTGCTGTTCCAATCACTGAATCCATGGATTGTACATTGAGCTGTGTACACGGCAGTGGCAGCTAGTAATGATGGTTGATACCGAAGCATTTCGTAGTCCACAAGAGCAAGCTCGATTAAGAATGACGCCAAGATGTCAAGCTGTTTCAGTAAACAAGATAGTTGTTGTAAGTTGCAATTTTTTGATGGTTGTAAGTAATTCACATCCAATTGATGATAGATTTGATTGTTTACCTTCTTGTCTGATTGAGCTGCCTTTAGGAACCTCTTCAAGAAAGGGTACTGTGTTGGTAACGAGATATTGAATTGCAATGTACTAAGCATAATCTTCTCCTGCACACAGAGGCTTGAAATCAGATCATTGTAATTGCGTTTTGGAAACAAACCAAGAAAGAAGTCTTGTGGTTCTACCATTTCTAAAATATCGTTCCTCGTGTATGCATTGTCTGAAATGACGACTAAATCTTCAACAATAGGTACTGAAACCTCTTCGTACTTGCAAGCTAAGAGCAATGCAACTAAACCAACAAGCTGAAGCTTCTTTCTTACAACAGCTTGCTTGGACAAGAATCTATCTATCAGATTAACTGTTAGAAACAATGTCTCGTCCATTAGCTCAAATTTGTCATGAACCTGCAACATTCAATAAGCTATATAAATCAACCTCTCTATACAAAAAATTCATTACAGATTGAATATCAGTGATCTTTGAATATACCTCAATGAGCCAATCGATAAGTATTGCTCTCATTTTGTCAGTTATGTCAAATTGCTGCGCCATGTAATCTATTGGAACACAACTAAATCTCTGCAGATTACCAAATTCCAAGAAAAAATTCTCAGACAAAATTCAAAAAAATCATATGGTCTTGCTTCAAAGACTTTTGTAAAACCAACAAAAAGGTACCTCGGTTTTACGGTAGAATTCGTATAGATCTTCAACATATTCAACAACTGCAAGAGAGTTGTTTGCATCATATGCGTCAATATCCAAAATTGGTTCTTCTTCTTCCACAATTATATCCTCCATCTCAACTTCTTCCTCCTATATATCCACATTGAAAGTTTCATGAATTTACATTAAGAAGCTAAACATTATTCATAAATTCTTAATTAATTTACCATTGGAACAAACTCGATGTATGGTTCCTCCAATGCCATTGGCATAGGTTGTTGGTCCAATGTAACTTCATGCTTCTCCTCCTCTTCTTCATCAATGAATATACAATCACCAAACTCGTTCCCACTTGGAATTGATGGTTTCAGCTTCTTTGTCTCTTCATGAGGTCTGCAGGAATTCAAAATAATCTCAGATCTCTCTCTACCTCAACTAACAAAATTAGATAAACAATTTCCAAAGCTTTAAGCTTTGTTATCAACCTTGAAATTGATGGATGTAATGAATCAAGCTTCTTCTTTTCACAGCTTCCTTGTTTCCTCCTGAATCAATAAAAATCTCCAACAAGTAAGTGTCTTTACACATAAATGAACCAAAGAAACAAGCTTTGAGGTCGAGAGAGTTAAGTAACTTACTCAGACAAGCCTCTTCTCTTGTTAACAACACAAGGATAAGCTCTTCCACTAACGAGATTCTGGTTAATCACACCTAATGCTCTCCTATTCTGTCTCTTCATCTCTATTCCAAATTTCCTGCTTCTCGTTTCGTCTGACACACCCCAGAAAAAAATACACAATATCAGATTCTCTGTTCTTAAGACCTAGAATTCTCAGATTCCCAAACGCGTTTTACTACTACCTTGAAGATTCTGAGTAATGGGTTTGACGAAGATGTTACGATTGTTCTCATCAGGATTAACCATGTTTTTTTACTCGATTTGGATTGTGTTCCTGGAGATGAATACAGGAATCTCTAAAAGAAGAAGAAGAACATCAAACGAAGAAGAATCTCTCTCTGTCTCACTCTCTGCCTGCTGCAATTGATTGCATCAGAAAGAGTCAGAGAAGGGTATGAAATAAGAAGATTAAGAGGAAGGCAAATAAATTAAAATTAAAAAAAAATTGTCTTTTTATAATATTTAGTAAAGAAAATAGCAACGGCTAGGTGATTAAGATGACCGTTGGATCATGAAGGAAACGATTTCCTTCTAACTCTGTCTAAGCCAACGGTAACTTTTTTGGTTGTAGAAGGCATGTGCCTCTTTGTTTTTTTTCAAATTTATTAATTCCTTTTTTGCTTTTTAATTTTGTTTTTGGCCTTTTTCAGACAAAGAAGGCTCATTACCACTAGCCAACGTTCTTAGGGAGCGGTCCTAAGATCTTAAAAGTCAACATATTAATTATTAAATCATAATCTTAGCTTATTACATTAATCTGAGTTTTGATAAGAATTTACTTACCGAGAATTATGCTGACTCTGTGATAAGTGTTCGTACCATTAATTGTTGATTTCTTTTGGTTTGGTGAAGTTTTTGATTTATAATTTATAGATGTCAGAAATTGTAGGCTAAATGATTTCTGGTCATAATTATTGGAATGAAATTTTTTTTCTTCATTACAATGGTCAATAGAGGGTAATTATATTTCTAATCTGTTATTCAACATGTATAATGTATCTTTACATATTTGAATATTAGGAATTGTATATATAGATGTGTGTATTTTTTGGAAAGGTATTATTCTAAAGAATATTTAAAACATTTCACACACATTCTTAAAGTTAAAGCTAGTAAAGGTTCTTATATATAATTAATGTATGATTTGTCATAAATGGTTAACATAATTTCAGAATAATTATTGCATTCTGATTTCTTTGATATTTTGGATTTTAAATTTAAGTTAGAATGCTAAATAAAAGTTTTAAGTCTTGAAAAAATAATGTATGTTTATTTATTGACACTACAATTATCGACTAATGCTATGAAAAGGACTGTTAAAAATTCAATATATATCGATTGGAATGTAATTAGTTCTGACCGTAGACCAGAGCAGAGTAATTAATCGTAAACTATTATTTTAGAGCAATAAAATAATACTTCTTCTCTTGTTTTCGTTCCATAAACTACACTTAGTTAACGATATCTTTAAATCTAATTACACCATTGGTTTTGGTAGATAACTAGATATCTTCAAAAGCTTTCTTCTGACACTGATACAGGTATAAATGGTACTGGTATTTATCAATGTTTAAATTTAAAATACTCAAAACATATAAATAATAGAGAAAATTTTGACAAAAAAAAGTTACAAGTCACGTCATTGTCGAATGTCAGATGAATAATACTAGTTTACCGACGCAATCTTGTGAAGTCAAAACAAGTAATGGGCTACAAAAAGGCTTTTAACAATATTTTAGCCCAAATTTACTTAATTAACAAGTAATGGGCTTCAATAAGGGCTTCAAACAATACTTAAGCCCAAATTTATTTTACAATGACCTTAAAAGGGCTTTACGCGAGATAAGTCAAACTCACGCGTGGACTTTTAATAATTGAATCCGACGGACGCAAATCTTCGAACGAAAAGGCGGGAGAGAATGAACTGAAAGAACGAACACAGAGTCATAAATGGAGAAAACTGTTTAAATGACTTCTACAATGGCATTTAGAGACTTTATATGTTTGTCTTACGAACAAGTTTAGCAAAGAAAAACATGAGTGACTCGGAGAAAACGAAAGTGGATGATATTATGGGAGAAAGAGAAGAGTCTGATGAGAATTGGAGCGATGAAGAATCTGATATGAGAGAAATCGTTCTCGGCCTCCCTGCTATGAGCATTAGCAATAGAATACTCATTGTTGAAGAAGCGGGGTTGAATGAGCAAGCGGTTGTTGCGGCAGAGTTGGTTATGGCTGCAACAGAGGAAGCGGTTATGCAAGGGATGAGTGGGAAGAAGAAGAGTAGACTGAGGAAAACGTCAGAAAACGTTGATGAAGCGAGGGGTTCAAGGAAAGGTGAAGTGAAAAAGCCGAAGAAAAGATCCTCAGAATTGATTAATCCACCAGAAAGACCACATGTTTGTCACATTTGTGGAAGAGGTTTTCGATCTTGGAAAGCTGTTTTCAGACATACGAGGTCTCATAAAGATAGAAACTATCAAGGGTTTAGCGACTGAAAGATTTTCGATTCCAGGACAAAGCTCTACTTTTGTCAGAAATAGAAAGAATGTATATTACTGTATTTCCTTTAGGTCCAATGACCGTAGTTTACACAAGGCTATCTTACAATCAGTTATGGAAAATAGAATCTGGACATAAGGAAACTATCTATATATACATGATCCCTAATACCCCACTCAAGGTGGAGAGTGAAGGTTAAGAACTCCCAGCTTGAGAAGAAATGCAGCAAACTCTCTCTTCCCAAGTGTTTTAGTAAGAATGTCTGCGAGTTGTTGCTTGGTGGAGACATGTTGTGTGACAATAGTTCCACTTGTTGAACGATTGTTCTTTCATGGAAAACCAGATTGACACTATGATGAATTGTTGAGAGACTATTACAATGTAAAGGGATCGGAGTATCTACCCTAACTCCAAAACAGAGGAGAAGGTTTCGCAGTCATAAAAGCTCTTGTACCGTATCAGACATCACTCTGTATTCAGCCTCAGCGAAAGAGTGTGAGACCGTGTCTTGTTTTTGTGTTTTCCATGATATAGGTGAGTCGCCGAGCTATATGAACTAAGCAGTCAACGATCACCGTGTTAAAGGACATCCTGCCTTGAGTGTGAGTGGCTGGTGAGCTTTTAAAAGAATCCCTTGACCTGGTTTCCACTTCAGATATCGAACAACCCGTAATGCAGCTTCCCAATGCTCTTCTTTTGGTGACTGCATAAATTGAGACAAGACATGTATAGCATAAGATAGTTTTGGTTTTATCACTGCAAGATATATGAATCGTCCAACAAGTCTGCAGTATTGTGTTGGTTGAGTGAGCAACGGACTAGTGGAGAGTGCAAGTCTGTGGTTTTGATCTAAGGGAAACGCAGCAAGCTTTGCTCCAAGTAAACCAACCTCCAAGATGATGTCGAGGGTGTACTTCCTCTGACATAAATAAATTCCAGAACTGTTTCTTGCCACTTCCAAGCCCAGAAATACTTCAATATACCCCAAGCCTTTCATATGAAAGCATTCATTCAAGTAGTTTTTGAATTTAGAGATTACCATTGGTGAACTACCTGTTATAATCAGATCATCTACATAGACCAAGACATGTAGCTAAACGTCATTCTTGTCAAAAAGTGAATAATCAGGAACGCATTTTATGAAGCCATATTCAAGAAGAGCTGTAGTTAACTTGTTACACCAACATCGCGTAGCTTGTCTCAATCCATACAATGACTTTCTTAAGCGAAATACTTTCCCTTTTTCTGAGCAGTGAAAACCCGGTGGGAAGCGCATATAAACTTCCTCATCTAAGTCACCATGGAGAAATGCGTTGTGCACATCCATTTGGTGTACTTCCCAGTCCTTCGATGCTACAATCTCAAGAAAACATTGGATTGTTGTCATCTTTGCTATTGGAGCAAAAGTCTCAGTATAATCTTCACCCTCAATTTGGTTATTCCCAAAAACTACAAGTCTGGCTTTGTGTCTTTCAAGAGAGCCATTAGACTTGTACATGATGCAGTAGACCCACTTGCAACCAAGAGCCTTCTTACCCGTAGGTAGTGTCTATATTGTCCATGTCCCAGTATCTTCAAGAGCGACAATCTCATTACTCATCGCATCTCTGAAAAATTGATCCTTCAGTGCTTGTTTGTATGATGTAGGAACAGTGTGTGATGAGATTGTTGCAAGAAAATGTCAATATTGATCAGAAAAAGCATCAGAAGAAACATAGTCTTCAAGAGTCTCCGAAAAACCAGAATCTTCAGCAGTAGAACCTGCAGCAACGACATTCACAGAGACCACTTCTTTACCGCTGCGTTTTGGTTGAGAAGAACTGGAGGCAGAGGGATGTAGAAGCTTCGACTTCGGGCGATCACCCCCACCACTCAGGGTACCCAATTTTGCAGAAACATTGTTCACAACGGGGGCCAGTTCTACCACAAACTATACAAAGCATCAATATGCCACGTTCAGGTAGTGCATTATGTGATTTGTTTTGAGCTTGTACAGCGTAACTGACACCATCTGCAGCTTCTATGTAAGCCTTTGTCCCCAGTCGTGAGTCTTCTTCTTGAGTTAGTGTATTAAACACATCATCGAGTGAAGGAAGAGTCGGCCAAGAGAGAAAAGCAGAACGAGTATGTGCGTATATCTCATCAAGGTCTCTAAGAAACTCGTGAACACGATCCTCCTCACGTTCACGTTCCAATTCTGCATTCAGGTTGCAGGTACAAGCACCACATTTGCAGCTTTTAGGTGATCGAAAATCATTGAGCATTGTCCACAATTTGTTGAGTTTACCAAAGTAGGTTTCCATAGATTGACCATTTTGGCGAAATGTGGCAATCTCTGTCTTGATTCTCTGATCTTCATACCATTCTTCACAGAGAACCTTTTCTGGATATGTTTCCAGAGATCAATAGCACCATCATAGTGGGATAAGTTTGAGCAGACTGCAGCGTCGATGGTGAGTTTGATCCACGAGACCACCAACGCATTGTTAGTCCACCAGTCCTCAAGATCTGGAGAATTGGGACCCGGTTTCGGAATTGTTCCATCAGCAAAGCCGAACTTCTTCCTTGCCTTTAAAGCCAAACGTATATTTGACGACCATTCATCGTAGTTGGATCCTCGAAGCAGCGGTTGTGATATGATGCAACCAAGATTGTCGCTAGCAGTGAGATCATAACGGGAAATTGTTTTTCTTTGAACAACAACCGTTTCTGTTGGTAAAGTTGCAGAGGAATCGTCTGTCATGTTTCTAAGAAAAAAATTTGGATACCGATGAGTCTAGGAAGAATGAAGACTCAGACGGCTGTAGATTGATGGTAAGAAACCCTAAGACTCTGATACCATGTCATAATCAGAAAGAATGAATGTTTTTGTATCTCCCTTAGGTCCAATGACCGTAGTTTATACAAGACTATCTTACAATCAGTTATGGAAAATAGAATCTGGACATAAGGAAACTATCTATATATACATGATCCGTAATAGCTTTTGTTCCTGTTACTGGCAGAGAAGGAAGTTCCAGTGGTAGTTCTTTGAGAAGTTTACAGATTGATCTAAATGTTGATCCTGTGGTGGAGCAAGTAGAACAAGTCGCCGAATCTGGATCTTTTCCCAAGTTTGATCTTAATAAACCTCCAGAAGAGGAAGAGGATAGGGCCAAGTGAAGATTTTTCAATTTTAACCCATTCAATGTTATCGCAAACTGTAATCTTTAACTCTTGTAATCAGCTAGTATACAATAGAATATGAATAACATTATACACAAGGTACTTCATCAATCGATTCAAACAAAATGAAACCAAGAATACCCTAAAACCATATCAAACTGCCGGGGAAAAAAAATTCACATAACCACTTGTTTCTGTACTCCAAACAGTCCAGGCATGGCTCTTCTCCGATCAACACCAGCTGCACCAGCTCGATATCGATATTGATGTGGTGGAGTTCGAGATGAGCTAGCAACAGGCTGTCTAGCGAAAGCACGGTCTGGGACAACGTTAATCCGTTGGATGCGTTCGAGGACTTCGACTACTTCTTTCATGTGAGGTCGGCTTTTCGGGTCTGTTTCGATACAAGAGAGAGTGATGTGTCCCATTTCGGTAGCAACTTTAGATGTGTATTGACCTTTGATTCCTTGGTCCATTATTTGTTTCACTTTGTGTTTACTTGCGAGTTCGGGTCTTAACCAGTCAACTAGACTCTCTTGTCCTCTTGGCCGTTTCGTGTTGTGAGCTTTTAGTCCGGTCATTACTTCTAGTAACACCACACCAAAGGCGTATACATCACTCTTAACATATAAATGGCCTGCATAAGATGAAAACAAACCTTAGTCACTCAAAACCAGATACTAAATTGACATATCTTGGTCCTTGATCTCATGAAATTACAGATGAAAGTTCCATAGAAGAAAGACAATGGTTTATGTTTTGCCTAAATGTACCTGTTGCCATGTATTCAGGAGCAGCATAACCATATGTGCCCATGATTCTAGTTGTAACGTGTGACTTCTCTTCTGATGGTCCTAGCTTTGCTAATCCGAAATCTGAGATCTTTGCCCCATAATTCTACCCATATATGTATCAAACAATACTCATTAAACGAAATAGAAACTCGATTAAAGATTCTTCTACTTATTCTATATCAGACTAACCGAGTCGAGAAGTATATTGGAAGTTTTGAAGTCTCGATAGATGACTTCTCTTTGTGAGCCATGTAGAAACGCAAGGCCACGAGCTGCACCAAGTACAATCTTGATCCTTAAGTCCCAAGGAAAAGGCTCGTTTCCTAAATCAAATAAAAAAATCACTCTTCAGTAAATCTAAGTTTTTTTTCTGATCAATTAACAATGAACAATGTTTCGTGGATTTAAGAAAAGTTAATTACGTCGGAAAAGATGATTCTCAAGACTTCCTTTAGGCATGAACTCGTAGACAAGTAGAAGCTCTTTGTCTTCACGACAATATCCTAGTAACTTCACCAGATTTGGGTGTGACAACATTCCCAAGAAGTTTACTTCTGACTGTCCAAAATTAGAAACAAAAACAAAATCACAAATCTCAAATTTAGCTTAAATAGTTGACTTTCAAATAACTTTAATAATATTTTAACCACAATATGCATTATGCAGAGCTAATAACATGTGACAACGTGTCCACTACTCAATATCCTATAACAATGGAAACTAACCAACTACATCGAATTTGTTGGTAGACATTAGATAGTATATTCAAATGCAAAACGAAAAAACGAGGTTATTAATTCTAAACAGTTGGCACAAATGATAAATTAAGTGCTAATTATCTAAAGTTCCTTTCACAAAATATAAAATTATTAACTTCAACATAGTATAGGTCATCAATAATTTGTTATAGAGTTCTCTTAATATTTCTTTAATCATTCTACAAGACTGCAAAAGAGAAAGTCAAGGTCGTTGGAATTGTCAACACTTGTTCATCAAAGAAGAAATCAAAATTGCGAAAAAAAGTTAGGAAATTAAGAGATTTAGAACTTACTCGCCACTCTGCAAATCCTTGAACACTTTCGGAATTCAATCTTTTGATAGCAACCATCATACCGGAACCGGTTTTAGAAGGAGCTAGAGTCTTTGAATCAACCCAACCTCTATAAACTTTCCCAAATCCACCTTGACCCAACATCGAATCCGATTTGAAATTCTTCGTCGCCGTCTTAAGATCCTGAAAGCTATAAACTTTAAGATTTGGTGATTCTAGGATTAGACCGGAATGACTTAAAACACCACCGGAACTTTCACTCGCCGCCTCTGAGAATTGGCTCCGTCGTTCAACGCTGCTGCTGGTAGTCGTGCCGGTTGTGGCTGTTGTCGATGAGAACCCTATTCCATTACTGTGGATGTTCGTTGAACCTGATTATAACAAAAACAGAGGAATCAGAGAGTTAGTTAAAAATCAGAACTTTGAGAAGACTTTAATGGATTTGGAATTGAAGATTAAGACCTGTTTTGGAAACAGAGGAAGAGGATTGAAAAGAGAAACAAAGACCCATTTCATTAACCTCTTCTTCTTTGTTTCTTCTTCTTCAACTTGGAGCTTAAATTCAGACAAGAGCTAGTGGATGATCAAGTAGGTTTTTTCAGCTTTTATTGCTTTGAATTTTGATATAAATGAAATAAAGATTGCAAAATAATTTTTTTTGTGTGGGTCTAAGAACGATAGAAAGAAGATGATAGTTTTTTTCTTATATTGAAGAAGTGGCTTTTAATATGACAATTTACATGGTCTAGTCTAATTTGTCAATGACATATATTTTGTCATTTTTAATGCTTTCCTTTTCTGAATTTGCCACGTATTAAAAGGAATTATAAAATTAAAGACGAAGAAACCAAGAAGATCAACCAAAGATCAGATATGATAGTGGAGACTTTAGTTTCTACTTTGAAAGTCTAAATTTGTATAGTGGCTAAAACTTGATAAAATCATGGGTTAGATTAATTTGTGAGGGACATTCACGTAATCTTTTCCAGCTTCAAAAATATTACAGCAAAAAATATGATATATCGATTTTTAATATCATAAGATTATGCAGAATTTTTACTCGTCTAAGTTGGTGGTCTCTAAAAACCGAAATTTTTCCATTAACAAAAGAAATTTTTGATTCACATTTTTTGAATCCATGTATACAATCAATCAAGTAACAATAGTTTCTAATAAAATATGAAACTTTAGTATCGATTTTTTTCAAGTGATTCTATTAGAGAAAGCAATTTACTCTTGTCATTATATGCAGTTAAATTAATTTTCATAACAAAATTGTACCTAGAAAATCTCTTAATAAAAGAATAACTAATTGACTGTTCACTACTAACTAATTTTTTCAACGGTATATTGTTATACGCGGTCAAGTTTTCGTTATCGAAGATATGATATTAAAATATTATTATCCATTATTGCATAAAGAGATGTGAAATCGTTAGGAAGTACCTTGAAATTCTTTAAACGTCAGCTTTGAGTCACACAGTTTCGTTGTATACGTCATAAATCTGAAAATTATTCTATTTATACGTGTATTATAAAGTTGTTTCAAATTAGGAAACATTCAATTCTAATAAAATCGTATTCACTTTCTTGACCTTCTCAAAGTTTTTTGGGTTACATGTTAACCTTTTTATCAGAATATGTTCAAATGATCACATTCATAACTTATATATGTAGTAAACAAACCGAGTAATGTTATAATATTCTTCTAGACCAGAAAATAAACTATTGTGGATAAATTACATTTAAGTTACTGTAACTTTGTTGAAAACAAAATTTTGATAAACAAGATTAAAAAGGACATCAATCTAATACATAAAAAATGCCAGATTAGACGGGAAAATGAAATTTCAATATTCAAAATAAGGAGAATAAAAGAAAAAAATTATTTTAATTATGTAGTCATTAATGACGTATAGGAACACGAACACATACACACTTGGTGTAGTAGCAATATCTCTTGAAGTTTTGAACCTCTTTGTACGCGTTACACGGTAATGGTCTTTGTTGTGTGGACGGATTCCTCTCATAATTCAAAGCACGAGTTTATAACGGGACCACTCGAACTCACATATAGTACATAACTGCATTAATTAAGACCAAGATTTGGGTTAAGTCTTTTAGCACGTTATCATTTATTTAATGATTCATTACAATATCCTAAAAGAATATATAAGCCCTTTATCAAAAAAGAAAAAGTGAAATCGAATCTAGGAGATCGCGTTTGCTTAATCTAATATTATTCGGAATTTGGACTATCTATCGAACTTTGTCTATCCGATTGTTAATATATAAAAAAAGGTCATGATACCAAAGATCCTATCTTCTTCGAAGTCCTTACGCCAAAAAATTACTTAGGATCTGTTAGACTGAACTAACATGTTAAATACCAAAATACTACCCACATTTTTGAAGTGGAAGCGGAAGTAGTGACATGAGAGTCTTCATTCTTCTTAGCATAGTGTCTTTTTTTTAAGTTGACTTGTCTGAATCTTCTGCTTCTTCGCTTCTTCCTAAGCAACACAAAACATATGTAACTATGCTTGTTTCAGTAAATTTATGTATAAGATTGATGAAAAGAGAAAGAGAGAAGACCTGAAGATCATGGATGAGACTGTCAAGTGATTTGATCTTCCTATGAGGCCACCGAGGAATCCCAAACTCTCTGCATTTCTTTTTCAAAATTGTGAGACCGACATTGAGATTCTTAGAAGCTTTTATGATAGGAATACCAAAATATTGAGAAAGATCCTATAAGGAAAGTCCAGCAACATGTTTAGATGGTGTCCTCCTCTTCTTCAACATCTCTGTCTTACTATCTGCATCTTTCCAATAACAGTACTTAATCATTGAATGTTTAGAACTTATCCGGAAAGTAAGAGTCTATTGATACCTGATTCAGAATGTTCAGTTTTGTCGTTTTCAGTTCCATTAGATTCAGTTTCTGAATCAGGAAGGCAATTAAGATCTTGTTTGAGGACTAGCTTTCGCGATTTAGGCTGGTCCACCTCACAATCTAAGAGTTCTTCCGGTTTAGGCTGATCACATTTACCATATTGGACTCCACTGCATTGTTCTTGGTCAGAAATCTTTGACAGTCTCTTCGTTTTTAACTCAGAGATAAACTTGGTCATTAGCTAAAGTAGGTATCTCTTCTAGCTTAGGATTACTGTCAATAAGAAACACAAAAACATGTTTGGTTTCTACAAAATGCACACAATATACAAAACTCCAAAATGTGTCACTGGTACAAGCCTAGAGAGATCAAAGTGATTAGAAACACCTTAATTACGAATATCTTAGCAATAAACACACACAATTTTGGTCTAATCTAAAACCAAAAAGGATAAGAATTCCATTATTATTCTCGGATTCGATTCAACAGACTAGTCAGTAATGTGATTACTGTAACTGCACCGAAACTAAACACAGAAACGTCTCGAATCAATGAGTCAAAACTACTTTACCTTGAGAGACAGAGAAGAGTAGGAAACCGAGGAAGCGAGTGATTGAACCGAAACAGGAAGATACATCGCCACGAGCCAATAACTGAGCCTTCAGAGATCTTCAGTCGCCAGAAACCTTCGGAATGAAAAAGAGGCTTCGTATTCATCTCCACACGACTATTCATCTCGAACAAAAACTCTCTCTCAGTCTCCATCGATTCACACACATGCAAACTCCTTATCATCTCTGTATCAACCCAACACAAAACGAAAAAAACCCAGTTTTCAACCCGACCCCAATTAACTGTTTAAAAAGATTTACCTTTATGAGTGACGCACTGGAATATAGCGAGTGAGGTTAAGGAATGTGCCATGAAGAAGACGAAGAGTCGCAAAAGTCGAAGATCTCTTATTCTTAACAAAAGACCATTACTTTAATTTTTTTTATCAGAAGAATCCAAGGTTTTGTACTTGGAGCGTTTGTCAGTGAAAAAAGGTTATTGAAAACACCCTTGGTTTACCTATTAATTACAATTAAGCCATTATTGTCGTCCTCGGTTACATAGAATCTTCGCGAGGACACGTGTAAGAGAGTGAGGGTATTTATGTAAATTAGTTGGAGAACCATTCATAAATGATGGCCTCTGAGGGCATGATCAAAAGAGAAACCATTTATAGGTTTATTAACTATTTTTTAAATATTAAAATGTTTGAATGGATTTCTTAGGTGTTCTTAAATAAGAAACTTTCTTAAGGATTTCTTAAATTTTAATATTAAAAAAATCCTAAGAAACCCATCAAGAAACCCTAAGAAATCCCCATTGCTAATGGCCTGAGAGACTCACTAAGTATTTTGAGTCTCTTATCAATATAATATTGATAAATTTAAGAAAATGTAACTTTTTATCAGTTATATATTTTATTAATATACTAATTTACATTTAAATTATCATTCTTAATATTTTAAAATATTAATAAAAATTTATATAATTTTAGGATTTAAATATTTTTGGGAAAATTAGAAATAAAGGATGTTTTTTCTATGTCTTTGGCAATCTATACATATTTTTCTCTTAAATTTGTTACAATAACCTTTATATTAATAAAAAACCAATTATACCCTGGATTCCTACCACGTCCTCCTTCCATTTTCGTTTCCCTCTATACTTCCAGTTCTCTGTTAACAACAATTTTTCATGTCCTCTTCTTTTCCTTTCTCAGAATTTTCCGTATCCTTCTAAAACATCCATCTTCCCGAAGAAGATGTTCTCTCTCCCGTCTCGTAACCCTAACCTAGCAATCTTCCCTCCCTTTTGTGTAGGAGATTTTAATGTAGAGGAGATTTTCCTCTGATTTTTGTTCTCATTAATTTTTTCGGTAATGAGTTCCACCACGGCACCCTCAACCGCCGGATCGTCTGAGCCTTCCATTGTGAAGAAAACCTCTAAGCGACCGAAATGTGATCTACCTATTTATCCCTTTGATTTCTTATATTTCGGCTATAATTTTCAAAGATTTATCTTATTTGGTTGAATTTATTCAAATCTATATAGTTATCTATCGTCCTTAGAGAATTTTGTTTTGTTTTCCTTTTCGTGGAATGACTGATTTAATTTTCGTATCATGACGACATAGCTCTTTGATTTGTAATATGCACGCGCTATGCATTAAGGATATACTAGGTTTGATTCAGAATCTTATATAGACGAGATAGGTTCATTGGCTTGGTGTTTTATCTCGTTTCGGACGAAAACTTCCATGAATGAATTTTGCGAAGATGGTTAGTCGTTTGCTTACTTGCTAGTTTGAGTTTCTTAGAGTGGTCGAAACCATAGCTGTTTACTTCATTAGTTGTCAAGTTTTGCAAATGAACCAATCTTTTGGGGTTTTGTTGTGTTAGATTATGCTGTCAAGGAGAAGCCTTTGTTGACCGAGGAAATGCAAGGTGGCCCTGACTACATAGTCCTCAAAACTTTGGATACTGATAGCATCCGTATAATTGGGAGTGTACTCGGGCAGAGCATTGCATTGGATTACTTTGTTTCTCAGGTACTTATTCCTTCTCAGTGCCCTCCACCAATACAAGAATATGTCTGTCTCACACATAGATTCACAGATGACGAGTTTGAGATTTCTAATTCTCTCAAGTTGACAAAATGGTGGAAGAGTTTGCTGCTATAAATCGTGCAATGGAGAAAACCGGAACTTTCACAATGCATAGGAAAAAACTCTTCCAACTTGTAGGGAAGGCTAATTCTAATCTAGCCGATGTAATTCTGAAAGTTGGTTTGTTTGAGAGGTATTCTATAAAAGTTAAATCGTTTTCACATTGTTTTCTCATATACAAAAAAATCAGTGTTCTTGATTCTAGAAGCATGCTTACCCTTAAGTCTCGTAAAATAATGTTATATACATAAATAAGAATCATATGTTCTGTTGTGTTCTCACATATCGGAAATTGCTTGGCGAGAGGCTAGATATGCTCAGATATACGAATACCTTAGAGAAGAGTACGAGGTCACTCAGAGATTCGGGAAAGGCATCTTCGTCATATGTGTCAGTGTTGTAGCGATATTGAGCTCGTTCAAGAAGATTAAAGATAATGCTGTCTTCTTGACGAATCAAAGAGTGTCTTATGCTGTCAAGTGTCAAACTCTCACTCTCATCACTACTTCTGATTTCTTCACTTTGGTGTTCAACATCTTTAATTTCTGGAGTGTGAAAACCAGTAAAAACAGAGAAATAAGCAAATAGCAGGATATGATCAAACCTTCACTTCAAGATAATGGACAAAAACTATGTGGGAAACCTCTCTGCAATAAAGATTGTCATCAAAATCCAAAATAAGTTGTGTTCCCATCGATTTTGTAGACATATTACCTTTTCGGTAATGTACTTCATATTGAATTTAACTAATATGAGAAAGAGAGAAGGAATCCATCATAATAGTTCAAGATCACAAAGTTAGGTGGAGGAAAGAAAGAGACGTTAGTGGAACAAATGGAATGATGTAGTTTCTATGTACATTTGAACACATTCACCACATTCTATGACAAGTGTCCTTTTTTGAAACCTTTTTCATGCTTTTGGATTAATTTATTCTAATAAGAATTTTGTTAAAAATAAGCTAATAAACATATTTATCAAGAATTGGAGATAAAAACGACACATCATAAACTCACGATAATATATTTATACAGGCAGAAAATTCAATATTCATTATTAGAATAAAACCGTGCTAACAATTGATTGATGAGTAGAACATTCACGATGAAAAAGTTTCTAAGTTCTCTTACTACTTTTTTTTCTTGAATAAATTAAGTTTCTAGAGTATGACGATCACAATTTTTTTTCTCTACTTATTGTTGGAAAATGATTTGATGGTCACAACTGGTAATGCCGACAAGATATAGAAACTTATCGAATGCAATAAAATTTTAGAAATTATTTATAATTCAGATTTTATATTCTGCGGTTGGTAGGACATAGGGAAATCGGTAGAATGTAAGTTCTGAAATTTGTAGATTATAGTAGAAACCGCAGAATACAAATTCTAAAATCTATGAGAAATCTACCTAATTTAGAATTTACATTCTGCGGTTGGTAGGACATAAGGAAATCGGTAGAATGTAAGTTCTGAAATTCGTAGATTATAGTATAAACCGCAGAATACAAATTCTAAAATCTATGAGAAATCTACCTAATTTAGAATTTACATTCTGCAGTAGGTAGAAAATAGAGAATTTAGTATAATGTAATTTCTGATTTTCGTAGGCTATAGAACAAAGTGTAGAATATGTATTCTAAAATTTCTAGAACATGTAGAAAAAAAAACGTGAATAATGATTTTAAAGATATTTTTGTCATAAATTTACAAAGGTATAAAAGGACAAATCTATAAAAAAACTTTTTTTAGATTTTTTACTTCGAATTTAAGAATTTTTAGTTAATATGTTTTACAAATATCTAATTTAATATTAATATATAATTTAAACATAGTGGATTTTGTTAGATAGATAATTTTATTTTATGATTTCTACAAAAATAAAAAATATATATATATAAATGAATTAAATAGTTTTTAAACTATAAGAAAATTGAAATAATTATAATACAACTTGAATCATTCAGATATGTGAGGGGTTCTCATGGTTTCTCAAGTGAAAGCAGATTCTCATTCTTTTCCATTAAAAAATACTAATGGTCTAAGTTTTCAAATTTTAAAAAATTCTCTAGTACTGAAACTGGCTACAATTCGTAGCTTCACTGCTTTGTAGCATAAATAGTAGATTTTTCTGCTACATTTAATCCGAAAACACGTGTGTGAGCTTTCTAATAAATTCTTATATAAAATGTAGAATAATTTTATATTTTATCAATAATTAATAAACTACACTCTATTTATATATAAATAAATCTGTTGAACCTTTAATAATATGACGTGAGACAAATACTATTTTCTTAAATCAAATGGAAAAAATTACACGTGGTAAGTTCACTGAATACGAATATTATCTCATACTCATAGATCGAGTTTTGCTGTATACATTATATGAGAATTTGGCTAATAGGCCGACAAATCGTAATTCAGTGTTAACAAAAAAAATCAAATAGAAAAAAAAAATATTAGTGATACTCAAACACTTAATTAAAAATATTTTTTTTACTATGTAATAATTTTTTTTGTCAACAATTAGAAATTATTTTTTAATCTATTAGTATAGTGGGAAGAATTCAAACTCGGTACCTGAAATTTTAGTTAGATCATTCTAACCACCAGAAACTTATTCGGTTTACTATGTAATAATTTTAATAAAAAGAAATTTAATATGACTCTAAACTTTGGGATAATACAGATTTTGATTAGTAAATAGAGAAATAAAATATTTCTACAAGGATAGCGACATCGAAGATGATCACTCCCTAATTTTAATCTTAAATTTTTGGAAAAAAATTATTAAAGAATAACATTCTACATCGAAAATTGAAAGAGATATTTACTAGTATATATAAGATATGAGTTTCTCCACTCATTGTTAATTGGTTTTGAGTTGGAAGCCCATATTCTAATATGGTATCAGAGCCCACGATCCATGATGTCCAACTCGATCTGACTCAAAGTGGTCCAATTTATCAACAACCCATGCTCAAAATTGGTGTCGTCGATTCATCCCTGAACATTACAAAATCAATGGCCAAAGAACCATTATATGGAGAAGGTGTATTAGGAAATAACATCCCACATCGGAAATTGGAAATGATCTTTACTAGTATATATAAGATATGGGTCATTCACTAATTGACATTTTGACTTGCAAGCACGTATTCTAATAAAAATTTGATTGAATATTAATATAATGACGTTTAACCAACCCCTAATCCACACTCTTAACTTTATAGAAACAAGGTTAACATGTCATGATCATAACAAATTATCAATAATTGGTCAAATTTTATAAGTAGAGTCACAACCTATCCATGAATTTGTCAAAAGATAAGTTAAAGAAAAACAAAGCTTGCCCAGCAAGGAAATTATGTCATTTCCTAGAAAGTTGATTCGTGCCGAAGAATTTTCAACGATCATTTCTATGCTTATAAGTACATAACTTTGTCATAAAACCTGAAACAAACAAATCTAAACATCATTCGTTGTATTAAGAGACTCCACAGTGCACACAAGATTTTTTTTTTCTTTTAAGAACTCCAGTAATGTCGTCTCTATTTGCATCAATCTTCGGTTGCTTTGTTCCAAAATCCAGCTCAACTGATGAAACTAACTCCAAAGACTTGTCCTTGAAGAAACCAAATAGAAATGTCGAATCTCTGAGACCAAGAGCTCCAATAGTCACGTCGTATTTTCCCGTAGGTTCCAATCTTTCGCGTTTGTAAGAGAAGAGAAGATGAAATGTGAGATGTTGACTTGTTGTTTTGTTGTTTTGTAAAGGCTTCTTTTTTCCCGTAATTTTATTTGCTTTATTAGTTTTTTCTTTTATTTTTTGGGAAGACTTTGTTTTGATTAGTTGTGTATATGTATAATAGACCAATTAAATAGATATTAGAATAAAGTTACTATTGGATAATGTTTTTAAAAAAAAATTCAAAAGAATTTTATTAGAAATCGGATAATGTTTAACAAAATTCATTTAAACATTTTTTCAACCATTAGATCGGGCAAAACTCAGTCGATAATCCAAATTTAGTCAATAAAATGATGCAAAAAGTTTGTATTTGATTATTACATACCTAGCAAGCACAATGATATTAAAGATGATCACTCCCTTAATTTTAAAACTTAAAATTTTTGGTTAATTAGTAATTATGATGACGATTAAACCTTGACTTATACTTTTAGTTTTATTGAAACGAGATTAAAATGTAATTACACTATTAGTTGGTCAAATATTATAAGTAAGAGAGTGACAATCTATGCAGAATTGTCAAAAGATATAAGAGTTAAAATAAAAAGCAAACCTTGTCAAGAAAATGTCATTTCCTTTTTGTCAAAAAAAAAAATGTTATTTCCTAGAAAGTACCATTCGTGATTTCGTGCCCAACAATTTTTCAACGATGATTTTGTTGTCTTATAAATACATAACTTTGTCATAATAACCTTAGCCAAACAAATCTAAACATTATTCATTGTATTAAGAGACTCCAAAGTCCACACACCTTTTAATTTTCTTAAGAACTCCGATCATGTCGTCACTATTTACATCAATTTTCGGTTGCTTTGTTCCAAAATCGGGCTCACGAATTAGCTCAACTGATGAGAGTAACTCGAAAGATTTGTCCTTGAAGAAACCAAAACGGAAAGTCGAATCTCTGAGACCAAGAGCTCCAATCGTCACGTCTTATTTTCCCGTAGGTTTCAATCTCTCGCGTTTGTAAGATAAGATAAGATCAAATGTTGGATTTTGACATGTTTTCTTGTAAATGTTTCTTTTTTGCCCGTAATTGTGTTTGTTCCATTAGTTCTTTTCATTTTTTTGTAAGAGTTTGGTTGATTAGTTTCGTTACTTTTGAAAAGATATATAAATCAATTCTTGGCATTAAAAATGTTTAATATACATTTGAGTCCTCTTCATCCGAGTTTAATTCCAAAATATCTCGTTTACGATTAGTTAGAAGTTTTGAGAGTTTGACTATGGATACAACTTTTGTAAAACCAATTGTTTAAAAAACAATGACTAGAATAAATACTATTGAAATATTTTTAACTCCAAATCAAAAAGTTGGTTTCGTCAATTGTTAAATGTATATTTGATTAAAAAGTCGCGTAAGTAAATCAATAGATAATTGGCGCAAGTTTTTAAAAATTATTTGAAAAAGTTTATATTCAAGATTAGATGTAATTAGGAATAAATACATGAATTATGCAAGTATCATTTTTTGAATACAAATCTAATCGCAATGAGTTAAACTTTTGTCAATCCGATAGTTACATCTCTCAATTGTGTAAGAGATTTAAGATGATGATTAAACCTTGACTTATACTGTTTAGTATATGGTTAATATCAATAATATGTCATGTTCATATCAATAGTTGGTCAAATTTGATAAGTGGTGAGAGTCACGGTCGATGCATGAATTGTCAAAGATAAAAGCTTTAAATAAAAAGCAAAGCTTGCCCGGCAAGGAAAATGTCATTTCCTAGAAAAGTAAGAATCGTGTCCAAGAATTTTCAACAATGATTTTTTTGTCTTATAAATACATAACCTGAGAAATCAAATCTTAACATCATTCATTGTATTTAGAGACTCCAAAGTCCACTCCACACACAATTTTATTTTCTTAAGAACTCTGATCATGTCGTCTCTATTTGCATCAATATTCCGTTGCTTTGTTCCAAAATCCGGCTCACGAATTAGCTCAACTAATGAGAGTGACTCGAAAGACTTGTCCTTGAGGAAACCAAAACGGAAACTCGAATCTCCGAGACCGAGAGCTCCAATTGTCACGTCTTACTTTCCCGTAGGTTCGAATCTTTCGCGTCTCTAAGAGAAGATAAGTTAAAGTGTGGGATTCTTTACACTTCTTTTGGTCTGTAATTTTGTTTGTTTGATTACCTTTTTTTTTCTATGTAAGAATTTCGTTGATTTGTTGTGTAATAGTAAACTAATTCGATTGATAACACAATAAAGTTGATTTTTTGGGGTAATTTGGCTATTATTAATCTAGGAGATAGTGAGTGTCAAAGAAGAGTTTTGTTTCATAGTTAAAGCTGGAGAAGTGGGTTTCGTGAAGTAGTTGAGTATTACTTCTACTAATTTTTTCACTCAAATTTGAATTAAAAAAATTAGTGTTTGTTTTATGCTATATTGTTAACAATTTGGAAAAATTTATCTATAGTTCAAACTTTTAGTAAATCCAAAAAAAAAATATAGTGCTCATAATAAGTGGGTTTTGTCATTTATTTAATATTATAAGATAATATTTAAGATTAGATGTAATTAGTAGAACTAGGAAAATTAACCGAACTGAACTGAGATTTGGTCAAATCAGTTCGATAATTGAATTCAATTTCAGGTAATTTAGAAGAGAACCAAATCGGTTATCAGATTTGGATCGGTTCGATGACAATAACCGATCGGTTATCCGATAACCGAAATTGACATTTGGTAACCCTAAATCTCTAAGCCAACACATCATTTCTTCGCGTTTCTTCCTTCGATCAAACGACGATTCCTTCACCATACCTTATCGTCCTTCGATCTTCCTCTTCTTCTTTTGCTTCGGTCTTCTTCTTTTACTTTGGTAATCTTCTTCTCTCTCAATCTTCTTCTTTTTCGGTCTTCTTACTTCGGTACAAAATATGGAGATTCAGAAGATTGAGACAGAGACGAATCCAGAAATCAAGGATAAATGGAATTAACTAAGCAAAAGCAATGCGACGAAGTAGAAGCTTGCGACAAACAACACAAGCATCAAGCTCATGAAGATGAGGAAATTCGAGATGAAAAGGACGAAGAATTGTGAATGCTTCTGCTTTCAGATATTGGAGATCTTCCACTTTGTCCTCCTTCTGCTACACAAATCAATTTCGTTTCTTACTTCATCACATGTTCTCAGATTTTAGTTACTGTTTTTTTCAAAATCTCCTTTTTGGATAATTTGAATAAAAAAAAAATTGTTGGTTGTAGATTTTACGAAATCTGGTCATGATCAATACATTTACCGTCACGCTAATGGGTATTGTTGAATATTATTCCTTTTGATTATCTCTTTGAGATGATGAAATTTGTTTTCTCAAATAACTTGGATAATGATCTATATGTACAAAAGATACTCAAATAACTTGGATAATGATCATAAAATTGAAAATAACATAAAAAAAAAAGATTGGAGAAAATTAGAGATGTTGTAAACAACTCCACGGATCTTAGCTAGTTTCACGCTTGAATTGATTGTGTTGATAAAGATAGAAAAATCTGATCTAATCTCTAGATGAAGTAAGCTTTTGTCGATTGCGAACTTTATGGCTCCTCTGACAGCTAACGTTTCTGCCAATCATAACTGAAAGTCCATCCTGATCCGGCTCTCAACATCGATGCTTGCCACGATGGGTCGAACTGTTGCCGTTTGAAGTGTTATTGATCTGGTCTTTCCTTTTATCTCTCATGTAACTGAGCTTCACACCATTCCTTGACCGCATTAATTGCACTTGTAATAACATTAATTAATGTAGATTGTAACTTTTTAAAGCATAGATTGTCCGAGTTTTCCACATAGAGTCTCATCGTTTTCCACGTTGATCCAATGACAACACTTTAACACGAGTTAATCTAGACACAGTGTTGAGTATACGGACGGTCAAGATTCAAAGTACCAAGATCTCAATCATTCACTTGACATTTCCGAAATGTTTTGTTATTTTCTTTTAAATATAAATCTTTGCAAAATCTGGAATTGTTTTAAATTTAAGATCTTACAGCACATCAGAAAGGGAAAGCTTAGACCAAAAAAAAAAATCTCAATCGTCTCTCCTCAAGCAGAAACCCTAAACGTTGGTAAGCTTTTGCGCTAGCCGCCGAGTCTGAGTCAAGTCTTCACTCTTCTCCAATCTCCCCACCGAGTCTTCTTCGATTCTTAATTTTTGCCTTTGTTGCAGATCTCAAGATGAAATATAATCAAACGGAAGTTGAAGCGACGAGCACTGATGATAGGTAAAATCTTATCTCTCAGATTACTTTGTGGTTTAGCACTTTTCAAATCGTCTTCTTTCTCTGACTTTCAGAGTTGGTTTGAATCTCAGATTAAAAGTCAGAGGTAAGAAAGCTGGAAAGAAAACTAAGGATCCAAACAAGCCTAAGAGACCTCCAAGTCCTTTCTTCGTCTTCTTGTAAGTCTATATTCTTCTTTATTTTGTTGCAATTTTCGCTATTGATTACTAATTTTGTGCTAATTACTGATCGAAGGGACGATTTCCGCCGGGAATTTAATGAAGCTAACCCTGACAACAAATCCGTCGCTAATGTAAGACTTTACAATATCTGAAACTCCGTATTTCCACTTGACGGTCTCTACAATATGGATCTCATAGTTTGTTGTTTGCAATAGGTTGGTAGAGCTGCTGGACAAAAATGGAAATCGATGACCGATGAAGTGAGTGTTTTTTGGCTGTATCTGTAATTTGTGTTAGTTTTTGGTTGTTTGTTTATATCAATCGTAGAGCTTTGTACTCAGTTTATTGAGTTTATACCAAATTGAATGATACAGGATAAAGAGCCTTTTGTAGCAAAAGCACAGAGCAAAAAGAGTGAATATGCCAAAACTATGCAACAGTATAACATGGGACTGGTAACTATAATATAAATTCTCATTCTTTTACCCTTTTTTGTTTTTGTTTTTTTCTTCTGTTGTTTAATAATGTTCTGTTTTTTTTTTGGCAGGCTAATGGAACCAAGACAACTGGAGATGATGATTCTGACAAGTCCAAGTCTGAAGTCAACGAGGAGAAAGAAGCTACAAAAAGTGAAGAGGTTTGTCGTTATATTTTAGAGACTCTCTCTCCATTGTTGTTGTGAAGTGTGAATACTAATTTGAGCTCTCTTTTTTGCTGTTTTAGGAGGAAGATGATGATTAAAAGCTTTAATTAGACTCTAAAGAAGTGGGATCAGTGATTTGTGTATGGAGTATCTTCTGTTGTTATGTGTTAGCTAGTTTTTAGGGAGAAGAATAGTTACATTGTCTTCCTATATTTTCCCCTTTATGTTGTTAACTGGGAGTATTCATATGTAAACTTTAACTTCTCATAATAACTATGTGATTTAGCTTCGAGCTTCATTGCTACTTACTATATGTTTGCTTCCCTATTTTGCTCTTTTGCTCCAACATGTCTGTCTATCGGCTGTAATTTGTGTCAACGATTCATATCTAAATATCCTGGATTGTTTGTACAGATTGAGATTACTTACTAATCCTGTTATGAAGGAATTATTCATTGTCTAATGTTAAAAAGAAGATGAAAATCCTCGCAGGTATAGTATAACTTTGAAAAAGATATTTACAGTATTGTTCAGCAATAAAATCAAACAAAATGAATGGTATTTTTCACATTCAGAGTTTTCAAGGATATGGTATAAATAAAATATGATTGAGCAAGAAGAAAACGAGTGCTAAGACTTTGAATTCTGTTTATTGAATTCAACAGCATTCAGCAGTTCCTTTGCCGTAGAAGAGAAAGACTTTGCAGTGTCTTCCATTTCCGTCGTCCTCAAGCTAATTCCCTGCAGAGGTACAAACCGGATTTTAAGGAACCGAACTCAATTAATCAAAGATTAGGTTAAACCTGAAAAGCCATGAATGATGTTATTACCTGTAACTTTTTCAAGTTATCATTAAGTTTGCTCTGAGCCAATTTTGCAGCGCCCATTTCCTGCAAAAGCACAGAAAGATTAACAATAACGAGAGAAGTAACAGACTTGTGTAAGGGCTTATAGAAACTAACCTCAGATGGAGCAAAGCCATATTTCTTCTTGATGTCATCAACTGAGGCGCCACTTTTCTCCTCATGTTTCTCTTCATTAGTTACAACACTCTTCTCACTCTTAGCTGTCATATGCTTCAGCTTACCTTTGAAGCTACTGAACTTATTTGCCAGCTTCTGCTTACTAATCCCTGACAATATCCCTTGTTCTTTAGGCTGCTCTCGTTGTTGTTGATGAGGGTGATCATCCTCAATGTCAATGTCATCTTCAAACATCAAGAAAGAAAAGATGAATATCCCTACACCAAACTCAATTAGTGTATCAGAAAGAACATTAAAGGTGCAAGGTACCTATGTCCAAATCTTCTTCATCTTCAACTCTAAGAACTGCATTGCTCTCTTTACTACTCTCAGCATTGTTGTTCCATGGGAAATTAACAGTTGAAAAGATTTTCGACAGCTCCTCGATGATGTCCTTTGTGTTTTCTGTTTCTGTATCAGTTGTACGCTTGGGTTTAGTTTTGAAAACAGAACCAAACATACCCTGCAACACACAAGATAAGATGAGTCAATACTTGTGTCTGTGTGTAACAGAAAGCGCTAGAGTCAATGTTTCACCTTCTTTTCCTTTGGAGATGATGCAACAACACCTGATGTGATGATTCCTTCGTGACAAATCGCGTTATCTTTCTTATAAACTCGGCTCATTGACTCTACAAGCCTAGAACACAAGTCCACAGTTTCAGACTTTTCAGTTCATCTGTATGCCGTAGATCTAATCATACATGCATCAAGTCTTACCTAAATGTGTCTTTTTGAGGTAAAACTGAGCTGACAATAAGTTCATCATCTCCATTTACCTGCAAAGAGAAAAGATGATGATCATCACAGCAATCCAGCTTCAGTACTTACTACATCCGGAGTGTGTGTTCTAAAAGTTACCATGACTAGATCTCCATCCCATGAAGCGGATATAATAATCTCTGGTAACGAGTTTGATTTTGGTGAAGCATATTTGAAGCCTCTAATGGAAGTTTGTTTTAGCAGAAGAAGCTCTGGCAAAGACCTGAGGCAAGTCAAAAGCATTTACAGAGAGTTTTTGCTGATATGAAGAAACAAAGAAAAAAGTGGCAGACGTGTTTTCACCTAATTTCAACCGTTCCATCAGAGAAAACAAGTGTAAGACCAACACCAGAAGTTCCATAGAAGGTAGAAGCTGAGCAAATGGGTGAAGAACTGAACTTTTTCTTTTGGAGGACCTTCTTCACACCCTGGACAACGTGAGCCAATGAGTAGACGTATACAGCTTTCTCTGAACACATCAAAACTGAAGGCTGTCTTGTCGATATCTCCTCCACTGTGCTCTCTCTGCTCATATCATTTCCATTTCCTGAAGAATCTTGTTTTCCATCTACAAATGAAGATGAGAAGAATCATTAAGATCTTGGTATTTGTATACAATTCAGTTAGAAAGGGAGAGGTGGACCTACCTAGGATCTGCATAAACAGAGCCTTGAATGGTTTTTTAGGCTTAATCATGTCGGTTCCAATCATATTTCCTGTGTCACTGTCGAGAGCAAAAACCGATGAATCCCTCATGGCAACCACTAACACATTCTTGTCAAAGCCTTGAACATTGCAACTCTCATATTGCAAGGAGATGATCCCTGGACAGATATCACTTGCAATGTGTTTTGTGTATAACATAGTTGCTTCCTCAATGTCAACCAAGCAAACCTGTAAGTGAATCAGTGTTAACGCATCAATCACTTCGATGGGTGAATCCTAAATGTAATAAGAAAAAGAAGTATATGCTTACATGTCCCTGATCTGATCCAATAGCCAGATGTTTGGAGTTTTGGCTTTTCTGAACACAGTTTATGGAACCAGTAAGCTTTATGAACTTAACACTTTGAACGATATGATTATTCCCTTTCTTTGAGCTTCCTGCAGAAACAAAGAATATCAACATATGAAGACACAAGATGTTACTAATGCCCACCTATATCTCTTTTAACATACCCTGGAAAGGGATAAAACTGTTTTCTGTTGGGTATGGCTCAGGTTTGAACCTATAAAGTCGAACCTGCGAAAAGCTAAAATCAGTCACAAGACTCTATCCTGATACAACTTCATAGTGTACTTTGGGTAAGATGCTTTTTACCATTCCGTTCTGATCACCAGAAACAAGAAGCCTTGAGTTGCTGTCATAATGCAAAGCAGTCAATGCCGCACTTCCACGAGGAGATGTGTTTTGATCATTCTGATAAGAAATACACAACAAAGGCAAACCACTTTGTCAAAAGATCTGCGTTTACGAAAAAACAAGAGTCCGGGAACTTTTACCTGTTCTTTCAGGAACAAGACAGGAATGAGAAAAGGACAGGTCATGTCCCAAACACCAATGGTTCCATCACTGTGCCCTGTGATGTAAACATTCTTAACCTTTGAGAAACCAGGAAATTGTGCAGAACGAGAACCTTCCTTTGGAACTGTCTGAGAGGGAAGAAACGGCACTGCATCCTTCGCCAGTTGAGCATAATCCTGCAGCATAAGGGAAACAAAATCCCCAAGAATGTTTAATTCATTCTTAACTTGATGAATCAATCACACAAGTTAGATTTACCTCGTCTGAGAGATTCAGTAAATGTGAAGGATTTGTGAGGAACTTTCCTACTGTGATGCTACTAGAATCTGACATTGGCAGCTTAATCACAGTTTCCTTTGGGAGAGAAGGAGGTGATTTGGATTGAGATTGAATAAGATACTTCTCAATCATATAGTCATCATAAGCATACACACGTCCAGACTTTCCAAGAACAAACAGATAACCCTGCTTATGCTTGCTTTGTTCATTAACATCAGCTATAATCATCTCCATATCAGCACAAGGCTCAGACACATGAAGCCCCAGCTTAATCATCCGTGTTTCGGTTTGATCATTCAGTAAAGCCACCTGCAACATGTTTGAGGATGATCCAATGACATAAATCCGGCTTGCTTTCCCTTCAGCATAAACCCATTTCAGAGAAGCTATTGGTGTCTTCTCAGGTTTATACCCGAGGTTAAGCTTGGAAATCATAGCAGATATCTCTGGCGAGCTTCCACCTTTTGAAGAAATGCTCCATATTTGAATATCTCCGTTGCTATATCCAACTGAAACTCTGCTTCCTGAAGGACAAACCCAGCAAGCACAAGATGCTTTTTTTGCGTCTTGCTTTACCGTTCCATATCCTCCTGTTTTCAGAACAGGTTTACTTTCTTTGATGTCCCATAATGCTATGAACCCGCTACTAAATACCAGTAGGATCCTGCAATGGAGCAAAAGTTTAAATGACTAAAATGGTATGCTCTCTTCCTTTTCACCACAAAAGGTTGTGTCTAATATTTTACCTCTTGCTTTCAGCTGTTGGCTGTGGTAGAATGCTCACAACTGAAGTATCTTCAGAAGTTTCAACAGGAGAGCCTATACAGCAACAAGATCTTTCAAGATATACGATTTGATCCATGTGAAAAGTAAAATGAAGAAACTATATTTGGTATTTGATTAGTTACCATTTGATGCGAGATAAGGTATAGTGTAATCCATTTGTATAGCTTGATTAGAATCTTGTTCGATCTTGAACACAGATACATTACCAGAAGAATCTCCAACGTAACTGCAGATCCAAATTCACACTTGTTATATAATTAGCAACTCAAAGAAACAATACAAAGTCAATACCAAAAGAGGATTAAGAACTGAAGCATACAAATAAGGTGTGTGTTGCATAACCCGGAAAGAAGTGATATCACCATTGAAGACATGAACATTAGACAGAAGCTTCTTGTCTAAGTCCCAAACCTAAGTGAATTCAGCTTTCAGACCAAAGCAAGACTACTATACAACTTGAGTGATTCAAGAAATGTCTTATACCTCGATCTGGTTCTTAGCGTTCACATTGAGAAGAATTCCTTGGTTCTGAACAAACTGGATAATTCAAAACAATAGAGGAAGAAAATATTGTCACGCTATGTGATTGTAATATTAAGAAACAGAATAAAGAGAAGAATTAAATAATGAAGTGAAGACCTCAAGAAACTTGCTTTTGGATGCTTCTTCTGAGACTAGTAAGCACTGAGTCTGATCTTTCCCAAACAATTTTATTCTACCATCTCTGTAGAATCAAGAACCAAGTATTGATATGAATATTCAACAAACAATTGAAACAGCTTGAATGTGCAGAAAGATGAATGATAAAGCTTCTTTCTTAAACAGAACTCTTTACATGGTTGAAAGTGCGAGGATCTTCTGAATTGGATCATAAGCAAACAAGTGAGACCCGGAAGGGATTCCATAATGTAGAGAGACACGTGGCTCAACGTCATGAGCTTTAAGTCCTTCTGATGAACTTCCTCCAGGCTACAACAACGTAAGAAATGATAAGACTTTACACATTTGTTGTCTTGTTTGTTATTGCTATAACTAAACCGGCCGATTCAATTGGACAACACTAGACGGACCGGTTCCGGTTTAATATATGGATAAGTACAAACGTCAAAATACAATTGGTGACAGAATTTTGGATGTGAGTTTAATGCAACTTTTCAAAATTCAAGGGAAACTGAACATGCGTGGCATTAAACTCGCCATACGTCATTTATTTTTTTAATTAAAGTATCAAACTGGATCAAACACCTGAGCTAACCAAAAACCGACACCGAGTACAGAGTGACATTAACAAGTAATAAGATCTGTGTAATAATCCGACAAAAATTAATCATTAAATCCACCCTATTATATAGTATTAATTCCGTGAATTCAATAATATAAAAACGGATCCAAAGAAAAATCAATAAAATAAGAAGATGAATAGATCTCACATCGATATCGATAAACTTCAGGATTTCGAAATTTGAAAAAAAAGAAGAAGAAGAAGAAAGAAAGAATTACACAGAGAACCTTGTACACTGAATCTCAGAAGCCCAATCGGAGAAGAACATGAACAGTTGAAGAAATAAACAAAAGAGAAATCGTATAAATGGAGATGTGTACCTTCTTCGCTGCTCTCTCGACCAATTTCTTTACGAACATCTCTATTGAACAGAATGAAGTGATTCGCACAATGAATTATTTCAAAATTTTCGAAACGATAAAATGAATAAGACCAAGATCAAAACTCGAAATATCTCAGAGAGTTTGGGAGATCGTCAAAATCTTGGTTCAGTTTCTCGAACAATAGAAGGAGAGACAGAAAAAGAGAAACAAGAAGAGCGTGTTGAGTAGTAACGGTTTTTATAAACGGTGACCCCAAAAATAAATTAATAAAATCTCAAAATATATGGCAACATATCACACAAATTTTAATCAAATAAAAAACATATATACATTATGATTTATGATGAAAGTTTTTTTTGGTTTTAGATGTTCAAATTATGATTAAAGTTCTTAAAAATATATCTGGAATCTAAATTATAATTAAAAAAAAAGAGTATTTGGGTTCAAACAAATAAGAATTTGCGCTCAATTGTTGAAACTTGAAAGCATAAGTACCAAACAACTACAAATTACAATTATTATTTTCAATTGCGATTCTTAGCATAAGATAGTGGGTTGTATATAAAAGCAGCGATTAAAGGTGGACTCATCTGGATCGTTTTATTCATCTGAACTAATGGGCTGGGTTTACATGGGCCTGGATTATTATATTTTAAGTAGGAGTACAATTTATAAAGATGAACACACAAAGATCCAATAGACTTTTATAATACAAGCTATAAAATGTTATAATGAACATTGAACACGTCTCCAATAAATTATTAACATAGCAATTGCAATAATTAGAAAGGAAAGTGTCCTCGCTGACATTTTTTTTTTTTGGAGGAAGAAGATGTCTTCACTTTGAGTTCAAGGTTTATTCAAGCATAGATATGCAGCCACAATCCTACTGATGTTTTTCTAAGTTAGTCTCTGTAGTAATGATTATCCACATGGTAAAAGAAAAAGGACAAGACATAACAAAAACATGAAAGGGCTTAACAAAAACAAGCATTTGTACAACTTTAATCAGTCTGATGTCTCTTTTGTTTTCTCAATTATTTCGCCATGCATTGATATTATAGATTACATTAAAAAGACTGTAAATAAATAAATAAATAAAGGATAGAGAAGTAGACATAAAATACGAGTGGGAGGCTAGAGAAGCTATTGGTATACCAAACTCTCCAATCAAAGGAAGAATCCAATGGTTTTATTATGGCTCATCACTACGTCAGTCATTTATTTTAGAATATTTATAAACATTGTCTATATATATCGACAAATTTATATGAAACTATTTTCATTTCCTATCATGTGGTCCATTCATAATGCTTATGTAATATACGTCTTCTTCTGGATATTTTATTTGTGTGGTCTCTATATTTTCCTTTTTTTTTTTTGGTGGTCGACTATATATTCTACTACTTTACATATCGTGCTTCAATCTCGCATTTATTGGAAAACAATTTTATAAACTTATATTTGATTAGACTAATAGCTTCTGTTCTAACAAAAAATAGAGTAATAGCCGAAATGCTTGTAGTAGTGTAGTAGCTTTCATGTATGCTTAGTATATTGGAGATCGTAGATTTAAGTTTTAGGAATAAAAAATTTATAGAAAAATATTTTTTTAGTTTAGTGGTGGTGGTCGGATAGATAAATGACAATTTAGGTCTCAGAACGTAACTCGCATAGACTCGAGTTCGATTTCTGCTCGAAATTTATAACATTGCTTTTGGGTTAGCCAGTTTTACACTTGTTTGGATGATGCGAAATCTCTACTAATATGGTGTCGGAGGTCTCGATCCTTTCAAGTATAGATAATTAAAATGGTATGTATGTGCCCGACAAACTTTCATATATGAGAGATTTACCAAGTTCTCTTGGATAAAGTAAATAAGCAAAGTTATTTGATGTATTAAAAAAAAAATTAAAATAATTTACAGTTTTACATTAATTATTATTCATAATTCAAATATTAAATTATTAATATAAACTTTATCTTTTTTCTATTAGGTGGTTTTTAGTTTAGTGACAGGTGGTAAGTCCATTAAAGACATTTACACTTATATATCCAAAAATCGAGTCTTACATTATGTAAAAATTTGTCTAATGGATCGGTGAGTTATCCAATATTAAAAAAACTATTTATATAAAAATCTTGTTTACTTGTCTAGATTTGTAGGAATATAGACTTTTGGTGTTTATATAAACAGTGATTTTTGTCGTTTTATGTAAACAGTTTGGTCTCGATACTTAGACTTAGGGTTGCACATGCAAACCTCATTATTTTCTTCCATAATGTTGACAATTAAAATTTACTTAAAGACATATTTAACAAAAAAAGAAGACGAAAACACAGGGAATGATGTGACTAGTCAAATAAACGTTCTTATAAATATTTTTTTCTTATACTAAATAAGAAGCATGAATCTCCCAAAATATATAATTTCAATTGTAGGACTATCCAAAAAGCATCAAAACTGTACTATATTAATCATTTTTCTTTTAATATATAAAAATGTGACAATATATGTAAATAGAAGAAGAGGTAACTACACGTTCCGACAAACACTATGACCGTGGCATGAGTCATAACACATTTTATTCTTAATTTATTTTCATGTCTTTTCTCTACCAACGTAATATTTCATATATAAAGACAAAACTATATATATAATAGGGATCAATTTCATTGTTTTTTTTTCTCTATAAAAATATTTTGATTGGTAATTAATGAGTGAGATTAAGATGTTATTAAAATCAAAGTGCCCGTGGAACATGGGCGGCGAACACCGACCACCTACAAATTCTACTATCTAAATGACACGTGTTAACTTTTGCTCCCTAACTTTTATATTTGTTTTGGTCGCCGCTCCTGAACTTATAAAGTCTCTGACTGGCCCCTACAATTAATTTTGGAATTTTTATTTATTATTTATTAATGATTAATTTTTGGTTTTCTTAAATTTGGATTAGTTTGATAGGGATCGGAGTAGACGGTGAAGCTAATACTCTCTCTAAATAGAATAATTGAGGAAATATATATATATATATATTCTGGAATGTGTCAGAAAAAGTTAGATCGTAACCTCAATTTATCAGTCAAAAGAATGTCAGTTAATCGGTCAGTGAAAGAGGATACTAAAGTCTTCTTTATTTTCTCACACAATGCTCTTTTTATCACATTTACTAATTTTAGCTATTGACCATAAGAAATTAATAAGAACTGAACTCCATGCAAAAACTAAAACTGAAAGTTAGCTTTCCATATAAGATTCACATACCCTTGTAATTTTTATTTATTTGAGAAACAATATTTCACCTACTATTGGACTATATGATGCTAAAAAAATAATTGTGAATATAATTTTGTTGACTAGAATTTATGTTCACAAATTTGGTAAACTGGTTTTTTTTTTATAAAGGTTAATATATATATATATATATATATATAAAAGATCCTGGTTACATGAATTTACAATTAACCAAAAGCTTCACTGCCCAAAAAAATTAAAAAAAGTGAAAAGCCATGGTTATGGAAACGAGAGCGTGATTAGACATATGTGAACCAAATAGAGAGGAGGCCTTTGCCCTTCTTTGTGCAGCGGATGGCGAGAAGGGCGTCCTTAATTGTGCGGTCAATGCGCATGAGAAGCTGATGCAGGAAAAGTGGTCGGTGACTATGTATTCGCGAGTTCCGCTCCCACCATATGTGGTACAACGCTGCCTGAGTCGCTAGTTTCTTCAGAGTAGAAAAGACCGAAGGGGTTTGATAAACTAGTTAAATATACATTTTCAATATTTTTAATTGAAATTTGATTTTAGTTAGTGGCTTAACCTCGTATAACACAATTTAGAAGTTCATAGTAAATCTCAGATTTATGAGATGTTAGACTAATCCAGTGTAGCCCACTAATAGATTTTTTTTGGCGAGTATACAAATTGATAGGAAATAAATATCCAATGTAATGTGTTTTAGTTCTTCACAACAAATGAATTGAATTTGAAGTGCGTTTAGCGTTCCAATCTCGTTTTCTTGCCATTCAAATGTATGACATCATTGAGATAATAGTATCAAATATCCAACGTCATTTTTTGGTGTTAATTCTATGAATAAACTAACAACGGCTATTTTCAACTATAAATCAAATAACAAGCAAGTAAGGTAACTAAAACATTGGTTATGGCAATGACTGTTTAACAAATGAAAATTCAAACGGTCAAATTCTTAAACTAGAAAATTATTTTACCATTGGTCTTGTAATCATACTAAGATAGCTCTGAATCATTACATTCCCCTTCTTAAACTTTGACATAAATTATATATTATGATTTTTAAAATAGAAGAACAGATGGAGGAATAAACTAACAATGGCTATTTCTAACTATAAACAAAATTACATGCAAGTAAGGTAACTATATTTTTTGGTTAAAAATGACTATTTAGCACAGGCCTTTGATAATAGATAAAAATCTCACACGGTCAAATTCTAAAACAGAAATTAAACTACTGTTGGAATTAGTTTCTTTTAAGTTCGAATGGTGATAGGAGTTTTTGTGGTGTAGGATAAAATGCAATTTTTTTTAAAAAAACAACTAAGTAGTTCAAGTACAGTTTTGACTTAAAAAGGGGATAAAAAATATGCCATAGATGAAAATAATATAAGATGTTCGGTTTCAATAGATAATTTTATACATAAAATAGTACAATTTTTTTTATTAATTCTTAAATAGTTTTTCATTATTAGAAATTTTGAAAATTAGTAAAATTTATTTTTCAACATGCCTATAATCTACTAGTGAGTTACAATTTTAATTTTGTTTATGTACGAAACATAACTTCTTATGTACTACGAAATTCTATATGATGGATTAGAAATTTTTTGCAAGTGGCTTTTATTCTAGTAGTAAACGGTAAGTTCACAAAAGACATGCACACTTGCATAACCAGGGATCGAGTCTCACCGCCTATATTATGTAGGAATTTGGCTAATGGGTCGACCAGTTGTGGCCTAGTGTTGAAAAAAAAAATTAACTAAGCATATACGACCATATAAATTTATAAGTGTAGCTAAATGGTTTAATATCTATCGGATAGACTCAATTAACAGAATATAACTCCACATAATAATAAAATTTAAAGTTTAAATTATAGATTTTTTTTAATTAAATTGTTAACAACAAAAAAATTCAATAATTCTAACTTTTTGTAAAAAAATATAAATGTATGAATCAAAATAACAACGTCTATTACCAAAGTATAATTCAAATAACATGTAAATAAGGTAATGTAATCTTTGTTCATGGTAATGGCTGTTGAATAAAAATTTTAAACGGTCAAAATCTTAAAAAGGAAACTAAATTACCGTTGAATCATTACGGTAGTGTTCTTAAAATATTTTTTCTTTGAATTAAATTATTTATTATGATTTTAAAATAGTAGAAAAAACAATATAAATTCAGCTTATTTGTCCTTTTCTGCCTTTACCTTTCCTTCTACTCCCGAAAAAGCACTGACTTTGCTCTGTTTCCTTCATTCACACCAGAGAGAAAAGAGAGCAATCTTGTGACGAAATTCTGCAAAAGAAATGATGGAATGGGATAATCAGCAACAGCCCAATAATAATCACTCCTCTAATCTTCAAGGGATCGATGTTAATGGCGGTTCTGGTGTTGGAGGAGGAATGTATGTTAAGGTGATGACGGATGAACAGTATGAAACTCTCAGGAAACAGATTGCTATTTACGGTACCATTTGTGAGCGTCTCGTTGAGATGCATAAAACTCTCACTGCTCAACAAGATCTTGCAGGTTTATCTTCTTCTTCGATTATTTAGCTTCATTCTTCTCTGTTCACTTAAAGAAATAAATAAAAGTTTTCGTTTTGTAAAATTAGAATTTTCAGAACTTTTGTGTGATTTGATTGGTTTTTAATGATTTTTCTTCTCTTTTGTGAGTGGGTTGTTGAAAACTCTCTGTCTTTTTGTCATATATTGGCGTAATTAACGGTTTGAATCTGATTCAATAGACTTGGTCCCTTTTGTAGATTTTTAACTAGAATGGAGAATTATGGTTTAGTTTGATTCTTAAGTTAAATTATGGTTCAGCTTCTGTTATGTAGATTCAATCACTTCTTTAAAATCCTCCAGTTAAGCTTCAGAAGCCCCAAGTTGTTTTCTGTGTAATGCTTGTTCTTGAGATAAAGTTTCATTTTGATCAATAACTCTGCTTCAATACACAGTTTGAATGATTAAAATTTCATTTGTCTGTGGCTTTTTCTAGGAGGGAGATTGGGAGGTCTATATGCAGACCCAATGATGTCATCCATAGGTCACAAGATGACTGCTAGACAGAGGTGGACTCCTACACCGGTCCAGCTTCAGATTCTGGAGCGTATATTCGATCAAGGCACAGGAACACCAAGCAAGCAGAAGATCAAAGACATAACCGAAGAGCTGAGCCAACACGGTCAGATTGCTGAACAGAATGTCTACAACTGGTTCCAGAACAGACGTGCTCGTTCGAAGAGGAAACAACATGGTGGTGGTTTTTCTAGCAACAACAATGGTGAATCTGAGGTAGAGACTGAAGTTGAGGCATTTAATGACAAGAGAATAAGACCAGAGAGTCTTCTTGGTCTTCCTGATGACAACAATGGCGTAGGGACAACAACAACTACTAATGCTACTACTCCTAGGCCTGGGGATCTTTGCTTTCAGAGCCCTGAGATGAGCTCAGATCTTCACTTGCTCGGAGTTCTATCAAACCCAAGTAAGTTCAAAAAACATCGATCGGCTTTATAGGAATGATCAAGAAAGCTTCTAAGCTGTGTCTGTACAGTAATCAGATAATAACTTGTGATTGGTGTTTGCAGGGGATGAGGATCTGGGGAAGATGGGATTGCCTGAAAGCTACAACCTTTATGATCATGTTGAAGACTATGGCATGTCAGGCTGATTTAATAAAAACTGAGGAACATTCTAATTATCAGATATAATGGATCTCGTAGTCAGTCTTAAGCAGTTATAGACTTTTGTTTTTCGTTTTCTTTTTTAAATGTTTTTCTCAGAGCTTTATTAAGAAGCAAGTAGTTTATCTTATATTTTGCCATTTTCAGAGAAACATTTGCTTGGAATGTTGAATTATCTTGAAATGCTTGCTTTGATGTTTTCTGCATTCAGAACAATTCCTATATCCTTTATTGTGTTTTATAAGAAGAATAAAATAATCAGATTGTAGTCTTACAACTTTTCTTCTTAACCACAAGTTCAGATTTCAATTTAAACCTCTCCAGAGTTGAAAACATGAAAGCCAAGCAAAGTTTTGTAATGACCCTTCTCAATTTCTTCGGCTTTCACATTGTGTAAGACCAGAGTCTGGATAACAAAATCCTCCCAATCAATTTCAGATCCTTTCTTCCTTTTCTTCTTGCAATGTTCAAGCTCCAAAGACAACTCACCTTCACTAACTATGTCAGTAGGATGTTGTATTGCATTAATCCGTAACTTAGCCGCTTTAATCTTTTCTCTTCGTCTTTTGACTGCAACACAACCCTTTATGTAAGGAGGCATATCTTCAAGCCCTACATGTTTCTCCAACACTTCCTTGAGCAAAAGCCTTTGACTCAATTCTGATTTCCCTTTCCACCAATCATCACAAGATACCATCTGAAAAAGTGATCTTCTCTGCAACATACTATTATTACTTCCCTGACTTTTCTTCACAAGAGTCCCACCACGAACTCCATCCACGAATTCTTTATACGTCGTTGACAACTGTTTCACTGATATATTATCATTGTTGTTACATAAACTTAGCTGAGGTTCACCTCTGTTATCATTATTGCTACATAAACTAAGCTGACGTTGACCTCCTACATCGAAAAACCGAGACCTATTTTCTTGATCAACATCATCATCATAACAATACATAGCTTCTTTGCTTATGCAGTCCCTCACTATATCCTCTAAACAAATTTCATCGCTTCTAACCAATGCATTAACTGTCCTTTCTTTTCTCTTTCTCATGGATTTGGCTTCCATTAAACCAATCAAAGTCCCTGAATGTTTCACAACATTCTTCACAGTAACATCCTTCGCCCAAGGCAACTCATCTCTTGAGCAACCTTCACAAGCTTCGCCGACAACTCTTTATACCGTTTTTTACAAGTTGTTAACGGAACCTGAGCATCTTTCACCAAATCATCGATCTTTACCTTGACACAATTCAATTGAACAACAAACGCCAAAACAGCCATAACCAAAGGCATTGGTCTTCTTCCCGTCGACAAAAACCACTTCAATGAACAATTCATCAGAAAAGTCCCTTGCTTTGTTATCCTCTCTCTCTTTTCCCTATCAACATCACCCAATCTGGATGAATTATTCACCGTCTTCATGAACAAACCAACATGATCAAACGCTGGCAATTCCAATCCTAAATGGTCCACAACACGGTTAATCATACTTCCCAAATGATGCAAATCACATCCAACTTCACCAGCTACTTCTTCCATTGACAGAACACCCTTCCCTTCTTTTCTTACCAGTGCATAACAACACGCCCCAATCAAAATTGAGAACCACTCACCTTCACCAAACTCCCCATCGGTGATATTTTTGATCATACTCTTAATCTCTTCAACTTTATTACCTAGATTCAGTCTCTCTGTGATTGTCTCAATCAAATTGTTGGCTTCGTAGATCTTTTTGTCATTATAAGCAAGAACAGAGCCTGTACCAATCGTGCCTACTCGTATATGTACCTTGAGGCCCTCTTATGCCTCCAAGTTGAGCCTCGTAGTTATCGTACTCTTGTAATGTACCACATCCACCGCAAAACGAATTCCCTGTGCTTTCGTCTCGTTGAAAATTGCTTCCATTGCATCTCTTGCACCGCATAATTCAAACCGAAAGCCTCAAACTTTAATTTAGGGCTTTTGCTTTGTTCCCGAGGGAACGAGCCCAAGGATTTAGCCTGGAATGAAGGTAAAAGACATCGATACGAAATTGGGAACGACGGCGAATCGAGAAGCTTAGATTAGAACATAAGACTTACGATCAGAACATTCGATCTTTCCTTAACAAGGACAAATTAGGTTTAATGTACTTTTTCCTTTATAATGCGGCTTTGTGAAGCATGTCGTGTCGGGTATGAAATAACGACAAGGCGTTTTAATTTTTGTTTCGGAGAATTTTATCGAAACGGCACACAGTCTGAATTCTTTTCTTACTTTTTTTTTTTTTTTTTAAATCTATCCACCATAGTTGTCGTCTACTTTTTCTTCACCGGTAAGAGAAGCCGTTTCAGATTTGATCCAATTGCGGCTTCCGTTCGTTTGGGCAATACTTCTTTTTCCACTGATCATAGATTTTTATTGTTTTGTTGAGGACATTGTGTGGAGATAGTTGGCGAGATTTATGGGGATTTAACAAGGATTATAATGCACGTATGCTGCTCGACGGAAAGCCGCAGTGAGACTCAAAAGTCTGAAAATTGTGTCTAAGGTATTGAGGATCTGGTTTTATACAGGCTCCTTCCTATATGGGTTGTAGTAAGATACGGTGATACATACAGATGTGTTTTCAACAAAACTAGCTTTTGAATGGTGAGTTTGTCTCTTTCGGATAAGAGATACACTTATATACACGACAGCGAAAGTGAACAGTCACTTAAAGGAGCTATTGATACTCACCATGTGATCATTAACGGAAGCAGAGCAATTGGTTATGCCCGTCGTAGGGGGCTTGGTTTCTTTCTTGTGCTTTTGGCGAGTTCTATGTACTTTTTGCTTGGAAAGGTAATGACTTTAAGGGGAATCTGGTGGTACCGTTTGTTATCTAGATATGAATTTGCTTGAAGTTTTGAGTAAGTTTGAGACATTGCCTAGAACAACTGTTGTGTTTCTTTCCTTAAGGATCAATCACATGGCATTTAGGAAGTATGACTCTTGAATATTTATTATTTTTGAGCAATATGTTAATACATGGCAAGTTCTGTATAAGGTCATCTTTGTTGATTTGTGTTTCTTTACAAGGTTGTTTTGTTGATGTTCCATTTGTTTCTTCTTAACTCGAGTAACTGAAATGGATAATTTACATGTGAACAGGACAATCCAGTTAGAACTCTTTCTTGGATCTGCCTTTTAAGTGGTTTCGTAATTATACTACGTTGTCGGAAGTTTGTCAAGAAAGGTAAACTTCACGCTACGCTTTACAGGCTTACAATATGATATTGGCTTCAAGATTTTGATTAATTCTATCGTTTTTCCCTCGAGTTATTCAGAATCTGTTGTTATCATGCCAACCTTTGGGATCCAACTTGAAACTCAATATTTAAGGTATACTTTATCCATCTAGTTAGTATAAATTGTTTGCACTCCATGATGACTTAATGGGCCTCTTACGTGAGGTGGTTATGCTTTTACCAATCATTACTAGTAACTTTCATGACCCATAATCATTTATGCTTTTACCAATCATTACTAGTAACTGTCTTTCATGACCCATAATCATTTATGCTTTTACCAATCATACAAGCACTTGTACATGTTTCTGCTTTGCAGTGGACAAACTCTCTCCAGATTTATCCCTATTAATAAACTTTTGAAGCCTGTGCTGGTTGAATGCGTCACCCCTGTTACATGTTACTGGAGTCTTTCCTTATTTCTGCGTGACGAAGAACAGCTTACATTGGTGTTTAAGGTAATGTCACCATATTGTTTCAATACAAGAGTTACCAACTATTCAGTTGGGGAATATTACTTTCAGCCATCGGTTCTGAGTTTGGTTCGTCTTAATGCAGAAACTGCATCCGCCATTGAAGATGTTGGTTCCGATTTGGAGGGCATTGTGTGCGGTTATCGGCACACAGCAATGTGAAATGATAGCTGAAGAAGAACATAATGTATCTAATTAAACATCTTCATCTGAAATAGCTACTGCCAGTACTAGCAGGCAACCATGACAGATCTGCTGGCAGTTTTGATTGATATATTATCTCAATACGTTATGTAGTAGAAGAATTTTAAACTACTCTCGACTAGTGCGCCTTTTTCCTACCAACCCACACTAACTTTCCATGACCAGTCTTTTAGAACATGAATCGTTTCAGTGAAATTTTCCTTACTACATTGATTAACCGAAGCAAGGAGTACAAAGAGTTCAGCTCGCAAACTATCGTGTGGTATCAACCTATACAACTATACATCCAAGGAAAAGATCTGCAGTACGACTAAGAGTATAGCAAAATGAGAACGTAGTTAATCACTTTGTCTATGTCATTAAAGGCTTTAATATCGCTTCAACTCTATCAGCTTTTAGCTTCCTTTAAACGTGATTTAGCACGATCAAACGTAATTTCTCTGCGTTCGAACCCATGCCACATTTGTCTAGGACGGAGCTTTGTTATCTGATTGTGCAGTGCCTTCAAATTGACTAGAGGGACCATCGTAGGTCTCCCGTGAGCACACTATACACAGAGATGATGGGTTAAGATGATTATTAGATAGGAATCTTTTCTAATTAGATTTGATGTTTTTAACTTGCCTGGAAACAAAGTGACGTCTGTTTCAGTCCTTCCATGATTAACGAGCATTCCGAGGGTAACAGAGAATCTCCGAACATAATTGCACCTTATCAGTTGTAAAGAATACACAAAATCAGCAGAGAGACTAAGCGCTGAATGGTGGTCACTAACTTATCCTTGAACATAGAAAACAATCCTGCAGTGATCAGGACTATACCTCTACAAGCTTTGGAATTTAAGACTCGAAAAACAGATGGAGGAATTGTTGATGATCCGTCAGTGTCAGCAAGCTGATTTGGCAAAACTTTAGCAAGAAAAGAAACATTACTCATGTGTGTATATAGGATTCTGAGCGTACCTGCTGAAGATACTCCAATAGATCAACATCTGATAGATTTACACCCAAAATGCATGGGACCTACAAATAGTGTAAAACAGTGATCATTCAAGTGACTCATCCGACAGAGAATAGAATCTCTTTAAACTGGCAAAAGCAGTAAGTGAAATGAAAGAGCCAGACTGGGGCCTAACCGCATTAAGTGTAATTGGGGTTGGTTTCCGCTGGATGATGCTCATGTTCCTGTAGGAAAGGAAAATATTAACAACTCATGAAGAGAATCATGGAACCCAATCTGAAACATACACCAGCATATGTTGCCTCATATATAATTAAGTATTTCAAATTTCATATTGATAGGACCGCAAGGAAAATTTACTTCTTAAAGGGCGTTGACCCTTCTACATTAATGTTGCAGATCCAACCCCAGTCTCTTATCTGCTCTGAATAGCTCTGGAGTAACTGACAACCCATCTCTGGCAGTACCTTTTATGTCAACATAAAATATTGATGATGCATCATCAATAAACTGAGGCAGAGTAGACAACTCTAATCAAGTCTAGCAGATGATATATCTAATATCATATGAAAACGTACCAACTCTTGGTCTGCACCTAAGTAAGTCACTGTCCTTGCTTCCCCAGCCAGGACCTAGTAATTTCAATTGTTTTGTCAGTTAACAGAAAGTAACCTCATGAACTTGTGGTTTCAAGACACTCTTACCTTTTCACGCAGTTCTTCCAAACGAATCCTTTCATCCGCAGCATGCTATAAAAAATTTGACCTCAGATCAACTTGTAGCACGACATTTTTTATTTCCCAAAGCAAGGCAAGAAATATATTAAGAGCTACCGTTTCGAAAACTTATGTTATCTAAGTTTGAACAAATCCTTAACCATATTCAGATAAAAGTGCCTACAATTTTGAGATACATGAGACGAAAGAGATGACAGAGTACAAACCTGATCAACGATGGCAACTGTTCCACACGCAACAATTGGGATATATTTCTTATCAACCTGTTGTAGAACCTTGGCATCTTCAAGGGAGTGCCTGTTAATAGATTCAGGAACCAAGGATTCATCGGATCGTAAGTGCAAAAGTCCCGAACAAATATCAAGTACACTATCTTGATCATATGGCTTGTGTGATTCCTCGGGAACCTGCACAACAATGGAAAATATTATGGATACTCAGTGGTCTTCCCATGGAAATAAAATGTCAGTCTGTTAGCAACAACAGACCCTTTAAATTTGCGTAACCTGAGAGACGAAAGAGTTATGGCGCCATTTCGTTGTGGATTTAATTGGATTCACTTTTTCCTCTGGGCATAAGTCTGCAAGAGAAAAAACAAAGGAAACATCGTGAAAACTCCCATATACCAAATTTGTCAGGCAGCATTTATTGACAAATATACCGCCCCCTTGTCAAGGAAATACGACAATTTATACTGTTTCGCCTTTTGTAGCATTGTCTTTGAGATAATTCATCTACTAAAGAGACATACAGCTAATTCAAGATTAATAGTTACCTCTGTCTTCATCCTCATCGTGGCTCTTTGAGTGCATAGTCCTGCCAGATGCTTTCAAGTCTGAAGTAGAACTCAATATCTTTTCTGTTTCTTGTATGTGGTCAGACAACACATCATCAAGGACGCTGCACTTGTAATGCATATGAGATGCATTACAAGGTTGTGTCAGACACTCCAAATCATTTAGATCTGCAGAAATTTAGACCTCATTAATATATTTTGTACCACATTCCCAAAACTGAAACAACAGTAGCAACGAAACAACCACATCTGACAAAGACCATTAGCATATACCTGATGGATCGAAGTTCTTTGATTTTGTGTCCGATCTACAACTTAGACTGATAAATCTCTCTTTTTGTCGATAAAATGGAGGAGCAGAGCAGCTTCTTCTTGACCATTGTTTACCAACATTATTCTGCAATACATCCCTATAACTGAACTTATCCTTCTGGATATTATATTGTTTAATACCCCCAATATCTGGATGCCCCCACAATGACTTGCAATTTTTTTCATCTAACTGAGCACAATTTTGAACATATGTAGAACAACCTGAGCCAGTTTTCCGGAAATCCATTTGAGGAATGACCTCGTGATCAAATTTGTTGTTATTAGCTGCACTGAAAAGATATTCAGGATCAGGCTTTCCTCCCAGTCTCGAAATTCCTTCAAGAATTTGACAGCCTTTCTGATAATCATACTCCCACGTGGCCGCAGAAGGAGGTATGGAGAACATTGGAGACCACTCAGAACTCAAGCAAAAAGAGCTCCCCACACTGAAAGGGGAAAGGTACGTTTTTGTGACAACATTATCTTCAGGAGAGCAAAATTCCCCAGTATCTATGAGGGTAATGTTAAAATCATCTGCAATTCCAGCACTTCTACTATATGGGGATTTCTGTGGAGTAAACCAATCAGTATCCTGCCATGAAAACCCTAGGGAACAATTAGGGGTCCTAGTCACTTTATGGAATTCAAGAGTATCAGGAAAAACATCACAGTGAGAACCACCGTCTCTGGTCTCGAGGACATTAACCGGCGAATTACTTTGCTTATTGTGGAGTATCATAGGCATGACCGATCCAGGCCCTTCATCATGAGATAGTACAGGCTCATTACGTGCTAGGCTCTCTCTTGAGGAGCAACCACGCAAGAGATGCTTTCGAATGCAATTGCTGACATTCAACTCATCTCTAAATTCTCCAAACTGAAAATCAAATTTGTCTGGGTCTTTCATAAAATCATGGTCGATCTTATGAGGTGTGCTAATCTGACATCTCTTTAGAGACTGTTTACTGCACTTAACACCAGCAACCAAGCTTATATCCAGGAGGTCAGTAACATCTGGAAAGTCTTCATTCGTCTGCATTTCTATGTCACTTGACTGTAGAAGGGAATCAGTTGGACAGTCAAATGCAGCTACAGTGAACTGCTCTTTAAAATTCTCCATATTTCTGCCAAGTTCATATTTTCTGGACCATTCATCCTTTCCTTCAGACAAATAATCACCGTCTCTTTTCAAGTCAGCAGCTGGGGACAACAGAAAACTACATGGTGCCTGATCATTACTTCTCTTGAGCTTCTTTTTTGAAGGTCCCACAGCTTCTTGCCAATCTGCATCTAGAAATTGAGGCATTGATAAAGATATTCTGGGAATATAAAAGGGACGGTCAGTAGAAGCTTCCTCGTTCCAAAAAGAAAGCACTAATGTTATGTAATGGTGACAAATGAAAAGTTGCGTACCTTCTTGGAGTTTAAGGTCAGCTTCCCCGTCGAAAAGTTCTAAAAATAACCATACAATAACATTCAAAAATCCAGAAATATGTGGAATACTATCTGAGCTTGACAAAAGAATGGCATACCAAAACTTTTCTCTCTCTTCCAGTTGGCTAGAATAATTCGTTCTATGAAGGCAAGAACAGGTTCCCAATTCTGCTACAGATGGAGAGAGATATAGCCAATCATTAAGATTTCAAAAATCTATCTTATTAAAGATCACAAGAGGAAGCTATTACCTTGAACTCAACATGTGTCTTTGATGGTTCAAACGAGAATTCATAAAGATGGCGCGGACATGTTATGCACAAAAAGTATCCAGGATTGGAATGAAGTCTATTAAATCTTCCTGTTTGTGGCCCAGGCTTCCAGTCTTCCGTACACTCAAAACTAGCAGCCAATTTGTTCAGCAGCTTATGTATGGGTCCTTTGCTAATGAATCTTGAATTGATATCTGTCGCTGTGAAGGCCATACAACCATATACAGAACCTATCTACTTAAACCGCATAAGATAGTTGATGTACAGTCACACATAAGAAGAAGTAGATATATGGATACATATATACTGCAAAGCCTGCAAGGAAAATACCACAATAATACAGAAAGGTAAGGCTCAAAATTAATAATCTGACAAAACAAGGTAACAAATTTGGAGCCCATGAGTGGAGAAAGTAACACACCTTGAAACTGTCCCCAGGACCAGATATATACCCAGAGACATTAAGCATGCCATCTGTAACGTCTACTTTACTAAGCATATTTAAAGCCTCGTTCCCTGCATCTCTCATCAGTAGCGAGAACGCTGAAGAAGATAGACTGGTTTGGAATAGCCCTTCATCACTGAAACAAGGAAAATATCAGAAGGGAGAAATTCATAAGGAACTTTAAATGAAAGTAGAAACCCACCTTTCAGTATCAAAAACACTGAAGGAAACATTGGAGTGCACAAGGGCAATCTGGAACACACACTTTTTGATAGATTCCAACACTTTCTTGGGGCTTCCATGGCAAAAATAAAATAAGAATAAAAACATCATAGATAAAAACATATGTCTTACTCCAAAACATAAGTGTCTAAGAAATGAACCTGGATTGCATATATTTTCGTCTTACTGGCTGATTGTAAAATAGATCTTGAACAGTTACTGCATCAACCAGTTCAAGATCAGATGTCATCATACCCATGCCAATGTAAGCCAAAAAAGGAGCAAACTCATTTTTCCATCGTAAAGGAGAAATAGTTTTAGAAAATTGTACTTATGGATTCAATTTAGCTTTTGGATTAGCATGATAGAAAAAGCAATGGTGACAAAAAAACACCTTACCAGTTGTGCCAGAGTCTTTTCTATCATCATGAATTCCTAGATGTAGACACTTGGATCCCTAAAAAGCATTTACGCAAGTTTAAAACTACAACCAACATTACACAAACTATGTAAGAGAGTTGAGATACATCAAAGTTATCACATACCTTCATAACCTTTCGATAACCATTAGGCCTCCCAGTAGCTTTTGTTCTGATTTCCAGTAACGAGATATCTGATATTGAAGCTAACGCCTCTCCCCGAGAACCAAAACTTTCACTTGTTGTCTCCACATTGGTAGAAGCGTAAAACTTTGAAGTAGCTGTTTTCACGCACGTTTCATGATAAGTTTCTCAAACGAAACTAACAAGTAGACTTTCAGAGCATAAAACAAAACATCTGATCGAAAATTTAATGAGAGAACAAAAAAATAACCATAACTTACCATATCTTTCTCCCAACAGAACCAAATCATCCCTGGAAACGCCTGATCCTGAAAACCAAAAGCAGTAAATATCTACAAAGTAAGCGATCGATTATCTGGACGAAAGAAAAAAGTATTCAAAGTGCAGCTATACGCACCATCATCCGCAACTTTCACAGAACATGAAACAACACCCACGAAGATAGAAACCTGAAAATATCATTAGAATTCCAAAACATGTTCCAGAACCAGAAGAAATCGGCATAAGAGGATTTGATTTAGTGGACCTTGGTCGCACCCGCATCGAGACTGTTGAAGATTAGTTCCTCCACGACCCTCGCCATGTCGAACATGATAATCCCAGAGCGCATGGAGTGACGAACACCTTCAGGCAAGGGCTTTATCGTCTTCATCTCCGAATAATCCAACTGAAAACACCGAGAAAAAAAAACGCTAAACCCGAAATTTCATGAAGAAAATCGCGTGGGTATCAATCACTGGAGATTAAGAAGCTGATTATCGCCATTAGGCATCAATTAGAGAAAAAGCATCGCCTTTCGCACCAGTCTCTCACTCACTATTAACGGGAAAAGATTCATCAATTGTGAAATTGGAGGGAAAACAAGATATTGGGGCTTAGGGTTCTGTAAAACGACCCCGTTTTTATGTGCACACATAATATTTAATTATTTATGTATGTGTGTGTATATATATTTCTGACAGCTTGCAACGATAAAGATCCGTTTACCATATTAAGCTTTAACCGACATACAATTACAAACACAAGTGTTACAAACCACGTATTGTTTGCCTTATTTAACAAAAGTCACGAGAATAACATTCTTTTTCTTTCTTTTTTTTGTTAATTGGTTTTCTCTTGAGAGAACAAGATATTTCCAAATTAGTAAACCTATCATTTTTATTATCAAGGAAAAGAATAGTCTTATTTATATATATATATATATAAATTGACAAGAAAATAGTTTATAAAATTATATATAAAATAATGATAAAGTGTTGATAATTACGACGTAATAATTATAAAATTCTTTGTTAAAATGATTTCATTTAACTTTTTTTGGGTCTATTGAGAATGAAATAACACGGCAAGTGGATGGTGAAGTTGACCGTCTCAGCCAAAAAAGATTAATTGTAAATCAATAGTAGGGACTAATGAATCATTAATTAATTAATTTCTTTGCCAAACCATAAATCTTAGGTCGACCACATTGCTTTAATATCCATCCATCTTAAATTCTAAATCATGTCAATTATATGGTAGTTCCATTCTCATAGTAATGGCAATTGAATTCATCATCCTCATCATGTAATTTATCAGTTCGTAGTCGTTTTAACGGTCGTTATTATAGTTATAGACGGAGGAATGTAATAATAACGGAAAGCTAGAACTACTTGTGAATTTTCTGCGGTTATTATTGTTATGTATTCCCTCCATTTTATATTAATTGATGTTTTAAAAAAAAAATTATATTAAATTATTTGATGTTTTAAATTTTCAATATAAAATTAATTATTTATTTATCTATTTAATTATTTATATTCTGTAAATTAATTTCTAATTGGTTGAATAATAATTAAATATATTAAATAACAATATCTTTTATTGGAAAAATTAATAATTAAATAATTTTTTAATTTAGGTGTAAAAACTTTCAAGACATAGTCTATTATGAAACATACGGATTAAGAGGTAACAGTAAAAATAAAAACAAATGTCACGCAAAATTAATTATTTAAAAAAAAAAATTGGAGAAGAAGGAGAGTTGATTTTGATTTTGAGGGTTTACATATAAAAATGAAAATGTAACAAAATTCTCTTGTCTTCTTCATCCTGCTTCTTTCTCTCTGCAAACCCTAATTTTCTCTTTCCTAACTCTCTCATCTTCCTCTCTGTATTTTTCTCTCTCTTTTCTAGATAAACCAAAATGATAAGCTAACTTCAAAACTGCAAAGGAAACGTTAAGGTAATATCGAATTGTTGTTTTAATCCAGTACTCTGTATTTTTTTTGGGCTTTGTTTTTATTTATTATTCTTCTTCTGTTAATGCTGTGTTATTGTATCTTCATCGATCATCTTGTGATCGAGTAATTCAGCTGTTCTTGTTAACTCTTCTGCTCATTTTGTTGTTAAATTGTGAGAATTTTGATATTTGAGTTTGGAGATGCATATTTGATTATGGGTTTTGAGGATCCATTTTCTTCATGATTGGATTCAAGTATCGATCTTTAAGGAAATATAAAAAATTGGTTTTTGAATTTTTGTAATCTGAATCAGAAAATGAATCAGCTTGGTCTTTAAGATTTCGAATTTGGATCCATTTAATCTGATAATTAAGATTCTAATTTGTGTTCTTGTTTCTCAGATTTGAATTTGGTAGCTGAATCGATGGAGATGAATCTATGTGAGACGAGTCAGCTCGATTGCGATTTGCATCTACCTCCACGAAAGAGATTACTTGCTGGATTCAAAAAACTAAACTCCAATACCAATGGATCTTCTTCTTCTTCATCAGCTTTTGCTTCTTCTTCCTCAACTTCAAACTCAAACGGATCCTCCTCTGCTTCAACCGATATTCAGACCCATCTCGACAACTTATTAGCTTCTCCTTACAACAATGACCAAAATCAATCACCAGAAGAGCTTGTGGAAGCAACGAGATCTGCAGCTGCTTTAGCAGTTAAAGCTGCAAAAGAAGCAAGAGCAATGGCAAACGAGAAAGCCTTGATTTCCGCAAAGGCAATTGCTGCAGCCAAGAGGGCATTGCAATTGGTTGATTCTTTCCCAAAAGAAGCGTCTCCTAAGAAGAACAAACAGAAGCAACTAGAGCTCTTGTATTCAAAGAGAGAATTAAGAGACGAGGAAGAGGATTTAGCTCGTAGATTGCATCGAGCCATAGAAAAAACCAGCCCTAGTCTCTTGAAATTTGAGGAGAATGGTCAAAGATACAAGAAACAGAAGATAAACAAAGTCGTAGTTGAAGGTGAGAGTAGTAGTATTAGAGTGACAAGGTCTATGAATGATATTGCAGGAGTAATGGATTCAGATAGCTCATATGAAGGACTAGAAGAAGCTGATTCAACAACATTGATGAAGGAGAAAACAGAGGAAGAAAGTAATCCATTGAGTAAAAGAAGAGGAAGAGTGAAGCTAAAGAAGCTTCCTCTGAGTATTTGTAATTCTAGAAATGAAGAAAACGGAGCTTCCTCAACCTTTCCATTACCGGTGGCTCAGCCGCATGAGGACGGTGTAATCTCGTCGTGGAAATGTCAGGACCTAAAGGCTCCAGAATGTGTGAAACAGAACAAAGCCGTACGATCGTAGTGACTAATACCTGCAGAGAAGATTTAGTCAGCATTGCCATTAGAAGCATCACATTGTTGTTTCCTTTATTTGAATGTGTTTGAATATATGTTATACATTGGGTAAACTATTTGGTTCGTTCATAAACGTAATAAAGTGTTGTACTATTTTTTGTTGAAGGTTGTATTTTCTTTGTTTTTAAGCTAAGAAACAATTTAGCTAAGAAATGGGTTTAAGATTTAAATATATGTGGATTCAACGGTTGTCACGTGCTGATATGGAACGTGTGACACAGAATAAGAAATAGTATTATGCAAATCTGTAAAGACAAATCTGCTCAGTCATGCACGTCCACATGTGGTCTCTAAGTTAAAAACCATCTGGCCATGTTGCTTTCCAAATTACTAACTATAATTTGTATGATTTTATCAAAAGATCTTAATCAATTGCGTAAATATTTCACTTTTGGTCGAGTTTATGTTCCATTCAGTTGTTGTGGTACTCCTGAAGCACTTGCTCCATCAACGTAATTGGTAACCCACATAGACATGTAAAACAAAAGCGGCATTGAATAACTGAAAGTGCAAGCAAAACTATAGGTTTTAGTTTATGGATAAGTGCACACCTTGTGAACTCTTAAGACGTGGTGCACTACGTTTCCTAGTGTGAAGACCTGCACATTTGAACCTTATACATGCATGCAGGAAGAAGCTTAAGAAGAAAACCCAATAGTCACATGATTCGATAATAACACAGTAAAATAAGGAAGAATGGAAAGATAGATAGATAGAAGATAAAATGAATGCTGATCAGTCAAAATATCAATAACATGTTTGCAATCTATGTTATCAAACGTAAAATAAAGTGATAAAGAACAATGAAGGTATTTTGAATAGTCTATCTAATGACGAGCATGACGACAAAGCATCCTCTCTCCATGGAAGACCTATGAGCATCCATAATATTTTCCATTGTTGTGCTTGTGCATGTTGCTAAGGAATCACACGAGCCTAATGATCAAGATGGTGTACTTGATATTTGATCAGGACTTTTGTACCTACGATCCGATGAATCTTTGGTTCCTAAATCTATTAGCAGGCACTCCCTTGAAGATGCCAAGGTTCTACAACAGGTTGATAAGAAATATATCCCAATTGTTGCTTGTGGAACAGTTGCCTTCGTTGATCAGGTTCATCCTCTATCATCTCTTTCGTCTCATGTATCTTAAAATTCTAGGCACTTTATCTGAAGATGGTTAAGGATTTGGTCAAACTAAGATAACATAAGTTTTGGGACTTTTAGCTCTTAATAAATGTCTCGTCTTGCTCTCCGAAAAAAAAAAATTCTTGCTGCAAGTTGATCTTAGGTGTAATTTGATTAAAAAAAGGTCTCTGGGTCTTGATTCTCATTTGCAGGCTTATACAAACGAGTTAGAGCTTGAAGTTCCTTATTTCTCTTTTAGCGATTGAGCTTGTCTCATGAAGAAGCGAAAAAATGGAAAAGTTTGTACCTTTTCATATTAGCTATAAGCATAATTAAGCTAAATTTGTAGAACTAAGATATTCTAGGGGAAAGAAAAGAGATCTAAAAGAAATCCTGAAAGGAGAAAAGGACCTTTCAATATCCTAAGGCACAAGAACACCTGTCTTGGGGCCTCTCTTCATGTTCTGGTTCTACCTCCTCTTCTAATACTAGTATAAAATAAAAACATAATGTCTTACTCAAAAGAAGCAAAGGTTCAAGTGACCAATAGACAATACAGTGCTCCACTTAGGTTTCCACCCATGACAATGATTTTAGTGGTGCGGGACAGAGTGCGGTGCGGTACAAGTCTCGTGTGGCACAAGTGCAGTTCAACTGTGGTCTAGATAAAAAAAGCGGGATAAAATATATTTTGATTGGCGATAATATAGCGGTGCGAGACAAAAAAATTGTGATAGGTAAAAATATAAAATCGGTATGGTTTTGTAGATATTATAAATTAAAATTATCATTTAATCTATCACAATTATTAAGAAAATTTCAAAAAAAAAATAATTTAAATTATATTTTAATTGATAAAATATTAAATTATTTTCACTAAAATTTATCTATACAATCTTTTTTATTAAAATATTAATTTTTGTGTCGAATTCTTCATCTGATGGTTAGGATGCTACATCTAATAAGTCTAACATTACATACTCGACCCTTTAACACTATCATTTAATAGATTAAAAAAAGTTTTAAAAAATATGTTTTAGGCTATTGTTGGGATCTTGTAGACCCAATTTGTAATTGTTCTCATTAGAATTTGATTTTATGTACTCAAATAATCTTGCATGTTATGGATTAAACATTATATAGACATATGTCATTTGTATAACATTCTTTTAACACATAATTTCTTAGATGTAAGTAGTAAATTTTATTCCAAAAAGTATAAACTAAGAAATAATTTATTACATGTATATAGGAAAATATATTAATACAAGAAAACAAATAATTTCAAACATGATAAATAAATTTGGAAAAGAAAATATGGCTTAAAACATACGTATCGCACTTGCTAATCTCTGGACCGCACCTAAATAGATAGATTCACCTCTATCATTTGCGGGACAAATTTAATGAGTAAAAAATATTAGTATTAAATGAGTTTGTACTGTTGCGTTATTTCTCTACATCCGTCCCGCACTTTACATTACAACATGATTGGTGACAAAATTATACTTTTTGTGAAATACGCGAATTTCGACGTTACCATTCAAACACTTAAATGATGACAAAGTCAGACAAAACAGTGCTCCAAACAGTGTTCCTATCTATCAAAGAACGTTTAATTTCTCCCTGTCAAATTATCACAAAAAATAGCCATTCTTTTGGCTGCTACCATACAAGCCAACGACCAGCCCCTGAAATAGGCATCACATGCTTTTACTATTATTCCAGTCAATAAGAATCATAGACTTCAAGAAACATAAGAACAAAAGGTAGGTTTATTCACCTGAAGCAATACCTTCATTGTACTTGAGTTTCTTCTTCCTTCATTTGTTTCCGAAGGCTCTCTCTCTCCTGAGGTAAGAGGACCGTTTCCACACACCATTTGAATTGAGTAGGGAGAGGAATTGGTTGAATGATATGAACTAAGCATGGGTATTCGGAAAACCGTTCGGGTTCAGATAAGATCTTTTCAGATTTCGGGTTTTCGGGTTTAAACATATAAAACTCGTAAGGTATTTTAGAATGTCGAATCGGGTTTGGTTCGGTATATTTTGGGTTCGGATTGGGTTTGATTTTTATAAATTTTCCTATTTCAGATCGGATTCGGATCGGATTCATGTATTTTTATTTAAATCTTCTTAGAGAAATCATAATTTAATTTTAAAAATTAAAAATTATAGTTTTTTCATTCATTTAATCCAAATTAATTAATATATTTAGATTTGTAATTATAATTTTGAATATTTAACAAAAAAATTATATATATATATAATTATTTAAAAATATATAATACATTTCGGGTATTTCGGGAATCTATTCGACTTTCGATTTTTACCCGATTGGGTTCGGATACCCAAACTTTCATTATGTAAAACCCGTTCGGATATTTTGTCGGGTTTGGTTCTATTTGATTTTTCTTATTTCGGGTCAGGTTCAAATCGGATTTTAGGTTTCGGGTATTATGCCCAGATTTAATATGAACGGTAAATAGATCATAAGTTCAAGTCTATTTTGAAAGAATATGTTCTTTAAAGGAAAATTATATTAAATGGTTTGGGTATAATCTGAAAAAATGTATGGAATTTGGCTTAGAACTTCTTGGACATAAAAAAAATGATATGTACGGGTTATTTGAATTGATGTACAATCAAATAATTAAAGATTATATCACCAAAAGAATAAATTGTATCACGAGAAGATTGTACAATTTATTCTTCTGGTGATACAATCTTGTAACTTTGCATTATTATGTGTAGTGTCCATTACTTTGTTTTCTCATTGGTAAAGTGAATTACTCAGGATTATTCCATAAATTATTCTATTGTTTATTCGGTTGTTTAGTCGATATAAATATTGTTTGAAAACATTTTACGTGCATCTAAATTCTTGTAAATTTAGTTTTTCAAACATGACTTTCGGCTTTTGGTACTTCAAAGCTGGAAAATCTCATATATATTTGTGGATTATTGATAAAGTTACGAAATTTCAAAACGTTCATCGTCAAATTGTACCTCTTATGATATTTATTAACTGATCAAACAAAAGTTAACAGACTCTTAGAATTGACTAATTTTAGTTTAAAATTGACAAAATCAACGAATCATGTGACTTCATATTTTTTTTGGCAAATCGGTGAAAGTTGATATTTCTTTAGACCGTTTTCCCTAGTATTATTTGACAAAAAGTTTTTAAACCAATTGGTATTTTGAGAAGAATATTAAAAAAAACTTTAAAAGCCAATCCTTAAAACAAAAAGATGCAACATCTTTGTTAGTCTATTCACTACATTGAATTTCTTTATAAAGCAACAAATGAAATTGCTGGTTACTCAATAATAATCAAAGAACAATTAAACAGAAACAAAAAGAACTAAAAATGGGATGAAAGTTATTTATAAAGAAAAAACAAGAAGTTTGAGTTTCTTTCACCCTTTTATCTGCAAGTCTTTCATTTGGGATTCTACATGATCTGCATTGTTCTGTGTCTTTACATTCATCCATGGATGTTCCAAGCACTGTTGAGCAGTTGGTCGTTTCTCTGGAGCAAAGTCCAGAATTGGAGTCAGAAACTCTGCAAACTTCTTTGCTTCTGCTTCCGGAATCTTGTATTTATCGATCAGTAACCGATCGAGTGGCCAATTTCCCAACCGCCGGATTCTCTTTAAATCCCCGTGTCTGTTAAAATAGTCTTTTGATCTCGCTCCTCCAATCGCAATCTGCTGAATCAAGTATATCAAAAGGAGACAATAAACGTAGCAAACAGCGAGAAGGCAAGACAAATCAAAAACATACCTTCCGAGGCATCTTTCCTAGGAGTTCCATCATAAGAGCAAGATGGTCCTGAATTCAAAACCAGATAACAAAAACGTTATCAATGAAAATAAATAAGATGGAAAAGCAAAGTTCTTGGTGTTAGATTTCGAGCTTACCTCGTCTTCTCCATAACCATCTCCATCTTTAGGAGCAAATAGCATATCTCCTGTGATAAGCTCGAAAGCCGTACAACCAAAAGACCACATATCAACAGAGAAAGAGTATCCTGAGTTTAATATTACTTCAGGAGCTCGATACTGTCTCGTTTGTATCTCTTCTGCAAACTGTTTATCAGCCCAACAAGCATTACCAAAGTCAACAACTTTGCATCTCATATCAATCCCATCAAGACTTCTTTCCGACTTTTTTGATGTTTCTTCACCAATAGCACCCATCATCGAAGCTCTTCTTTCTGATATCTTAGCAACTGCTCTTTTCGCTCTTCTTTTTAGCTTCTTCTCAATTAAATTCATTGAGGATCCGCCACCGTTTGCACTTCCCTCTGGCTTTTCTAGTATTGGGGTTAGTCCAGATCTAACGGGATCTTTGGCAGGGTCGATCGTGGAACAAAGAAGAATGTTTTCAGGTTTTAAGTCGCAGTGGATCATACCAAGCTCACGGTGCAAATAATCTAAACCAGTCAGTACACATCTGCAAATCTCCCGGACTTTATCCGGTTTCAGACCTTTATAACGGTTGTATCTGATTAGACGGAGCATGCTATCGCCAAGAAACTCCAGCACCATGCATAAATGCTGCCCATTTGGACCACTATGCTTGAAATGGTCGATAAGACGGACAAGACATTTGGTATTGGCAAGATTTCCCTCAGCAGCAGCTGAAAGGAAATCGATTTCGTGAAGAGCAGCTTGTGCAAATTGTTGTGCGCTCTTCTGAATCTTCAAAGCAACATAACTCTACCAAAAGTAACATAAACACATATAAAGCAAAACATATGATAGGCATTTATATTACAGCTATCTTCCTGTGATCAAAAATTCAAGAACCATTCAATATCTGGTAAGTTGGTTAACTAGAGAGAATAGCACAGAGCCAAGTGTGGGGGTTATAATCCACAATTTTAAAAATCAGAATCATCATCACATGAAGCAAGGATCTAACACTAAAATCTAGAGGACTTATAGGAGTTACAGATGCGTATTGTATATTAAGGACGAGTATTTTGCACTCAACAGTGTCTTTGACATCTGATTTGATCTCAATTTGTCACAAATAGACACTCAGACGATTCAAAAATAGAGAGATCAGAGCCCAGATGATAAGGAAACCAATGAAGACAGGCTTATTGTTGACAAATTGTGGAAATTCAAACTAAGCATTACGATCAAAAGCAGGCAAAAGAAGAGAGATGCGTACAGAACTGCGAGTATCGTAGGCAAGCCAAACGGTGGAGAATTGACCCCAACCAAGCTTTCTCTGAGCGATGTAACGACCACCGGCAAAAGGATCGCCGATCCTGACGGCATGATAACCACCTTTCCGGTAAGCATCGAAACCTTCTTCTTCTCCTTCTGATCCGGACGAGGATGAACACGACATATCTCTTTAGACGTGTCTGAATTTCACCGCGTCAATTTTGGATCTTTGCAACGACCCTAAGACCAAGAGTTTCCCTTTCTTAGAACAAAGAGAGAGAGAAGAGGAAGACAAAAGAGAGGATCGGCACTCAGATTGCGTGTGCCCCTGATACGTAAGACCCTCTCCACTTTTTGCTCTTTTCTGTGTTTTCTTTTTAATCAAATGGGTTTCTTCAGATTTTCCCGATTTATAAACTGTTTGTCTAAGTCTCTATTTTGCCCTTTCAGGGAGGAGTTACTTTGCTCCGGTCAGGTGTCTGTGTCTTATTTTTCATTGGTTTTAGACTTTTAGTGTCTCGTGTCTTTTTGTTTCTCAAGGGCCAAGTCAATGTCTTCTGGACCACACAACATTTGCTGCTATCGACATTTAAAACTGAGTAGACCTAGACATTTCATCGAACAGTAGGTAGTCATAACTCAAAAGCTTGAGACTGGTAACTATTCTTAACTATCACATGTTCATCCATGAAAAAGAAGCGAAGCTATTGTTTCTCTTTGAAAATTGATGTTTCTTCATGATCATACTTGAGTCTACAATTTCAGATTACTTTGCATAGAGTAACGAGACCAATTCTTCAGCAGCAACAACACAATGGTTCTAAATGATCAAATCTGAATCACACTAAATCAACAAAACTCAATCTCTATTTAGTTTCTCAATTACTGAATGAAAACCTCTGAAGCTCTAATTATCCATTGAATCAAACAAAACAATGGAGTAACCAAAACAGAGAACAATCTCTGAAATTTATGTTTATACTTACTAATCAAATCAAAACGTTTACCAGAGAATATTGATTCCGTTCTTCATCGGATACACACACAAAAACCCCTAATCACTCCAAATCCTTAACGACCTTAATACCCATGGAATTAGCAGTACCAATGATAGATTTGCAGATTGATTCCAATGGCATATACTGACAAAACGGATCCGTCTGCTTCACCTTCGCGATCTCATACACATGTCTCACCGAAAGTGTCGTCACTGACAAATGACCCGGACGTGTACTTCCTTTATCGACTCCAGCTGCTTTTTTGATATACCACGACACAGACGGAGACTTGACGGAGAATTCGAACGAATTATCCTTGTACGCCGTTATCGTGACGGCCATCGGAGTGTCTGGTTTGAACTTTTGAGTCCGAGCATTGAAGTCCTTGCAAAACGCCATGAGGTTAAGCCTGTACTGACCAAGCGCCGGACCCACCGGTGGTGCTGGTCTTGCACCTCCCGCCGGAACCGTCAACCTTATTGTCGCCGCCACCGGTCGTCGTACCAGGATTTCCTTCGCAGCCGCCATTGTTGAGATCGTGAAGAGCTTCAACGGTTCTTCGAGGGTTTTTGTTACAGGATCTAGAGTTTGGGCCTTAGTAGTTATTTGGGCCTTAATTTAAGCCCATCATATTTATAGTTAATTATGGATCTTAGACTTAAATTTTTGGGCCTTTCATTGGCCCATTACCAAAAATTCAACAAAAGCCCATTATTTAACCCAAAAATACTGTAATGAGAACAAAATATATATGACGTCATGTAATGATTATTTCCACCCATAGTTCTATACTATTCTATAATAACGGCACAACGATTGAATTTGAATATATGGTTTAATGACGTCATATATATAAATATATTTTCATGACAGAAAAGTCAACATTAGTTTGCGCACCGACATGATATTGCTCTTGCGTTACAATAATGGACACATTTACTACACGTAACAGCCTTAACTTTGACTCCATCGTGTTTTGTTGATTGTTCATATTCAACTATTCAAATCTCAAACTGATTTTAGATTTGTCAACTTTCGTTACATCGGAAAATTCCAAAACTCTCATTTCTCTTATCACTTTTTATATTCGATTCAATACATTTGTTGATTTGTGAATCAGTTGATTAATTAGCTGGAAGAGCATGGACTCTTATCATATTATATGTCAACTATACAAATTTAGGTCCCTAAAGTTATATGAAAAGGATCTAAGTGTAAGAATTGTTGTAAGAAGATAGCATATATAGCATCTCTATTTTTGAAAAGAATACACACTTATATTAAGTAAATAAACGTTAAGAATCACATCACACACATTGGCACTAAATAATATTCCATTCCGATTGTACTTTTAATTTCACACTTGTCCTTAATCTTTTTCTTTTGTAGTAACAATCTCAAATAACATTTATCCAAGCAGAAACAAAGTTTATTTTTGGATAATTGATTCGTTGGTTTGATTTGATAGAATTTTGGTTTATTTCGCAGTCCTAACAGATTCTACTTTATATAGTTAAGACACATATACACAAAATGAATTGAAATAATGTTACCAAAGTCTTGAAGCACTTGAAAGATATGTAGCACACGTGGACGGTAATACAATAGTGTAAATATAATAACAGCTTTGACGACACGTAGATCTATTTCAAAGATTCTTCAAATATTGATACTTATCAAGATCCCACCTATACCTACACAAAATCCAACATAATATCACAAACCTAATTTTAAAACTACCACTATATAATATTTACATTTTTATTCAAATAAAGGTTTGGTATTCTGAGATCAGAAATTTCTAGAATTCAGATTGAATAATAGTGCAAGAACTTGGAAACTCATGATTGTGATCGGTAGCATTAGACATATATCGTTTTTAAAATGATATATTTATTTTACTACTAATCAATTCATTCTTTGAAATTAATGGTTGAAATATACATTTTAAACAATTTTTGTTATGAAGTTAGTGTTATCAGCATTTTGAAACGATCCCTATTTTTTTTTTGTCAACTGGTCTAGTGACTTTTAATCTACTCCTTTATACTGCATATACGGGATTTGAACTTTGGTGTTTTGAGAATTTATAAAATGACAACACCACTGGGCTACCTGTCATCGGCAAACGATCTTTATTTGTATTAGAGAAATTTACTGATTTTCATTTAGTTATATTATTCCACCAAATTTACAATGTTGATAATCGACCTTAATCTTTTGATCCATACAAAAAATTTTACTCTTGTTATTTCTAACTACTTATTTTTAAACAATTTTTGTTTCAATTGTCTTATTTAAATGGTGTTTCTAGTCATATTTAATGCCACATGTCAACAAAAACATATGTTCTCTCAAATTTCTTTTGCTCTTTTGGTTTTGGTGGGATCATTCTGCTCCAAAAATTAAAAAATAAAAACGAAATGAAGAGAATAGTGAAAAAAGAGAAATCAAATTTAGTTTTAGGTAAGAAAGTAATTTATACCTATAGCTTTTGATAATGAGTTCGTCAAACAGAACCTATAAAGAGAGCCCACACCAACCCCAATCCTTTTCCCTACTACTTGCTTTTCTATTCATATACGCCAATTCTAATTCTGATATTTTATACATTCGATTACGATATTTACAAATCTATTATTTAATGGATTTTTATGGGCTAGAAATATGTAAATTGAACTCGATATCTTCTATGTTGACGCATGCTTCCAAGATCTCCGATACAATCTTATACTACATAAATTAATCATCACAAATACTTTTAATTAGTTTTTTCGAGGAAAAAATCTCATCCTGATATTCCGACTAATTAACTATCCAGACATTTACACAATTATATATTTTTGTTTTTTAAACAACATTTACAAACAAAACAAAAAACCCACTTAACAATTTTTGTTTATATCATCTTTGTTTTTTTTTTTGACAACCTATCATCTTTGTTTCATATGATGAATTTCATATCCACAAGAATTTAAAAAACCACAGGAAAATGTAGTCTTGGTTTATTTAAATAAGTTTAAATTGGTCAATCATAGAGTAGAATGATGATTGTGATTTTACATGAAAGTTTTGACTAATTCTATATATATATATATACATTTTTTTTAAATGAACACTTTTCAGTTAATGATTCAATTTGTTTTGATAAAAACTGTCTAGACATATTTTTATATGATTTAGCATTTTGCCAATCCAATTTTTCGAATAATGAACTTTACATATATTAAAGCATGCGTGTACATAAATCTAACAATATTTTAGTTTATAAAACATCAAGATTTTAATACATGAAACTAGAAAGAAATATCCCAATCTTTTAATTTAATTATAAAATTATAAATATGTTTGTCTTTCAGTAAAACCGAATTAAATTTCTCTATTGCTCGAAAACCTAAACTCCTTTTAGATTTAAGCTTACATAATTTCTCTCATTTAATCTAATAAATATCTTTTGAAGTATCAAAGTTATGCCACCAACAATTTGCTATAGCTGCGGAGATCTTCAAAATAGTTGTTGTGAAAAAACGGTAACATAACATCATATAAGAGGAGATAGCAGTTAGAACATATTTAATTAAAATCTTTTTTTCCTTTTTTAAAAGAACTATGAATTAATCTTCGCATTTATCTTTTGAGATACAAAAGCAAAAAAATTTGTTTTGGTTCTTTCTAATCCCTCTAGAAGTCCGAAATAAATGTCCATGCCTCCAGAGCCTTAATTCCTAGATGTTGTAATAGTTGTAAAAATACGTTTTCTATTAGTCCAAAAAACTTTTCTGCCGATATGACATGGATTTAATAATAATAATTAAACAAAAAAATATAGATATATATCTGCAATTGGGGATACATTATATAAGTATAGATGTGTATGTGTGTGTCTTTATTAACAACTTGGATCAAATTCTTCTTCCTCTCTTACACAAACTTCAAAGTTCACATCTTTTACATTTCCTCTTTCTCTGCAACCCTAAAAAACTCAAACTTTACTCAAAAAATGACTCGCTCCTCTAGATTTCTCGGTTCCACGGCGGCTCCGCCTCCTCCGGAAGAAATCCTCGCCGCAGAAACCGACATGGTAGTAATCCTCTCAGCTCTTCTCTGCGCTCTTATTTGCGTTGCTGGTTTAGCCGCCGTAGCTCGTTGCGCTTGGCTCCGTCGTTTAACAGGCGTCAATTCCACTTCCACCGGAGAATCTCCGCCGCCGAATAAAGGTCTTAAGAAAAAAGCACTAAAATCACTTCCGAAATCAACTTATACCTCAGAAGATTCGCCGTGTTCTTCTAATGGAGATGGAGATTCATCAACGGAATGTGCAATTTGTTTAACGGAGTTTACAAACGGAGAAGAAATCAGAATCTTACCACTTTGTAATCACGCATTCCACGTGGCGTGTATTGATAAATGGTTGACTTCAAGGTCTTCGTGTCCTTCGTGTCGTCGGATTTTGGTTCCCCTGAAGTGTGATCGATGTGGTCATCATGCTTCTACGGCGGAGAATCAGATTAAAGATCAATCTCTTCCTCATCATCAACACTCTTCTTCTTCTTCTTCACAGTTTACTTCCGCCATTATTCCTGCTTTTCTTCCTTGATAAAGTTCACTTTTTTTAATTATCAGCTTGATTAAAGATAATTAAGTGTTAATTAAATTAGGAATTAGGGTTCTTTTAGTAATTTCCTCTGTTACTTAAGACTGTAATCCACTTTTCTGAATCAATCAGTTGGGAATTTCCAAGTTTGTGATAATTTGATACCAAAAATGCATAACACGCATAAAAAAATGATTTTTATTAACGATGATGATTTTATTGATTGGACAACCTGAGCACTGAGAAAAGAGTCGGTCATGTGAACTTGTCTTGACAACAAAACCCAAAAAATCAAAAAATCAACAAATCAAAAAAAAAAGAAAAAAGTATTAATTTCCTTAATTTCTATGTAAATATCTGGAGATCAATTTGGGCGTTATCTTTTTCAGACAGTCGACATTAATTTTTTTTGTTATTAGCGATGTAATCTCTTTATTAAAAAAAAAATAAGTGCAAGTAAAATGACCAATTTAGTACTATAATATTTGGATAAATGTGTAAATGCAAGTGAATGTAATATCTAAGTATTTGTAATGCGAAAATTAAGCAAATCATGAAAAATGTGTGTGCGTATTTAAAGTCTGCCATATTTTCAGTCATAAGTCAAAGAAAAGCAGAAATGGTCTTATTTCCTTTACCAGCAAATAAGGATGAGTCAGTAAATGTTCAAAAGATTTATAAAATAAATTAAAACATTAGATATTTTTTTATATGTAAACAATATAAAAGTATATTTTAATATATAAAACATGTTAAACCATAAATCAGAAAAAATGTATTTAGAAGATATTTTAGGAACAAGAAATAAAGTAATAGATTTCTGATGAATACTAGTAAGGTCTCTTTCATCATAATAACAATTCAATTTTTTTTTATCAACAATTAAATCAATAAAAATTCGATCCATAACCTAAAGTCCACCTATATAATCTTTTTTTTAATCTAACCACAAGCAAATCGGCAATAACAACTCAATTTTATACATTTATGATTTAATGAAGTTTTGTAATTTGTAGCAAGTTGATTAAGATAAGGTTATTAAACAAACATGTATAGGTTTACCAAATATCTAACCAGTAGTCTATGTCAAACAAGTGTAAATTTGATGATAATTAATTTAGTTAGGTCCCTTTTCACCATTATAGTAATTCCATTCATTTGCTTTAAATATCGACTTATAGATTTTATAGTCATTTCCATTTTATTTTTTAATTATAAAACTGATAAAACCTGAATCATAATTCAATTTTTTAAAAATTTGATGTTCTAAAATTACGTTACTGAAAAAAAATTAAACCACTTTATCAAAAAAATAATTATTTATGTCTAATCCTACTAATTTTGGATCTTAGATATAAAGAAAAAAGTAAACAAAAAATGAAGATAATATATAAAAAGAACAAATGAAGGGAATAAATGGAAAAGTGAAAAAAGGGAAAAAGGTAGAGAAAGAAGAATATAAGAGGAAACGATAAACGTTATATTGCTTAGGAGTTTGGAAAGTTTTGACTATAGATTCAATATTGTCGATGCAAAAAAAAATATAGATAAAGTTATATAACAATTGTTTTGGGATAAAGGTCATCAACAATTACAATGAGGTAAAGCAAACGAGAACACTACAAAGTTGATAAAACAAGTTATTCTTTGATGTTATCAGCTTGAAGCTCAAGTAGTTCTTTGCACTTTTTTGTTTGAACGCACTTTCATTTACTAGTCTTTGGCTTATAATGTGTAATAGTGTCAAGTGAAACTGCTTTCAAGAATATTTTCTTCATATGTGATGATGATTTTTTAGGAATATATAGTCCTAATCAACTACGAAAAATTAATAAGAATAAAAGAAAGTTAGATATAGAGAGGACTTGTCCTAGGTTTAAGTTGTTTATTTTCTATTTTAAAAAAAATATTTATAAAGTATCATCATTTGATTTTATGTACTTTAATCCTAACTATCTTTGGGCTTGATAGAGTCATAGTTAATAAAGTGATATGTATCTCAACGATTCACTCAAATGACTTAATCTTCCCTAAACTTATTTTCAATGTTCACATAACATGTGTCCCTTTTAATCTATTTACACTTTTTACCAGCCTCATCATCGCAAGTTGGCACCATAAACTAAACCTTTTCTATAATTATTATTATAAAAATAGATATTAACCTTTCACTAATCTACATTTTCTCCTTTCACAAAAGGCTAAAAGCTACAATCAATCTTGGATTATGCACATAATAAAAAAAATAATGTGTGACTATATTGAAAACAATTTATTTGATATATATAACAATATTTTTTTCAACAATTAGATTAATAAAGTGTAATCTAAAAATCTTAACAATATCATATGTATGTTTAGGTAACATTCGACCACTTGACTAAATTGATTTAAATATACATATTTATATATATTTTTGTTTAAAGATTATTGAGTTTATATTTTTCTGTTTAAAAATTATTGGATTCATCAAAATTTAGACGTTTGGCACTACAGTATTTATTTATCACATTTATAGTGAATGTTGTTTTTTTTTTATTTGTCAACCAGTGAATGTTGTTATATCTAGTAACTGCAATATGAATGCAATTGAGAGTTTGAGACCTATCTATTTGCATGTAAGATCTCTTCGGGTCATTTAAGAGTAAAGTTTAGACCTTGATACTACACAAGCCCAAATTCAGCCCACAACAGACTCTGTATGGGCCGGAGGTCTTTTTTGACATTCAGAGAAAATCATCTACAGAACGGAGAGAGATATTGGAGTCTCTAATGATGAACAAAGCTTTGCTTCATTCATTTGGTTGATTGGTTGGTTCACATGTGATGTCACATGTATATAATGATAACACAACACATAAAAAGAGAGACCATGGCTCGTGACGACTTTTTACACATCGACAAAAACAATAAAAAGGTTGCATTGTTACAAGAGAGTATTAATTAACCAATTAACTCCAAAGACAAAGCCACGTTCATGTCCAATTCATGTCATGTCTCCTCTCTTAAACATCAAAACCCATCACATCACAACTCTTATCCATACACACAGATGGATGCTTTTAGATTGTGTCTTGAATTTCAAACCAAAGCAAACAAAAGCAGTGGTAAGATCTATGTAAGTGTAACAAAAACTCAATCTACAAGTGACATGGTTCTGTTCTGTTCTGGGATAAGCTCTGCAGTTCAATCGTAACCTAGGAAGAGACATGAATGAAACAATGTTGTGCGCAATTATACATATGAATAGTGAAGAAACAAACAGACAAAGAATGAATAGTGGAACATCTCTACAGTACTTGGAGTTGCAATTCAATGCAATCCTTCTCTCTCTCTTTCTCTTTGAATTGTCGTGTGAAGATAGCTGGACTTGTGCCGTTAACAGCAATAACAGAATTACCTGAAAAATGGAGGTAAAAACAAAACATGTGTTTTGTTCAAAGCTGAGTGTGAAACTTGGATTCAGAGTTTGGAAATCATAGAAAATGTTACCAGATTAGAGACCACAGAGATGTTATTAGCTGGTTTAGACAATCTCCATGCTGCTCTGTTTTTTCTTGTTGGATTTGGAGAAGAAGCACAACTGTACCCAGCTCTTCTTTGGCTTAACCATTTGAGATTTTGTGTTTCTTGCCTCCTCGAGATCATTCATGTACTGAATAACGGCCTGTAAGTATGAATCATTTGTGATTGGGTACCATTTTAGAATCTGGACACATGATGACATAAGTAGACAAGAGTGAGAGTGAGAGAGAACCTGAGGGCCTTTTTCAGCTATATCACGAGGAGGAACTTGTAATGGATTCTCCTGAGCACGAAAAACTCGCAACTTTGTAAGCATTTTGAAGGACTCTGGAAGAACACGGATCTGATTATTGCTTATATCAAGCTCTTCAAGCATCTCAAGATTGCCAATTGATCTTGGGAGAGATATCATGTCAGCGAAATTGTTTGAAATATTCAGCTTAACAAGCGTTGTGGCAAAGCATAAGCTCTCTGGCACTGACTCCAGCTCGTTGAAACTCACATCCAGCTCTTTGAGGTTAGCTAAAGAAGACATTGTCGTTGGTAACTGCCTAATGTTATTATAACGGACAGACAAGATCTCTAGAGTAGTAATCTTCCCAACAGCTTCTGGAAGAGCCTTGAGCTTGTTATAATCTGCACGGAGTTCTTTCAATGAAGAGCAGCCACCAATCGAATGAGGGATCTCTTCGATATCATTTGTCTCAGCATCGAGCTTCTTCAAACTCACAAGAGAACCAATGGATTCAGGGATAATTGTCAGGTTGTTACAGCTCAAATTAAGCTCCTCGAGTCGCACCAATCTGCTAAACGCTGAAGGTAGAGATGATAACTGATTGCCACTAAGATTTAGGTAAACCAAGTTCAACAATTCTCCTATAGACTCAGGGAGCTGATTAATTCTGTTGGAATGCAAATCGAGCTTTGTCAAGGAAGAAAGTCCTCTTATGGTGTTTGGCAATACCACAATGTGATTCTCAGACAAATCAAGTGAAGTTAGACTCGATAACTTGCCGATAGAATCTGGAAGCCACTCTACTTGTTCTGTTAACTTGTTCTGGAGATTTAGCGCTTGAGTACCTTTCTTAGCTGATACCTCAATCAAGCTAGCAACTTTTATCAAACTCAGCTTCTCTCCATCATTACCTACACATAACAAATGATTCATTCACAGTACAGTTACTAACAAAATCTATTGCAAATCAAACGAAACTCATGTTGTTCAATCTCTAGTTCTATCTAATGGTTTCATGAACACAACTAAACTTTCCATATCTGGAAAACTCAAAGTTTTGAGTATCAATTGAGTAATTTATAGTCGAATTAAGAGAAGGTTTAATTGACTCACCGGAGACATTTCCGGCGGTAAGTGTTGAATCGAGAATCTGAGGTTTTCGAGGAGCTGCAAAAGTATCACTGTAGAGAGAAGGCTTAGACTTTGTCACAAAGCTATCGTCTCGTGAGACAATCTCCTTGGGGCGAACAGAAGCTTTCTCTGAGTAATTCATACTTGACCAAACATCGGAACGAATTGCCGTCGTCGTCGCCGGAGTCGGAGCCGGTGGAGGACGAGACGGAACAGAGCCATTAGAAGAAGAAGAAGAAGACGGAGAAGCAATGCAATTAGAAGCTCTTTGAATAAAATCGTCGAACAAAGTATGAACAGTTTCCAGATCGAGAAGCTTCATAGCTTCTCGTTTCTGTTCTTTACTTCGAAACTGAACAAGACCTTTCTTCATTTCTTGTAACACCATGAAAAGCTCACCAGGAACTTCAGAGCTTTTTCTTTGTTTAGCAATAGCTTCTAAACAAGCTTGATCTTCTTTCTCAACGTTCTGTATCAAACCCTTAGCAGCTTCAACTTCATCGATTCCTGGTCTTGGTGGTAAAGATCTATGGAGTTTCATAATTTCTTCAACCACTTGCTCCGTTGAATCCAAACGCTTTTCGATTTGCATAAAATCCATTGCAAATTAGAAGAAACCCTGACTCGAAGTATGGATTTTAAAGTGAGAAAAGAAGAAGAAAGCGATAAAGAGAGAGTTTAAGTAGAAACCCAGAGGTTCTAGTTTGGGTTCATAATAAATACAGCTGTTTCCATCACTCTCTGTCTCTTCTTGAGTTCTTTCACTCTGTATTATCTTTGTCAAAATCTTCTCTTCTTCTTCTGTTTTGCTTCCTTAGTTCTTCAACTACATAATTGAGATTAATTTTTAATTGCCACTTAATAATAATTAATAATCGTTTAATTACCTTATTTAAAAATTTCTCAAAACAGGCTCATTAATAATTAAATTACATTATCATTAGTGGATTTTTCAATATAATTAATATTCAAAGCTCGACGGAAATAACGTGAACTGTGGGATGGTGACCTATTGCTTATCTGTGGATTTGTAAATCACGTTATTCCCATTTTCTCCTTGTACTTATACGTATTTTCTACGTATTCTTATCGTATTTTGTGAATTCATTTCGAAAAGACCGAACAAAAAGTTGTAAGAAAGTAAGACATTATTATGCAGCTCTAGTGCAATAGATCCTGCGGAGATCAATGCCTATTTCCATTTTTGTTGTCCCAAAATGAAATGAGTATTACTTGGAAGTTGGAATGTTATAGGGATCTTCAAAGATAACTAATAGGCCCATTATGTCCGTGAGAAGAAGCAGCCACAAGATCAACCTTTATTTAACTCAATATAAGTAACAACAAATATATTTAATTTTACACTTTTTATAACAATTTAATTTTAAAATTAATTTATGTACCAAATTTTGTAGATCTAGACAATATAAGTGCATATTAGTATTTTATAAAATAATAATATGTAATTTTTTTTTCGGTCGTCAAAATAGTACTCCATGGGTAAATAATGTTGAAATGGTGAAAAAAACCAAATTTTATGAAATTTAGAAATAGTTTATGAAACAAAAGAAATTAATGGTGAAAGAGAGGAAAATAAGCCATGTGTGAGAGGGGACACGTGTCGGGGATATGGACGATGATGTGTTGTCCTTTAACCTGTATCCAGCTGTCATATTCACGGCCCCCACCTCCATATGCATATATATTATAGATTTTTATTTTATTTTATTTTCGTCAACATTGGGCGCCGGTCCATTAGCCAAGTTCCTACATAATGTAGGCGGTGAGACTCGATTCCTGCTTGTGCAAGTGCGCTGTCTTATGTGGACTTACCGCCTACCACTAGACTAAAGGCCACTTACTATTATAGATTTATTTTTTAAAGTAAAAAATACAGTTTTCTTTGTTCATGAATTCGATTAAAATATATTTAATTATATTATAAATACACAAGTAATTGAGAATTTAATGATGAATTTCTCATTTAAATATTTTCTTTGTATTGTGACACACCGTATAAAAGGTTACATGCGTATCACTACGAAAAGATTTTAAAGAAAATCTAAATACTATATCACAAGTTATCTTGTAGCTGTACAAATTCTTCTAAAGAAATCAATTAGTTTAGAAATTTAGTGTGTCAGTATTCAGCAAATCTGATCCATTCATCATCAGTTTAGAAATAAATGTTTTTTGGATAAATTTATCCTTCTGTAAAATTCCGTCAAAGCAAAAGACAAAAACAAAATATATTCAGAAGCAAGATTTGATGGTCAATTTATAAGTACATGAAATAAACATGATACATTTTTTGTTGAAAGTTAAGTACGTTAAGAATCCATTACAAGTTGACAAAAAAAAAAGAATGCACAACAAAACATTATTTCAATGATTATATTTTTAAGGGGACAAATTAAACAAAAAAAAAATTCAATATTTATTGCAAAAATGCCTTACTGCATTGAAATTTCAAAGATCCTATTTTAACAACACATTTTTAAAAAAGTAATCTTTATATAATTAACTTTTAAAACATTTTAAACCTATATCGTTGATTGGAAAAGTTTAATATTTATAAAGTCATAAAAAGATGAACTGTCGACATGAAAAAAAAAGAAGAAGATAAAATGCTCTAACTTTTATTTAAAGTAGTTAAACAGCTTTAATTCATTTCATAGTTTCAATTTTTATTGACTAGATAATTTTGAGAAAATTCGTATTCAACTTTCAAATCAATCCATCGTATCTACATTTTCAAAATGGTTAGAAGAATATTTGGTAACGTTTATTTTGATTTCTTTGAATATTTCAAGCATGTAGGAATTTCGATTTTTGTGGTCGCAAGTGGAACGACGTCAGTTTTCAAAAACCTCTAGAAGCTCTGGTGGTTGTCTTATTAGCTCGTCTTCAAGATTAGACATTTCTAAACTAGATAATCATTTTTATATTACAATTTTACAAGACACATTATTAAGTAGTTTTGGATAAATCATATTACATTGAATAAATAGATGTGAAGGCATCATAACTTTGAACAATAACCGTACTTAACTCCAACTGCAATATTAAGAAATAAACAAATCAAAGTCTCTCTAACTAATGCTGAAAATCAAATCTGATTCTAGTCCATGTCTAACTGAATCAGAGATCAATAATTAGCTCAATGACTGAGTCTTCTGAGGAGATTTTAATCACTCTTACCTTGCTGAGATCCAATCTCCTGTAAGTAATGCTCTGCATCTAAAGCTGCCATGCATCCTACACGTCAATGAAATGAATTGTGATCACTGATGACAATCATTGTGCTCTATAAACAAAGATAAACAGAGACAAGGTTCTAAAATCTTGAAGACTGTTCACTACAAACAATCAAAGATCTCTACTAAGAAATGAAACAACACACTCAAAGAAGAAGACTTTGCTTGGAATCACATGATACAAAAGCAACTAAACCTCAAGCACTTGACAAGCTGTAGGGTCTCAGAGCCACTTAACACAAACTACATTTCTTTTGAATAGATCAATTCCAAAAAACATATTGCACACAATTTTTAAGCAGTTCTAAATAGATAAAACAGTTGCCCAGATAACTACATTATCTAGCAAAAGCTAAGGGAGAAAGTAGAGAGCTAACCAGTTCCTGCAGCAGTAATTGCTTGCCTATACTTCTTATCCTGAACATCACCAGCAGCAAAAACTCCAGCAACACTAGTCTGTGTAGTTCCAGGCTTAGTCACTACATAACCATCTGAATCCAACTTAACATCACCATTCAAAAACTTCGTTGCTGGCTCATGACCAATAGCGAAAAACAATCCAGATACTTTCAAATCTGAAACCTCTCCATTAACAACATTCTTCACTTTCAATCCTCCAAGCACACCTTTCTCTCCATCTCCATAAGCCTCCACAACTGATGAATTCCAAATCACATAAGATTTGACAAAGCTCGCTGTTGCATAATCTTAGACGCTCTAAAAGTATCTCTTCTATGGATTATATACACTTTTGATCCATATTTCGTTAAGAAATTTGCTTCTTCCATCGCTGAATCGCCTCCACCTATAACAGCAAGAGGTTTATTACGAAAAATCGGAGCTGCTCCATCACAAACAGCACAAGCAGAGATTCCACGATTCCAGAAACCTCCAGAACCTTCACCAGATCCAACAAAGCTAAGCCTCTTAGCCACAGCCCCTGTGGCTAGAACCACTGCATCAGCGAGAACAATTCTTGAATCTGTGAATAGCTTAAACGGTTTCGAAGAGAAATCAACTTTCGTCACCGTCTCTGTAAATATCTTCGTACCAAATCGCTCTGATTGATTACGGAATCTGTCTGTGAGTTCTGATCCGAGAATACCTTCTGGAAATCCGGGAAAGTTCTCTACATCAGTGGTTGTTGTTAATTGCCCTCCTGGGGCGATATCGTTAGCCATCCATCCTTCGAAGAGAAGAGGCTTAAGCTCTGCTCTAGCCGCGTAAATCGCCGCTGTGTGAGCCGCAGGGCCACTACCAACGATGCAGAGCCTTGTGTTGTGAGTCTCGAGGTCGTTCATGGCGGCGGATGAAGAAAAAGTAGCGGCGAGAGACGGTGGTGGTGGTTGTGGTTGCGGCGGATTGAGATTGGTTACACGACTACTTAGCCGTGAAACACTTCTGCTTTGGTTATCAAATGCTTCAAACGACGACTCACACAATTCATTGGAACAAATTGCAGAAGACAAGTCCTTTGATTTGTTTAATTTTACTTTTTGTCTCCTGTCTATAATTAAACTAATAATTTATCATATGATTTTGTATATCAAGCTTGCATAAATATATAATACTTGGGAAGGAATTTGAGACGATACAGTAACACAAGAATGGAATCACTTGGAGATCAAGTTTTTGTTATGCATATCTTCGAAACCTATATGATTCAAACTGTACAGCTCGAAGAAATAGATCAAACGAAACAGTAATTTAAGCAAAAACAGAGATCATTACAAAGTTACAAACCATAAATTATTGCTTTCTTTTTTCTTTTATTTTTTGAAGACTTTTGATAAATGAAAAACAACATGAGAAATGTATATGAAGAGAGAAACTAATTGAACACAAATATGAAACTGGTTCAGGACACAAAAAACACAAATCCTCAAAGACTGAGCTTAGAGATTCTTGTTAACCAGAGCTCAAAGGAATGCATCCTTCTCTAGCAGCTTCACAACCTCGAGCTGGTTATTGAGCTTGGCTACATCAATTGGTGTCTTCTCGTCTAGGTTTTGCAGAGTGCTGCAACCATAAACACCAACCAGACCGTATATATATAACTAACAATGTGAGAAGTGTTTACTGGAGTTATCGAGTTGTGATACTTACACTGAAGCACCATTCTCTAGGAGAAGGCTTACACACTCCTTCCTTCCGTAACCAGCAGCATAATGCAGAGGTGTGTTCTTGTTTTTGTCAACAGCATTAACACTTGCTCCAGCATCGATAAGAACTTGAGCACATTTCAACTGTGGACAGGGTAAAACTCGGCTCAAGCCATAGTTATAAGCAAAAAAAGTTAACTACGCAATAAGTTCATCTCGTTGTCTTTTCACTAATTGTGTCATGAAACTCGTAGGTGTAGTAGACCCGCAAACGATGATAAAGATTCTTAACTTCAACAGCTAGTGAGGAATATTTAAATCAGAATATTTAATTTCCCTGAATTGATAAAACACTTGCATACCTCGCCGTATCCACAAGCAAAATGTAATGCTGTCCTTCCCTCAGAATCTTCCTCATCTTTGTTACCACCAGAAGCCAAGGCTTTTTTCAATCCCTTATGGTATCAAGTATCAATAAATCAAATCCGGTAAAGAGTTAGCAAAACTAATTTAGATTAAGCCATAGAGTAAAAAAAACTTCTGAGCAAAGTAGAAAGCAGATGGTCAAGCAAAACATATATAATAAATCTCAGATGGTCAAGCATATGAACGTCTAAAAAAGTAGAAACTAGTGCACCTCAACATCACCAAGACTGGCAGTTTGATGAACAATAGACTCTTCTTCTTCACCTTCTTCTGCTGCTTCAGGTTCAGCTGAAGCAGTCTGGGTTGGCAAGCCAGCAACAGGCATACCCATTGCTTCACCCAGCTTTTTCAGAACATCTGGATCATTCCAGTACCTAATACCAAATAAAATTTCTTCTTCCATAAGCACAAACAAGTTTAACAATTTCTAGAAGCATTGAAAGAAATTTGCATCACCCACTTCATCATGGCAGAAGGACCACCAGCATCTATCTCATCTAGTATAGGTTTCAACTCGGGATCTTCTTTCAACCGCGCCATACGCTCAGTAAAGTGCTCGGCTGTTTCAGGGTTCGAGAAAGCATCCAAAAAGGGTGACATTTGTGGATCCTGTAGGCAAAAGAAAAAACCAAACAGGCAGAGAGATTCATTCAAAGCCACGCCTTGATAAACAAACCAGCGGAAAGAAATAAAGACGGATAACTCTTTAATTTCTAACCTGGACTAAGGCGCTACCAAGTCGCTCTGCCATTGTCTTAAATTCAGGGTTTTGCATAACCTGTTGCATTGTGTTGACATACTGCTGTGGATCGAAGTTAGGAAAACCACCTTCCTGAGCTGCGTTTGGAATAGATTTCTGAAGCTGCTCAGCCAATTGGTTAAACGCAGGATCTTTAGCTATTTGCTCAGCCATTTCTCTGATGCTTGGATCCTGAAAATTCCCACCAAAACCCATCAATTGAAAACTCCTAGATGTTAAGTTTTTCGATTGTGCTACAGAAAGGGTACTTACGTTAAGAATACCAGCCATATTTGAGAAATCAAAAGCATTGAAATTGAGGCCAGGATCAGCTGATGAAAGAGGTGAACTTCCAGAGGCTGATTCCGGTTTAGGACTCTTATTCCCCTCCGTCGATTCAGTTTTCTTATCTACAGTAAACAGATTACAATTCTCTTAACTCAAAGATAAAACAATGAATCAACAACCTAATCTAACTAGAAACGATTCAATCGGAGATTAAACAATTCAATATTACAGATCAGATTTCATGTACGAATGAAATTTGGGAATAATACAGAGTAGAAAGCAAATATTACCTGAAGGAGGCGGATTTTTCTCTGGATTAGACGCCATTAAATATGACTAAAACCCTAGGAAAAAAACACAATATTGATCAAGGAAAAGTGTTGAACTGGAGTAAAGAAGATTCAACAGAATAAACCAGAGAAAAAGGAATCAAAACCTATTAGAGAGAAATAAGTACGACGAAGAAGAAGCAAAAATGAACCCGAGAAGACAATGTTGTGGTGGCAAGCGCACACGAAAGTCGAAATACAGATAATCCTTAATTTTTAATAAAAAAGAAAAAAAAATTATTATTATGTATTGATGAATTATTAGAATTTGGATTCGATTGGCCGATTGGGGAAGAAGATGAGGCACAACAGCCACTGCTTCCATTGAAGTTTGAACCTAAAGCTAAGGGAAGTCAATTGTATTAAAGGCCCAAGCCCATGGGCTTGAATGTGAACCAGCATTAATAAGCTGAGCCACGTCAGATTTATGATATTTTTTCCAATAACGTTAAAGATCCAATTATCTGTTATGGATAAACACCGTCACTTCTCGGCCTTTCATGGCAGCCACGTTTGCACCTTGGGCTGCTCTCCGATCATCGGTCTCCTCCCGGAGATCCTCTCTGATTCGAAAAATTAACGCTCCTTTTCAGTTCAATGTCGTCCTTTCACCGTTTCAGTCGCCTTCCTACGTCGCAATTGGAGGTAGAGTTTTACAGCATTCCACGGCGGCGAAGCAGCAGATTGATCAGGATGAGGATGGATTCGATCAACCGCCCTCTCAGGAGCTTGCGATAGCTTCGGCGTGTTTGGTTGGTGTTCTCACCGGAATCAGTGTGGTTCTCTTTAACAACTGTGTTCACTTGCTTCGAGACTTAGCCTGGGATGGCATTCCTGATCGTGGAGCTTCGTGGCTTAGAGAAACACCGATTGGGTCCAATTGGTTGCGCGTCATTCTTGTTCCGACTATTGGCGGTTTGGTGGTGAGCGTCCTTAATCAGTTTCGAGAAGCTGCCGGAGATTCCGCCGCAGATTCTATTACTGCTGATTCTAACCTCGATCGCGCAAAGGCGGTGTTGCGTCCTGTCTTTAAGGCTGTTGCTGCATGTGTGACGCTTGGGACTGGGAATTCGCTGGGACCAGAAGGTCCTAGTGTTGAAATTGGAGCGTCAATAGCAAAAGGAGTGAATTCTCTGTTCAATAAAAGTTCTCGGAGGATGGGATTCTCACTTGTTGCTGCTGGCTCAGCGTCTGGAATCTCCTCTGGTTTGTTCATCTTCTATCGAATACCATATGAAATTTGCTAGTGTGGTACTTGCTTATGTGTTTGTTGCTTTAATTCGAAGTGCATGTTGGTTTTCTTATGAGTTAGTAGTTAAGAAGACTTCAATACAACTAATTCAAAGCAGCTGAAGAATGATTATGCTTTGTGTAATATTGTTCTATTTACGTGGATGATTCTTGATCTTGACTTTGATCACATTTTTCGAGTGAATTTATTATTTAGGCAAGTATTCGATTCTGTCCTGTTACAGGGTTCAATGCAGCTGTTGCTGGATGCTTCTTTGCAGTTGAATCCGTTTTGTGGCCCTCGTCAAGTGATTCATCAACATCACTCCCAAACGCAACTTCAATGGTTATTCTTAGTGCTGTTACTGCTTCTGTGGTGTCGGAAATCGGTCTGGGGTCTGAACCGGCGTTCAAGGTCCCTGATTATGACTTCCGCTCTCCTGGAGGTAATATTACGTTTCCATTCTTACGCTTGCATTCTTCTCCTTTTGTGCTTTCTTGGTGGAACATTTTGCACAGCTTTTTATGCAAGACAAAACGAAATATCAAACTTATAAGAGCTTTTTACTGATTTGTAGAACTTCCGCTCTATCTTTTATTGGGTGCTCTGTGTGGCCTAGTCTCGTTGGCATTATCTCGATGTACATCAACCATGACATCTGCTGTTGACAGTCTCAACAAAGATGCTGGGATACCTAAGGCTGTATTTCCTGTAATGGGTGGCTTAACTGTTGGTATTATAGCATTGGTATACCCTGAAGTCTTATATTGGGGTTTTGAGAACGTGGATATCTTGTTGGAGAAACGTCCGTTTGTAAAGGGCCTTTCAGCTGATCTTTTGCTTCAGCTGGTAGCAGTCAAAATAGCTGCAACTGCATTGTGTCGGGCTTCTGGACTGGTCGGTGGATACTATGCTCCTTCTCTCTTTATTGGCGGGGCAGCAGGAATGGCCTATGGAAAGTTTATTGGACTCGCTTTGGCTCAGAATCCCGAAATCAATCTCACTATCCTGGAAGTGGCATCACCACAAGCTTATGGTCTGGTACTGTTCTTATGTGGTCAATATTTCCAACTTGTCTTAATTTCAGAGTCTCTTGATTTTTCCCTGCTAAAACTTCCAATAGAAAAACAAAGATAAGTATTTTTGGGTTCATTAATAGAGAAATAGATGCTAAAATATTTGCAGCTTCACTGCCAATGACCTTGTTCGTCTAATTTTTTATAGGTTGGAATGGCTGCTACACTTGCCGGGGTTTGTCAAGTTCCTCTTACAGCAGTACTGCTGCTTTTTGAACTTACACAGGATTATCGTATAGTGTTACCTCTACTGGGAGCTGTAGGCATGTCTTCATGGATTACATCTGGACAATCAAAGAGACAAGAAACTAGAGAAACAAAAGAAACTAGGAAAAGAGAGAGCCAAGGAGCTGTACCGTCTCTGACATCATCTGATAATGGATCATCAACGAATAACCTTTGTGAAGTTGAAAGTTCTCTTTGCATTGATGATTCACTCATTCAAGCTGAGGAGCTGCCAAAAAGTATATTTGTTTCAGAAGCCATGCGAACAAGATTTGCAACAGTTATGATGAGCACTTCTTTGGAAGAGGCAGTAACTCGTATGCTGAAAGAAAAACAATCCTGTGCGTTGATTGTTGAACCCCAAAATATCTTTCTAGGTCTACTTACACTTTCAGACATTCAGAAATTCAGCAAAGCAAGAAAAGTAGGAAACAAAAGACCCAAGGTACGAAATTTGAATAGTTTGCTCTTGCCTCACACCTCTGAAATAAGTATTTCTTGTAGTAACCTGATCAACTAATTGAAGTATTTTTTTTGGCTTAGGATTTTTTTGTTAATGACATATGTTTGGTGAGTGGAGGAGAATGTAAAGTGCCGTGGACTGTTACACCTGATATGGATCTGCTTGCTGCCCAAACAATCATGAACAAGCATGAAATTTCTCATGTTGCAGTGGTTTCAGGCAGCATTAACGCTCGCATTTTACACCCTGTTGGGGTCCTAGATAGAGAATGTATCACGCTAATGCGCAGGTATAGCTGCATCTGTCTGTCCTCAGTATAAGTGTTTTCCCATGATCACTTTTTCATATCGAACTTTTATCCTGGACCTAACTGAAGCTGAATCATATGGCAAGAGTGTGTAGAGTCTGTTACTATAACTTGGGCTGCCAGCTTATGTGCATGATATTAAATTAGTTAAAAAAAATTTACCTGCAACATTTTGTTTGTTTATCAAAGGAAAGGAGTGAGTAGCAAAGTCCAGTTTGCTAGATTCTTATTCTTAGAACCATCAAATGTATCCAGAGTTAATGCCAAAGTTATTGACCCAGAGAACAAGATTCCTCAATTCATTTGAAATTTTTCTGTGCATTTCTGCTTCTGCTGTGTAGAATGTAGATGCTGCTCTGAAGATGATGTTGGTTTTTCTTATTTTGTTTCTCTTGCTTGACCTGGCAGGGCTCTAGAAACCAGAATGTTCCTTGGCAACTCGCTGTATCGTTAAATGGGCTTGCTTTGTACTTGTAACTCTTCTTGAGCTGACCAGGGTGTTTTCAGTCTGTTCCTTCTTTGCCCTTTGTAATAAGAGATTCTGGGAAAATCAGTTTGTCTTCTCCACTGATCGTTGTAATGGTGGAAAATCCCATATCCAACTTAAGGTTCTGATGAGCAATCCAGAAGGAATGGAAACATGGAACGTGGTTCTGAGAAAATCCTCAGAAATTTTCAATGTGCTCAGGTGATACGTTATCATTTGCATCTTATTATTTACAGATTGTTATTGTACCTCACTCAATATTTGTACATTTTGTAAATTGCTTTCTGGCTTATGAGGTTTTGACTACTTGGAGACTAACAATGTCAACAATTGTAAGGTTTTCAGTGCTATTATTTTGTATATGAGAAGAACACCGGATTTTCTTGAAATGCTCTTATTTCTGGTCTCTCTCTCTGTGTGATCTACAAGGGCATGTTATCCTCTAATTATAAGGAGGTTTTCTCCAAGAAGGGAAAATAGTAGTCAGCCCATTGTGTTGGTTAACAACCATCCTCAAACCATTTAGGTAAAGAAGAAGCAAACCCAACATGGATTGAATGACCTACCTAATCCATACTTACCTCCAGTAAGATATAGCTAGCACCTTAGCACGCATAGATACTTATCCTATATAATTATGCGGGTGTGATTTCATTGATACTGGAAAATGGAACAAGCAAAAGGAAAAGTTTGTGTTACCGGAGCTTCAGGCTTCTTAGCTTCTTGGCTTGTAAAGAGACTTCTCCTTGAGGGATATGAAGTTGTTGGAACAGTCAGAGATCCAGGTTTTTCTATCCTTCTTGGTTGCCTGTCTTTCTCCATTTCTGTGCCTGCCATTGCTTAGCTTTCCCGTTTTGACAGGAAATGAGAAGAAACTCGCCCACCTTTGGCAGCTTGAAGGGGCAAAGGAGAGACTTCGGCTGGTGAAGGCTGATTTAATGGAAGATGGAAGTTTTGATAATGCTGTAATGGGATGCCAAGGAGTTTTCCATACTGCCTCTCCTGTACTCAAACCTACCTCTAATCCAGAGGCATGCACTACAACTTTTATTTTCCTGGTTACGATATGCATTGATTATATATTCACTTAGAAATTTTCTTTCTTATGATCTGATAGAAGGAGATTTTGAGACCAGCTATAGACGGCACATTGAATGTATTGAGATCATGTGGGAAGAATCAGTCTCTGAAGCGTGTGGTTCTCACCTCATCCTCTTCAACAGTCAGGATCAGAGATGATTTTGATCCCAAAATCCCTCTTGACGAATCAGTTTGGACCTCTGTGGAACTCTGCAAGCGTTTCAAGGTATAATATTTTGAAATAGCCTTCTAGCGTACCCAAAAGTGAAAAAAAGCTATTTTGCTCAACACATATTTCATATTAGCTAATAGTATGTGTAAATGCGTTTCATAATTCGATGCACCATTGGCAAAAACAAGGTCTGGTATGCCTTGTCAAAGACATTAGCCGAGCAAGCTGCATGGAAATTCTGTGAAGAAAATAATATCGACCTAGTCACTGTTCTACCATCCTTCCTCGTGGGACCAAGTCTACCACCTGATCTGTGTTCTACAGCATCTGATGTCCTTGGATTGCTGAAAGGTACCTTAAGTTTGGATCAAATGTCAAATGCAAATGGATTCCTCCGTTTCAAGTGCTTATAATATGTCATTTAATCCACAACAGGAGAAACAGATAAGTTTCAGTGGCATGGACAGATGGGATATGTTCATATCGATGATGTAGCACGAACCCACATACTCGTTTTCAAACACCAATCAGCTCAAGGCAGATACCTCTGCAGCTCTAAAGTTCTAAGTCTAGAGGGAATAGTTTCATTCCTATCCGCTCGTTACCCAACACTCCCTATCCCAAAAAGGTTTGACATTGACCATTGTATAAACATCAAACTTGAGAAACTGTATCCTTTAACATTCTCTTTGAAAATTTCAGGTTCGAGACACTATATAGGCTCCAATACGACTTTGACACCTCGAAGATAGAGAGTCTTGGGCTCAAGTTCAAGTCCCTTGAAGAGATGTTCGATGACTGCATTGCCTCACTCATCGAACAAGGCTATTTATCTGCTACTATTCCTTCACTCTCTTAAACTCGAGATTATGTGCAATTAAGTTCGGTCATAGATAGTAGTAATGTCGCTTCACAATAAAAGAATGGAAATGAAAAACACGTTGACAAAGCCTACAAATTATTGGATATAGATTGTTCAAAATACTGAATCAGCAGACAGGATAATGAAGAAACTATTTAGTGGCCTGAGCAATTATGTTACTTATCGAACTGGCCTCTTCTTTTGCAGCCTCAACCAATTGATCCTTCAATAAAAGAACAGATATATAATCATATTAGAACTCATTTTACAACAAATCCTATAGACTAATTTTTTTCATGTCAATGATTTAAAGACTAGAACTCAGTACCTGGGCAGATATAATCCTGGCTACTGTTTTCTTGCTCGACTCTTGAAGCTCCCCAGCAATCAAGAGCTCATCCAATATATAATATGCCTACGAAAACAACATGAAATTCAGAAAGTGTTATCGAGAAACAAAGATGCATAGCGTAGAATAGAAGATCAAGTAATCAATGGCAGAGTCTTGTAGTGTTTGTGGTATGTTATTACCTTATGGAAGTTAAAAATCAAGTCGAGTTCACACACCTGAAGCTCACACAGATAAGATAATTCTGGATCAGAATCGTGATATTCTGCTTATAAGATAACAGAAGTGGAAGTAGAGGTTTCAGGTGCTGTTTTTTTACTCACGCTTCCAAAATACCGATCGAGAATCTCAACATAGTGATGAATTATCTCAAGGATTTCTAACTCGTTATCATCCTGATCAATGCACATACAGAAGTACAGGCTTGCATATCTTTTGTAAACAACTTCGTGTCCTCTCCATTCCACGAAATTGCAGAGCTTGGGACCTCGATTCAGAATCACTCCACTGAGTTCACGTATAACCTATCCATAGCATATTTCCCATGTAAGATCAAATGTATGCTAAAGCATAACAGGGTATTACCAAGCTCAATGATTTGGCATGTATACCTTAGATCTTTCTTTCTGTGAATAAGGTGAATACCATTTGGTGAGCCTTACTTTACCTTGCCTGCTAACTAGAAGCACAAAATGTATCTGAAAACACACACAAAATCACCCAAGATTTCACTATTGATTGCATATTAGAAACTAACAAGAAAAAGATATCAATCTAACACAAATAAAGGTTGAAGCCATTGAACTAATATGGAGGATTGAACCTATCAAAATCAAACCCAGAGCTAGAATTATCACAATCATCAAGCAAGAGGAAATGCCAAGCATTTTCAAATAAAGGTGACAAATTTCTATCTGCAAGGTATTCCCAAGCATCCTATCACATCTAAAGAACCAATCAATTCTAGCGGTAGAGAAGAGATAACAGAAGGAAGATAAGATCCAAGCGGAAAAATAATACAAGAGACGCTCGGATAAAACGGATTATCGAAATTTAAGAACAAACATAAGAATAAATCGGAATTGCGAATATTCAAATCTAGACGGGCAGCATTGTAAACACAGAATCAAAGATCGATTATTTATTCTCAGGGTATAGAGATCGTCACCATGATTTCGTAACTCAAGACGAATCAAATCTGAAGCAACGAAGTCTAGAGAAGCTAATGTTTCTCACAGAAAAACTTAAAGATGTTTTCTTTGTTCAAACTGTTAAACAGGTCGAGTAATAGGGGTGTATTAGCAATTTCACCTAATTAAAAACCGATAGTATTCCGGGTCGGATCCATGTTAGAGGATCCGACTCTGAGCTACAATTTTTTTTTCTTTTTCGTTTTATTATTTGCGTCTAAATATTCCTTCTCTGCATGCAGGCTTTAAATTTTTTATTTTTCTTTGATTTTGTTTCTATTTTCTCAAGTTTCAATGTATTTGGAAGTTGGCATCATTGAAATTAGGATTTTAGTTGTTCTCCCAATATATTCTTTCTCCTTGTTTGCCAGACAGTGGAACTTCAGTTTTATGACCAAGAAATGTTTAATTATTGTCTTCAATATAATTGCCTTGGTTGTATAAAAATAAAACACACACACATTAAAACATGATATAACAATAATTGCCTGATTTAGCTAACGAGAACATGTTTAGTCTAAGCTATGTACCCAAATATATTCTTTTCTTAACACTTAATTACCAATTATATTCATAATTAATAAAAAAAATATTAAAAGAAAATTTAAGCCTTCATTTTTCTTTTTCACACACCAAGTTAAAAATGGGTAAAAAATAAAACCAAAAGAAACCCTAATATTCGCAATTCCCAACCGCTATAACTTGTAGTTTGAGATCAAACTCAAACGCAACAAAAAGTGTCACCAAAACGCCAAACGCTAAAACGCAGGTCTAGTGAAACCTCCACCATCTCCTCCTCCTCCACCACCACCACCTTCTCCGCCGCCGCTCATACCGAAAATATCTCCACCAGAGAATTGAAAATTGTTCATATTCATTCCAAGATTATAAAAAGTAACTCCTCCCCCTCCATTTCTACCTCCGATGTTTGAATCACCAACTGCAGCTCCACCACCTGTAACCTCCGATGACTGAGACGCCGCCGGTTTCGGTTGCTGTACTCCGGTGGCTCTTGGTGGTGGAGTTTCTTCTTCCTCAATTGGTAACCTATCATAAACTGCATTTGCAAATGAAGCAGCCATTAACACTACTGGACCCGAAGCAATTAACGAACCAGCTACATTCCCTCCTACAACTTGTCCTTGACCTCCGGCTAGATAAACCGTTAAACCACCTGCTCCAGGTGGTGCAGGTGGAGGAAGTGCTGTTCCGGTTAAAGACAAAATCTCAAACCGACCATGCAATGTAATCACACCTCCACCAGGAACCGCTGGTTGACGTATTGTGACGTTAGTGACCGCACCAGTTCCGCTTATGATACAAACGCCGCAGCCTCGACGAGTCGCGTAGGTGGAGACAGCTTCAGATATGTCTGAGCCAGAGGTGACTTCAAGAACATGGGATCTAAGGACATTAGGACTATCTCTAGTTACAATTGTTGGAGGTTTTGGTTTATTTTTGGAACCTGCAGGACGGCCACGTGGACGACGTCCGGAAGAAGAGCCAGAGGCGGTGGCTGAGCTAGTGGCTCCGCCGGTAGGAGTGGTTTCAGCTTTTGCTTCTTCTACTTCAGATCTGTTAAGTTCCATGTTATTATGATTAGGTGGAGTACTTCTGGAATCTTCAGGTCTCTGTAGATGCAGGTCTTGCCCTAGAAGTGGGTGCATATAACCAGACATTGATAACAGAACCAAAACAAGAAACTGTGTTTGTTTGTTTTTGGATTTTAATGTTAATAGAGAAAGAGAGACAAAGACAAGAGTAGACAGAAAACTTAAGTGGATTGTCACTGAGAGTGTATCAGAGACTGACTTTGATTAAATGCTACAGACAAAACAAGGAGAAGACAAGAGAGAACAAACCCTGTTTGAATAGTGAGAGAGAGAGATGTGGAAGAGGGTCGGTGAAATTTGTCTGGACCCAGATCTTCATGTGAAAATAATGGAATGGAACAAAGAAGAGAAAGAAGTAAAGCAAGAGCATCAACCCACTATTTATAAACACAGCTTCTTCTAAACTATAATTTACATAAATACAGAATATTTTTTTGTGTTGAAATATATATAATTTTTTTTGTCAGTAAAGTGTTTTTGAACAAGTGATCCGAATTCAATTTTTGAAAATCATAAGTTTGAAGTTAGGTCAAAAACTCATTGTATTTCATTACTTCACCGCAAAAGAATTTTACAAAGTTTATAGCAGCATACAAATGAGAATAGTCATAGATTTAATAGTAAAACATAAAACGTTAAATTGCAGGATAGGTTTTTCTCACTAAAAGAGGAAATTAAAATATAACTGGGTCCAACAGGCCTAAAGTTTGATAACATTTCGAATCCAAAAGACCTAAGAATTGAAAACAATTGATTCAGGCCCAAACCCAAACACCTAAGGTAGCCAATTAGGGTTAGGTTTGGAGGATTAAAACGCCGCCACTTCCTTGGTTTACTTCGTCGATTTTGGAAGAACTCCGGCGCGGTGAAGATGATGACGTTGGTCGACGAGCTCCTGTTTCAATCAGTGAAGTTGTCCTCAAGGTGGAAAAGCTCTCAGACGGTGTAACACCGGAGCGTAGGAAATTGTATAAATATTCAACAAGCCAGCATGACCTTCAGAAAGTTAGATCGACTTCCATTGGTGATATCGGCAGTGTCGACGACTCAAAGGTAGCACAATCGGAGGGAACCAGAGGCTGGAGATAAGCAAAAGATCTCGGACTGTTTAGACGTGTTCTCGAGGGTTCGTCGGAGAAACACCTATGATGCCGGTAAAAATCCGCTAAGTGGGAATTTGAGCCAACTAGGATGAGCCGATGGGTCGAAGAAGAGGAGATGAACACAAAACCCAACTTGGCTTGAGGTGGAGAAAAGTATTCTCGTCGGAGAAAGATAGTTGTACCATGGAAACACAGAGCAGATCTACGCCGACTAGAACACATCAGATTGTTATAGATCTGAGATCTAGACCAAATCTGGAAGCTAACAAACCCAACGAAGTGAAAAAACAAAAAGAGAAGAGGTGGTGAGAAAGAGATGCGAAGTGGACATGATGAAGAGTAGAAGAGAAGAAACAAAAAGAGAGGAAGATGACCCGACGCCGGCGAGAAGCTCCACCGTCGGTGCCGGAGAAAAGAGACTTAGTTTATGTGTTTCGATAATTGTGTCTGGTAACGTTTTCTTCGATAATGTTTGAAGTTAGGTTATAGATCCAATTTTGTGTATCCTATTGTTGATATATATATGTATATATATTGTGTTGAAATATACATAGCAATACATATGTGTGTATAAGAGGGTTGGTGAAGAGTGTACTTTACCTAGAGTAAAGCAAAAAAACTAAATGAAGATGTTGACGACTGAACAAGGGATTGATGGATTCTACGAGAGGCAAAAGAAAGAATCTGAAGAAGAAAATTAATGAGAAAAAGATTGAATGGATTTTGTATGATAAAGCTGGAGCCAAACAAAGATAAATTAAAGCAGAGACCTTTTGTGTTTGTGAAGGCTTGGTTTGGTGTTATATATACATATATGATGATTGTTGATTATTATTATTTTTAGACAAACAAAAGAGAAAAGTCTATGGGAAATTGTTTTCCCAAAGTCAATTGTTATATGCTGTCTAAGGCCTATCATTTTGTTATTGTTTTGTGAGTTATACAAATGTTTTTACAGAATCACGTAATTTCTAAATGATATTATTTAAGATTTGAGGTATGGATTGAGTTTTATTGATACAATTTTTGAAAAGTAAAATAAAGATTTTGACTTTTTTTTTGTTTCAATAATTACAATAATTCTAGTTTGAGACCATATTGATTTATAGATATCTCCTAATCGATTATTATTCAACCATACAAAAAAGCTTTATGCTAGCTAGATAATATAGTTTTATTCTTAATTTGGAAGGTATATATCTTATGATTATGATTTTCCCATTGAAATGAAATAAATAATTATACACTTTTGAGTATAATAAATAAGTTAGTGGAATGTGGACCAACCGGAAATCTCTAAAATATTTGAAAGTTTATGTATTAGTGCCTTTTTTTTGTTATCTTCTTCATTTGAATCAATAATCACAAAAAAACAGTAGTGTTAAAATATTGTAGCGAAATGAGTGAAGTTATAATATAAAAATTACACGTTTTTGGTATTTTTAATTGTTAAATTAAGTTAATTTTCTTTATATAGATCTAAAAGTTCACATGCTTGATGGTGTCCTAATTTCTTAGCTATATATGTAGTCAAATTCTATTAAACTTGTGATGTCCCATTTATCACTAGAAAATTAATTTCACACATATAATGGACTCACAATTTAACCAACCGTAAAACCAAAAAAGAAAAAAAAAAAAAAGAGTAAAGCTCAAATAAATAAATAAATAAAAATGTGTGTGTAATGAGTAGAGGAAGAAAATGGAGCGTTGCAAGTGGGTGTAATTGTGAAAAGAGTGGTGGATTTCACATGATGTGCATTTTGCATTCTTCCTTTTCTTCATTTTATTTAATCTTTTAAGTTTCTCGAGCCACTCAAGATCAGAGCATGGTTCTTCACTTTTTATATTTATGTTTTAAATATTAAAATTGCCATAACTTTACAGAGAATAACTAAAGAAGCTCAAATTTTATGCTTATGCTTGCATTATACATATTCGATTTATAATAACCATAGAAGTACTAATTCAAAAACCATATCTATTAATAGAATTTGTTGTTATTCAGAGTAAAGAGTAAAGACCATTACCACGGTGGAGTATAGAAAAGAAAGACATAATAAACCGGTAAATCAATTTTAATCCTTTGTAACGGCTCGTATTAATTTCGATTCGACCCGGTTTAGTACGGTTCTTTAATGTTTCTTGATTCAGAAGCAAACTCTGAACATAAATGTCGTTATTCTCAGTAGAATCAATGCACGTGAGTAAAAATTGTTTCAAATTCTCGTATTTTTGTAAAAGTTCATTTCAATAATACAAGATAAATATCTGTTTGCCAAAATTTATTCGGGTAGAGAGCCAAACCCAAGAAAAAACTGTGTGAACGAATCCCTAATCAGAGGGAATATATAACTTTAGCCGCAAGGAAGCGACTAAGCCAAAATAGGACCAATGCACGATTTCAAAACATTGCTTAGGACATACGGAACTTGAGGAGAGCAATGCTCAGTCCTCACAAGATCTACCAACAAAGGGAAGAAGCTTGACACGTGTCTTTTCAGAGACTCTGCTTCTAATGAACATAAAGCTTCGAGTGATGAAACAAGCAGTGAAGTTCTAGCAGTCGCTTCTTCTACTAAATCTGATTCCATTGGAAGAATCCATTTGATCTGTTTTGTTTGTTGTTGTTTTTGACCTGTGCATTTAAGGTAGATTTTCACTACTTTTTCACATTCAGTGACTAAACGAAACTCGAGATCGAGTTCTCTGGAGACGTTTGAGTTGCAAGTGACCAGGTCTTGGAGGAATATCATGTAGGATTTGTTAGTCTCGTTCTCGAAGTTAAGTAGCTGTGGCTCTGTTAGGTTTTGAATTAAGCAAGCTCTCTTGAACTTCCTTCTAAGGACTCTGTCGCTGTTTAGTTGCTGTGCGTGAGACGCAATGCACGAGAAAATGTCTGCGAGGATATCTACGTGTGATGCAGACAATGAGAATTGGTTTTTGCTGTATAAATCACTCACAACCTGAAAAAGAATCAGAGACGTCAAAAACAGAACAATTGGATAAGTAAATGGAAAGAGAGAGATAGAGAAGGGACCTCGACGATTTGAGACAGGACATCAATGTGTTTCTTTGTTCTGGAGACAACATAAGACATGATGTGAAGATTATCATCATCGAGATCATCTTTGTTTACGCTTTGACCAGATACTGTTTCAACATCTTCGATATCGTCCATTGTTCTCAAGACTTTCATGAAACCTGCAAAAGTAAGAGACGCTGCTTCCTTGAGAGCCACTAAGATCTCTCTCCATTCATCCTCAGAGGAGCTACGAGCTAATCCATCAGCCAAACGAAGCAGGATAGAGACTCCAGATCCTGTAGAGCTTTGAAAAGGACTCTTTATGAACTCTATGAGGATTGACACAACGTTTGGAAGCTGAGACCTCACGGAGCTGAAAAAGTTGACGAGTAGATCAACGAGGAACTGCAATGCTAATGTTGATGTCTCACAGTCCCATGTAGTTTCTTCGGTGTCTGGAGAATCAGAGGTTGGTGATTCAGATTCAGTGCTTTCTTCGAAGAGCATATCGCTTTTGCTACGTATGTTGTTGAAAACTGGGAGGATGATAGAGCTGAAGATTCCATTCCAAAAGGGTTTTGTAAACAGATGACCATGATCCATCAGAATGTTGAAGAATACTTCTATGCAATGCTTTCGAATTGCTGGTCTCGGATCTGAAGCTTTCTTAGATAAACCTGCACAAATATTTATATATGCTCAGATCATTTTCTGAAACAGAGAATTTAACTTAATAAATGTGTAAAAGATACAAGATAGATATAGTTGTAACCTGTAAGCAGAGGAATCCAATAGGATACTTGTTCATCTAAGTCAGCAAAACTCTGTGGATCAGATGAATCTTCTTTTAAGGCTGAGATAGTGTTGTTATTGAGTTTCTCGTTCAAGAAAAGTCCTCCTTCTGCAAGCTTTAAAGCACAGAAACGAAGAAATTCTATGGTGTTGAAGCCAATGTCGCCTTCATACTTGCTGTTGGTGAAGGTGATAAGGCATCTAATGCAGTCGGCGTAAACGACTATCTCTGTCACTGTTATGCAATGAAAATGATCCCGCACAATTTTCTCCATTGTCTCAAAAGCTAAAAGTACAATGTTCTTCCTCTCGTCTACTGCAGCAGTTGTAAAAACCTAAACCAACAAGATCATTGTCCTGTAAATATAGAAAGCATTTTCAGAGAAAAAATATTGGATTGAGAAATGTGTGTGTTACTTACCGTGAAGACATTTTTCCAACCAGATTTCACATTACTAACTCGGCTAAGAACCATTTGAGAAACACATCGGACAATTAGTTCTCTAATCTCTGCAGAACTGCTTTTCTGCATAACAATGACGAATGGTCTGAGGAATTCATGCTGAAAATGGTAGTTTGCTAGCTCCTCACGCTCCAAGAATTTCATAGAAAGCTGACGAAGCGAGTCCATCACAAATATTGCAACAGAGAGATTCTCTGACAAGCCGACTGATACAAAGAAATCAGACAGAACATTCCATATGCGGGACCAAACTAGTCGAATACGGTTCATGTTATAATGCCTGCCACAGAGAAAGAAACATTTGTATCATACTAGAATTCATTTGATCAAAAAGTGACAAAGTAGAACAGCATGATTAGTATAAGATCATAGATTGGGAAGTTACGCTGTCTCGACTAGTTTTGTAAGGCTAAAGACACGAGGATCATTTGGTGACTGAAGTTCTGACATGGAGACTTTGCATAGGGCTTTAACAAAAGCAACTATGGCTTCACTGTTTAACCTTTGGCTATTAGCATAGACATGGTTCAACTCAAAATTGCCTATTTGATCCAGTAGATTCAAATTCGCAATGAAGTTCTTGATCTGCTCTGGAGTGACTAGTTTTGGAACGCTTTTCACAAGGGAAGTACTATCATAAGAACCTCCTCTAACGACAGCCATAACAGATGGATTCTGAAGAGCTCCACGTTTCTTTAGATTCGGAAAACCCAAAGCTTTCTTTTCATCTACCTCAGCTTTTGTTGTAGGTATGTAACGTGGTTCTGCAGGTGATACTTCTCCCAGCAGTTGCAGATGTTCTATACGAGAAAGGCAAGTTAAAATATGCTCCCAAGATCCTTGTAGATGGTTACCATCTTCTATGGCTATTGTTATTATCGCCTGCATACCGTGTCACGAATTGTTAATCAACCAGTTGCTGACACTAAACATACTTTTAGATAGGCTGAGCAACTTACTTTTACAGCATCAACATTTTTCTGCTTCATATCTCCAGCACAATGAAGATTAGTGAACTTAGCCATGGAAGTAACAAAAGCATCTCTCTGAGTTTGCATTCCCATAACTGCAGTGATGTGAACCGCGTATCGAAAGCCTTGTAAGCACAGAGAAGTTGCTAGTTTATCATCACTCTGGTCAAGAGTGACACTGAATGCAGCAAGCATAGGTCCCCAGGAGACCTCGAGAATGAATCTCAAGATCGAGACTTCTGTAACAGTATGAAAAACTTCCCTGCAGACCAAGAACAGCACAAACTTATTGATATTGAGTCTAAAGAGATAGAGCCAGAGGATAAAATGTCACATGAAAGTTGGTATAGCAGTAGTGCTTACTCTGATTTCCCTGGCTTAGCTTGGAACTGTTCCTGGATATCTCTAATAAGACGTCCATTGGCACCATGTGGTTTCTCATCTGGTTGCATCCATGAAACCAAATTGAGGATGCTGTCTAAGCCTAGTAGTTTATTCAAGCCATTCAACTGTTTGTTTTGCGGGGCAGAAGTATCGGAGTTCATCTTGATTTCTTCTTTCACAACTCGATCATATAAAGAGCCTAGATATTCTTCAGGTAAGTCTTTTCCATCATCTATCCCCCGATTGTTGCGGACAAAGTCCGGTTTTGTCATCTAAACAACCATTGAATTTATACAAGGCATCAGAACGGTTCAAACTATCTTTATGTATGCACAATCTCAGAAACAGAGGTAATGAACTTTCCCAATCTAATATCATCTAGAAGCTGCTAAGCTCACTGATACCAAATGACCACACAGTTCCAACGCATTAAGTCTTATACTTGATAAAACATCAGATGAAAGGAAGCATACCTTATCCTTAACCATGTTGTTGTGTGCATCTGTGTTGAGCATTATCACAGAGTATGCAAGAACATAAGCAGTGTCTGCACTTGTATAAGAACCAGGGTTACATTTCCAGTAATGTTGTGCAAACTTTTCCATGATTCGATCGATTTTCTGTGCTTCTCCTGGCAGCCTAAAGCCTCGTAGAAAGAACCTAATTGCTTCAACAAAATCCTTCTTTTCGAAATTAAACGAGTCGACATATGCATGCATAACTTTGAGTGCAAGTTCATCTCTTTCACCAAGATAATCACCAATCACGCTTCCATTTAGCCCAGCTGTCTTCATCAGAAAGGAAGCCACTTCCTCAGGGGATCTGCCTATTTTCTTGCTGTTTATGAGAAATTCAATACCTTTGGAAGGTTTCCTATTGAACAGAGAGATACCCTTCTGCAAATCATCAGGATCACTTGTCAATGAACTGAATCAATATATGCACATAATCAGATATGAAAACTGATACATCAACAATTTAAAGAAACTGGACCTGCAGTTCAATTTTGTAAGCTCTTCGTTGCTCAAGCATAGAAGCATCATAAGCTTCTGGATTGCTAGTATCTGACTGTGAATCGCAGTCAGATATAGTTCCTTCTTCACCATTCTGGCCTGCAAAACTGTCCATCAAAGCATAAATCTGTGAGCCCTTAGGCCAAACCGTCTCATTGATTTTCAGCTGCTGGTCCATCCAATTTCCCATTGCCTTGACTATGTTAACCAAACACTTGACGGATTCGTTCCTGAATGTACTATCTTGTGCTGGAGAAAGCGTTGTAGATGATCCGGTTGGTGGTCCTAGAGCAGTTTTCAGAAGACCGTTCACAATCCTGCAATTATCTGATGGAATTATAAGAGCTTTAATACATTTATACTCTTAACGAGTCATGCAAGTTTGTGACAGTTGTTAGACTAATCTAATAATACCTTTCTAGTATGTTTGAAGCATCCACATCGCAGTCATAGTTCACAAAGATATCCACAATCAACTGTGGATCTTGAGATATTTTATCCAGCAAGTTTAGGACTGTCATCTTCTGCAAGTAACTAGGTTGAAGAACATTCTCAAGCACACGAAGGACAATCATAGGAAAGAAAATACCGATTTCCCCTTTAAGAACTGATCTAAGCTTTGACAACAAGCTCATGAAGATAGCACATTGCAATTGGAATATCGACATGACTGACACAGCACTGTTCTTCAGTAGTGATAAGCATAAGTATTGCTTAACGGCATTGATGAAACTGCCATTAGAGCGCCAAACAGAACCTCCATTGTCAACAATGACTTTAAGTAACTCCAAAGACAAAGTCTTACCCTTCACCATGATCTGATCATCATTGTTCTCCTGCGAGGAAAACCTCATGGACAATTTACACAAGTTCTTGAACAGAAGAAAAGCGTCTTGTCTCATCTTACTCATGTCTCCGATCTCGGATTCAGCTACTCCATTTGCTACGTAGCCTCGAAACGACGGTGAATCAGGAGTCATAACCGTTTCAGTCTCTGGATTTTGCATCAGAATCTCAATTACATCAGGAGGAGGAAAAGCACTTCCTTGTCCTGCAGCCATAACTTCATTCACAAACCCTTGACAAAAATAAACATTGCTTCCTTCATTGACACTCTTATCCGTAAACGTTAATAGCTCGTTGACATATACCGTTTTGACTGAAACATCAAGCGAATCTTCTTCAGATCTTGTGAAAATCACAAGCATCATCTGAGCTAACACCGATTTAGCACAGATCTGTGTCGTGCTGCTCAAGCCACCAAGGTAGATATTGTAACAAGTCTTAACAACGTGTAACAAACAATCACCACGGATCAATATACATGGAGATCTAATTGCAGCAAGAAGAACTCGTAGAACAGCGAGTTGAATCGGCTCTTCGGCTATAGCACCAACTTTGGACACAGCGTTGACGAGCTTGAAGAGGATTGCATCTTGTTTAGAGGATTGGATCTCACCACGAAGGATTGAGAGAGAGAAGAGTTTAGAAGCGCAATCGAGAGATGGCTCGACGACTTTGGAATAAGCGGTGTCGAGAGAGAAGAGGAAAGGTTGGAGAACAGAATCTGCATCAGATGCAGCGAGACCGGAGACAACAGAGGAAGGATCGTGAAACTCATCGGGAAGAGATTCAAGCTTGTCGAGAACGGATTTACATGAAGTAACAAGGTGCGTGTGTTTACGCCACGCAGCGTTTTTGATGATCTTGTCTAAAGATGGACCAATGATCCGGCCACAACGTGTGGCGCCGCCGAGAGTGTGTGACGTTGACATCGCCGGAAAACCAATCGGAGATTTTGATTTATGGCATATCGGAAAATACAGAGAAGGTTTGAATCGTACGTTTCAATTTGATAAATGCAGAGTTTATATAGTTTCGTGATTTGTTGAATTGGTAAAAGCTTTCCTTGCTGAAGAGGGAGAGCGCGTGGGTAGTACGTGATAAAGAAAGGCGCGTGTGATTCGTTTGGTCTTAATTTCCACTCATATCCCACGTCCTCTATGGCAATTATGATCCAATCAAATGATTTTTAAATATTAATTCGATATAAGTGTTAAAAAAACATGAATATCTTAATCAATTGACTTTGATGAAAACGTAACAGTAATCTCGAAGGATAATGGTCACTTGATAGAATCTCTTGCTTTCGGTATGACTTTTTTTTACGTTAAATTAGTGACTAGTAAACCAATGATTTTTCTTTAATTTTCTCTTTTGTCGTCAAAATATTATTTTTGGTATTTTTTCGAAGCCATAGGCTATAGATTATTGTTGGTTTAATCCAAATTAACTTATGTCTAAACGCCAAACACAGACTTTTTGCTCTTTACATTGAATATATTGTTAGACTGTCTTGCACTTGCAATATTTAATAGATTAATGGCGTCAATTCTACAAAGTATGCAATTATATACATAGATTATAATGATATTCGATTCATTGTATCAACTATAATATAGAAATTGACGTTTTTTGAGAAAGGGATTAGTGTTTGATTGGATCAACCAAATGCTGCTGATGGAATGAAGATGTTAACTCTTACTCAACTTGTATCGATCAATTTTTCATCAACCGAATATGGGCCAGTTAAAATGGGCTCGTTTAACCGAACTCAGCCTAGAAAAATTAAAAATAAAATAATTGTAGTTCATATTATTTCATCAGTTTACGATCTTGCTCATGATCCTCTCGAGTGAGTCAAGGTCGTTTGCTTCCATATCTTCGGGATACGGCAGAGTCAGATAGTGTTAGTTTCCTCTAAATATAATTTTTTGAATAATCAAAATCTCTACTCACTTTTAGCTTCCCCTCTGAGCCACCAACAGCGAGTAAGAAGGGACAGTCCGCAGAGAACGAGACAGAGAAAACCATTCCCTGTTTGATAACCAAGTTTGGAATGGTTAACAATGATATGAGAAAGAAACAGGTTGCAACACAAATACTTATCCATGACTCTTACAGCATTTGGATTATGTGTAGCAATCCATGATGGTTGATTGTTTGAAAGATCCCAAAGTTTCACACTTTCATCCTCAGATCCCGTAGCTAAAAGCTGCACAGATCAGAGAATGACTTAAATTGTTAAACACAGAACAGTTAATATATTATGAAAATGGCAGGATATGAGAGAGGGATGTATGTACATTAGGCGAATGTATGTTGTATGATAAGGAGGAGACTTCACTATCATGAGCCGTGAGACTGAAACTTGGTGAAAAATCAGAAGCACGTGTATCAAAACCCTTCACTGTTCCATCTTCGAGACTCACCTAAGATGAAAAGAGAAAAAGAAATTGATTCATAGCAGATATCTGAATTTTGAAGTATTCAAATGTCTGTTAGAGAAGCAAAGAAAGTGTATAGCACCACAAAGGAGTGTTCACTGTGAGGATCCCATGCCAAGTTTTCGACTTTGGCCTTAGTAGACCATTTTAAACCCGAGTGTGAAGGGTCCCTTCCATCTTTCTGTAATATATATAGATAGAAATAGAAGACTGATTCATCTAATGATAACTTTCTTCAAATACAAGAATCAACACTTGAATGGAACAAAACAGTTACCAATACTACAGTGCGATCACGTGATCCACTGAGGAGTACTTCTGGAGCATAATGGTTCCATGAAACTGCTTGAACCTGTAAGTTAACCAACACACATTAAACCATATGAGTCTGCCTAAAATGCTTGAGAGAGCATGGAAACAGTTTCATCTTCATACCTCATTTTTGTGATGCTCCATAGTTTGCATTTCCCCGTGGCTACATCCCAAACCTTAACTTTTTTGTCGGCATTGGCACTAGCAACTATATTCCTATGATTCCAGTTAAAAGTCAAAAATGAGACTGTGAAGAGCAAATAGTGTAGATAATCTTCAATAATGGAACCAGAATTAAAGCTTAAGCATATACATACCTAAACTCCTTGTTCCAAGCAAGACTAATTACTGAATCAGTGTGGCAATCTGATGTTAAGTTAGATTGCAAAGTTAAGAGCAAAAAATTGGAAGAGCTGAAATAATTTTCAAAAGTTCGTCAAACCTGCTCGGCTATTCGTCCGAGTTGTACACAAGGTCGCACCTCATTTACCTGAAGCATTCCAAGTCAACATACAAAGCATCAGCTCATGATTGCTAAAACAAAGATAAACATCATCAAAAGGAAGTTTACATATTTACATACAAGATCAAGATCCCATATCTCTATCGAGGAGCTCACTGACCCGACAGCTACAAAGTTCCCTGCAAGCACGAAAGAAAAACTTGAGAAAAATGAAAATCTCACCTACAGTGCAAAAAAAAAAAAAACCACTTAGATAGACACTAACCATTGTCCGCTCCCTTAAGAGGACAATCAAGCCATGCTGTGCACAGTGGAATATCAGATATAATATGTCATGACGTAGATACATATTATGAGTGCCATCCACGGATTCCTCATATATATAAACATCGAGATATATAGCTGGCATTATCTTTAGAAGTAGCACATACGATCAGTAAATCTGTTGGCCTAATTGTCATATCGTCGAGATCCTCTGAGTCATAGTCAGCCTAGAGGATATATAAATCAGCCATCAATGTTTGGTTTCTACACGTAAAGAGCAAGATTAATGGTATGACTTACGCCACTAATAAGGTATGGGTCCATCTCATTGCTCGGATAATAAAGGTCTCTCAAACTAGAGCTAAACAGTTCAATTTCTGAATCCAAGACAAGGAAACTGTGTATAATTAGCTTATGCATAACGGCAATGAAAATATAAAAGTCTGTTTAGGAAGAAGAGAAAAAGAAAGAAAGAGATGGCATGCATACCATCATCTTCTTCATCATAGTTATCCATGTCTAGTTCTTTCAATAACTTGTCTACATTATCAGGATCTGTTGAAGAAGAAGAAGCACCAACGCCTTTGGAACATGATTTTCCAAATTGTTAATTTTGCTACAGACTTGGCATGAATAACTTCACAATTCTGTATTTCAACATCCATTTCTTCTTCTTCTTCATCCATGTCACTCAGATTACATCCGCTGTTGATATAATCAATGAATGACTTTTTCCACAAAAACATTAAAGAAACGTGAAAGAGATAAAAAAAACAAATCACCTTTTCTTAAAAGTGTCATTCTGGATCATGAGCTCTTTGATTTCCTCCTTAGAAGAAGATTCAGCAGCATTGGGCATGGCCTTTGATGCCCCTTTTGGTATCCATGAAAGTGCAGTGATCATTTTGTTTGGGAGAGACGCTCACGAGGGAAAAGAGAAAACGTGGAGAATAATTAGGGTTTATGAGAAGAAGTTTTTAATACTGAAGAAAAAAGGAAAATCACTAATAAATTCGTCTCTTTACAAAAAAGAAAAAAAAAATTAATGTTAAGTGATAAATCCAACGTTGGAGATTTCAGTGGTTAATTAACTTTTTTTTTTCTCTGATAAATTTTGTTCTTTTACCAAGCTCGTCCAACCATACGATCGAAGAAGAATGGAGAGCGACTCAGAGATGGTTGCATTGCCTCTGTTACCGACTCCAATAGAATCGAACTACAGAGCTTGCACTATTCCTTATCGATTTCCGTCTGATAATCCCAGAAAGGCTACTCCCACTGAGCTCTCTTGGATCGATCTCTTCTCCAATTCAATCCCTTCTTTCAAGTTCATCTCTTTCCCTCTTTCTCTTTTTGAGCTTTTGATTCTGATTTACATATAACGTTTATGGGTCAGATCAAGCTTATACTTTTGTTGTCAAAGAAGCTCATATACCTTCGGATTTTGGATTTCATCTGTCAATTGATCTGTCTGATTCACTTATTGATTCGTTTTTATCCGTTGAACTATGACCAGTCTGTTCAATTTTGGTTTAACGATTGTTGTGTTAAATCCCTGATTCATTAGAAAGACATTGATTTCCAGTTTTCCTAAGCTGTTTTGTTTTACTTTTTCAGGGAACGTGCCGAGAGCGATACAACGGTTCCAGATGCTCCTGTTCGAGCTGAAAAGTTTGCGCAAAGGTATCTTCGTTTTGTGTGTTATGGCTTACCTTACATTTGTTTCCACAGCTGCTATAAAGAGGCAATGTTTCACTTAAAAGCATCAATTTTGGCGTTTGATTTCTCGCAAGGTATGGGGAGATTCTTGAGGACTTGAAGAAAGATCCGGAGAGCCATGGTGGACCACCAGATTGCATTGTAAGTTGTACAATCCCTTTCCTTTCGTAAAGTAATTGCTTATAACGAGCTATGTTGTTTATGGATTGGTTTCGATTTGTGCAGCTTCTCTGCAGACTTCGTGAGCTAATACTTAGAGAATTGGGATTTAGGGACATATTCAAGAAAGTTAAGGTGTGGTTTTTTTTTCCTGATAAGATTAGTTTTTCGAAAAAAGCATAATCTCTCTTGTACTCATTTCTGATCTGCCAAGTTCATTTAGGATGAGGAGAATGCTAAGGCTATATCACTATTTCCTGATGTTGTTCGTTTGAGTGATGCTATTGATGATGAAGAAAAACGCATAGAGAGTCTAATTAGAGGGATATTTGCTGGAAACATCTTTGATCTCGGTTCTGCGCAGGTATATGATCTCTGCTTTTCACACGATGTTGGCTCCACCACCTCTCTTTTGTTGAGTATATTAATGAATGGATTTTGCGTTTCTTGTTTTTTCACTTATTGATGAAGCTTGCTGAGGTTTTCTCAAAAGAGGGGATGTCGTTCTTAGCTAGCTGTCAAAACTTGGTTCCACGGCCATGGGTCGTTGATGACTTGGATAACTTTCAAGCAAGATGGGTCAAGAAGCCTTGGAAGAAGGTCAGTCATTTAGCTTCACTCTGTTTTGTTTGCTTAACCTTATGCTTTATCCTGTTTTAAAGAGAGATTGATCGTAGAAAAATTGATGTGTTCCTCTCTTTTCATGACAGGCACTGATATTTGTCGATAACTCTGGTGCAGACATTATTTTGGGTATCTTGCCGCTTGTTAGAGAAATGCTACGTGGAGGAATGCAGGTTCTTCTATCTCCCAAAATCATCTTGTGTTTTTTTTGCACAACTATTGATATTATTGTTCTTTGGCTTGACTTTATGATTGTGATAAGTTCTTAATGTATATTCTAAGTTGTTCCTCCTTTGCTCCTTTCCTTTGAAGGTTGTGCTGGCTGCTAATGAGCTTCCCTCTATCAACGATGTAACTTATACCGAGCTTGCAGATATCTTGTCTAAGGTGACGAATCGAGTAATTCTGGTACTCCAGTCGATTACAAATGAAAGAAACTTGACCTTGACTAAGTCTTAATTTTCCAGTTGAAGGATGAAAATGGACAATTGATGGGTGTTGATACCTCGAATCTTCTGATTGCAAATTCAGGAAATGACTTACCGGTATGGTATTCAAGAACTTTCAGAAGAATAATGGACATTCAGTATCACCAAGTCTCGTTTATCCGATGGCAATTATTAATTTCTTCTTTCTATAATCGTCCCAGGTTATTGATCTTGCAAGAGTGTCACAGGAGGTTGCATACCTTTCAACGGATGTAGACTTGGTCATCTTAGAAGGCATGGTAAGACCATCTAATTATGTGAAAGTGACGATTATGTGTTATATAGTCTTAGGTTTCAACAAACTGACTTCTAAAATATCCTGGCCAGGGCCGTGGAATAGAGACAAACCTTTATGCTCAGTTCAAGTGTGATTCCCTCAAAATTGGAATGGTATAGTTTCATGGTGTTGCATAGTAGGAAGAGTTATGGGTTTCGTGACTCTTATTACTCTAGTCTGCTCGTTTGTTATGCAGGTGAAGCATCCAGAAGTAGCTCAGTTTCTTGGAGGACGGCTTTATGATTGTGTCATCAAATACAATGAAGTCCAGACTTAACTATATTTCATAACCACATTTTTACTGAAGTAGCCAATCAGTCTAATATATTAAAAATTGTTTGGCTTTGTAAGTTAGAGATCCATGTCCCAACTTTCTCTAGCATTCTGATGTAAGAATGGAAAACTCTTCAACATTCTTTATTTTAACACGCAAAAGCACCAATCTTTCTGATTGGTCCTTATATAGTATTGGAAAGCTTCATATTCGAGTTTATGATCCTATTGAAAGAGGTAGCTCTATGGTCATGGTTTTTAAGTTTTTGAAGGTGGAGGAAGCATTTGGAGGATTCACAGTCAGAAAAAAAGGTAAGAGAATTCTCACCATATTATTTAAAATCGCACATTCATCAATACAATACTTCAAGCGAGTGAATTTTAAATGCTTTGAAAGTTATAAAAAAAACGTTGGATGTTGCAACAGAAGATATATCTATCACTTGGTCTTGGTAGGATATGAGGCCATCTTGTTAATTCCACAGAGTCCCTCTGGTTTACCTGTGTTTCTCTTCATTCTAATAAACCCTTTCTCTCCCCATCTTGGTCCCCAGGAGTTCTTGACAATAATATAATCAGATCCCTTTGATGAACCGTATCCGACTGCTGCTACACCATGGTCTAGGTCTGTTCCACATCGTCCATTAAACACTCCCTGTACACAAAATAAGATCCTCAAATCGGTTTTTGAGGTAATGCAAGATTGGATACATAGAAAATTATTTAGATATTAGAATGCTCTGTTTATATACCCCTTTGTAGAACTGGAAGTCTCTTCCTGAAGCCTCAATAGCCACACTGACTGGCTGATGAGCCAAAGCCTTTACCAGGCTTTTGTCATCGTTTTCAGGGACATCTTCATAGCCGCTGATCGTCACACTTTCCACATCCTCCTGTGTAAGATTAATGGATGATGAGTGTTAATAATCAATTAATTTTTATCACAGCGTAAGTTTTGATTCATGTTTTTGTCTAATGTTTGTTACTTTCTGCTCTTGGCAAATTCCTTCCCTCATGACATAAGGGTAATCGTCTTCTTTGTGGAGACCACCCTTCGAAATTATGTACTGGAATGCATAGTCCATGAGACCTCCATTGCAACCACTGTTGAAAGTTGTGTCACAGTCTATGAGTTCTTGCTCTGATAGCGAACTCAGATTCCCTGTTGTGATCTGGTTGATTCCCTCGACAGCTGCAACTGTAGAAAACGCCCAACAGCTACCTGAATCAATAAAATTAGATCATTGTAAAGATCTATTCCAATTTCTGGTTCAGTTTTATCTACCTGGGACCAAGAAAGATGAAAAAGAGAAATCTTACCACATGAACCCTGGTTCTTGACAGGAGTCACAGCACCATTCTTCCTCCAGTCAACGGATTTAGGCAAGTCGGTGATGTCTCTGTACCTGAAGTTAGCAGAGGGCTGTTTCTTTCTAGAGAATTGCGGCTTTGAGAGTCCTAGATATCTTCCTTTGAACTCTTCATGGGTCAAATCTGCAAACTCATTTAAACCGAGCCAGTAACTGTCTATATCATTGTTCCTCTGGTCTATATGCATCAGGTTCTCTCTGAACACCTCGAACCTGTGTACCTTTTCCTCTACACTTTTGTATGCCTTGCTGTGTTCTGACATCCATGACTCAAAAAGCTCTAGAAGCTTCTCAGTGGATGTTAAATGATCTGGTGTGTATCCAAGAATGGAGAAATCACGAGCAAGAGCAGAACAGAGGAAGGCTGTTGCTGAAATGGCGACAAAAAAAGAGATTTTGGTAAGTGATGGTGCTGAAAAAGCCATAGCTAAATCTGTTCACTGAGAGAATAGGAGGAAGAAGATGAGATGATCTGAAAGAGAGCAGAGGAATAGAGCTTATATACAAGTTGGAGACAAGACAAAGTCTCAAAGTATTGGCTTTGAAGCAAAGACACGGATTATTAAAAAAACTAAGTACGCTGGTCTCTGAGTCTTCACGGCTGGTTCTTTTGTTAATTCTACCTTTAGCTCTAAGCGTGCAATTTTCAACAAAGTAACTTCACTTTCAGACTGTTAATGTATATTACAATATTCTTCCCTCTATAGAGGCTTAGGAGCTTAAGCTTTCTGGGATTTATACTGCTATTGATAGTTTTTGTTCCGTACAAATGTAAGTAGTCGTAAGTATCGTGACCATTGAATACAGACATAAGAATGTGAATATAACCCTACACGAAATACAAAATCGTAAGTGTTCAAAGGCTTCCTCTCTGTACTCAGTAATGGCGGTTTTCTTGGTATATGAAGTTAAGTGATCTTTACTATCGTAGCTTCCCTGCGGAATGCAAATATACTGAAACAGAGACAACCCTGCCAATTGCAAACACAGCAATGCATTTTAAGAGAAACCTTTACGCAAATCATTAGCTCTTATTCCATAAATCTATAAATGATTGTATTGACAGACAAAAATGTTAACTTACGTTGAACCCAAGAAGAAGGCTAGGGAAAGATGAAAATTGAAGAGGAATACAGAGACAACTGCAGTGAGAAGCATCGCTACTGATGTCGAATAAACCTACATATCAATAGATAAAGTTAAACACTGTTTACAAAAGCAACTACTTAGGAGGGTAGGTAATCTGCTGGAGAATGAAGATGCATTTTTGCAAATTTACTACCTTCACAATATTGTCGGCATATTTCATCACCATTGACACAGCAATGCCACTGCAAAACAAAAAGGAAAATAGTGTTTTATGTCTGAATTTCACCAACTGACTTAGATCTAAGAGAACAGCATGGCCTCAAGTAACTTTTACCTGAGAGCATGGTTAAGAATCATAAGTACTGTAATAAACGAGTAACCATGGAAAAATCCCCTGAAATTGGAAAATCTCTTGTTCAATACCAGAGCAGGTGTTACATAACAGCATAATACTTTAGCCAGCAGGAAGATAATGAACTTTGCCATACCAACATTATACAGAACTGGTATTTTTCTTTAATTAGTGTATGAATAGTGAGGAAATTGGTTTCTGAATATGGACTCAATGGAGACGCAAGCAAAAGCAACTAAATGTGTATAGCCAATATCAAAGGAGAAAAATAGGAAGATGAGTTTTGGAATTACTTATTTGCAACAGCGTCAAAATCTTGGATCACAATAGCAATAGCATTGAAAATCATCCCAAAGACATATAGCCAGAAGTTCTGAACGTTTATATTCCTTGAGGGGCGCTTTTTTATAATAGCCTGCCAAAATGAAAAGTAAAACCCTTACATAAGCTTTATAAATCATAATGCTATCAACTGAATGACCAAATTATACTGTTACAAAATAAAGAAACAATAATCAGAGCTAGCCTCGATTATTCATAGTAGCTCACCTCCGTGTACACACCGGCAAAACCACTCAAAAGTGCCATGACCTAAAAACAACAACGAATAATTACATCTATTAGTGTGGACATGAAAAGATGCTTCACAACTCTTAGTGAATAATTACCATACTAAAGTGGATAACAACTTACAATTGCCATAATCCATCCGGGAAGAGATGTCTGCAGAACACGATCAGAACTGCAAAGAAAATTCAAATGTAAGACTGTAATAGAAGAACTGGTAGAGATATCGAAGTTTGCAGAGCCAAATAAATATACACATCAACTGAACAGAAAATGAGCTTGTACATTATGCATCAGATGCAAAGATCAGTGCTCATGTTGGTAGCAATCAATAGAATTAAATGTTGAAAAGAGTTGAGAGCCAAATTTACTTTGAATTCAATTGAGCAGTGGTGCATCCGCAACACAATAGAATGAAACCTGCCCACTGAATTTCGCTCAATCTGTTAAGAGAAGATAGTAAGCACACTGATTAAACAGAGCCTATTCCCACATCAAGAAGTTTGCGTTCTGAACAAGAAGATAAAGAAGTGATAGGAATATAAAACTGAAAACTTATGGATTTCCAAGTTAACTATTCACTGAATCTATTTACATAAACAAAAACACCTACTTTTTCTTCAGTATAATTCTGTACAAGACACCAGTACTTATGATGTTCAAATTCTTCAATATTTGATAGCCTGGGGCGTCTACGTATGCAAAAATATAGTACTGCCACATAAAAGGAAACACTACAAGTAGTTAGAAACATATTGGCGTTGAAGAAAAAAGGTTACACCAATCGACCTGCATATAAACACTCGGAAAAACCCACCTGTAACAGATTTTTGAAAAGATACAATACTGCAGGAATGGGAAAGACTTTAACTTCGTCATATGTTGTGCTTAACCTGATTCAGAGACAACATTTGGGTATCAGTAAGACAAAAATAACAAAGGCAGAGAACAATCTATGGTCAATTTCATAGAAAAGCATTAGCAGTCTAAGTCTAAGCCCCCACAGATAAATATAAGAAGTAATCTAAGTAACCAAAGCCTTTGATAAGGGGAAGATCTATGAAATCAGTTGGGCTTCTGAGACTTAAGAAAAAGTATTTGGACATTAAGTTCATATTTAAGTCTCTGAAACCAAACCAATGAGCATATTGAGTAGTATACTAGTATAAATATACGTACCTATTGTCATCAGTAACACCTTCGTTTTTCCATATTCGTGTCAAGGCAAGTAAAGATAACGCACATTTCAGAGTCTCGACCTGATGTCCAAAAAGTAAGCAAGATCATTACATCATTCTCATAAAAGATTATGATTCCGAGATTATAAACCACAAAAACTGGCTTCGCTTTCAGAGATTACACGCAATTTCAATACAAAGTAAAGCAGCTGAACAAACTCACCAAGAAGTTGGCGGTTGTAACACTATATTCATACTTCCCAGCTCGCTTCGACCATACGATGAGTATAGCTTGAGAACTCGTCAGAATCGTCAGTGCACATGTTACTACACCCCTGCGTCAATACACTAAATTTAAGAAAGAAACACATTTCCTAATTTTCTAATTCTACGTTCCAAGGAATCAAACTTACTTTCGTTTCCAGTTTATCCGTTCACTGGATCCAACGCCTAACGTAGCCATAGCAATATTAGTCGGAACAACTGTCAAATTGAAGCACCAATGAGCACACAAAAAGAACAAGATAAGTGTAGATTGATCAAAAAAAATCTCACCAGTATGAGATTTTCCCTTCAAACTCTCTACATCAGAAGCGACATCATGATCGTCCTGAAGCTCAGAACAAATTCGGGTATCAAAGATAGTCAAAACCCTAAATTAAAAGAAAAATAAACAGAAAGAAATAAATGGAAGCAACGAACCTCATCTTTGATTTTCCGATACTCCATTGTTCAAACTCTCAGATCTCTGTGATCTCTTTCTACTCTGAACACACTCTAGCAATGAAATGGAAATTTTGGCAAATTAAATGTAAGAAAGAAAAAAAAATGTTAATAATCTGCTGTTGGGCTTAGACATTATTGGGCCTGGCGACAAAATAAAATGGGCCCTAATATAATACGTACTGGGCGCATCTGGGCTATCTTTCGACAAAAATAACCTTTTAATGAAAAATAACCAATTAATTACAAAGAAAAACTAATTAAATTTGTGTTGTGATGGAACCCTAATTGAAAATGATGTATATCTATATTCACAAAATTGTTGTAAATTTCTAATTTTGTAGGTGCATACAAACACAAAACAAGTAACTTATATTATATAATCACCAATAAACAAAAAAAATACAATACTAGTATATAATTAAAAAACAAAAGAAATGGATGTAATTGGCTGGGCATAAAAATAAATGGACCCCACAAAGTATAGTTTCCGGAATAAAAACCCAGCCTGTGTAAGAGCTGTGAAACTCACATTCATCTTCTTCTTCAATATCCCTCACCAGAGGAAGCAACAAAGCAAAACAATGAGTTCAATGATGGAAACTCTCCAGATTCGTAAACCTACTTCTCTTCCCGTTTCTTCTAAACACCCAAATCCCACCACCGACGATGAGCCTGGCCTCCTTCGACGTCGTCTCTCTTCTCTATCACTCAATCTCTCAAACCAACCAGCAGCAATAGCAGCTAGATTCCCGCGATCTAAATCTGTATCCGCCATGGGAGAACAAGCAGGAACCTCTGTGAAAGAATGGTGGGAATGGGGTTGGTCATGGATTCTCTCAAGGAAACCAATTTTCATTAGAGATCTTGAGCTTAACAATGAAGAAGCTAAATCAATTGGTTCTCAAAACAAAGGAAGTATAATGCACGTTTTCTTCAAACTCCGATCTCAGATCCGAAATCTCATTGGTCCTTCTTCATGTGATTCTCTTCCTCTTTCCTGCAAATACAAGCGTCAACGATAAGTGATTGATTCTCTCTTGCTGGCTTCAGATTTTGTGCTTTATCTCTTCTTGCATTGATCAATGGAGTATAAATGAATGTATAATATGTTCTTCTTTTTTCCGAATGTTGTATTTTGCTATGATTAATTTTCTTAGATTATAATCAATTTATTTGTTTTATAAGTGTGGCAGATGTATTTTTGTGTTTAATAACTATGCAACGATATAGAAAAACCGTTTTTCGTTTTAATCTTTTACGCGCCAATATGAAATTCGTTTATCTAGTGATAACCATCCTCGTAATAATCGATTATGGTGATAAATGATGATCATTAGGGTTCAAGAATTTGATTATGATAGTAATTTATATTGTTTCCAAATAATTAATAGTTCCTGGGTATTTATTGCTACAAAAACAATGAGAAAGTTCGGTTCCTTAGAACTGAGACGCGTGTGGCCGACATAACATTTGTCGGTGGAGCAATATCGTCGGTGGCATATTAATATTTATTTCTCTGTATATAAATTAAATATAATTTGTTCTCTTGAAATATACTGAAATAGCTCTTTAAAATTTTATAATTTCAGATAGCAAATGCGAAATATCCGTAGATTCCGTTGTGAAACTTGGATATAATTAACCAAACTCTGTAAAAAATCTAGTGAGTTTTAAACTCTGCAAAATCTATAGTTAAATAATGAGAATATTGTCTGTTAAAGGTTGCGGCGTTGCAAAGCATGTGAATATGAGAAGTACCAAAAAAAGAATAATTTATGTAAAAGATATAAAATGGTTTTGGTATATAATGTTCCAAATTACAGATTGTGGACAATGCATGATTGTTTGGAACAGCCTTGAGTTTTGGTTTTATTTGATACATATTACTTGGAAAAGCACCTCAATAACATGATTAAGACTTGCCATCTCATAATCTGATTATGTAGAATCTAGTTGTTTAATTATAGTCCGAGATGGATGAAGGGTCGTGATCGTCTAGAATGAGGAAGAGATTTCAAAAGTAAAATGCTTAGAAATCACACAATTTTTGTTTTCTCAAATACAAATACAAGAGTGAACAAAGTTGAACAATGGAAGATGATGAACAAAAGCTCACTAACTTCAACGATTAATGGCGATAATAAACAAACAAACAAACTTACAGACAACAAAGAGGTAAAGAAAAAACCTCCAAAAACTACGTGACGATTCATTACACAGTTTAAACATCAGCTCAAACTCTCAACAGCGATGAATCCAGTTTGGTCTTCTTTCTTCTTCTAATTGAATGTGGTGAGCATTGTGAGATTGTTGAATCCATGGAAAAGAACATCTTTTGCAGTCTCAATCTCTAAGTGTTTCTCATGCTAATGTTCAGACTATTTCTCATCGTTCTTCTCCCAATACCAGCATTTCCCTTCTGCATCATCTCCACAAACTCACCATAATCGATTTGTCCATCCTGTTTGGACCAACATAAAAAACAGAAACTTGTAATCAGCTGATGCCTAGACATTAGTCTAGAGAGGAATGTGGTACGGAGTTTTTAGAACTTACATTGTTTTTATCAACTTCTTTGATGATGTCTTCAAGGAGAACATCAGTCATACCATGTTCAACACAAGCGTGTTGCAGCTCATCGATTGTTATGTAACCACTTCCGTCTTTGTCAAAGTATTGAAACGCAGCAACAAGATGCTCTTCTCTATCAAGTTTGTTGAGATGAATCGTCGCTGCAATGAACTCACTGTAATCTATTGTTCCACTGTTGTTTACATCAGCCTGTCAATACAAGAGCTGACCGTTAAGAAGACACAGCAATACTTTATTGCCGGTGTATATAGCCAAATAAGATAGATTTTTACCGCCTCCATTAGATCATGAATCTCTGTGTCTTTCAAGGTTGATCCATATTTTCTTAGCCCAGCTTTGAGTTCATCAAATGTGATTGCACCGCTGTTATCAGTATCCATAGCTTGAAACATTTCTTTTAAACCAGCAATCTCTTCTTCTGAAAGGCTCTCAGCTATAACCTGATGACCCAAAAACAAAGACCAATGCACAGTTTCATGAGAAGTGATGCAGAGAGCCAGAGACCATAAAAAATATAGAAGGGTTTATGTAGAAACACACTCACTTTCAAAGCCATTTTCTTTAGTTTATTCATTGCAGAGAACTGCTTGAGACGAGACAGAACAGCCGGATCTAGTGGTCTATCTGGTGCAACACCGTTCTCGCAGATCCATGGATGACCTGAAAAAAGAGATTATAAAACACAAAGATATAAGTTTAATGCTGTATGCGTTTTGCTATAAGTAGCCATTTATCTGAATACATACGCAAAACTTGATGAGCAGTTAAACGTTCTGCAGGCTTGGAGCATAGCATTCTACGGATCAAGTCTTTAGCACTGTTAGATATCACAGGCCATGGGTCCGAGTCAAAGTCGATATATCCCTTCAACACAGCATCAAATATCCCTTGCTGGGTTTCTGATTCCAAAACAAGACACATTTCAGATGACTGCTACTGTCTAAAGGACTTAGAGACAGGCTTATGTGCCAAACGTCAATTACAATTTACCTGCCCAGAAAGGTGGGACTCCGCTTAGCAATATATACAGTATAACACCAGCAGTCCACACATCAGCTTCAGGCCCATAACGTTTGAGCAAAACCTCAGGAGCAACATAATATGGACTTCCAACAACATCAGTGAATATTTGACCTGAAAGTCACATGAAGATCAAAATAAAACAAATCAGAAGCAGCAGTCCAATAAGGAACAAACTACCCACATTTTACTCGAAAAAAGCAGGTTCTTCAGTTCCATAAGATTCTAACAGTCTAAGTAAACCAAACATGAACTTATAGCTTCAAGGGGTTTTACCTGGTTTGAAAAAGATAGATAGCCCAAAATCAATAGCCTTGAGGGAGAAATCATCATCCTTATTAACCAACAAGAAATTCTCAGGCTTCAAGTCTCTATGCATAACACCAAGCGAATGACATGCTTCAACAACCCCAACAATGATCTTAGTAAGCTCAGCCGCTTTCCTCTCACTGTAATGCCCTCTCTGAATAATCCTATCAAACAATTCACCTCCAGCACAAAGCTCCATCACAATGTGAACATATAAAGAATCCTCATAAGCTCCTTTTATCGTCACAATATTACTGTGACCAGCCAAATGGTGCATTATCTGAATCTCCCTTCTAACATCCTCAACGTCTTCTTTAGAGATCAATTTCCTCTTGGATATTGACTTACAAGCGTATTCAATACCTGTGGCAACTTCTGTACAGAGATAAGTTGTTCCAAATTGACCTTGTCCAAGCTTACGGCTAAGCGTATAAATATCACGAATGTTAGGTGTCTTATGACCAAGAACATAGTAAGCTTGATTGTCTGGGTTACGCCTCATGATTGGTTCACTTGAAGGAATAACAAGAGCTGGATTTTTCCTATCGTTGTTCTGGTTTTGAGCTTCTTTGGCTAATTCTTGAGCAATGATGGCTGCAGAATTGTTGGTCTGAGAGTGGTTAGAATTAGATCGTTCTGAAGAAACGTTAGTGGTAGAGTTTTTGGAGTTCTCTTCAGGCTTATTGTTATTGCCCTCGTAGAATTTTGCCTTGAAAGATCCACGGCATGAATTGCCCATGAAAATTACTAAATCCTAGTTTAAAAAAAGCAACTTTCACTTTCTGTTCTTCATCCAACGAACTGTTCATAGATAGTTTTGAAACACACTGTTTAAGAAACAAAACAAGTCAAAACCCTTAAAACCAGATCAAATCCAAGAAACTAAACCAGTAAAGTAACTAACTTTAACAATCACAAGTACGAAAGTAGCAAAACCCACATCAGTTCAAATAGTGAAATTAACAATTAAAAGGATAAAACACAAGAAATCTCTTCGAGTTTCGATGGATGTTTCCAGAAAAATCACAAAACAGAAAACGAATTAAAGCAAAGAAAAGGGAAAGAGGATCTAGTTTACCAGTACACAGAAGGGCGAAAGAGAAGACTGAAAGAATGGATTTTTAGGAATCTGACTTCAAAAAAAAAGGAGAAAGTAGATTTGGAAGACCAAAAGAAAGTCGAACACGAAGGGAAAGCTACGATATTTAATATTATTAAAAAGAAATATATTCGAGATTGAAGTAAAATAAAATAAAAATAGATAATTTGATTTTTGTCTGCAGAGATTGGTCGGATAAATTAGATTCGTTGGATGAGAATGTGATTGTTAAATTTTACGGCGGCGATTGTGCGAAGAAAGGTCTTATTAATTAGTGCTCACCAGCTCCACCTACGCGCTTTCCTCTCACCTCCTTCCCTTTCCATTTTTTTTTTTATAACAATTAGCTCGATAAACTCCGATCTATAACCTAAAATTCACTCATTTCTTAAGTTATCATAATACAGCGGATATAAATCGAACTCTGGTACCAAGTTATTAGCTGGTTCATCCTAACTACCAAAATGAGCAACTCGGCCACTTTCCATTATTTAATTATTCAATTTTTTTGGTCGAATATCCAAATATGTCTCGAAACTATTAAAAAAGTGAGATGTATTCGGTTCTTTGTCTCGACAAATTTGATCATGTGAGAAGTTTAACAATCTAATTTTTTCCTCCAAAATAACTCGAATATTAATTTCTCATGCTTGATTAAGTTGGTTAAATCGATTTAACCGATATTAGACCGGTGTTTCGTGAACGTATACTATAGCAAAACTTAATTTGTTTACTTTTTAACTTACATATATGCTTCAATATTCACTTAAAAAGTAAACGAACTACGTTTTGGTATGATATACGCTCACGAAACACCGGTCCAATATCAGTTAAATCGACTTAACCACACTCAAATCAATCGGAAGGAAAATTAATTTGAGTTATAGGAGAAATTAGATTGTTAAACTTCTCACATTATCAAATTTATCGAGATAAAGAATTAGGTACATTTAACGTTTTTTGATAGTTTCTATAGGAATCTGGGTCATCGACCTATTTGAAAAAAATTATTACTACATGTTTTATTTTATTTTATAAAGATTGTTATTACAAGTTTACACAACTAGGATATAGGAGACAACATCAAAGTTAACTATATAAGAGGTAAGCACGATTGATCCAAACTGCGTCGTTTTATGATAACAGGTAAGTAAAGATGCAGTTATACTAATTGGAGAAAGCTACGTGAAGCCGACATTCATTCATTCAATTTTGCTAACAAAACAAAAGTAAACACTTCAGTTTAGACTTTGTCATAAAATAAAGAAATGTAAAAAAATAAATATATATTATGACGTCACTGAGTAGCATGACGTGAGATATTGACTTTTTAATATGAGATTGAGAGATTGACTTCCTCATGATGGGCTTTTATCAATAATGTAAAATTTTCAAGTCTTGTAAATGGGCTTTTCATCAATCAAAGAAGAATCTTCATATATACAAAACATTCAATCGAATTTTGATTTAAAACATTCGTATTAATAATCATAAGACTTTATCAGATTTGACACCTCTACCAAAACAAGAACACGAATTCTTTACTTCTGCTTAATAATTATTATTTTTCCTTCCAAATATTTTATTAGATGTTGTCATAAAATGAAAAATATCTTAAAGTTATTTACAAAATTTAGAGACGCAACGATGAATTAATTGTTGATGTGGACAGGAATCATATAGATTCCATTCCAGATACGAATAACTTTTGAGAGTTTATAAAAAAGAGTCTATTGTGTAAATCATATGACGTGTACTCTAAGCTTCCATATGTTCACAATTCACTAATGGTAACATTTGTGGCCAAAATCACCAAAATTTTAACAACGACGTTTAACAAATACATCTCTTGGTTTTTACTTTTTACATATCAAATTTGATGAATTATGAGAGTATCGCATAGAATATTTGTTTATGCCTTCTGTTTCTTCACTCTTGATCTGTAAAAAAAAAAATAGTGAAGTGAAGAAATAAATTATTCATTTGATTGTAACATTCGAATACGACGCTATAAGCTAAAGTTAAAGTGTTTTAAAGTGTCTAATTCTGTGTGGACTATATTCTCCATTATTGATTATTTTTTTCTTTCATGATTAATTATGTAAAAGTTGAAATGATTTGAAGATGCTTTACAATAAACTAAAGTTTACTCGACCAATAAGCTTTATTTCGAAAACTCAACTCCTGCTTACATATATAATTAGATATTTATCTCGAGTTTCTTTGTATAGCACACATATGTATGTTTCATACGTGGAGTTTTTAATACCTTTTCCATGTAACTATTTCGGGGAAAATCAACCTTTTTTTTCAAACATACCGACAACAAACTCATTAGATTGAAGAAATTACATAAAAAGCCAAATTTTATATCTTTTTACCCAAATAAACCCTAATTAAAATTTTTTACCTTTGCAAATAAACCCTAATTAAATTTTTTTACCTTTACTTAACAAGTGCCAAGATGGTAAGTCCAAATTTATATCCTTTCACCCCAAAATAAAGCTTAATTTATAAATTTTTGACCTTTACCTAAGGATTACCAAGATGGTGAAAAGAAGAACATTAAAGGTAACTTGAAATTCATAAAATTTGATGGGTGAATGAATGATAAAATTCGTGGACCCAAATCATAAGAGATAGCAAATTTATTACTAGTACTAGATTATTATAATTGGCGTGAATTCTCTGAAAGTTTCTGTACGCGAACACGAGAGAGAGAGAAGAGAGTTCAATACGTGGTTTGAGAGGACAGGAGCAAAGAGGCAGGTGTCATCAATCCCATAGGCTCTGTCTGGTTACAAAGTCCTTTCCCCAATAAATATATATAAAGTTTGATTTTTATTCCTACTGTTAATTCGACATCTAGCTTTCGTTTTCTTTTTGATTTAACCAAAAGGAAATACAAAAAAATATGCTTTTTGATTGCTTAGTGACGCCATTGAAGCGGCTCACTGATAGTGGCTTATTCTGCCTCCAAATTCAAGTTGTAAACCCTAGTTTTCTTATCTCTCTCTCTATATATCATATTCTCTCTCCTACTTTCTTGCTTTTTCTTCGCTTTCTTCTACTTAAAGAAAGATAACAAAAAGCAGTCAAATTTTAGTCTTGGTTTTGATTTTGACTCCTTGGGTTTTACCTCTGTTTTTCCCAGCACTTCCTTTGGGTCTGTATCGTTTACGTCACTTTGGTTTGTTTGTTATAGTCTTAGGTCATGTTTTTTGGTGTTATCTTTCTGTTTTTATCTTAGCTCACCAGTGAAGTGTGTCTAATTTGATTTCCAGGTGGGTTTTGCCTCACTCGTCGTTGATCAGTGACTGAATTTTGCGAAATTCGCTTCAGATTTCTTGAAAAATATCAGACGAATTATGAGTGGAGCTGTGCTTGTTGCTGTTGCTGCTGCTATTGGCAACTTATTACAAGGATGGGATAACGCAACCATTGCAGGTGACTGAGTTGTTGCGTTCTCTATGAATTTATGATCGAAAAAAGAAAGGATTTTTATGATTAATAGATATGATTTTACAGATCCCGTTTAATCTCTTTTGCTTATGTGATGAAAATTTAAACTTTCATTGGACCCTCTGCAGGAGCTGTGTTGTACATTAAAAAGGAGTTTAATTTAGAGAGTAATCCATCAGTGGAAGGGCTAATTGTGGCGATGTCACTTATTGGTGCTACTATAATTACAACATGCTCTGGAGGCGTTGCTGATTGGCTTGGTCGCCGTCCGATGCTTATATTGTCATCAATTCTCTATTTTATTGGTTCTCTAGTAATGCTATGGTCTCCAAACGTTTATGTGTTGCTCTTGGGAAGGTTGTTAGATGGTTTTGGGGTTGGTATTGTGGTCACACTTGTTCCTATTTATATATCGGAGACTGCACCTCCTGAGATAAGGGGGCTGTTGAATACGCTTCCGCAGTTTACTGGCTCTGGAGGAATGTTCATATCTTACTGTATGGTGTTTGGAATGTCGTTGATGCCATCTCCTAGCTGGAGATTGATGCTTGGTGTCCTTTTTATCCCTTCCCTTGTCTTTTTCTTCCTCACAGTCTTCTTCTTGCCTGAGTCCCCAAGGTGGCTCGTAAGCAAAGGTAGAATGCTTGAAGCAAAGCACGTACTGCAGAGACTTCGTGGTCGGGAAGATGTGTCTGGTTAGTCTTATGTCAATGAAGAATCTATTTCTTTTTCTTTCTATTGAATGTTTTTATGTGGCAATGAATAGGTGAGATGGCTCTGTTGGTTGAGGGTCTTGGAATTGGAGGTGAAACAACCATAGAGGAATATATAATCGGTCCTGGGGATGAAGCCGGTGATGATCAAGATATAGCTGTGGATAAAGATCAAATTAAATTGTATGGTGCAGAGGAAGGGCTGAGTTGGGTTGCTAGGCCAGTTAAAGGAGGAAGTACTGTGAGTATATTGTCTCGCCATGGAAGTACAATGAGCAGGAGGCAAGGGTCATTGATTGATCCTCTTGTCACACTCTTTGGGAGCGTTCACGAGAAGATGCCAGACACTGGAAGCATGAGGAGTGCCTTGTTCCCACATTTTGGGAGTATGTTCAGTGTGGGAGGCAATCAACCGAGAAATGAGGACTGGGATGAAGAGAATCTTGTTGGAGAAGGTGAGGATTATCCATCGGACCATGGAGAAGATTTTGATGATGATCTACATTCTCCGTTGATCTCGCGTCAAACGACAAGCATGGAGAAAGACATGCCTCACACTGCTCATGGAACTCTTTCTACCTTTAGACATGGAAGTCAAGTTCAGGGAGCTCAAGGGGAAGGAACGGGTAGTTTGGGGATTGGAGGGGGATGGCAAGTGGCATGGAAATGGACTGAAAGAGAAGATGAATTGGGACAGAAAGAAGGCGGATTTAAGCGGATATACTTGCATCAAGAAGGTTTCCCGGGATCTCGACGTGGCTCAATTGTTTCATTGCCTGGAGGTGATGGAACCGGGGAGCCAGAGTATGTACAAGCGTCTGCTTTAGTTAGCCAACCAGCTCTTTATTCCAAAGACCTTCTTAAAGAACATACAGTTGGTCCTGCTATGGTACATCCATCCGAAACAGCTAAGGGGTCAATTTGGCATGATCTTCATGATCCTGGAGTCAAACGTGCGTTACTTGTAGGAGTTGGACTTCAAATACTTCAGCAGGTAATCTAGATAAAGACATCAAGATTAGTGAATCACAGAAGAATATTTGTGCTATATGGTAATGTTATGTTTTCCTGCTTACTCTTGGAAAATGCAGTTCTCAGGCATCAACGGAGTTCTTTACTACACACCTCAAATCCTAGAGCAGGCAGGTGTTGGGATTCTACTATCTAACATGGGGATTAGTTCTTCTTCAGCATCCTTACTTATAAGTGCATTGACAACTTTTGTGATGTTGCCTGCAATAGCTGTTGCAATGAGGCTCATGGATCTCTCTGGTCGAAGGTAATTAAAACTTAAAACTTCTTTTGTTCTTGATACATAATAATTCACAATGAGAAGAAACAAGCTAAAGTGCATCATGAAATAGTTTTTTTTTCTTTCTTGTAGGACATTGCTTCTCACCACGATACCAATCTTGATAGCATCTCTATTGGTCTTAGTAATATCAAACCTAGTTCACATGAACAGCATTGTGCACGCGGTCTTATCAACAGTAAGCGTTGTACTTTACTTCTGTTTCTTCGTGATGGGATTCGGTCCTGCTCCAAACATCCTATGTTCAGAGATCTTTCCAACTCGGGTCCGTGGAATCTGTATCGCCATTTGCGCTCTTACCTTCTGGATCTGTGACATTATTGTCACTTACAGTCTCCCTGTGCTGCTCAAATCCATTGGACTTGCAGGTGTATTTGGAATGTACGCAGTGGTCTGTTGCATCTCTTGGGTCTTTGTGTTCCTTAAAGTCCCGGAAACTAAAGGCATGCCACTTGAAGTCATCACTGAGTTCTTCTCTGTTGGAGCTAGACAAGCTGAAGCTGCTAAAATGGACTGAGAAACTAAAATACTTGAGACCAAGTTTGTGTAATGTTTCCATGTTCATGTGGATTTGTTGTTGTCTTTCTACTTTGTGCAGTAATAATATTCCTCATATAGGGAGAAAAAAAAGAGTTTCAGACTTTCGATTACGAACCTTTTTAATATCATTACCATTTGCAAAATCCGTAGAACAACCGGAAGATGATAAAAGGGATTCCATGTTATTCCACCTGCAAGATTATGATACAGCTTTGTATTACAATTTTTTTCTTTTCTTTTTGTGTTAAATATGTTTAGTATTCTATTATTCTTCAACCAAAATCTGCATCTACGATTTGTGTGATGTATTGTCTACATTTCTTCATTGCAACATCTTTGTTTGTCTTGAAGAAGACGGCTTGAGTGATGACGGATCTGTCACATTGGTCTAGAAGAATTTACAGAAAAATCATTGTTTCGTTTACGTTTCAACCTCCTCTTGGATTCATCTTCTTTTTCATCAAAATAAGCTAGAAATGTCTGCAATGTTTTAGAACGCGAAGTTTCTGGTGAAGGAACTACAGCTTCTTCCTCAGGCTCACTGTGGCGGTAAAAGTCGCGGACTATCTTGATGAAGTAGATGAAGAGAGCGGTAAAACAAGCAATCCCACATAGAAGGAACAATCCCCAGAAGCTACGCAGTTTAAGCTGTTCTGAATCCTCCTCTGACTCTGAACCATCCAGGTTACTGCAGTTGGATCTTGAAAGCCACTTGTCATGGATCTTTTGAAGCTGGCCGGTTTCTGATAGACCTAAGATCGCGGTTGACATGTCAATTGCTAACGGAGAGTCTCTCGGGAATGCCTTTAATGAAGATGATCAAGATTAATGTTCAAACAAGCCAAATATAGAAAGAAAGAGAGAGTTGATTCAAGGGTACTCTACTCACAAATCCCCAGCCGCTTCTGGTGAATTCTTGGCCTCTAATGGCAAATCCGCAGAACTCAGAGAGAAAAAGATCAATGTAAGGGCGTTCATCGACAATTGCAGCAACAGTTCCGTTTTGAAGAGCTGTAGCGTATTCTTTTGGAGAAGCTAGTGGTACAAGTCGGGATTTGGCAATGTTAAGCTCATCAATCATGTAGTTTTCTGCATAAGAACCTACCTGATACCCAACACGTCCGCTGCTGCTGATGAGTGTGTCTACTCCTTTGATCGGTGAGTTGAGCTGTTGCACTGTAAGAATTGATGTAAGACTTGCTGTGTAGCTTGACGTTATGATCAGTACTACAAAAAGCCAGATCAGCAACACAAGACGACCAAGTGTGCTCACAGTATTCTCTCCTGCAAGTTTAGTTGCATAAAGATGTTGGATTTATCATCGCATGTATTTTGTAGTAACTTAGCTGCAGTTTGGAGATTTAACTTACTGTGGGAGAAAAACATTGTTGAGAAGCTGAACCTGCATAAATTAAATCAGTGTGTGAGGTCTTTAGATATGCTACTAATAGAGTTCAGCTTCAGTGATTGTTTACTAACCAGAGAATTGTAACAAGCTGTTTCCTTTGAGGTCCACGAAACTCATCATTGATTCTATGTTCAAGAATCCATATTACTGATCCAACGATGAGGAAAAAAGCTGCTGTAACAGCCCACATTGGAGGTGTAAAAGGGCGTAAGAACGCCCATGGAGTATCATTTAGCTTTGTGACAGGAGCAACCACGACAAGCCCTGATTCTATGTATGGCTGAGTGAAATCCACAATCCTTGTTCGTCTTGTAACAATAGCTATGTCTCCTACAACAGCATCAAATACCTGAAAGCAAAACTGAACAACTTACAACAGTTTCAACAATGCTTTGTAAAAAAAAAGTGACATTTCCTAGATTCTTTTACTCACCCCGGTATTGACATTGTTAACAAATTCATTGAAGTTGGGGTTCTTGAGACCGTCTCCAAACAGGATAAACTCATGAGGAACCGGATAAGGAATCAGTTTTACTGCAGCTTCAAAGATATCAACGGCATACCCGTGCACTTTGTTGCTTCCATTCACCCTTGACACAAACTCCTTGAAGCTGGCTCTATCAGGTACACCGATTCTCAATCTTCTCCCGTTGTTAGGAAAAACCCATCCACGTGGTGTCACAGAAGTCCCCCCAGGCCAAGTCACATTGTTCAGATGTTGGTTTGAGCTTGAATGGTTTGAAAGCTTCCCATATAGTGATTCTGGAGCTAAAATAGAGAGCCCAGAATGGTTAGACCAATACCCTATCTGCCTCAACCTGTCATCAACCACGTTTATAATGTCATACGAAGGCTGAACCATTGATCTATCAGGAAGAAACTGTATTGGACCTGTGACACCAGACATCTTTGTATTCATTATATTATCAAGAAACTGTGACCCTTGATCAAATATGCTCAATGCAGCTAAATTCAGTGTCCCTCCTCGGGTCATACTAGTTAACTTCGGGTCGCTAGAGAAGGAAATGGTCGCTCCACTATCCAGAAGTTTCTTAACAGCTCGAGCAATGATCCAGACAGTATCATAAGCATAGAGTCCATAAACATTTAACCCCACAGTCCCATTACTCAACTTGTTCCACCGTGCCACAAAATCTCTTTTCTTTTTTGTATTTGGGGTGTGAATCCGAAGAGTGACCACTCCTCTAAGAGATTCAGCATTCTTGGGAGGTAATGGATTAACTGAATCTAACAGAGAAGTCAACCAAGTTGTAGCTATCCAAACATAGCCTTTCTCCATCATGCCAAGCTTCTGAGCTTCCTCAAAGATCATCCCACCAGTTTTAGGGAAAGTGTTCACAATGATTACTCGAGATTCCATCCCTTGAATGATCAACTCATCTATGATCACACGAGAACTCTTAATCACAGCATCCAGAGGAAGCACGGCCTTGTATGAAATCTTGCTGCGCCTTCCTTCAAGCTCATCGCCTAAGGATGTTATACCATTTCTACTGTTGTCATCGTCGTTGTACAATGCAATAACATCTGACCAACCATAATAAGTTATCATTTCCGCAATGGCACGCATCAGAAAGAGATCGTTAGGTGCTGTTTGGACAAAGAACGGGAACTGGAGCGGTGAGAGGCTAGGGTCTAGAGCTGTGAATGACAACATAGGCACATTAAGCTCATTTGCAAGATGAGACAGTATATGAGCCATTATTGATGTCTGAGGACCAATTATAGCCACAGCATTAGTCTCCATGAATTGCAATGCTGTTATATGAAATCAACACAAGGATAAGTAAAAAGTTTAATTTCAAAAAAGAATAAATTTTTCTTAAAGTAAGATGATTTCTTCACCTCCCATGATGCTGAGGAATCCATTGCGCTTGGCATTATTCATTATTATGCGCAGTTTTGATCCACGGAGGAAGCTAGAATCGGAATTTACATCGTCCTCTGCAGCTTTCATGGCAATATTTGAAACATCACCTTGTAAAGTGCCTAAACTGAAGATAGCTCCAACATTAATATTTTTAGGCCTTGAAGCTCCCCCTGAAATGATCCCATCACCATTAAGAACAATGAAGCTCGAAAGAACCAAAACCCAAAACATTGCTTTGGCTTAATCAGTTCCTGAAACACCAAGTTTGTTAAACAAAAGAACAATTAGACAATACTTTGAGAAAAAAAATCTCAAAAGTACTTAGAATCACACTAGTCACAAAGTGAGAGATTGACATAAAATGAGAAAGCTAGAAACTGGGTTATCTGTTGTCACAGAAAAGAGTAAAATGAGAAAGCTAGAAACTTCTAATGAAACAAAAGAATATGAAATCTAAGCAAAGAAAGTAACTTTCATCAGAACTGATAAAGTGTCACGAGGATTAAACCCTTACCGCAAACATAGAGAGAAGAACGCTTGGCGAGGAAATTAGTAGCAGAGATGCCAAAACCCAAACAAAATCATCCTTCTAAAAAAGCATATTCGTCAGATACAAAAAAAAAAATCTATCTGAAGGAACAAGCAAGAGAGTTTACATAAAAGAAACCAAAAAAGGAAGAACAAGTGGGTCTTCAACCCAAAAAAAAGGAGGTAAATTGATAAAAGTAAAATCGTGGGTATGTTTGAAAATTTAGGAAAGTGTCGAGCTTTTTGGTGGGATTTGATTACTTCCTGTCAGAATGCATGGAATATAAACATTTACAGGCTGAAAAAGGGTTAAAGAAGAAAATTTTAAAGACTAACAATGATTGTCAATATCGATAATTAGCCATTAACGAGTGAAAATGTGAAACTCAAAAGCTCTAAGAAGGAAAAAAATGACTTTTTGTTTTGTTTTGCAACTTGACGAAGTGACTTTTTTGTTCCCTCCCAGCCAGAAAATGATGAAGAAGATGAGAATTTGAGAATTACTATTTAAATAAATATCTATAACTATTTAAAAACTATATAGTCTATGATCTTTTATTGGCTATTGAAATCATTGACTAACATTGGAATTATCTTTGTAGGATCATTATTTTTTGCGTCATTGAGTTGTATGATTATACTTTTGATTATTGAAAAAATTATATTAAAAACTTGTATTTTTTAAGTCTCTCTATTTTAATTTGTACCATGATCCAATGTCACTGTTTTCTTTAATTTTTTATCTGGAAAGTGATATTACTTTATTTGAGGTCCTTAATACGACAATCAACAAAGTCTAAAATATATGGAATATCTTTGGGGTTGAGGAATTTTCACATTTAAAACATCTTTCACTGTTCCACATTTCTCCAAACATGTTAGGTTACTTACTTTTGGACTTTTCTTTTATGCTTAGACAAACTTAAGCCTTGTTTCCAAATAAAGAAGACAAATTTTACACCATAAGTAATTTTGTTACATCATTACTAAAAATCCAAGGTAAATAAAAACCTAACGAACAAATCATAATCACTTGTCCAATATCAATTGAGTGGGGATTTTTCTTCTTTTTAATTGTTGTTCTGTGGAAGCTCCACCAAAATCTGGTAATGGAAGTTAAAAATCCACTCAAAATCTTTACTTTTCCAGTGCTCTGAAGAACATAATTTGCTCCTGTCATCATCTACCTGTTAACATCCATTGCCAGAGTTCACGTTCAATGGCAAGATCGTCTTAAAACTACTAATGGAGAAGAGAAATTCACAAGTGACTTTGATGATGATGATGATGATGGTGACTCCATTGATGTAGATCATGATTACTCTTTTGATGGAGAAGAGAAAGTCATATATGAATATGTCTTCAACTACTACTACGAATTGTTGTATTTTCAGTGAAAAGAAGATTATACAGAGGACTAGAGAGAAATTGGGCTCGAGTATTATAAGGCCCATTAGAGATAGAGTTGGGCCCTCAATGAAAGGAAGATTATACAAAGGACTAGAGAGAAAATGGGCTTGAGTATCATAAGGCCCATTAGAGATAAAGTTAGGCCGACCAATGAAAACGTGGTTTCTAACTGCAATGAGATGAGTGATGACTCTTCCTGACACAGTAAACCGCTCTGTTCCTCAACTGAAGTTAACTGTCTCCCTGTTCCTCCATAACTTTATCCTCACGTAACTGTTTTCTCCTTCTACTTAAGCAACTCTTTCTCTAACTTCGATTCTTTTTCTTTTCCCTTTTCCTCCATCGATCGAAATGACCAACAATAGTTCTGGTTATGATCCCAATTTTCACATCACACTTCATCCTTCAAACGCAATCAACACTAATCCAAATCTCCAATTTGCTTTATCTCCAAGATACGAACACGGTCCCAAGAAGAAACGAACCAAAACCGTTGCGTTATCCTCTAGTTCTTCACCAAAATCCATATCAAAACCAAAATACACCAAAAAACCAGACCCAAATGCTCCCAAAATCACACGTCCATGTACCGAATGTGGAAGAAAATTTTGGTCTCTGAAAGCTCTCTTTGGTCACATGAGATGTCACCCTGAGCGTCAATGGCGTGGAATCAATCCTCCTCCTAATCACCGTAACCCTACTGCTTCTTCATCAAAACAACAAAACCAGAGATCACCAAATTGGGTCTCATTTATGTCTGAAGAAGATCATGAAGTCGCTTCTTGTCTCTTAATGCTTTCTAATAGCACACCATCATCGTTTAGTGAACGGTTCGAGTGTGGAGTATGTAAGAAAGTGTTTGGATCACATCAAGCTTTAGGAGGACACAGAGCAAGTCATAAAAACGTTAAAGGTTGTTTCGCAATCACAAACGTAACCGATGATGGTCCTTTAACGGTTACTACAACTACTGATTACGATCATCAAGGCAAGATCTTTACATTTTCAGGACATCATAAGTGCACTATCTGCTTTAGAGTGTTCTCTAGTGGTCAAGCTTTAGGAGGTCACATGAGATGTCATTGGGAAAAGGAAGAAGAACCCATGATCGGTGGTGCTTTTGATCTTAATGTTCCTTCAACAACACAAGATCTTTCTACTACTTATAACACATCAGGATGTTCCTTAGATCTTACTCTTAGGTTAGGAATTTAATTAGTATATATATATATATATATATATATATATATATATATAATATCTATAGTTATAACAAATGTTTTCTGCTAATAGGTTAATGTATGTGACTTGATAATTTGTATAATGTATTTAGGATATTGGTGAATTCTTCTATCTGTATTGCTAATTAATAAAGTAAACTGTTAATTTTTTTCTGCTCTAATAATCTATTGATTTTCTGGTCCACATTAATTTGTATATATAGCATTCTATATATTAAACAAGAGAATTGACATAAAAAATAAAGAACTCTTAATTGCAAAAAGTGGTCCAAATTCTTTTAAAAAAAAAAAGCGATAAAAAATTCACTAATACCACCGCTAGCCTTTGATATTTGGTTCTTTGGTTTGTTTCGGATTGATTTTTTCAGTTTTCTATTTGTTCGTTTTTAGAAATATGGTACCCGTATAAATATCGAGTACTGTTTGGTTTGGTTTACAAATTTTCATTGTAAACCACTTGTTTTCTTGTACTGAAATAAGACCCCTATATAATTGCGAAAATTGATCAAAAACTCACCAATACCACCACGATCTCCAAGACTCCAAACCATCTAGTTTCATTATTTTTAATCTTTGACATTTCATCATGGATTAGATCTTAATCCGCTCAAGAATCTTAGTGTTGCTAATATCTAAAAAAACCTTGTTTTCACCAGCTAGCTTTGAGATAGATATAAATTTATAAAATAAGACTGAATCTAAAGAATAACTAATCTTAAGATTCAGATGCATTATAGGTAAACACGCGGAACTACTAACAACGTGCACGAACCCTAATCCGAGACAGTTTCCAATTAAACTTCTCTCGAATCTATTAAACAATAAATTCACAAATTGTCCTTCAAACATCAAACTAGTGCGAACACACAACCTTCTCGAATATTCATTTAACTACTAACTCTTTTTTAATAATTATTATCGTTTTTGGTGATCCAATTGACATTGTTAGTGTATAAATTCATCAAAACAACATGAAGAATCTTCTTCTGATAATGTAAAACCAAAATCTATTTTCGTATATATCAAAGATCGTAGGTTTTTGAATAATTCTACGGGCACGTGTAAAACACACGCGCGTGAGAAATTATGCTGTAAAGTTGTTCACGTACATTGAGATTCATTTTCATGTAAGTCTACATCTGCAACATGTTGACAAAAAACAAATATATTGCATCAAAACTATATGTTATATGTTTATTGATTTGATTTATTTATATATTAATTTGTTTATAAATGGTTAGATATGAAAGGCTTACGTAAGCTGAAGTTGACCTATTTATCTCCCCACACGTTCTTTACATCTTTAATTAGCACTCAATCTCATAAATAATTTTTTTTTTCTTTTTTTCCAACATGCTCAAATATAGTTATCAAAAATGTCATGCAATGAATATATCTATGATTTTTTTGGGTTAATATTTCCGAAATAATGTTAATGATTGGAAAATTTAATTTATTACTCGTAATAAGCTAATATTTTAAACAAAAAAGCAATCACTATATTTTTTGGAAAGTTTAACTACAACTTGAATATTAGTATTATATGATAAACATTCACTGAATTAACGTAAAAAGAAATGGTCATATATTCCAACAAATATAAATTTATGAATTTTGACGATTCCTGATTGCTGATGTTTGCGATACGATGTTGTTTCTATATTAATATACATAGACAAAACAGGAATACAAAAATAAGTTCATTACATTTTTAGTTGAATAACCACTATCTTGTTAATGTAAATTGTAACTTATTTATCAAATTTAGATCCCCAATTGAAAAATAATAAAGGTAATATTAGAAACCAGTCAGTTAAACTATATATATATATATATGTAATTATAGTAGCTAAATTTAATTATGTGGGAAGCACGTCATCGTGATTCTTTTAAGAGAAAAAAACATACATATATATATATATATATAACTATTCATATACATATATTGCATCATAGATAATTATACTAATCAAATACATATTAAGTGGATTCTTGAGCAGGATTAAATTATGTTTAAATCCAGGCTTTACACCTAATCAAACTATTATTTCTAAAACCAAAGTAGCAAATTGATAGTATATAACAATTATCTCATATAACTTCTAGTGATGATACCGCAATGGGTGGCGACAAAATAATAATATTAAACACTTAACTTTCATTAAAAAATCATTAATCTGGATGACCTCAGCTTCCATTATCGCAGGCTTTGTTTAAGAATAATATTATTATAATAAAGTAGAAATAATTAGTAAAGTAGTAGTTTCTTACTAATTCATATTTTGTCTTAGGATTTAATTAGCACCACTTGCTAATTATTCTAAACAAATTTTGCAAGTACATACACGTATACATTTATACAATCATGCTTTTGATATTTGTTAGTCTTTGAATTGCTCTAATTAAGTCTAATTAATAAGGAGGTTTAAGGAGTGAAATAATTGTTTCCAAAAAAGCGACATGTGTAGGGTCTGCCGGATTCAGACAAAGAATTTTAGTGATGAAAATTTCGTGTAATATTTTATAATAAATTAAAGATATTTCGTGCACGACAATAAATTTCGTATAATTAGAGAATCAGATAAAAACAAAAAATGTTGAATACAATAAATCTGATAAGTTATCATAAACACTAGGATTCCAACAGAGTATTATGAAAACATAATGGAGATTAATTAAAGTAAAGATGATTATTAGAGAAACGATTAGTTTAGTTTAGTGTATGGACGCGGCGAGTCGGTGATCGGACGATGAAGAAGGGACGATGACTCCTCAGATCACTGAGAGCCGTTTGATCCTTACTTTTTGGAACAAAGTTGGCTTAACCCATCTTTAGATTTAAAGCCTGACCCTTTGGAATATTAATTTAGTTTAGTCTTTAATTATCCTCTAATTTAATGTTTTGTACTCTTTTTAGATTTGATTAATTGAGATTAACATGTGTTTTAGATTGGATTGGATGATGGATTTTTTCGTATGTAGCTGGACTTTGGATCAACAACTTCATCAATCTTGATATTTCGATGTTCATGTTGCTAATAATTAAAATGTAATACTTTTAAATAAAATGGACTCAGTCACTAAAATTCTTGAATGAATGATGATAGCGTTTTCTCCTATACATATCTTAAATTCACCTTTTAAAATCTCAAATAATATTATATAAAAATTAGGCAATTCAAAGAAATTAAATTTTGGTGGGAAAGATAGTAGAAGTGGACTTAACCACTTGATCATCAAAGGTTAGCGTTTAAATTATTGATTAATACAATTATTTACATATATTTTGTATATGTCTTATTTTACATACATATTAATGTAAGTACAAAATGCACTTATTAATTGTAGCATATTGCATAGTTCTGATCAATATTAAATTATTATTAAACATAGAATTTAATGAACAGCTCCTCTTTTGTATTTGTCCGACCTACATTGCCAAACTTTTAAAATATTTGTATTTGTGATTCTTATATTTTATTTGTGGAATGAAATGGTATTTTTTATAAATCAGTTAAATAACATTTCAAAATACTGCTTAAGATTCACTCTTGCTTACAAAATGTTCTCCAAATCCGATTCTCTCTATTTTGATGTTCCATATTTCAGAAAATATTATTCATATTTTAATCTGAATAACTCAAAATATGAGATGTAAACTTAGTTTTCTTAGTGTTCATAACCACATTTTTACACTAATTACGGTTTTTCAATATAATTTTTATGATGATTTTAAACTTCTGAACCTAAACAAATATAATACATTAATAACATTAACAACAAAAAAACTAAAACATTAATAAAATCAGAATCACTGTGTAATTAATTTGTCTATCCTAATGAAATTGAACTAAGGCCTCCTAAGTGTCTACTTATTGGATTTCATGCATATTTGTAAATTATACTTGAAAATTCCAAATGTGAGAGTTTTTCAAGTATAATTTTGAATATTATGGACTGATTGGTAAGAGTTGTAGTTTTGAGTTTTTTGATGTAAGATTTTGGATGTAGGTTTTTTGGCTGTAGATTTTTTTGCTGTAGAAATTTATGACTGTAGATATTTTTGTTGTAAGAATTTATTTTTGTAAAATTCATAAATTTTAACTCTACGTTTTGGCTTTTCACAGCCAAAAATATTCTATAAATAAATTATTGGCTTTCTAGAGAAACAAAAGCAAAAAATTAAACCTAGAGCATGATTGATTTAATTTCAATGTTATGTGAAAAAATTAATTTACTAGAGCAATGAAAGAAGTTACCAATCACACCTTATATCAATCTAAATATGAGGTTATTATAACCTTCATATATTTATATTAATTATATTGAATCATTTGAATTGAATCCAATATAATATCATGTATAAAATATATTGTAAAAAATCTAAGTTATACTATAAAGAATCAAAACACATGATTTTTAGTATAAAAATATAAACAAAGAAAATAACCTTAAATCATTGATGGGATAACTAAATAAATACATTTCACATTTAACTACCAACATAGGAACATATGATAAATAACTATATATGTGATTAACTATATCAGCAACAAAAACCTTTTTTATCATTATAAATTTATAATCGTTTTGTATCATTGGTCAAGTATCTCAATAACATTTGTTGATAAAACTTCAATAAATAAAGTAACTTCTAAATAATTATATTTTTTTATTTATAGTCATCATAAAAAAAATGGAAAGTACGTATCATTGTAAGTTTAAAAGTGTGAACTTTATCATAAGACAACACTTCAATCAGCTAGTGAACGAATCATTGTATAATTCGAAAAAAAAAATTATTTCGGTCTCTACTTTCATGAGTCGGCCTCACATGGACGCCATTAGAAAGCATGGAATAAGCTTTCAGAAAGCTTTAAAGTTTCCAATTTCAATGAATATATTTAACATTGTTTAAACCCTTCTTCGTACTGAATTCAATACAAATCTGTATCTTATTGAAGATGAGTAACTATTGGCTAACTATTTTAATATGCATCCTTATATCATTCTATATATATATATATATATATAACGTAGAAGTGCTTTAGTCAAATGGTTAAATATCCACTTATACGACATTCTTTATCTGAGTTTGATTTTAAAAAATTGTGTTGTTCCACATAACATTTTAAGAGTTTTGGATAAATTTTAAACATGAATCTGATCTTGCTGATCTAACCGTTCAGAAAATACGGAATCAAGAATGATGAATAATGAGCAATAATTAATACAAATGGCAGCTATGAAAAATTCAAACTTTTAACAACAATCATTCAAACAATTTTTTAAAAATTAAGTTAACAACTAGGGCTGAGGTCAGAAAGGGATTATTGTTTTTATGAAAAATATAAGAAAGAATCTTGAAGGTCAAATGAATAAATGAAACCTGTTCAATATCTCAGACATTGTCTTGTGTAAGAATCTTTCTCCCTCTTCCATTGATACAGATCAAAATTAACCAATAGAACAGAACAAACTACACATGCTTACGTAATCAATAATTAATTATATCTCTTTTAATTAATATTATTCAATTTTTGGACAAGGCTTAAAAGAATCTCAAACAAATAGGCCAAACACATCACCAACTACATCATTAAGACAACAACAAACATCTCAACTCTTAAAAACCACAACTTCAACTCTCAATTTTCCTTTTCTTCTTCTCATCTTTTGCAGAAGAAATCAGAGAACCAAAAAGATCTGTTTTCTTCTTCTTTTTTGTAAGTTTTTTTTTATGGAAGTGTGAATATTAGAACAGTGAACAGAGCTAATTGGAGGGTAACAAATTGGGTCCACTTTGTTCTTGGGAAAGATTCTGCACGCCCACATGGTGAGATTAAAATAGACTAATATTACCCTTCTTCATCACCTACTTGTGTCCAGAAAAGAGAGAGAGAAAAAAGAAGTGGTGATGATAATTTCATCTATGTGACCAAAAGAAAATTTTTCTCAGCTTTTTCTATCTTTTCTTTCAGAATCTTTTCATCATTTATGTGTTTGTGTACTAATAAACAGACACCAAATAACTGAAAACAGAGCAACTTAAATCTTTTGTTTTCTGTTTGTTAAACTTACTTCTTCTGAGTGTTTAAAACCCAAAAGTCAAATTTTTATTTTATTTTCTGAAATTCTCTCTACTTGCTCAAGGAATCTTGATAAAGTAAGTAACTTTTTTATATGGGTTTTGTAGTTACTAACTATTTCTGGGCTTGTTTTGATCTTTGGATACTTGTGTTATGGAGCATCATAAGAATTTTTTGTTCTTTGGAAGCCGATGTCATGAAACATCAGATTCTTAATTTATGATTCCATTTATCTTCTTCTTCTTCTGTGTGGCATTTATTGCCTGCTTGAAGTTTCTTTGAATTGTCTTTTAAGGGCTCAATAATTGGCCCTCTTGGAGTTTCCATGTCCATTGGGGAATATTGTACTTGAAGCTGATGTTAGTACTTGATGAATTTCCCTTTCAAGTCAACTCTCTAACTTTTATATATTTATTACCTCTATATGATTTCATATCTCTATTATATTTATACATATACATATATATATATATATATGTTGAAATGCACTTTTGATCTTGCAGTTGACATAAACTGAGTTTTGCTCTGATCTTATACCTTCTCTTCTCTTGTTCTTATTGAGTTTTGATCATATTTTTGCAACTTTTGCAGATCGCTTATGCAGAAAACGAGTAAAGGAACCTTAAGGGGACCTCAAAGACGCTTGGTCTTGCTGGTTCATGAAGAATAACATCAAAGACTAAGTCTTTGAAAAAATCGAGGTTTTTGGTAGGCTCTGGTGGATCAAAGATTGAGTTGAAGAACTAAAAAAACCAAAGAGATTCTTTTGGTATGGAAGGTAGTGGTGGAGATGGCAATTTCATACCCAATTCTAGATTTGGTGCATACCCTGAGACTGCTATGGATATGGATTTTATGGAGGAACTCTTCTTTGATGGATGTTGGCTTGAGACAACAGATGGTAAGAACTTGAAGCAGACTATAGGACAACCAGTTTCTGATTCTACCACCATGAATAACAACAACAACTCTTTCCGCTACGGTTATCAATTTGCTGAAGACTCTTCACAGGCTCATTTATCGAGTGAAGAAACTGGGAGAAAATTTCCTCCAATAACACCAGGTTTTCTTAAGATCGAGGGTTTCTCCAATCAATCGATGAATCAAGAACCTTTTGACCAGTCTGCAGCTATGAGTTCGTCACAAGCAGAGAAGTTTCTCCTTGAAGAAAATGAAGTAGGAAGAAGATATTGGATTGCTCCACGAACAAGCCAAGGCCCAACTTCATCGGTGAAGGATAGACTCTTACAAGCTATACAAGGTATTAACGAGGCAGTGCAGGAGAAAGACTTCCTGATACAGATATGGGTGCCAGTTCAACAAGAAGGCAAGAACTTTCTCACTACTTTGGAGCAGCCACACTTCTTCAACCCTGAATATTCAAGTCTTAAAAGATACAGAGATGTTTCAGTAGCTTATAATTTTCCGGCTGATGAGGATTCCAAAGAGTCTGCGGGTCTCCCTGGCCGTGTTTTTTTGGGGAAATTGCCTGAGTGGACACCTGATGTGCGGTTCTTCAGAAGTGAAGAGTATCCACGCATCAAAGAAGCGCAGAAATGTGATGTTCGTGGTTCATTAGCCCTTCCTGTGTTTGAAAGAGGTAGTGGGACTTGTTTAGGTGTTGTTGAATTTGTCACAACAACTCAGAAGATGAATTACAGGCCAGAGCTTGAGGATATCTGTAAAGCTCTTGAGGTTTTTCTTTTCCCTTGCTTTCTCTAAATCTTCCAGTCTTACATTTAACCAATAACACTTGACTAACCTGGATTACCCAACTTTATCATTCTTTAATCCCAGATTCTTTAATGGGAACTTTTTTTTGTGTGTTATCCCCTAAATGGTTTCTGTTTTTTTGTAGTCTGTTAATCTAAGGATATCAAGAAACTTGAAAACTCCAAGCAGAGAGGTGTGTCAAAATGGTCTCTTAAACCAAACCTTTACTTCAACATAAAGAAACTATGACTCTTTGCTGCTAAATGTCATATACCCTTTTTGTTTCAGGGTCAGCAGGTCTATGATGAATTCTACTATGCGGCATTACCTGAGGTATCACAGTTTTTGACAGCAGTCTGCAGATTATACAACTTGCCTCTGGCTTTAACGTGGGCACCGTGTGCTCGGCAAGGGAAAGTTGGATCCCGCCATTCTGATGAGAACTTCACTGAGTGTGTTTCAACTGTAGATGATGCTTGCATTGTCTTTGACCAACAGAGTGGTAATTTTCTTGAGGCATGCTCTGAGCACCATTTGCTTCAAGGAGAAGGCATTGTGGGAAAGGCATTCAAGGCGAGCAAACTGTTTTTCGTGCCCGAAGTATTCACCTTTAGCAAAACCAACTATCCTCTTGCACACCATGCTAAGATCTCTGGTCTACATGCTGCTTTAGCAGTACCACTGAAAAACAAATTCAATAACTCAGTTGAGTTTGTGTTGGAGTTTTTCTTTCCAAAAGCTTGCCTTGACACCGAAGCACAACAAGAAATGCTCAAGTCACTGTCTGTGACTCTGCAGCAATATTTCAAGAGTTCAAATCTTGTCATTGATAAAGAGCTAGAGCTAGAAGTGGTATTTCCTGTTAGAGAGGAAGTACTTTTTGCAGAGAACCCACTCATCAATGCAGAAATAGGAGAGAATCTGAAGCCTTTGCCTTTGGAAGAAATTTCTCAGGAAGATTCTTCATGGATCTCCCACATGATAAAGGCAAATGAGAAAGGGAAAGGCGTGTCGCTCTCTTGGGAGTACCAGAAAGAAGAGCCTAAAGAAGAATTCATGCTTACATCTGGTTGGGATGACAATCAGATTGGATCAGGCCACAATAACTTTTTATCAGAAGCTGAGCAATATCAGAAGGCCTCAAACTCAGGACTCAGACTAGACATCGATCCAAGTTATGAATCAGCTTCCATGGGTTTGGGGCAGACATTAATAGGCAGTAGAAAACCAGGTGAGAAGAGAAGAACAAAAACAGAAAAGACAATCGGCTTAGAAGTTCTTCGACAATACTTTGCAGGAAGCCTCAAAGATGCAGCCAAGAGCATTGGTGGTAAGAAAACTTCTTGTTATTAATGTCCATTTTATCAAATTTCTTAGACAGTGATGATTGGCACGGTTTCGTTTTCATGTTGCAGTTTGTCCAACTACCTTGAAAAGAATATGCAGGCAACATGGGATAACAAGATGGCCTTCTCGGAAGATTAAGAAAGTGGGGCACTCATTAAAGAAACTCCAACTCGTTATAGACTCTGTTCAAGGTGTTCAAGGCTCTATTCAACTTGATTCATTCTATACAAGTTTCCCAGAATTAAGCTCCCCACATTTGTCTAATACTGGAACTTCCTTCAAGAATACTGACCAGTCAAGGAATTTAAATGCTCAAATTGAGAACGGTGTTTCAGTACAGGGAACTGCTGCAGCTCCAAAATCACCACCATCATCTTCTTGTAGCCACAGCTCTGGTTCAAGCACTTGTTGTTCAACTGGAGCTAATCAAAGTACCAATACTGGAAACACCTCAAATACTGTAACCACAGCAATGGCTGAAAATGCTAGCGCAATCTTGACAAGAGCTCGCAGTGAGGTAAGACTGCATACCATGAATCAGGAAGAAACAAAGTCCTTCTCTAGATCAATGAGTCAGAAAACATTAATTGTTCATCCTCTATTCGAAAATCTACCTCGGTTACCAGAGAGTAGTAGCAGAAGGCTAAAAGCTGAAGGGGCCTCTAAAGTTAAAGCCACATTTGGTGAGGCCAAAGTACGGTTTACTATGTTCCCTACCTGGGGCTTCAGAGAGTTGCAGCATGAGATTGCTAGACGATTTAACATAGAAAATATTGCACCCTTTGATCTTAAGTACCTGGATGATGACAAAGAATGGGTTCTTCTGACATGTGAAGCGGATCTTGAGGAATGTATCGACATTTATAGATCATCACAGAGCCGCACAATCAGGATAAGCGTTCATGAAGCTTCTCAAGCTAAGGTGGGAGGTTCTTATGGTAGCAGTGGTCTTGGTCCTTCTTTATAAGCAATGAAGTAAGAGCTGTACCTGCAAAACAAGAAAGACCAGAAGATTCGACTAATATAGTAGTGTGTTAGAAAAGTATTACTCACCATTTTATAGAATGGGCATCGTTTGTAAACATATTTTCAGTGCCCTGGATCATACCATTTTGTAAGCAGCAGTAGTGTACTGGTTTTCTGCATCGGCTTAGCAGTTTTTTTGTATAATAAGGCGATGCGTACCAGAAACATGCTTATTATGTATTTTATTGTATCTATATCATTTGTCTTCTGGATTCTAGCTACTCAGCTCTGCAAGTAATGTTTAAAATTGAAATATCTTCTGCATCTCCACTTCTACTTTTTTAACATTGATCAAACGTAAAAGTCAAAGCTGTCTGTGTAGGGACTTAAATTGACGATTTTACAAATGCTGACTCTGAATCGAAATATCATATTGTCAATGGGAATAAAGTGATAAGGTTAAAGAATGTTGGTCTATTGTGTAAATATTTAAACGTTTGGGGGCGGTTGTGTAAATACCTAAATTTTTAACAATAAACGCTTTTCGTCCGCCTCTATCTCTCAAAGGCCAAAGGGCGAATCTTCTTCTCTTTCGATCAAATAATTCAGATTCAAACCAAAATTTTCTGCCAAGAGATGTCTCGCCGATCGCTAACTCTCCTGAAGAATTTAGCTAGAAACGCAAATAGATCAGGTTTTCAGACTCGATCCGTGACTTACATGCCCAGACCTGGTGACGGAGCACCACGCGCTGTGACGCTGATTCCTGGAGATGGTATTGGTCCGTTAGTGACGAACGCGGTGGAACAAGTTATGGACGCGATGCACGCGCCGATCTTTTTTGAGAAGTACGAAGTTCACGGAGAAATGAGTCGTATGCCTCCGGAAGTGATAGAGTCGATAAAGAAGAATAAGGTTTGTTTGAAAGGTGGACTCAAGACTCCTGTTGGTGGTGGTGTGAGTTCGCTTAACGTGCAGCTTAGGAAAGAGCTTGACCTCTTTGCGTCTCTGGTCAACTGCTTTAATTTGCCTGGTTTACCTACTCGCCATGAGAACGTTGACATCGTTGTGATCAGAGAGAACACTGAAGGCGAGTATGCGGGACTTGAACATGAGGTTGTTCCTGGTGTCGTTGAGAGCCTTAAGGTAAGGATTCTGATTTTACTCCTCCTTTAGTCTTTTTTTTCCTAGTTAATTGGAAACTACGTTAATATGCTTATGGCCTAATGCGATGGCTTTTAGTCTGATTTCAATCTGAATTTGTGGAATCTTAGCTAAGAGAGAAGGGTTTTAAGGGGATTTCGATTAGAATTCTCAGAGAAACAAGTGTCTGGTGAACATTTTATGCCTAATTTATGATTATCGGCTAGCTAAGATATCATGGCAAGTTTATGCCTTATTCTTGATTACGATCTTCCTGAACATGATCTTGTTATTACTGTGATTTCCCATCTGCTAGGTTCCTATATATGTTGTTTGTGTGTGTGAGTGTGAGTGTATACATTTCGTGCACATCTGCAGCTGGAAAATTGTTTTACCATCATTTTGCATTCATTTTATCTACGATTGGTCTGATCACCTCTCTCTGCTAGGTGATCACGAAGTTCTGTTCAGAGCGTATTGCAAAGTATGCTTTTGAGTATGCCTACCTGAACAACAGGAAGAAGGTTACTGCGGTGCATAAGGCTAACATCATGAAACTTGCAGATGGTTTGTTCTTGGAATCTTGTCGTGAGGTTGCTAAAAAGTATCCGAGCATCACCTACAATGAAATTATTGTCGATAACTGCTGCATGCAACTTGTAGCGAAACCAGAGCAATTTGACGTCATGGTATGTTTCATAATTTTGCTTTAGATATCAAGTACTTAAAAAATGTTGAAATACATGTATGCGTATGAACTTTTCCGACTACTCATTGTCAATTCCTGAAGTTCTGCTTTACTTTAGATGGTACCAATAAAGGCTCCCTAGTTAGGTATCTCTAGTTACCTATTTTATGGTCTTTATCTATGTTCCTCTCATTAATGTATGCTCTAGCTTCTGCTGGTTTTATTTGGTTTTCTAAAATGGCCAATTTATAAAATGTTTTGTAGGTAACACCCAATCTCTATGGTAATTTAGTAGCAAACACTGCTGCTGGTATTGCTGGAGGCACCGGAGTTATGCCTGGAGGTAAAACCAGCCTGTATTGATATTCTCATTTCACTCGCGAGCAACGATATTGGATAAAGAATGCTTCTAAAACTTATGTAATCTCTGACATTAAATACGAAACAGGAAATGTTGGGGCTGACCATGCGGTCTTTGAGCAAGGTGCATCAGCAGGAAATGTAGGGAAAGAAAAGATAGTAAGGGAAAACAAAGCAAACCCAGTGGCATTGCTTCTCTCATCAGCTATGATGCTTAGACACCTTCAGTTTCCTTCATTTGCTGACCGGCTTGAAACAGCAGTGAAAAAAGTCATTTCTGAAGGAAAGTGCCGGACTAAAGATCTTGGTGGAACAAGCAAGACTCAAGAGGTCGTTGATGCAGTCATAGTAAATCTAGACTGACCTTTGACAGATTACGTGTTCCCTCTCTGCATACATCATCAAGTTCCTGCTACAGATTTTGTGTTGCCAAAATATGGGGGTATGATCCAAACACACCTGTTATCTGGTTTTGTACCTCGAGTTTCATATTCTTTAGACGTAACTCGTCGAAACTTTCTTCGATAAAAAAATCATGTTCCAAATAATTCATGTTGCTACGTTTATTGGCGGCTTTGGTCGTTTCGAAGTTTCTAAATTCTTGTTCCTGGTATAAGCAAGATTTTGCTGGATTCTTTATTCGAAGATGAATGAAAAAAAATAATGATGGTATCTTACTGCCCAAAATCTTTTAAGTTTTGTAGTAAAGAAATTTGCAAAAACAGATCTAGAACGGATCAGCGAATGCTCGTGCTGCAAAAGTGAATTTTGCCTATTCAGAGATTCACAAAACTTATTATATTGTACTGAATGAAATAGAGAACTAAAAGCAAATCAGGCAAAATTGAATCACCACATGGAAATATTAATATGATAGGATCTTTCCATTCACTTTTCTTCCAATCTAGCCAGGATTGACTCTGCAAAACTCTGTTGCCTGTGAATTCAAAGAAAGACCAATCAGTATCAAGTCTCAGGTAATTTCAAACATGCACTACAGATACGAATGTGAATATATAGACGTGGTATTAATTCATGTAGCAGCACAACTGACCCTTAATTGGTTCTATCAGTTACGATATATGGCTTTGCCACTGCACATAAACTCACGATGGGTCTGAACTAATCTTGCTACTAGAAGTTCTTACAGACTCATATAGTTCCACAGAATAAACAGAGTAATATCTACAGCAATAGAAACACGTTTAGACATACTTGCGTTCACTATGCTTGGGATTTGGCCTCGAGTACTATAAGTATCCATCCCACGGGACCTTTTTAAGACCAGCTCGAAGAGATATCATATCTCTGACCCTGTGAAAAGTAAATAAAGTGGATCTCATGACGTTAGACCAGCTGATAGAATTGTCATGCTATTTTTTTTTTAATTCTTCTTAATAAATGCCTTCTCTGATAAAAGCCAAAGAGAAGAGTGTTTTACCTCTCTGCAAACTCAATCGCTGTTTCACCAGGCTGTATAGTCTGCGGTTCCAAGTACCAGACTTCACACACGACAGCCCATGATGTCATGAGTTGCAGCAAGTGCATGGTGAATGATTGCCTGCAAAGAGAATGAAGAACTTTTGTTACCAAGTCAAAATACTTCAGAAATTCAAAATTGTCTGCATCCTTACTTTCTGCTGTTCCAGAAGGCGTCAACGAAGATCTTGTTGTATTTGATCGCAACTGGACAAACAGTGCAGTCCAATTCAAAAGCACCCTGAATATGGTCATGAATCGACTCAGAGACTATTAACATAGTAGGAGAGCAAATCACATCAAAGTTAGGTCCTTTGTTACCTTCTTAAACATCACAGTGTAATTATTATTTACACATGTCCCCTCGGGAAATATGAGAAGAGGATTATTGTCAGCTCCTTGGACATGGTTCCTTAACCTGAGTTATGTGATTTATGTTCCCATGATAAATATGAGTAGATTACGTAATGACACTGAAGGGGATATAAGAATTATGCATACTTTCTCCCTACAATTTCACGATCCTTTGCCTCAGAACGATTGAACCAGATACATCCTACGCTCTCTAATATCGTGCTTTGCAGAAGCCCTTCACATATAAAGCAACAAACGTGAATCATGGCTTTCACAATAGTGCACGTTAGGGAAGACTAATCACTCGTCAATGAATTAATCACATGCATAAAGCGCACACTTCTTTGTGCTAATACACAATGAGACTTACCAACCCAACCAGGGTGCTTCTGCATTATAACAGCAAAAGCGGTCATCTGCTCCAAGACAATAAAATCAATCATCGAAGTATGGTTGGCAACATAGACCTGTTTAAACCCAAGCATAAAGTAAGCAAAGGTATACAAATCTCAAGGAGATCGAGAGAGTTATGAACAAAAAGTATTGAGAAATACCTGCTTAGCACGGATGCTAGGTCCTGGCCCGTGATATTTGACAACTCCAGTTCACGAGGCGACGAAAAAGCTGCATATCATTTCTACCAAGACCCTCTGGTAATACAGTAAAAAATAGTACAAAGTTCAACATCAAGATACAGTGGTTGAGCTCCCTGTATAAGAAAATTCTTCTCAAATAAGAATAAAAGAATCACACAGTGACAAACAAAAGCGTAAAAGGCAAACAAGAATCAAAGACTTCAACCCCACCTCTATCTTTTTCCTCAACTTATCTTGGCCTTTCAGCAGAGAATGGACGGGAATAAACGCAGAAAGGAAAACAAACTATCCAAAAGCTAAAGTGAAACACCTGCAGGTTTAAACAATCAACTACTTAGTCCAACACGTTGGCTATATATCTAGCCTTTGAGCTATGAACAAACAAGTAACCAATACTCAATGCAGAATGAAAAAAGAGCTACACATATTGCATTCATTAAAAAAAACCAACCTCAAGGGAAAGAGAATACAGTATCTAACAACAACCCCACAGCACCATAGTGGAAATAAGTAAATATTCCAGTTCCATGGTTCTGGAGGATTAGACTTGAAACACCGAGTGAAGAGTCCTACAAAATAAACACAACACAAATACACAGATAAATCAATAATACACCATAATATCTAAATCGTAACAAATTTTATATACCCTTTAGCAATATCTTACATCAACAATGGCACCAGCAGCTTGAGTAAGCGTTGGGGATATATCAATCAAATCACGCCTGCAATCATAAACTGATCCAACCAATTCAAATTCGCAATCAACAATCATCATCATAAATACAAAAAGCCAATGTATATAAATGTACAAACAGGAAAACAGAGGCAAAATTACAGGCGGAGCTTTCCACGAGGCTCATTAATAGAAGAACCTGAAGGGAGATAATCTTCAATGTTAGGATGATCGAGGTGAAGCTCGGATCTCGACGTCACAAGCTTCCCTGCCGTACTACTCAGGGTGAAGCGATCAATAAAAGAAGCAATAGCTCACTAAAATAGAATTTGAACTCGATTGGCTCATTAGTATTAATAGGCCCAATTTGATTCATACAGTCTTAAGTAAATCGGCAGTGAGCCCAAATCATCTTCAAACTCGGCCCAAGTGGCCCAAAGGTTTTTTTAATGAAAAATAATAGATACAGCTGGTAATTAATAATTCCGTGGCAACAAATGAATGCCAATCCGGTTTTTAAGATTAAAAATAATAATAAATTAAAAGATGACGTGGCCAAACTCACATCAACTGTCCTCTCTCTATCTCTCCCCTTCACTTCTTTTCTCTGTGTCTCCAACTGGTGATGGCTTCTCTCAGGCTTCCTGCTCAGCTCGTGACACGTGGCACTCTCAACCACCATAGCTCTTCATCTTCCTCCTCCGGACGCCTCTCTTGGCGACGCTCTGTCACACCGGACAATTCAATTCCGAGCGTTTCATCTTCTTCATCTCTTAGCCGGAAGTCATCATCAGTAGTTCCGGTTACATGTAGTGCTGCTGCGGTTAATCTTTCCCCAGGGACACCAATTCGACCCACGAGTATCTTGGTGGTTGGAGCCACTGGAACTTTGGGAAGACAAATTGTTCGACGAGCTTTGGATGAAGGGTATGATGTTAGGTGCTTGGTCCGACCAAGACCTGCTCCCGCCGATTTCCTCCGTGATTGGGGAGCCACCGTCGTCAATGTACGTTCTGATTTGTTGAAATTTCACATTAAGAAAGAAAAGCTTACAAAGTCTTTTGATTTGTTTAAGAGATAACTAAACCGGGGTTTTTGTGTAGAGTAGGCTGATCTTAGTAAACCGGAGACAATTCCGGCGACTTTAGTTGGAATCCACACTGTAATTGATTGTGCCACGGGACGTCCTGAAGAACCCATTAAGACGGTAAGCTTCTAAATTTTGATTTTTAAGGGAATTTTGCAATTGTTGTTATTAAAGACTCAATTTTTATCTGTGAATTTAGCTTAGCGGGTCTTGTTGAAGTTTGACTGTTTTATTTGTGTAAGAGTCACTCTCATGCCTGTGATTGTTTGAGTGTTGGATTCAGGGGTCGAAATTTAATTGAATTTTTGTGGGTTCGATTTAGGTAGATTGGGAAGGAAAAGTTGCTCTGATACAATGTGCAAAGGCAATGGGGATTCAGAAATACGTCTTCTACTCAATCCACAATTGCGATAAGCATCCTGAAGTTCCTCTTATGGAGATTAAGTATTGCACTGAGAAGTTTCTTCAAGAATCTGGTATAAACCACATTACCATCAGGTTATGCGGTTTCATGCAAGTAAGGCCTCATTACCTTTGTCTATCTCTTCTTCCTTTTAAACCTATGCAGCTAGTTAGTAATCCTTACCGATTTGAAATTTCCGCTATGGTATGAGGTAATGGCTGATTGTTTTCTGATCCTGAGTATAATGAAATGCTTGCACAGGGTCTTATTGGTCAATATGCAGTTCCGATTCTGGAGGAAAAGTCTGTTTGGGGAACGGATGCACCAACGCGTGTTGCTTACATGGACACGCAGGTAAGTAAGCAAAGTTGTGTAAATTGTTCTGTGTAGCTCATAAAATGTTTGAACATGTTCCTCTTTCTGTAACAGGATATTGCTAGACTAACACTTATTGCTTTACGCAATGAGAAAATCAATGGAAAGCTTTTAACATTCGCAGGCCCTCGTGCATGGACAACACAAGAAGTAAGCTGGGACTGGGATTGTCTAAGTTACCACTGTTCTGTCTGAAAATGAGTAAAGAAAAATGTTACTGAAGCATAACTTTTGTTTTATTACCCTCTTGTTTTCGAAACATGTTAGGTGATAACATTGTGTGAGAGACTTGCTGGGCAAGATGCAAATGTCACAACCGTTCCAGTTTCTGTATTGAGAGTCACTCGTCAGTTAACTCGGTTTTTCCAATGGACAAATGATGTCGCCGATCGACTGGCCTTCTCAGAGGTAAAAATAGCCTTTAGGATGATTCTTTCGTTGCTGCTTAGTAGCTTTCAGATCAACTAATAGCTTGCTTCTAACACCGATGTGACATGGACATTTAGGTTCTCTCGAGTGACACAGTGTTCTCTGCTCCAATGACTGAGACTAATAGTCTACTAGGTGTGGATCAGAAGGACATGGTGACTCTAGAGAAGTACTTGCAGGATTACTTCAGTAACATATTGAAGAAACTAAAGGATCTAAAGGCACAATCCAAGCAATCAGACATCTACTTCTGAATTCTGACCTTGTGGCATCTTGATAAGATTCAACACTATATAGAAACTGAATTTGCATCCATCCTGTGAGCTTTGTTGTTGCTCTGTAACTCAATAGTTATTATGCTTCTTTTTGTAATTAAGGAGAATTATTGCAATGTATATGTAGCTTGAGTTACCGATAAAGATTCTTTGTTACCTTGAGGAGAAACCAACAGGCGAAAAGAAAATGAGATTCCTTTAATTACCAACTATTTAACTTCTGTTAGAAGTTAGGGCTATGAGCTTCTTGTTACTGTATTTACTTTATCTTAAAGTCTTCTCCTAAGTTATTGGTTCTTGTTAATGAAGGGTCTTAAAGTCTCACAGTTACTTGAGGACCTAACAGGTGGAACAAGATCATTTATTATTGTAGTTGAAATTTGCTTTAACTTTTAGTAAAAATCAATCTTTTTGCATCAAAATCCCAAAGTCTGAAGTCTATTATTGCAAAGCATTGGAGAATTCATACTGGCCACACACAAAAATCGATTGGAATTCAACTTCTTATCTTAACCAGCAAATTCACTTTTATTATCAGATTGCAAAAGGTAAATGAGTTGTTAAATCATTATCTTCATAAAATCTAATTAAAGACATATTGTTAAGACACTAGAGTAGCTTTTATTTACACCAAAACTTGAGTCTTTTTCTTTGCCTAATTGTTACATCAATCTAAAAAATGTTAGTATATAACAACAACACATATATATACACTAAGCCCTAAAAAACAATGTATCTTCCCAAAGAATGTGTATATGTACCATCAAAAATTAATATGAGAATCATGAGCAGATCCTAAGTCATCTATTCCCATAAAGTTGAGATGAAAAGGCTTAGTTTTTATCATATATATGTTTGGCCTAAAAAGTGGTATTTTCATAATTGAATCGTAAAAACAGAATGGTGGGATCTAATCATATAGGGTTAGGTCGTTGATCATCATTTTAAGTTGTCTTGTCTATGTCTTCTTGTATAATAGTTTCATTTATTTTATTCCATTGAAATTGAACAGTACTTAAATAATGAAAGAAGACATGACATGAAACCTCGAAACCACATTCACATTCTGTGTTCTACCTTAATTGTGCTACTCCGATCCTAAATTACCAAAGACAAACGGTCCATTTTATTTTAGTCTTTTTTTTTAAGAGTTCGATATACAAGATTCGACTTATGACCAAACATCCTCTCAAATACGATTTATGTAATCGAACTTGGGTAAAAAAAACAACACAACGATATTCAACCACTTGACAAAAAACACTTATTTTAGTTATAAATATAATTTACTTTTTGCAATAATCATATATCCATAACTATTTTTGTTTATATGTCAATCACATTGTTATCAATATACTCTCCTTTTTTCTTGAAATTATTACTAAAATCTTATACAGTTACCCTAGTTCTAACGAATGCGTTATAAAATCGTGATGATGGATCTATGCAACAGCTTTTTGGTTTTTGTAATGTTATCATTTCATCATCAACAAAACTAAATTTGGAGCAAAAATCTAAAATTCCATAAAAAGGGAAAAGTAAATAAAATAGGAGTATAATTTACTAGACGTTAGCTAAAAACTAACTCCACAAAAAGTAAAATACTAGAGATGTATTATTGATAAATGTACCACTAGACTGAAGCCAAATTGACAATGGTATGATTCTTCTGTTTTTAAACTTTTCAGATCTTTGGAGTTATTTTTTCTGGAAAAAGAATAACAATAATACTCGTGACAAAAGAATAACAATAATACAAAATAAATAAATAAATATAGAAAATTGGGTACAACAGCCCAAGGAATTTAGAAATTGTGATTTATGCCACAATTTCTAAATTTTGTGGTTTATGCCACTTTTCCTAAAGCAAAAAAATAATTATATCCCTAAAATGCCACAATTGGAAAGCTGAAGAAAAAAAAGAAGAAGAAGGAAGAAGAAGGAGGACAAAGAAGAAGGAAGAAAAAGAAGAAAGAAAGACGAGATCTTCAATTAGAGAAATACGATATCTTCAACTAGAGCACAACTACCAAAATCTCGAGAACCATGTTTGTATATGTCTTTATGCGTACGTCCTTGTTTTAGGTGTTTTATCCATGTCCTTATGTAAACGTCCTTGTTTTAGGTGTTTTGTCCATGTTCTTATGCATACGTCTTTGTTTTAGGTGTTTTGTCCATGTTTTTATACGGACGTCTTTGTTTTAGGTGTTTGTCTATGTTTTTATACGGACATACTTGTTTTATGAGTATATCCTTAAAAGACATATATATATATATATATGTCTTTATGCGAACGTCCTTGTTTTATATTTATGACACAATTTCGTGCGTACTGTAACATGAGCAAATCGTCACATACCCATACTTCTAATACTATAGAAAGTGGCATAACCCGCAAAAAAATATAATTTGATGGTATAAAACACAATAAAAAATTTAAAACGTGGTATATTCCACAATTTTTCCTAAGAAATAAAGACTGATGGAAATATAAAAGTTGCATAGTGAAGGAAGTGATCTCCAACTATAAAATATACTTTAGTGGCAGAGAAAGAAGATAAAAATCCAATGAAGCTCTTCACTATCAGATCAGACCTTTCAATTTTTATTCTTTACTTATTTTTTAGTGTTTATTTTAGATATCGGAAGACAACAGTTGCTTTCTATTGGATATTCTCTTTTCCATTTGACCTAATACGTTTTTTTTTCTGTAAAAGACCTAATAAGTTTTCACATAAATATTTACCCTTTTCTACACTTTTTCAATTTTTTTTTTTTTTGTCAAACTCACTTTTTCAACCCTGTTTCATAATTTACAAAGTGATTAACTGCTACTTAATGCCAAAAAAAATATAAAAATAATAAGGTGGTTTTAACATCAAATCCTATTTTACAACGATGAAATAATGTTATAGTAATATATATTATAACATTTAACAAGTGTAATATATACAAATCTTATTTTAATTTCAGCTATATATAACGTATAATAATATTTATTATGAACTAACAATATACATATTTTATTTTTTAAAGTGGACACTTCACTACTATGAACAATTTCCACACAAATCAGAAATAATGAGAATACTATGTTATGTATTTTTTTCACAGCAAATTAAGCAGTGTTAAAGCTTTATAAGAAGAATCTCTGATTTCAATAGGAACACAAGAAAGTCAAAGCGATTCTTTCGAGTTAAATTTCTGCTTCTGTCTTTATTTCCTTTACAGAGACATACAAAGCTTTTCTATTAGTTGGCTTTACATGAATATACTCTTTGGTTTTAGGACCCTTTTATTTAATTATTTTTCCCCAACTTATTAGTTTTTCCTTTACCATTTTATATAGTATTCACAAGAATAAGGCATTGAATGATGGGAAGAAATTTATATAATTTAGACTTTGGCATGTGATCTATTGCGGCATTAATAAGTAAGAAAAAGATTCATACATTGATGTACACAATTATTTCATTTATGAGAAACATTTGACCAAAAAACATTTACTTACGAGAAACATAAGTGGAGTAGTGGTCACATTTCTGTGATTTCTCTATCAAATCTAAAGTTTAAACTTTAGTTTAATCTCGAAATCTCTGGAAACAGAGACACACACAAATTTATATTGTTATTTAAAAAGTTACTCAAAAATATCTTATCTTCTATTGTAAAATATAGAAGATGAGAGTTTATTGCAGTGGATAACACAACAAAGCCACCCAAAAAATTCGCAGCCATTGAAACATTTCCTTTATAATTCACAACACTTTACTTTCTCTTTTTCCTTATTAAAGGTTTTCTATCGAAAACATAAGTCACCCCAAAGTCATACCCACATGGAGGTTTTGTTGAACAGACATAAAAGACAAGTCCATATTCCAATTTTTTCGAAAATATGAAAACTGTATATAATCAAAATTTTAATAGACATATTTAATACTATAGACTGTAATTTTTATTCCTTCCGTTGGTATTTATATTAGACGTTAAAATATCAAATAATTTGATACAAACTCAAATAAATCGTTTACGTTTTATGTGATATTATTAAAAATTTGAAAAATTAAAATTTAGTTATTGATTGAATGTGGTCGATCCAACTATTAGTAAAATGCTGTAATGTGAAAGAAGTAACTACTAACGACATATCGAAACCCTAAAAGTTTCCTTTATTGAAATCTGGATGTTGAAAGGCATGCAAAAAATGACTAAACAATTAATGTACGTCGTAGACCTAACACTATATTATATACTTATTAAAATACATACTTGTAATATTTAATCAGAAGTATAAAAATAAGAAATGAAAAGCATGTGTATAGTAAACCTTTTTGTCACCAGTGAAATGTGTGTCACATGTCACATGTCACCTGTCGTCGACCAATTATTCTGTGCCAAATTTTCAGATCCTTTCTGTGTTTTGTTTTGTTTTGTTTATTCTCATATGAACCCTAAATTCAATTCCCTTCCATTTATGACAATAAATATATATTTTTACTTATCAGAACTTTATTCACACACCCATTATGTAACAGAGTAATAAAATAGTTGTAAAGATTACACTAGATTTAGATTATTTCTGACACTTTTAATACATATTAATTAATACGTTAATAATGCATAAGGCCTACTCTATATGACTGACATTTATGATTACGTTGAAACTTATAATTCAATAGTGAGATGAGAGTTACATATTGATTTTCATATGAAATTGTCATAATCAAATAAATTTCGTAGAATCATCTTTCCTTTTTTTTTTCCTTTTTCTATTCCGAGATTGATCATTATCTTTCTGTTTTTTAGCCAAATCATTAATTAAGGTGCAATGCTTAAAGCATTTTTAAGCAACTTTTAATATATATATATATAAAATCAGTCATTCAGCTTAAAAAAGCTGAAATGTTAGTACAGTTTGGTACCTATATAATTACGTCAGAAAATAGGAGAATATCTAAGCTACTATCATTGCAAAAAATATACAATATTGACAATTTTTCTGTGTAATTATATGCCAAATAGCAGTGACAATATTTACTTAAAAATTATATATAGATCTTATTAACTAGAATCAATTATATAGAAACCACAAATTTCTTTAAAACATTTGAAAAAAGTGAGAAGTACTTGCGTATTTGAACCTTTAAATAATTACACATTCACTTGGATTTAGTAAGTTGTGGAAATTAGAGTATAGTTATATGTATAAATTGTAATTTTACCAAATTAAAATATCAATAATGTTTAAAAAAAAATTCAGAAAGTGCTATTTTAAAAATTGCTCTTAGACAAAATGTATAAATCTATAAAATCTCCTGTTAACTATCTCTCTTGTTTCAGAGCTTAATGTGCATTAACACACAAAAAATATATAAAATTTTCATTTCAAACCAAAGAGAGAACAAAAAATCTATAGTGTTATCTAGATACTATAATCGGCAAATTGAATGGTGTAGAGCTTGAACATGCTTAACTTGAAAAATCAAAGAAAGTGAAGAAGATAAAAAGTTGACAGAGACTAGAAGAAGAAGACGACGTCACAATGCATTAAATTCAATGTTTATCAAAGTACTGTTAAATATTCTTATTTTGTTTTGTTTTTTTACATTTATAATACTAGTCTTGCAGAATTAAATGTATTTGACTATTAATATTCTATAATATTTTTTACTGATTGGTCAAATTTATTAAATTAAAATATCTAATAAAGATTTATTGATAAAATTTTAAATTTTTTAATATGTATGCTATTATCTAGAAAATCTTATATTCGGGAAATATATAATATTTACTTCATCACTATTTCCCCAAATTGTAAGTAAACAATCAATTGACTTATTGAATTTGTGTAGGGGACCAAAGTAACTTTCTCAAAAATATCCGTACCTCTCTTCTTATATTTTGCACCTAACTTCACTAATATTTTGGATATTTTGTCAATTTATGTATGACACAATTATTTATGATATTTCTACTATTTTGGATATTAGGTAAACATAAATACTCTATAAAATTGGCTAAATAAAAAATTTCTATAGCCACAAATCAAAAAATTCATAGTTAAATCGCATGTATGAAAAAAAAAATCATCAAAAAACTATGACCTGATTACGATTTTTTCTTGCAACGACTGTATAACTAAAAATTATTTTCGTGGCTTCTACCGTAGTTATATGACTTTTACGGTAGCTATATGACCATATGAAAATTAAGAGTAGCTAACCTTTCTATTTTTGCTTCTAATTTCAGTTAGCATGTGCGATATATATATATATATAAACGCATACAGATTGATGAAAGTAACACCGAGTTTAGTTTGTCTTATTTCTGGAAACGATAAAGGATAAGCATGCAGTAAAAGGGAAATGTTATGACAAAAATAAAAGTAAAAAGAATTTTATATAAAAAAAAAAAGTAAAAAGAAAACAGAAGGGACAAAAAGGGTTGCTTCTGCACCAAGTTATTCTGTGTAAATAACATTTATATATATGAAGCCACAAGGCTTCAATGCTAAGTATCCTTATCGGATTGTAAATCTCCTGAGGCTTTGTTTGATTGCACTCCACAACATTTGTTGTGGCTATAACTCGTTACCACACATTTTTTGTCGCTAAAGACCTTGACTTTTTTTTTTTGTTGAATTACATAGTCATTAATAATACATGCTCTAGACTTGTTTCTTCAAGCCGGTAAAAATTTAGAAAAGTCGTTTGTGGTGTTGTGAACTAAAACTAGTTAATTAAGTAAAACATATGAGTTTTGTTTTTAAGTAAATATACTTATTAAAGTTAATGTCAAAGTGATTTGATAGGTATACCAGATAATGTTGAAACATGTCTGCCGCATTTTTGCTTTAGTATATAATAACGCAAACAAAATTCTCGTGTCTCTCCAAATATTTGAAAGTTACAAGTAACATGATATACCTAAGAACAAATACTTAGATGCTTTTAACAAAAAAAACAAAGATTATGATGTTTATTGTCAAAACCCGGCGTTTGAAATGAGTATTGAGTTCGAATAATATGCATAAAAAGTTACAATTTGTGGCCTTGAATTAATTTGTTTATGTTTCCATGATTCCATGTATTAATGTGTCTATATTTGTGAGTGCAATAATCTGCAACTCTGGTTATTGTTATTGTTCATACAAAATAACCACGACACACACTTTTAACCTTCTTGACTTCGATTTAATATTCTTATTTTGGTTGCTAGCTAGTGTTTTTAAGCTCAAAGGATTAAAGAAATATTATTATTCTAACGGTAATCATCGAAATTAATTAAGTTCAAATTCTGTCTGGGAAAAGATTCCTTTATCTTCGTTTCCAACCCTACAAAAACATTACAGAATTAAGATCCAAATTTTAAATTGGTCTAGAATAAATCTAACTAATAGTAATTTATTCAAACACCTGAAACTCGAAATCATGGTTGACTCGTGCAACATTTTTTCATTAACACTTTAATGGTTTGGCACACTGTATATTGCTTTGATTTTTCCAATGTAAAATAAATAAATAAATTATTACAGTTAAATTTCTATAAATAAATATTTTTGGGATAAAAAAAAAAAATTTGTTTAGTAAAATTATTTATTTATCGATAAATAAATTTTTATTGATTTAGATAATATTTTTGTACATTTTTATATTCTCGTATGAATAATTACTTTACATATTATAATGTATAAATGTATGTATTAGGTAATAATTTCATTTCAAAAGATTTTATATAAATATAATATATATATATATATATATTGGAAATTGAAGAGATTATATTAGTAATATATGACTGTATGTATCTGGATTAAGATACATTATATTATATTATATAAAATATCTAGAGTCTTAGAAAATATATATAACCTACACTACAAACTATATATATATAGTTCTATAGATTATTTTTTTGTAAAAGAATGACTTATTGTATGAACATTGTTGATTGAATTTTTTTTTAATATATATATATATATATCTAATAAAATGTGATGATTATTCATTTATATTTACATAGAATTTTTAAAGATTTTTTAAAAATTATTCATTAATGCATTTAGTGAGGTTATTCATTTAGTCTTTTAGCCTAAATCGGGACCAAAAATGTTATTTATTTATCGAGGTTATTCCTTTACCGAATATTTATTTATCGAGGTTTAAGTAGTAGGGAATATTGCATATTTATTTATTTTTACTATTATCTATTTATTTTCATTTTAACTTTTGTTTTTACTGTTTTGCATAGTCAATTCAATCCAATCCATTTCAATACTTCATTATAGCATTATAAAGTTTTTTGTAGATAAAATAATATATGAATTAAAATAAACTTAGTTACGTCTCTAGTTTGAATACCAAAAAAGCAATTACCAGTACGATTTTAATAAATTTTAATTTATTCCTTTGACAAAAATTAACATAAATTTTGACTCTCCACATAAAATTAATTAATAAAAAAAACAGAAGTTTGGTACAATTCATCATTTAATTCTTACGTTACCCGTTACCACCAAGTAAATATAACGAAATAAATTGTAAAAATTTTAAAAATAATGTCGTTACGTAATTAAAGACTATAATTAAGGGTATATTGGTAATACACAATAAAAAAGAGTCAAAACAAGTCAAAGTTACCGTCAAACAAGAAAACCAAAGTAGAACAAGTACATGCATGTTATTAACTTAAAGACCTCAAAACTACTTACCGTATCTTTTTTTAAGATCCATGTCATCTCTCTGAATCCCTTTCAAAGTGTTCTGTCCGAAAAAGTTTCAATTTTTCACCCAAAAAAATCTAAATTGGATTATGGTAATTAATTACTACCATTCAAAAATCAAATAAATAAATAAATAAAAACACCGACTCATCCTATGGGAGAAACGGACGAAAATCTCGGTGCTGGCAAGATTCCCTCACAGTCCTTTGCTGTTTTTTTCTCCTCACTTTTTTCCTTTTTTTTTTTATTGAGTTCTTCAATCTTCTTCTTCAGCTAAAATCAAAATCATTCTTTTTTTTTTTGTTAGGGCTAAAATTAATAATCTTAGAGAAAAACAATCACTTCGCACTTGTTTCTATCACCATCAACCCACCACACCTTCTTTGCTTCCATCTCTTTTTCCTCTCACCTACCTTTCAATCTCTCTCTCTCTTTCTTTTACAAAAGTTTTTTTATTTCCAATTCTCTAACTGATTTCAAATCTTGGGTTTCCTTTTTTTTTCTTTTTTTTCAAAATTTAATTTATTGGTTTTTTTTTTATGGGTTGTGCAAGTTCCAAGCTTGATGATTTACCGGCGGTTGCTCTTTGCCGTGAACGTTGTAGTTTCTTAGAAGCTGCTATTCAGCAACGTTATGCTTTAGCTGATTCACACGTGGCTTATACTCACTCGCTTAGAGGAATCGGTCACTCACTTCATCTTTTCATCAACCATCACCACCGTTTCGTTGCTTCCGGCGGTTCTAACGGCGGTGGTGGAGATTCTCCGAGACTTAATCTTCCTTCTCAGAGAAAAGGTGACCCTGAAGAAGATAACGATGGAGGAGGAAATTCCCCTAAGAAACCTAAGCTAGCTCATTCCGGTTCGGGTTCTGATTCGGGTCATCTCGAATTCGATTCAGATTCTGACGATGATGACGAAGATGAAGATGATTTGGATTTGGATTCGTTGCATCATCACTCTCCTCAAAGCCACCATCCTGGGAATTTCCCAATACCCGAGTCTACACAGATGGGTTACATGGAACAACCCGGTTATTTAAACCGGTACCCGAATCCGGAAATGATGGGTCCTCTTCCTCCGGCTTACTCAGGTGGAAGTTATATGCATATGAATTACATGAAGAACAAATCCATGCCTCCTTCAGTTGTTTATGAGCAAAGACCTAGTAGCCCTCGAAGAGTTTACATAGGCGAATCATCTTCTTCTTCTAATTATCCTTACAATCCTTATCCTCAAAATTCATATTTTGGATACTCAAATCCAGAACTCGGACCCGGATTCTATGGTTCTTCTACAACTCCTGTTGCTACTAAACCGCCTCCTCCTCCGCCGTCTCCTCCCAGGTCTAATGGTTGGGATTTTTTGAATCCGTTTGATACTTATTATCCTCCGTATAGTCCGAGTCGAGATTCGAGAGAGTTAAGAGAGGAAGAAGGTATTCCGGATTTGGAAGATGACGATTCACTGTACGAGGTTGTTAAAGAAGTTCACGGGAAACCTAAATTCGCTTCCGGTGGTCATCAACCAAATCCCGCCGCCGTTCGTAGAGAGGAAGAGTCTCCTTCTCCGCCGCATCATGTTGACAAAACCGGCGCAAGTACTAGTGGTGGAGTCGATGTTGGAGATGCGTCTGCGTATCAGACTAGACCGAGCGTGTCGGTGGAGAAAGAAGGAATGGAGTACGAAGTCCACGTTGTTGAGAAGAAAGTTGTTGAGGATGAGGAACGGCGGAGCAATGCCACGGCGACACGTGGAGGTGGTGGTGGTGAAGGAGGAGGGCCACGTGCGGTGCCTGAAGTTGCCAAAGAGATTGAGGATCAATTCGTGAAAGCTGCAGAGTCAGGAGATGAGATTGCTAAGTTACTTGAAGTTGGGAAGCATCCTTATGGTCGTAAACATGGTAAAGCTAATTCATTTCAGAATGCTGCTACTCAAAGTTTTCAGCTTTCTACGACTGATTTAAGTAAAGTTGCTAACTTTTTTCTTATGTTGATTGTGAATTTGAAGCTGCTGCTTCGAAGATGTTACATGGTGTTACTCCTTCACTGCCATCTACTTCTGGAGGAGCTTCTACATCTGCTGCTGCGCCACCTACTTATGCAGACATTGAAGAAGAGCTTGCTTCGAGGTCGAGGAATCTTTCATCGACATTGCACAAGCTTCATCTTTGGGAGAAGAAACTTTACCATGAAGTTAAGGTAATGTTTTGGTATCAAATCTTCAGTCTTAGAGCTCTGTGATGCTTTCTGCTTTCTGTCCAGTGTCTAAAGAGAGTTCTACTCTGTGTAGGCTGAGGAAAAATTGCGTCTAGCTCACGAGAAGAAAGTAAGGAAGCTAAAGCGTTTGGATGAAAGAGGTGCTGAGGCTCTTAAAGTAGATAAAACGAGAAGATTAGTGAGAGATATGTCCACAAAAATAAGGATTGCGATTCAGGTTGTTGATAAGATATCAGTGACAATTAATAAGATTAGAGATGAAGACTTATGGCCGCAACTGAATGCATTGATTCAAGGGTAAAACTTGTTCACTTCAAGTATTTATATGTTTCAGATATATACAATTCCAACTCTAATCAAATGTTGAGTTCGGTTTTTATAGGCTTACAAGAATGTGGAAATCTATGCTTGAATGTCATCAAAGTCAATGTCAAGCTATTAGGGAAGCACAAGGTTTGGGGCCCATTAGAGCTAGTAAGAAACTCGGCGTTGAACATCTAGAGGCGACTAGTTTGCTAGGACATGACCTTATTAATTGGATATTAGGATTCTCAAGCTGGGTTAGTGCGCAGAAGGGTTATGTAAGAGAGTTGAATAAATGGCTGATGAAATGTCTTCTCTATGAACCTGAGGAAACACCTGATGGAATTGCTCCTTTTTCACCTGGTCGGATTGGGGCTCCACCAATCTTTGTGATCTGTAACCAATGGTCTCAAGCTTTGGACAGAATATCTGAGAAGGAAGTTATTGAGGCAATGCGTAGCTTCACTACAAGTGTGCTTCAGCTTTGGGAACAAGATCGGTTAGATACCGTGACAACAGGGCATGGGGATTCAGAGAAGAAAGTTAGGAACATGGATAGGGAAGAACAGAGGATACAGAGAGAGATTCAAGCATTGGAAAAGAAAATGGTTCTTGTGTCATCGAATGATGGTAATAATCTTTCGATATCCGGCAATGTTGTCTACCAAAGTGATACTAGCAACGATAGTTTACAAGGTAGTTTACAACGGATCTTTGAAGCTATGGAGAGATTCACTGCTGAATCTATGAGAGCTTATGAGGGTCTTTTAATGCGCACGGAAGAAGAAACTGCGCCACGAGAACTTGAGGAAGAAGAGGAATAGTAAGCAAAAGAGGAGAAAGATCTTTGCTTATCAATGCAATTTAATCTCATGATCAAGCTATCTGCTGATCTTGCGATGCCAGAATACTCGGTTTTGCGGTTTGGTATACTGAAAACAAACCTGAATCATCTGTATCTCCTTTCTGAGACTCAGGCTACAAGAGCCCATCAGGATTGTGATCTTAGAGGAGGTAGCAATTGGGTTAAGACGCAGCCAGTTCTTTGGTTAACACAGGGGCATTTGAGTACAATTGGCTTTGAACTGGATGGTGGAGACAGGTTTGATAACTTAACACTGCCACATATCAGATGTGAGTTGAGTCCAATAATTTTTTTTTTATAAGTTAGGTCTTTGTATATAAAGACGCTTAGGGCAAAACTTATCCTAGTTCTCAACAATTTTGTTTGTAAAACCCGAAGTTAGGGTAGTTCAGGCAAATAATTTCTTCTTTTCATTTTGGTAAAGACTCGGACTAACTTCTCTGTTCGAAGATGCTTTGGTCTTTAGCAACTAGACTTGACTGTCTTTTATTGAAGTAAAACTTGGGTTTATATTCTAAAAAACAACACATAAAAAGAAACAATTCGAATCTTAATTATTAAATTTGGGAATTTGCTAATTTCAAAGAAATCAAATCATTTGGCTTTTGATTTCCCCAATTGATTTGCAGAAACTAGAAGACGTTACACTGCATCAAATAAATCTTAGTTACCATTTTACCAATACTGATATTTTAACATGTGTAGTTTTATGTTTGGCTCATTGTTCTGTATGCATAGTTTACTCATAAGAAATTGTTTAAAATAAGCATTGGTGAAATGATATACGTGAAAGAAATATTATCGTTAAAAGTTATCGTTTAATGACATGTAATTATGCATGGCCAATAAGTTACTAGACTTAAAAGATAAAATTAAATAATTACCTCACGACAAACAGAGATCAACTAATATATTGCCAATCATTAACCTGAACAGCTTCAAACGTTAATGATTCATATATATTTCATGTGAAACAATAATAATATTTAAACCCAATGGTCTCTCGACTATGTACATGCTCCAAGAGTTCTCATCTTGGACTTGCCCTGCGAAACATGATTAGCGTGAACTTGACGTCTCATGTGTCCATCTTTTCTTTTCTCTCTTCATTTGTTGCGAAATATTAAATTGAAACTAAAGTAGTAACTTGCAGAGAATAAGTACCAGGATCGAGTTAGTGTTGTGATCCAACCATAGGTTATTAATTAATGTGTAACCATATTATTTTCTTAGAGATAGTGCTTGAGCATCTAAACATATATATGAAAGCCAATTACTTAGGAGAATCATTGCATCACTTCACTCTCTTTGCCACTTTAATACAAAGAGACAGCTCTTGTGTTCTTGAAAGCTTCAAGCTCTATTGTCTCCAAAACTATCCGTTTAAAATTAGCAAAAAAACACATTTTAAAAAGGAATTTAGAAAATTTAGCCATATTAGTTTATCTAGTTCCCAAATAAACGGTTACACATTGAAAGTTCAGAACGCCAAAGAAAACATTGTCTTTTTTTGTTTTTGTAATATTTCTGTTTTAAAGGTAAACTTCTAATAATATAAGGTTCTTTCGAAAAGATTTATTCTACTTTATTTCTAGGAATAACACATAGATAGAAAATGGTAGAAATTAACATTTTGATAAACAAGCTAAATAATTATTCACAAATGGAGAGAAATATGTCAGGCTGTCAAGAATCTTGAGATTCACTTAACTCGATTGATTTTAATTCAATAAGTAAAAAATCTAAAAACATAAACTTTTGGTCACTTAAAACAAATCTCACACGTTTTCATTATAGTACGAATCCTTTTGAAAAACGTTGGTTCAATGGGAATGTTTGTTGAAAAATAAAGAAAGCAAAAAGTAAGAATGGTTGATAATAAGTCACTCCTATCACAAACCATTTGAGCTGGCAATTACATGATTTCCAAAATCTTTTTGGTACCACAAAGTTTATATCATTGAACATCGGAATCAACTTATTGTTTTATAGTAAATTGGCTATGTTTTTTTTCCTTTTTGTTAACAATTGTATTAACAAAATCCTACTAAACGATTTTTTTTAATCGAACTATAAAAAAAAAATAGAATTAACTACTTGACCAATGGTAATTGGCGCCTTCTTGTATCCATTGGTTAGTTAATATAAACAATTTATTATAACCAACAATTTAGACTTCAGAGTTGACTTTATTAAGAAAATAATTTTTTTTATCAATAGAACTACAATTGGCCAGTTTATTAGCCAAATTCATACATAATTTTATTTTTAGAATATTCTAAATCCATGATTATTATACAAATAATCAAAATGTTAAAAAATTTGATAATTGAGTGGTACCATATTGACAAGAAGGAGACAACTAATAGAAACTTACCTCAGGAGTCAACAGAAGAATTGAAACGAGAAAAGGAAAAAAAAATAAAAATCCAAATTTTCTTTTTTGTTCCTCCACTATCTTCTCTTTCTCTCTCTTACAAGGAGCGAAAGAGAAACACTTTCAGACTTTGGTGAAAGAAAAGATTTTGATGGGTTGTTGTCAATCTTTGTGTTCTGGTGATAACCCTATTGGGAAAGATGGAGCTAGACCGCCACAACAGACTCAAATCCACCATGGTGGTGCTACGGCGGCTGATAACGGCGGAATCGGAGGCGGTGGAGCTAGTGGTGTAGTTGGAGGAGGTGGAGGAGGAATCCCATCTTTCTCTGAGTTCTCTTTTGCTGACCTTAAAGCAGCCACCAATAACTTTAGCTCTGATAACATCGTATCAGAAAGTGGTGAGAAAGCCCCAAATCTTGTTTACAAAGGCCGGCTTCAGAACCGTCGTTGGATCGCCGTTAAGAAGTTCACTAAGATGGCTTGGCCTGAACCTAAACAATTTGCGGTGAGCAAAAAGAAAAACTTTCAATTTGATTATATCTTTGTTGGATTTCTATTTTCTGAAATCTTTCTTTGTTTTTTCTTCAATTTGTTTCAGGAAGAAGCATGGGGGGTGGGGAAATTGAGGCATAATAGATTAGCGAATTTGATTGGATATTGTTGTGATGGAGATGAACGGCTTCTCGTTGCTGAATTCATGCCTAATGATACTCTTGCTAAGCATTTGTTCCATTGTATGTTTCTTCCTTCTTTTGTTTCTTTCTCATTAGATATTATGAATCTGTTGGGTTGTAAATGTGTCTCTAAATCTTTGGATGTTAGTCTCTTAAGTATAATGTTGGCCAATTTCAGGGCCTTGCAAAGAGTTAAGTTTTAAGTGATAAAAATGTCGTAAAAGGTGAATTTTGTTTCTTATGTATTTGTTCTTGATCATTGCCAGGGGAAAATCAGACAATCGAATGGGCTATGAGGTTGCGAGTGGGATATTACATAGCTGAAGCTTTGGATTATTGTAGTACTGAGGGTCGTCCATTGTACCATGATTTAAATGCTTACAGGGTTCTCTTTGATGAGGTATTGTTATTCTATCATCAAGAATTGTTTTATGCTTGCAAAATCTACTTTCTCGATGTGATCTTAAGGCGACTCTTGACAAGTCTTTTTCTTGAATGGATATCATAGGATGGTGATCCTCGTCTCTCATGTTTCGGCTTGATGAAGAACAGTAGGGATGGTAAAAGTTATAGCACAAATCTAGCATATACACCACCTGAATATCTAAGAAATGGTAAATCAACTTGTTTGATCTCTATATACAGGAAGCAAATTCATAGTTTTTGGACTTTTTTCTTTTTTAGAATTGAAATTTTTGTAAGCAAAGATGGATCTCAGTGTGGTACATTTCGTGTTATAGGAAGAGTGACTCCTGAAAGTGTTACATATAGCTTTGGAACTGTCCTTCTGGATTTGCTTAGTGGAAAGCACATCCCTCCAAGCCATGTAAGTTCCTCTCTATATATTTGAGTAGGAAGAAGTATGAAGCCTACTGTAGGTAGTCATTGAACATGGTTTTTAGAAACTGTATAATACTACTTCTTCACTGTCTCTTCTTAAGATTAGGTCTTGTTCTTTAAGCACTATTGATCAGATTTAGTTTACAATTTTTAATGTGGGATACGTATTTAGTTGGTGATTCTTGGTTCTTGGATAGTTGATTTTGAAAGTTTTCCATATCATATAGTAAAAGTGAATAGTTATTTGGTATTAATTTGGGTGTTTGATATCTCCTATTTCTAGGCTCTTGATATGATACGTGGCAAGAATATTATTCTATTGATGGATTCACACCTCGAAGGCAAGTTCTCTACAGAAGAAGCTACAGTAGTTGTCGAACTCGCCTCCCAATGTTTGCAATATGAGCCTCGAGAGAGACCCAATACAAAAGATCTTGTTGCAACACTTGCACCATTGCAAACTAAATCAGACGTAAGCAAGACATCTTTACACTCCAAATTTGAACAAGTTTTTGTGTTTTCTTTTGCTTTCTTCTTCAATTTGTCATTTAAAGTGTTAAATATATATTGGTCACAGGTTCCTTCTCATGTGATGCTTGGAATAAAGAAACAAGATGAGGCACCTGCGACTCCCCAGAGGCCACTTTCACCATTAGGCGAGGCCTGTTCAAGAATGGATCTCACAGCTATTCATCAGATTTTGGTCATGACACATTACAGAGATGACGAAGGCACAAATGAGGTAGTTAAACGTTAGTTTTGGTTTCATATGCTAAATGGCGTTAAAAAGAGGCTAGCTAACCTTAAGGATTATATATGGTTTTCAGTTATCTTTTCAAGAATGGACGCAACAGATGAAAGATATGCTTGATGCACGGAAACGTGGTGATCAATCTTTCCGCGAGAAAGATTTCAAAACTGCCATAGAATGTTACTCACAGGTATTGATTTCTGGCTACTTTATGAACTATATTTCTGTTCCACTTGGTAGTTGGATCGAGTTCTTTCCCATGGTTTGTTATCTTGATGTTATTAGAACTTATGTGGTTATATACATTGCTTATGTGCAGTTCATAGATGTCGGAACAATGGTATCTCCTACTGTATTTGGTCGGCGAAGTCTATGCTACTTACTATGCGATCAACCAGATGCAGCACTACGCGATGCTATGCAAGCACAATGCGTGTATCCAGATTGGCCAACGGCTTTCTACATGCAGTCTGTGGCATTAGCGAAGCTAAACATGAACACAGATGCAGCTGACATGTTGAACGAAGCAGCTCAACTCGAAGAGAAGAGACAACGAGGCGGTAGAGGATCTTAATTCTTGAGACACTAACGTGTGACAATCTTGTAAAATTTAATGAGCTTCAAAGAATTCTTTTTTAAGAAGAAAGGAAAAAAACAGTTTGCTGTGATTGTTGATTGGGGATGTAATGTAACCATAGGGAGAAGAAAATTGATGTTTGTTGAATGCAATACATGTTGTAAGTTTTAATGGACGAGGTTTCGCAGAAAAAAGAAAACAAATTGTCTATTTCATCATAAGATAGGTTCTGAGTAACAGTAATATTATTGATGAAGATTGCTTATTTGAGAAATTCCTCCATTGTTCCTTTGTTAAACTTGCTTCTTCTTCATCTCATTGGCTGTTTTGCTCTGTTTTGAAAAACTATTGAATTTCAGGCCATGTCCCAGATTGTATAAACTCTTCATCACATTTGTGAATTGGTTAAAGCCAAGTACTAAACAAAGTTATATAATTTCATGACATCATCATTACGAAATATAAATTAAAACCTTATTTTTCTTAATCTCCACCTTCATATTTTTCATCTTCACCTCATTTTTCTTAATTTCCACCACCATATTTTTCATCTTCACCTCATTTTCCTTAATCTCCACCGCCATATTTTTCATCTTCACCTCATTTTTCTTACTCTTCACCGCCATATTTTTCATCTTTACCTTATTTTTCTTAATCTCTACCGCCATATTTTTCATCTTCACCTCATTTTTCTTAATCTCCACCTCCCTATTTTTCATCTTCACCTCATTTTTCTTAATCTCCACCGCCATATTTTTCATCTTGATCTTCACCTCATTTTTCTCCATCTCCACCACAATGTTTTTCATCTGCCCCGCAGTCTTTTCCATCTCCACCGCAGTCTTTTCCATCTCCACCGCAGTCTTTTTCATCTCCACCGCAGTCTTTTCCATCTCCACCGCAGTCTTTTTCATCTCCATCGCAGTCTTTAGCATCTCCACCTCAGTCTTTTTCATCTCCACCGCAGTCTTTTCCATCTCCACCTCAGTCTTTTCATCTCCACTGCAGTCTTTTTCATCTCCACCGTAGTCTTTTCCATCTCCACCACAGTCTTTTTCATCTCCACCGCAGTCTTTTTCATCTCCACCACGGTATTTTCCATCTCCACCTTAATCTTTGTTGGATTTAAGAATATGAAATCAAGGATTATAAAAAACTAACTCTTCTTTATTAATTTAAGAAAATAACTCAAAAATTAAACTCTCAATCTTAATTCCACAAGTTATGCTACAACTTTGACATCTACTTATATAGATAAAACTAATCCTAATTACAAAAAGAAAATACTTAGTTTAGATAACTCCTAAACTATAGCCTCTTTAATCTTATTTATCTCTTTGCTTGCTCCTCACACTTTGGTCTTCAAGCTTATCTCAACAATCTTTTCAATCTCCATCTCGAACTTTTCCATCTCCATCGCAATCTTTTTCATCATCAAAATTTAGTTTCTTCTATGTTAATGAATTTTTTAAAGAAACAAGTATAATCAAGAAATTGCTCTCGAAAACAAAATCTTTAGAGCATTAAAACTAAACTAATCATACTCTTATTTTTAATTTTTATTGTTCTAGAAAATAATTTTTTTTATTATAAAATGTTTTGGGTGGTGAAAAACCGAAAACCTAGAAATAATTTTTATAATCTTTACAAATGTAAAATCTTAAAACAAACAAATCAACCACCAAAATACATACAATAAAAAGAATTTACAACAAAGCTAGATGCAGTTTTAAATAATTCTGCTCTCTAGTTTTTTCCTTCACCGGTGAAATTTATATGATGATTAACGGATCAATATGGGGCTTTTTATACAAATGGGCCTTAAGGCCTGCTTTATTATTCTCATTACTCATATAGAAAATCTGAACCAATAAAGAGGTTTTGCTGTATCTTATCAAAATTGTTGAAAATTGTATTTCATAGCTCCTTTCTCAAGCTGATAATAAGGAATATGGTATTCTAAAGCTGAAACTGCAGTAATAGCAAGTCAATGTAAGACATCAAACATCAACCAGATCCATTATAAATTAGGGAGCGTCTCAAAAATCATAACAGAAGATGGACAAAAGCAAAAGCAACAAACTTTTACATTTTCTCATAATTCTATGGGTCCCTAACCTTTGAATTTCCTAGGAAAGAGCACCCTCTAATAATCTAAAGTGCAATCTCAGTTTGCATGCTTGTGTTAGTACAAAACACTACTTGTTGTTGTTGCGGCTGTTGCACTTTTTTCTCAATCTCCCATCTAGATTTTGCTATAACACCATCACTCACAGGCTCATATTCCTGAAAACAAAAGATCAATTCCGAATCAAAGTTTTTGTCTTTGTTATCTTCATCAGAATCTCAAGCAATATTTTTGGTGGATACCCACCTCAAGTTTTTGCACAAGTTCTTTGGCATTAGGTGCAGAGACAAAGATGTGACGCTGAGATGGTTTGATAAAGCCATCATCAACGGCTTTATCAATGAAAGTGAGGAGGTAATTGTAATAACCATCCACATTTAACAAACCCACCTGCAGTTTTTTTCCCCCAAAGTGGAAACACAAAAAATCAAGACTTTATTAGATTTTAGCTATAGTGATTCAGAGAGCAATTATCAACAGTTGAAAGGTGAAGCAGCTTCTCTTTCACTTACAGGCTTGTCGTGGATTCCAAGTTGTGCCCATGTTATTACTTCCAACAACTCCTCTAATGTTCCATACCCACCTGATAACAAATTGCAAGAGCAGATCAACTAAAAGTTGAGTACTAATGAGTCTTGCTTCAATATAGTGTCCAATTATGTTACTATCCAGACACAATTGGTCTCTTGTAAGATTATAAACACCCTTACTTCAGAAATACCATCATTTGGGTAATCTCAAAAGGACTAGTTTGGTCTAGTATGCTCTAAGAATCTCACAAACAGTGCAAGTAAAATGGAGCTTTATAGAAAGTATCTAAGCTAGTTAGTTATATAGTACCTGGTAATGCAATGAAACAATCAGAGTGGCTAGCCATCTCAGCTTTTCTTTGATGCATATCAGCCACAGCTCTTACCTCCCCAAATGTTTCTCCTGTGATCTATAACAAAATCGCATTTCAGATACATTCCTTTGAACACTAAGTATTAATTCTAGCCAAAAAGTAGTTTAAGCCTACCTCTTTGTCCATTAGAGTCCTTGGTATGATCCTAACCCATATAAGCAAAGGCAGATTGAAGCAAATCACACAACAATGTCAATCATAAAGCGGTGAAGGGCATAAAACTAAAGTGAAGAGATCATAGATTTGAACATACCCTAGTACATGTCCTCCAGCTTCATGAACAGCTTGTGAGACCAAACCCATAAGACCTATGCTTCCTCCTCCATACACAAGATTCAATCTCCTCGCCACCTGTTCCATAAAACAGAACAAGCAGGAAAAAGGAAGATCAAGACCTATTTCCAAGGTTTGGAGACTCCTATTAAGATTTGAGCATAAACGAACCAGCTCTTGAGCTAAATCAATGGCGGCATCTTTGTAGCAGTCTTTGTTTCCGCTACTGCTTCCACAGAACACACAAACTCTCTCGAACCTCGATTTCACTATCTCCATTCTCTTAGTCAATTCAGTTAATTTGCTTCTTCTTTTTCTAGTGGATTGGGGGAATTTTGAACGTGTGGTTCAAGCTAACTCATTCTTGTTTCACTTTGTGATGCAACTTAGACAATGAGACAAGAAATTATATAGACAATAACAAAGCAACAAAGACAGTACTGTTCCAAATATCCAATTGTAATCAAGTAACAAGCTTTATCCTTTTACTTTTTATGGTTTAAAGAGTGGTTGCTTTTATGGTTTAAAAAGAAAAGATACTTAAAGGCTAAACTATAATTCACAAGCAATAACAAGTCAAGAACAGAACAGATAAACAGAGTTCGAATGTGACTAATTCCTAATTTCTTAAATTGAAATTCTCATTTCTTTTTTTTGGATAAAAATTAAAATTCTCATTTCCTTGAAACAAACATTGATTTCTCTCGTTCCTAACTTCATTACCAGAGTTGGTTTGATGATGTCATAATACCTCTCTGTGTGTTATGGTTCATCATCATCGAACCGTTTTCCTCCACTTTTCTTCATTCAATGTTTCGTCCTTTGGCTCAACGTGTCGAGTTCGGGTTGATCCACAACATTATTGGCTAAATTCCATGGGTCCTACCATCATGGAATTCATCCTCTTGGTGCCAACTAGTAGGGTACTTCTCCTGACACAACATTCCATTATTAGTTTGTTTGGTTCCACATTGCATGTACTTACAGTTTTTGGTAAGATTGTATTTCTAAAACGACACGTAGTTTACTTTTCTAGAGCTAGAACAGCACACAGTTCTTAATTCTACATGTGTCGGGTCAATGCCTAACTTTGACTAGGTCAAATAAATGCTAAGTGCCCTTTAACTAACTTTTCCAAACATGATGCAAAATACAATCATTTCAAACTTAATAACCAAATTTCATCATTATCAATATCACCTACCAAACATTATAGTGTACCTTTTTCCCAAACTATAAAAATTAACTAAGGCCTTAATTAAAGTACCAAAATATTATGTTGTGATTAGATACGAAGACTAATCTTTAGAAAAATCTTCAAGGAAAAAAAAAACCCAAAAAGATGGAATAATAAGGATATTGGTTAACCCAAATTGAAATCGTAGAAAAGCCAAATTAAAGTTAATCCGGTTCACTTTGGGCTTGGGTTGGGCTTAGACTATCAAAAGTGGATCACTAATATGCCTTGGTAATATTGCTTTATGGGGTCCTTTTTTTTTCCTTATATAGGAAGATGGTTCACCAGTATCCTCCATTCAATGTTTCGTCCTTGGCTTAACGTGTCGAATTTTTGTTGATACACAACACTAATGGCTAAATTTCATGATCCATATTCCATACTTTGAGTGTGTATGTGTCAACAAAGTATGGTTCTTCTCCTGACACAACATTCCACTATTGGTTTTCTTGGTTACACATTACATGATGTACTCACAGCTTTTGTTAGGATTGTATCTATAAAACTACGCAGTTTTTTTCTACGTGTGAGATTCGAGTCAATGCCTAAAATTGACGCGGTCAAGGAAATGACTCGAATATATTGGCCAAAATTAGAAACTATTTTTAGTTATACGTCCGTTGGAATATTACGTATGTTCTGATGCTAAGACACTTTGTGAGATGCCCACAAGTGCAGGATCTCTGTGACGAATGTCTTCACGAATCTAACACAAATTTGTGTCATAAAAACACAATGAATCTATAATATGGTTTTCAAATATTTTCGTAATTCTAGAACTGTAAAATGGACAAAGAGTCTCTGTGAATTTCCTCGAGCCTCGTTTTTCTCTTATCTATAATCTTGATTGATAAAAATAAAACTCGATTCTTTTTAAAGTTTTGCATTGTAAAATAAACTAAAAAAATTGGTGAAAACGAAAATAAATAAAATAATACAAATAAAGTGGATATTATATAATATGCGCACACCTTTCTTTTTCGTAGCTTTTTTTTTGCAATAAAAGTAAGTGTGCTCAGGTAGTGAATAGTGATACTCATGTCTATTCTATCAAAAAATCAATTATATTACTTCTGCAATATAAAATATTGACATAAATTTAAACTAAGGTTGGAGAAGTAAATAATCTTTGTTGGCTTGTTGGTGTAATTATTTGCAGTTTTACATACTAAATGATAAGTATGTCATAGTCAAAAGGAAGCTTTGCTTTGGCTGATTACGACAAAGGCAATTTCTATTAATTCATATAGGGTCATAATGTGAACATCAATCACATAAAGAATAGGAAGCTACAAGCCAATCCTCCTTAGTCGAGGCCAACTATGATAATATCGCAACTTTAGGAATTTCAGCCACTAGTAGTATTGCTACATTATTACGATTTGCTTTAATTACCAACTTGTTCTAAAAAAGAAATTGCTGACTCATAAAGTATACTACCACACCAACAAGCATCTCGACTCGACCGACACTTTAAATATTGTTATGCCAAAAGCTGAATTGTACCATCAAAGATTAATTTAAATTAACTCTTGACACAATCTAAAGGCAAGCGAACCTTGTCTTTGACTTGAGCCACACAATACTAAGATGAAACTATACTATGTACCATAGGAAGAGAACACGTTTTTCTAACTTGGAGATTTTGACCAAAACCCAACTTATTCTAGAGGAACAATACCCTTAATTCTAGGTTTCTTTAATGAGACCTAAGATATAATTTTATTTTTGTCAGGCCAAACAACAACAATTTAGGTTATGACAAAAGTTAAATGATAGTAGTTGGCATTTGAAGATGACATCTGTTTTTCAGACATCTTTCCAATCCTAAATATGTCGTACAATACAACATTATTTCAATCCTGACACGAAACTCTCATGAACTATCATTAAATAAAGTGTACAACTATACTCAAGGAAAATTATAAAAAGAAAAATGCAAAGGATCTAGACTCTTATAGTGTCAGAATAGAAAAAACATGTACTTCATCACAAAGTCGACAGCAAATTTATTTAGAATTGACAATATTTTCCAATCATTATCACTTGCATATGATTTGATTTTTCTAAATATATTTCTTGTAAAATGTCAAAATATTTTTTTTTTAAACTAAAATTTAATATTGAATTCAAATATATATATATATATATATGGTATTGATTTATTCACAATACTATAAGTCGTATTATATTTAATAATTTGTCTAGAAGATGCTTGCCATAGTTTGTGACAGATACGAAAATAGGAGATGGTCTCATTAGCGTTAGAGTATAAACATAGTACTAGAATAGTAACAAATGAACGACCAGAAAACAAGATACCTGTAGAAGAAAATTGCACCAACCAATTAGACTTGAAGCTATACTTTTCAAAGTTTGGCTTGAAGCTACTTTCAAAAACTTTGGCATAATCGTACAATTAGAGTTGATAAAGTAGATGACTAGATGCCTAATCTCTTTATTTTTTTATATACTTTCATATTTAATAATTCATGTTTATAGCAAAAGTTGAGCCAAAAGCAAAGTACTAACACTTTAATCTTCTCCAACTACATGAATCAATAATTATTAATCGTGTAAACAAAAAGAGACCATGTAGGAAGCTCGGCTCAAAGTTGACGCATGTTTTGACTAGTACTTAAGAAGAGAAATCAAAGTCCAATTAGAACAATAACACAATCTAATTTCGAACTAGTTTCGTAGCTTGTGGCCTTGATTTGAGGTTCAAGCCACGAGACAAAAGTGAAAGACTTCGACTTATGTCAGTGGGTCGCGCTTTTGAATTGATGTATGTTATTACGTCATTTGTATAATGTCATTACGTCATTTGTATCATGTCATTAATCCTTATGTCATACAGCTAAGGTTTCTACGGTTCACAAAATCTTATTTATCACAACGGTTATTACTAGTATTGTTTTTTTCCCTAGAATTTAATTAATTACTCCCTCTGTAGATTTTATTAGATGTTTTGGTTAAATGCACACCTATTAAAAAAATTTAATAACCTATCTAAAAAAATTATTTAATATTTTAGTTTAATAAATTTTAACCAATCACAGAAAATATTGCAAGAATTTTAATAGCTTTAAAATAGAAAAACATTAAATTTTTTACATAAAAAATTACAAAACAACTTATATAATGAAACAAATTTTTTATCTAAAACATCTAATAAAATGAAATAGATAAAGTACAATATATAGTTGGTTGAAATGAAACTCCAAATATTTAACTACTAGACTTGGAAAAGTTTGACCGGTTACATTTTCTTAAATAATTGAGTCGCAAAGATAGATCATAGTTAAACCCTTTAAATCATTAATAAATATTATACATGTAATTCTCATAATCCAATTCGGGTAAAAAAATAGATATGATATTTTTCATAATTAAACCATTTGACCAAAAGATATTTCCAGTAATTAACGATACGAAATAATATGGCGTTAAATTATTGAGATTTTCTAAGCACTTAGTTAGAAACAATTTTCCAAGAAGATACATTTTCCTTTATTCAGTTTTTGGAAAAAGAGATTCAAAGTCAATATATAATAACACTCACCTAAAAAATTACCACTATATAATCCATTCAAATGAAAGGAAATATTGCCATACAAGCGGTGGCTATACGTAAAAAACACGATTTGAGTTTCTGAAGAAAAAATAAAAGTTAAAATCTTTTATAGAATGTCTACAACACTAGGCAATCGGTTTAATTTAGAATCACAAGATCATAGTGGTGGTTCTCCTTTATTTATGTCATCACCTCTCTCCATGAGTCCTGAACCTATCTCCGACGCCGGAGATGGTGGCCGGATTCCGCTGGATGAGTGGTTACCGATCACTGAATCTAGAAAAGGAAGTATTTACACGGCCACGTCTCATCTTCTTTGTTCCGGAATTGGTCTTCAAGTCATTCTTCTTCCTGCAGCTTTCTCCGCACTCGGATGGTAAAACATCAAAACAGCTCTTATGATTCCATTTGGCCAGATGCATTCACATGATTTTCCCAGTTCCCGAAAGAATTATGGTGAAAGGGGATAATGCGTCGACTCTCAGTGTAGATCCCGGTCCTCTGATATGAGGTTCTCACTTGCTAGAGTCGACGGTCCCTAGAAAACAGAACATCTCGGTTATCTAAAAAACCATCAAATCAAAATCAAAATTTATCTGGATATTATGTAATCCAATATTCTATTTTGTTTTACAGGGTTTGGGGAACGATAATCTTAACTGTGGGATTTGTATGGAAACTTTACACGACATGGCTTCTTGTTCAACTTCACGAAGCTGTCCCTGGAATACGTTTCAGTCGATACGTGAGACTTGCAATTGCTTCATTTGGTACATAATCCAACCAATCAAATTCCTTGATTCGTTCTTTTTGTCATTTTCTGAGATTTGGAATTTAAAACGACGTCATTTTTGTTAGGTGTGAAGCTTGGAAAGATTCTCGGAATATTCCCTATAATGTATCTATCAGGAGGAGCTTGTACGATTCTAGTTATAACCGGAGGCAAATCTATACAGCAACTTTTCCGTATCATGTCTGATAACGACACTGAGCCACTTACTTCCGTACAATGCTTCTTAATTTTTAGCTGCATTGCAACCATTCTTTCTCAGTTTCCGAATCTAAACTCTCTGTATGGAGTCTCGTTTCTCGGTGGTGTTATGGGTATGGCATATTGTACAGTGATTTGGATATTACCTGTAACTAATGAGCCACAAGACAGAGCCTCATATACAACAGAAGATTCAAGTTTCGTTCATATTTTCAACGCTATTGGTTTGATAGCTCTAGCTTATCGAGGGAACAATCATGTCCTTGAGATACAGGTCTTAAAGAACCTCCAAAAACATTCTTCAGTAATTAATCTTAAACTCTGTTTCCTCTTTTTATAATGTGGTTGATATTTGTAGGGTACTCTTCCTTCTGATTCAAAGTACCCTTCACGTAAGACAATGTGGAGAGCAGTACTAATCTCTCACGCTCTCATCGCCATTTCTATGTTTCCATTATCGTTTGTTGTGTACTGGGCTTACGGAGACAAGGTATGTCAGAATCAAACCCTAACTCGATTTCTTGTTTCCGAAGTAAACTCATGTGTTGAGACAATTGATGTTTCACTGTTGTAGATTCCATCGAGGGGAGGTCTAGTAGGCAATTATTTGACACTATACGAACAAGAGCACTCAAAACGAGCAGCTTGTTTCATACACCTAACCTTCATCTTCTCTTGCTTATGTGCATATCCAGTAAACTTAATGCCGGCTTGTGACAATGCAGAGATGATCTACATAACCAAGAAGAAAAAGCGTGCCTCCTTCATTGTCAGGATGTTGTTACGTGTGTTTTTGGGTATAGTTTGTTTCTCCATAGCCGTTGGATTCCCATTCTTACCTTATCTAGCGGTTCTTATTGGAGCAATAGCCTTGCTTGTGACGTTTACTTACCCTAGTTTCATGTGGATCTCTATCAAAAAGCCTGAAAGAACAAAACCTATGTGGCTATTCAACGTTTTGATGGGTTTCTTAGGTGCTTCACTCAGCATTTTGCTTTTGGTTGCTTCATCTATGCGTTTGGCGCAAAAGGGTTTGGATGCGAACTTCTTCAGACCTTAAAAAGCATTCTTGCAAGTGTTAGAATGTAAATAGGGTTTGTGGCAAACCAAGTGATCTTGTGATTGTGTTAATATGGTCGATTGAACTATTCCATTTTTGTAATTATGATCATTTAACAATTTTAATTTATGATTTTAACAGTACAAAGAAATTGATATTGTATTATTCCAATATTATTGAGTATTACAACGAACAAGACAGTTTCTGAACAAGACTTGGAGAGATCAAGTCTCTTCCCAAGATTATCGCCATGGTAAGTGACGATGCATCTGATGTTCGAGTAAACTTTAGTCTTGACCAATCGGCCGAGCACATAGGCTCGTGATCGTAACGTGAAGGTCAAGTTAAGAGGCAAAACGACTTGGTCCGGTTTAGCTCGTTGGCCGTAAAGAGCCGGTACACTTCCATACAAAGAAATTTGATTGCCTAATACTATGGTCTCAATGATTCTCTCGCTCTTCCTTCGTTGAGAAAACTTTTCCATCTAAATTTCTCAAACAAAAACGAAATTAATTAGTTCACATGAAGCATAACCGGCCCGGTTTAGATGTAAAATTATTTACCTGACCGGAGGCGAGGATGAGCTGGAAATAGCTGAGTTGGAGAGGAGAGGAGGTGACGTGGACAGTGAAGAAAGTTGCGGGGGGTTTTTGTATAAGATTCTGACCGTTGAATATAGACTTAACATATCTGTGAGCACTCCTGATTGGTCGGTCCCGGATTGCACGTTCAAGCTCTCAAATACCATCTCCTAATAAATTTTATTCAGTTTATGTACTAATAATTATTTGACAAAAAAAATGTACTAATAATTTAATTGCAAATCCATTTATATAATTTTTTTTTTCTTATTTGTTCCCCAAAATTTAAAGGCTGAATGGCTAGATTTTAATAAGTGCATAACTTCTTTCTTTTTCTTATAATGAATTCGAAATTAAATTCCAAATAAATGCAAGAGATTAAAACATCTTAGTCATAAATGATTTGTTTGTGTTTGCATTTCTTTTTTGTTAACATTATTAATGTGAAAGCTTAAGGAATAAATTTGAAAACAGAAGATGTTTTATATAAAATGTAAAATTGTAACGTCAAAACGATGAAACCTCTATTATTTGCCTTGAAAGTGACAATAGGTGAGAAAGATTTGGAAACGCCCCACAAAATGAGACAGAAGAGAGTGAAGGCCAAGACCAACGTAAACAACAAGCACGAGTAAAACCTGGTCTTTCTCTTCCTCCTCTCATCTGGACCGTCCATTTCATCGTAATCTTCATCATCATCCTCGTTGATTCGACGGTTAAGATCATGCACTTGGATACTCCTCCTGTCCCCGTTTCTCAATGTAGTAGAAGATGACTCGGCCACAGAGTCTTGATGGTAATGGCAATACGGGTTAAAACCCGACCCGGTTGATATCTTGTCTAGGTCTATATTCGGTGGGCTCTGCACAATATAAACCGGCCTCGTCGTCTGCGGTGGCGGAGATTTAGCCGGCCACGTCACCATCTTCTTGTTAATATAGCTTTAATTTTTTAAATAATTTGGTTATGTGACCTATATTTTAAAAGGTGGGAAAATGAAATTGAAAAGTGCAAGAAACGAAAGAATTTACTTCTGAGAGTAACGTAACGGTGATGCTTGCTAAGAAAAATAAAATACTAGTAACTAAGAAAACTACAATTCAAACTCAAATTAAAAACAAATGCCCAATTTAAGTGTGTTTTTAGAACAAGTAATATTTTTAAGTGAGTTTCGTCTTAAATCTTTTAAAAAGTAGAATATATAGATCGAACATGATATATTGTTTTGCAAGATAATTTATTACTTATATATATATATATATAATATAATATATTATGCAAATTAGATCACATATATGCAAGTTGAGCAATACAATTATACAAAGCTCAAGTTTTAGAATATCGGTCAAGGGTGCGAGGAGACGAATTAATGATCGATTTGAAACGGTCTATATTATTTTACTTATAGTTTGAAAACGTTATTTCTTAAGTTGTTTCGTGCAGGGAAAATACAAAGTCAAATAAGCCTTTCGATTTCAGAGAAAAATACTATTCGAATTCATTTCTTAAATTAACCCTCAAACTAATTAATGTCGTGCCTTCAAGACTAACATTAAAGTCCTCGTTTCGCTTTGAAACCAAATAAAAATCAGAAAAGATTCTTTAGTGGTCTAAACATTTGGTTTATATTGTCAATTTCACACACTTAGAAATTTCATGAAGAAATATTGGTTTAGGAGTTGGTACGTGGATTTTGATTCTGGTTCGGTTATCGACTTAAATAAGTGTGGTCAAGATTTTGTATGAAATACAGATGGATTTGGTTGTTTTAAGTCATTTTCCGTTGATGTGTATGATAGAGAGACCTTAATTGGATCTTACATTTACATGCTTCAGCTAATTTTATATAAATAGTTTATTAAAACTACTAACTGATCAAATATATTGTATTAAACATGTCGAAAATAATAAAATATCATATTCAATGAAGGCTAAGAGGCATAATAGTAGAGAATGTTCATGTTCCATGCTCAAAACTCAAAAGGATCCATACAAAAATATAATAACTTGTGTTCGGAAATATTTCGCACTGAGAACAGAAAACTGTCACACCATAAACTTTAAACTTTTGTAGGCGTCGTCGTATGTTTCTTTGCTAAGTATTTCAAACAACTTTTACGAACAATCCAAACTTGTTTTTAACATGTTTTATATGAAGCTTAAGATCATAGTACATATATATGTCACATGATCACAAACATAAAGAGGGTATTCAAATCTGAATTCGCTTCTTACTTTTTCATTTTTAAGGATTTAATTGGTTGTATATAGCTCATTCATATGAAATTCCACGTAGGGTTTAGATTTTTTTAATATATAACAAAGTTCAATATATATTTACGAAACCAAAAAGTTATATATTAAATTAATTACATATTACTATACTATTTAGAAATGCGTTTTAAAACAACAATGTTCTTTCTGGTATTTGAACTTTTATATTTTTGTAACTTGACATTATTATTTTTAATTCAATATGAATTTATAATGACCAAGTTCCACAATTTCTTTTGTTATATTTTAAATTTTATGGTCTTTTACAAATGTCACCAGAAGATCTAATCACAAAACCACCTCATATCCAAACAAAAACAATGTCACCAGAAGATTTAATCACAAAGGCAATATCCAACGCAAGAGAATGGAGTTCAAGCCAATCTTCTACTAGCGTACCTGTTTTTCACTTGGATCTAGGCCAAAACAACATCACTGTGGATTCAAATTGGCAGATTTGCTCTGGAGATTGGACTTGCAGTCAGCCGGTACAGCTGGCATCTTCACGAATTCACTATCAGAAGCTTCGATATCAACCAAAGTCTTCACCCATACCACATCTTCACTCCAAGCGGAAGCTCTAGCAGTCTGAGAAGGTTTGGAAGAAGCACACCGTAGGTCGATCTCATCCCTCTGGATCAAATCGGACAACAAATCTCTAGTCTCAGCTTTCAATGGTGATCAACTGATTGCAGAGATCTACAGTATCTTATCCAATCTCAAATCCCTTGTAAAAAGGTTGCTATTTTTTCAATTTATCTTTATTTCGCGTTTAGTAAACAATGAAACCGATCTCTAGACAAAGAAAGCGTTACAACTGTATGCTCATAACATTTAATTGCATTAATGAATCTTGGATTTGAACCAAAAAAAAGGTCTTTTACAGCTGATGAATTTTTTGTTGTTTATACAATTAATGGTTTTGTTAGGACAATTTCATTTTTTTTTTTGTGTGCAGATGATCCACATGCGATCACATATATGACAGCTACGGTGATATGTGTACGTTTGGTTGAGAGAGAGATATATGGTTTGCTAAACGTACAAATTAAGAGGGAATTGAAAGGTTAAAGATTAAATTAGGCAAAATTAACTCAGTAGTTTATCAAAAAAAAAAAAATTAACTCAGTCATTATTGTTATCATTAGGTTTTATGTAATACAGTATCTTACAAGAATGCGATCAAAGCGCCAATCTCTAAATCTTTTTATTTTTCGAAGTATATTAGTGATATAATAATTTCTTAATCAGTTACATGTATAATTACGGTACTAACTACTATAGTGATGTAAGTGGCATTTAGTCTAATGGCATGCAGTAAATCCACAAAAAACATGCGCACTTGCATAATCAGGGATCAAGTCCCACCACTTATATTATGTAAAAACTTGGCTAATGGGCCAGTCAGTTGTAGTTGTGACCCAATATTAACAAAAAAAAATACTATAGTGACGTATCTAGAAAATATAATTCATTAGTTAGGGCAAACGTCTCTGCATACAATCAAAGCGTCAATTTCTAAAATTTCTTTTAAAAACTGTATTACTGAAAATCTTTCTTAATCAGTGACGTAATTATCGTACATGCATAAAGGGACGTAATTAAAACAATATTAGTATTCATTATTTTTTTTGATAAAAAAACAATAACTAGTATTCATTAATTAAGGGCTAGCATTACAATTTGATGTTCAACTCCATATAAATCGTTTATATTTTGTAGCATTCGGCGATCGACAGTGATATAAACCACTAAAATTAAAAGAGAGTGATAAACTATAAAAAAAAACGTGGTCTGAAGTTCATTCGTCTTAATCATGATTATTGAATCCACTTTTTAAATGTAAAAATTATCTAGAACATTGATTTCATTGGATTACTCAAAACCCTGAAACATGGGTTCGTCTAATTACGATTCTGTCTTTACAAAACCTAAAATTTACTATTGTACCCCCATTTTCTAATCTTTATAAATTCATCAACTCCTCCAACTTGTCTTTTAGATCTACTAAAGAAGATCTTTGAGAGAAACAAAATGGAAGAAGTTAAAAGAAAGTTAGTAGATGAAGATAAGCTTCTCTAGATATATGGAAGTATGTCTTTGGATTTGCAGATATTGCAGCTGCAAAGTGTGCCATTGATCTTAAAATGCCAGAAGCCATTGAAAACCATCCTTCATCACAGCCCATAACACTAACCGAACTCTCCTCCGCCGTCTCCGCCTCTCTGTCCCATCTCCGTCGTATTATGACGTTTCTTGTACATCAAGGAATCTTCAAAGAAACCCTAACAAAAGATGGTTTAGCTACTGGCTACACTAACACACCACTCTCGTCGTATGATGATCACAAAACGTGACAACAAGTCATTAGCTCCTCTTGTTCTCTTCGAAACAACTCCCGAAATGCCCGCTCCATGGTTAAAGCTAAGTTCAGTCGTTTCTTCTTCAGCTAATGGTTCAAATCCACCACCATTTGATGCAGTGCACGGTAAGGATGTGTGGTCGTTTGCACAGGATAATCCTTTTCTCAGTGAGATGATCAATGAGGCTATGGCTTGCGATGCAAGGCGTGTGGTGCCACGTGTAGCTGAAGCTTGTCATGGCTTGTTTGACGGTATGGCTACGGTGGTTGACGTAGGAGGTGGTACCGGAGAAACAATGGGGATACTTGTAAAGGAGTTTCCTTGGATTAAAGCATTCAACTTTGATCTTCCTCATGTTGTTGAAGTTGCTCAAGTCTTCGATGGGTTTGATAATGTTGCAGGCGATATGTTTGATTCTATTCCCGCATGCGACGCTGTTTTCATCAAGGTTAAATCCATTTCCATACTATATATTAATTTTTTCGACAATTGGATCAACAATGCTTAATATATATTCTAAACCCTAATTTTTACTACCATGGTAGAATGACTTGAATATTTGGAGTTTAAGGGGGAAAAAATGATATTAGACCACTTACCAAATGGAAGTCTTTATTTTCTAATTAGCTATTTATCTTTTAGTGACTATTTTTCACTATTTTCATTTATGTTAAACCTAACTTTTTTTTTATCTACATACAACAGATATCTTGTCAAATTTTTTTTTTAAATTAAAGATTTATTATATAAAAGTATATCGTTTCAAAAATCAATAATGAAAGATTTGGACAAAAAGAATATATATAAAATGAAAAGATCTTTACAATTTCAAATCCATCCATTCCACTAGCAGCAAATTAAAGAGGTTACAATTATGGCATAAATTAAGAAAGCAACACTAAGTTGCAATGACGACATAAAGAAAACAAGTAGCACTTTTTCCGGATACCACCTTTACCAATACTTATTATTCTATAGTATATTACAAAACGATGAAAGTATGAACAAAATATCATTTATTTTATTTATCGTGTTGTCAGAGACATTAGTGTATGGGAATTTTATGATGTTGTAATGAATGACAGTGGGTGTTACACGATTGGGGAGACAAAGATTGCATAAAAATATTGAAGAGGTGCATAGAAGACCAAATGTCGGTAAAGTGTTGATAGTGGAGACTGTGATTAGTGAGAAGAAGAAAGAGACCAAAATAATGGAAGAAAGAGATGAGAAGTTAGAACATGTAAGATTAATGCTTGATATGGTCATGATGGCTCACACAACCACAGGCAAAGAACGAACTTTAAAAGAATGGGACTTTGTTCTTACAAAAGCTGGCTTTGCTCGTTATGAAGTTAAAGACATTGATGATGTTCAGTCTGTTATCATCGCCTATCGGTCTTAGAAAAGAGAACATTCTCATATATTTACTTAAGTAAATTTGTGCTTTTTGGTTTAGTGGTATATGTGTATAATAATGTTTTGTGAGAATAATTAAGGGGCTTGTTTCAGTACCAGCCGTGAGTTGTTTGTCATTTGTATTTTCACATGTTTTTTTTATTAGTTATATAAATAAATATATTTTTCTCTGTAATAAGTTGATTGATACGAATCGAATCCAGATGAGACTGGTCCATAGTTTAAAGTGGGTGTTTAACTAGTAGGGAGATAAAGACAGCCGTATTAAATATGTGTAAAGTAACGGTCCAACACTATTAACTACTTACCTGAAATCATTTGGATTGCCTGCCACGAGTCGAAAGATTTGGTTTGGTTTGGTTTGGTTTGGATTTAATCTCTCAACCACAACCTTTAAACCATATCGACATCAGCTACTACAAGTTACAACTACTATTTAATGAAAGATTCACAAAAGCCCAAAAGCCCATTAGTAATGAGACTGTTATTACACGTTTCACATTTTTATTGGACCAAAGAATCGCCACTCCTCCGGCGATGGGGTTACTACTCTTCGTCTTCTTCTTCTCTCTCTCTCTCTGAAGTAGAAATTTCACGGCGAGATACAGACAAATTAGAGAACCTTCTCACTGTTCTAGCTTTCATTAACTGTGAAATCTTTCTTCTACTACCGTTGATTTTTGTTGGAAGATGAGTGAGAGAGCGAAGAGAAGTCGATCATACTTTAACGGAGTTCATCACCCTGTTGTCGATTTTTGGCGACGAGAGGTCGGTGGTATCTCCTCTCGTAATTTCTCCAATCGATTCTCCGCTTCCGAGGTGTGTTTCCTCGTTATACTAATCCCACACTTCTTGTTTCTCTTCAATTCAAAAGTTTAGAAATTTGTGGCGAGTCTCATTGGTTGATGGATTACTAGTATTGTCCAATTGAATGATTTTTAGGTTTTCTCAGGTTCACGACTGAATAATTACTGTATTCGAAAAGAATCATATTCTTATTCGTTTCTGTATATGTAGAATTTGGTGTTGCGTCTAGAGATATACAAGAAGCTAGAGAAACACAAAGGGTGTGTGAACACTGTGGGCTTCAATGCCGATGGAGATATTCTGATTTCTGGTTCTGATGATCGACGCGTCATTCTTTGGGATTGGCAACTTGGGAACGTTAAACTTTCGTTTCAATCGGGACATGCTAATAACGTATTTCAGGCTAAGTTTATGCCTTTCTCGGATGATCGGACCATTGTGACCTGTGCTGCAGATGGAATGGTGATCCTTTTAAGTTCTTAAGAAACTATCTTTCTTCATGTTTCAATCACTCTCTACTTTGGTTGGCTTCTTCCTTTGTAACTCTTTGTTATTAAAAGATAAATTCTCCAAACATCTTTAGGTCCGGCGTGCAAGCATTCTTGAGGGTGCGAAAGTGGAGACGACTTTCTTAGGATTGCATGAAGGACGAGCTCATAAGCTATGCATCGAGCCAGGAAACCCTCATATCTTTTACACATGTGGTGAAGATGGATTAGTACAACGTGTGAGTAGTAGCTACATCACTTTTGGATATCTACTTTAGAATCCTTAAATTCGAGTAAAGAAATTGGATTCTTTCCCCATTTCAGTTTGACCTGAGGACTGAAGCTCCTACAGAACTTCTCACTTGCCAACCAGTTGATCCTAGGAGGAGGAATGTGGAAGCCAGCCAGCTAAATGCAATTGCCATCGACCCAAGAAATTCTAACTTCTTTGTTGTTGGTGGAATGGACGAGTACGCTCGTCTTTATGATGTCCGTAGATTTCAGGGTCACAGTATTACCCCAGCGGCAGATCATTTTTGCCCTCCACACCTTATTGGCAATGAACAAGTTGGAATAACGGGCTTGGCCTTCTCAGAGCAAAGTGAGCTCCTTGTTTCATACAACGATGAATTCATCTACCTTTTTACACCTGATATGGGATTAGGGTCTAATCCTATCCCATCCTCCCCTGTTTCCAAGAGTAGTGTATCAAAATCAGAATCAGCTTCTTCCCCAAAAGATGATAGCAAAAGTTCAGTTCCTTTGGTTTATAAGGGACACAAGAACTGTGAGACGGTTAAGGGTGTTAACTTTTTTGGACCTCGGTCTGAATATGTGGTTAGTGGATCAGACTGTGGGCGGATATTTATTTGGAGGAAAAAAAGTGGGAAGCTTATTCGTGTTATGGAAGCGGATAAGCATATAGTTAACTGCATCGCACCTCATCCGCATATCCCCATGCTTGCTAGTAGCGGGATTGAAAGTGACATTAAGGTGTGGACCTCAAAGGCAGCTGAGAGAGCTATATTACCTGAAAACATAGAACTGGTACACTTTACTGTTGCATTCATTATGACTCGATTGTTTGCTTTATTTTCCGCCATGCTAGAACCTTCTATGACTAATGACCATTAATGTGTTAGACTCTGTGCTTGTCTCTATGTTTGAGATATGTGAATTCGATTCAACACTTGCAAAACCAAAACCATATCCAGGAAATTTCATGTTGTTCGTGAAGTTTGTATACATTTTCACTTTTGACTGTCTAGTATCATGGTTTGCTATCATCTTCATCTAGTGGCTATAGTACCCTATTGTTTGTCAGTGACCTGGTAAAACCATCTCCAATTTTCATAAGATTTAAAGCGTCAATTTTCACTTTTGACGATTCAATATTGTTTTAAATTTGTCTTTCAGCGTAAGCGAACGCCAAGGGGATGGATGTACAGAGTCTCATCACCGCAGGACCTATTGGCACAACTCTTCTCACTGCAAAACAGAAGCAGTATGAGTTCAGAAAGAGAAGGAGAATCGTCTTCAGCCACTGGAAGAGAACTTCTTGATCTTATCCTCACCTTCAATGATCAGAGCGACAATGAAAATGATACTGATGATGAAGATGGTAACAGCCACGAGGACTTCTTCTCTTAAAGGAAAAGTCCTTTGGAAGATTTTGTAAATATTTGGAACTGAACATATACACCTTTTTTTCTGATTTGCCATATGGTTTTTTATTGTTAAATAAAGTATTATCCATCTTAAAACATTATATGTTTGTAAATTATACACATATGAATCATCATAATTCAATCATATGTATGTTTGTCGTATTCCACATTTTGGTACTAAATCTAACAGACTGCTTGTAGTGGAGTACAAATACATTTTTCAGCGGGAAAATGAAGATGGAAAAGACGCTAACGAGAGACAAATTTGCTTAAATTCTCAATTTTCCAGTGCAAGCAATATAGGAACTGTCATGGCGGCGAATCTTCTATCTGGCATCTACAATTGCAAAGAGTGGTTTGTTTCTTCGGAAAATCATCAGGCGACAGGGAAGCGAAATCGAAATTTCGACTTTGACCCGAGATTCTCTAAAGGAAACCGGATGAATTTTACACCTTTACGTAATAAGCTCAATGATCCTGCGCTCACGCGCGCTTTACGTGATTTTGCTGATTCTGGTCTCATGGAGGATGCACTCCACCTGTTCGATGAAATGAACAAAACGGATGTTTTCGTTTGGAATGTGATGATCAGAGGTTTCACTAGCTGTGGTTTGTATCATGAAGCGGTTCAATTTTATTGCCGAATGATGTTTGCAGGAATTAAAGCTGATTCCTTTACTTATCCATTCGTGATTAAGTCTGTTGCTGGAATTTCTTCGTTAGAAGAAGGGAGGAAGATTCATGCGATGGTAATCAAGCTTGGGTTTGTTTCAGATGTTTACGTTAGCAATTCTCTTATAACATTATACATGAAGCTTGGATATGTCTGGGAAGCAGAGAAAGTGTTCGAAGAAATGCCTAAGAGAGACATTGTCTCATGGAATTCTATGATTTCTGGATATCTTGCGCTTGAAGATGGCTTTCGCTCGTTGATGCTGTTTAAAGAAATGCTGAAACATGGATTTAAGCCGGACAGGTTCAGTACCATGAGCGCTTTAGGAGCTTGTTCACAAGTGTATAGTCTAATAATGGGAAAGGAGATACATTGCCACACCATTCGAAGTGGAATTGGATGTGGTGATGTTATGGTATTGACATCTATTCTTGACATGTACAGTAAATATGGTGAAGTAAGTTATGCGGAGAGGATATTTAACGGTATGATCCAGAGGAACATAGTAGCTTGGAACGTTATGATAGGGTGTTATGCTAGAAATGGCCGAGTCATTGATGCTTTTCTCTGCACTCAGAGAATGTCAGAGCAAAGTGGGTTGCAGCCAGATGTTATCACATTGATAAATTTGCTTCCTGCTTGTGCCATCTTTGAGGGTCAAACGATTCACGGGTACGCAATGAGGAGAGGCTTTCTGCCTCATATAATATTGGAAACTGCTCTGATTGATATGTATGGAGGGTGCAGGCAGTTAAAATCAGCTGGGCTGATATTTGATCGAATGCCTGAAAAGAATTTGGTCTCATGGAACTCGATTATTGCTGCTTATGTGCAGCACGGGAAGACCTATTCAGCCTTGGAGCTATTTGAGGAATTATGGGATTCATCGCTTTTACCTGATTCTACTACAATTGCCAGTATTCTTCCAGCTTATGCAGAATCTCTCTCATTAAGTGAAGGTAGACAAATTCATGCTTATATCGTTAAATCGAAATACGGGTCAAACACTATCATCTTGAATTCACTCGTTCACATGTATGCCATGCGTGGGGACCTAGAGGATGCAAGAAAATGTTTCGACCACGTCTTATTAAAGGATGTTGTTTCATGGAACAGCATCATCATGGCCTATGCAGTACACGGTTTCGGAAGAATTTCCGTTTGTCTATTCTCAGAAATGATTAGTTCTGGAGTAAAGCCAAACAAGAGCACTTTTGCTTCACTATTAGCAGCATGTAGCATTTCTGGTATGGTCGATGAAGGATGGGAATATTTTAATTTGATGAAAAGAGAATACGGGATTGATCCTGGAATAGAGCATTATGTTTACATGCTGGATCTCATTGGCCGCACAGGAAACTTCAGCTCAGCCAAGAGATTCATTGAAGAAATGCCATTTGTACCAACAGCTCGGATTTGGGGATCTTTATTAAACGCAAGCAGAAACCACAACGACATAAGTTTAGCTGAATTTGCAGCAGAACAGATCTTAAAAATAGAACATGACAACACAGGATGCTGTGTCTTACTTTTGAACATGTATGCAGAAGCTGGAAGATGGGAAGATGTAAATAGGATTAAGCTTCTCATGAAGAGCAAAGGCATGCCAAGAACAATGAGTTGCAGTACAGTTGAGACGAAGAGCAAAACTCATGTTTTCACAAATGGAGACAGATCCCACATGGAGACAAACAAGATCTATGAAGTCTTAGATATTGTCTCGAGGATGGTTAGTGAAGAAAAAGAAGTAGACAGTTATGTCCATCGTGTTTCGAAATTGAGACCAGAGACTCTGTTGGCGAGAAGAAGCAATTCACCAAGAAGACATTCGGTTAGGCTCGCCACTTGTTTTGGACTGATCTCTACAGAAACGGGAAGAACAGTTATGGTGAGGAATAACACAAGAATCTGTAGAAAGTGTCACGATTTCTTGGAAAAAGCATCGAAAATAACGAGAAGAGAGATCGTTGTTGGAGATTCCAAGATATATCATCACTTCTCTGATGGTCGTTGCTCGTGTGGAAATTACTGGTGAAAGTACTTGTTGTGGTGGCTAAAGTAGGTATATTGTTATCAGACAAAGGTAGAAATAAGAATATATGTTGAAAGAAATAGTCTCGTATTAGATTTTGTGTTAGTTAACATTTACATCTCCTATTTGTACAAAAATTTGTGGGTACAATGGCCTATTAGAAGTTAAGGATTGAAACTCTGTATTTAATCAATGATTTAGAGAGTGTTTCAATTCCATCTTCAAGATCTTGAATGCATGACTCTAAGTTCTGCACACCCTCCATCTTCAACGACTTCTCAGATTGGAAACTCAGAATCCACTCTTGAGAACTCATTTGCTTCTTCTTCACATGTAACTTTGTTGTGGCTCATTATCTTGGAGACCAGTGAGCTTTTTCCACAAGCCTTTGATCCAGACATGAAGCTAAACAAAGATTCAAACAGAGCAATTGTAACAGCTTCAGCTTCTCCAAACACAGCCACAGACTCGTTGTTCTCTTTGTTTTGTCAGGTTTTCAAACTCTTGAGTACTTTTTGGAATGATTTCTTAAGGAACTTTCTTGAGGCTAAGTATTTCTTGACCTCTCCGGATAGATCTCCACGCTTTCTTCTTAAAACAGATTGGATCTCTTTAAGACTTTCTTTCATCTGTGACAAAGCATCCTTGGCAACATTGCATAAATCCAATATCTTGAGGGATCCATCAAGAAGTTTCTCAATCTGCTTTTGAGACAAAGTCTGGTTGGTGATAGATAATCAAATCATCTTGTCAAGAGAATCATGTAAATCTTGGAGATTGTTAAGTCTCTGACAGATAGAAGATGAAGAGGCTGCATCAGAAGATCTCAATCGGGTCGATTGCTCATCGACATAAGCGGCTTGAGGGTGTTGTCTTGAAGGGTAGCTACTAGATCTAACATGGAAGGAGACTGCCATTTCTTTAGCTTTGCTTCTTTGTTCTTCCTTCATAATCTCTCTGGTCATCTTATATGTACACAATTGAAAAGGGAGAGACAAGAGGAATCTCAAGGCTGGTTCATATTTAAATCATTAAACACTTGGTTTGTGCAATGTCTCCCTCCAACCACCTATAACGAATAAACAATAAGCAAAAAAGGATACTATCAGATTTGGATTCTCATATAAAATATAAAGAATTCAACCGCACGGGCAACTCTGCACTTATAAGTCTGGTTTTCATAAGAAAATGCAGAACCAGCTAGGCTTTTGTCTCCTTGGAGGCAAGATCCTTATTCCTCGACTTTGACATGTGAACAGTAATACTCAAAACAACTTGTGATTTTTATTTCTATTTTATCATATTTATTGTTTCCCAACACACAAACACTTTTAAGAGTTGTTATTGCAAGAACATGTGGATTTCAGAGATGACCTTATAAAACTGTGAATGTGCACGAGTGATTCTGAACCTTATTGGCATAGTTTAAGGCAAATCCAGTGAGGCTTGTCTCCTTGGAGTTGATGGTAACAGCACCATTCATGCATGTATTCGCTCTCAAAACCTCATGTGCAATAATTAGATATCAAGTATATCACAGATCAAAGACAACTACTGGAGCCTTATAAATACCTAAAATAAATCAAATATTGCAGTGTAGGAGGCAGACAATATCTGAATACTACAATGCATCCACGAGGGGCTCTAATTCATGAATGAGACAAGCCTTCCTGTTTATGCATGTTACTACATCAAAAAGTTGCAGAATCGTAGATAATTCATGTGATCAAATCAGAATCACATATATATATTGCTATTGCAGATCAGATGCTGCATTAGGATGAGTGGTTGGAGGTAGACATTGGAGAAACATTAGTTTCTATGATTGAAATTTGAACCACCATAATAATTTCTTGAATGTTGTATATATACATTGACCGGAGCATTCTCTTCATCTCAAAACAGAGAAAGAAAGCTCAAACAACAAAATGGCAGGCTCCTTCCATGTTCGATCTAGCAGCTACCCTTCAATGCAACACCCTCAAGTCGCTCATGTCAATGAGCAATTGACCCGATTGAGATCTTCTGAGACAGCTTCTTCATCTCCAAGCTCTTCTATTTGCCAAAGACTTAGTAACCTCCAAGATTTACATGATTCTCTTGACAAGATACTTCGTTTATCTATCATCAACCAGGCTTTATCTCAAGAAAAGATTGAGAATCTTCTTGATGGATCCCTCAGGATTTTGGATTTGTGCAATGTCGCAAAGGATGCTTTTTCACAAATGAAAGAAGGTCTCAAGGAGATCCAATCTATCCTACGAAGAAAGCGTGGAGATTTATCCGGAGAGGTCAACAGATACTTAGCCTCAAGAAAGTTCCAAAAGAAATCATTCCAAAAAGTACTCAAGAGTTTGAAATCTAGACAAAACAAAGAGAATAACGAGTCTTTGGCTGTGTTTGGAGAAGCTGAATCCGTAACAATTGCTCTGTTTGAATCTTTGTTTAGCTTCATGTCTGGATCAAAGGCTTGTGGAAAAAGGTCATTGGTCTCGAAGATAATGAGCCAAGGCAAAGTTACATGTGAAGCAGAAGTAAATGAATTCACAAGAGTAGATTCTGAGTTCCAATCCGAGAAGTCGTTGAAGATGGAGGATGTGCAGAACTTAGAGTCATGCATTCAAGATCTTGAAGATGGAATTGAATCGCTCTCTAAATCATTGATTAAATACAGAGTCTCAATTCTTAACTTCTAATAGATCATTGTAACCAAACATTTTTGTACAAATAGGAAACATTAATACATCTAATTCAGGATATAAACAAACAAATTTTGCCAATATAAGCTTTTATATTTAATCTTTTTTCGTCTAAATCTTCACTCATCATTCAGACCAAAAAAAAAAAACAAATCTTCACTCATCATAGAACCTTCAAGAAACAATGATGTGTGAATCAAAGGAACATATTCACTCATCTTTTGATGATCTTAGCCATTTACTCTGTTTTAATCTAATTAATTGTCTAGATGGGTTGGGCCTATATTGAATTCCTTAGACGATATGACTTTTATTCATTTGCTCTGTTTTACTCTGCTTAATTATCTAGACGGGTTGGGCCTATGAGCAGGCCCATTAATTCTTGAAATGATATAATTCGTATTAATATGCTTTGATGAGGCCCACCAATACCTTTTAACGGTTAAGAATTGATTCCACTTTCTTCTTGGGGATGATCGAAATCATCACAAATTCACAGCGACTTAACAATGGCCGTTCCTCCGATATTCCTCCTGCTCTCACTCTTCTTCCACCTTTCACTTCTCAATTCCATCACCGCTTCCGATGCCTACCCTTCTATACCCGGTACTGTTCCCGTCGACGGAGGTTTCACCAATGAAGTTAAACCTATCCGTCGTGAAGTCTACGGCGAAGGCAAAATCTTTGACATCAGTCACCGTTATACTCCGGAGATGCCGTCGTTTGGTTCAGATGGTTAGCTGCGAGAATAAAAAACGGATCTTTAGCTAATAACTCTGAGATAAAGATGCCAACGCACACTGGTACTCACGTTGATGCCCCTGGCCACTTCTACGATCAATATTACGACGCTGGTTTCGATATAGACTCGCTTGACCTTGAAGTCCTCAATGGTATAAATCTCTACTCTCTGTTTTATGCTTGGCCCTTTGTGTATAATCTCTAGAATTGGTGAAAGATTTTGAATTTCGTTTGTAGGCCCTGCGTTGTTGGTTGATGTTCCGAGGGATCAGAACATAACTGGTAAGTGAATCTTTCTTTAGTTACCAAATTGACTAAATTTTGGTCAAGCTGATTGACTCTATAGTTTGTGTGACAGTGATATTAGTGTAAGCTTCAGGTTCAGAATAAAGAAGTTTGATTTTTGGGCATTGATCATTTCTGCTTATTGATTGTGTAGCTCATGTAATGGAGTCTCTTCATATTCCAAGAGGAGTTTGTCGTGTACTTTTCAGAACGTTAAACACTGACAGGTAAATAAGTTGTCATCTGTTGAATTTGGATTACTCAAAATGGGTTTTGGATTTGTTAATTATGGTTTAAAAAACATTACAGGCGTCTTATGTTTAAGAAAGAGTTTGATACAAGCTATGTTGGATTCATGAAGGATGGTGCACAATGGTTGGTAGACAACACTGACATCAAACTTGTTGGTAATAATCAAACAATTCACTTTTTGCCACCTTCTATGTTGTTCTTTGTTCCTATATTGGGTTAGTCATCAAACAAAGTTAGAGCTTTTTTGGTATAATATGTAAAGTGATTGTGGAATCATGGCTCCAACCTGATTTGACATCATTGAAAAAAAATGAGCCAACTACTTCATCCTAAGTTGTAATGACGTCTCCAAGATTGATTTCTTGACATATAATTGTTGCTTGTGTTTGGTGAAGTAGTCTCTAACTCGAGCTTTCGTATATTTATGTCAAAATGTAGGACTTGATTATCTATCAGTAGCTGCCTATGATGATCTGGGTCCGTCCCACTTAGTATTCCTAAAAGACCGGGTAAGCAAGCATTATCCTTAAGTTTTGCTAACTAGATAAATCCATAACAGTGAAGATTTGACAACGATGGTAGACAAAATCGTACAATCTTGACAGGAACATATACTTGTGGAAGGATTGAAGCTGGATGATGTAAAGACAGGACTCTACTCTGTCCATTGCTTACCTCTAAGACTAGTTGGAGCAGAAGGATCTCCGATCCGTTGCATCCTCATCGAGTGACTATCTCCTCATAAACCCGACAAACTAGGAGGTGTCTGTAAATAAGATTTCTTAGAACAACAGCCTGTTCCAGATATATGCAACCAATGTGGAGATGAAGTAAGAAACAATAAGAGAGCTGCAGCAGAGATGACAGAGTTGAGAAGAATGAAGCATTTAAAAAAGGAGGATCTATTTGTATGTACTTTTAGAATGGTCTTAGGCTTGACAATCACATAAAATAATATTCCTTCAGTTTCATTGATGTTTTAGGCCTTTTCACCTAGATTAAGAAATCACTAAATTTTGTATTTGATCTAAATAAATGTTTTATTACAAATTCTAAAATAATCTAACTAATCATGCAGAATTCAAAGAGTTAAAAACACTAAAAACACAATAAATTTTGCATAGAAATCTTAAGACATCAAATAAAATGAAACGGAAAGAGTAACACACTTTTATTCTCAAGATTTTGCAGTTTAAAATTTCTTAAAGTCTCCTTATTCTCAACAAACTCATGTAGCACGAAAAAAAAACATGGCAAAAAAGGAATCTTAATTGAAGGCAAATCCAGGAAGGCTTGTCTCCTTGGAGTTGATGGTAACAGCACCGTTCATGCATGTATTCGCTCTCAAAACGTCGTGCAATCAGTAGATATCAAGTATATTACAGGTCAAGACACAACTACAACAGCCTTATATATTTAAAAGAAATCAATTTTGCAGTGTAGGAGGCAGACAATATCTGAATACTAAAATGCATCCACGAGTGGCACTGATATAATATTCATGAAGGAAACAAGCTCTGCTGGCTATGCATGTTACTACACCAAAAAGATGCAGAATCGTAGATAATTCATGTGATCAAATCTGAATCATATATATATTGCTTTTGCAGATCAGATAATGCGTTAGGATGAGTGGTTGGAGGGAAACATTGCAGAAACATTAGTTTCTATGATTGAAATTGAACCACCATTATTGTATCTTCCTTGATGTTTATATATGCATTGACCGGAGCATTCTCTTCATCTCAAACCAGAGAAAGAAAACTCAAACAACAAAATGGCAGTCTCCTTCCATGTTCGATCTAGCAGCTACCCTTCAATGCAACACTCTCAAGTAGCTCATGTCAATGAGCGATTGACCCGATTGAGATCTTCTGAGACAGCTTCTTCATCTTCAAGCTCTTCTATCTGCCAAAGACTTAGCAACCTCCAAGATTTACATGATTCTCTTGACAAGATGCTTCGTTTATCTATCACCAAACAGACTTTGTCTCAAAAGCAGATTGAGAAGCTTCTGAATGGATCCCTCAAGATCTTAGATTTGTGAAATGTTGCCAAGGATGCTTTGTCACAGATGAAAGAAAGTCTTAAAGAGATCCAATCTATTCTAAGAAGAAAACGTGGAGATCTATCCGGAGAGGTCAAGAAATACTTAGCCTCAAGAAAGTTCCTTAAGAAATCATTCCAAAAAATACTCAAGAGTTTGAATACCGGACAAAACAAAGAGAACGAGTCTGTGGTTGTGTTTGGAGAAGCTGAAGCTGTAACAATTGTTGTGTTCGAATCTTTATTTAGCTTTATGTCTGGATCAAAGGCAACAAGGTCATTGGTCACAAAGATAATGAGCCACAACAAAGGTACATGTGACGAAGAATCAAATGAGTTCACCAGAGTAGATTCTGAATTCCAATCCGAGAAGTCCTTGAAGATGGAGGATGTGCAGAATTTAGAGTCATGCATTGAAGATCTTGAAGATGGAATGGAAACACTCTCTAAATCACTGATCAAATACAGTCTCAATTCTTAATATCTAATAGATCATTGTACCCACAAAATTTTTGTATAAATAGGAAACATTAATACATCTAATTCAGAATATAAACAAACACAAGAGATTATGCCAATATAAGCTTTTATATCTAATCTTCTTATTGCCCTAAACTTTACTCATCAAAGAACCTTGAGGAAACAATGACATGATTCGTATTAAGTATATCACCATTTCACCATCTTAAAAACAATAAATCCAAAGCTTATATGACTTGAGGTCTCTAAACACTACATCAATTGTTCAATCTCCTGATTAACAAGTCTCATGAATTAAGATTAAAGATCATATTGCAAGAATATTTTGAAAGAAGAATATGTTATATTAAAATAATTTCAAACTGTAAAGTAAGATATCAATCACATTCTAATACATCATATCTTATCACTTATATTAGGTGAGTCATTGGTAACTCGTGTACGATTGTGCGGGTTTAGTGATAATATCTGTGATGGAAACTATATGGATTTGATTTAAAACAAAAACAGAAATTAAAAGGTATAGAAAAAGACATGTTGCATGAATGAAAAAGAACCGTCGTATTCTCGTATAGAGTAGTTTCTAAGTGATTTACGTAACAAGTTTGCGTAAGAATCAAAATCCTTTCGTGTCCCTAAATTAGCCAACGCGAGAGTTGACATCAGTCTGAGCAAAACAAAATGAAAGTATTTTTGGGGAAATGGTCATTTATTGCTTCTGGATAAGTTACTCACATTTCGAAGCTATATAACAAATAAAATAACGGTTATGACAGATAACAATGACAAAAATATGCTTTTATCAGATTCTGTAATTAATGTGTGAATCCTATCGGATCAACCATATTAATGTCTCCACAATCTTAAACTTATTTTCTTATAATACCAAGTTATTTATTTGTATTTTATTAATTGAAACACTTTTAAATATATTGGTTAAGCAATGTTAGAAAAAAGATAAAATTTGGAAAAAAAAATTATATGCAAAAACAATGGGTTCAGTATTCTTATTTTCTTCCATCTGAAGTATATTAAAACCAACAAGAAATACAAAGATCGAATACATAAGGCGGCGACGGAATACAAAAATTTTCCAAAAACTATGCATAGAAAAGAAAGTGAAAAATAAAATCCAAATATGTTTCAATTGTGAGGTACACACAATGTGTTCAGTATTCAAATTTGAACATCTTGAAAACAATAATAGAAAATTGGAATATGAGATTTATGGTTAATATTCATAAGAACCTTAAAAAATAACTCTCACGTGTGATGCAAACAATGACACGTTTGACGCGGTTTAAGCTATGACTTGTTTAGTTTACAGCCGTACGCGAACTGTAACTGACTACTCTTTCTTACATAATCTACTTTCTTTTTGTGTTTGTCTTTTTTTCCTTCTTTTTTCTAATATAAATTCCATTTTTATGTTTTTCTTTTTTGATTTTATTTTTAATAGGTTCATATTTTGCCTTTTGGTTCTCTCTTCTCAAACTAGTAGAACCGTCCCACGTTGATGTCCACTTCTGGAAGATAAATGTGGTGTGATTGATTGCCGTTTCCAACCTCTTTTAATTAATGCTCCCTTGGTAATTATTATAAAATGGCTTTGGTCAAACCATCATCATCGTCATCACAATCATCATCATATTCTCGCGTAGACAATCTCACATGTATTTACATCCATATATAACCATATAACCATTTATAAATACCAAAAATCAACATTGTATTCATTCATTTCTCTCTGCTTAACAACTTTCTTCCCCTCTTCCTCTTCTCCTGGTATATCTCTCTATCTTATCTCTTCTCCCTTTATCTGTAAACTTGTATATTGTGTGAATCGATTCTGTTTCTCGCTTAGAATCGTGGGTTTGCTTTTGTTTAAAGAAGTATTCGATGATCGGTGATCGATGATGAAGTTTGATAATGATGGATACTGTTCTATTCCCATCTGTTTTGTTTCTTTGCTGAGAAATTTTGTGACAGAAGACATTTATGGACAACGAAAATTCTACTTTTTATAAAACTATTATCCACAAAGTGGGCCTGTAAAAGTTTTGTCTGTTCAAAAACACAAAACCCGTCAAAATAACTAATAAGTAATGTTTTTTTAAAAAAATTGATGTTTTCAATTTTTAATGTTAAATTAATGACAATTTTTGTTTATTTTGATTATTTATATTTTGTAGATTGAATTCTAATTGGTTGAATAATTATTAAATACATTATAAATAATATTTATAATTAAAAAACTAATAATTAAATAATTTGTGTGTAAAAACTTTAAACATTATGTATTATAAAACAGAGGGAGAACCTTTTAACTCTGGTCTTAGTCAAAATTTGAGTGCTTCGTTGAAATTTAGTAGCCACTGCAAAGTTGTACTTGATATTGCTTTGGTCGGTCAATGAAAAAATTAAGAAGAAACAAACCCTTCTTGTATCTTTCTACCTTAGATTATAACGTGTGATTGGTCTTTGTGGGGATCAATATCACCATTAGTATTAAACAATTTTTCTTTATGGATATGGTTGGTGAAGCTCTCTCTGCTTCTCACTGTCAATAGACTTTTTTCATATAAAGCAATGAATTAAGGGTTGGTGAAATCTGAAAGGAATCCAATTTCGTTGGAGGTTTGTTGTTTATTATAAGTCCAGTGTATAAATCTTTTTCAGCTATATGTTGAAAATCCAGGAGCTAAGGTTTGACCTTTTTACATACTCTTAATGTGATGTGAAGCCACAAAGTTGAAAGTTCTTGTGGTGATGAATTCTTTGAGTTTGTGATTGGTTATATTTGGCTAATTACAGGTGATTGCTTGGAGTTGTTGCATCTGATTGAAGCTGAATCATTGATCAAAAGCTATGGAGTTCAATCGAAAAGCTCATCCGGATTGTGTTTATGCAGACAATCCTTTTCATGAATGTGCTTCAGCTTGTTTAGAGAGAATTGCTCAAGGCCATGTCAAGAAGAACCCTAAGAAACAAAGTGAGTTAATGATCATTGCTAAGCAAAAGTTTGTTTTCTCTGTTTGTATTTCTTCTGATTCTTGTGTTGTTTATTTACAGCTTCAAGGATTCTTAGCTTCTCAGGGAGTTTTGGTAGAAAGAAGAAAGAATCTTATTCACAACCGCCTTCACCGTTATTAACAAAGCCTTATCAAAACGGTGGAGGCGTTTTTGCAAACGCTAACTCTCCAAAAGTTCATCATGCAATAGCTTCACCTGTTACTGTGAAGACGAAGACTGTTACTGAATCAAAGAAGTCTTTCTCTTCTTCTTCATCTGGTGATCCAGATGATTTTTTCAACCATAAACCAGAAAAGAAACTATCTCAAATCACTCCTAACAATTTGGTATTTCATCTTTACTCCCTTCTACGATTTTTATCACTACATATCTTTCATATATGTAAGGTTTGGTCTGTTTCTTGTATCTTATGAAAGGTTGATCGAAGCAAAGTGGTATCACCTAAACTGGGAAAGCAAGAACAGAATGGTGAAATTAGAGTGTTTAGTTTCCTTAGTCCTCCAAGATCAAATGAAAAAGAGAGCAATAGTGATTATACTGATGAAGATGAAAGAGAGAAACACAATGAGATTGGAGTAGAGCTTGATCTTGAATCAGTAATGTCTGACACTGTTGTTTCTGTTGGGAAATACCGAGTGAGATCTGGTTCATCCACAATCCTAAGCGCTATCATTGAAAAACATGGAGACATTGCTGAAAACTGTAAGCTGGAATCAGACTCAATGCGGTCTCGTTACCTCGAGTGTTTATGCTCATTGATGCAGGAACTTAGATCAACTCCAGTGGGACAGTTAACCAAAGCTAAAGTCAAAGAGATGCTTGCAGTTCTCAGGGACTTAGAGTCTGTGAACATTGATGTGGCTTGGCTACGTTCTATTATTGAGGAGTTTGGACGGTTTCAGGAAGAAGCAGAACATGAGAAAGAGAGACAAGATGGTTTAGTGAAGGCTAAGAGAGAAGAGCTTGAGGCTCAAGAAGCAGATTTGGTTAAAATGGAGAAGGAAGTGGCTGAAGCGAGGCTGCGTATTGAGGAGACAAAGGCTCTAATGGTTGAGATGGAGATGGAACAGTCTAGAATGGAGAAAATGGGATTCAAAATGGAGAAGTTTAAAGGGAAATCGTTTATAGATGAGCTTATTTGAGTTTGTGTTTGTGTGTGGTGTTGTTAATAGTAAAAGTTATAGCATAAAATCAAAATGCTCTAAACTGAGTTTTTAAGGTTAGGCCATCTTAGTATATGGAAAAGCTGGTTTTTACTTTGTGTAGGCATGAAGGTGAGAGTGTTATTTGTTAGTACTAACTTATAAGAAAGTGTTATATTTGGTTGTTGCTAATAAATACTTTTGGCCTTGTGTTATAAATTATACATCTTTCGTTGACTATTTATTTTGGTTTATTCGTTTCCTCTAATAGAACGATTACATTCTTTGTAATTGTGAGTCTGAAAACGAAAGATTTTGGGATTATTCACTAAAAGAAAGTCTTTATTAATAGCACATTCATTGATAACACTATAATTAATTAGGTATTTCGTCTGCTTTCCCTTTAGGCTTTAGTTATCAATCAAAGTGATGAAATTATTTGGTGTGATGAGTTAGCTTAAGAGGGAGAAGACGAAGAGCTATAGCTACGAAGATGTCGACGCAAGGTTATACTGAGCTGTGAAACTCAGGTATCAAATTATGTATTTCATCAATAACACTTTGGACCTCTATAAGAGAACAATTGTTTTTTTCGCGTTACGAATTCTGAATTTTATCAATTGAAATCTGATGGTGCAGACGTTGATTGACCAAAACCACCAACCAGCAAGGGATATTCTGATTCGGAACCCTGTTTTGACGAAGGCCCTTTTTCAGGTTCTCTTCTTAAATTCCCCAATTTTCTTTCTTAATATCTGCATTTTCCGCGGTCTAATAAGTGATGGGGAACTCTGTTTCGAAGCTTCTCACTGAACTATTTTGCTTGGACCCCTTTGGGTTTTAGTATTGTTTTAGTAGGAGTTGGTTTAAAATTAGGGGTTTGTGTTGTTTCTAGACATGGAAAATGTTTAGGTTTATGCTTAGGCACTACAACTGTATCAAAAGATTCATTTAGAGTTAAATTTTAGACTTGTATATGATGATCATGATATATATGTTAAATGCCAAGCACAAATCATGCTCGGAATGGTTCAGCCTCCTCAAGTGGTACGTAGTTGTATCATTATAAAACAATCTTCTGTATGGTTTATTTCATGCATCTTAAAATTTCAAAACTCTGTTTATCTAGATTCCGAAAGTTGAGCCACAAACAATGCAACAACCTCAACAATCTCATCAATCTACCCCGCCAAAGCCAAATGTTCAAGCTCATATATCTTTTGTCCAAGAGCCAGCAGCTAGAACTCTGATGAAAGAGTCCTCTTCTAGTGAACTATTTCTCTTTGTCGGTTGTAGGAACATCTAAAAGCTTCGCAAAGGGAATTGAGCATACACTGATCATATCAGACATCAGAGAGTTCAAGCCACAGTTCTGGAGTAAAGAACAACAATTCAAGAATGTAGAGTAACAATTCAAATCTCCAGAGTCTCACTTCATCAACACCTGAATTTCCTATTGTATCTTTATTGAACGTGAGTCTCTAACTGATTTTGTTTTCGCTATTTATTCACTTTTCTCGATCATAAAATTTTTTTTCTTCATCAGTACATCAGTGGTTCGATGAAGAGTCCTTGCTTTTATGACCTTCTTTCGATCAATAGTACCAACCATTTAAGGATTGGTTGGCCAAAGGGAGTAAGCACTAAAGTAAGTTTCTATGTTTGTATGTGTGAAACTATAGCTCAGCATCTCTAACATAGGATGTTTATGGCTTCTTGATTGATCAGCCATTCATATGATATAATTTGTGGAATTTGTAGTTTCTAGTTTGGAATTGCAGAGCTTTATGGTTGCTTGCTTTTGGAAGAGTCTTTATGTTGATCAATATCTAAAGGCTTTTGTGCTTGGTTGTGTTATTACAGGTGAGGCTTGAAGTAATGGGCAAAAAGACAAAAAAATGCACCAGGGAAATATTGCACTAAAGCTAGTCATAGAATCTGTAGCAAATGGAGACTATCACGTGCCCTTTAGACACAACAAACTGACTATGCTACTCCAGGTGATATTCTTGAGCTGTTGGTTTATTTTCTGGAAGATGTTTCTTATGGTGTTTTGGTTTTTTTTGGAAGATATCTAATGTTTATAAATTCTGGATGCATGAACCTCTGCTATATGTTTATTGGTTTCTTTTTCTCGCTTAGAATCGTGGGTTTGCTTTTGTTTAAAGAATTATTCGATGATCGGTGATCGATGAATTTTGATAATGATGGATACTGTTCTATTCCCATCTGTTTTGTTTCTTTGCTGAGAAATTTTGTGACAGAAGACATTTATGGGCAACGAAAGTTCTACTTTTTATAAAACTATTATTCGCAAAGTGGGCCTGTAAAAGTTTTGTCTGTTCAAAAACACAAAACCGGTCAAAATAAACTACTATTCTCTCCATTTCATATTAAGTGATGTATTAAAAAATAAGTTTTGTATCAAATTATTTGATGTTTTCAGTTTTTAATATAGAATTAATGATAACTTTTATTTATTTTAATTATTTATACTATTAATTTTTAATTGGTTGAATGATTATTAAATATATTAAAAACAATATTTTTAGTTAAAAAAATCGATTCATTAATTTGTGTGTAAAAAAGTAAAACATCTATTATGAAGGAGTACCTTTAACTCTGATCTTAGTCAAAATTTGAGTGCTTCGTTGAAATTTAGTAGCCACTGCAAAGTTGTACTTGATATTGCTTTGGTCGGTCATGAAAAAATTAAGAAGAAACAACCTTTCTTGTATCTTTCTACCTTAGATTATAACGTGTGATTGGTCTTTGTGGGGATCAATATCCAAGACAAAATATCCAAAATGAAGTCTGAAAAACGAAAGTTAAAATAATGTTGCATCTTCAAACCTGTGACATAAAAAAGAACATCAAATAAGACTTTGTCTAAAAAAGAACATTATAGAGGCATAAACGACATGTGTTATTAAAAAGAACATTAAACAAGAGGCATACACGAGTTCAGTTAATCATACTTTGAATATGTGACTAACTCAAATTAGTTATATGGTCATCACTTCAGCTACATATGCATAATGACGTCCTCATTATCAATTGCCAATAACTCAAACTTTATAAACAATTAAACATTAGAGATTATTACTAAAACTGAGCAAATATATAAGACAATAGTGTATACCTCTCTCAAGCTTATCTTCATACGCATACTCAGCAATGATTTTCTGATTTGTAAGCACTTTGTCTTCAAAATGGATGTCTTGTTTCATCCACTGTTCAGTACACATAAGAACTTCAATCACAAAGTGAGTTAGACAACTCCTATATGGGCTAATGATTCTACCACTTATGCTAAATGCACTTTCGGAAGCGACAGAGACTCTTGTATTGCAAGAACATCACGAGCAATCTGAGCCAAAATTGGAAACTTGCCACTGTTGAGTTTCCAATATGAGAGTACGTCATACTCGATTCCAGCCATCAAAATTGGGTTTTCGACACCTTCATTAAGATAAATTTCCAACTCATCTCTTGTGTCTTGAACTCCTATATATTGTAGCAACTCATTATATTGGAAATCAGTATTCTTATAACCCATAGCTGGTTCCTCCACTGAGTTATTTTGAGTAGAGTGGGATGACTGTGAAGTAGGTTGAGACTTTGAATTAGACTGCGAATGTTGAGCATTGAAATCCCTACTGTATCTGTCATTGTACTCTACAAACATACTGCGAAGAAGAGCACTAACTGAACAATATAATGCCTTAGTGTCAACGGAATCTTTCCCATAAAACTCATCGAAACACAGCTTAGCATACTGCATTTTTTTTCTGGGATCAAACACAGTGGCCACAATCAACATCTTATTGATGTTCTTCATCGCATCCCAATATTTTTCAAGCTTTTCTAACATATCAACTACCTTAATCTTCATATCAGACTCAAAACCGTTAGTCAGATATGGTTACTATTTGGCCGTAGCACTTATATGCATTTAGAGATGATGAAGCCGAGACTACCAAAGTTGCACTGTATAAGATGTGGAGAAACTTTGTCAACTTCTCAACTGCAGTCCAATCATTCGTTATAGGAGGCCCAACCCTTTTATCTCCATTAAAGTCATACTCCTTAAAATGATCATTATACAGCTTGTCATCCAATGGCAAACTTCCTCTTGTAATTTTAGCAGCATCAACATTCTATTCAAATGAATGCAGCTTATTTGTTTTGGATTTAACATACAAGACAGCATTACGAATGGCATTTACATTCTCATCCACCGTTTCTAATCCTTCCTTTGCAATCAGATTGACAACATATTTTTGTGTTAAACCAAAGTCTTCTCACTTCACTGGCTATCAAATTCAAAATTAATGGTGTAGAATGTTTTTATTAGCATATATATAAGCAAACGTGTGTCTTTGTAGCCACACTGAAAGAGTTCTGACATCAAAAGAAAAGAAGTCCACAACTTTTTTGTATTGGTCAACCTAACCTATTATGACAACATTTCTTTCAAGGAAATTGTCAGACAACTTTAGTATCCCACTCAAGTGATTATGTTTATGTCTTAGCTATATATAGCATCAATTAAATAAATCGGTTTAGGGATAAAGCAGAGGGGTAAACCGGCCGGTTAAGGCCCAGTAGTATAAGCAATTGGTTCAAAATGAGTGGACCATAGTGAAGCTAGAAGAGATAACAGTGACTTGATCATAACGGCTAAGTATTTTAAACAAATGAAGATCGATATCAAAGGCGTGTTATTGTTGTGTGGTCCCTCTATCTCTCTCTTTCTTCAGCATTCAATTTTATGAAAAGACGAGCCGTGAATTATTATTACTCACTATTTTTCATTTTCATGTACACTAATGTCTTCGTTATATACAGTATTGTTCAACGGTTGCTTAGTGTTATTCCAACTCCCTCTGCATTATTTTGTATTTTCACAATATTCTCCAAAGATTTCCAAGTTATGTTTAGACAAATCCGTTTAGTGCATATCGCTTTCATTAGCTTTCACCAACACTATGTATAGACCGTGAATTAGAATGAGGAACACTTTAGTCAGTTTTCTGATAAAGTCCTGAACCCAAATCATATCTTAATACATCCAAACATAAATGAGTTGGCCACCTGGTGGGTCTAATTCTAAACAAAACTTGTCTAGTTTAACACCAACGTTACGGTAATAGTCAGATGTGAAGTTACCCATATGATATAACATGAACGTCTACACGACAGGCAGCAGAAAAGTTGAGTCTGGTAGAAAAATTGGGTTTTAATGTCTCATTTCTTGTCTGGTTGTTACACAATTTTCTATTGGCTCCACTTTTCTATTCAATCTCTTCTTCACAAAAAGCAAAAAAAAAGTAGTCACACGAATATTAGTTTTAAATTTGGAAGAAAAGACTAAAGAGAAAGAAGGAACGAGAGAGATCAAAAAAAGTAACTTTGTCTGTGTCAAACCTAACGAAAAAGTTAAATCATACATAGAAAATGGAATCCAATTTTGTTGATGGAACTCTCGAGAAAACACTCGTTAAGCATTGTTCGCTCATGAGTCATATGACTATACACACGTGTCGATAACTCAGTTTTGGAGACGACCCGAGAACAATGGAATCAAAGAGACCCACACAGTCATTACCTAGTTCAGCTGTAATATGTATTCTCTTTGGACTTTTGTTGTATAGCTAAAACAATCTTTGGACGCTTGATTTGGATCGCTTTTATTCTAGATGGGTGTAGAGAAAAGAGAAAACCAAGTGCATTCACAAAACACACCAAAACTAAACTAGAGAAACTAATAAACAATAAGAAGGATAAATAACTCGAAGAGCCATATCATAATTAACATCATCATCAACATTATCTTTCTCTCTCACATTACACGCAAAAGAACAACAAATAATAAGAGCATATAAATCTTAAGTTGTTTTTCTTCACATTTTAAAGCCTTCATTAATTGGTTGCGCTGCTTCTGAAGGAACCCAAAGCCTTGATTGCTGCAGCTCTCAATATGTATTGGTGGTAAGCTGCTGCTGCTAGTGCTCCTACAAATGGACCAACCCAAAAGATCCACTGCAAAAACCAATCACAGAGCCAACATTAGCACTTATGTAAATGAACCTAATTTTAGATGATTGATGATAGTTAAAGACTTACATGGTCATCCCAAGCCTTCTCGTTGTTGTAGATAACAGCAGCACCGAAGCTTCTTGCTGGGTTAATACCAGTTCCAGTAATGGGGATTGTAGCCAAATGCACCATGAACACAGCAAATCCAATTGGAAGTGGAGCCAAAACCTAAAACAACCAAAAAAAATCCCAACTTAATTAGAATTTACACATACCCAGTCGAAATTTAAACACACTTTATCATAACAAAAAACATTCAAACTTTAACAGAATCTACAGACACCCATTTGAGTCTAAAACGGAGTCACAAAGCTCTGAAAGATTCAAACTTTATCAGAATCTACAGAGACTTATTTGAGTTTTAAGAGCTTTGTCAATAAACTTTTAAAAGTTCCAAACTTGAATAAAATAACCCATTTCAGCTTATACGGAGCTTTATTATAAGATTCAAACTTTATGAGAACTAAAAGCAACACTTACAGGGATGTGAGAATCACGAGCGCTTCTCTTAGGGTCAGTAGCAGAGAAGACGGTGTAAACAAGGACGAAAGTTCCAATAATCTCAGCTCCGAGAGCAGTTCCTGTGCTGTAACCGTCAGCTACAGTATTAGCTCCTCCTCCGAGGGTGTTGTAAGGAGTTTTCATGAAAGCTTTCACGAACCCCACACCACAAATAGCTCCAAGACACTGAGCTATCATGTAAAAAACAGCTCGAACCAAAGAGACCTTACGGGCTAAGAACAGACCGAAAGTCACAGCTGGGTTAATGTGACCACCTAAGAAAACCAAACCAAAAACAAGATTAACAACAAAATCAACAAACTAAAGTTGCTAAACGAGTAAAAGAAAGGTTTTTGTTTTAGGGTTTTATACTTACCAGAGATACCGGCAGTGCAGTAAACGAGGACGAAGATCATACCACCGAAAGCCCAAGCGATTCCTAGTAAACCAACTCCATCACAAGGACCGGTTTGCTTCTTGTGGCCGATGACAGTAGCTACAGTGACGTAGAGAAAAAGAAGAGTAGCAATGAACTCAGCGATGAGAGCTCTGTAGAAAGACCAGGATTTGAGCTCTCCCATGTCGAGAAGTGGAGCTGGTGGAGGATCAACGTAATCTTTCCCATGGTGTTGAGTTCTTCCTTCTTCACTCACTTCTTTCGACATCTTTTAAAATCTCTCACTCCCTGTAAAAAGCTTGGTTTTTTCCTCTCTCTAGCTAGGCTATGGAGTTTGCTCAAATTGAGTTGGTTTGTATGTGACGACGACAGTGTCTCTCTTCTGTCTTTTTAAAGGAAAAAAGGAAGAAAAAGCCTAGCAAATGCCACGGATAAGCCAAGGGTATTTTCGGTATAATCATATATTCGTATTATCTTCTAAATAATTCTGCTAATGCTATGTACAATGATTATTATTAGTACGATTAAATAGTTAATAGGGCGATAATAGACAGCTTCTATACATTTCGGGAATTTAAATGTCAGTTAATTACCCTCTAAACCAACTTAGTAATCATTAAACTAACAATTGTTCCTTAGAACTTTCGAGTTGTACTTAATTCAATAAATATCACAAAGAGAACATATAGTAACAAAAAAAAAACTTTTTATGGGTATATAATATATCATTTTGTCATCTTTCTTATTGGTTAAATGTATTAAAGGAGTAAATTTTAATTTTTTAAGCAAAAAATTATAATAAAATATATATCTTTTTCTGTTATTTGGATTTGCCAATAGCCTGATTTTAAATCAAACTTGAAAAATATTATTGCATATTGCAATCTTTTCAGCAAATCTTTTTTATTAGGGATTGGATATTTTCTCCATTTTAATACTTTATTTAAAAGTTTATAGTTTATTACCAATTTTGGTACTCCTTTTTCTTTTTCAGCATTTTTATTTACAAGACCATGAAGATTTTGAAGGTCTTATTAAACTTTTTTGTTATAGACTTTCTATTTCATTTTTACATAGTTCTAGGTATTCTGAATTCATTTGACATGACCTAGCTTTGGTACGTATATTATTTTCTTGAAAGTTTTCTTCATATGGTAGATTTACCATATGTTTTTTTATATCCCAAAATGCATTAGGATGATCACTATATACTTGTAGTTCAAATTGATTTTTTATTAAATCAATCTTTCTTTTTAATTTGAGGTTTTCTAATATAGTATTTATTGTTATACTACATATTTCTAATTTTAGAAATTCTATTTGTTTTTGTTTTATTTAATATAAAATTTCTAATTTTATTTATATATTTTGAATATAGTTGAGTTATAAACTCAAGATAGATTTTTTTATTATTGTATATGCATGTTATCTTTTTATTATCTTATTTATTTAGAGAGATAATATGGTTTATAAAAGATATTTTTAATATTAATTTATTAGACATGTCTTTTATTAAACAAAAGTTTATTACTGATTATATCAGTAAATTTTAAATTTTTAAAGCAAAAAATTATAATAAAATATAGATTTTTTAATAAAAATTATACGACATTAATGGAGTAATGGTTTTATGGGTAATACAAACCAATCACCAATAGTTATATTGGCAGAGTAATAGTAAACAAATTTGTTTTTTATAAAAGTGATAAAAAAGCAATCAGAGTGGGGTCTATGGTGCATAGGCAAAATCTTCTGCAATTCTGGAAATGTTGAATACATATTATACTAATATTGTACAATGGGATAAAAACAAGATTCAAAAATAAATAAAACTAAGGCATGTTTTTTTGGAGTTTTGCTTAAAAAATCAATAAAAAAGTTGGAGATAAAAAGAGAAGGTGGTGGGACCCAAATGTACAGGTAAGCCATGTGAGGGTTAATGATAGAAATGGGATGTAAGGTTTTCTCGTCACGCTGTCATTTTTTTTTTCCATAGTTTACTATCAATTAATTAAATTCTTACATAGGAAAATATAATTTAATTTTTAAATATATAAGTGTATCTGTCTTTAATAAACTTACTACATATCACTAGATTAAAAGTTATTTGCAATCATCTTAATCCTTTCTATTTTCTTTTACTTTCGAAATAATGTCAAATCTTTTTGTAAAATTAATTTTACAACATATAGAAAATAAGATTTATTGCCGAGTTGCTTTCAGTCTGGTGGTTAGGATGATCCAGCTAATGATTTGGCACCCGAATTCGATTTCTACCTGCTGCATTATGGTAGCTTAAAAAAAATTGTTGGGGGTGGACTTTAGGCTATGGATCGGACCTTCTCGATCCAATGTTGACAAAAAAATATATATATATTTAGATCTCTTTATCATCAAACGGTCGAATTATTGAACTAAAAGCAAAAGAGAAGTAATTGAAATGATTTATTATGAGTACCGTTTTTTATGAAATTTGTATAGACAAACATTCACTGGCAAACAGATGATAATGTATATTTTAATTTTACATTCACATCAATGTGTTGTCCTTGAAATTAATTTTAAAGATACTTTACTACAAAACATACCAATTCTTTACTTAAAATAAGAGACAATTACGAATAAAACCAAAATTTAAGGAGTGCTTTATCATATAAAGCAGACCACCATAGTACAACTCTTTTGCTTTATAATTTTTTTTATACGTCAATATGATTTTTTGTCATTATTCTCTTATAGCTTTTATTTATTTATGTCCTTATCCAAATTATTACTTTATGTAATACTATGATTAATACTTTACTTTTACGCAAAACGCGATTTATAATTATAAAATGGAACCTATAAATCATTCAAGTAAATTAACTACAACAAATATATATTTAATTTTTTAAATTATGCTCTGGCTTTGGTTAGATAAGTGCCAGGTAGATGTGCAATTATAGAAATCGATGATTGTTTTTCCTCTTTATCAATGACGATTATGAAAATTTAACTTAAGAATTTCACAACAACCACAAAACACTAAATTTGGACTGATGTTTTTTTGATAAAAGGTTTTCGTATTTAAATAGAATTAACAGGGAGACACATCAACATTACAAACATTCTAACCAACTGAAAAATAAAATAGAAAACGAAATTAAAAAAAGTTAAGCCTATAATTTTATTGGGCCGAGAATTAAACTTATATTCCATTAGAAACCTAAACCAGTTGTAAACACTAACAACTAGCCACCGCAGCCGAAAGAAAAGAAGAGGAGAAGAAAAACGAAACATCCGCCGATAATCTCTTTCAGACCCCAAGCCTCCTCTAACAAGAGGATACTCAAGATCGTCATAATCTAATTCTGCCGCCGTAGTTCCTTTTTAGATCTCGTCGCCGTCCTCGAACACTGGTTTTACTCAGCGAGCCACCGACTAAACCCACTTACTTCACCTTTTCGCCGAACCCATTTCATCTAGACCACTCATGCCGTCGGAAAACAGATCAAAAGTATCACGAAGCCGACTTCATCCTCGTTATAACCGGCTCTAAAAACTTTTACTCCTTCATGGCACCAGGTTCATCCATGCTATAACTATTGCCGTTTCTCTAGCGAGATCTTGCTTCCTTCTCACTAGATTTGGAGATCCATTATCTGAAGGCACAAAGAACTTAAACCGCATCCTACTGAGGAAAAAGACGGACATGAAAAAGAGACAGAAAAAAAGAGAGAAGATAAGGAAAGACTCTCTCGACCATCGACGAGCAAACTCCGGCGACCAAAGAGGTCACGTAAAAGCGAGACGGTGTATCTGTAGGGTTTTTAGTTGGAGGGAGAATATGCTTTTTGAAGGCAATTATTTTTTTTCTTTGAAAATTTATATTAAAATCTAATTTGGAGTGATGTTACATGTAAATTAGAAATAAATTGAACTTGACCCTAGTTAGTAATCAAGTCTATTTACGAAAATCCAACTTTGTACTCTTGAAATACAATAAGGATTTGGAAATTTATTAATTCGGTCACACTATAATAAATTTTATATAACAATGGACCATCAAACAAATTCCTGAATTAAAATCTCCGAGGTGCATAAGAAGTTGGATAATAATAATATTTAGTTAATGACATTTCAAAATCATTGCATGTGAGAATGAATCAACATCATATCTTTTTATATAATTATTATTATTATATCCAGATAAGAAAAAAAAAATATATATATATATATATTGAATTTTTTGGGAAACTCAATTAGTAAGAGGAATTTAATAATAAGTGTAATCCAGATAAAAGGACCTACCGCAAAGGGGGGCTGCTAATATATTTATATTTAATGTCTAAAAAACAAACATCCACGTCATAATATCCACATCAGTTGGGCAAAAGACAGGTCAGATCTGTTAATAATCCACAAAGATAATGCCACGTGTATCGATCTCGTAACGGCTAGAAGGATCCACAACAGCTGTCTTTTTCCAATGGTCCTCGTTTATCGGAATCTCTTTTTTTCATTACCCTTCTCTTCAACGGTCACTACATTTGCCTTTAACCTCTAAATAACTTTAAACAAATCGTAATTTATTATTACTGTGGTGAGAATTTACCGATGCTTAATGTATTTCTAGTTCGTTATCTTGTCGTATAGGTACTTAATTAACTTAAGTATTCTTAAAACATTAAAAGATATAGAACCCATGTAGCTTATTCGATCTCGGGTTTCGGTCTAATAAACTAACCAGATGTTGAGTTTGTTGATTTATTTTAACTTCAAAATTTGTCGAAAACATCAAAGAACCAAACACGTGCTCAGTTGCAAAAGTTTTTGGTAATGGGGACGGGAAAGTGGTGGCCTATAATCGAGTAAGTATAAAAATTGAGCCAAGCCCAAAAATTTCAAGCCCATTTTGATAACCTCACATTTACGGTGCTTTCATTCTAATCTGGTAGCATTAGCAACATGTTGTGAGACAGCATTTCTGGGCTATAGTCTACGCATATTGGATTCATTCATCTCTTTCTTTTTTTTTCAGCCCATTTAATAAGTTTATTCGCAGCTAAATCCGTTAATCACGAACAAGGTATATTGATTTTATTTGAGTCTGCTTATTTTCATATAAGATCACATGCGTTAATTGTGTATGAGCTCGGCAAGGTTAGATCTGTTGCCTTTAAGGCCATAAAAACGTACGATACACTGTTCTTGTTTTGTTGTAACATGTGCCTGTTCTTGTACCTACACTTACTTTGGTTTCTTCTAAAACTAAAACCAATAAGGTTCGAGAATACAATAACATAGTTCATGGCATCTCTTAGGACCAAATTACAAGTGCGTTTTACATTTCTATTGAATCCAAAAATCAACATTTGAGCAAATGACCTTAAACCTTCCGAGAGAACCAGAAGGTTCTAAAGTGGGTCCATTGGTAAGTTGATAATCTCCATCTCGTCACAACTCCCAAGGGACAAAACAAAACAAGTAGTAATAATCAATTCAAAAGGCATATTCTCCCGCGTTGAGTGTTCACATTATCTTACACACACGTGTAATCCAACAAAGCATTCCACGTCATCCAAAACCATACTAAACCACTTATAAGGTCTTTGGTATACTGCCAAATAACCGGATAAGGAACCAGAACTTCATGACCACCTCATTTATTCATTTTTTGTGAAATTAATCAAATATTCATAAATTTTCTCTATAAAAAACTCTAAAATATGTAGAAAATATATTTGACAATATCGCAATCGTGGGTTCAGCTTATCTTAAATTTCCTTGGGAATCTAAATTCTGATCACATTGTGTAATTTCTCCTCTCGACTTTTACTTGGCCTTATTATAACCACAGTCGGATTTTAAGGTTAAAACGTCAAAGCTACACGTAAATTAGGGAGTTAATGAATATTGATATATATATAATTTTGCATGCCATTTCTTAGTCGCTTCATACAATATTAAATTAGTTTGATTCTTAAACTTTGTGTCTCTTATGAAGAGTTGACTTTATTTAAGGATTGCCCTACTTACAAAAAGTTCATTTTGAACTTGTATATGTGTATGTTAATCAATGAAATACATTCATTAGATAATACTCCCATTGTTTGAAAATAATTTTAATTAGGTGATGCACTCAATTTTATATGTAAATAATATTTCAAGAGTTTATTTTGTGGGTAATAAATCGTATTTTACTATATAAGAAGTTTATGTAGTTTTTATAAATCACTCATTAGGAAACAGAAAGAATAGAGATTACATTAGCTAAAATAAGATAACCCAGTTAAGAAAAACAGTTGTCTCACTTATCTTCTTATTAGGACAACAAATTTAAACTATTTATTTTCTGATTTAAATAAACAGTAGGTAACCGGTTGGTTGATTGAAGAAAAAACAAATCTTGTTGTACTGTGATCATAAATAATATTTGACGTTTCTGAATTTTGTGTCCACAATATAATATTAAATGGTATTTTTTGGAAATATTTGGTAATTTCCAATATTTATCAGAAAAAATAATCTAAAAGGAGAAAAAACGATAACCTTTAAAATTCCCCCTCAAAAAAAAAAAGTGCAAAGGCAGTAAAGCACACGCCATTTATAAATAAGGGAAGCGAATATTATAATCATCACACCGTTCATCACAATCTCCTCGTTTTGTTCAATCTCTCCCACCTCTTATCTCTCTCTCAACTATGGATCCTTACAAGGTGAGTGCTTTTTTGCTTTCTCTTGAAGCTCTTCATCTTTTGTATTTCGTCCTCGAAACTAGTCTGAATGTTGTTGTTGTTGCACCCATACTTTTGGATTTTTCATTTGTAAGTTCTAGGAACTGTTTGATCAGTGTTGATGGCTTAAAGGTTTTGACTTTCTTCTTATAGTCGAATCCGTGAATCTTAGTCGATAGTATGAAAAAACGATTCCTTTCATTGCTCTTTATTGGTTTCTTGAAGAAGATCGTTATGCCTCGTGAATTTTGGTGGAGATTTATGTCTTTGATTTGACTTGTGAATCGTTCGGTTTTTCTCTGATGATGATTTTGATCTACTTTTGAATTGATTAATCATGGTTGATGATGATGATGCAGTATCGTCCGGCTAGTTCTTACAACTCTCCATTCTTCACCACCAACTCTGGTGCTCCAGTATGGAACAACAACTCCTCCATGACCGTTGGATCCAGAGGTATTCCTTCTTCTCAAATTCCAGATTTTATCTTGAGAAACTGGTTGTTCACGTTCATATTGTTAGTATTGCACTTTTTCTGATAGGTTTCTTTTCTTTTGCAGGTCCTATCCTTCTGGAGGATTACCATCTCATTGAGAAGCTTGCCAATTTCGATAGGGAGAGGATTCCAGAGCGTGTTGTTCATGCCAGAGGAGCCAGTGCTAAGGGGTTTTTTGAGGTCACTCATGATATTTCTAACCTCACATGTGCTGATTTTCTCCGAGCCCCTGGTGTTCAGACTCCAGTCATTGTGCGTTTCTCCACTGTTATTCATGAGCGTGGAAGTCCCGAGACTTTGAGAGACCCTCGTGGTTTTGCAGTCAAGTTCTACACCAGAGAGGTCAGTTTAGTACTAGTTTTAACATATTGGCATTCATAGTATTTGTTTTACATTATCTAAGCAATGATCCTTCTTTTGTGAACAGGGAAACTTTGATCTTGTTGGAAACAACTTTCCAGTTTTCTTCATTCGTGATGGGATGAAGTTCCCTGACATGGTTCACGCTCTTAAGCCAAACCCGAAATCTCACATTCAGGAGAATTGGAGAGTCCTCGACTTCTTCTCTCACCACCCTGAAAGTTTGAACATGTTCACTTTCCTCTTCGATGATATTGGTATCCCACAAGATTACAGGCACATGGCAGGTTCTGGTGTCAACACCTACATGTTGATCAACAAAGCTGGCAAAGCTCACTACGTGAAGTTCCACTGGAAACCAACGTGTGGAGTTAAGTCTCTTCTGGAAGAAGATGCAATTCGTGTTGGAGGAACCAACCACAGTCACGCTACTCAGGACTTGTATGACTCAATTGCTGCTGGAAACTACCCTGAATGGAAGCTGTTTATCCAAATAATTGATCCAGCTGATGAGGACAAGTTCGACTTTGACCCTCTTGATGTGACCAAGACCTGGCCTGAAGATATCTTGCCTCTCCAGCCAGTTGGACGTATGGTGTTGAACAAGAACATTGACAACTTCTTTGCAGAGAATGAGCAACTTGCCTTCTGCCCTGCAATAATCGTTCCCGGTATACATTACTCAGATGATAAGCTGCTTCAAACCCGTGTCTTTTCTTACGCCGACACCCAGAGACACCGTCTTGGACCAAACTACCTTCAGCTACCAGTCAATGCCCCAAAATGCGCTCACCACAACAATCACCACGAGGGCTTCATGAATTTCATGCACAGGGACGAGGAGGTACTAAATGTGACAATATCCATGTCTTTATACTTAGCTTTAAGCTAGAATATCATAATCTAACTAGAGGCTGCCTTACAGGTCAATTACTTCCCATCGAGGTATGACCCCGTTCGTCATGCTGAGAAGTATCCAACTCCACCTGCTGTCTGCTCTGGAAAGCGTGAGAGGGTTAGTAATCAAATCGATTGACCTTCTTGGTCTCAGTTTCCCATGGATTGTTCACACAAGAAACGTATGATCTAAAAGTTTGAAATCTGTTTCGCAGTGCATTATTGAGAAAGAGAACAACTTCAAGGAGCCTGGAGAGAGATACCGTTCCTTTACACCAGAGAGGTACCAAATGTCTTATCTTTTTTCTGACAATATATAATGCAATGAAAGAAACATGTTCTAAGTTTTATGGTTTGATTTCTACTGCAGGCAAGAACGATTCATCAAAAGATGGATTGAAGCCCTATCCGACCCTCGCATCACACATGAAATTCGCAGCATCTGGATCTCTTACTGGTCTCAGGTCTGATATTTTACTGTCATCATCTGTTTCTCTTAGTCACAATTATTGAAAATTTGTCATGTTCTTAACATTTTTTTGAAACTGGTTTGGTAAATTTGCAGGCTGACAAGTCTCTGGGACAGAAGCTGGCTAGCCGTCTGAACGTGAGACCAAACATTTAAAAGAGTGTTTGGTGGTGAAAGATTCTTGATTGGCCTTTCTGTGGTTCTAATTAGCAGAGCAAAGGATGGAAAGATGATGAGAAGAGATCAAATTTGCTATAATATGTTGTGCTGTGTTGTAATATTATGTGTTTAAAGACCATAAGAACCTTCTGTGTTGTGTGACATTAGTTTTGTCTCTTGTTTATCAGAATAATACAATTATACCGTATTGGAGATTTATAATAGACTCTCTTCCTTGATAGATTATGACTTAATCTAGTACATTATTATGATTACATATATTAAGGAAGGCAGGTTTATTATACTAAGATGTAAGAGCTGTTGACAAGGACTTGTTTTCACTAACGAATGTTCTGAACAAAAGGGCAAAGCAAGTATGAAACGAAAAAAACAATAAGAGCCATATAATCTGATGTGTGGATATTAGAGAAGCTGTATGTGTTGTAACAATAGCCACATTTGTGACCTTAGCGCCTTTAGATGTGGTGTCATAATTTGACAATTTGGAGATTGTGACGTTGGAAAATGATTTTAGTTTTGACATTCTGAAGTTTGAATTTATGACAAAGTAAAAAATTGAATGGAAAGGAAAAGAATACGAAATAGTTTTCTTTAAGAGGAGATTCTGAAGCAAGATTACGAGATTTGTTCGTACAAGCAAGCAATAATAATTGAATGGAAAAAAAATCTCACTTTCCTTCTATAGATAACAATGATTTGAAATTCTCTCATTCACCTTAAGCTTCTCAGTAGAGGTTAAAACCAAAGATTGGGCTGATGATGATACCCAATCCAAGACCAATTGCAACAAGAGACGATACCCATGTTAGTTTCTCTGTGATCCTTGGAACCTTTGCTTTCAATGCCTCACTACAAGACCCGATAAACACCGTGTAGCTTCCCATCGCAACAACCGTCCCAAGCAAAAACATTATCAGAAATGCAGAGCCGGCTAACCGAGATGGCAGAGCCAATGCAGGCAGGACAATCATCAGAGCATCAGGTTGCAAGCCATGAACCACTCCAGTTGCAAATGTAGCAAACCCAATCTTCTTCTTTTTGGGTAGTGGTAAGGCTTCTTTCTCTGTTGGTACCACACTGATGTCAGTTTCTAAGGCGACACAAGGTGCTGGGACAGCTTCCATAGCTTCTTTGATTCCCATAGCACCGATGATGACAAGTGTCAATCCCACAATTCTTGTACCCCAAGTTTGTAATATTTCGATGTGAAGCCGGTCTTTAAGTAGCAGAAACAATAAACCAAAGATGACTTGACCAGCATCGTGCCCACATCCCCACAAAGCTCCAACGGCAGCACTCTCCATTCTGGTGCGCCCTATAGAAAGTGGAGCTAAAGCAGCGAGATGATCAGGTCCTGAGAGCGTATGCAAGCAACCAGCAAGGAAACCAGTCCAGGCACTTGTTAGCCAACCAGTTTTAGCTGTGGTTTGGAAGCTAGCAAAAGCAGGTGGTGCAAGTAACGGGTTAAGCAAAAGCACAGCTACTGCAGAGATTAGTATGACAGTTCCAGTAGATAATGTCTGCAAAAGAAACAGAGATTTGTATAGATTTGGTAAACATCCATGAGAATACCAAAGAGGACAACAAACAAGCACAAAGTAAACCTACGGACAGATATCTAAATAGAAAATTTATGTATCCTCAAACTATGAGAACCTGATTCCTGAAACTGATGGATCCAACATATATAACCCCACAAAATTGGAACTCTTTGTAATTCTTGGAATCTTCTTCTCGAGCTAATTATATACAAATTACAATGTTTCCTGATTCAAATCACCCACGAAAACCCAATAAATCCCAAATCGAATGTAAGCCAAGCTCGCCCCAAACTATATGGAAATTAGAAATTAGAATCATTTCACAAGCATCGACGCTAATCCAGATTCCAGAGATTCCTAATATCCACTGATCAAAACTGTAAATAGTAAATACCTTTCGTTGCTCAGAAGCGGTCGTCGCAATCTGTTTGAGAGATTCGGGATTCGGTTTCGATTCTTCCGATTCGGGAGACCCATTGGAGGAATGGTTAGTCTTATTATATCCTATAGGCGAGTACAGTGAGGGTTTTCGGAAACTATAGCAGGAAATTGAGCTGACTCGACGTGACTCGGGCCGGTGCGAGGCGACAAAGCCCAGACTCGATGAGCGAAGACGAGGAAGAAAAGGCGAATTCCTCGAAGGGAATTTGGAGTGACAAACAGTCGAAGAAGATGATGGCTGCAGAAGCCTTTCCATGGCGTCTCTTTCTCTCTCGGCGAAGCGAAAGAGAGAAAAGTCTCAAAATTGAGAAGAAAATGGAGTACGTGCGCTTCTGTTAAGGATATACGAATTTTTTCGAAAGGATTTTTTAATTTTTAAAATATTTTCTTAACATATAAAAAATTAAAGAAACTACAATTGTGGGAATCAAATAATGAATTTAATATTCACAAAAAGATATATTTTCTTATGATATTCAAAACTTAATTACTCACACACGATCTAAGATACATTATACATACATGAATAAAAATACATTTTATTTTTAAAATATTTTCTTTAACATATAAATAATTTTTAAAAAATTACAATTGTGAAAAACAAATAATGAGTTTTTTGGTCGGATATTTAGTGAAAAAGAACATCAAATTTAAATATTTTTTAGTTTTTTCTTTAATGTCTAATATTCATTAACATCAAATCAGAAGAGTTGATACATATAGAAAATACAAAGAATATTAATAACTAAATCAACATACATCTCCACACATACAACACATATATACGTTTTAGTTATTTCTGATCATAAACTCTAAATCTCATAAAAATAACAATTTTTATCATTTAAACTTTACATTTCTTAATGATGATATATTGAACTAAAATTTTATTATTTTAACCTGAATAGATATTCTTAATTATTGCACTATGAGTTGGTTCAAATTTAAATATTTTTTTAAAAAAAATTATTGTTTGAATCGACGATTTCCATATGGAAAGCAGACGTGCCTAATATTCTCACGTTAATTAGCATAAGACAAAGTTAGATCTAACTTTCGTATATAAAAGTGTGATAACTTTTTTTAATTAAATTAAGGTCCATCGGATAGAAAATTATGTAACTATAGAAAAACCCATAATACAATATTATATAAAAACATAATAAAATAGAGGTCAATTTCTTAAGAATGTCAATAAAATTGGCCAAACAAAGGAAAAGTAAAAGCAAAATAGAAAATGGAATCCACTACATATCCACATTCCCTTTGTTATAATTTCCTCATTTGCTTTTATTCTTTACCTACCCTACATTTCCTAATTTTCCCAGTCACAATCTCAACACCGAATTTGTTTTTATATTATCTATTCACTCAAAAGATATATTTAATTAGTTAATACTCGAGCTGAATTCTGAGATTATAAATGCATCTACGTGGCTAAATATAAATTACGAGAGAATAAATCTAAAACATAATTCAAAATAAATAACACCACCAATTATTTGTTGTATGTTCCAAGAAATACTCATTCCCTTTGCATAAAATAATATGATTACAACAAGCACGAAGAGTGAAGCACATGACATAAGTTTTAAAATTATTATTTTTCTACAAAGGAAAACAAACAACATGTGTATAGAGACTTCACCAACTCTTAGAGATGATTCAAAGATCCAATGTTCTTCATTTCATTATCAGAAATCCATAATCAAATGATAGTTGTATACAAAAGCGAAGTCGTTTTGTTGTTGATATTGTCTCTATTGTTCCATTTGCAAGTTGAGTAATGATAATGTTTATGTACTTTTTAATACCTGACGTATCAGTTACTAACTTCCAAACTACACGTCGTTTTTCGTAATATGGTTAGCAATCTATTGTGTCCTACTTTAACTGTGGCCCTAACGTCTGTGGGGACAAATGGGCCGGTCCATAAATTAATACATATTCTAAATCATCTCTACACTTCTGTTTCCGGCCCAAACCCGTAACTAAAACAAACTCAATTAGTCTGACAGAAAACATTAATTGTTTATTTGTTTTTTATGTTTAAAAACATTACTCTTGTTTTTTTAAGTAAAAATGGATTCTGTTTCCGTTTATTACAAAAATTAGGTTTTAAAAGAATATATATATTTTATTTAAATAATTATATTATAAACCTAAATTTAAATGCACACGCAAAAAATAAAAATCAGATTCATGAATAAACAGCACAACTGTATAAGAATATATGAACATAAATCTATCTTTGTTAAGGAAAAATCCAACTCAGTAAAGCATGCATAACTTGCAAGCCATCTGTATGTATTAAACCTAAGAATATGAAAAATACTAACATAATTATATTGCATTAATAACAATCACATAAAAACCCAACTATTGCTTTTGAAAAATTATATAGTAATTCAAAAAATCAAGAAACTATATTTAAATTATTAAGCAAAAATTACAATAAAATAATGATACTATAATATTAGTAGTAGGATCTAAAATAGGTGCTATTAAACATAAGTAGATAGTTATAGATTTAGTAATAGGGTGAATCTAGAAAAGATAGGTAGCACAGATCTGTCCAAACAAGGATCGAGAATCCATAATAAAGGAAGTCTCTGAAGTGTTCGTTCAATGAAACATGTTTCTGTTTAGGAAAGTGTAAGAACTCAAATCATATACCAGTCTCAATCTCTGATTCTCTTCTTTTTCTACATCGATAAATTAATTTCATATAGTTGGCAAAACAAAAAGATAAATTAATTTTATATTTTTGCTCTACTTGTCACTGTACCATATTGATTATCGAGCAACCCAATATTATTACTCTATACCTTTCTCCAATACGGCGTGTCTACACTCTCTTCTACCACCTCTTTTCGCAATATTGCAACATCATAAATTTTAGTCTTTGTAGTTTTGTGGTTAATATTAATAAATTTTAGTTATAAATACATAGGAGAAAAGGATGTAAATTTAGTATAATATTGCATCATATTACTACACCAAAAGTGTTAATTTTCTTGAAATAGAGAGAATACCATAATAATACTTTTTTTTTTGAAACAACCATAATAATACTTATGTCCATCAAATCATTAGAGAAAAGGAAAGTATGAATTTACTTCTTCTTGATAAACTTTTTCCCTATCTAATCTTTTACTTTCCATTTTCTTCCCTAATTCCCGATAATGCCAAATTACTTTGCCACGTCATCAGAGTAACTAAAAACTATCCGTTTCACCGGAATACAAAAAACTATCCGTTCTTCCGGTTAAACCAATTTTCTCGGGAAAATTTTCAAAGAAAGAAGGAAAAGAGAAAGGTTTTTTTTCCCCTAGGAAATAAAGGCCTCGATTCTATTTTTCTTGGGGGTAGTACAGATTGGACAAACAAGAAGTCCAGCCTCGCAATTTGTGCAGCAACAGAGATGCCTACACGGCAATAACAGAACTCTCGTTACTCCATTAGACCCACAATTCAAACAACTATTACCCACCTTCTTCACCGGAAAACCATCTCCGTCGTCTCCACCGTAACAAAAAGACCCTTCGTCCTCCACTGTCGCACCTGCGTCGTGACAAGTGGCGGCCCTTTCTCGAACTTGTTCAAGCGTTGTGTTAAGAGTTTGCACCACTGCTTCATTCTCTCTAGCCAATCTTTGCCACGTTTGATTCTCCATTTCCATTTTCCTTAACACATCTTCAAGTTCCATGTTCTTACTCAATGCTTTTGACATTTCTTCTTCCTTTTGATTCATCAAAAACATAGCTTTACTTTCCATCTTCCTCAAAATCATCCCCATCTCTTGCTTCCTCTGTTCTTGCAACACATATCTCAACCTCTCGTTCTGATTAACAAAAAAAGAGCCCTTATTAGTACCACAATGTTTAGAAAAAATCGAATATTTCGATTATGAAACAACTTAGATTGCCATAACGAACCTGTATTTTGATGAACTGATCAATCTCTTGTTTCTGTTTCTCCATACAAACATCTAACAAGCTTTGAGAAGAACGATACGGTTGTTGATGATGATACAGAGCTTGTTGATTGAAATCTTTCTGCGTCTGCAGATTATTCATCACATACGACTGATCATTCCAGATTCCAGTTACGCCATTGTTGTTCATCAAAGAAAACTCCGACCCACCAATCCCACCACCGATTGACGGAAACCCAATTTGATTCCCATTCGAAGCATTGTAATTCAACTGTGCTTGTACTGCCATCTCTTAATTCCCGCCAGAAACAGAGAAAGAAAAAAGCTTCAAGCTTTTTGAGTTTTTTGTTATCAATGAAAGGAGATGTGAGAAGTAGAATCGATCTTCTTCGATTAATAAAGAGGAATCAAAAAAGAAGGAAACCGACTCAGATTTGTCTCTGATCCGCTTGTTTCTCGGGAAATAAAATCTTTGGTTATTCAATACAAATGCATGTAACTTCTGAACAGTTTATATATATTTATATAAACATCTCTGTCGATTTGTATTGAATGAGAAGCAAAGAAAAAAAAGATGAGAGAAAAAACAAAAGGTTGAACGGAGTAAAGTAACTGAAAAAGTTTGAAGAGAAGAGAAAAAGGTGGAGTCTTTATATATATCTGACATCGTTATTATATTTATAGATAATTAACTTTTCTTAATTTGATTTTTTGTTTAATTTTAAAATATTAAAACGACGTACACATGCTGATTATGTGACTGAACATCTTTTATCTTTCCAAGGTCAGAGATTTTGCCAGAACCGTTTTGTCTTTTATTTAGTACTTGTTTTATTTTATTATTAGCTGCAACTAACGATAATAGTAATTAAATTCTTACGTAATATAAGTAGTGAGGTTTAATTTTTTAATATGTAAAATGTACATGTATTTAGTAGATTTACCACTTTTTTTTTTTCTTTTTTTTGACTTTTTCGACATTTATCACCAAGTAGAATTATGGCTGGGCACATAGTTTTTTTCTCTTCTATTTTTTTTATGTTTATTTATTTTCTCTGAATTCGTCAGTTGGGTCATCTGGAAAGCCTGAATTATTTGATTTTCCTTTTCTATTTTTTACTACTTTTTTGGTTGTTTTCTAATTTTGAAGTAATTATAAATTTTTTAGTCAAACTATGGCTGATTTTTACCCATTTATTTTGTTCTAGAAAAGATTAAAGCCACTATAAGGAAAAAAATACAGCCATATAACACTATTGTTACAAATAATTGACATTAAAGTTTTGTTGTTATCCATAACCATAGACATATATAGATGTAGACAAAAAAAAGAATGGAAACAAATCAGAAATTTGTATTCCTATTTTAATTTACAGCTCATTATAATGACTTTTATAATAATAAATTCTTATGCATAATTAAATATATTTAACTATTAATATTTTTTCAGTGTTTTATGTGATTGGTCAAATTTATTAAAGTAAAATATCCAATTAATATTTATTGATAAAATTTTAAATATTTTAATATATATATGTTTTTATCTAGAAAATGTTATATTCTGAAATGGAAAGAATAAAATTCAGTGTATAATACATAGCAAGTTTTGATTTTCATCAGGATTTGCAATTTCCAAGAATGTGTGTGTAAATCTATATAGTAGTAAATTTCAGAGACATTGACTTTTATAAATTGTTTCGTAAACAGATTTAAATTCATTATTATTCAATGAAATTATAGATTTTTAACGCTTTTAATTGACCAGTGAATTTTTCTGGTCAAAGATGGCTTAGAGGGTTCTCCACAAATTCAATAAAAATTGATATCTAATTTATAAACAATATAGAATTTTTGTTGTATTTTGAAATGTTGTATTCGATCATACTCGTTTATCCTGAATTGTTAAGATTATATTTATAAATAATAAAATATGATGTAACATTTGACAATAATATAATACGAAGATGATGTTGTGTATGTAGATGAATTATTGAATTCTTGTATGAATAAATAATATAATAGAACTTGATAAACGTTATCTATTCGGGATGGAGATTTCGAACTCTGAATTGATAAATCCAATGATCTTTGGTCTGTCTAAGCAACAATAGTTAATTTCATTTATTAAAAAAAAGTTAATTTTGTTGCACTTGTAGTTACATTTCATACACACACACAATTATCATTGTAATTGTGTTATTAGTTATGCATTAGGTTTACTTGGAGAATTGTGCTATATTAGGTTGCTTGGAGAAGAACAAAACTCGAATCTTCCGGAAACTGATAAAATATGTGGTTTGATATTATACAGATAAACCATGCAAATGTAGTTTATCCAAAAAAGAAGAATCACATATTTAAATAAATTCTCTTTACGTTTATATAATTCTATGCTACATATGTATTGTTTGCTAAAACCTTAACTTTATTGAGAATATTTTCTATCGTGTGGTAATCTTTATTCTTGTTCTCATATAATTGCCAATGTATAATCGTAAATAACGTGCATGTTATTATGAATTCGATCAGTTTAACTTCATAGAAGTTTCAAATTTATATTTATATGTCTCTGTTAGAGACAGTTAATATGAATAGATTTTACATATAATATATATACCATTATTTTTGTAAATTACTATCTGAATTAAAATTCTTCATATTACATTAGATAATGTGGAAAGTAAAATCGGTTTGCAAATTAGAAGCATTGTTATACAACATAAGATAAATGCTAACTTTTTTATTATATTTATATGGTTGTTTTATAATTATATTTTATTTCAATTTATTTGGCTTTTTGGAGGGTAAGAAAGAAAACATGGAGAGAAGGGTTCATATTTATGAAATTATGACATAATTCAGAATGGTGCAAACCATGTGATATGATATATCTTTTTCGATATTAGTCAAAATTGGTTAATCTATTAACTAAGTTTTTACGTAGTAAAATTCGATTTCTGATTTAAATACGCTTAATTTTATTAGTTAACTAAAAGCAACTTGCGTGATATAATATATCTCAACTATTCTAGGACCCTAAAATATCCACAAATATATATGTCTCTCTTTTCGTACATAATATATATATATATAATATTAAAAAAATTGTAAGCGTTACATATTGGATGACTTTAGAGACACTTGTTGGCTATTATTGTTACATCATACGAGTGTGTGTCGCCTGTTTCTTCGGAGGTGGATATTGCTTTGCTTCACCCTCAAAATTAATTACATTTATTATATAAATATTAAAACAATCTAAGAAAAAGACAAAACACAAACAAAAAAAAGATACGAAAATTCCCACTTCATGTATTTATCTACCGACACGTTTCGGATGCAAGGTATCTTCCACATAACCATAACCCAATACTTACTTAGCAATAGTCACGAATTGTGTCACACTAATCCCACTTTCTTTCTTTCTTTCTTTTTTTGGTTCAAATCCCACTTTCTTATACTAATATTTATTATATTATATTGGTGATTATTTTAAGTACACGTGACGTAAGACTCTTTGGAAGCTGGTAACCAGAACCACCGATACGTTTGGGGTTTTTGCCGAATCTTCACGCTCTCGTAGATAATTTAGCTTTTGGATTTAAAAGTCTATTTTATCGTCGAATCACTTGAAAGGATAGAGTCATGACCAGGAAAGTTGAAAGACATCACACGAAAACTACTCAAATAACCGAAAGATTCAGCCACACAAGGCAGATCTCTTAAATAATATTCCACAAGAAGAAATTTCCATTAGTTTGATTCCAAGAAGCTGTCTCATTTTAATTGATTGTTATCTACAAGTAATTATTAACAATATATAGTTGATGTGTACATATGATATTAGTCAAATATGCTTATTTAATCTTTTGGTTTGAGTCTAATCTTCATCACATGCTAAAAACAGCATTGATTCCAAAAACTCAAATAAATCACAAGAGAATATTCCAAAAACTCAAACAGCATTGATTAATGTACTTGATACATGTGATTGAACAAATTGAGTAATTCAATTCTAGCCACCATTAGTTATTACTAAACTATTCTTTATTCAACATAATCGCTTGGTACCAACCATTAGTGCTAAACAGATAGACACACCATTATCTTCTAATTAATTATACTATTCTTAATTAAGTATAGTTTGATTTAATTAGTCAGATGTAATTAAGTATAGTTTGATGTAATTAACCTAATTTACTTTTGAAAATCTTTGCACAAAACGACACCGACCCCGACAACTATTTTGTTTCATCCTAAAAGATAATTGGAATTAAACTAAGCTCCTAGTTTTTACTTAATCCTTGTTTATTAGGAAATTTCATTTTCTAAAATACGTGTATTAATTAGTACAATACGATGTACATAATCGGCGGTACATAAAAAGCTCACATTGCGTTCGATCAAATTGTCACATATGCATCGTGACACACCACTCTCGTTCCAATTCAAATCCCGTGTTTAATTCCACAACATTTAAATGTTTTAAAATCCAAAGAAGCATGCAATACTTTATTTTAGGAAGCATGCAATAATTTAGGGTTTACTAAAACAAATGTATATAAGTAATTAATAATTTATAAAGAGATAAGTGTATATATCTATTGTGAGACTATACTACATTTGCCTCTTTACTTAGCTTGTGAATTAGCTCGTACAACTGCTACATCACTTCCTTCCATTGCTCTACTTTCCATTCTTCCTCATTATCGTATGTCTAGGCTCTATAACAGTAGTGTTGAATTTCTGGTATGCCTTCAAAAATCCAATTTAATCTCTCATTTTTAAAATAGGCTCAATACAAAGCCTTAGACCTAGCTCGCTATCGCCAATAAGGTTATGGTCAATACGGATAATTGGGTACAATATAGATACGTATAGAAGTACGTTTGAGATTACGTGTATTAATGTACATATAAATATACGATATTGGGGTTCGAATTTCGAGGTTGTATGATTGACACAAAATAATATAAATATCAGCGATGAGTATAGTATATATAAGAGGTATCATTGACTGCAATACAGATCCTGCATTGTCGCATATGTTGTAAACACACGGTCCATCCTTCCTACTCATTAAATCATATCTCAATCCGTCTCTATTCTCCAGCTCAATAAATCTCCAACAATCTTTTTTATTAATTTAATTTTCAAATCACACAGAAGAAAGTTTACATTTAATTAGGTTTAAATTGTATGAAATGTAATTTTATTATTTAAAAAATACTAAATAATATCTAAATCTGTAAACAAATTTGATTTTTTTTAATATAAAGTGTATAAATCTGTTACGAGTGATATATAAAGAGAAATTGAGATAAAAAGTGGTAAAAAAAAGGAGAAAAGGAAATTAGGGTTAAGGTTGGTGGGGAGGTGGTTTCTCGTGGCCATGCAAAGGTGTCAGCTTCGTGTCACAGTCTACGATGGACACCGACACACGAAACTCATGTGAACAGTTCTCGATATAATCAAACTAAAATTGGACAAAGGCAAAGCATCCTCTTTTCTCACATATACACATTATTGTTTCGGTTTCTTCATTTATATCATAGATAGCAAAAGGACAACGATATTCATTTTTCACATAAAGATTTTCACTCTTGGACCAATATAAACAGAAGATATTTATATAAAAAAGATTTCAATTATTTCTCGTGTAACTTTGACTACCAAACAGGATTTAACATCATTTCTTTGCCTTTTTTTTTCTTCACATATATATATATATATATATATATATTCATATTTTTCTATGACCCAAACGACTTTTAATTTAGGCTTTGAATAGGTATCAAGTAAAATTTGCACCACCTACACCTATTTTAAAAGTGAAGAAAAAAGAGAGAATAATGTTGACAAAGGTTATTTCAATAGAAGAATCAATAATTTCTAGATTATTTCAATAGAAAAATCAATAATTCTAAATTATTTCAATAGATAATCAATAAGTTCAATTATATATATAATTTAATAATTTTGAAAAAATGATAAAAATACATAATTTTTTTATATCAATAATTAAACCGACAACACCACACATCCTAAAACCCTAACAATATTATATCATACAGTAAAGATTATTTTTTGGAGTTAAACTCGATGGAGACACAAATCTTTATAAGACATAAAAAATCTATCATTGAAAACATTTTAATTTTTTTTTATAACAAAAATACATAAACACCGCAATTGTGATTGTGACCATTCAATGCAAATGTTGTTTTGCACCATTTAAATTTTGTGATAACCATATTTATTCAGAATGATGTGTTACTCTCAAAAGTCCAAACGTATATAAACCATACAATATATCATTTAATTGCTTAACCCACACCACGATCTATTGTCTCCGAATCTTTAGTCTTACAACTTCTCGATTATTTACAAGAGTCGGCCGAATATTACGTGAAAGACCGTTTTGATACGACACATTTGGGCACGAATAACCAAAATTTGACAAATCAAGTACCCATTTTTTATATATTTTGATTGATTGTTTTCTTCGTTGAATTGACTGATTTATATCAATGGACCATTTTGGTAACGTATAATAAAAGCTGACCCTATGTGACTTTATTCATCAAGTCTCAAGTCTTTAATCTTTATAGATATAATGATTTTTAGAAATTGCAATAACCGGATAATCGGACAAAAGCATTGAATGATTCCCAGTTTTCCGGTTTAGTTTGGTAATAAAGTAATATTGAAACATGTAAGAAAGCAGAAATTGTTGGTAACGTATATATATCTTTTTGGCTCTGGAACTAGTTCTGGTTTCCAAGAGGCTTAAAGTATCGAGGCCACGACCTGTCACACACCATAACACAATATTCTATACTTCTGCATAAATTACGTATCCTACTTTTTTAAATTTTTTTATTTATTTATCTAACTTAAGTCATGAGTTTCTACTTTCTCATTTCTTTGTTCCCACTCCATTAATTATAGCAATAAAATATTATGTATTTTGAGTTGATTTTATTATAAAGATTTCATATAATATGGTGACCCAAAAATCAATTTCATGTAACGTGCATTACGACGAATGTGACTAGTAAAGAGCTAAGAGGTGTTGATTTATAAAGGAGGAATCTTTAAGGCATACTTTTATCATTCAAGTTATGTAATTTCTGGAAAAAAAAAGTAAGCCATTTACGGTGAAATTTCTTAAAGGAAAAGAATTGCTCTTTTCATTTTGATTTTTGGACCAGAGTAAAACAATAGATTCCTTTACTTTTGGATTTTGAAGTAGAATCCACTATATAATGTTTGAAGTTCCCTTTTTTTTTACAATATTAAAATTGTTTTAATAATCTTACACAATTGAAAAAAATTATACACTACTACAAGTTGTTAAATAAAAAACGCATTTTTCTTAATTCCTCCAAATAAACTATTGGGCTTTGACAAAAAAAATATTGGGCTCAGACGAAGCAACCCTTTTTGGGCCTTAAATAATTCATTAGTGAGCCCATTATTATCACATTATAATGTAACAACTAACTTCCTTTTCTTATAATTTACTCATATGATCATATCGATTATATATCAATTAATTTTTTTGATAAAATATATATCAATTAGTTTCGCTAATTTAAGTTGCTATGAAAGCTTCCCCCCACACTCTAGTGGGTTGGTTATAATTTTTGCGCCTAAATACTAGATATATACACACGTTTTTGGTTTGCTATGGACGATGATATAAATACAAACAAATCAATATTTCTTTATGTTATTTATCTACAAATCATAATAAAAAGATGATGCTTTTGCACGAACATGTCCAAAAAAACCCGAGCCTACCTAGAACCATACCTGAAATATTTAGGACCCATGCAAAATAAAAATTTGTTTGATATATATATATATATATATATATATATATTATTTTAATTTAAAATTCACACAAAAGAGCTAGTAAAGACAAAGAATACAATCTCTCTCTTAGCCTTTAGATATTGTTACTAATTTTTACTAAACATTTTTTCTATTTATATATCAAAATTTTGTTATATATCAAATATCCATATAGTTATATAACTGAATTTTTATTAACTTGACCCTTAAAAATAAAAATATTTAATATTTAAATGAGTTAACGATCTATTTCCTCCTCAAACTTTCATAATATTTTGAAATTAATTTTGTTATCTAACTTTTACTTAATATTTTATATCAAAATTTCATTATATATCAAATATATATATAATCATATAATAAAAAATTTACTAATTGGGACCCTTAAAAAAAATTGGGAGTTTCATTCAAATATTTCGTATTAATAGGATCAAAGCCAGCTTTAAGCCCACCATTACTTAACATGAACATGACCAATCCGTATCAAGAGACTTCAACTTCCAATCCTGGATTATTCACCAATTAATTAATTGCTTAGTCAGATATTGTTATAAAAACAGATATCTTATTTATTGTTTTCAATCATTATGAATTATATATTCCAAATTTGTTTGCCTGTCAAGTTTAATTATTGCCACTCTGGATGTGCATATATAACAATAACGACATATGTATATACATATAATAAAGTCGTTTTATAACACACAAATTAATTGGCTTTTCTTGCTATTTGAGAGTCAAACTCATACACACGGCTCACTGAAATTTCCATACAAAACTAAATACATGGTCAAAAACTACTTATTGAGTAGGTGGGTCGTATTTTCAACATTTTAAACTTTGTAATATCTATATTAACTAATAAAACCATATCATAAATCTCACAACTTCAAACTTTATATCTAACTCTTTCTTCTGCCAAACTCAAGAAAAAGAAGATGGGTGTTCTGGATCACGTCTCTGAATACTTCGATTGCTCTAATGGAAGCTCCAAGAGACACAAAAGTCTACAGGTAATATTAAAATCAATCCATATATATAATCAAATCTTTTTGTACAAAGTCATGAGTTTGTGATTGGAAATTATTAGACGGTGGATGTGAGGGTATTGATCGATTGTGAAGGATGCGAGAGGAAAGTGAGAAGATCTTTAGAAGGAATGAAAGGAGTGAGAGATGTAACCATTGAGCCAAAGGCTCAGAAAGTGACAGTGGTTGGGTATGTTGAGCCAAACAAAGTAGTGGCTAGGATCATTCATCGGACTGGTAAAAGAGCTGAGCTTTATCCTTTTGTTCCTTACGATGTTGTGGCTCGTCCTTATGCGTCTGGTATATACGATAATAGAGCCCCGACTGGGTACGTTAGGAACAGTGAGTACGATCCACATGGGTCGCGTCTCGCTCGTGCTAGCTCCACTGAAGTTCGTTATACTACGGCCTTTAGCGATGAAAACGCCACCGCTTGTGTTATTATGTGATTTTTTTTTTTTTTGTGACAAACTTTCTTTTTCTTATAAATAAATTTTTTTATTCTGGGATTATATAGTTTTTTTACTTTATGGCATTAGGAAAAGATATGAAAACTGTGATGATACGGTAAAATATTCAAATAATGATGAAGTGGAATAAAAGCAATAATGTTCGTACTATAAGAATGAAAAGTTTACTGTTTTGTTTCCTTGGACCTATTAGTTTGGTGGAATTGACTAATGAGTAATAATTAAAAAATAATGCAAATTTGATGCCTTTAAGTGCTCATTTAATCATTAGCCATGCATGATTAAGTGGAGTTATTAGTTTAGTTTTCACTAATTATTTTATATTTTAAGGAAAAATATCTTGATTATGGCGTAATTAAGAAATGAGAGATTATGAGTTTAAAACTCAAGAAACATGGACTCAGAATTCATGTGTCGCAAATAAAGCCCACCAATAGTTGTCACTAAAATTGGAAGGCGGTAAAAAAGAAGAACCCACAAAATGGAGCCCAAATTGTAAGTGGAGCCTAATTGGGCCTTAAAGTCAGTAGTCTATTTCAGCCCAAACTTTCGTAGCAACGAGTCGTCTTGGTATAACTGAAACACAATGCATGATGTATATATATGAATAAACGGCAAAGTGTCTGATTTTAGAAAATCGAAACAACAAAGCAAGCTAAACTCATAAACCCTCTTCGGCTCTTCCTTCCTAAGTTCCTCGTCTCATCCGTCAACCTCTTTTTGGGCGGGAAATTGTACCAGAAAACCTCTTAAGAGAAGAGAGTGAGAAGGAGAACGATCGACCGCTAGAGAGAGAGATATGGCGGCAGAAGAGGGTAAAGAAGAATCAGGATTGGATCAGGTGGAGGAGGATTTCTCTGTGTGGAAAAGGAACACGCCATTTCTCTACGATCTTATGATCTCTCACCCGCTCGAATGGCCATCTCTAACTCTTCACTGGGTCCCTTCGAAGCCGGTTCCCTACGCGAAAGATCCTTACTTCGCCGTCCATAAGCTTATCCTAGGAACTCACACCTCCGGTAATGCCCAGGATTTTCTTATGGTCGCCGACGTCGTTATACCGACACCTGACGCTGAACCAGGATTAGGCGGAAGAGATCAAGATCCTATCGTCCCTAAGGTAATTGATCCTTGGAGAACTTTTTTTTTACGCGGATAGTTTTGTGTTGTATTATGTGTACACCATATGTTCGACGAATGTACTAGCTTCATCTGAGGACGGGGCATCATTAACTTTTCGTAGTATTCTAAATTCGTGTTTTTTGTATGTTCTCTGGAATATCTATCGATGAAATTTCGTGAGTTTAGCTTTGAATATAAAAACTTTATTCATATACAGGAGGTGTTTTGATTGCAACTTTTCTGAATACCACAGATCATTACTTATAGCGAGTGAGGTTTTGAAAAACTATCCTTTGCAGGTAGAAATTAGGCAGAAAATACGTGTTGATGGAGAAGTAAACAGAGCGCGGTGTATGCCACAAAAGCCGACTCTTGTGGGTGCTAAAACAAGTGGGTCTGAGGTGTTTCTGTTTGATTACGCTAGACACTCTGCAAAGCCCCAAACAAATGAGTGTGATCCTGATCTGAGGCTAATGGGACATGAAGAAGAAGGTTATGGGTTGGCTTGGAGCTCCTTCAAGGAAGGTTATCTTTTGAGTGGCTCACAAGATCAAAAAATCTGTCTCTGGGATGTTTCAGCTACTGCCACTGATAAGGCTTTGAACCCAATGCATGTGTATGAGGTAGTTGAAAGTAGCTTTGTTTTTCTTTTTCCTGAATCACAGTCAGAAGATTTGGGCTACTTGCATCTGATATTCTTCCTGAGACATTGTTTCCAGGGACATCAAAGCGTCATCGAAGATGTTGCATGGCACATGAAGAATGAGAACATATTTGGGTCGGCGGGTGATGATTGTCAATTGGTGATATGGGACTTACGGACAAACCAAATTCAACACCAAGTCAAAGTGCACGAGAGAGAGGTCTTAACTTTCTAACTCTGTCTTATATATATAATCTGCGAATTAGAGAATAACACTTAGGTTTGTTTGTTCCAAGATTAATGTCTTTTTATAATAGCTAAATGGAAGTTATAGGCGGAAAATTTCTCAATTCGACCTGCCTGATTGCTGTGTAATTTTTAAAAGAGGATGGAATCTCCATGATCATTTTACATTATCTTGTGTCTTGCAGATAAACTATCTTTCTTTTAATCCTTTTAATGAATGGGTATTAGCCACAGCTTCCTCAGACTCGACTGTTGCCTTGTTTGACCTCCGCAAACTGACTGTACCATTACATGTCCTGAGCAAACACGAGTATGCTTCTCCCATAGTTGCTCACCTTCTCCATTAAAGTTATCCGATCAAATCTTATCAACTGAGGATCGGGAGGGCTTTTTTTACAGGGGAGAAGTTTTCCAAGTGGAGTGGGATCCCAACCATGAAACAGTTCTTGCATCTTCTGGCGAGGACAGAAGACTCATGGTCTGGGATATTAACAGGTACGAAAATTGATAATTCCCTGTCGCTTTTGATTTACAATTGACATTATTTAGTTGGCTTAACTTGATGCATCGTTCAGGGTCGGGGATGAGCAGCTTGAAATAGAGTTGGATGCAGAAGATGGTCCACCTGAGCTGCTCTTCTCTCATGGAGGCCACAAGGCCAAGATATCAGACTTTGCTTGGAACAAGGACGAGCCTTGGGTCATCTCAAGTGTAGCTGAAGACAACAGTCTTCAAGTCTGGCAAATGGCAGAAAGCATCTACCGCTATGATGATGAGGAAGAGGATGATGAAGACGACCAAAATGCACAGCAAACCAATGAAAACCGGAAATGATTCAAGTCTTTTTGTTTAGGCCAATCTGTATTAAACAAAATTTGGCGTATGCACCAGTCTAATTATGAGACAATCGATTTTTCCAGGGTCTCTAAACCCTATTGCCAATCCTGTAAAACTAAATTATAGATGCCAATTAATCAACAAAAGAGTCTCATACTTATCGTGAGCAATGAGGCTAGAGCTATATTACAATACTGTTTCATGGGCATTCCTCGTTCTTAATCTTCACCAAGCAACCTTATACTTAATGGGGAATCTAACTCCTGCCTTGATATCAAATCTGGCTATTAATCAACAAGATTCAAGATCCCTTAAGTATAGTTGTTCTTTTTTGAATGCATATAAACTATATTGGGAGATCCCAGGAAGTGATAACTCACCTGTCCAGAGATCTCACTCAGGCCATCAAGGAACCTCCTCACCTACTCCTTAAAGCTGTAATTCAGCAGTTAAAAGGAAATTTCATGCATCTTATCAATAACTTTTGTAGCCAGAACAATTTCTACTACTCACGTACAAAGCCAACATTCAATAAACTTCTTAAACACAAACTTCTTCAACATAAACTTTAAGAATGAAGTAACTCACGCAGGGGAACAAATGGCAGGAACACACAGAACATTTGAGTTCGTATTAACAATATCATACTTCTATTCGGGAAGCTCAACAAGGAAATACAATGGAAGGAAAAGTGATCCAGAGAACAAAGAAAAACAAAACAAAAATGATAACACAAAGGAACCTGAGAGAAGGTATGGCTGTAGCTGAACTCAACAACTTATTTGGAATACAATATCTATCTTGGTGGTTATAGATGGTACAAGCTTAATGATGCTTCAAACTGCTCGTGACGCATGGCCCCCACCTAAATGAGGAGCAAAAAGCATAGTGAGTTCATACTTATTCTATGGAGCAACAGTATAAATAAAATCCAATCAAATGAATCACTGATTAGAAAGCTAATAGGGAATTTCAAGTATTTGCTTCACATTATACAAGACATGCTAAAGTAAGAGTTGACCAATAATCCGAGTAAATGAATAACCGCCAAATTCCCACAGCTAACTGCAAACCAAAGCCACATCAAGAGGAAAATGTAAAGTAACCTTTTCTCTTATTCGAGACAGATGCATTGGTATTGTTGAATGATCTGTTTCCATTGCCCCCTAAGTTCTGATTAGCCATGCATTGTAGCTGATCAAAATCACAACCATTTAACCCATGGTCATCGACCAATGCACCTTCTTGGTTATTCCCTTCAAACCCCTGAGGGCAATAAACTTCATCACCGCATTGTCCATTACACGGAGTCATCATCTGCGGGATAGAATGAATATTTGCAGCCATAGGTTTCTGATAAGGAAAAGATCCAATCTCCCCATCTATTCTTCCTCTTAAATCCACAAGCAAACACTTGAGCCTCGAGACCTCAGCTTCCAAGGTAGCCTGACTTTGCAACCTCTTCACCAGCTGCTGATTCACCGCCCGAAGCCTTGAGACCTCATCCTCCAACGAAGCGGCTTTAGCCTTCTTCTTCTCTCTATACTTTCTAACCGCTTCTCGGTTTCCCAAAGGTCTCTTTTCACCTTTCTTTCCGCAAGATTCAGCTGTATCATCAGTAGATACTTTTTCATCGCTCTCCTCGGGGAGAATCTTGGTGTGAACATGGAAACACGTGTGAGTATGAGTATTCTCTGGACCCGTCGGGTCACAAGTATGAGTGTGGGTACAAGCAGCATTAGTATCCATCAGAAGTCCATCAAAGAAACTATCCATCGAACAGTTGCTAGGTGGTAACTCACCCATGTCCGAACTCGAAAACACTTCTTGATTCGAGAAATCAAGCTCGCCGTCTTCCATTACTAAAACCCACCAACCACGAAACTAAGTAAATCTTACTCTTTTATTCACCTCACCAAAACCTTTCAACCCAACAAATTTCAAGATACAAACTTGGCCGAATCAACTAAAACACAGTCAAATCTCGAACTCCCGAATCAATCAAAAATCCCAAATTTAGCAACAATTCGAGCAATTGAGCAATCAGACAATACTCAGCTCTCCAAAATTAAATAATCCGATCCTCGAATTGAGTAAAAACCCTTACATATAAAGCTTCTAGAGCTCTGAATTAACAAAAGGAGAGAAAGACATAAGCGGATCGAAGAAACTCAGAAAACCCATAAAGATCAAAGTTTTAGAAGAATGATGAGGAGAGAGAAGTTTATTAAAGGAGTAGGAGGACACAGAGAAGCTCGAAGGCGTTAATTTATAGAGCCGCACTAAACAGCTGGCATCTTTTCGGTGGCCGGAGAATAGACATGGACGTACGATAACGATTTCGAGCCGCACTAAACAGCTGGCATCTTTTGCACATTAATTAAAATTAATTATGTCTTTACACATTACATATTCGAACGTGATTGGAGCTCAACACCTATTACCAATTCAATTAATTAAGAAGACTTAGAACTTTGTATTATCACCACAATAATATAACACGAACATGGATGAATCCCATTGACTTAGGAATAAAAAGATAAATGATTCAAGTACGGACGTTTTCTTATATTTTTCGTATTTTTTTTGTTTCTTTAATAAATTCTGTCCTTTTGTGAAAAAATATATAGTCCTGTCATTTTTCAGTATAACTTTGGGTTTTGCTGGCTATTTAAACATTACATACATACCAACTACATGCTTCATATATTTGTTATATATATTGTGTTATTTGTTTGTTTATTGCAAAACATTATTCAAAACATCGACCAGAAAATGTTTAAGCCTTGGTGGAATCAATATAGCAAAAGTAAATGCATATAGATTTTACCATTAAAAAAAAGAGAGTAGATATATAGACTAGAATGATTATACCTGTTGACGACAATTTATAGATCCTGATGATCATATCGCATCAAATGCTTTTCTATATATTCATAACGTAATTACAGACCAGAAGATTCGCAAATATAAGTAAAAGTAGGTTTTGATGCGAAAATTTCTATTTATTTTGGCTAGTGGGCGTACTTAAATTCATTTATTTATTTATTCGATATTCTCTATGTTCTTCATTCTTTCTTCGACTCTTTTGACATTAACTTCGTTCTCTGTTACCTTTGCATGTGTGAAAACACTTTCGTATTTCAGATCAAAACTTCGAAAATGTAATGCTTCCACACATCAAGTAATGTTTTATTTTTCTTGATCTTTTCAGTTGCAAAAAAAAACACTCATTATAATTAACCATAAAATTAAACGACTGAAATATTATAATTAATTAATACTCGAAGTTAAATGTCTAATCTAATATATATAATTTAAAGATTATTTTCTTATTACTAATTGATTTTGAATTGGAACCTTAGTATTAGAATTCCAAATTAAGTCCAACAAAACATCATGTGATATTTCGATATGTAAGTTATACAACTTACATATTAAATAAACATATTAAAATGTGATTAATACGATCTAAGAATCTTATCTATTTGTTATTTTAAGTTGAAAATTCATAATTTATCATTGAAAATTTATACGACTCTTGAAGTAGTGTATTAGTGGTTCTAAACTTTGTTCTTAAACTCATACCGCTTAAATGTTAGGCGACAATAACATGCTCTAGTTTCATGCATTGGAGAGGTCTAAGTAGATTAAAGAAAATATTAAGATGCTAAAAATCGAATTAGGTGTGGACTTGTCAATATAACTTTTGTAGACTATTCTCCATATCTGGCTTTAAATATCAACGATTCAAATTGAAAAAAAATAAAAATCGAACAATACTTTAATCATTATAGTCACAACATGATTATTTATTATTATTTTGTATTTTAAAGTTTAATGCAGTCCCATAAACGCCATATAAGTTATCATGACTCATTAACTTATATATTATAGTTGTAATGTGTATATATGTAATGAATATAGTTACTACTATATATATAATGAAAGTCTAATCAATATTTAAATCCCTCAACTACATTATCTATATGACCGCACCGTGACATAGTCAGATTTTAAAGATCTCAAGCAACCCGATAATACGGACAAAATATATCCAAAGAATGTGGCATGTCTTAAACCATCATTTTCAACTAAATAAACTGATTTCTTAATTTTAATTTTGCTTCAATAATTTCAGTATCATTGCTAAAATCTAAAAGTTGATGTCAAAACCAACAATAAGTTATGGTATTTTTGAGAAATGCCTAATCATAAAAATGGATATTATTACTATTTAAAGTTAGTTGAATAAGTCACAAAATTAAAATAACAAAAGAATCACTAAAGTCAGTTTCAGAACATAAAATGTTTAAAATTAGTTTCTCTCATTGAACTTTTATTTTTAATATTTAGACACGTCAATAGATTCTCCTGGTCGTTGATATAATGATAGGATGAGATTATATATTCTTTGACTTACAAAATTAATTACATATTAAGTAAAATAATTTCATATGTCTTTGTCTTAATATCTAAGCATTTTAGTGGGAGTACTTGATGATTAATTTATATTTATTTTAAAGATCTTAAGAGGTAATTAATCTTATAAACAAATCAAAGAGATTGGAATCATATGAAAACATTAGAAATTAACCATGGAGAATCAACAATTAGCTAAACAATTACACAACTCTGCCAATGTTGTTGTAATTAATTAAGATCCTTAGAACATTAGTTAATCATGTGTCGTTAATTATCTTCACATGTCTTTTTGTCTGGATATCAAGTTTAAGAGACTATTAAACCATTTTTATAATTTCTGAAGACAATTAATGTCAGAAATGCTTTTGCAGATCCACAAGATTAGATCTTTAATTACAACTCCATTTATGAATACTCACATTCTAGAAATTTACTTTACGACATTCGATTTTGGATGTTAATTTCGTTGGGACATGTTAATTTCGGTTTTGAACAGTTTGGTATTGTTTACGATCTGAATAATAGGACCACAACACGTAGTTTAACGCAGATAAAACAAAACCTGAAAGTGATATATAATAAACTCAACAGTTTTGCATAGTATTAATATACAACTATTGATAATAAACTCATCAATAGTTGATAATTTAATCATTTAAAGATTGAAATGCATAAAAAATGAATGTTATTAATACAGATAAAAACAAGAATCTGATGTTTGTAATATAATAATGCTCTCACGTCCAAAATACTAAATTTAGAGAGAAATTAGTTTAAAAAACTTGTGAAATTTATTCACAGTAACAGATATTCTCCTTCTTTAGTTTTCTTTGGGATTTATGGAGCTCAAGCAAAGAAAAAAGTTATATAAAAAAAATAATTGGGTTTTTTGGACTCTTTCTTTTAGATGAGAATAATTTTTTAAAATCTTTTAAAAATTAGGGACCTATATATATATATTAATGTTTTACTGATTGGGCCCAGAGTCGACCTTGCTAGGCCCAGATTCGGCCTTGTCTGCGATCATCATCTCTCTCGGTGACATTTAAAAGGCCTGTGAGAAGAATTCGTCTTGGGAATGAATTTTATCATTTGGTATATACAATTTATCATCTCAGATAAACAGGATGCTGCTAATTTTTAAGACTAACTAAAAGCAGAGCTCCTTATGTTTGTAGCTGCTGGTCCTAGATGAACAAGAAGAAGATGAAAAAAAGCTCTTGTTACTTCTCTCCATGCTGCTGATTGATGCAGATTCATAGTCTTCCACATCAAGCATTGCAAGGCTTAAGTGTAACTTTGTGTTTGAATTTGGATAAACCTCGTCATCGAAGCAATCTTCATTTACTTCCATAACACATTTCCTGACTTCAGTTTCATCTCTTAGTAGTCTCAGTATCTGAAAAAAAGCAGTTAAGATTAGTTCTTGACGAGGGACTTTGTTTTTTTGGAGATCATAAACTTACTTGTTTGATATTGGGACGATGTGTGGCGGATCTTGTGAGGCAATGTGAAGCAGCAAGTACCATCCTTTGAAACTGAGACTCGTTGAATGTCTCTGTAAGTACTGGATCCAACAATCTTTTGAAATCTCCATTCTCAATCAATGGTTTTGCCTGCATTCCATGGGAGATTCTCTTTAGGGTTTTATTAAGTGTTGGTTACGCTTCAACTATTTAGCGCAAAGAAAACATACCCACATCACCAAACTCTCTTCTCCTCTAGGATTCTCTGGTGAAATCGGTTTTCTTCCTGATATGAGTTCAAGGAGAACCACTCCAAAGGCGTAAACATCGACTTTATCACTGACTTTGCCGTACATGAAATACTCTGGTGCTAAGTATCCAAACGTTCCAACCACGTCAGCTTGTATAGAATATCGTGGAGATGTCGTAGGTCCCCACATCGACAGTCCAAAATCTGAAAGCTACTCTTAAAAACATAGCTATCAGTTATGACTTCATTAAAGACAACTAGCAAAAGAAATCAAAGTCAGAAGCTTTCATTACCTGAGGTTGGAGCTCATCTGAAAGCAGAACGTTGGAAGTTTTGACATCTCTATGAATCACTGGGTTAGAACATCGATTGTGAAGATAATCTAACGCTTCTGCCAACTCTATAGCTATCTCGAATCTCTCTTCCCATGATAATACATGTTTTCCCTTTTGCTTACCTGCAGAATCAAGCAACACACTTCATACCCAATCAATCAGAATCTTACATATATTTGTGTGTGTGAAGGTGAGAGTGTTGTGTTACCATGAAGAGTTTCCTCTAAACTTCCAATGGATGAAAGATTGTAAACGGAGATTAGATCATTGGCTTGAACACAAATACCAAGTAACGATGAGATGTTTTGGTGACACAAAGAAGACATAATTCTGATTTCATGAACAAAACTTTTCATAGCTTCTTTAGATGACGATCTCAAGATTTTAACCGCAATGCCTTTTCCATTGTGAAGAATCCCTTTGTACACTTCACTGCATCCTCCTTTCCCAATCAGATTCTCTGTTATGTAACACCAAAGATCAATCCAAATTCAAAAGGAGAAGCACAGAGAAAAAAAGATAAAAGTACCTTGAGAGAAATCTGATGTTGCAGTCACAAGAACATTGTAGTCGAACCATTTTCTGTTGTCACTTAATATGTTCTTAAGTTGTTTCTTCACAGAGCTTGTCTCATAGTTAAGATTGTGCTGATGATTTGGAAACCGTTCAGGTAAGCTCATGACCCAATTGACCACTGAGACTTTCCTTGTGTGCCAATGTTGGACTTTTGGTGTCACTGAAGTTGCTCTATTAAAGAAAGGCCATCCTGGTTTGTCGTCTAGTAATGTCTCTATTGATGGAAGCGAAATTGATCTTCCTGAAATCTTTCTCCTTTGGGCACTCATCTTCAAGAGTTCTTCACTGTTAACCCTTGAATCATCATACATTCACTCTCTCTCAAAAAGTTCAGAACTTGGCCTTAATTCTCTCTTATAAAAACAGACTGAATTTGTTAATTAATGAGGTTTGTTATGAAACAAATAAAACCTAACGGTCCAATAAAGAAAGTGTCGGCGAGAGAGTTTGGGGAAGAGAAGTTAGTCAAAGAGAGAGACTAACAAGTTTTAGTTAAGAGGAAACCGGCAATATTAGCGGGAAACCCTCGATAACCGGTGAGTTTAAAGGGATCTATGTGTGTGTAGCCACCGGCTATTGCGGGTTAAGTGTAACGAACACGCCTCGACTCAAGCCTTGAAGGTTGCCTCCTGCGTACGGCAATTGCTCGAGAATTAAATGACCTTAGTTCTCCGTGCACATTACGCACTTTTATTCTATTTTTATAATTCAAAGCTTAATATTACTATAATAATATTTTATAATTCATAATGTTTCACGTGTAATCGGTGTTGTCAGCCAAATGTGATGGATGTAATGTATACAATCATATTGTTATACAATTTTCAAATTTTTGTCAGAACTGAGATCAACCTTCAGTTTTTTTGCAACATATCTGCAACTAGACCAAGCTACTTGTAGCTGATGACAGAGTAAGAACTTAATTGGGAAATAATCCCTTAGAGATTGGTGTGCATCTAGGAAATAAAGAAATCAAAGATTCATGGTATATTTACAGATCAAAATGCAAACAAGAATACAAATACATGTCACTAGTTCTTCAACTTTGTCAATTTCAAACTACAAACAACAGATTTCTGATTCCTTAGATAAACAAGTTATGAAAAAGGAGAAAAAAATACTCGTAGCTCTAATTCTCCTGTTGATTTCTTTCTTCGTGTTGAATCACAGTATAGAACAACCTTTCTGAGACTTTCTCTTCTTCCTCTTCTTGTTTTTTGGTGGCTGGAGAACGACTTTGATAGCCGCATCAAACACAGCTTTTACATTCTGTTGAAAAGATCATGGGAAAGGAAAATCACCAGCAGATTCGATTGGCGGTTTTATAAGGGTAGAGATTCTATAAAGATATCGACTCTTAGGTTACCTGCTGAGTTTTTGCACTGCATTCTATATAAGCAGGTGCCCCAATCAACTTCTTTAGTTCTTCACCCTGTTGTGTTAGAATCACCATCAAAAGATGAAACATTGTGGAGTTAAGACCGATGAATCAGGTAGAGATACATTATAAGAGTATAAGAAAGGTACCTGAGCAGTAGAGATAGGCACAGCACCAGGGTGCTCGACAAAGAATTGCTTATCATCTCGAAGATCTGAAAGAGAATCAATCATTGATAATCAGATAAGCTACCAGAACAGAAAATAATGGTAACTGGGTGATTAAGAGCTGAGAAATAAGAAACTCACCAAGCTTTGTTCCAACGAGGATGATGGGAACACCAGGAGCATAATGTCTCAGTTCAGGAACCCACTGAGGATCAAAAGCAAGAAACCGAATAGAGTCTAATAAAATCACAGAATGAAAATTGGGGTAAAGACAGATAATACAAGAGAGAAGTGTCAGGGGAAGACCAAAGATCAAACCTTTTTAGAAACGTTTTCATAGCTAGCTTTGCTAACAAGAGAGAATGCAAGTAAGAAAACATCTGCGCCGCGATAGCTCAAAGGTCTTAGTCTATTGTAGTCCTCTTGCCCTGTTTCATCGAGAGGAAACACACAAAATGACTCACTAAAAGAGAAAGAAAAAACAGCACAAACCTAAGGTAACAACTTGCCTGCAGTATCCCACAATCCCAAGTTGATAGTGTTGCCATCCACAATCACATTGGCGCTGAAATTATCGAACACAGTTGGCACATAATCCTGTCACATCCAAAATTCCACTAACATTAGCCATAAATTGTTCTTCCCGAAAGCTAACTAACATACTTACATGATCGAAAAACAGATTAACACACAATACAGATAATATGAAGTTGCGATTCTCAAATCCTAAAGATCACTACAATACTTTCACTGAGGTAGCAGAAAGAACAAGACTTTAAAAAAACCCAAGAATTACTTATGACATATTCAGACCCTAGAATCCACAACAGCAGCCATAAGCATGATCAGCTTCCCTAAGCTAAACTTCACTAAATCCAACTTCCCTAAGCTTAAACTTTACGGAATCACAGTAAAAAGAAGAGAACTTTAAACTGACCGTAGGGAAAGTATTGCTAGTGTAGGAGATGAGAAGACAAGTCTTTCCAACAGCTCCATCGCCGACGGTAACACACTTAATAAACCTAGAAGCACTCATCTTTCTTTCTCTCTCTCTTTCCTGAAAACTTCAAACCCTAAAATTTCACAAATTGGGGATTTTTGGTGTATATATATAGAGAGAGAGAAAGAGTGATAGTGAGGAGGGTTCTTAAAGTAAGAAGACAAAGAAATAGCTGCTGAAACTCTTCTCCCAAACTAGAGTCTTCCTAATTTTTCCTAATCCCCCCCACATGCACTTCAATTCCTTAGTCCTTTCTACTCTTTTTTTTCTATATAAAAATAACATAAATAGCAGTTCTTGGTTAGCCGGTGCGTTCCCCAAAACAAGACCCTACAAAAATTTATGGGCATAAAAAAAAAATTTCTTTCATTTTTTACTTATTTTACATACGTTTGATAATACGCATTTTCTAAGTAGTTTTATCATCAAATTTATGTAGCTCTAGACACATTTATTAGCTCTTTAATGGAAATACTGGTGCATTTCAACAAAAAATAAATAAATATTGGTGTAAATTATAAATACGGATTAGCTAACTATGCGATTACTTTACCATTTGATTTTCATGCTTTGACATTTATTTCTAAAATTCTTTCTTCGATTCGTGTTGTAGATAAGGATGATATTTTATTTCCTAGAGATTTTTGTTGTTAGTTTCTATATTTTTTGAATAAAGTTTTAGGGAGGTTTTTCTCTCTTTTCCAAATCAAAAAAAACATTACAAATTCTCTTGTAAAATATGTATAAAAATGAACCAAGCAATGTAGTCTATGATGGATTTGGTTTGGCCGTTTGGGACAAGGTCTAAACCTATCATTTTTTATTCAGATTTTCGATGGATATTAATTTAGTATTGTTTTGCACAATGTCTCTGATATTTTTGTAACCAATATATAACGGTCAGACATTTGACCAGTTAGATCTGTGAAAAAATAAGAAATAGAAGATGACTTGTTATGTATTTGGCCACTATATTAGGCTAAGAAGAAGGCAAAAACAAACTTTGTAAAAATAGTAAAAATAAAAAAGAGAGAGTATCAAAGTTACAACGATGGATTCTATTTCAGACGCGTAAAAATCTCTGAAACCTAGCGAAACATTCTCTTATATCATTGTCTTTTTTCAGAGCTTGTTATTTGAGCTCTCCTTGTTTTTTATTCCTCCGACAAGGACGAGGTTCCAAGAGAACATTAACTTCTTCTTCCTAACAACACAAAAACCAAACCAAAAATTAATTCCAATAAGAAAAAGAAGAAAGTTCAATGAGAAAATATTCTCTTGATCGATGGCTTTTAGTGGCCGTTCTCGTTGTTCTCTTCTTATCTTCATTTTCATTTGCAGCTAAAAAAAATGCGAAGAAGAAGAATAAGATTAATAAAGATGTGACTTATGATGGAACCTCTTTGATTATTGATGGCAAAAGAGAACTTCTTTATTCTGGCTCCATTCATTATCCTCGAAGCACTCCTGAAATGTGGCCAAATATCATCAAGAGAGCAAAACAAGGCGGTTTAAACACGATCCAAACTTATGTTTTCTGGAATTTACATGAGCCTGAACAAGGAAAGGTAGTAATTTAACACACAAATCAATGTTTAGATTATATAAAACATGCATCAAGTAATGCTTTAAAAAAAATTCTAATCAGTTCAACTTTACGGGTCGAGCTGATTTGGTCAAGTTCATAAAGTTGATTGAGAAGAATGGTATGTATGTGACCTTGAGACTTGGACCATTTATCCAAGCTGAATGGACTCATGGGTAATAATAATACATGATTATTTTATATTTTATGTTTATCGTTTTTTATATTCCTTCTCTTAAGAGTTATTTGTGAATTTATCAGAGGACTTCCTTATTGGCTTAGAGAAGTTCCTGGAATTTTCTTCCGAACAGACAATGAACCATTCAAGGTATTTTATAAATATATGTACAAATATATAAATAACAATCAATTTATCAAAGTAATTAAAAGATTTAAGCAAATTACAGGAACATACAGAGAGATATGTGCGAATGATACTCGACAAAATGAAGGAGGAAAAATTGTTTGCTTCACAAGGAGGCCCCATTATTTTAGGACAGGTGAAAAAACAAACATATAATTTAAGAAATAAAGACTAAAACTGAATAAGTTTATAATACATTCAGATATTAATATTGCAGATAGAGAATGAGTATAGCGCGGTTCAACGTGTATATAAAGAAGATGGAGTAAAGTATATTAAGTGGGCTTCTGAATTAGTAACCTCAATGAAACTTGGTATCCCATGGGTGATGTGCAAGCAGAACGACGCTCCTGATCCTATGGTATAGTAAAGTTTTATTTTCATCGATAAAGTTTGATTTATAACCACAACTTCTTGAGTCGAACTCTAGTTAAAGATATTGCACATTTAACCACTGCATAAGTCAAGTTTTTGTTATGTATATATATAGAAACATTGAGGATTTGATAATGAATACAGATCAATGCTTGCAATGGAAGACATTGTGGTGATACTTTCCCTGGTCCAAACAAAGAAAACAAACCATCTATGTGGACTGAGAACTGGACTACTCAGTGAGTGGTTTTACTTAACATATATTAGACAAGTGGAAACTTGAGATTCATTCACACAAGTTTTAAAGATCTTGTGAATTTCTTTTATAGGTTTCGTGTGTTTGGTGATCCACCAACTCAAAGATCAGCAGAAGATATAGCTTTCTCAGTTGCTCGATTCTTCTCCAAAAATGGAAGTCATGTGAACTACTACATGGTATAATGACTCATTATAATAGAAATTGGAAATTTTAGCAAAAATTATTGTTCAAATTCTCAAATTGTGATCTTGTAGTACCATGGAGGAACTAACTTTGGAAGAACCTCTGCGCATTATGTAACTGCTCGATACTATGATGATGCACCTCTTGATGAATATGGTTTAGAAAAAGAACCTAAGTATGGTCATCTTAAGCAACTTCACAATGCTCTTAATCTCTGTAAGAAGGCACTTCTTTGGGGTCAGCCTAAGGTTGAGAGAACTGGAAAAGATACAGAGGTAATAACATGCATAATGTACAAAACAAAGATTGATTTTCTTCTAGTTTATGTGAAATGGTTTCAACTATTTCTGTTTGCAATTACAGGTTCGATACTATGAACAACCTGGAACAAAAACTTGTGCAGCTTTCTTGGCTAACAACAACACTGCAGCTGCAGAAATCATTAAGTTCAAAGGGAAAGAGTTCTTGATAGCTCCCCGTTCGATTAGTATTCTTCCTGATTGTAAAACTGTTGTTTACAACACTGCACAGGTGAAGAAAACAGTTGGTTTTAATTGAATCAAACAAAAAGAAAACAAAGTTTTTAACAAGTTTGTGTTTACTTGGATTGGACCAGATTGTTTCTCAACACACTTCAAGAAACTTTATGAAGTCTAAAAAGGCAAACAAAAAGTTTGATTTCGAAGTGTTCACTGAGCCATTGCCTAGTAAACTTGAAGGTGACAGTTACATACCTGTTGAGCTTTATGGTTTGACTAAAGACAAGACAGATTATGGATGGTACACAACAAGGTAAGAATCTATTCTCATGATATTGTACATTAGATATAAATGAAGAGAATCTTAAAGTTTAATTCTGTTTTTCAGCTTTAAGGTTCATGAGAATCACTTACCTAAGAAGGGAGTTACGACTTTTGTGAGGGTTGCTAGTCTTGGACATGCGTTACATGTTTGGCTTAATGGAGAATATCTTGGTAGGAATTGTGAAAGAATGATATAGAAATACAAATATGAGCTTTAATAATGACATCTTATTACCAGGAAGTGGACATGGAAGCCATGAAGAGAAGAGTTTTGTTTTCCAGAAGCCAGTTACACTAAAAGCAGGAGATAACCATCTTATTATGATTGGTGTTCTCACAGGTTTCCCAGTAAGTATTAACAAACATAATTCAATCTCTGAGTTTGAGAATCATATATTTACTAATGTTGCGTTATATATGTTCTTACAGGACAGTGGATCTTACATGGAACATAGATACACAGGTCCACGTGGTGTCTCTATTTTAGGATTGACTTCTGGAACTCTTGATCTTACTGAAAGCAGCAAATGGGGAAACAAGGTTTGAAATTAATCTCTTAATTGATTCACAACATTGAGTATACAATCTCTTTCTTTTGATCTAGTTTTGTGATCTTTTAGGTTGGTATGGAAGGTGAAAAACTTGGAGTTTATAACGAGCTAGGAGTAAAGAAGGTTAAATGGCAAAAATTCACAGGAAAAGCTCCAGGACTTACTTGGTACAAGGTAATAAGCCAAAGATTAGACTCTATAGATTATGATTGGTAATGTAGAACTTTTCTAATAATCTCAGAACACAATCTAACAAATGTGAAACATTATTACAGACTGAGTTCGATGCACCTGAGAGTCAGAGTGCAGCAGCAATTCGAATGCACGGAATGGGAAAAGGTTTGATTTGGGTGAATGGAGAAGGTGTAGGAAGATATTGGCAATCGTTTTTGTCTCCATTAGGTGAACCTACACAAATCGAGTATCACATTCCTAGATCTTTCTTAAAGCCGAAGAAAAACCTTCTGGTTATATTCGAGGAAGAGCCAAACGTGAAGCCTGAGCTTATTGACTTTGTCATTGTTAACCGAGACACTGTTTGTTCCTTTATCGGAGAAAATTACACTCCAAGTGTTAGACACTGGACTAGAAAGCAAGATCAGATTCAAGCAATCACTGATAACGTGAGTCTCACGGCTACTCTCAAATGTCCTGGTACTAAGAAGATCGCAGCTGTTGAGTTTGCTAGTTACGGAAACCCTATTGGTGTTTGTGGAAACTTCACACTTGGTACTTGTAATGCTCCTGTTTCAAAGCAAGTCGTCGAGAAGGTAAAATATCATTTTGTGTTGTTATATAGTAGGTTTCTTTTGATAGAAGTAACCAATAAAGGAAATTTTTGTGTTGCAGCTTTGTTTGGGAAAAGCAGAGTGTGCGATTCCAGTGAATAAAAGCACGTTTGAACAAGACAAGAAAGATTCATGTAAGGATGTTGTGATGAAGACACTTGCCGTGCAAGTCAAGTGTGGTCGTGGAAAGAAGAACTGAAGGTTTATATACATCACTATCATATGGTTCATGTTCTGTGTTTGATCGACCAATTTCAATATATCGTGGCATCGATTTTTGTCGTTCTGTTTGTATTTAATTCATTAAATTTAACGCTAATTCACGAGTAAGATATTTGAATATAATCTCATCAAGAAACCACAACATGATCAAAACAGGTTTGATATTTTAAGTTTTTCAACATATCGAGATAAAAATGCATGCTGTTTGTTAAAAGTATTGAGGAGCCGTGTGACGTTTATTTAAATTAAAATGACATGCAAGTCTCGTGCGAATAAGCGTATCTTATAAGCGAATGAGGTCCACCGAAAGATGTGGCTGAGGAAAACAGCAGATAACTGACACTTACCCATTCAAATCCCGTTTTCTCATTGGGTGGTTTTATCTCCCTTGGCCCAAACTCTTCAGTGTTACCAAAAAAATCTTCACACCCTTTGACCATTTTATTGTTCATCGCTCTATCTTGTTCTCTAACCTTCATCGTTCTCCGACGAGTACGAGCTATGGCTGCACCAATTGTTGATGCTGAGTACTTGAAGGAGATCACCAAGGCTCGCCGTGACCTTCGCTCACTCATCGCCAACAAGAACTGTGCTCCGATAATGCTCCGATTGGCGTAAGTTTCGATTTCTATTGTTTTTCTTCGCTTCGATTATGTTGACTAGAACTACTTGATTCTAGGTTTTCTGTGGAAATCGTTCGATCTTGTTTGTGACTTTCAACTGTTGAATTGTTGTCTCATCTGTTTTTTTTTTCTTGCTGAAGATGGCACGATGCTGGTACTTATGATGCTCAGTCGAAGACCGGTGGACCTAATGGCTCTATCAGGAATGAAGAGGAGTTTACTCATGGTGCCAATAGTGGTTTGAAGATCGCTCTCGATCTCTGTGGTATGTTTTTCTTTTCTTTGTTTTTTGGGTTTCGGATTTTAATTTGGCGATTGTCGATTCGTTTTCCCGGTTGCGCTTTTTTTATATAGGTGATGAGAGATTACTCTATAGGCAGATTTGTTAGTGTACTGTTGAGTTCTTCTAGCCACAAATTTTCGATTTACTTGCATCATCCAAGGATTTCAAGAGAAGTTGACTTGTTAGTCTGTGGGTTAGATTGCTCGTGGATTTTGGATTGCCAATACTGTATTCTCACGTTTCGTATTGGTTTAATCTTGTGATTTAGTTATAAGAAATGGACTTTGAATTGTCTAGTGATGAGATTCTTTTTTTGATGTTTCAGAGGCCGTGAAAGCTAAACATCCTAAAATCACATATGCGGACCTATACCAGGTGATTACGAAATTTTTATTACAGTGTTATAATTACAAGCCAATGCCTCCTTGTTGCTGCTAGCTCACTGGTGTTGTTCACAAAGAGTCGGACTGGATAGATGTCACATGTCTGTCGTCTGTACCTATATCATGTTGTCTACTGTTTGTCTTGTTGTTTCTCCATTTTTTTAGTTGGTCTTATAAGGTCCAGGCTTTATATATCAATTCCCGTTGTTTCAGCTTGCTGGTGTGGTAGCCGTTGAGGTTACTGGTGGACCTGACATCAACTTCGTTCCTGGGAGAAAAGTACATTCTCGCTTTCTTGAGACCTTATATCAGCTTACAGTTCAACACTGAAGTAAGTAAATTTAACTTTATGTATCTTCCTGATAGGATTCCAGTGTTAGCCCCAAGGAAGGAAGACTTCCTGATGCTAAACAAGGTACAATGAATTGGTTTATCAATTATAACAGTGTTTGAATTTTCTGCGGAAACTTCAATCAAAGAAGTGGAAGATCTTCTCTACTAATTTACCTTGTTAATTTGTATTGTAGGTTTCCAACATCTTAGAGATGTCTTCTACCGCATGGGACTCTCTGATAAGGATATTGTGGCACTGTCAGGAGCTCATACTCTGGTAAATTCATTGTTTGTTTACATAACTTTCGGAAAGAGTTATGCTTGTACTTATGTCCACTTTTGGGTGTTTAGGGAAGAGCTCATCCAGAGAGGTCAGGCTTCGAGGGACCATGGACACCAGAACCGCTGAACTTTGACAACTCCTACTTCGTGTAATTTTTATTTCTTTATCTTCAGAGACTAAATCTGCTTTGTATTTTGAGTCTTTTCTGTTTGCGTTTCCAAGAAGAGGTAGCAAACAGCTTCTTCATTACAGGATCGGTTAACCATGAATTAATTACTTTTTTTGGCTTCAGGGAACTACTGAAAGGAGAAACAGATGGCTTGTTGAAACTTCCAACTGACAAGACTTTACTGGAAGACCCTGAGTTCCGTCGTTATGTTGTGCTTTATGCAAAGGTATACACTGAAAATCTTCCTTGCCTCTTAACCATTTGTATTCTTGTCACAGTGAGAGCCTCAGAGTCCCTATTGTTCTTGTTTGCTGTCAATCCAAATCAGCTTGTTTTCCTAGAACTGTAACTAGAAATCGCGATGCCTCTATAGATATCTTTTCTTGATTAATGAGTGAAAATTTTATCTTAAGATGCATTGATTTAAGTTTCAATAAGGTAAGCCATTTATTTGTCCTGTTTATGTGTTGATAGGATGAAGATGCATTCTTCAGAGACTACGCAGAATCTCACAAAAAACTCTCTGAGCTTGGTTTCATCTCCGGCTCCTCCTCGGGAAAACCAGTTGCTGACAGCACGGTGCTGGCACAGAGCGCATTCGGGGTTGCGGTTGCAGCTGCGGTTGTGGCCTTTAGTTACTTTTACGAGATTCGAAAGAGGATGAAGTAAATGATTCTCTTATTCCGCATTAAAGAAACTACCAGTCAATCATCTATAGAAGTTTTAGTTGTAAGGGTTTCCATGTCAGATAATACCCCCTCCCCTGTTTTGTTGCTACCTGTTGCTTTAAACTCTTAAATCACCACGATCATCGAGAACTCTTCTGTAGTAAAGAAGTTTTAAAGTCAATATTTGGACTTTGGAGGTTGAAATTAGTCGTTGATTCTGGGCTGCGTTACAGTTCAACTGCAACGTTTGTTACAGTTGCATAATTAATACGGTACAAGATGTGTGGAGTTATACCAAAGATCAGTCGATATCTACAAAGTGGCATATAACCTGAATCTGGACCTAACTTGTTAGGTTTTGTTAGGTAGGAACTAGGAAGCTTCATTGTATTTCTTTTATTATTTATCGTATTTTCATTAAAGACGATAATAAATATATAATGTTGGTTGCCAGTTACCAAATCAATTAGATTTGGATGGGATGCGTTTTTGCGCCGTCACTTGCAAATATAGCTTTAACAAAAAAATTCATTATGATAATTATAAAAATTATTCTCACATAATGAAAGATAGAATGTCAAGATTACTGTAACCTAACACTGACATATAAAAGCAACTAAAATGATAAATATTAAGAAATGAAAGGCTTCTAAATTTGGACAAAAACGAGATTTATATTATAGGTTAGTTATATGGTGAGATAGAAAATATCTTGTTAGATGTTGTACTCTGTACTGATTATCTACTCATTATGGGTATAAAAGTTGTATAGGTATGTATGTACTTTTATATTTATATTTGTTTGGTGTCAGGACAACAAACCACATGTATATTCACTCCGATTTCTTTTCTTTTTATGATAATTAATACTCTATTATGTCGGTAGGAGTTTAAAAGTTAATGTACACCAATAAATCTACCAAACTTATTTTAAGATTGTCTGAAAGATATCAAGCAAACTGCCATCAATAAAGCTTCTTTCCTTTTCTATATATAGCACTCCAAACAATAATCAAATCTCACAATCATCACTCGTTATGTTTTTATTCATACTTATTTCAAAAACCAAAAATAATCCCATATAAGCTATAGAAACAATTTTACTAATATCCTAATTGATATAAAGTTCAATAAATTCAATACAAATGATTATTTAAAATGATAAGCTTTGCCAAAAGGTGTTTTGTAAGAATTAGTTGGAAGTTAAAGATAAATAAAGAAAAAAACATTGAGAAAATGAAAAAAGGAATAAAAAGGTTGGTATATGGTAGTTGGGAAAGTAAAATTTTCACGTGATAGAGAAAAAAAGATCACTAAAGGAGATGAAGAAAGCAGGTAAGAAACTTCATTTCTCTATTTTGTTTCCATTTCAGTACAAAACTCCACATGACTCTGCACCATCACATTTTTGGTTTCTACTACTTGATTTAGCTGATAATTGTTTATTAGTAATTTAGTATTAAGTTAGTCACAACTAATTATCATATATTACATATAGACTTGATATTTTAGATATGGTTTCGCACCTACTATACTATAGTATTAGGCCAAATTATGATCTCTTTTAACATTTAAATCCGAATATGATTTATGATGTAAACGTTTTAGCTACTACTAGGTTAGATAATGGCATGTATTAAACTCACTAAAAAATTAGGTGAGTGTATTTAACTTACTCGATAACTACATTTGTCCTAAAGATTTCTTAGTCGGATTGTCAGAAACTAGAAGATGGGTCACACTTGGTTGAAAAAAAAACAAAAAGAGAACAGCTAGACTTGAGTTTGAAAAACACTTCAAAGCCATAAAGCGTTTCCCATTGAAATTGAGAAGAAGATCGTGTGAATGTTGCAGTTTGTAGTTGTCTTGATCCAAAATATAAAATCAAAACCATATGTAGTCTAGTGGCTAGTGGCTAGACGAAAAAATTCAAGATACAGTGGTATGCTATCTAATTTGAAACTTTTCTAAATCACATTTGCGTAAGTATACATTAGAAAAGTTTTTTATGGTATTCATATAAATTCGAAATCAAGACACCCATAATACACTATATAAAATGGAACCATCTATATTATCAAAAAAAATTTTAAAATGCAAATTTAAAATTTAATTTTAAAGGAAAAAAAACCGAATTCTTCTCTATTTGATGGTTACATACTACAGCTAATGACTCAGACATTCGAAATTTGATTCAGATAAATTAAACTATAAATGGGGTCAAATCGAACTATCAAAATAAAAACAAACAAAAGAAAAATAAGAAAAGGGAGCCCACTAGCCACTCCTTTAAACGTGTCTTACCAACTCTCTTCTAGAAACAAATTAGGCTTCACCTTCCTCCTCCAACCTCTTTTTCTCTCTTTTAAAACATCTCTCCATAAAACCCTACTTTCATCATCATAAGAATCATAATCATCTTCATACAAACAAGAAAGAAGATGGGGAGGTCTCCTTGCTGCGAGAAGGACCACACAAACAAAGGAGCTTGGACTAAAGAAGAAGATGATAAGCTCATTTCTTACATCAAATCTCATGGTGAAGGTTGTTGGCGTTCTCTTCCTAGATCCGCTGGTCTTCAACGTTGTGGAAAAAGTTGCCGTCTTCGTTGGATTAACTATCTCCGACCTGATCTCAAGAGAGGAAATTTCTCACTAGACGAAGATGATCTCATCATCAAACTCCATAGCCTTCTTGGCAACAAGTAAGTCACACACAAACTCTTACAAAAATACTCTGTTTTTTATTTGCTCTGTTTTTTCATATGCTCTGTTTTTTTTTGTTAGGTGGTCTCTTATTGCGACGAGATTACCAGGAAGAACAGATAATGAGATTAAGAATTATTGGAATACACATGTTAAGAGGAAGCTATTAAGAAGAGGGATTGATCCAACGACTCATCGACCGATCAACGAGACTGAAAATCCTGAAGCTAGAAAAGTAAAGGACCCATTTGTTAAGATTCTTTCTTTTGATCCTCAATTGGAGATTAAGGAAAGTTTTGGGGTGGAGAGAAATCAAAAGGGACTGATTTGTAAAGAAGAGAAAGATGATTACTCCGTTGTTGAAGAAAGATGCATAGGTTTAAGTCTTGAGCTTAGAATCAGCCCACCATGGCAAGACCAGTTCCATGATGAGACGAAGAGACAGAAGCATCTCTGCAGTGCGTGCCGGTTTGGATTGGGAAACGGCAAGGAGTGTAGATGTAATAATGTGAAAAGTCAAACAGAGGACAGTAGTAACAACAGTTATACTTCAAGTGACATAAGTAGTAGTAGCATTGGTTATGATTTCTTGGGTCTAAACTCTAGTGTTTTGGATTTTAGTACTTTGGAAATGAAATGAAATATATTCAGAAAATTAATTATAACTGTGAATTGTGATTACTTTGTCCAACTTTATTATTATATTTGATTATAATTACTACAAGATGTGAGAATTTGTTATGTCTTTCAAGACTCGAATGTGAAGGTCTAATGTTTACTTGATAAAATGGATTCTTGAATCAAACTTATTCGATTTGACTCAAAATTATTGTCCATTTTTCCAACAAATGCTTGACAAATGTCGATATATATTCTCAAGAGATTTGACATATCAATGAAGTGGATAAGCTGTGTAAGGATGAGAAGCTTGAGAACGATTGAAAGAATACATTACTGGTACAATAATGAATAGAAAGCATTGTACTAGTCTAATGTTACTATAATGTCTTTACCAAAACAAAATGGCCTATTAAGATATAATGAGCAGCCCAAAGCATTTATTGGGCTTTTCAATAATGGGCTTTTCCAATGGGTTTGTAGTCTAGTGATCCTCTACTGAATTAAATAAATTAATTTGTGTAGTTCATAATGGTCGAATATAGTAAACATTAGGATCACAAATTCTCTGTTACGTTGCCTTATTGCAGTGACTCTAGATTTTTTGTTGCTCAAGTTCGCTCCTTCCACCAGAGAAAAACTAATATAATTGAAAATTCTAAAATACTTGTTTGGTATATAATATCTTTTCAAAGAAACAAAATACTTTTCAATACCTATAACCTTAAAAGCCTACTAATAATAGTAATTCTAATGTCTTTTTTCTTTACCAAAATCGACCATTAAAAGTGAGAAGGTGAGATTAGATTAGGGAAAACTGTGAATTAAACATTGTTTCTGTGAAAAATCGTTGATTAAACACTGAACTCCGGATACTTTTGATTAAATATATATTTTGTTGTTGATTTTTTTAAAAACATCAAACTTATAGTTGACTCCGCCAATTAAACACTCTGTTAATTTGATTAACAGAATTAATAAATCTCGTTAACAATCTCATTAAATGATACGGTGTGTTTCATCTTCTCTCATCACTTTCAAACCACTTCACCTCCTCTGATTTCCGACTTCGCCACGCAAAATCTTTACCTGTATTCCCTCCATCTCTTCGATTTAAAGGTTTTTCCGTCTGTTACGTTGTGGATGGAAGGAGACGAAGCTCTCCTATAGATAACAATGAGCTACCACTGGAGAGTACGAGTTCTATCGACGCCGAGTATCTCGCGTTGCGTTTGGCGGAGAAATTGGAGAGGAAGAAATCTGAAAGGTCCACTTATCTAGTCGCTGCAGTTATGTCTAGTTTTGGTATCACTTCTATGGCGATTATGGCTGTGTATTACATATTTTCCTGGCAAATGGAGGTAATTTAATAACCAGAAACCAAAACCCAATTCGAAAAATCCTTTCTTGTTTTCATTGAATTTAAAATTTCACATCTTTTTTGTTGCAAAATTCAAGGAAGTGAGATCTCAATATCAGAGATGTTTGGTATATTTGCTTTTTGTGTTGGTGCTGAAGAAAGTGAAGAGAGAAGAAGGAAGAAAGGAGGTTTAAAGAGAAAAGAAAATGAAGAGATGAGATGAAATGCAGCGTATCATGAGATCGTTATTTAACGAGATTTATTAACTATGTTAATCAAATTAACGGAATGTTTAATTGGCTGAGTCAACTATAAGTTTGATGTTTTTAAAAAGTCAATAACAAATTACATGTTTAATCAAATGCGTCCGGAGTTCAGTGTTTAATCAACGATTTTTCATATAAACAATGTTTAATTGACAGTTTCTCGATTAGATTATTGTTATAATGATATCACTTGCATGTGATCACACCCTTTCCTGGATTAAAGAGCAAAAAAATGTGACTTCTGCAGTTCCAATGTTCACTTTTGCCAAACCAGTCAATATATATATACACATTGAATCCTACAAAATGATGACTCATTTTCGCAGTGAAACGTTGTAGTTTCGCTATAATCACTGTCCTCTCTTCACAACCACGAAACGACCTATCTCACTAAAGGTGTAGTTAAGGATTTAAACCAAAGATGATTAGTACTCAAACAATGACACAACACTCTAATTTCACTATTTTTCTTTTCTTTCCTGAATTGTTTTTGTTATAATTTTCATGACAACGCATGAAATTTATCAAAAATGTCAAACACATAAAACTTAGTACATCTCAAACCATTATAATGACCAGAAAGAATCATACAAGCGACATGGTGATTGTACTAGGAATCATATAGCAGAATGAATATCGAATGTGCTTAACTGCTTATTAGATTAAATAACTAATTAAATTTAAACTTCTAAAGTTAATTAATTATTTTTTGTCTTTATAATTATCAGAACAGAGCCACAATTGTCGGTAAAATCCCACTCACTTCACTTCCTCCACTCCCTTCAATGGCTTCCTCCATTAACGCTCTGCTTCTCTTCTTCTTTCTCTTTTCTCTGTTCATCTCCTTCACCGCCTCTCAGACTGAGAAAACCTTCATCTTCCGCATCGATGGTGGTTCTATGCCTTCTATTTTTCCGACACACTACCACTGGTATAGTTCTGAGTTTACCCAAGAATCTCGAATCCTCCATACGTATCACACCGTCTTTCATGGCTTCTCCGCTACTGTAACTCCTGAACAAGCCAATAGCCTTCGTAACCACCCGGCGGTTCTCGCTGTTTTTGAAGATAAACGTCGTGAACTTCACACTACTCGTTCTCCCCAATTTCTAGGTCTACAAAATCAAAAAGGACTCTGGTCAGAATCTGATTATGGATCAGATGTTATCATCGGAGTTTTCGATACTGGAATTTGGCCGGAGAGGAGAAGTTTCTCAGATCTTAACCTCGGTCCGATTCCGAAACGTTGGAAAGGCGTTTGTGAGTCTGGTGCTAGATTCGGACCTAGAAACTGTAATCGGAAAATCGTCGGAGCAAGATACTTCGCTAAGGGACAACAAGCCGCCGTAATCGGAGGAATCAACAAAACGATTGAGTTTCTATCTCCACGTGACGCCGATGGACACGGAACTCACACTTCCTCAACCGCCGCAGGACGTCACGCTTTCAAGGCGAGTATGTCCGGTTACGCCTCCGGTGTAGCCAAAGGTGTTGCTCCCAAAGCTCGTATAGCCGCCTACAAAGTCTGTTGGAAAGAATCCGGTTGCCTTGATTCCGATATCCTCGCCGCCTTTGATGCTGCTGTTAGAGACGGCGTCGACGTTATATCAATCTCAATCGGTGGTGGAGATGGGATTACTTCGCCGTATTACCTCGATCCAATCGCTATAGGCTCATACGGCGCTGCGTCGAAAGGAATTTTCGTCTCTTCCTCCGCCGGAAACGAAGGACCTAACGGTATGTCAGTGACGAACCTCGCGCCGTGGGTAACAACCGTCGGTGCAGGAACAATCGATCGAAACTTCCCGGCGGATGCAATTCTCGGCGACGGACATCGTATTAGTGGCGTTTCTCTTTACGCCGGCGTGCCGTTAAAGGGACGGATGTTTCCGGTAATTTATCCCGGAAAATTAGGTATGTCATCGGCGTCTCTGTGTATGGAGAATACACTTGATCCGAAGCATGTGAAGGGTAAAATAGTAATTTGTGATAGAGGAAGTAGTGCTCGTGTAGCTAAAGGATTAGTGGTGAAGAAAGCAGGCGGCGTCGGAATGATTCTCGCTAACGGTGCATCCAACGGTGAAGGATTAGTCGGAGATGCTCATCTTATTCCAGCTTGTGCCGTTGGATCAAACGAAGGAGATAAAATCAAATCTTATGCATCTACACATCCGAATCCAGTAGCTTCAATTGATTTCAGAGGAACTATAGTTGGGATTAAACCGGCTCCGGTTATTGCTTCTTTCTCCGGTAGAGGACCAAACGGTTTAAACCCGGAGATTCTAAAACCGGATTTGATTGCTCCCGGAGTTAACATCCTCGCCGCGTGGACTGACGCTGTAGGTCCTACAGGTTTACTGTCAGATCCAAGGAAAACGGAATTCAACATCCTCTCCGGTACATCAATGGCTGCCCCTCACGTTAGCGGCGCGGCGGCGCTTCTGAAATCCGCTCATCCCGATTGGAGCCCCGCCGCGATTAGATCAGCTTTGATGACAACGACTTACCTCGTTGATAACGCTAACCGGTCCTTAATCGATGAATCCACCGGAAAATCAGCTACGCCTTACGATTACGGAGCGGGTCATATGAATTTGGGTCGGGCAATGAATCCGGGTCTTGTTTACGATATAACCAACGATGATTACATCACTTTCCTCTGCTCCATTGGATATGGACCAAGAACAATTCAAGTGATTACTAGAACGCCGGTAAGATGTCCGAGGACGAGAAAACCATCACCGGGAAATTTGAATTATCCGTCAATCACAGTTATGTTTCCTACTTCGAGAAGAGGATCAGTGAGCAAGACGGTTATACGGACGGCGACAAACGTAGGGCAAACAGAGGCGGTTTATCGAGCGAGGATTGAGTCACCGAGAGGAGTAACGGTGACGGTCAAACCACCGAGACTTGTGTTTACATCGGCCGTTAAACGGAGTTATGCAGTTACAGTGACGGTTGATACACGGAATGTTGTGTTAGGAGAAACGGGTGCTGCTTTTGGGTCTGTCACGTGGTTTGATGGTGGTGGACACGTGGTTCGGAGCCCCGTTATAGTGACCCAAATGGATCCGTTGTAAATCCGGGTCGGATTTTGGATGATCATGCGGTCATGATCTTATTAAACCCCTTGTGGGGTTGTAGCAATAACTGTAGAATTTTGAGTTAGTGAGCTTTTTACTTGTCTGTTTTTCTTCATTTTCTTAATGAGATTTTATATTATGTCTTTTTATTTACGTATATGCACAGAAATTAGAGGATAAAACGTTTAGTATTTGAATCATTATAAGAAGAAAAAAATCAAATTATGAAGGTAAAAAAATAGAAGTTGAATGATGGGCAACAACATTTTTGTATCATTGTACGAGATCGAATTAAGACCCCAGATTTATAGACATTATGATGATAGAAGATGATTGATTTTGACAGGGGAAAGAGGGGATGATCGATTTGAGACAAGTGGCTTAACCATATTTATGTTTAAAGTCTTCTGAGTTTTGATAAACATTTGTGTACCCAGCTTGGATCAATCATTTTATATGTAACTTTCTTCAACATCACACACAAAATATATTGGCAATAGGACACTCACATTATTGTTATATTTTTAAAAAGAAGTGGTTAGTGAATTGAAATGCAGACACATTTAGGGATGGGACTAATTTTGAGTCAATAAATGGAATTATCGTTTCAATATATTGGCCATGCCAAATATCAGCATCCAACTAACCATTTGATATTTTTATTTGAAGATAACAAACATATACATAATTCTCTTTTTTTTGTGGGACAAAAACCTAAAAGTTTCGTGGACATTACACTTAAAACATTGGGTCCATTGTGACCTATACCAAATTATTATTCACATAAAAAGTGGAACCTTTTTCAGCCGTAAAAGCTGTAAGCTTTAGAAAAGGGATTTGTTCTTAGACATTGCATATACAATACTTGTTTTTATCGATTTCAACCTCCTAAAAATAAAGTTAGATTGAAATTTTTAGGTTGTTATATGTAATATAATTGTAAAGTTGTGTCTCAGCTTAAATAGAAAAGGTGATAAAAAATTTGAAGAATTAGATGATGGAGCGCATGAAACGGTGAATTGAGTGATTAAAGAGAAGATACTTCAAAGTTAAAAGCCTTCACCATCAATAAAGTACATTTCATCATATCAAGGTAAATATCAATGGTCCTACACCAAAATGAGATTGAGATATTTTCATTCTACTTATTATGGGAAAAAAGCTAAAAATATATGCTCTCGTTGAGAGTCGAACTCAAGACCTCCCGCTTACTAAACGGGTGCTCTAACCAACTGAGCTACGAGAGCCTTTTTGTTTGACCAATTGAACTTCAGGATAATTTAACTGAACTACGTTGAACTTGAGTTGGGCTATAGACCTTTAGTACCTATTGGGCTGAGAACCAAGTAACTAGTTTATAAATACATATCCAACTATTTTTATGTTCAATCACAAATATTACAGAACCATTGAAACATTTGGGAAAATCGGATAAATTACGCGGACAACGATAATTTAGACGGTTTTGACAATATTTAGGTGGTTCAAGAGGGTGACTAGTCGGTAATTTACACCTAAATAACATCAAATTATTTATTATAGAGTTTGATTTTTTTTTTACTTTTATATTTATAAATCATGTAATTTCTGATGATTTTTAATTTTTATCTTGTATATAATATATATAATATTATTTATTTAAAAACCGTCTAAAATCGTTTAGATTCCGACTAGTCTCTCTAGACGCTAGGCGGAAAGTCCCCGCCCAACTAGCGCCTAACGTTTTTTTGAGCAATGGTTTATAGGTAAGCCATACAAATTGAGATCAATCCAATTGTTTGAAATCCACAATTCAATTCGAAATTTGGCCTAAGATCTAGACCCAATACCAAAAAGTATTTCATTTTAATTCAAACTACTATTGATTCTACAGTTGAATTTACGATTCATCCCAAGCTTAAATGATATCACAAGATCAATGCTTTGTTCTCATGAGTTCTGAGTACAATTCCGATGTATTAAAGGCTTCCTCTTTATTAGCATTAGTAACACAATGAGACAAAACAACATTCACTTGAACTATTGTCAACAAAAGGAAGAAAATTATATGATTTTTTTTACGGAAACATAAAGGAAACAAGTTAAAGCACTAAACAACAACAATTAACATTAATAGGAGAACTAATTGATGCTCATAACTGTTAAACAGCTAGTAAAAGACGATTGTAACTCCGGTTAAGAATTATTTAGCCCGGTCCTGGATTTTATCGAATCCCATCTCTGTTGGATCAGTAGCTTGAAGCTCAAAGTGAATGCCTTCCAATACTCTTCTCAGTCCACTCTTTGACGTCGCATACATCATCTTCTCCCTTATCCTTGATCCTTCCGGCGACCTATCACCAAATCAAAATTATGTTTTTACCCTTCAATCAATTTCCAAAATATTGATTGCCACGTATTTATATATTGTCCAATAATCAGAAACTTAACCGATTTGAGATATTCCAACACAAAACATCAAAACATCAAGACTGTTTCCTGACTATAAGAGAAATCGACAAAAGGGTATAAGACGAACTCACCCCAAAAACTAATTCGAGAGAGAAAAAATAACCACCTATTTATATCTAAACCGATGTGAGATATTCTAACACGAAACAACGAAGAGATCCACAGAATATGAGACTAACCAAGCGATGAAGAAGATCTTGCTCATACGACAGTTATCATTGGTGACGTAATCGAAATCAAACACGGCGTAGCGACAGTCGTCCGCCGGCAAAGAGGCAGTGAGATCGTCATAGCTTGCGCCGGCAGCACCAACCTTATCGACGGTGACTTTCCGAGACTTCTCTTCGAGTTTGTAAACGATGTATCGATGCACTTTCTTCCACTTCATCTCATTGAACGATCTCTTACAAACTCCGTCATCCACATCCCACTCGTCGCCGACACACCCAAAATTATTCCCAATTAATAATTTCTTTTAACTTTAAACGAAAAAAGAAAAAAAAACAAAAGAAAAACCAAAACTTTGAAATTGATAGTATGATTTTATTACCGTCTTCAAAGCCATATTGAGTGTAACTGAACTAAGAAGTCTTTAACTCTAGAGTTTTGTCGGAAGTGTGTGTTGAGGAGTGTTTGAGTTTGGGGACTTATATAAAGAACTGCTTGAATAAATGCTATTGATATTTTCTATTATTACAAAACTGCCACTCCCTGAAATTCTTATTTGAGGTATTTTTTTTTCTGTTTTAAAATTAATTTTTTATGCATGAAGGGCTCAATTTTTTTAGGCAACTTTACTCATCATATTAGAGAATCGATTACCGTCTTCTTGTCGTACCTATATATATAGTTAAAAATACCTAAATATAGATTGTTTTTATTTTTAATGTAAAAAACAGCCATAAAAAGTACAAAGTATTTCTTTTAAATTTGAATTAAACGATAATACCAAAGAAACTATTTGAATGATAATTTAGTAATACACTTGCCAAGTGGCTGATGAGAAGAGCAACTTGGGATGGAAAATTATATTATGTTCAGAATTGGGAAAATCACCAAATTAAAACTATATTAAGTGTTTTTATATATATAAACAATTATTTTTTTCTTACCAAATTAACGGTTTCAAGAGCTAGCTGTGTTTTTCCCGTGCGTGTACCAAAGTAATTATACTTGGTTTGTTTTATTCACATTTTATATTAAAATAGTATAAAATATGTAAGATGTCTTCTATGTATGTATATTTAATTTATGGTATATAGAAAAAGTTAATATAAAACATTTGGAGAATAAAAATGAAAAATTATTTGCATACTAGGAAAAATATCAATTAATATGAGACTAATCTACTAACATGTATGGATTAAGAAAGACAAATAGGCAATATTCTTTTTATCTAAATATAGTACTTGCACACAAAGGATCAATTTGGTTAAAATTGAAAAATGATCAAAAGAAGTTGATGGACAAACAAAGAAGACGCGAGGAATCGAGAGAAGCTGTCCCAAATAATATTTGATGGATCCAATGTTTGCCTACATCCTCATTGATCTCTCCAATCTTGTGTTACTCAAAAATCAACCGACCCTTTGCATACAAGCAAATGAATGAAACTCGACATAAATTATTATAATATAACCTAATAATTTTGATGAATTTTATGAAACTAGCTAGTCTTGGGGTTAGAATTAACCAATTCACATTGTTTTCAAATGAACATTAGTAGTAAATATTTGGTGTCGGAGATAAAGGGTTCACAGAATAATAACCTAAAGATATACGTTGAAAGCCTCTACACAATGCCAAGAAGAATTTTGCATTCCCAAAGTGTCAAGTCTTCCCATAAAATTGTCTAGTGCAATGTATGACATAATTGTATCATACCATACATATGCATGTATGTGTTTGTATTATGATATGTACATGAATATGAGTTTGCATGGACCGCTACATGTTTGATTCGGGTGGAAATTATACAAGAGTCAATTATAAAGGCCCTAACACTAAGATCTCAAAGTTATGGAAGAATTATGGGAGCATAAAGTCGACAATACTGACATTTCCTGCTCATTATTTTGGTTTTTTTTCCAACTTAATCTTTATCCCAATTCGATCTCCCTGGATCAGAGTATTTTTAATGATTAGGAAGTGGTTGATGGAACATGACCATGTCTGTATATATGTGGATAACAATTAGCCCATGCGTGAGTTTGATGACGTGTAAGTAGATAACACAGAATTAGCATGTGTCTATTTATATATGTCTTACTGATTTTTGATTGATTGTTTTGAGCTTTTGTAGTTTACTATTGGGAGGATTTGTTTGTACATTTGGTGGTTTGTCTTCCAAACTTGTTCAATAGTTAGGCTTTGACATATTGCGCAATACTTGTGTTCGTTTCTAATTTGGAATCATCTCTTTTATCATACCTGCAATATTTTTGGTCGTTTATGTTGTCAGAATTGTATAATACCCAAGAGGTGAAATTAATAGTATCATGTCTCCAATAATGCTCATCATACATAACAGATTTCTACATAACATGTAGACTGGACAAAGAATCATATAAATGAAGTATAACATTGTGAAACTTAGGAGGAAAAAACTTGAGTGAAGAGCTACAGATGCTTCCAGCTTTAAACACTAACTACACTGGCATTGTGTTCAGAGTTTCAGATCATCACATGTGCAATACTATAATTAAAAAGATTAGAGAGAGAGAGAGAGTATCTCACAAGAACAGAACCAGATTTGTAGTGATGTGTTAATTTAGGTTGTTTTTCGTCATCTCTCTTCATCCCATTTTTCTTTAGGGATCTCTCCAGAATCAGCAATCACTACTTTCTTCCTGGGTTTGCCACTGTAAGTACCTGCTCCACCTTCAATGGCGAATACATTGTCCATTCCTTGTATTACCTTCCCAAATACCACATGTTCTCCTTCCAACCTGAACATAGATTTCACAACCTTCAAATCGTATTCTTAAAAATCCAACAGTGGAATTCCCACAAACAAAACTAAAAGTGAGTGTGTCTGCCTTAAACATGGAGTTCCTGATCTCAGTTGTAATATCTTCCGTGTTTTAAAACGCTATTTTCATTGTGCATGAAGAGGAGCATGAGAGTCATTATGAGAGTAGAGCTTACCAGTAAGCCTTAACAGTAGTGATAAAGAACTGTGAGCCATTTGAATCTGGTCCTGTATTAGCCATCGCTACAACACCTACACATTAAAGTTATTTTTCCTGTCAACTACAAGAATACATAGATGGCTTGCGCGAAATGTCTTAAACCCATTCTTCCAGGCATTTGTTCAAACATCATAAGTTTTGGTAGAGAGTACAAGCGCACCTGCATGTGAATGCTTTATCTTAAAATTCTCGTCAGGAAAGGAACCACCATAAATTGACTCGCTCCCTTTTCCATCACCATGGATTATGTCTCCTCCTTGGATTACAAGTCCAGATATTATACGATGAAACGGTGTTCCCTTATAGTGTAGAGGCTTCCCACTCGAAGATTTTCCCTTCTCTCCTAAGTTTATGTTCAGATCCGTTTAAGCAGAAACTGAAGTATCCAATTCAAGGTAAACCAAATCATTAGAGTACAAACCTGTGCATAAGGCCCTGAAATTTTCTGCAAAACAAAGAAATCTATCATTAGAAACTATTTAAGAAAATCAAACATATCATGAGATTTGCGTGCAAGATGCCAAAGACATACCTACGGTTTTAGGTACAACAGTGCCATATAGTCCAATAACGATCCTGCCTGCAAGTACGTTACCACAGATGACAAATCAACAAGGGTTAAGAGAAGCCAATGCCAAAGAAGTGACTCTAAGAATACATGTATATGAGGCTGGTTAAAAAATTGTTTCACTTAAACTACGGTAGAGTAAGAATCTTTTCTTTTTCTATTATACAACCTACCAACTAGAAATTTATGTCAGTCTCGTTACCTAAGCGTTGGCCATCGATATCAACATCGAGAAAAACTCTGTGAGTGATATCGTGATCTTCAGTTACAAGCTTCTCCTCCTCCTAAACAGCAAGAGAGCAAGCAAATGAGCCACATGATTACTCATGCAAAACAACAACCAGAAGGCTTATCACATTCCTCTACTCTTCTTTTATCCTTCTCACACTAACCAACCCCATAAGCTTGTTATACTGAGCTGGAACCTCAACCATACCCCTTTACCGACGTCTATAATAGCTATAGTAGAGAGTAGATGGCCAGAACAAACTAGCCGGCAGAAATTCAAACTCGGTGACTAAGTCGATTATGACTTAGACTGGCTTGACAACTTATCTATACTTAAAGAATACAAGTCCAAACGTCCGCAATGAAATTATAAAGCTAAGCTTATGTTTATCCTGGAACCATAATCAAAATCGACCAGCTGAATCCAACAAGCATGTGCCATGGATTATTAGCGACTTACACTCTCTAGATCATGATTCTTTCCAGGATATCTATTCTCAACAAAACACTATACGCTCCACCCGTAAACTCGCTTGAACACTACAATGTGCTTGGAAATATAATGTAGATTTAAATCCAAGAGAGACTGACTACTCATAAACAAATCAAAGCAAAACTAAGCATAAGGAAAATTCACAAAAGAGTTTAAGGGAACCAGATCTCTGATTATATCTTCTGAAAAGAATTCTAATTCGCTATTTCCATAGATGAAACCACGAAGTAACACAACGGTTTGAGATCCACATGAAAGCGTAACGAATTTGGGAGATAACATAAAAACGAGTCTGAGAAAAATCGTACTTTTCCGGAGTTGAAGAGGGTGAAGACGAGGAAAATCGTTAGGGCAACGAGGAGTAGAAGGCACCTGGGCTGCAACAAAAACGAGATCTCTCTACGCATCTTCGCTCTTATGCTTCTTTAACAATTCATCTCAGACCAACAAACACAGCTTGAGAAATAGATGCCGGCCAACAAAAGAGAGAGGGCAAAGTCAGAAACTCTACACTCTTGTTAGATCTCTCTGACTGCCTAGTTCTATGCAGTGGAGATTACACAATCACAAGAAATTTGTCTCCGGCATAAGTGAAGCTGTAGGAACTGGGATTTGTGCAATCTGAATCTTCGCGGCAATCAAAATTTTTAATTTACAGTCGAAATCGATCCCAATTCTAGTGTATTCAGCTTTTCGTCGAAGATGAATCGTATTTTGTGATGTGTTAATGGGCCTAAGAAGTATTTGGACATCACATTTTCTTGTTCCATTTTCTATTTAAATCAAAATATAAGGTTTCATTTTTTATTTTATTTTTTTGATAAATGGTTTCATTTATTTTGTTTTTGGCTATAATGCTTCAGTTCACAAAATCATTAAGAAAATAATTAAAGAGTGAAAATTTCAAAATTTATTAAGAGACATATTTACCCCCACGTTTTTTTTTGTTTTTTTTCCAAATCTTTTTGTCACTCGTTATCAACCGTGGAGTGAATTTCACAATTTGATAAATTAGCATTATTATTACGGAATCGTCGTTAAGTAATCCTACAACATTGAACATACAAAAATAAATATCTTTTGTGATAAGCAAATTGTGATAACTTGGAAAACAAATACAGACAATTGTGATAACCTCGCCCACATACACTCACTTACTCACTGTTCCACATCCAGAATTGGCCCCATCAATAAATACTTGCTCTTATCACCAAACACACCTGGCGAGTGACAATTCATAAGCTTTTCAAACATAGCATCACTTCATCGATCATCTGTGGTACACCGAAATAAATATGTATCTCGAAAAATGAGTTGTAAGCATAAACGTTTTCCCAAAAATAAAATTTTACAATAAATCAACAGAGCCTTAAAATGCATTTATTGAGATCATTTATTAGTTTTATATGGAGAATGAAAATAATAATATGTAATGTATTGTGCAGCTTGATTGTAGTCATTTTGTTTGGTGAAATATATAATAGACCTGTAAATAAAGAGCTTCAAACTAAGCTGAGTTTTACAGTTTGGTTTGTTTGAAAGTTAAGGAGTTTCATTCATGCGTGGAAGTAACTCACTAATCATCCTGCTCAGTACTTAACCATATACCGTATTAATTATAATCCTCTTTAATTATTACTACTAATCTTAATTTTTACGAAAATTGAAAAAGTAAAGAATGAGAAAAGAAAAGGAGAACACCGTCATTTCATCACGGCTTACACACATTCACCGCCGTAATGTCCTTTTCGTACTTTCTTTATTCCTCATTCTAATTATAGATAATATAATACTAATTCACACCAAATATTAAATTATTATATTAATATATTGAATAATACTACTATATAGTTTCTACAAAAAGATAAACAATAAAGATGCGGAAAACAAGAATAAATAAGTCGAACTTTTCAGCTTTTAAACCGTATAACACAGAGAGCTCAACGACCCAAACATCATAAAACTATCTTCTTTTCTTCTTCTTAATGGGTCTCAATAGATCTTTATCTTCTTCTTCGGCTCTAAAATGGCTTGGTTTCGTTACGGCCGTTTGGGTTCAAGCCATCTCCGGCAACAACTACACTTTCTCAAATTACTCCGATGCTCTCAAATCCCTTATGAACCTCACTCAGCTTGAACTTAACAATCTATCTGTCGCTAAAGACGTCGGAAAAGCATTCGGAATCCTCGCCGGACTTGCGTCTGATCGTCTTTCCACTCCAGTTATTCTTCTCATCGGTTGTTTTGAAGGTCTTCTTGGTTATGGTGTACAATGGCTCGTTGTTAGTCGCACGATTCAACCTTTACCTTATTGGCAGGTAAACAAATTCCCAAATCTAGCCCTAGTTACATAGAAATTTCTTCAAGTTTTGAAGCTTTTAGTTTCTGTGTTGTAGATGTGTGTGTTTCTCTGTATGGGAGGAAACAGTACAACGTGGATGAACACGGCGGTTTTAGTGACTTGTATTCGTAATTTCCGGCGAAATCGTGGTCCTGTTTCAGGGATTCTTAAAGGTTACGTTGGTTTAAGTACTGCGATATTCACGGATTTATGTACTGCTCTGTTTTCCTCTGATCCAGCTTCGTTTCTTGTTCTCCTCGCCGTTGTTCCTTTCGTTGTCTGTGTCATGGCGGTTTTATTCCTCCGCGAAATCCTTCCGAGTACTACCTCCGCCGAAGAAAACGAAGAGTCTAAATACTTCGCCGTGTTCAACATCGTCGCAATTGTTATTGCCATATACCTTCAGTCCTACGACATCATCGGAATCAAAACCGGAGTCTTCTCCATCGCATTCGCCTCCATACTTCTCATCCTCTTAGTTTCTCCAATCGCCATACCTTTCCACGCATTCATCAGAAATTCAGATCGTGAAGAACAAGACATAGAAGAACCGTTACTGATATCAAGATCCGAGATTGTGGTGGAGGAAAGAGTCGTTGGTGCTGCGGTTACTGCAGATAACGAATTACCACCGTCTCTTAAGCCGTTTGAAGAGGAGGAGGAAGAGAATCACGGAACCATAGTAACGACGGAGACGAAAAGGCCGGTTCTTGGAGAAGACCATACAATATTAGAAGCAATGTTGACCGTTGACTTTTGGGTATTGTTTGTGTCGTTGTTGTGTGGAGTAGGAACCGGTTTAGCTGTTATGAACAATATGGGTCAAATTGGGCTTGCTCTTGGTTACACTGACGTCTCCATTTTTGTCTCCATGACTAGCATTTGGGGTTTCTTTGGCCGGATTCTCTCCGGTACAATCTCTGAACACTTCATCAAGTAAGTATTCACTTTACTAAAAACCATTTATTTAATTAACGAATATTCTTTTTGTTAACTTGTAACGTGACTTGGAATATTCTTCTTGATCACTTTATTTGCACGCATTTAAAGGCAGATTTTTTCTGTGAATTGTTGGATCATGTCAGTTCTCTGTTTCATCTTTGCTTTGCCGCTAAGACAGAGTGATTAGGTTTATTGCTTTAATTCTTCTGTTTACTTAGAATTGAATATCTTTCCATTTACATATTACTTTTTCAGTTGAAGCTTCTTTATGGAGAAGTTTCATATGGGACCAATAATAAAAGTTTTCGAGTGTTTCTGTTGAAATATCTTCTTTGATTTGCATGATGGGACCTTGAATAATCTTATATCACATATGACTAATCTTAAAAACGTGATATCCTTTTCTCTAATTCTACAGAAAAGCTGGGACACCAAGACCATTATGGAATGCAGCAGCTCAGATTCTCATGGCCATAGGATATTTACTAATGGCTTTAGCTATGCCTGGTTCACTCTACATTGGTTCAATGGTGGTTGGAGTTTGCTACGGAGTTCGGTTAGCTATAACCGTACCAACAGCTTCAGAACTCTTTGGTCTCAAATACTATGGACTTATCTACAACATCCTTGTACTTAATCTACCTCTAGGATCGTTCCTCTTTTCTGGTCTTCTTGCTGGTTTACTCTACGATGCTGAAGCAACACCAACTCCTGGTGGAGGTAATACTTGTGTTGGAGCTCATTGCTATCGTCTCATCTTCATTGTAATGGCATTGACTTGTATTATTGGGCTCGGTCTTGACCTTTTGCTTGCGTTTCGAACGAAGGAGATCTATGCAAAGATTCATGCGAGTAAGAAGAGTAAGAAATCTGGTGGTAATCATAGATAATATAGTTAGTATTGAATTGAAATTGGATTTTGCTTTTGGTAAAAATCAATTTTCTTTTTTGGAGTATCATAGTTCCATAGTAATACGTATATGTCTTTTGTCTATTCTCAAAAGTTCTTATTTGTACACTTGTGTTTACTATTGTTGAGTGTTTGAGCCAGTTGCATGGTGTAAGTTCAGATAGTCTGAAACTAAATCAGTTTACAACTTTACCATATTTACAATAATCTATTGAAGTAAAGAAAAACAAAGATTTGAATGAGATTCTCAAACGAGTATAAAAATCAGATTTTATTTGATATAATCTAAAATCATTGTAGTAGTTCCGACTTACAACATAGTCTACACATGTATAACAATGTCTATGAGCATCACCAATGTAAATATATACAGAGAGCTTCAAAACATAGAGAACAACAGATCAAATAAGAAAAGAAAAAGGTAAAGAGAAAGAGAGTGAAGCTTGTCATCTGTCTCAATGAAATCCTCTTGATCCTCTAGATTGGTAAAGCTCTAATCTACTCTTTGCTTCTGGTAAAATCTCTTCAATTGTTGGTGCTTCCACCAAATGAGCTTGCTTTGTCGACCATTCAAGAACTACGAGAACCTCTTCTTGAGCTAGAGTTTCACTGTCTGGTACGTTCAATGCTATATAACAAAGTAGTACCAAAGCTGGGAGTTGAACCATTTGTTCTCCAAAGTAGACTAATTGAATCAAATGTTTAGCACCTCCTGCTGCGATGATTGCTTTGGAGTGGTTATCACGCAGGAAATTGTCAGTACATGTGAATTTGATTAGTGATACTGCAGCTTCCATTGCAACATCTGCCTCTCTTTCATCTAAAAGCTTAACCAAAGGTCCAATGATTCTTGTCTCCGTTGCACGGAAAGTTCTTGAAAGACTACCGATTGATTTGATACAGGGGATAAGAAGGTCCGGTATTTCGTTTTCGATCACCTTAAGTAACTGTTCAACTACAGCTTTTGCAGCAGGAGAGGTTGGTTTAAAAGCTGAACGTCTCAATTCTGGGTATTGCTCAGCCACATCAGTGATTTCCATCATTGCCAAAGCCGAATATGACTTGACTTCATCGTCTCCTTTCTCTAAAAGAACTGCGAAACAGAGCAATGCCCTTGATTCTGTTATGCTTTTGCAAATTTGGAGATTCCCTCTTGAGAGTTGCCACAATGCTCTTGCAGCCATTGCCTTCATCTGAGCTTTAGTAGCTGGGTCTTCATACTCTCTTCCCTTAATGCTTGTCCCAATTAAAGAAACATGTGTTGGGTTATTCGCTCTAGGGTGGTTTGAACCACCCTTGGTATGATTCTGGTGCTGTGGATTGCTCTGCTTGCTATGATTCTTGTTAGTACTCGAACCTGAACCAGGACCAGAATTCGAACTTGAACCAGGACCAGAACTCGAACCTGAAACAGTACCCGAACTTGGACCCGAACCCTTCATTGCCAATGTGTTTGTAACGATGTTGTGCATCTGGCTAGGTGTCTGATTACTCATAGGATGCGAAATGTTGCTTTTTGTCTCGTCCTGCTCATTACTCTCCTTCTTCCCTGATGGATTCGAATTACTTGCCATGACAGCTGTGTGGATGGAAGACAATGTCTGCTTGTTACTCACGATAGCGTATTTGCTATGTTCTTGAACCGTCTCGAAAGCTAAATGGCTCACGAGGAAACGAATGATGTTGTTCTGTGCGAAATGGTCTTGACATTTAGGATGATTAGAAGCTAATTCAGAGACAGCCCAAGCAACAACAGTTTGAACTTTCATATGACCTTCTTTAAGTATCTTCGAAAACACTTGACAAACACCAGCGTTAACAATCTGTTCAACACTCTCTGGGTCTCTTCCCAATAACCCAATGGCTTGAGCAGCGTTCTCTTGACCTTCCATTTTCCCTTCCTTAGCCAGTTTCAACAATGGAGGAACCCCACCTTCTTCTATAATCAACTTCCCGTAACGGTCATTGTCACGTGCAAGCGACACAAGAGAAGCTGCTGCATCGGATCGATCATCAAACGAGCCTGTAAACAGAATCGCAACTTGTTCCCAAATCAAACAGAGGATTGGTTCGTTTGCTGCAATCGGAGGGAGACCTAAATACTCATCATCACGATCATCGCCTGAAGCAGAGACACGAAGTAACCACGAAACGTCTCCGATTGAATTCTCTAACTGCACCGTGATCTTTCTAAACGCAGCCGCAGGAATAATGGTGAAAACACGTTTCATCAGTCCCGTGGCGCAACATTTCTCAACAAGCGCTACGGTTTTGAAGAGAACTTGCTCTGTATCGTCGATGATCCGGCGCGTGGGACGTTCGTAAAGATCATTACTTGCACGCGCCGCTTGACGGAGAAGACCAGCGAGCTTTTCCGTTTTGGCTTTAACCTCTAGACATTCTTGTCGAAATGAGTAGGCTTCGTCTGCCGCTTTAGTTACCTGATCCGCTAATTGAATCGGTCTGACTAAGATCTGTTTCACAATATCCGCCATGCGAAACAACAATCTAGAAACTATATAACTCGATATTTGTCGTGTAATCAATCAAAAGATGGTGGCTTTGATCACCGGAGACGACGGTGGAGAGAGAGTGTAAGAGACAGAGAGAAAATGAGGTATTGGTGAAACGTTAATTTCTCTGAAGTTTACAAGGAAGATGGAAAGCTTCTAAATTTAGACATTTTATTCCAAATATATGTGTTTTATATATACGGAAACTGAATCGAATTCTCCAATATAATAATACCGACATTGTTAAATTTAAATGTTTTTAAGAGTATTGTTGCAAGGACACTATTTATATAAGGTCTAATGCTGACTCAATTGGTCATTCTTAATCATACAACGTATTTTGGCGCGTGGTACGAGCCCCAACATAAATGAGATCGGTCTAATTGGGAAGATTACACCAATCGAGAATCATCAAATCATAAATCATTGATAAACTCTTCACAATCAGACTGAATGGTATCAAACTCGCCCTTGGATTCTGGCGCGTGTAAGCCCGATGCAGACATCCACAAAATCCTCTTGGATGAAATCTATCGATAAAATCTGCAACTTATCTTCACATCCTTCGGATATACACCGAGAAATGAAGAGTCTTGCGTATCCTCTGATTCGATTAGTTAGGGGTTCCACAAACACAACAAGATTATCTGGTTTTGGCGTAAGTGTATTCTCAACACGATAAAAGAATCGTCTTGAAGATATTAGTGGTTGTTCTTTCAAATGTTTCAAATTGCTTTGGAATTTCGTCCATGGAAGATCAGTATCGATCCAATCATCTTTTAGGTAATCTGAATTCCAGAGAAGTCCATTACATCGCGGCTTTGGGGAGTGTTTTGGTTTCCAGAAGCAAATACCCTTTTTGGCAAAATCTCAGATATTGACTTGTGAAATAAGTTATCATCTTGAGGTATCAAAAATTGACCTAACTTTTAAATCAAGTAAGTTTAGAATTGTGGAGGGTCTTTCTTTCCAAATTCGGTTCTTATCTCCAGGATTATGATCTCATTTTGAGTCTCCGACACGAATTTGAGGACAACATCAACGTTGTACGACGTCAAAATCCCATGGCAAACGCTGCGATCCTCCTGTACACGGATATCAAGGACACGACTGCCAAGAACTAGCTGGTCAAAGATAGAAAGCCTTTGGCATTCATCAAATAAACGAGTTATCTTATGGCCTCCGATTCCATTGGCAGCTGAGTCATGCGTTCCTGGCCATACGATCTTGTTTAGGGTTAGTTTATCTACAGAGAGATGAGCCATCCAGTTCTTCCGGTCAGGTGGGTGGTAGTCATCGCCAGGGAAATGAGAACCATTGAATTCTTGGAGATTTTGTAGGATTCGTTGTTGCTCACGAACGTCCTGTGGCCGTTGGAGCTGGCTTTCAATTAACGATACCGTCAGATTTACCACTTCCTTTGCAACAGTTTTTGCTGCATCATTTGCGAATGATACCGTCGGCTTTACCACTTCCTTTGCAACAGTTTTTGCTGCATCATTTGCGAATGATACCGTCGGCTTTACCACTTCTTCTGCAACCGTTTTCGCTTCATCGTTTGCAAAAGATATCACAGGGCGTCTGAGGTTTTCGAAGAAAGACATATTTAGGAGATGAGATTCGTAATATAGGGTCTTAAATATAACCTATAAATATGAAAACTCATTAGTGTTGTCTCAAATTGTGATTATGAAGACTCCTTTTGCCTCTTTCTATTTGCCTTTCTCTATGTAATGTGTCTAAAAGTTGACCACCACTCGGTCTGCAAGACATTTTCTCTTTGTGATTAACCATATATAAATTGTAGAGTTGACCTTATTTTAAATATGATAATTGATGCTTGTCCAATAGAAAGATATCGAAAGAATATGTGGCTTAATTCACAAGAACCAGAGCGAAAGTAGTCTCTGCTCGATTATTCAAACAAAACGAAACTGTTATTTACAAATTTACGACATGACGAATAACAAAAAATAGAAAACGACACACACTTTATAAAAAGAAAATAATCTTGGTTCCGAGGTTGAAGATCAACCATCGTTCGAGAGTTGTATTAAATTTTCCCTTCGACTCTTGCGTGAGTAACTCCAACGCAGGCATCAACGAAGTCTTCATCAATGAAATCAGTGGACAAAATCTGCAACTTATCACCACATCCCTTTGAAACACACTGAGATATAAAAAGCCTTGCGTGTTTTCGGATTCGATCAGTCACAGGTTTAACCCACACAACTGGATTATCTGCTTGTGGAGTTACTGTGTTCTCAACTCTGTAAAAGAATTTTCTCGAAGATATTGGTTGCTGCTCGCTCAAATGCTTCAAATTGCTCTGAAATTTCGTCCATGGTAGATCTGTATCGATCCAATTATCTTTCAGATAATCTGAGTTCCAAAGAAGTCCACCACGCTTTGGCTTCGGAGACTCTCTCGGTTTCCAGATGCAAATAACCCTTTTTGGCAATATCTCTGATACTGGCTTGTTGAACAAGTTATCGTCTTGGTGTATTAGGAATTCACCTAGCTTGTCCGTCAAGTAAGTCTCGAACTCTGGAGGGTCTTTTCTTCCGAACTCTGTCCTTATCTCCAGGATTATGATCTCCGAGTGAGTCTCCGACAAGAACCTGGTGACGTCATTGATAACAACATCAACGTCGTATGACGTCAGAATCCCATGGCAGATTTGGCGATCTTCTTGCACACGAATATCGAGGACGCGTGTCCCTAGAACGAGCTGCTCATAAATCGAGTGCGTTTGGCATTCAGCTAAAGGACGAGAGATCAAAGGAATTCCGATATCGTTGGTGGCTGAATCGTGCGTTCCTGGCCACACGATCTTGTTAAGAGTTAGCTTCTCCAACGTTAGATTGGCCATCCAGTTTTTCCGATCGGACGGATGGTAGTCATCGCCTGGAAAATGTGTACCGTCGGATTTCTCGAGATCGTTTAGGGTTTTTTCCTCGTGAGAGACAGCTTTTTCCCGGTCGATTTGGTCAGAGAAAAACGAGAGCATTGTTTTGAGAGATCGATGAAAATGAAGAAGATGAAGATGAAGAAGATAAGGTTTCTCTTGTGGTTGAGTTTACGACTTGTGTTTTTGTAGGGTATTTCACTTATACATCTGATAGATATCGTGAAGTGTTTGTCTTAACGTGAGAAACGTTGAATCAAACACAATTATTTGTTGAGTTGTTAAAGTATGACTTCTTAATTTAAACTGATTGGCTGTCTAATTAAAAGTTTTATTCAAATAATTTAAGAGAATCAAGGTCACTGTTAACATGAGTTGTTAACTTTTACATTGTTTATATTTTCTTATCTTTTCATGATTATTAGCAGCCTGATATAGATAATTTTATTAAAATCAATTTAGATTTAAATCACAGCTGAAACAGAAAAAGAAGAGTCATGAATGATAACTTGAAATTTATATTGAATCCTACCAATCAATTGAGGCACATGTGGTGCAACAACAGTTGGTTATCCGAAACGTGCGAGATATTAAATTGAGTCAATGTGGACTACAACGTTTCGAAATTCGAACCCTACGATGTCTTGACATTTGAATCACATATGATCTTGTGAATGCCAAAAATAATACTTAAAATTGCTTATATTCTCACAAAATTTGTCTCTTGATGCTACATGAATAAAGCAAAAGGTCTCTCTTCTTTTGTGTGATTATAACGAGTCAAAATTTGGGTACACTTGAGCAAAACGAAGTAACTTAAACTGTCTTTTGTTTCTTGTGGTTTGTCGAGCCATCGCTAGATCCTTTGCCATCTTTCTTCTGGCCAACACCACCGTGTCCTCTCTTAGATCCCTAGTTGGTTGAAGAGAGCAAAAACAGAGAAATTGTTAGCACAAATACAGAGCAGAGGAAAAAAAAAAACAGAATTTAGTTGTTCTACATTGGGGTTGAAGGTTTTGAGTGGGTCGCCGCCTTTTCTAGACCGTTTCTTGTTTGCGTTATTGCGACCACCGGACCTCCTACTGTTACCCATTGCGGCTCTGGCTAGCTTCACCATCTTGCTTGCTTCTTGAGTCTTTTGGTCCACTAGATACTCAGGGATGCCTTTTAGATGCGGTGCAGGCAGAGTCTTGCTCAGAAGCTTGTCATGTTTCAATAGATCTAAGTCTCTTGGATTAGCTTCGAAGTGAGCCTTTAACCTGAAGAGAGAAACAAAGAGATTAGGAAGGCTTAAAAACCGGAACAACACACACCTTCAGAACAGTTGTGTTCTTGCTCACTTTTCAGAGTTGATTATCTCATTCCTTAGATCCTGGGCACGAGACTCTCGAACTGCAATCTTTGTAACACTCTTTGCAACATCCTGCAAAAAGAATTGCAACTTTTTATACTTCTCACTTGATATAAAGTAAGCATCTTTTTACTACAGAGATTACTCACCTCGGCTCTATATCGTAGAGATTCTACAGCATTTTTGGTCAACAAAGGAAAGGGAGTGATAATATCACTATCTTCGTCCTTCTCGCTAGCTAAGAAGGACTTTATTTCTTCAAGCCCTTCCATTTCATCAGGAGAAACCTGTGGCAATTATAGCAGAACATTAGACTTGCATGTTTGAAAAAATCCGGCCAATAAAACAGTATTATTAGACGAGAAACTCACAAGAGAAACGGAAGAACCACTGCTATAAGCTCTCCCTGTACGCCCAATTCGATGAATATATCCTGTGATACTTTGAGGCATATCATAATTTATAACCTGTGCACAAAACGGGATTTAATGAAAGGTTAAGAATCTAGAGCAAAGAAAACAGTTTAGATCTAAGAAGATCCAAAACATCAAAGATTACAAGAAAGAAAAGTCAATTAGTATACCGTGTGAACTTTTTTGAAATCAATCCCCCTAACTACACCGAACTCAGCATCTAGCTTTGGTTTGCCACGCCTTTTCTTATTTTTGTTCTCCTTGTTATCCTCACCTTTAACGTTTTCCTTTTCTTTAGTCTGGCTATTATCATCCGTTGCAATCAAGTAATCAAAAAGACCTGCATTGAATTGCTGTACAAAACATATAGTGATTGATTATGAAATGCAGCTACTTCCGGGAAACACTAAATTTAGGTGTGTGAGTTGGTGATGTACCTCAAGGATATGAAGCCGAGAATTTTGAGGCAACTCCCCGTTTAAAATCGCAGACTTGATTCCAAACTGGCAGAAACAAAACAAAAGTAATCCAATATAGTTCCCACATGTACGGTATTATAATCGGATAACTCAAATAGGTACCAAAAAGGCCAAAACTAACCTTTTCTAAGAACAATTTCAACTTGAAACCCATGTCAATTGTATTGATGAATATCAGAATTTTTTTCTGAACCACCTCTAGCTTCAAGAGAGCAAGAATGTGAAGCAATTTATCTCGTGCACCGCAAGATATCTAATACAAGGTAACACACTTATCATCATTAATCAGACTACCAATTGTGAACTTTAAAACCTAACATAATCAGCAGAACTAATTTAACAAAGCCAAGCGATAGAATCATACCCAAAACTGCTGAACATTACTTGGGACGGTCTCTTCCTTGTCATTATCATCTTCCAAGGTCAAAATTGTTTTAGGGTTGTGCAGAATCAATTTCTTCAGTTTTTCGACATCAGAACTAAGATTTTTGAAAAAATATTATTCAGTCAACCATTCAAAACAAACTAGAGTTTAAATAGAATCACCATTATCCATAGACGCCCTACCTTGTGGTAGCAGACATAAGAAGACATTGGCAACGCTTTGGGATTATTGAAGTTACCGACCTTAGATTATCTTCATATCCATAAGACAACAAAAGATCTGCCTGTGAAAGAAACATATCAACATCTTCTCAAAGAGAAAAATAGTGAAGGAAAACATCATAGATATAAACCTATAAGAAGTAATTGAAAGCTTAAACCAAAATGGCTTATATACAGCATATAGATCCAAGCATTCCCATACATGAAACGGTTTCCAACAACGCCACTAATAAAGTTCAAAGGGAAACATATATCATACCTCATCAAGAACCAGAATATCAAGTGAGTCACTGATAGCAGTGGGCTCTAAAACTCCGGCGGTAAAAGATTTTGGAATACAAGCAGGTGTGGAGACAAGAATATCCGGCGGTCCAGCCAATGCGTTACGCTGAAACCATTTCGAAGAAAACATTAAAAAAACAAAGAGACAGAAAATCGAGTAAATGGTTGATGATGAAAAATGCAATAGTAACCATATCAGATGCGGTCATGCTACTAGTTAACTGCACTGCTTTCAGCTGAACCCTACACAGCTCAATAAGCGACAAAACCTCTGCGTAGACCTGTAGTTTCCAATTCAAACAAAATATCAGATGGATTTTTGAAACCTAGGGAAGTAGGAAATTATGAAAACAATCATCTAAAACATACTTGTTGGCATAATTCTCGAGATGGAACAAGGATAAATGCAGACGGAGCAAGCTTCTGCTTGCTTCCAGATTCTGCTGAAAATAGCTTCTGGAGCAATGGTAGAAGGTAAGCCAAGGTCTTTCCTGAACCCGTTTTTGCTCTAGCAACCACATCTTTTCCTTCCTAAAAGAAACAGAGACAATCAGTCTTACGAAACTTAAACACAGAAGATTAAACAAGCAGCCACGTATTTCCAAAGACAAAAGGTTGAGACTTTATTATATATTACCAAAATGTAAGGAATGGCTGATTGCTGAATAAGGGTTGGTTTCTCTATGCCTTTTTTACTTAGGGCACGAATAAGACGAGAGTCAAGCCCCAGCTCCTCGAAACTCTTCTCTGCCTTTTGCTTCTTATCTGCCTCTTCTTCTTCTCCGTCTTTCTGTTCTTCTACTTCTTCTACTCTCTCAACTTCTTCCACTTCTTCCACTTTTTCAACGTCTTCCACTTCTGGGTTCATATCCTTGACAGGTTTTCCCTTCGCCTTACCCATGGAAACAGATATTTTCGCCGGTCCGAGAAAGTTTGAATTTTTAGTTAAGAGATAAACAAAAAAACTTAGAAAAAAGGCAAAAAAGACTTACCTTCAGAACGAAACCAAAGTGAAGGCGGAATCAGTTTTGACGTAATTGTAATTTCGAAAAATCTTAACCTAAGACTAGGAGAGATTAATCAAACGAGAGCTTGAAAGCGGCGCAGAGGAGGTAGAGGAGAGGAGGAAGAAGGGGTAAAAGCGTCACTGTATGTCTTTATTTTGGGTTTATTTCTTGTGGGCTTTTATTTCATGGGTTTTAATATTCTCTCGGGCCCGCGGCTTTATTAGAAGCCAAATTTTTTTTTTTTTTTTGTCACTACTCACTAGAAGCCAAATTTTGTTACTCTTGTTTTTTTTAGAGTGAAATTACGTTCTTACATTTGATCCACAAAAAAAAAGAAGAATAAAGCTCTTAAAAGCCCAATAACTGAGGAAGATGTGTATTCGGTGGATTGTGTTCGAAAAAACGATTTTTAAATAGAAAATTATAGTTAGACCAAAAACAAAAAAAATTATTAAGATTTCCCAAAAAAAAAATTAAAGATGGAGATAAAGGCGATCTTTTGTCTCTTTTTAAGCCTTGACTTGTCGTTATTAACTTCGCCATCTTCGTTTCTTTATCGATCTCAATACGAACTCAACGATTTTGCTCATAGATTTTTATAGTTGAGATATGGGCTCACTGAAGAAGGACGGAGCGATGGAGGAGCAGGTCGGAGACGAGCTTATGGAGGCAATATTGTATGTTAATGGCGTTCGTAGAGTGATACCCGATGGATTGGCTCATATGACGCTTCTTGAATATCTCAGAGGTGCTTTACTACTAACTACTTGATCCTGATTAGAACTGAATCCCTTTATCCAAGGAATATATTTACAGTATGTGCTACTTAGCTAATTTAAGGATAAGACTGTTTAATCCATTGGGTCCCTTATGTCTCAAAGTGGAAACTGATTATGTGTGCATCTAATAAGATTATGCTCCAAGTGCGTGCTTCTTTTGGAGAAAAAGTGGCTTGCAGAAATGAACTTTTTAAATGATCATGAATTTCTTATTTCTTTTAGATTTAGGACTTACCGGGACAAAGCTGGGATGCGGCGAAGGTGGTTGTGGAGCTTGCACGGTTATGGTGTCTAGTTACGACAGAAAGTCAAAGACATGTGTGTGCGTATTACTTTTTCTGATATCTTTTGTTTTGCCTTACTTCATACCGCCTTGTTAGTGAATTCTTTCTACATTTATACGGAAATTGTGTTTGCAGACATTATGCTGTCAACGCATGCTTAGCACCTCTCTATTCTGTAGAAGGAATGCATGTAATATCCGTTGAGGGAGTTGGGCATCGCAAACTTGGCTTGCACCCAGTCCAGGTAAATTTTTGTTCTTTTAGCCTGTATTTTTTCTCTTTTCTGCAATATGTTGCTGCTAACTGTGTTGTGATCCTTATTCTCTCAGGAGTCACTGGCATCTTCTCATGGTTCCCAGTGTGGGTTTTGTACTCCCGGGTTTATCATGTCAATGTATGCGTTATTGAGGTCCAGTAAAAACTCACCTTCTGAGGAGGAGATCGAAGAATGCCTTGCAGGGAATTTATGCCGTTGTACTGGTTATAGACCTATTGTTGATGCTTTTCGAGTTTTTGCAAAATCTGATGATGCTCTGTACAGTGGTTTATCTTCACTTAGCCTTCAAGATGGTTCAAATATTTGTCCATCTACTGGTAAACCTTGTTCTTGTGGATCAAAGGCAACAAATGAAGAGGCTAATTGTACTGCAGATAGAACGCAGTCCATCTCTTACAGTGATATAGATGGGGCTAAGTATACGGAAAAGGAGCTAATTTTTCCTCCTGAACTTTTGCTGAGAAAATTAGCTCCTTTAAAGTTAAGGGGAAATGGAGGGATTACCTGGTATAGACCTGTGACTCTTCAGAGCGTGCTTGAGCTCAAAGAAAATTATCCTGATGCAAAGCTACTGGTAGGTAATACGGAGGTGGGAATCGAAATGAGACTGAAGAGGTTACAGTATCAGGTGCTAATCTCTGTTGCTCAAGTCCCAGAACTCAACATATTGAATGTCAATGACAATGGGATAGAGGTTGGTTCAGCTTTGAAACTTTCTGAACTCCTGAGGTTATTTAGGCGAGTAGTAAAGGAGCGTCCTGAACATGAAACATTAGCATGCAAGGCTTTTATTGAACAGCTGAAGTGGTTTGCTGGGACACAAATAAGAAATGTTGCTTGCATTGGTGGAAACATCTGTACTGCTAGTCCAATATCTGATTTAAATCCTATTTGGATGGCTTCAAGAGCAGAGTTTCGGATAATCAACTGCAATGGAGACGTTAGGTCTGTACCTGCAAAACATTTTTTCCTTGGTTATCGGAAAGTGGATATGGGAAGCAAAGAGATCTTGTTGTCGGTATTTCTTCCATGGACAAGGCCCTTAGAGTATGTGAAAGAATTTAAGCAGGCTCATCGTAGAGATGATGATATCGCTATTGTCAATAGTGGAATGCGTGTGTTTCTTGAAGAGAAGGGCCAACAATTGTTTGTCTCAGATGCATCAATTGTTTATGGTGGTGTGGCTCCTCTTTCGTTGTGTGCGAGAAAGACTGAGGAGTTTTTAATTGGAAAGATTTGGAATAAAGGTCTTCTGGAAGATGCGCTAAAGATCATACAGAGCGATGTCTTAATTAAAGAAGATGCTCCTGGTGGAATGGTGGAGTTTCGTAAATCTCTAACTCTAAGCTTCTTCTTTAAATTTTTCTTATGGGTTTCTCATAATGTACAAAATGTAAATCCTACGATAGAGACATTCCCACCCTCCCATATGTCAGCTGTGCAACCTCTTTCTCGGTTATCTAGAATTGGAAAACAAGATTATGAGACAATAAAGCAGGGAACATCTGTTGGCTCGTCGGAGGTCCATCTTTCAGCAAGAATGCAGGTATGTTACTCATTTAGCATAACCAATTTGTTTCTCCAATTTTGATACTCGTACTGGTGGTTTTATTAGCCACTTCGTTTGATACGTCACCATTAACTAACTTCCCTCCACTCAAGCATCTTCACCATTATCAATTCCATAAGATTAATGATCAAAATCGCTACATAGTAAAGTGATAAGCTTGAAGATTTGTCGGCTTGTCGCTTATAGTGTTTGGTTTTGGCGTGGTTTTGCTGTTGATTTTGATAACCTCTAACTAATCAAAGTCTCTTTTGTGTAATTCTTTATAGGTTGGTGAGTAGTGAAGAGTTTGCTACTTTATTTCTATATGTTTGTTCCAGCAGAATATGGTATCCCAACCTGCTTATATATCTTTTCTGTAGGTCACAGGGGAAGCGGAATATACTGATGATACCCCTGTGCCTCCTAATACCTTGCATGCTTCCTTAGTTCTAAGTAAAGTGCCACATGCCCGGATCCTTTCAATTGATGATTCAGCAGCTAAATCTTCACCTGGTTTTGTCGGTCTGTATCTTGCCAAAGATATTCCCGGGGATAATATGATTGGACCAATTGTTGCCGACGAAGAATTATTTGCTACAGACGTGGTCACGTGTGTAGGACAAGTAAGAAATCTCTTGGGAATCTGTAGTTTCTCCTTGTTTTAGAAGATGTGTTACAGCGAAAATTGTTTATGTGCATGTTTTAAATCACCAGAAAATAAACGGGCAAGGTTTATGCATGCATTGATTTTGATATAATACTGTTTGTATCTCAAAAAATAAACGAAAGTTCTCATATAGATTCAGTTATTTTGTTATATATTTGTAATCCTTTCCTCCCAAATATTTCAGGTTATTGGTGTGGTTGTCGCAGATACACATGAAAATGCAAAAACTGCAGCAGGAAAAGTTGACGTTAGGTATGAGGAACTACCAGCTATATTATCAATCATGGAAGCTATTAATGCTGGAAGTTTCCATCCGAACACAGAGAAAATGCTAAGAAAAGGGGATGTAGAGCTATGTTTTCAATCTGGTCAGTGTGACAAGATAATAGAGGGAGAAGTTCAAATCGGTGGTCAGGAACACTTCTACTTGGAGCCTAATGGTAGTTTGGTTTGGACCATAGATGGAGGCAACGAAGTTCATATGATTTCATCCACTCAAGTAAGCATACTAACTACATTATTTGCATCATTTACTATTGCATACTGTTGGATACTTTACTGGGTGAAATCGCTATCATTTATGCTTTCTACGATTATTACACGACCATAAGCTCTCTGTAAAAGAAAAACGTTAGGCATCAGCTAGACTAAAATATTAATTGACAACGTTGTCTCTGCTAAAGTAAATATTGGTGGTTGTAATTTACATGCAGGCTCCTCAAAAGCACCAGAAATACGTGTCTCATGTTCTTGGTCTTCCAATGTCTAAAGTGGTATGCAAAACTAAACGAATTGGCGGTGGCTTTGGTGGTAAGGAAACAAGATCAGCTTTTGTTGCTGCTGCAGCTTCTGTTCCTTCTTATCTATTGAATCAACCCGTCAAACTCATACTGGAAAGAGATGTGGACATGATGATAACTGGTCATCGTCATAGTTTTATGGGAAAGTACAAGGTATCTTTCTCTGTTATTTACAGTGTTTTAGGTAGTTGAATCCATTGCTGAGAAGATAATGAATTGGAAACTGAAAACAGTTGAATGTGGAAGAAAGTTTGGGAATAGAATGTTAGATACACCAAAAATTACGTATAATTGTGGTCTACTACCATTTACAGGTTGGATTTACAAACGAAGGAAAAATATTGGCTTTGGACCTTGAAATCTTCAACAATGGTGGAAACTCATTGGATCTTTCCCTTGCTGTTCTCGAACGTGCCATGTTTCACTCAGATAACGTTTATGAGATCCCGCATGTGAGGATTGTAGGGAAGGTTTGCTTTACCAATTTTCCCAGCAACACTGCATTCCGAGGGTTTGGAGGCCCCCAAGGTATGCTTATAACTGAAAACTGGATTCAGAGAATCGCATCTGAGCTTGATAAAATTCCGGAAGAAATCAAGGTGAGTTATAGCTTTTGTAAACATCTTCATCTCTTGAAAGTTTGTAGGAATTTTTCATCCTTTAATGATTTCTGGTGTATTATCCTTATGTTAGGAGATGAACTTTCAAGTGGAAGGTTCGATCACACATTACTCTCAGTCTCTTCAGCACTGCACATTGCATCAGCTCTGGGAAGAGCTGAAAGTGTCCTGCAACTTCTTAAAGGCTCGTGAAGAAGCTTACGAGTTTAATAGACATAATCGGTGGAAAAAGCGTGGCGTAGCTATGGTTCCCACAAAATTTGGCATATCATTCACAACAAAGTTCATGAATCAGGTTTATCTTTATTTAAAGTGGATTTCTTTCAAATTTAGTTATCTGTGAGGAACTGAATACAATAAGATCAAAACTGCCGTGGAAATTTCACCATTGCTCTACCATTGCTTGCAAAGCTGAAACTGGATTTTGAGATATCCTTTATTTTTACACATTATGTAATTGTTACAGGCTGGGGCTCTTGTTCATGTTTACACTGATGGGACTGTTTTGGTGACTCATGGAGGTGTGGAGATGGGTCAAGGATTGCATACAAAGGTCGCTCAAGTTGCTGCATCTGCCTTTAACATTCCGCTTAGTTCAGTTTTCGTGTCAGAGACAAGCACTGACAAGGTACATTTAACTCTGTTACTAGCTGCACACTTTGGAACAAGACACAATCAGACAAAAGTGTTCTTGCTTTCTAATCGTTTTGATGGTCTCTTGATAGGTTCCTAATGCGTCACCGACTGCTGCTTCTGCGAGCTCTGATATGTATGGTGCTGCAGTTTTAGACGCTTGTGAGCAGATTATAGCAAGAATGGAGCCTGTTGCATCTAAGCACAATTTCAGCACATTCGCTGAGGTATTCCTTTCTCTCTTGCAATCTGATATAAACTAAACTAGGAAGAGTTGGGTGCTTATTTTGATGAAAATTTGTCTTTTCAGCTAGTAAGTGCCTGCTACTTTCAACGGATAGACCTATCAGCTCACGGTTTTCACATTGTTCCTGATCTTGGATTTGATTGGATATCGGGAAAAGGGAACGCATTTAGATATTACACCTATGGAGCTGCCTTTGCTGAAGTTGAGATAGATACATTAACTGGTGATTTCCACACGAGAGCAGCTGATATAATGTTGGACCTCGGATATTCTCTTAACCCAGCCATTGATGTCGGACAAGTGAGTGTTCTTCTCTCAACCTCCTACTTTATGAAGAATAGTGTTGTAACTGGAATTACTTTTTGCAGATAGAAGGAGCGTTTGTCCAAGGACTAGGTTGGGTTGCTTTAGAAGAACTAAAATGGGGAGATGCAGCTCATAAATGGATTAAACCGGGAAGTTTACTCACCTGCGGACCTGGAAACTACAAAATACCTTCCATTAACGACATGCCGTTCAACCTCAATGTTTCTCTACTCAAGGTATGCAACTATAGATAAAAAGCCTTAAAAATTGGTAGCAACACATCTGAAACTGAAGCTGAGATTATACTTTTTAAAACCAGGGGAATCCGAATAAAAAGGCAATACATTCATCTAAAGCAGTAGGTGAGCCACCGTTCTTTCTTGCATCATCAGTCTTCTTTGCGATAAAGGAAGCGATCAAAGCGGCTAGAACCGAGGTGGGTCTTGTAGACTGGTTTCCTCTAGAGAGTCCAGCCACACCAGAGCGTATCAGAATGGCTTGTTTTGATGAGTTTTCAGCTCCTTTTGTAAGTTCTGATTTCTGTCCTAAGCTCAGTGTTTGAGCTTTCATCAAGGGGGAAAAAGATTTGATCAATCAACTGTGACGAAGTCATATCTGTAACTGTAACTAATTTACAGTCTTGATATAAATGCACAGTACAAAGATTATGTTTATCTAAATCAACCATGTTTTCTACTACTAGTGCATCAAGCTTCAAACTTGGGTGTTTCCTAATGAGAGTTCGAATCCAAGCAGTCTCAATGAATATCTTATAATAAGGATAATAATATTTCAACGCTTATATTTCATCAGTTTGAAAAACCCAAACACAAAGGTTTCTCTTTTACAAACTTGAAACGATCCCAAAGAAGAAGAAGTCAAACTACCAAAAGCAAGTTACCATTCTTCATTTATTTCAATATCTCTCACTCAGATTTATCAAAGCTGACCACAATCAGCAACTTCCACGCGCTTTGAAGTCCTCCCGGAATCTGATCCAACTTTCTCAATCGCCCTCACCACGTCCATACCGTCAACGACTTGTCCAAACACAACGTGCTTACCATCTAGCCACGAGGTCTTCTCGGTACAAATGAAGAACTGAGATCCATTAGTGTTTGGACCAGAGTTATCCATGGAGAGAATCCCAGCTCCGGTATGCTTCTTAACAAAGTTCTCATCTTTGAACTTAGTTAGCTCCGTAAATCGATTCACCACCAGTTCCATTCCCAGCGGTGAAATCTTCTCCTTGACACATGAATCCAGGAATCACACGGTAAAAGCTTGATCCCTTGAAGTGAAGTGGCTTCCCCATCTTTCCAATTCCTTTTTCGCCGGTACAGAGAGCACGGAAATTCTCAGCCGTATCTGGAGTCGTATCAGCGAAAAGTTCCATCACGATCCGACCCGTCGGTGCACCGTTGAGAGTCATGTCAAAGTAAACTCTAGGGTTATGCATTTTTGGGAAATTGAAGAGAGAAATCGAAGAGAAGAAGAAGAAGAAGACTCTGTGTTAAGTGATGATGCTGATTACGAGTATTTGGATAGGCTCTTCATAGAGAAAATTTAATTTCAAAGCGGTGAAGGAAAATGATGTTAGTAACCGTCGATTTTGACACGTGTATGGCTGTGAGGGTTTAAAGATTAACTCTGGTTTGATCGAATTTGACTACGGTTTAAGTCGCGTGGGCTTTCCCATAATTACTTCTTTTTAGATGGACCGACCAAATGACGGCGTTTGAAATTTAGGTTGGCCTATTTCAATAAACAAAAAGCCCAATAGTTTATTATCTCTTTACTTTTTTTTTTTTTTAAATCTCATTTAACATTACATAATTTCCAATTTTTACCATAATTTGTTAACAATTCTCCATATCTACTCTGTTAATTCTTCGTAAAAGAAACATTCACGGTTTGTTTCTCTTTTTCTGCGCATTTCTCCTTGTTTTAAATGAAAAATGTTGACAAACTAACTAAGCATTTTTCGTTAATATCAATATACTACTCTTAGAAGTTGGATATTTTCTTACAAGTCATTCTAAGAAATCATGGAAACGTTTAGATATTTTGCAGCAACAAGTACTTTTGGTCAACAGTTTGGTGCATTCACATTATTTCGTTATTCTATTAATCACTCGATTATATTGAAGTGTAGTGTACCATTTAAATCATGTTGGTGGTGATATTTCAACACGTGAATACTTGTATGATGAAGGATATTTACTCGAATCACGATCTTATATTCATCCAGCAATAATCTTATGACTAACATTAATGACCTATACTTAATTTGTTTAGACTTAGCGACTCCTAACTATGTTTAATGGCCAGAATCTATCAATCACTTTAACAATATTCATCATATTTTATCCACAAAATTAGAATAATAACAAAAGTAGTCTTATGTCTCTAATATCCAAAATTAAAGCATCACCAAAAGAAACTTTTGGAGTTGTCCAACAGACAAAATCATTACTTTCTTTTTTAAAATAATATAGCCAGTAATATTCGTTCTTCAGTCTTTAACGTTAGTAAACTATACGACCTTTTTTATCGGTCATTATCAACAACAATGATAACTATTTCTAATTTAATTTAGAAATAATTAATCAAATAAGTCAGATTTTACCCGAAATTACTAGAATAGTTTTTTCTAAAAAAAACAGAAGGGTAATTATTATTTGCACCCACTAGAAGTTTTAAAAAAAAGAACTTCATTTATTTCTTCTTTCTCTCGACGACGGTTTCACTTTTTCTCCATTTTTCATTTCTTCTTCTGTCTTCTTCTTTCTTGTTTCGTCTTTCTCTCACCATTTTGTCTTTTGTCTCATTATGAACCGTTCGAATCCAGATTCATTGATTGTCGAAGGTATGAGTAAGTTCTTTTTCTCTCTCACTCATTTTCTAACTTCTTCTCTTTTTAATCTTCTTGTTAAATCGTTTTCTAGGTTCGAGTAACACTGTAGAGATAGATTTTGTTCTTCTTTTCTCAATTTCATTCTTCTCGCTAAATGCATTACGGTTTTATGACACATTTGCATTAGGGTTTTATGTCACATTTATGGTGTTCGTAATGAGTTTCTGAGTTTGGGGAAGTTGTTGTGTTCGCCATTTCTAAAACTGTAAGTGATTTTGAAATGAGTTTATGTCTTTGGTGAATTTCTTATGTGTTTGTGGGTTTCTAGGTTTGTGGGTTTGGTAAAGTTATGTTATAGTTTGGTAAAGTTAGGTTATAGTTTGGAAGAGTTTACTTTGGTATACTTCAAGCAAGATTGGTGAAGGTTTGATTGATAAAGTTCGTCACGAGTTTTTGTTAGTGTAGTAGAGTTCGTTTTAAGTGTGGTAAACTTAGTATCGTAATTTAGGTTTGAATTGTAGAGTTTGGTAGAGTTAAGTTATAGTTTGGTAGAGTTTACTTTGGTATAGTTCAAGCAAGATTGATGAGGGTTTGATTGATAGAGTTCGTCACAAGTTTTTGTTAGTGTAGTAGAGTTAGATTTAAGTGTGGTAGAGTTAGTCTCGTAATTTAGGTTCGAATGGTAGAGTTTAGTAAATATTTGGTAGAGTTAGGTTATAGTTTGGTAAAGTTAAGTTATAGTTTCGAAGAGTTTGTATTCGTATACATGTTTGATAAAGTTAGGTTTTGACTGTTTCTTATTTCTACTCAACAGGTATGGCTGCGGGCAAGGACTATCCGCATAGGCTTTTGGCAAATGGTCTTCTAGTAATGAAGAACCTGAGCATAAACTACCATTGCAATCTGAATCATATTAGAAATATGATCAAGGGTATTAGTGAAGATGCATACCGAGACATAGACATAGAGTGTTTTAGGTTTAGGGTCGTAGGCTGGTAGAGTTTGCTTTGTACTTTTGGTAGACGTGACCATGTTATAACATGTTTCGAGTATCGCATAAATGCGATCTTTTATACTCTTGAAGGACCAATATTTCTTTTTAGTTTTGGTCATTCGATAGTATTTATATACACCTTTTGTAATGCAACAACAACAATTAGTAATGAAACCTCAACCATATTATACGTTCTGTTCATAACTTAAAACCTTAACAAAGAAACCATTAGTCTGAACTCTATCATAAGTGTGAACTTTATCATACTGGTATGAACTCTACCATACTAGTACGAACTCTACTAACCATTGTCCTTTACTCTACCAAACATCAAACACAATTCTTCTACGAAGGCAACTAACTTTACTGAAAGTAACAAATTACATTTTCCACGAGGAAAACGAACTTTACCATGGTTCATCTATAACTTTATCATACACTACATTATGTACTGTTTACTCTCCCAAAGGTAACAAATTACATTCTCCATGAGGAAAACGAACTCTTTCATAGGTTAACTGTAATTTTACCATTCACTACATTATTGTATTGTCAACTCTACCAAAGGTAACAAATTACATTTTACACGAGGAAATGAACACTACCATGGTTCATTTGTAACTTTACAATTCACTACATTATGTATTGTCAACTCTACCAAAGGTAACAAATTACATTCTCCAAGAGGAAAACAAACTCTTCCCTGGGTCAACTGTAACTTTACCATTCACTACATTATTTTACTGTCAACTCTACCAAAGGTAACAAATTACATGTTACACGAGGAAAACAAACTCTACCATGGCTCATCTATAACTTTACCATTCACTACATTATATACTGTTAACTCTACCAAAGGTAACAAATTACATTCTCCACGAGGAAAACGAACTCTTCTGTGGGTCAACTGTAATTTTACCATTCACTACATTATGTACTGTCAACTCTACTAAAGGTAACAAATTACATTTTCCACGAAGAAAACGAACTCTTCTATGGGTCAACTGTAACTTTACCATTTACTACATGTACTGTCAAATCTACCAAAGGTAACAAATTACATTCTCCACGAGGAAAATAAACTCTTCCATGGTTCAAGTGTAACTTTACCATACACTACATTATTGTATTGTTAACTCTACCAAAAGTAACAAATTAACTTTTCCACGAGGAAAACAAATTTTACCATGATTCATCTGTAACTTTACCATAAACTACATTATCGTACTATCAACACTACCAAAATATGATCAACTCTTTCACATTGCATTCAATTAGTTCAGTAGAATTTGTATAAGACGGACGGCTAACGTAGCAATTTTCATTAATATCAATTTTATAATTATGTTTTTGTTTACTCGTAACAAAAAACAAAACAGTATATTGCGAATTAAAAAAATTATTCTAATAATTTTAAAATATTTATTTTATTAAATAATTTTTTGATAAATCTGCTCTATCTCAATAAATCCCCATTTAATTTATAAACTTACCCAAAATAATATCGAAAGTTCAGAAAGCAACAAAATTAGGCACGAGATCCACTGCCACCGTACACGTGGACAACCAAACATCTTACTCACTGCAAAGATACTCTCTCACGTCACTCATTATTAAACTTATACTAAATCGAAATATCTTTTTTTTTGTTAATAAAATAAAAAATAAGTTTATACAAAAAACTCAAAAAGGCAACAACCTCCGTGCAATCATATTATATGCATGGCTTTGGAAGTGTTTCCTCTTACCTTCCCAATCGCTAAAGTTACTGTGCCTAGTCTTTATCTTCCCGTCACAGTCACATCTTGTCCGTACACGTGGACCCACATTCTTCCTTCGCTCATATAGCTGATACGTCGATCTTTTGGCCGTTTCGTCTCATTTAATTACTTGTATAATCGACAACTGTTGTATACTCTCGCTTCTCTGTTACAGGTTTTAGAGAGAACGAAGCTCGTTTCGTTTCGTCGTCTCCTTCTTCTCGACGCTGGGTTTTTAGGTTTGTGATCTGTTTACGTCTTGCTGTGATTAAGAACATTTACGGTTGATGAAGTTGTTGTTTCCTTCCTTTGTTTGATTTTTACTTGATCTTCGGCGATGAATATTTTACGTGATTTAGTGATCAGAGTTTTGTTTTCGATCTGTATCTGTGCGTCATATCGTTACAACCTAACTAGTCGAAATATCTTTGGTTTGCTTTCTTGATGACTCCGATGGTTAGATGTTTTTTTCGTGAAGGTTTTGTGTTTACTCTGTGTTCTAATTGAGTGAGTTTCCTTCTTTCATAATTTTGTTAAGGAACTCTCTTCACCGAAGGTTTTGTTTGCTCAATATCTTTTTGGATTCTTCTAGTATTTCAACGATTTTTAGAAAAATATACGATCTAAAACAAATTGAGGAGTCTGAGTTGTAGCTGAAGATGCCGAATCCAGTTTTCTGTAACCTATTACACATATGATATTGCCATTGTTGTTGTGTAATTTCCCCCAATTTCTTGGGTGAGTTATAGATAAATTGCGAGTAAATGGTTTTGATCGATTTATGGAAATGCAGGGCATGATAATTGGACTGTTGGCTAATATTTGAATCAGTCTGGAGCAATGTCTACATTTAACCTGAATGTAGATATAAATCAGAATGGGAATGTTGATACTTCATCTCCAGTTGACGATATTGATGACATCGATTTCTCCAAGTTGCTAGAGAAACCAAGGCCGTTGAATATTGATAGACTGAGATCACTTGACGAAAGGTCTCTTACTGAATTAAATGGTTCACCACAACTTAGAAACGCAGATAATGCTCGGGTCCATGATCATACGGATTACGTGATTTCACCTAGCATAGGTAGGAGGTCTGGCTTCAATACTCCTAGGACACAGTATGGATTTGAGTCTCATCCAATGGTGGGTGAGGCCTGGGATGCTTTGAGAGCTTCGATGGTTTACTTTCGTGGACAACCTGTTGGGACAATCGCAGCAGTGGATAATTCTGAAGAAAAACTCAACTACGATCAGGTGAGAAATTTTTATATTTTCTGAAAAGTTCTGATTAACCACATTTTATTGTTATGTTTCTGTTAAACCCTGTTTTGGTTTACCTGATATCTGCCAGACTTTATACCTTTAGGTGTTTGTAAGAGATTTTGTACCAAGTGCTTTAGCATTCCTGATGAATGGAGAGCCAGAAATAGTCAAAAACTTTATTTTGAAGACTCTTCGTCTTCAATCATGGGAGAAAAAGATTGATAGATTCCAGCTTGGTGAAGGAGTTATGCCTGCTAGCTTCAAAGTTTTCCATGATCCTGTAAGAAACCACGAAACACTGATAGCTGATTTTGGTGAGAGTGCAATTGGAAGAGTAGCGCCAGTTGATTCTGGATTTTGGTGGATTATACTGCTCAGAGCATACACAAAATCCACGGGAGATTCTTCTCTTGCTGACATGCCTGAATGCCAGAAGGGTATACGGCTGATATTAAGTCTGTGTCTGTCTGAGGGATTTGATACGTTTCCCACTCTCTTATGCGCTGATGGTTGCTGTATGGTTGATCGAAGGATGGTGAGAAGAAAATTTTCTTTACCCTATTGGTTATCACTACTGATTGATAATTTCTACAAGGAATCAGTTTGAGCCAGTTGTTACATCAGTTTTCCTTATTTAAATCTTATGTTTTTTGTGTTTTAGGGAGTTTATGGTTACCCGATAGAGATTCAAGCCCTTTTCTTTATGGCCTTAAGGTGTGCTTTGCTTCTGCTTAAACAAGACGGAGAAGGTAAAGAAATGGTGGAACAGATAGTTAAGCGACTTCATGCATTGAGCTACCACATGAGGAACTACTTTTGGTTAGACTTGAAGCAGCTTAATGACATTTATCGGTATAAGACGGAGGAATACTCTCACACTGCTGTCAACAAGTTCAATGTTATCCCTGATTCTCTCCCAGAATGGATTTTTGACTTTATGCCACCTCATGGAGGGTTTTTTATCGGAAATGTTAGCCCCGCAAGAATGGATTTCCGTTGGTTTGCCTTGGGTAATTGTATAGCTATATTGTCTTCATTGGCTACTCCTGAACAGTCAACAGCAATTATGGATCTAATAGAATCACGGTGGGAAGAGTTGGTTGGAGAAATGCCACTGAAAGTTTGCTATCCCGCAATAGAAAGCCATGAATGGAGAATAGTAACTGGTTGTGACCCAAAAAACACTCGATGGAGCTACCACAATGGAGGATCCTGGCCAGGTAAACATTCTTCTCCCCCTCCACATTTCATTGGACGACAAAGGAATCTCCCCCTTATTTCCAGTGTTCTCATGGTTCTATTTTGTGCAAACAAAACCATTAGAAAAAAGGCCAATCTAACCCTTATTGTTGTAATAATTTAACTGTTACACAGTGCTGCTATGGCTTCTGACGGCTGCTTGTATCAAAACTGGTCGACCTCAAATAGCAAGACGAGCAATTGAAGTAGCAGAGGCTAGGCTTCACAAGGACCATTGGCCTGAATACTATGATGGAAAGCTAGGGAGATACGTGGGGAAACAGGCACGTAAATGCCAGACTTGGTCAATCGCCGGTTATTTAGTAGCCAAGATGATGCTGGAAGATCCGTCACATGTTGGTATGGTTTCTCTTGAGGAAGACAAACAAATGACACCTGTTATGAGAAGATCCAACTCCTGGACTTGTTGAAGTTTGATCATTATCAGCAGACAAGGTAACGTTCAAAAGAGATGAGCGAAGAAGAAACTTCATGATTCCTGGTTTTAATGTTCATAACCAACTCTATCTCTTCGTTTTCCAATTGCAAATTTAACGTTGTTTGCTTTGTGAAATATTTTTAGACTCTGAATGATCTAAGCATCATAAGAAAGAAAGAGATTTCTTCAATTTAGCTTCACATCTTATTATATGCATATTTATCTATCAATTGACATGTCATTAGAGCAAATCAGGATTGTTTCTCGATCTGCAAGGTAAAATCCACATCCCCATTACTCTTAACTTATTGTTCAGAGACATCAAGGTTTCGAGCAACGATGCCTTCGAATGTAACTCCAGGTCCAAAAGCCAGAATCAAACCCCACTCGTTTTCTCCTCCATCGTTCATGTTCCTCACTTTCTTGCTTTCCTCCAACATATATTCCAACACATAAACGATCGAATTGCTGCTGGCGTTACCATAGTCCATTAGAGATCTTCTGCTTGGACTCAGCTTCTCAGGCGACAGATTAAGCCTCTTTTCCATTCGGTTCAAGATGGCCGGTCCACCTGGATGTACCGCCCAGAACATGTTGTTATAGTCTTTATGAGCTAGTCCGGCTTTTCCTATTAGCTTCTTGCAAAAATTCTCCACATTGTCTTCTATTATCTGTGGCAGCTCTCTCGCTAGCTTGAAGTTTATCCCTCCTTCCGTTAGCCTCCCATCTATCGTCTTCTCAGTGTCTGTGCCATGAAAATGCAACCCAAGTTTACCCAAAAACATATTCATAGGCATTATATAATTGGGTGAATAGACCTTGTGGTTTTACCAGGCAAGAAATTCTGTATTGCAGTGTGAAGCTCAAAGAGAGGTTTTTCGCAGATTGGATCAGGATCCGTTCCAATGATCATAGCTCCGGCTCCATCACCAAACAACGCGACCCCAACAAGATCATATGGTCTATCGGCACTTGGGGGTTTGAACCCAATGATGGTTGTCTCAGACGTGGCAACCAAAACTCTACTTCCCGGATTGTTCTCGGCTATATCTTTGGCTACACGGAGCCCCGCAACGCCACCTGAACAACCTACAAAGTAAAGCAAAACACGGTGTGTTTCGGGACTGAGTCCAAGCCCCTTGGCTAAGTATAAGTCGCCACTAGGAAGCCGAGCTTCACTTGAGGAGACATAAACAAGGTGAGTTATGTCCGAGACAGAACGACCCCAATTCTTGATGCAGACTTTGGAAGCTTCCACTGCCATTTCGGTCACTGCTTCGTTGCAGATGTCAAGTCGCTGCGTCATTGTGGATCCTCCTTCAATGGCGAGTTCTGGATAGTTCCTGAGTATCTCCTCTGACATCACAACATACCTCGTCTTCACCGTAGTTGTCTTGCCTATATTGTAAACGAATAGTTTCAATTCTCAGAAGCTTACCAAAGGAGACAAAAGGTTGAAAAGAAACCAGGTTTAAAGTGAAGACTTACAGAGACGTGTAAGTTTTTGTTTGAGTTCAGGGTCATCACAGTTGGTTGTTTTGAAGTAGCCATCGACTAAGTACTCTTGCATCACAAGCTGATGAGGGAAGGCTTTACCGAGAGCAAGAATAGTCGCTTTTCCTGGGTTTGACTTTTTCACTGAACCCAATTCTGCGGCATCGATGCTTCCCATTTCTATATCTTGTTTGTTTCCTTGTCAAAACACTTGAAAGAACTTGGTTAAAGGGGTCAAAAGTAAATGCATGTATATATAGTGTAGCTTTTGCAGTTTCTGTCCTGCATCTTGTGCGGTCTTTTAGTCTATTTGATATTTGGTAAAGATTAGGTGTGATATTCAGGAGCTTCATGTTTATTGCATTGGCTCTTTCTAAAACCAAACTTGCATTCTTTGAGAAATAACATTGTCTTTGGGCCTAACTAGAATATATTTGTTCATAGCCAACACAAGTGTGTGTTTCTGCTTAATTAACAGTCTTTGGCCCTAACATATATATATATTTGGCTCCAAAAAGCCTCATGGATTGAAAAGGCTGGTGAGATTTTTTTTTCAAAGAAAGATAAGAATTTCTGATTATTTTGTTGAGTATCAAAAATATGCTGAGTTTCTACATTTATGATGAAAGACAGTAAAAAATAGAAGTACAACTCAGGAAAGGTGGTGACCAGTCAATATGAAATTTCTGCTCAAACCTATTCCCTTTGCTTTAGTCTTTATATCCTTTCTTAACCTACTGCACATACGTAAACCTTACGGTTTTGAATGTATGACCTGTCAGAGGTCTGAGAGAGATTTCCCACTGATGAAGTCAATCACTTTGGTAATGGATACATCAAGGTTCGCAGTGACTGCAGCTAAGTTCTCCAAAAATTCCTCGGATGTTGGTCTATCGCCATCCACAATATCAGTTACTCCTTTTATTAAAATTGTAGGAACCTTAAAAATATCAGCCACGTAGGCCACTGCTGCTCCCTGAATTGCCAGCAATTGAGAAAAAGGAGCAAGTAATTGATTTAGATACAATACATAGTTTGAACTTTGGAGCAAGCTCATAAACACACATGAAACTTGTGGACTGTTACCTCCATGTCTTTAACTGTAGCATCATTTGCTGTGATGGATTCTTTGTCATGTGGAGGCATATCCATAGAATCGCCAGTGGATAATCTTCCTACCTGTGAACATCAGTAACAAAGCTTAAATCTACCACTTCCAACACATATATATATATATCACAAAACAGAAAAAAGAAATAATCAAAGACTTGCATGAGGATAAATGGTTAACTCAGAGCAACTAATAGAGTACACACCTTTAGGTTCAGCTCTGTTATAAGGTTGGGCGTAGGGAAGGGTTTACGCATACCAACACCATATATATCAAGGACCTGAAGAGATTACAAGAGAAATTGTTCAAGGAAAGGCGACTAATCATGCGATATGAGAAAAAGCACCCATTTCGCTTCACAAGAGCAGCTTTTACTATGCAACTCATAGTGATACATTAACAATACAATGAGGCTCACAGGAACAGGTATTCTTCTGTCATGGAAAGCAACACTGGAGGCAATATACACATCGCCAATATTTGCTCCTTTGGCCTGCAAGGACCATTAAAAAAACAAGGATGATATTCATTCTTTCAGACACGTTTGAAGCATGAGATGACTATGTCGACAAACAGATTTTTAAGGTCGATACCTTAAACCCACCAGCTGTTCCCGCATTGATGATTAAGTCTGGTTTAATTGCTTGAATGGAAGCATAAGTCACAAGAGATGCAGGAACTGTGCCTACACTCTCAACCCCTGAAAAGAATTGACCCAAGTAATGAGTAAGAAAAAGCTACAATCCTCCAGAAATTCAGATTTGTAACCAAGAACTTAAACTTAAACTGAGGCTTAACAATATTATAAAAATAAAGGAAATCAAACATCCAAACCGAAAATACAAACTTACCAAGAGTTGAATCCATTCCTGGACACACGATATTGATGCTCAAGTACTTATACATTCCATTAAACAAAACCCAAGTCACTTCTTTTGGAAACCTACAAAAAAGGTTCGATTTTTATCATTTCCAAAGGAAATATACAAAAATGAGAATGGAAGCAATCACATTTGAACATCTTTAAAGACAAATCAACAACATGAATCAACTCACGGAGGATTAACGTCTTTAACGAGCCGTAATCTATTAATCATAAGCTGAGCTTCCTTTTGCATAGCTGCGAATACAGCAATCATAAACAATCTCACAATAAAAGAAACTTCAAACGAACGAGACTAGGAGAAGCTATTAGTACCGAATATGAAGACGATGGTAGAAATTGGTCGCTTCTCTACTTGACCCATAAGATCTTCCATAGCAGCGTTTGAGAATCCGTCGCCCTGAGCAGCCATGGCGATTCATCAAAGATCAAATTTTTATATTGCAGAGGGAACAAAAGATCGGATCCGACCCAACTTTACCCGAATCTAAACCCGGACCCAGGCCCAACTAATAAAAACGGAATTTTAAAAGGTAAAAAACCTGGACCCATGCCCAACAAATATCAACCCGGACCGGGCCTAATAAATAAAAAACCGGATTTTGTTTAAAAAAATAAAAATGGAAAAAGACGTTGACGACTTGACGGCTGTTTATGCCACGTAAGCAATGTGGCCCACAGTCTGAAGTTGAGTCGTTCGTTATTTCATATCCTCAATTCTTCGCTAGTGCTTTATCCTCATCGTTTCTCTCTTCCTCTCTCTCGCCTCTCCAATGGAGGTTACCTCCACCTTCATCTCCACCACCAGATCTTCAAAATATCTTACTTTAACGTCCTACTCTCCGGTGATTCTTCCGGCTTCTAGTCTCCGCTCCATTCGGCGTGATTTTCTCGGCTGTTGCCACCGGCTCCATCCTTCTACTCATCTTCGAACTCGCGCCGGAAAACGGAATTCTGGTCGTTATTCTACTCGATCGCCTCGTTTAGTCGCTAGGGCTTCTCTCGACTCTGGTTTGATTCTTGTTGTTGTGGCTGTCACTGCTTTTTCCGCCATTGCTTTCGCTTACTGCCATAATGCTTTCAAGAAGCGGAAATCTTCTAATGAGGTAATTGAAATTGTTTTCGCAGATTTTAGGTTCCATTTTATGTTCTACCGCTTGAGATTTTCTTGTTTGTTTACTTAGAGTGCATAATTCGCGAGGCCATAAGCACTAATTGCGGATTTTGATTGACATTGACTAGAATTCTGACTAGCTAAACTGTTCAGGTTGCTGCATCTCCTGCAACGCTTCATGGAGTAAAAAACAGTGCTGAGAATCGGCAAGAAAGTCAACATTTGGATGGATATCTTCATGAAGGAAATCCTGTGGAAATAAATGGAGGCTTTAGAAAGATGGAGGAAGGAAGTGCGAAAAAATTGGAGGAAGAGGCAGATCATACAATCCAGGAAACTCCTGTGGTGGAGTATGATTCAATTGTGGCCAAACAAACGGATATGGCAGCTGAGGATTCTCAGTTTGTTGTTGCTAGTGTCAGCACAGTTGCCAAGGAACATACTTTTATAGATGAAACTCTTTCATCTTCCGTAGTTAATGGGTCTGTTGCTTTGGAATCAGCTACTTTGGGAGAAAAAACACCTGAAAAGCAATTTGAAAACACCGGCGAGCAGAAGGATATAGAGCGTGATTTCTCACAGGCATTGGTAGGAAGTCATTCGATTGCTTCTCCACATGTGGTAGATGATACACGTGCTTTAGAATATGATTTTAATGGTTTGCTCCAGAAGCCTCTTGAGTACAGCATCTTCACGGAGACTAAGAGAGAAGAGATTCACACATTTTATGGGTCTAATCATTCATCACCCAAGTCTTCAAGGTTGAAAAGTATTCAAGCAATCTCCCCTACTGTTACTTCTGCAACTGATAGTATATTGTTGGACCACAAGAACAATGGAAGAATTGAGACTCAGTTCGCAGGACATAGTTCTGGTCAGGCTACTGGTACGTTGACAATGCTGTCCTTACTATGTTGGATTTGACACAACCTTGTGTTTCCTTTTCTGGGAAGCTTGCAGTGCCAATTCAGTACAATGAGTCCTTAAAGTTAGATTTCGTTTCAGGTAATATTCAAGAAGAAAAACTTGTGGAACACGGCAATGGCAACGGCAGTTTATCCCACATAAGAGAAGACGTTAATGGAGACTTTCCAGATAATGGGAACCATGCCAAAAGCATGCCCCAGTTCCCTGCTCAAAATCTTGAGCTACATAGTAGTAATGGACGTTCTCCACAATCTAAGGATGCGTACTACCGCTTAGTTAGAGATGGAAGGTAATAAGTATTCTCTGGTTTGAATATTGGCTGTCTACCTCTTCTGTCACTGCTAATCCCTTTTTGGGAGGATTTAGTACCAATAGGAAGTTACTAGATTGTTTAACTTCGAGACTTTCATAATTATATATGATAGGCTAAAGGATTGCGTAAGCTTGCTCGAAGATTTGGAGAAAAGGGATCTATTAGACATGGACAAGGTACTGAGCAATATTGATGATAGACTAATTATTGCTTCTTCATGGAGAATGGAAATTTCACTTATCTTTTGTTTGCCTATTTCCTCACATCAGATTTATCATGCGAGTTTCTTTAAAGCCTGCAAGAAGCAAAGGGCTGTCAAGGCAGCATTTCGCTTTACCAAGTTGATTCTAAATCCGACCTTGAGCACATTTAATATGTTAATGTCTGTTTGCGCAAGCTCCCAGGATATAGAAGGTGATTTTTTCCCCATTATCAAATTTTTAGTCTTGTTGATTTTAATTCTACTAGATGTTGAACTGATACTTATGTAGGAGCTCGGAGAGTATTGCGTCTGGTACAAGAGAGCGGTATGACTGCTGATTGTAAACTTTACACAACTTTAATATCAAGTTGTGCTAAAAGCGGAAAAGTTGATGCAATGTTTGAGGTACAGAAACCTTCCTGTGACTGAAAGTTATTTGAAAAAATACATATTTGGCATGATAGATTTTTGGAGCAAATCATAGATACTAGTCTAATGCTTTTTTGAATGGTGTTCTATGTTATGCTGTTCCCCAACAGAGGAGTTATTCTGTTGTCTAGTCAAGCTTTAATTGTGACTGCAATTATGCTCTGTAGTTCTTACTCTCTTCTTCTCTCTGGACTCCTAATGGAGAAAAGGCTTATGTTCTCCCTGTATCTCTGTTCTCTTTTAGTTTCAAATTCTGACTGCAATCAAGTCTCTTACCGGTAAATTGAAATTCTTTAGTACAACTCGCAGATGAGCATGTATAATAGTGAATCAGGTTAGTAATTGTGACTAATGCTCTGCTAGATATACTAATGCATACAGTTTACACATTGATCGAATTTTCAGAATTATTCTCCAGAATTTATCACTCATATGATTTTTTGTTATCTACATTGGTGGCTATTCAGTCCTTTTCTAATGGATATGTTTTGCTCGATGAACTCATTTTAAATGTAGTAAACAATTGAAATATAGTTCATACTCTATCTCAAGCTGGTGATATTGCCTTGGATCTTTGATACTGATCATAATGTCCTAATGTATGATGATCTGATCCTTTTATACTCTTTGTGTTTATATTCTCAGGTGTTCCACCAGATGGCAAATTCTGGTGTTGAAGCCAACCTTCATACATTTGGTGCACTTATTGATGGCTGTGCTAGAGCTGGACAAGTAGCTAAGGCATTTGGTGCTTATGGAATTTTAAGGTCTAAGGTAAGCATGACACAAGTTTGGATGCCCTCCTATCACGTGTCGGGATTTCAAAAAGATATCCTCTTGCTATATGGCTACGTATATCTTTTAATTCTGCGCGTATATTCATTTCTGCTTTGGAACCTTAAATATATTATTACATTGATGACATGTTCGATGCAGTAGAATGTTAAGCCAGACCGGGTTGTATTCAATGCCCTCATCTCTGCATGTGGCCAATCTGGAGCTGTCGACCGTGCTTTTGATGTATTAGCTGAAATGAAGGCTGAGACGCACCCTATAGACCCTGATCACATCACGATCGGTGCATTGATGAAGGCATGCTTTAATGCTGGTCAGGTGTGTGGCTTTCTTCCTGTTACTTCTTTCTGTTTTTTTCTTTCTATTTGATTGCAAAGAAGTTTATTGCAGGTCGAACGAGCAAAAGAAGTTTACCAGATGATTCATAAATATGACATCAGGGGTACTCCAGAAGTCTATACAATTGCTGTGAATAGTTGCAGCAAGTCTGGGGACTGGGATTTTGCATGTAGCATATACAAGGACATGAAAAAAAAAGGCGTGACCCCTGACGAGGTATGTATGTATAGTATTCTACATCATGATCAAAGTTCTGAGGCATGAACGTGTCCTAAATTTTATGCATACTAGTTTCAACAAATTCATTTTTGAGCACATACGCTGATACTCATGGAAGTCGCTGACAAGAGGCAAGTGTTTAATTACGAAAATTTTCACATATGTATTATATGTAATGTTTGTTTTGATATTCTGCAGGTGTTTTTCAGTGCATTGATCGATGTTGCAGGACATGCAAAAATGTTAGACGAAGCTTTTGGCATTCTTCAGGATGCAAAATCTCAAGGAATACGTCTTGGAACTATAACATACAGCTCACTGATGGGAGCTTGTTGTAACGTATGTGCCTTTTATTTCTGTTGCAAGAGTTTTTTATATTTCTTTAGTTTTAAGCTGTCTACAACAAATCATTAAAATGTACGTGATGGAGGAGAAACTAATATTTGGTCTAGATCTTCACACTGAGGTGAACATGAAGCATAAAAAGATTCTTTTTTTATTTTTTTGATAAAGAGCATAAACAGATTCTTATTTGATAAAACTTGTTTTTAGGATGTTGTTTACATTATCTTAGGAATCTCTTGCGATCATCTATATGGTGCGATTGCATTGGCTTTTTTGGATTGAACTTAATTCTTTTGCTTTTTGATTTAGGCCAAGGATTGGAAGAAAGCACTGGAGCTTTATGAGAAAATCAAGTCAATCAACCTTAGACCAACAGTTTCAACAATGAATGCGCTTATAACTGCTTTGTGTAAGACCTCATACAATGCTATCTTGATCGTTTTCCCTTAAAAAAAAAATGAAATAGTATGAGAGGGAAAATATGCGATTAGTTATTACTAGCAGTATGTGAAGTACTCCATACAATATATCATTAGTGGTATTGACTTTTTAGATTATCCACAGGTGAAGGTAATCAACTGCCCAAGGCTATGGAATATCTCGGTGAGATAAAGACTCTGGGATTAAAACCAAACGGTATCACTTACTCTATGCTCATGCTGGCAAGTGAAAGGTATCTTATTTTAAGTTAAATTAGTTGCTCTCGTTGTGATCACTAGTCAGGTAAATTTGAGAATTCATTACCGTATGACTTTTCTCTGTGTAGAAAGGATGACTTTGAGGTAAGTTTTAAGCTCCTTTCTCAAGCAAAAGAAGATGGAATATCACCAAACTTCATCATGTGCAGATGCATAACCAGTAAGCTTGTAATTTGTATTCATCTTTATGAATCTTCCACATCAGAGCTGGCTTTGTCTTTCCTCATTCTTTGAGGCCCACATAAATATATATTTATTTAGATGTGTCGTGTGTCCATCAAGATGCAATCGGATATGAAAGTTTTTGTTGCGATGTAGCTTTTATGCTTAATTTTTTTTTGCTGTTCTGTAAAGGCCTATGCAAGAAAAGATTTGACAAGGCTTGCGCTGTGGGTGAACCTGTTGTGTCTTTCAAATCAGGGCGACCTCAAATTGAAAATAAATGGTCAGTATATAGCTTCGTTTTTCAAGTCTTAAAGTTATTCACTCTTCTTCTTAATATTTCTAGAGGTCGAGAAAATCTTGTGATGCTTCCCAGTTAAATTTATCTTAGTTGCGGTTTCAATAAATTTGTTGGATTTGATCTAGTAGCTGTGTTACTGTCTCTCTCTCTTCTTCAATAGAAACTTACATCAGTAACCAGTTTCAGGTTAATATTCAATAAATTTCCTTATACTTTTCAGGACATCAATGGCCTTAACAGTTTACCGCGAGACAATCTTAGGTGGGACGGTTCCTACTACCGAAGTAGTTTCACAAGTTTTGGGGTGCTTGCAACTTCCACATGATGCTGCTTTGCGGGATAGGCTGATTTCGACTTCAGGCATTAACACTTCTTCACAAAAACGACATAATATATTCCCACTAGTCGATGGATTTGGAGAGTATGATCCTCGTGCATTTTCACTGCTTGAGGTATGTTGGTGGCTTCATTTATATACAGATTCTTTTGGGGTCTCAGTAGGTCGACAGATTTATATGTTTCATGATTTGTAGGAGGCTACTTCTCTTGGAGCTCTTCCTCCTGTGTCCTTCAACAAAGTTCCATTATTTTTTGACACGACAGAATTGCCTAAAAACGTGGCTGAGGTAAAAACCTTTTCTTTTGGCCTCTCCACTTTCTTCCTTCATGATTTTGCTATTAATTTCTAGTTATTCTGAATCAAACTCTCTCCCAACTACATTATTAAAAAGTATAAAATCTATATCACTCTGTTTTACCAGTTTTGGAATTCTCGCTTATCTAACTATGCCATGCAAACTTTTGCAGGTTTACCTATTAACCATCTTTAAAGGTCTTAAGCATCGGCTTGCAGCTGGTAAGATAACCTAGTTTCTAGAACCATTTCTTTTCAAAGTAGGACGATGATCACTAAACATTTCTATAGAGGTTTACGTTAAATCTTCTTTGACCTTCGCAATGGCTTTTAAGGTCAGTAAAATCTCTTGACTTCTAGACCTACACATGTTTCAGGTGCAAAGATACCTCATATCAATTTGATAATTTCTATGGAAGAGAAGGAAATTGTGACTCCTGAAGGAGAAAAGACAATAGACCTTGCAGGAAGGTGAAATTGAGAGTTATCATATTTTATTTTAGTAAGCAGTGATAATGTTGATTATATCCTAATGCTTCTAAAACTCATGCATAACCCGTTTGTTGACAGGGCTGGACAGGAAATTGGTGCGTTGTTGAGAAGGTTAGGAATACCTTATCATAGAAAGGACTCAAGACTAAGAATCAATGGTGTTGCTTTGAAGAATTGGTTTCAACCAAAGCTCGATTCGCCTTTCTCTAATGGGAAACCAGGAGATTTAAGATCATCACAAGTACCATTAGGAAACCAAATCAGTCTTCAGCAACGCAGCATTCGACTAGGGAATCTATCATTCGAGTGAGAAGACATATCTGTCATTTTGAGCCTTTAACCTCCGAGAGTTTTTTTTTCTTCTGAAGGATTAGTTCCACGCAACTTCTTACTCAGTACATGTCACATCGCAACATTACGATCAAGTGTTGCAACAGAAGGTGAACAGTCAAGTTTTGATCCATTTCTCTTCTGCATAAGCTTTCTACTTGCACGACGATGTTGCATAGTGACAAGAAGTTAATGCATGGTATAAAGCAGTTGTTCTGTATATCTATAAAAATGAACTATGTATTTATTTGTTTTCGTATGAATATAATTAATGGTAAATGATTCTTGTAAGGTATATTCAGGAAAATATGAGACTCCTAATTAATATATATATACGATTTAAGAGTTATTATGCAGCTGATACTTCTCGATCACTTTCATGGAGCTAGGTTATACTGTAAGTTTCACTTTGCAGAGACACTTAAAGATTGGTCATATGTAAAGGTTGCACATGATACATCAATGATAGGATTGCACGAATAATAAGCTATTATAATTTTAAACAGTTGAAGTGTTGAACATTTAAGTAAGGAAATGGCTCGTTAGGTTCTATATAAGAAACTATCTTTCCAATAATTGGTGACGCAGTTACAGATGTCAGAACAAGAAAAGGAGGAAAATGTTATAAATTATAGTTTTCCATAATGCAATTTCCTATGCAATTGCGGCGGATATAATTGTGAAATAAAAGAATGGGCATGTGAAGGCTAAGGACGTGACCACATGATGATTCAGATCCAATTATTTATACATGATATAAGGATTTGCGTACAGCAAAAATAATTAGTCTACGTATACTATTGGTTCGTGATTCACGAAAGCTGGTCCGAGAACTTATAGTTTATTGGTAAGTAGATTTTTTTCTTAATATTTTAGGTGGTTTCATTGGATTCTTAATATTCCTCTATGATCAAATTTTACATTTACTTAATATTATTGATCTATTGTCTAGACAATTTAACGTAATAGTAAACATAATTAAACAAATTTGAAACTATTATAAGATGTAGACATTCGGAGGCAATGCTAATTTATTTCTGATTAAGATTAGTGACTTTAGTCATTTGACCGCGTGAATAAATCCATTTAAAAAAAAGTCGAATAATAGTACAATATTTAAGTTATTGATGCCAACTGTCTTGTATATAATTATTGATATAACAGTTGAAAGTACATACTATTAATATTTTAAAAATATAGAATTGTTTCATTGGCTACCAATGAATTTAACTAGTGTTGGCTTTGGTCATAGATCCCAAGCCTTTAGAAAAAATTGTCTTAAACAATGAACCAACTTAGAAGTTGAATACTTACATCATGAAATACTCAAATACTGTTTTGATACAAATTTCAAACTTATAATTGTTTATTTTAACTTAGTAGTATGTATAAGTGAGTTTAACTCAAATAGTTAATGTCTACTTCTTCTTTTTTTTCCACCAAAATTCAACTACAAATTAATGTCTAATCCAACGCAATAGAATTTATAGTTTGGCGTATGAAGATCCAGTTATTGACAACAAAAAAATAACTTAGCATCCTTGGCAATGATCTTGTTTAGTTTAAATGCTCAACCAACTTTTGTACATACATTTGTTTTGATAAGTAAAAAATGTTTAAAAAACAAACTTGTGATGGTATATCAATTGTTCTGAAAATTATGTATATAAAAAATTATTATCTATGACTTTATTGTGAATATAATCTTCAAATGGTATACCAATTCTTCTGATTCCCCAATATAAGAAATATACATGGGAAAAGAATTGATAATTACATTCACAATCTCAAGAACAACTATATAAATCTTCAAGATCTCTATAAATAAAAGATTATTGTCCTAGAAAATCATCTAAGAAATTAAACACTTGTTATTAATTGTAATCGAGAGGCGATGAGATCGAGAAACACTTCTTCTCTACAAGGAATAGTCAAGCCTCCCATTGGATGATCAAATCCAAACTCTTCCTCTGCTCGACTAAGAAACTCTTTAAATGAAGGATGATTCAAAAACGAAATAGGAACCACCAATCTCTTCGTCTCCATCTCAATCTGTTCTCCAACATAAACTGCTACATGTCCTTTAGGTATATGATCTGATGATGGTGTTCGGTTTCTGTTTGCAAATGAGTTTAGCTTCAATATTTGCTTTGTTGCATTTGAAATCGCAAAACGACTTAGACCCATCTTTCTTTCTTTTTTTACTTTGAATGTTTTTTTCTTTGATCGTTTTGAAATGCTTGAGATGAAGAATGTTGGTGATAATTGTCTCTATTTATAATAATGGAAATTTTTTAAATAACAGTTATTTATTAGCTTGTTTCAATGATATGAGAGGATTTAATGAGTCTTTTTCTTTTCATGTAAGTTGTTTGACTTATCTCCCATCTTCTCACATGGCTTAACTCATCCATCAAGTTCTCCAGCAAAAAGTCTCTGTTCATAATTTATATATAAAAAACAACTAGTTGAAAAATCAAATTATTATTATAATAATCTTTTTCCTGAAAATAAATTGTGCTTCAACATAGAAGTATGTGCTTTGTAGGAGATAACAACAAGTGGCCCAAGAACTTATAAAGAACAACTTGGCATATTGGATGATATCACAATGAACATAATGCAAAATTTCAGGATACATATAACCAATCTGATTTTTTCAGATTTAATATATAAAATACTATATGCTACTCAATTTGATTAATCCTTGAATTGGTTTCTTCTGATCGATCTGAATCTTCTGTGTAGCAAACCATTACGGCCGCATGCAAATATCTTCACTTTTTTATTTTTTGTTGAATTTTTTGATTTATGTTGAGTCGCAGCTATCACCCGATCGATTACAGTCTCTAACCACATGGATAGTTCTTGGAAAATATTTTTAATTTCCTACTTGGCGACTCCATATTTGTTATTTTTGGATAACATCGTGAAAACAAAAGTTCGATCAGTAAAGTTAAATATTTAATATAAAAAAATGAAATTCTGTGTGCCAATATATACATTTTTTTGTACATGATAGTGTTCTGATCCAAGAAACTATGGTTTCTAGCATTTATGGCTCTTCGAATTGATCATACAATCTTCGAGAAGTGTATTTGCTTAAGGGTTTGGTACTATCTCTGTTGTCTCACTAAAAAAACATGTATATAGCATAGTAATATTATATTATTTAAATAAATGATACTATATATAGTTATTTATTAGCAAATGATATATTATATATATATATATATAATTTAACATTATTTATAACAAATGACATTATTATTACATCTTTTACAACTGCACGGGAGACATCCCGTATAATATGATGAAAATAGTTGCATTAATTGTTTAAACTGACACTAATTATTTGAGTCACCATTTTCAGAATCATTTTTATAAATGATGTAAATAACAATTGTATCAATTAAAACTGATGCAAATTAACAAATAAAATAAATGAAACTATACATCTAATTTTTTGTAGTGTCTTTTTACCTAAATTCAATTTCAGAAAGTGGTATTTGATCTTAGGGATATAGTTAGGGTTTAAGGATATTTAGTTATAGATTGGTTCTTATCGATCTAATTGTGAAAAAAACATACATTTTTCATTGTAAACTACATTATAAAACATGGCAATTAATTTGATTTGATTCCTATCTTGAAAGTTTTCAAGATGTTCTTTTTGTGATTTTTTTTGTTGAAATGTCATTCTCTTCTAACGGCTATCAAATATACACAATATAACTGCCATGATCTTATCTACCATATAGACTCAAAACTAAAACAATTTTGCAAATCTTATACCTAATTAATGATATTTGATATGATACGGAAGTTAATGCATCAAAATCAACAAAACTTCCTTAAGCTAATATACTGATCTTAATGTATCGTATATTTATTAAAATATTTGGTTTTGTTTACTAAAGTATTTAATGACAAGTAATAATGGCAGACAATCTCAAATGATTTACTCTATTTTTTTCTCTAAAAATAGAAAAAAGTTTATTCCAATTGTTTACTCTATTTTTAACTCTAAATAAATATTTTAATTATATTTTATTTTACTAATTTATTATTAATTTCTAAGATATTTTTTTACTTTAAAAATCAATATATTTTACCCATTAAAATTAATAATCAACAACAAATTTAGTAAAATCATAATTTATTTAAAATAAAATTTTATTACATCACAATATCTATATTTTGATCATATAATTTTGTTTCAGTATAAAATAATAATACACTAAAAATTTTAAAGACTATTTTGTAAAAAAAACTTCTACTATCTTCCAAATTTGAAGTAAAATATAGAGATTTATATTTTTAGACCGAAATATAGAGTACCATTGAAAATATTTTTTTTCTAAATATAGAGTTTAAAGTTGAATTTAGAGCACCATTAGAGATGCTCTAAGAATAAATGTGCATGATACTTTTACGACAACTCGAGTTTTATTTTTACAATCAAATTTGTAGAAATTATTAATCAAGGATATTCGGAATAATATCTTCAAATGAAATCTTCCATTAATGTTTACTTAGAGCACATGATTTGACCGTTATACAATATATTCACATTCAATCTGTTCTCCTTTGAAGAAATAAACAAAGGGAACAACCAAAACAAAATTCTACCAAATGGTAAAAATAAAATAAAATTTGGGATTTCCCAAAAAAATGAAAATTTTCTCAAGTGGAAACAAAACAACCATAAGAATTCAATAGACCGACAAATGTTTCTTCTCTGCAAGGAATAGTTAACCCACCGACTGGATGATTAAACCCAAACTCTTCTTCTGCTCTATTAAGCAAACCTTGAAACCAAAGATGATTCAAATACGAAATCGGAACCACAAATCTCTTCTTCTTCTCCATCTCTTCTCCTACATAAACCGCAACATGTCCTTTTGGAACTCGAGTTTGTTGTTTTTGTGACTGTTTACGCGACAACCTAATCGCCATTTCTGTATGTTGTATGAAATCAGAAAATAGATTGATGCTTTTTTTGTGGAGTTGTGTTTGTTATTTATAGAGTTTCTTTATAAGTAAGAAATCAAAATTTTCCAAGTTTATGTTTTTAATGATTCTATTGGATTAAATATTAAGAATTTGCAGAGTTTCACATGGTCTAACTTTAAATAAAAACTAGGGCTTACCTAGAAAAAGCATCAACTTGATTCTGATTTCTGGCTGAATATAATCAAATAAGGACCCACCATTCTTACAGAACTCACATGCACTTTCTGTCACTTATTAAAATCTCTGGCCATTACATGAAACCAGTTTGGTCCATTTAGGTTAGTATGAATATGACAACTGAAACAAGTGTATTTATTGATGAAAATAGACATTTTGACAAGTCTCTTGTTGGCTTGGTGGCTTTCTAGTACTATTTGTTGCCCTATTGCCCTCTTAACACGTTCCTTATGTGTCTCTAGTCCTGGGTATTAAGTCCATAATCGATGCAATCGAACCATTTAGATTTTAGATATATTCAAATAACCGAATTATTTTTTTATCACAAGTTATTTCGGGTTCAGTTGTAAACCAAACCAAACCAAACTCAATATATAACCGAAGTCATGAGGGTATAAAATCCATACCCGAACCTATCCAATCGAATCATTTATAAACTAAAAACTAGTTATAAACATGTGTTGTATGTGAAATAACTTATCTGAAACCGAATTTATTAATATTATATAATTTTAAAACTGAATCGAACCCGAATCGAATCTAAACCAAACCTTAATAATAACCGAATTGACATTAAACTCTAAAACCGAAAAACCAAAAATCCAAAATAATTGAACTGATAACTGATTGGTCCCCGAATAGCCAGGCCTACGTGTCTCAAAGAAAATTGACTTGACCAAATTCTATTATTTATACTTTTAAATAATATTATTTACATTATTATATATTTATTACTAAATTTGAACATGCATGATTTTTTTTTTAATAAGTAACTAATTGATCGAAAAAATCTGATGTACAGCCTAATTTTTTTAACTTAAATAGAGTCGGAATCGAATTCATCACATCACATGATTATGCATAGTTAAATTAGAGATAAAGTAACTAGATGATCTATTGCTTAGCAAAATACATTGGTTTCTTTACCGTGTGGAATAAATTTCAATGATTAGTGAATTACATTTATTGTCAGTTATTGAAACTATAGTCACGTGTTTTTTCTATTATTATCATCACAATTATTACTTCCTTATAAGGGAGAGTAACATGTGCTTGACAATCTAAATATATATGCAATAGTTTCAATATGATTTAATTCATAAATCATGTCAGTCTTCATTATAAAATAATATAACGTTAGTACTGTTTCAAACATTTTTCAATAAATATTGTTCATTTACTTTAAGAAATTATATTTTCTTTTCATATTTAAGTTTTTAAGGGTTAGTTTCTTCAGAGTGCATGTGATCCACCATTCATTTAAATACTTAAACTCCTTCAGAAAAATCTGGTATGTATTTTTTAGATACTATTTTTATACTTATAAGTCAGAGCTCCATATTCCAAAACAAAACAAATATATTGTAATTTTATAGTAATGTTCCAGTACTGTAAAGTCCAAATTACAAAATTAGAAAATTAAACCCTGAAACTTGAAATGTGAACCGGATAATTTATATTAGTCAAACTTTATACATTTATGACCGTACTAACCGTTTTATAGACTTATCAGAGAAATTAAACCATTTTATGTAGTGCAGAGAACGATCGCATTGAAAGAAACCGACAAATGTTGGGAAGATGATCTAATGAAGCTTGCGGCTACTGTCAGAGAACGTCCAGAGTTGAAGAATTTCCAACGTATTTAAAGGTTGTTAGATCTTATTTTCCCATTTTATTTTTAAATCGTATGCACGACTAGTAAAAAAAACTCTAAAATGGTATAGCTACAACAGTAGCCACACAAAAAAAATTGTGGTTATACGATTAATGCTAAATAATACTGTGACAGGCATGGTTTTTATTTTATTTTTTGTGGCTATTTAATGATTTTTTATGGTAGTTTTTGTAACTGTGATTTAGCCAAGAAATTTTTGGGAAGCATCAAGAATCTTGACCTTTTAATGATTTGGATGTGATTATTAATTAGCTCAACTTTTTAAACGTTAAATCGAAATTCAATTTAAACTCTCAACAAGTGTACATATATATACAGTATACACACATAACTAACACTCCTGTACTTCTCCTCTTAAACAGGAAAATAAAAAGCTTCATTAAAGCTCTTACGACGATTAACTCAATGCAACTGATGAGAAGTAATGAGATTAAGAAACGACTCTTCTCGACAAGGTATCGTTAAGCCACCCATTGAGTGATGAAAACCACATTCTTCTTCAGCTCTATTAAGAAACTCCCTGAACAAAGGATGGTTCAAGTATGATATTGGAACCACAAACCTCTTCTTCTCCATTTTTTCTCCAACATAAACCGCTACATGACCTTTAGGAACAAGCCCTGATGAAGTTGTTGATGAAGATGATCCGTTTTGTTTCCTCATTGATTGTGACTTGAAGATCTGTTTTGCATTTGGAAGCATCGATCGCAGTAAACCCATCTTCTTCTTTGTGTTTTGAACGTTTCTTATTACTGAAGGTACAATTTTTTTTTTTTTTGAGTAAGTGACTTGATAGACAAGAAGGATCAGAAGTTTCTATATATAGTAACTCAAAGCAAGTAACTTCAAGATAAGGAAAATACTTAAATGCTAAAAAAAACCCCAAAAGTTGTGGGCTGTTGGGTCCTCTCGTCATCCATCTGGCTCACATGGCTTCTTAGCTCATCTTTATAAAGTATATAAAATGTACATAACTCAAATACGTTTCTAAATGATTGTGAGTGATGTGTATTAAATTAGAGCCTCGATATTGTGAATAGTGTGACCTGGCTCAAACTGAGTGGGTCCAATTCTTGAGCCACTTTAGCAAAATCACTATATTTGAGTAATAAGTACAAATAAGTTTCAAGTTTTAATAGTGGATTTTTCTATTGTTCTAAAAAACTAGGGGCCGTACTACTGGGACGAAAGCTCAGTAACAAGATGGTTCTTAAATAAATATATTGAATTTACAATTTTTTTCTTTTTGGTATAAAGTAACAAATAATAGTTTGATAAAGTGATTTGGCACTGGATAAGGTTTGACTTGTATAGCTTTTTGCATTAAATTATTAGGATGATTGTGATTGTGGCTAGACTGAGTTTTAAACATAGGGACATATTACTGTTTAGTGATCGATATAGATCGAAAACAAAAATCTTGATAGGATCTAGATCATTTGTTGCCTATGACCTACTACATTATTTTCTTAACTTATTAAAAGTTGGATCTAAATTAGTTCTTTGACGTATATAGATGGTTTAGTGATTAGTATCCTTTATTTGTTAACAACACACAATAATAAAACATGTACTAGAAATCATCACGTAAATGCTTGATTTATATCTCGAATCCTCAAATTTCAAATGGACTACGCCAATTTTGTTGACTCGAACGAATTCTGGTGGAGAACATTGCACATTTAATCACTTAACAAATACATTAATATGATTTTCAGAAATGATACATTAAATGATGCAGGAGCAACAATCTATCAAGAGGCTGAATTACAACAACATTATATTTCTGTCAACAACGTCTTGTCTACGCAACAACATCTTATTTCGTTAACAATGTTCTGTTTCCGCCGTTTCATCTTTTTGCTTCGTTTTTAGTTTCTGTTCCTTTAATTTCATTTACTTTCTGCATTTAATAATCTTTGTTACTACGTTTTGAGTGCTTTGTCTTTTGGAATCTCTCCTAAAACTTCTAAAAAAGAGTAATCAAATTATTATTAAAAATTTTCTTTGAAAAACATTTATCTGGACCTTTTATTCTAATGGACTCTAGAGATTCTGGTGGATTCCAGAGTTGTTCTATCGAAACTTCAGCGTTTTCAGACTTATGTTTCTGCATCATTAAATTAAAGATTATAACTAAGCTAATTATTATATAACACAAAGTATATGATGTACAACTGTAGGGTGGTAGTTCAGATAATGCAGGTGGACCACTTTAGCTTACCAATAATACATTTTTGTGACGTTTAAGTTCAGTGTCCAAATCATACGGACAGTTTGTGTAGCCCATAGATTCTCAAAATGATAACTAAATTGAATTTCTGATTATTTAATATAAGTTTAGGTGAGTGTTCATGACACCTAGCTAGTGATTCCCTTGTTTGGGTCTTTCTCTTAGAAACTGAATATTTACAATATATTAATCAAACACATTGACAAATTGTTTCCAAAATATCTTGTGGATAGAAGAAATTTTGTGAGGGTCGAAGACTAAAAAAAAGTTGTGATCGAGACAAAAGCATAACAAATTAAAAGATATAAAGGAACCAGTTGTAACAACTTGAGTTTCTTGGTCTGTCGAAATGAACTTGAACACTATGGAAGCTACTAGTTGCAAGATATTGTTCCCTTGAAGAGTTATACTTTGGAGAACTGCCAACTAAATCACTGTTCAAAATCTGGCTGCGAAACCTCAAGCTCATTTGTGTAGCAATCTGTCTATCATGTATGGCTAAAATGACTTATGATATTTGACGCGTTGTGTTTAGATTTTTTTTTCTGACAACAATTGAACAATATCCAATTTATAGCTAACTCACAAATCCTAATAATATTACTTAGGACAAATACGATTATCTAAAATCAAATAGAAATAGCAGTCAACCATTTGACTTTAGGAAGTGTTGTGTTGTGTTTAGTTATCATTTTTCATTTATTAGTTTATTTTCTGTGTTTTATTGGTTTTTAGTGTGTTAACTCTTGGAATATAACAAGTTATTTAGTGATATTAAACACGCTATTAGCAATTTAGATGATATATATATTTGACCCTGAATTATAATATTGTACATTAGTTGCAAATTATAAGTTGACATAAAAAGTACCATGTAGTCTTCACAAATGAATAATCCATTGTAGAATTTATTTATTTTATCTATATTAGTTTACTTTATGGATTATAGAAAAATAAATTAAGAGATGAGATATATATATATATATATATATATCAAATTATTAACTTCAGAAAGAATTAAAGTCAAGATTTATCATAATTAATATATATATATAGTTACAAATTTATTAGTAATAATTTCAATTACATTTATTTTTCTATAAAATCCTTCAATATTCATAGTAGTGAATTAGAGCAACAAATCCTCATGTCTATAAAGGAGATGTAGCAACAAAATCTACACATGCGTCTCCTTTAAGCTTAGTTAATTTGAAAGATAATTGTGATTCGATTCAAGGGTTTAATTTTTGATGCAAAGAGAATGATGGCTAAGAAAGTTTTGCTTAAACGACACAAAATCAACATACCAAAAGGTCACTTCGCAATATATGTTGGAGAAGAAGAGGAAGAGACAAAGAGATTTGTGGAGATTTGTGGTTCCAATTTCTTACTTGAAACATCCTTTGTTCCCAGCTTTGTTGCGTCAAGCCGAAGATGAATTTGGCATAGATCATAAGAGGAATAACCTCACGATCCCTTGTCCTGAACATGTCTTCATCGACATCACTTCTCGCCTCAATCATTCCAAACTTAAAGAAGATTAATTAGTCTTTACTATTTTCAATTGTTTGGTTTGGTCATGGTGACTTTCTTAAAATATAGCATCAATTTTATTTTATTTGTGGTCACACGTAGAGTCAATTTAACCTCTTTTTTTAGTCTATATATACATGTAAATCGATATGAACGAAATAATAAAATACAGGACGGGAAAGATAAAAATCACGAAAATTGGTTTGATAAGGTGGTTTAGGTTTTTTATTGGAAGTCACTTCAAAATGATAAGATTTAAGGTTTAGGTTTAGGATTCGATTATAGATAGAATCTTGTAGTTTTTATTTTTTATAAAAAAAACTCCGATATTTTAATAAAATGACAAGAATCTTATACGGAAAGAATTCATTACAAATGGAATGGTTAAAATAACTCATAAGATTTTTTTAATCAAAAATTGAAAGAGACTCACTTAGTATTTTCATTTCGAGTTATTTCTCTCCCCTTAGATTACATCAAAACAGACAAATCAATACACATTTGTATAAAGAAACTTAATGAATGTTGCAATAATCAGTGAGCTTCTTTATCATGAACCACTTAGAATAGAAGCTAGAGCAGTGAAGTAATCTTCGGTACAAGGAATGGTAAGACCTCCCATTGGATGCTCGAAACCGAACTCTTCTTCCGCCAAATTCAACAAGCTTTGAAACAATGGATGGTTCAAATATGATATTGGTATCACAAATCTCTTCCTTTGATAAGTCTCCCCCACATAAACAGCCACATGACCCTTAGGGACATTATTAGTACCCGACATGGCCAAAAGACTCGCCATTCTCGCCGATACGCTTCTTTGAAGCTTTTGCTTTGCGTGAGATAGTCCAATCAATTGAATACCCATCTTTGAAAACTAATGCAAGTAACTAAAAAGAAGACTCTTAAAGAATATTGAAGCTGATTGAGAATGTTTGAATGTCTTAGGATTCTATTGAAATGGATTTGGTTTCTAAGGATCGTTTGTTAAAGTATATATAAGACGTTAAAGGAGATTATGACCACGAGCTATTAAAGAGTGTAACAGTGTAATGAGGAACATATCAGGTGGTACCAATGGATGAAGTTCACATGTCTATGCTTTGTCTTTGTCTTTTTAGTGAAACATGTTTTTAAGATCTACCATTATTGTCTAATATACTAATTATAAGACCCTACCGATCTCTTATATACATAGAACCTAAATAAGAAAATATACATCTTAACATAATCAACTTGCAAGAAAGATGTTTAATTATGTATTCCTTATATATATGAAACGTGTTTAGAAATTGGATATGTACAATATTAAGCACACTGTTTTAAATTAGACTTTTTTTGTTTGTGGACTGAAGAATACGATTGATCATCATATCTTCATGATTTCAAAGAGGCCACATGCAAAATGTAGGACTTATCACATTAAGTGTTTACAAGATTAAGTTCGATCTTATTTGGTTGCACGATAAGATTGTCCTTAGAATTTGTACATATGAATGAGAGAGGTCGTGAAGTTTGAGAACCAAATTTTGGCATTTTCAGAGTTGAGGAAATTAAAGTTTGACCCAAGAAAAATACATGATTAATGACAAAAGTGATATCAATGTAACGGTATCAATCATGGTCCGGTCGGTTTGATCCCAATTGTAGAGCCGTTACTCCGGTTTAATGATGTTTTAGACCAATTTATTTAAGAATATATCTGTAATAAGTGCAAAATTATTTATATATCCTAGAATATGAAAAGAAAGATCATGGAAGAAAAAACCAAAATTTTTGACTAAAACTTATCACAAATATTTTAATATATATTATAGAATTCATAAACCGATATTTTGAGCCTTGCGAAAAAGTTGAATGATGTGGGAACAAAAGCATCTGCATTTGTTTCAACTACTGTAGATAATGGCTGCATTTATAGATGAATTGAACTTACCCATTAAAAGCATAATTCTTTTGAGACAAGTTCAACTAAAGTTTCTAGTTCAGTTGTTTCTCATTATCAGCATAACTAAATACTGTCTCTTTGAATAAATTAACAATATTGTGTCTAGTAGATTTCTTTTTGTTGGTTTCCTTTCAGACGAAACATAAATCACCATAAATGTTTTTTTTTCCTTTTAACAACTTGTGACTTTTGACTGTGTTTTTTTATGAATATTTGTGAGTTTTTTCTTTCATTTATTCATTACGATATGTAGAATTTAATATATATAAAATAGAAGATTTAATATCTGAATCGGTAAACGAAAGTAACAATTCATACGAGCAAGTCTACATGCATGACATTTAACTTAAATGCATCTCCAACTTGTCATATGTGCAATACATGAAATCTTCCATAGCTTAAATATGATTTTTTCTCTAAAATTGTAAAAAATCTCATAAAAAAAATTTAGAGTAGAATATAATTACGAAATTTCCAATTACTATTGATGTATAGTCTCTTCTCTTGGCCCTATCGACATATAATGGAGTTCAAAAAGGCAAATAAAAATAATTGAGCTTCAAAAGCTTGATTTAAAATAGGCTGGATTTGAAGATGTTAGTGTTTGGCAGGTAGGTGCAACACGAGGGCTTCATCATCAACTCAACGACTCTCTCTATCTTTGACTCAAAAAAGCTAAGTATTATTGGAAGATCTTGTAACAGTCCATTCGTGGATATCGATGTTTCTGCATTTTACGTGTCTATCTTCTTCCTTTATTCAGATAATGGCTTCTCATTTCAAATTATTAGAAAGCATGTGATCTGAATCTGACCCACTCAATTCTAAAGGGAGCGTTCCATATATGACAAATATATATATCAGCATATAATATTTTGTTGGAATGAAATTATAATACCGATAATGCTAGTGTTAATTTTGTAGTTGTCCTTTTAATCGAACATACTTTGGGCCGAACATGTAATATATTGGCCCAAAACTTTAGCATATTGGAAATAAAGCAACTTAGAAACCCTAGTTTTCTTTTGTAGGTCTAAACCCTAATATCAAATATTTGTCTGTCATTTTTTATTAGAGTTCAATTCTAGAAATTCATGTATTTTCACATGAAATGATCCGGAAAGAAAAAGAAAACTCTTTTGATTTTAGTTTGTCACTGTCTTAATGGTTCTTAAAACTCCATTTTACGAGAGGGACCTAATCAAATTTTCTTCCTCAATCAATTTTTGAAAAGTTTAGGTATTGTTCAATCTTATTAAAGTGAGTAGACAATATCACATCACAAAAATGGAAAAGCAACTACATATTATTGACGTACACCTTCAAAGTACCAATAATAGCTGGAGATATAATTACACTTAGACCGGTATGAAATCAATGGGTCCGAAATCAGCTGTCCTAATACATCTCAATAAATGCTTTTAATTGTTACTATCTTTTTGCAGCGGTATATGTTTTCAATGTTACTATTTATGATTGTATTCGTAGAGTAACATGTGACTATATATACCACAAGGTTTTGGTAAGTAAATTTGAAGAAAAATACATGGTAAACAAATTCAAGACATACACAAAATTGCATCACACTTAGCTGACTGGGCTGGGCCTATTCAACTCCACTGTTGGGCTTTCTAAATTGTTTTGTAATAATAATATTTATTTATTTTGCTTTTAATAAAATTATTTTATAATAAACAAAAGAAAAAATATAGGGTTGAAGGAGTAACATGGCATTCATGTGCTCACACTGACCCTAATGTCACCATCAAAACAACATCACCAACGAAGAAGAAGAAGAAGAACGACAACATTCACTGTGGAAGAAAAAACCATTTAATTGATTTGATTTACTATCCAATTAAAACATTAGAAAAATATATAATAACAAATTAATAAACACTATGGTCCCATATAAATGCTCATTGTCATCTTGTTTCAATCACGTATTCTCACGATTCATCCTGTGTCACAGAACATGCAAATTAACACCTTAAACTTTATAATGCATGACTACGTAACGTACTTCTTCCACTATTTATTCTTCTCTTTTTTTCTTTTTTTTGTAAAATGCTATTTATTCTTTTTTACTAACCATATATATATATACTCGACCAAAATATATATATATATATATATGCAAGTGGCAGACGGTAAGTCAACATAAGACATGCGCACTTGCACAACTAGGGATCGAGTCTCACCGCCTATATTATGTAGGAACTTGGCTAATGGATCGGTATGTTGTGGTCCAATATTGACAAATATATATATATATATATATATATATAGACTATTCCTTGATTTGTATTTCGTGTTATCTTTATTCATGAACATGATAATCTTCTTCGTAACAATGGCTTCGAACTCCCACATAATTGTATTGTAAAATTTTGGGGGATTTAGATAAATATGGAAGTAGAATGCAACCCAAAAGTCTAGACTCAACCCTGACCATAAGTTATGGTAGTTTTAACAGAAGCATATTAAGATCAGAATCTATAAGACAAAATGACAAAACCTAAGAAGACAAACAGTAAAAACATCAATAGGAATTCTACTATATGAGACAAGTCATGATGCTTTCATTGGACCACCTTTGTTTTTTCTTACACTTTTATCTCTTTATACATGTAGTATTAATTGTTGTAGAAATTTCCACGAAAGTCTCCAGATAACATATTTTTATTCGAATTAACATCATAACCAAAATTGGTGTCATTAACTTTACTTGAAGCCATTTTTTCAATAATTGGAATGAGAAGTTTCTGATTTATAGTTAAATCAATCCATTAATAATAGTAATATATTATATAGGATAAACACTTTAGACCATTTAGATGTAAAATATCGGAAACGAGGTAAATAATACTCCTATATAAATAGCATATATCAGTTGAGTTCACTTGAGTTCACTAAGTATCACTGAATATCATGTTGAAATCATACAATATCAAAACCATCAGAATATCCAAAACGTCTTTGTTAAATTAAAAAAAAAAGTGAATCTCACAATTATCAAAAACGAAAAGTTCAAATTATACTAATAGAATAAGTCTCATATACTAATAATTAAGAGTCGATTAGGACAAAGATGATTAAGACGTAAGAAACATAGGTGGCTCCTAAACGTATGGGCCGTAGTTCCCAAGACACTGCATATGCAATTGTTTAAGACAAAACCATTGTTTTTTTTTTTTTGATAAAAGGCTAAGACAAAACCATTGTTGCTTTTAAGTATAATCAATTTCAGATTACGACTATCTAACTTCCCAAGTTTTGTGTGACTAAAGCAATCCCGTCGACTGTGGAAAATTCTCCCATTTTTAGGGTTTTATGAAATGAGAGTATCTATTGAATTAGTGCGAATATATACCTAACAAGTAATTCACGCGATTGCGTCTGGAAATTACACGTAGTGACTTGCGCATTTATTTTTGGATAAGATTTAGGTCTCGTATTATTATTATTTTCGGTGTTTACATATTTTATTTATTTATATATGACAAATTTACACGAAAAATGAAAGAGAAACCATATAGTTATATCTTCATCATATTATTAAGTCGTCCAATCAAATCTATTTCAATTCTTTTCACGCAAATTTAAGTATTTTTTTAATTAATTTGTAATTTAATAATTCAGTCAAAGATTGTATATTTCGGGAAATGAGTAGAAAAGTGTACTGCGTATCTTAGAATATTAGTCTGAAGATTTACTTTTATTTTATTTTAACAGTACTGTATCAAGATCTGATCAATAATATAACGTTGCATATACCAACAACATAGATTACATACACTGAATATATAGTTAAACTATATATATCATGGTTTTGATGCACATTTAAAACAAATAATAATACTCATATTTTATGAGATATAACTATATGTATTGAAAGTATCATGAGTGTCACCTTACCTTACTTCGAAGAAAAGTGAATAATGAAGATAAAACAATTATCATATTAATGGGAAAAGTGAAGTCAGGCTTTTGGTTGAAGAAAGTCAGGTCCTTGATTGTCGAGAAAGAACCAGACTACACAGTTTAAGCTTTTACCAATAAACTTATAGAACTTTTTATAGTATAAAGAGTATATATTTCTGTATAACCGCAAAAAATGTACTTGCATTATGAGACCAAGTTCGGCGATTATGCTGCAAAAATGAACTCACTATAAATGGTGACTCAGACTTTATTCCATATTTTTGTGTGTCCTAAATAGTTCGTTTTCATTTGTAGATACAAATACATGATTTTCAGAGTATAAAGTATACATTATTGTATGGGATTAAGTGCAACCTACCGTTGGAAAAGAAAAACGATATCAGAAACACAGAAATTAATAGAAAAAAAAAATTAAGAGAATGCCGTGTGAAAGAGGCATATGGGAATCTGCAAATAAAAAGAAAAAGAAAATTTGTTTGAAAGTGTCACAAGCAGAGAGTGGAACCACAAATGACAAAGATCCAAATACTCATCTTCTACTTTGTACTCTTCAGTACACTTCTTCTCTTTCCAGAGTCCGTGATTTACGCTCTTCGATGACACCTCTCTATTCTGAAATTAAAAGGACAGGTGTTCGTTTTCTTCTCTCATTAATTTCGGGAATTGATATCTCTATTCAGAAATTTTTATTTTAGAAATTCTTTATATTCAGTATTTAACATAAACTTTTATGAATATTTTTTCATATTACATTTCCCCATTGGGAAAATCGAAGTTGGAGATTTTTTCCATGTTAATTTTCTTCTTTAGGGTTGTTGAGGTGTCGGAACTGGGTCTAGGAGTCTGCGGATGAGAACTATGCTCGTTGTACTTGACTATATTACGAGGGGGTTTGGCTATAGCAATAATGATAATTTAAAATTATTTCATAACTTCTTAGCATCTTGTGAAAAGAAAATGTTCTGCGCATTGTGCAACTTCAATTTATCATATCTAACAACCTACTAAAATCTAATATATGTCAATAACATATTATGAGGTAACATGGTAGACCAATACTTTAAGTTTGATATCAAATATATAGGAGATAAAAGTTCAATTTATTTGGAAGGAGAATTCACGTCAATTTCCCGACCCCTAACAGAATATATAGTAATAAGGTTGATATGCTGATTTTCCGTATCGGAGATCCCATATTTCTATAGAAAATAATGCAGGGTTGCCACTTGCGAAATCTATTGGTTACTAAAAAAACATATGATGTGGTACTTCAAAAAAGTATAATATGGGAAACTTAACTTACATATTATTATATGAATACATTCTTATAAATCTCTTTCTATATTTTCTTTAATAAAAAAAAAATCTACATTTCTAAATCTTTCTAGACTGTTTTTGCTTGCCCATAACATAATTTTAGTTAGTCACATACGTAGGTGTTTGAAGTGAATAAAAAAAGTAAGAAAATAAGAAAGGGTTAATAGTAATGAAGGTGTATCTAGGTAAGGACCACGAGATCAATAGGGGCCACTTTGTCACAGAGAGTACCAACAATCTTATTAAATCCTTTGCTGGCTTTTGCCATTTTGGCTCCCACCTTCTCTTCTACACATATGCACATGTCTTTATGTCTCTCTCTCTCCTCTCTCCACCTTCTCACTCTTCCTCTCTCTCTATACACAAGCATGTACAGAGTCACATTGCCATACAAAATCTTTATTTATATATACTCCCCAACTCCTTCAATATCCACCCATCTTCTTCTCCATAACTCTCTCTCTCTCTCTCTCTCTCTCTCACTCTCTTTCTCTTTAAAAACACAAAGATATAAGCTTTTCTCTCTCAAGAATCCATGGCCATAATGAAGAAAACTTCAAAACTAACTCAAACAGCAATGCTGAAACATATTCTGAAGAGATGTTCAAGCTTAGGAAAGAAGAATGGAGGAGGAGGATACGACGAAGATTGTCTTCCACTTGATGTACCAAAGGGACATTTCCCTGTTTATGTTGGAGAAAACAGAAGTAGATACATTGTTCCAATCTCTTTTTTAGCTCATCCTGAGTTTCAATCTCTCTTACAACAAGCTGAGGAAGAATTTGGATTTGATCATGACATGGGTCTCACTATTCCTTGTGATGAACTCGCTTTTCAAACCCTAACTTCCATGATCAGATGATATTTTACTTTAAACCATCTACAAAAGAAACAGAAGGAGAGTGCCTAAAGAAAAAGAAAGCATCTCTTCTCTTTCTTTGAGTTTTTATTTTATTTTGAAACCTATTTAGGGTTTTTTTACGAGTTCATTGACTCGTCTAACTAGAAATTAAGAAACCCATATGAGATAGTGATTCTATGGTTTTTTGATATGTAAAGAAATGTTTGTAACGTTTTCCTCATAGATTTTGATTATGTGAGAGAAGTTCATTAATGCAAGAGAAAGTTTTCTCCATTTAATCAAAGCTATATCCATGGGTTTCTTAAAGAATGAAGATTTTTAAGTCAAATCATATGAATGAATTCATAAGCTTTGCATGCTTGAACATGTGATTGTCAGAGGATGTGGGGGTATTTTTATCATGTACGGAACCAGGTAATGAAGACGTTTTCTACATTCGTTCGAATCAAATTGTTTCTAAAATCAAGGGCTAAAAATAACGATACACGATCAATGATGAGTTCATAAGATTCTCAACATCGTTGCATCGTTTATCGTTTATATTTTTATGTCAACAATTAGATCGCTAAAATCCATCAAGTTCATAATCTAAATACATTTGTTCATAATGTAAGATTATGCGATTCCCAATAATTAAATTATGGTGAAAAAATTCAGCAGAAATAGATATAATTATTTGACAAAAGATAATTTTCTCTCGCAATATAATTTGGAATGAAAATTTATTAGGCCACCAAAATTTAAAAGAACAGGAATGTTGTTAATTTGTTATTGGAGAAAACAGCTGTATTATTAGTCACATGCAGTAACCTATGTACAACAATTAGTTTTCCACAATTATCATTAATTACTATTCACTATTTTTACTGTAATGCAATGTTTTTATATTATTCACACACTGACCGCACTACCCACACTAATTGTCTTCTTTCAGATTAATTAATACCAACGGTACACTGTTTGTTTTAACGTAAACGTTAATTGATTTCTTCTTTGAGATACATTTCTAGCTAATTTTTCTTTTAATTATTACCATTTAAACTAGTGAAGGTTGATTCACACCTCAACTAAAATTGCGCTGACGTATTTTTGTTATTTTAATAAAAAGATTCACATTATTTTAAATTCCCTTTAGAAATATCTACTTTTATAATATAATTATTTTTTTTTGTCAAACATATAAAATTTATTTATGTATATAAATATAGTATAAAGCAAAGAAAATGACATAAATTCATTTATATTCATCGGTTAAAAGCAAAGTAGTTGTGTCAAAAAAGACTTTACAAATAATATTGAGCTGTTTCCAAATAACAATTACGTCCCTTAATGATTCATATAGTCATTATACATAAATAGATGAACCGCATGCGCAATCGAATGACTCCTTCTACGACTTTTCTTCGTTCCGTACAATTAATTAAAGCTGTTATTTAACATTTCTTTAATTAATCCTACCTAAGGGCGAGAACTCCCATGCGGCCATGCCCAAATATTTTAATTGAACACTAATCATTTATTTAATTAACTAACTGTATTTGAATTAGTCGTTAATTTCGAATTTTGATGCATTTGTCACGCATTCCGATATCTCTGGGTTTTATCAACATAATTATTTATTAATATTGCACACTGTTATAAGACTATTTACAATGAGGGTGTTGAACTAAAGATTCAACAGTTGAGTGCTTGTAATGGAGCTGTTGAAAAAATTTAAAAGATGATGTGGATTCATACATGTTGAATAAATTCAACATGTTGAATAATAAAATGAGTGAAGATACTAAACCACGTCAGTTAAATTGAGAAAGTGTTAGAAACATTAAAATATAATATATTAGGATGTTGAACTAATTAACCATTGTACATAGCCTAACAATAATACTAATCAATTGTAAAAGTCGAGTACACGTGGACTAGTAGTAATGCTTTTTTTACATATCTTTAAGTGCTAGAAATCGATTCTCCTATCTATAATAGTAAAAGTGAGATTAAAGACTAATGGCCAGTTGACAAAAAATTCAACAGGTTCAAAGATGTACTTATAGCTGAATTAGTGATAATCAACAACGTTGATGAAAATTTAGTAGTTGTCGAATAAAATGTTTTTTTCGTATCTAACAGAACAAACATTCATAGTGATATATAACATAAGATAAATGAAACTTTATCATATTATGTTTTTTGGTCTATTTTATGAGTAGTTACAATATCTATTAATGACAAATAATAGAGAAAGCACAAACATATATATATATATATATATATAAATACTTGTTTACATGTATTAATTATATAGGTTTTTTGCTTTTATATAACTATTGCTATTGTCTTTGGGCTTATGTTATCTTTTATATGTTAGTATCAAATTAATTATATGAAAAATAAGGTTTTTTTTTTTTGTCAACATTGGGCTTATGTTATCTTTTAAGAATTGGATTAATGGTTTGTTTAACAATAACACTTTGCAAGTTGTAATTAAGAAAGCGAAGAATGTAGTCTGTTAAGAGACAGTATGATCTCTCGTGACCCCTTTAAAAAAAGCAAAGCGTGATGATAATTTAGAATTGGATTATGACGACAGATACTATACAAGTAACAACATACAGCAAACACTGTCTTCTTTACTTTTACTTATTTACGGTACGTCGGATTTCAACTTGCTCATATAATTCTAATTATTTGACTTTTCATTGAGTAAAGATCTTATTGGCTACAAATTTTCAAGAGTTCCAGACCGTAAACTTAATTGTCGTTTCAACTTGTCAGATCTCTATGATCTCTTCGCAGACCGTAAACTCAATGTTTGATTTTTGTTGGTCTTGGCCGTTTATTTTAGGCTTGAGAAAAAATGGGATCATGTTTATATATATATCAATTAAATCGATAAATTTTCATCCATAGTCAAAACCTTTAACAATACTATATGCGAGATTTTTTTAATCAAAGTCCAATGAAAAATGGAGAAGAAGTGCCGCCACTTGACCATAAAAAACTTCCCCATCCGTAAATATTGTCATAGTAGAATAATTACCATATCAATAATTCCATTAAAAAGTTTTCTAGATATATAATATAAATTCCCATCAAAAGTTGTTACTTAATAAGTACAAGAGAAGATATAAAAGAGTCATAGTAAATACACTTGAATAATTGATTAGTGTTTTGGTGAATACTCACGCAAAAGCTAGATGATTGTTTTATAAAAAAGTTTTATAAAAAAGTTTTATAAAAAAGCACAATATCCTTCTGTCAAGTATATTTTAATGATTACTATTACTCAGTCTCTATGATTATTCAAGAATGAATTAATATTCAAATTTTAAAATAAAGTTAAATATGATATAAATAACAGTCTAGACGTTAAAACCTACAACACTAAGCTTATGTCAAAAGAATGCATGTTAGAGAGACACAAACCGTAATGTGATATTGGACATGTGTACAGTTTATTCGGGATATGTCGATATATGTTGGGATTCAATTTCTGTTACTTGCATTAAATCCTTTATTCTATCTTATTTTATTTATATATATACACAGAGTCAGTTAGTAAACTTAAACATGTATCTAAACTTATTCGATATGATTTGTTGTAGATAATGCAATTTGTAATTGTATAATTTATTTATATAAATATTCTTTAATTAAAAAACCAAAAAATATATTCTCTAATTACATCCTCTAATAAATTCATGTGTTATATTTTAAAATCTCTAACAGTTAAATCAGCTTTAAATTTGGTGAGGTGAGACTTGGTGGAGGTACCACGAACACGTACCGTACCAAGGAAATTAAATGATTTGTGTCTCAGGAAATTCAGTCGACCAACTATTTTCACTAGTCAAGTACATTCAGTACCTACACAAATATCCTTTTTTATATAAAAATAAAAATCAAACGTATTAATTGAATATATAACGAACCAAAATACCACTTTGGTTTTATCAACTTCTTTTTTTCTTAGTCCAAACTTTTTATCTTTTAAATTGAGAAAAGTGCCGATTTAACATATTATTTACCAAAAATCGTTGATTAAACATCGAATCAATTAAATATTCCGCTAATTTCAAATAATTTTTTTATCTAAATTCTAAAATCAAATCGATTTTGGAACTTCGATTCAGTTTTTATCTTCTTTCTAAAAAACCTCTAAAATTAATTTTATTTTTTCTTTCAATAATAGCTCAAATTTGTCGATTTTGAAATGTTGTATTTGAATTAAATCGAACGTTTAAAATCAATTTGGCTTTCAAATTTAGAGATATTTTCAACTTGAAATTAATAGAATGTTCTTTGATGTTTTTTAAAGAATCAACATTAATTCAATATTAAATCGACTAGTTTTAGCAAGTACCATATTAAATCTACAGTTTTTCCATTTAAATTACATAATTATAACAGAATATTATTCATTTATGCCGTAGTTTTGGAATTGTCATATACATAAAAATCTAACAAACATAAACCAGAAACTTGAAACCATCTTTCTAACCTGTGTGCATATTGTATATGTTCATGAGAGTATATTAGTATTAAATGTTCTTTCTATATAATTTGATTTGTATCAACTTCTGAGATTTGTTTCTTGTTTTAACCAATAAAAAGGGATAATTTTGACATTTACATTTATGTTTGTAGTCATATTTGGTAATCTGGAATAAAATAATTACGATATAAATATTGTAAACTAAATGAGAAAAAAATTGAGAACAGCAATTTTAAAATTGATTATTATTCCTCAGTTTTTATTTTTTGGTCGTAAAAACTAATTCATATCATTAAGATTAGATCAGTACGGACCTCAATCAAAGCCTATTTTGCTAAGGAGTTTGTAATATAGATGGAAATACGTTTAATGTGAAAAAAGTAGATGAAATTGAAAAGACGAGAGAGAACTACGATGTCCATTGATTGGAATTGCTAGGGAGTTGATTGCTTGATTATTATTTCTCGGTTTAATCCAGATTTTGGAATATACAATTGAAAAATAGCCAGAAGAAAAGGATCTCCGTAACAAATTCAAAAAAAAAAAATCTAAATAAAAACTGAGGCTTTGACTCTCCACAAAACTATTTTCTTCAATTTCTTCAATATTGGGATGACATCGGCGACCATAAAAAACACACAATCAAACCCTAATTGCCATCTCTCCAACCATTCAAACTAGAATCATCAAATTAGCAACCAAATTAAACCTTGAAATTAAAAATTAAAATAAAATTGAAGATTCAAATCTCTGATTAGAGATCGAAAAATTAATCTCTAACCACATTTTCAATCAATTCCTGTTTGCAAATCCATTGATTCCGGTTTGTTTAGAACACAGACTTTTCAGCAACACCAGGAAGCAACGGCCGAGATTCATTCTTAGCCATTCCGATGTGGCTACATCTCCGGAGATCATCTAACGTCGCTGGATCACCTCGTTTAGAGGACTCAGACCGATTCAAAACCTCAATAATCTCCTCAAACAACGATTCATCACAAGGAATAGCTAACGGACCAACATTCGCGAATCCATACTCTTCCTCAGCTTCAGCGAGAAGTCGTCGGAAGATCGGATGGTTCAGGTGCTTAGCACGAACAACGTATCGCCGTTGATTAGAACCGACAGAAACAGCAACGTGACCAGGAGGTACATCTGAAACGAAATCGTTGTTAGATCCGATGTGAGCTTTCTTATGCCATTGTTTGAGCATCTGACGGATCCGTACAATGCTTCCGATCTTATTGTTCTTCCCCATCGAAACAAATTGCTTCCTGTGGTTGCAGAAAATTGAAGGAAAGATGGAGAAGAAGAAGAAAGAAAAAAAAAAAGTTAAAGAAGAGACATTGTTGGTGTAGGCGTTGCTTTGTTTCTCACGATTATACGGCAAGCAGGGGAATATTGAAAGAGAGCGTGTGGGTATTTAAAGCTCAGAATATAGGTTTTTTTTACTTTTTTATTTTTACCCCTTTACATTTTCTTTATTTACGATAATACTAAACAGATGATTTTCCATTTATTTTTAAAAGATTATTTCCCTTTTTTAATTATTTTAATTTTCCTTTTTTATTCTAATCTTTGTGTATGTATATATTTATGTTCAGTGAACAATCCTGAGATTATTTTGGTATTAAAAACCAGATTATTATAGGATTGTTTGTGTGAATTTTTGGTAGGGAATCATAAATTGATTTATATCTCAATCAAATAAATACTTTGAGATATGATTCACCGAATGCAATCTCTTGTTTCCTTTTTTTAATAATAAAATCGAAAAATTTCCATTTATAACCTAAATTCCATATTTTTGTTGTTAGATGATGTAATTATTTGGAAATTGATCAAATACATTTTTTTTTTAATTTGCGTAAAATTTTAATTAGCAGGCTCTTTCTTACACGACCGTTACCATGAAAGCCCATTTGGCTTAATTCGGGGAATCAGAATTGCTTTTTAACCAAATGTCAAGCCCAGCCAAATATTCTTTGATTTTATTCTTTTTTCCATTCCAATAAAAATTCTCATTTTATAAGCCACAAAAAATAAATACTTTTAGCTTCGTGGGCGTAGTACTCGATACAGTATAGCAGGACCCACTAGGAATGAAAATAGATTCTTTTGTAAAATATCGACCTAGGTGTGCTCGTTGTTCAAAAACTAGTCCACTAACTGATTAATCTTTGGCATATGCCTTAAGTAGTGATGAACCAAATTCATTAATATCTAAGTGGTTGTAAAAATCATATTTTGGATTAGTTTTCGTCTAATCTGATTAATTTTCGTATAATATAATTAATATTATATTTAATTTTTTTAATTAAATTTTTAGTTAATAACTATTTAGAATAAAACAAATTTTAATCATACACATTTAATTATTTAGAATTTGATCCCGATTAATTTTTATGTAATCTTTCATTGACTGATTAGGTGTTAGGCACTACCTAGCTACATGCAAAATTCAAAAACATAGGTGTGCTAAAGAATTAAAGTCGGTAGTAATGAAATAAGATTCGAAGAAATCAGAATTAATGGTTCAGTAGGTCGACGTGTGGTATGCATCCACAGTCAAATTTAACCCTTCAAAATTATATCGAAATTAAACAAAAAAAAAACCTAAACAGAGCAATTTGCTTTTCGTTGCTCTCTCACAATCCTCAAAATCCTCCAATCCATCATCATCATCCATGGCGGCTTCCTCTACCATCTCTTCTTCTCTATCACTCAATGCTAAACCCAATAAACTCTGTAACAAGCCTCTCCGTTTCCTTCGTAATCCTTATCTTAAACCTTCTTCCTCCTCATTCTCTTCTCTTTCCTCTTCTTCTTCTTCTCCTTCGTTTCCGGATAAAGTATCTTCCTCGAGAAACCCTCTTGCCCTTATAGCAGATAACGATGAAGATGACGAGAAGCCTCGAGAAGAATGCGGAGTCGTTGGAATCTACGGCGACTCTGAAGCTTCACGTCTCTGTTACTTAGCTCTTCATGCGCTTCAGCATCGAGGTCAAGAAGGTGCAGGTATTGTTACCGTTAGTAAAGATAAGGTTCTTCAGACCATTACTGGTGTTGGTTTGGTCTCTGAAGTTTTCAACGAGTCCAAACTTGACCAATTACCAGGCGACATCGCCATTGGTCATGTCAGGTACTCCACTGCTGGTTCTTCAATGCTCAAAAATGTTCAGCCTTTCGTCGCTGGTTATCGATTTGGCTCTGTTGGTGTTGCTCACAATGGGAATTTAGTTAATTATACGAAATTGAGAGCTGATTTAGAGGAAAACGGTTCTATTTTCAATACTAGTTCTGATACTGAGGTTGTGCTTCATTTGATTGCGATTTCTAAAGCCAGACCGTTTTTCATGAGGATTGTTGATGCTTGTGAGAAGCTTCAAGGTGCTTACTCTATGGTGTTTGTGACTGAGGATAAGCTTGTTGCTGTTCGTGACCCACATGGGTTTAGGCCTTTAGTTATGGGTAGGAGAAGTAACGGAGCTGTTGTGTTTGCTTCTGAGACTTGTGCCCTTGATTTGATTGAGGCTACTTATGAAAGAGAGGTTGCTCCTGGTGAGGTGTTGGTTGTAGACAAAGACGGTGTCAAATCTCAGTGTTTGATGCCTCATCCTGAGCCAAAGCAATGCATTTTCGAACACATTTACTTCTCGTTGCCCAATTCCATTGTCTTTGGCCGGTCTGTGTATGAGTCTAGATATGTCTTTGGTGAGATTTTAGCCACCGAGTCACCTGTTGAGTGCGATGTGGTGATTGCTGTTCCCGACTCTGGTGTTGTGGCTGCTCTTGGTTACGCCGCTAAAGCTGGCGTGCCGTTTCAGCAAGGGTTGATCAGGTCTCATTATGTTGGAAGGACATTCATTGAGCCGTCTCAGAAAATCAGAGACTTTGGAGTGAAACTGAAGCTATCACCTGTCCGAGGAGTTTTAGAAGGGAAAAGAGTTGTTGTTGTTGATGATTCGATTGTTAGAGGAACAACTTCGTCTAAGATTGTGCGTTTGTTAAGAGAAGCAGGTGCCAAAGAGGTTCACATGAGGATCGCTAGTCCACCTATTGTTGCATCTTGTTACTACGGTGTGGACACACCTAGCTCAGAGGAGTTGATATCAAATAGGATGAATGTTAATGAAGTAAGGGATTGCATTGGATCTGATACTCTTGCATTTTTGTCGTTTGAGACATTGAAAAAACATTTGGGAGAAGATTCTAGAAGCTTCTGCTACGCATGCTTCACCGGAAACTATCCAGTGAAGCCCACTGAGGATAAGGTGAAGCGAGGAGGAGGAGACTTTATTGATGATGGTCTTGTTGGAGGAATCAACAACATTGAAGGAGGTTGGGTTCGGTAGATAGCAGCTGAAGATCTTCCTGTCAACAATTTTGGGTACTAATGGAGTAATATGATGACGAAAATCTTGTCGAATTTGTGATCCATTTGTCCTAATTGCTACCACATTTACTATTTAAGTCTCAGATGGATAAAGAGTTGTTCTTGTCTGAAATCTTTGAAAGGTTTTTGTTCTTTTCTCTCAGTTAAAGTTCAAATCTTTTCTTTGTTTTCATTACAATTTACTTGAGCAGATTTTTCCTAATATCGGAACTTGTATTGGTGATATATATATGAGAGATCTCTGTTTTTTTTAAGCATGGATGAGTCTGGAGTTGATTAAATCTCATGTCATGACTTAACTTCTACTTACAGTCTTTAACCGTACTACATCTGTTTAAAAATTATTTCGGTTTAATTTCAAATCGGACCGGTTTACATGAATTCAACACCTGAGTAAGCACCATGAGGATGGATGCAACTCTTCCACGTCATCGTCGAGAGTGGAAATTATCATTATACCCTCAGATTCATCTCTACTGGATAATTGTCGCTGTTTCGTTACTTCTTACTTTTTCAAATCCAATACCCAGAACAAAGGAATTTAAAAGACTTAAGAATCCATTGTCGCGATGCCTAGTTTGCTCAATACCAATCAATCTCACTTCTTTTTCCTCCTTCATCCTCCAATCTCCACCGTCCGTTGTAAGTCGCAGGCTTTCCACTTCCCGCAATCAACAGCTCCGGTTAACCTCCGTACGAGCCTCTCCGTGCGCCGAAGTGTACGGTGTATGGCGAACCCAAGGCGAGTGAAGATGGTGGCTAAGCAGATAATGAGGGAACTCTCTGACATGCTTCTTACTGACACAGTTTTACAACACGCCGTCTTGCCTGAAGCTGCTCTTGGAGCTGACCGATACCTCTCTTCTCTCACCACCATTAGCGATGTTGAAGTCTCTAATGATTTGCAGGTGATGATAATCCCTAATTGGAAACACCCTTATCGAAATTTAGGGTCTTTCTAAATTTTTGATTGCAAAATTATCTTAACTTGATGTTTGATTAAACTGTGGGTTTCACGGTTTAAAACCTTATATTGTGTATCAGTTCTTGAGACAAGCAATTCACATTATGTGTTTAGAATTCATGATATGACTTTGCTGTTGCAAGTTTGTGCATTTGTGTCTGCTGGTTGGAGACTGTGTAACTTAGAGAGATGTTACATGCTGAATTACTTTCTTTGGAGGTTGCAGGTGGTTAAAGTATATGTATCTGTGTTTGGTGATGATAGAGGGAAAGATGTTGCAATTGCGGGGTTGAAATCGAAAGCCAAGTACGTTAGGAGTGAGCTTGGGAAGCGAATGAAGTTGAGACTGACGCCTGAAGTCAGATTTATTGAAGATGAATCATTGGAGAGAGGAAGCAGGGTAAGGCTCCTTATATATCTTACATTACAAACAAACAACTCTATTCCTCCATTTTATGCTATCTTTAACTTAGTATATCAATGTCTCAGTAACACCAGTCAAATCTCATAGCTTGCTCTTCTTTTGTGGAACATTTAGCATAAATTATCATGACCTAGTTGATAGTGATGATTCTTCAGAGTTGTGCTTTGAAAATCTCATTTCTTTAGTATATTAGAAACCGGAAGTGAAATTTGTAGTTACTGGCTATTCAGTCAGGCAACTGTATCATGTTCTGACTCATGTGAGTTGATTCTTACCACCAAGTTTGTTGTCAGACACTGACTAATTTAGATATTGTTTAAGGTAATTGCAATATTGGATAAAATAAAAGCTGAGAAAGGAAGCGGTGATGGTGTAGACGAAGGGCGACTAGAACCATCAAATTTAGATGAGGATGATCAAGATTGGGAAGTGGATGACCCTGAGGAAGACATAATCTATGTAAAGTAATGGCCTAAAGCAGTTTAAACATAATGAATGTAAAGCAAAAGGGGTAAAGCAGTTTTAGCCTCAAGCACAAGTTGCATGCATCCTATGTAACATGTTCTCAACTCATCAAGTAGCTGAAGCTTGTTAGGTTGTTTAGGAGAGATCATTGATTCAGAAACATGCGAGTCTTATAAAAACAGAAAGCATTGGGCTTAGTTTTATATACAGTAGAAGTTTATATCTTATTGGGCATAGTTTTATATACAGTACAAGTTAATATCTTATTGGGCTTAGATTAATCTAATGTTGGCCCAAGCCTACAATGACGTGGTAATAGAACAAGCAACGTTGTTCCCTTCCACTCATCTTAAAAAACCAACAGAAATAAATAAATTCAGAAGCTGTATATCCACATCTTTCTCTCTCTCGATCACATTTTCGTCAGATTTCTTTGACGATTTCAGATTCAGATCTCAGATACAAACTTCGATAATCATGTCTACCTTCAGCGGCGATGAAACAGCTCCCTTCTTCGGTTTCCTTGGCGCTGCAGCCGCACTCGTTTTCTCCTGTAATACTTTCTTTTAATTCTCATCTTATTCGCTCTTACCAATAAGTTTTTATGAAAAAATGTCTTAGATTTGTACTAGACCTTGTTGCTTATCGTTTGACTGATTGAATGATTGGAAAAAATGAGCCTTTGTGATTTATGTGATATAATTTGTGTTTGACCTTGTTAGAACTTTCGATTGAGAAATGAGTTTCAATCACCATGTCTGTTGTCTACTCTTTTTTTTATAAGATTCAATTCAGTTTTGTTGTGCCATTCCTGAAAATTTGGAACCCATTGATACGAAGACAATAGATCGAGTAATCTTGTGGGATCCAATTAGGATTGTTTATCTTGTGGATATGATGATGTTAAATCTGTGAATTTATTTGGATGGATAGGTATGGGAGCTGCTTATGGAACCGCAAAGAGTGGTGTTGGTGTGGCTTCCATGGGAGTGATGAGACCGGAGTTGGTGATGAAATCTATTGTCCCTGTTGTTATGGCTGGTGTTTTGGGCATTTATGGATTGATCATTGCTGTTATCATCAGTACTGGGATTAACCCCAAGGCTAAGTCTTACTACCTCTTTGATGGATATGCACATCTCTCATCTGGTCTTGCTTGTGGTCTCGCTGGTCTTTCAGCTGGAATGGCCATTGGAATTGTGGGTGATGCCGGTGTTAGGTTTGTCTCCTCCTGCTACTTAAACCACCTTTGTGGCATTGTGAAATATATATACTACATTGGTGTATATTGACTTGCTCGATTGCAATTCTTTTACAGGGCAAATGCTCAGCAGCCTAAGCTCTTTGTTGGTATGATTCTTATCCTTATTTTCGCCGAAGCGCTTGCTCTTTACGGGCTTATTGTAGGAATCATCCTCTCCTCACGAGCTGGCCAGTCTAGAGCAGAATGAGAAAGTAGCCACCTTGATTTGTTCAAAGATACTTCTTTTCTTCTGTGTGCGTTCTGTTTTATTGTTTTTAGTATGTAACATCGGGAACCATGGATTATTGGAACTTTGTTTCGGAAACAAAACCGCCTATCCTCATCTCCTTTTCTCTTCTGGTGGTTTCTCTCAGGTGTAGGATTTTTATTGTTTGGTTCTGTAATAAAGAGCTCTGAGGAGCTTCATATGTTCTTGTATTCTCGTTTTGTTCCTGAGGAAGTTAAATACATTTATTTGTAAAGAAGTTTGCTTTCTAAACCAACTTGAATTTTATTAAATTACTGTTGTTCTCTGGTTCTATGTGTTTGTTTCAACTTTGTTTAATTGATTTACGCAATGAACTTGAGCCTAGAAACAATTTCTATGTTTTTTTTTCTTTTTTTTTAACAAATATTTCTATGTTTTCTTAAAGGTATTCTTTAATTTGTATTGTTTTTGTTTTATTTAAAACATAAATTGTTTTATATGATTTAGGTTTTGATTAATTTTAGATACAGATCGTGATGCTTTTTTATGTTAAATAAATAGGTTTAATTTTTTAAAAGAATTTTTTTTAAAAGACACTTAAATTTGTGATTCTATAAAACATTCAATTATTATATATTAATAATGTATATATGGACATCGTAATAACCATTTGCTGCTATGATTCGTATTGGACCTATTGGTTGAAAAAAATAGAAAGAAAGTGTTATGATTCTATTACATTCGTAGTAAATCGATCATTATAAATAAAAAGTTTTAAACTAAAACCAAATATAAGACGCTAAATCTTTTGACCAAAAAAAAAGAAAAAAGCCAACTCTACATGAAAACGAAAAATCCATATCAAACTAAACTAAGGAGTATATATATTAGATGCAAATGTATATATAAAATTGTTACACTTGTTTCAAAAATTTCACCATTTTATTTATTTTGTGGTGCCAGAAACATCACGTTTTTGTTATGTAATTTAGAAATTTAGTAACTATAATTAAATTTACATTTATGGTTGATTGATCCAAAGGGAGGTTGTAGCCTCGAAACAAAAATCAAAGTGAGTTCTCGCAAGTTAAGTCAATAATTTGTTTCTATAACCAAGATATATTGGATCTAACAATATCTTTGATTAAAATATAGTAGCAGAATAATTTTATAACCCTTTTATAAATGAACCTTGCCTTTTTCTAAACAGTCTTACACAATCAACTCATCAAATACTTTACATTATAATTAACATATATTTGTCGTTTAACATAGGCCCTGTTCGTTTCGTGGTCGCTAGCGACCGCGACCAGTGATTGCGATCAGCAACCGCGATCAGATTTTTGGTTTGTTGTTCGTTTGTCAGTCACTGCGACCAGTTGCAGTGTTGTTCATTTCACAGTCGCAGCGACCATCGACTACTTTTAAAATTTATTTTATAAAATTTATTACAAAATTTATATATATTCATAAAATATTAAAAAATATACATATATTAAATAATAAAATACTATTATTTATTTATAATAAAATTCAGAATTTTATAAAAAATAAAATAAAAAATATTATCACATTTATTATGTATTAGAAATATATTTATATAAAATTAAAATTTAACTTTTTTCAATATTTATAATTTATTTTATTCTATATGAATATATGAATTTCAATTATTATACTTATATATTTTTATTTTTATTAGGTTAATTTAAATTTTGTCAAATGTTTTATTTATTTTTTAATTAATTAATTTTTTGGTCGCTGGTGTTGTTCGTTTCGTGGTCGCTGGTCGCTGCGACTGATCGCAGCGACCGGTCGCTAAATTTTTTAGCGACTTAAAATTTGAGTCACTGGTCGCTAGCGACTGGTCGCTGCGACCGGTCGCTGAACCAGCAACCACGAAACGAACAACTTTTGGTCGCGGTCGCTGGTCGCAGTCGCTGGCGACTGCCAAACGAACAGGGATATTAGCAACAATTAATATTGATGAAATGACTCAGTACTGACTCCGACTATATTACAATCACTTAAGTTAAAATATTACTAATGTAATAAATTTGATGTTTTAAATTTTTTTACACAGATTAAAAGTCACTAAATTTTATATTTAATCTAAATAAAACATGTTTTATCACAAATTCCAAAATAATTAACCAATCATAAATTAATATGCAAAATTTAAAAATTCAAAAATACTAAAAACACAATAAATTTTGCATAGAAATCTTAAAACATCAATCAAATTGAAACAAATTTTTTTGTTATATCATCAAATTAAATGAACGGATAGATAGAGTATATCGTATTTAAAAATTTTGAATGATAATTTTTTGGTTTGGGTCATCGGCATGCACCAGTCCCAAATCGAATGGTATTTATCATCCGGACCCAAAAGTTTTAATGCAATATGTATAGCACAACTAGCTACTATCATATGGTATGATTCATACCATATATGTCTTAAAATTAATTCATAGGTTATGATTTAAGATTAGGTTTTGTTTTCTTATCGATCGAGATTGCTTTTATCCATGTGTTCATTATCGAGAAGAGACTATGAGAAGTAGAACCAGCTGGGTGGGATCTTCATTAACTTTTATGATCTGCAACATGATTCACGTGGTAAATTTTATAATAACTTCTACATGCCTAATGACATATAGCTAAATGCCAAATGACAAATAGCTAATATAACTCGTATAAATTTATATTATATATACTAAATGCCTAATGACATATAGCTAATATTGTATATATTTGTAAGTGTGCTTATTTGTTTATATATTTGGTTGAAGGGATGATCGAATTCAATTAATGTATGTTTGCATTGAATTATATATATATATTCCAATGGGTGTATAAAACTTACACCCATGGTTTTTAAGGGAATAGGTTCAAAACATGCACTCATAGTTTATTTTAGTAATCATAATCCAAAATTGTGTTTATGGTACTGTTTTTGGTTTGGAAGTATTTGGAGTTTGTAGGTTTTTTTGGTTTGGGTCTAAAATAAAGTATTTTCTCTTATCAATTTGTTTTGGTGGCATCATACCTATTTTGAAAAAATTCTCTTAATTCGAGATGGAAGGAATGAGAGATTTAGAGATGGAAAAATGGAGAAAGAGAATTCTAAAGTGTGTCTTTTAGAGATGCACAACCCTTATTTATATAGAAGTTTACAAATACATAATTTAAAAATTAAAAAAAAGTTAAAATTATTAGTGGACAATGATAGCTTCCTCAAAATATTTTATGTTTTTAGCTTTTGTAGTGGTTAAAATATTGTTTTTTTCGACAGTTACTGTAATTGATTATTGATTTAATCCGCCGATAGCTACTATAGTTGATTATGGATTTCTGTTCGTATTTTGATTTTGATATCTTCTTTGTATTCTGATGTTTGTCTTTTTTTGTATTTTGATGTTTGTACCTGACATATATATATATATTAAGTGCACATACACGACTACTTTATTGTTCAAAGGGGAGTTAACTTTAAAGTCTACGAGTTATTTATGACATGAAACTTGAATGTTCAACCCCCATTCCATTACTAAGTATATCATGTTGTTTGCACATGCAATATTTATGGACTATAAAACGAAATTTTTTAGACACACTCGATACGTTACGTTAATATTAGATTGAATTGATTAGTACAAAGCATAATAAAAGACGTTGAACGAAATGAGCAACAATGTGTAAGAAGAGTGAGCCAACACATATACGTACGTGTCAGAATAGCTTTAGAAAAAAACACTCAAATCAAGAGCAAATCTTACAAATCAATCAATCAAATCATTCAACCGCTTCGCAGAGTCTAATAAATTTAAAAGATTTAATATTGTCAGAATCGGCCATTAACACTACCCCATCGTCCACGACGGCGACGCCGTTCAAGACGCGGCGAAACCTAAACCCTAAAACATTAATTACAATAAAGGCAAGTCTTTTTCAATTTTAAAGGACAACTAGATCGATCTTTTTTTGCTTTTACTTCTTTCTCCAATTACTATTGAGTAAAACCCAAGAACATGTAACACACCACTTATCATAAACTATTAGGATAAAATAATTAGATAGCTCAAAACTGTTATTCAACATGTTGAGTTTGTCGGTCTGGTTAATGATTTGACGTATTCGATCGATTTTTTTCCATTACATTATAGTAAATTAAAAAAAAAATTATAAAGATAAATTTTAAATTATAAATTAAATTTTATCGATATAATTGTTAACAAAAAATTATGTTAAATTCCACAAAACTATTAATCGTTTTGATGAAGTGTTTAAATTCATATATGCAATTTTTTATATTTGAATTCAATTCTTGAAAATTACATAGTCTTGTATGATTGTGTTTGGTGTCTAATAAATTTAAATTATAAAAAGGATTTTATAGATTTAGTTAATGAACAAAAAATAACATGTCACATACATTATATATTCAAAAAATATATTAAAAAATAGAAAGACCAACCGCAAATGATATTTTTTCTTTTGTGTTTACATTAATATACAAAAGAATCATATGATGTATAACTCAGAATATATGATATTTACAGTGAATTCCTATAGTAAACACTCAAAACACTTATGTATGGAAACATTCAAAGAGTTGAGACCTTAGGTCATAATCATAACCATATATATAGTTTACATTAAGCAAACAATTCACGCCAAGGCCGCCATGTAGCGGTCGAATGGCGAGTAAAAAAAACGTAGGACAGTGGTAGTATTCTACTCACCCACGAACATCTCTCAAATCACAGCTATATGTATCATTTTTATATTTTTCACTTAGTTTTTCCAGAGTCTCCAGGTATAATCGGTTTGAGAAAGAAATAATATTTGACTTGAATTTGAACGATATAATTCACAGTAAAATGTTGTTTTGGTTGATGTATGACATGGCAAAACATTGTGTATGATTATTGCAAGAAAGTTAGAAGACATAACGAGTTGGACACGGCACGTTATAAAGTCATTGCGTAGCTTTAATTCAATTTGACTATCAAAACCGCATGACAATGAATTCTCCAAATCGCAGGTCATGTAATTAATTAAGAGCTCATGTTTAATAAATCACGTTAGGTGATGCGATTTTGGGATTTACGATCTCAATTAAAACTACATAATTAACTGCTATATGATGCTCAATACGAATATCACTAATTTAAGGAATATTTTCGAATATATACATCTAAAGATAAAAGAAGAATAGAATAGTTTGTATTCACAATAGCCATAAGAGGAGAGTAGTATACGTGTTGCGTTCGCGTTTAGTAAACGGCCGTTTACCGCCGTCAAACGCGTTTTTCTTTTTCTTATTTTATTGCATCTTTAAAACTTTATTATCATTATAGTATTTACTAATTTCAATCGATTTTTTCTTTCTTTTTTGTTAGATTTTTTGCACAACAATCAACTTGTTTGTGGAAATGTGTTTTTTTTTCATTTATAATAATTTAGTGTATCTTTTCAACGACTCAGTTTATAGTGAAATGTTTTATAGTAAGATTTATTAATATGAAGAAATAAATGTGTAGTTTTATTTCCATTAGGTTTTAAAACGGTTGATACACGTGGCACAATCTGATCCGTGGAACTGCCAAGTCATGGATCGTCTGGGATTCAAAAGAGATCTTAAGTCGCACGTGTGAGAAGTAGCGGCGCAGTTATAATTTCAACCTAAAAAGAGAAAATGAGAAAATCAGGGCTTACGTAAGCCTACCACGTGGCGTCTCCTAGCTGAGTGTTCGTGACAAAAAGGTGAATCTTCATTCTTTTAAATCCGACACCACCAACGAAATTAATCACTTGTACATTATAGTTTTTGTTTTTTGTTTTCCTCTTCCTATAGTATTGTTTTTTTATGAAGACAATACTTTTAATATTTTTTGCTTTAGTTTATATAATCTTATCATTAACAAAAGCATTTTTTAAAATATTGCTAACATGGAATTTTGTCTTCGAGGAAGAAACAAAAAAAGATAAAGAAGAAGGGAATTTGTCTTAAATTACTGTTATTAAAGACAAAAGCACAGACGTTAAGCACATGTACTAAACTCAATTATTGGTCATGTGTCACCGTAGACATTAGTCCAAGCTTCAATAGTGATGCATCTGTTTGAAATCCATAATATTTATTGATTTCTATATCAGAATTTTACGATATACTAATATACATTGATTTTCTACTATTTGGAAACCCTTAAAAGATTGAGATTCCCATTCAAGTGTTTGAGATAGATGGGGTTATATCGGACTTTACATCTACGGTATCAAATGTACTTGTTAAATTTGTATTTTTCGATGGATAAAACATATCATAGTTAAACATTTAACAATATTACGTGATGAAAATATAATTTTCTGAAATCGATCTCAGATGAAAATGTAGCAAAGGTGAAATTAATTAAAGGTAATGTATAAGAAATCCATCACATTGACACTAATTTGAACCATTAAGATAGACATTCTTCTCAAATCAAAATTTCATTCTACATTTGTTCATTTATCTTTTTTGAATAATTGTGACATAAATATATCACTTGGTAATATCGAAGAAAAAAGGAAAAGTTGAAAACGTAAATGGGCCCCAGGGCCCAAATCAAGCTTTCCTCAGTATCGACCTTCTCGTGTAGGTTCCTACACCATTAAAAGTTGCTCTTCTTCTCCGCTCCTATATAAATAAGCTAGCGGATCTCAATTCTCTTCATCAAACCAACATACTCACGCTTCTCTTCTTCATTTCCGTTGTCTCCTTCTTTTCCGCTAGGTTTCCGTCTTTCTTTTCTTGCATTTTCCCGAGAAATCTTCACATTCTCTTCCCTTTTTTTAGTTCTTTTTCATTTCAATTCTTTATAACAAAATTTTGCTCTGCATGGTGTTGTAGAGGATACGGTTGTTGATTACAGATTTGGATATTTCCTCTTTTTCGATTTTAGTTTTCTTTTAAAACTGTTCATCGTGGAGATTCTCGGATCGGGTCGGGCTGCGAGAGGTGGGTTTCACGGCGGCGATAGATATATCTTCTGCCTTCTTTTGAGGGGGTAGCCGGGGCTCCGGCCTCGGCGGTTTTCAAACCCCTAACTTCACAACATCTCATTAATTAACAGCTTCGTTCGAAATTCGATTTATTCGTCTCTCGAATTTGTTTTTGTGTTGGTTTTGTTTTGGAGAATTTCTGTGATTGTTGCTGAGAAGAGAGTGAAGAAAGATGCCTGCTTTAGCTTGCATAGATACTGCCTTTGTGCCTCCTGGTTACGATTTCTCCACCGGAGATAGCTCTCTTTTCCCGGCGTCTCCAACTTCCGCCTCCACTGTTGTTGACAGCTCTTGCTGTTGGTCCACGTCTCGCTCCTCCTCGCTCTATCGAATCGACGGATGGGGAGCTCCTTATTTCATTGCCAATTCTTCTGGTAACATTTCTGTTCGTCCTCATGGCTCTGAAACTTTGCCTCACCAAGATATCGATTTGCTCAAAATTGTTAAGAAGGTGACGGATCAGAAATCCTCCGGTGGTTTGGGAATGCAACTCCCGCTTATTGTTCGGTTCCCTGATGTATTGAAGAACAGGCTCGAGTGTCTTCAATCTGCGTTTGATTTCGCTATTCAGAGTCAGGGATACAATTCCCATTACCAAGGTGTTTATCCGGTGAAATGCAATCAAGATCGATTCGTTGTTGAGGATATTGTCAAATTTGGATCTTCATTTCGGTTTGGATTAGAAGCTGGTTCTAAACCTGAGATACTTCTCGCTATGAGCTGCTTGTGTAAAGGTAATCCTGATGCCTTTCTTGTGTGTAATGGATTCAAAGACGCTGAGTACATATCCTTGGCTCTGCTCGGGAGAAAGTTGGCGTTGAACACTGTGATTGTGCTCGAGCAAGAAGAAGAGCTCGATCTGGTTATTGATCTGAGCCAGAAGATGAATGTGAGGCCTGTCATTGGGTTACGAGCTAAGCTGAGAACCAAACACTCTGGTCATTTCGGGTCAACGTCAGGTGAAAAGGGAAAATTTGGATTGACCACTATTCAGATTATTAGTGTCATGAGGAAGCTTAGCCAATCTGGTATGCTGGATTGCCTTCAGCTCCTGCATTTTCATATTGGATCACAGATTCCGTCAACTTCGTTGCTCTCTGACGGTGTCGCCGAGGCTGCTCAGCTTTACTGTGAGCTTGTGCGTCTTGGTGCACATATGCAGGTTATTGATATTGGAGGTGGTTTGGGGATTGACTACGACGGGTCTAAATCTGGAGAATCGGATCTCTCTGTTGCTTATAGTCTTGAGGAGTATGCTGAAGCTGTTGTAGCTTCTGTTCGGTTTGTATGTGACAGGAAATCAGTGAAACATCCGGTGATATGTAGCGAAAGCGGCAGAGCAATAGTCTCTCATCATTCTGTGTTGATCTTCGAAGCTGTTTCGGCGGTTAAACCAATGGTTCACCAAACGACTCCCGAGGATATTCAGTTCCTGCTCGAAGGTGATGATGAAGCTCGTGCCAATTACGAGGATCTTTATGCCGCTGTGATGCGTGGCGACCACCAAAGCTGCCTCCTTTATGTCGATCAGTTGAAACAGAGGTGTGTTGAAGGATTTAAAGACGGTCTTTTGAGCATCGAGCAGTTAGCTTCTGTTGATAGGTTATGCGAGTGGGTGTTGAAGGCTATAGGTGCATCGGATCCGATCCATACTTACAATATCAATCTATCAGTTTTCACTTCAATTCCTGATCTCTGGGGGATTGATCAGCTGTTTCCTATAGTTCCTATCCATAAGCTCGATCAAAGGCCAGGGACTCGTGGGATCTTTTCAGACTTAACGTGTGATAGTGACGGGAAAATCAACAAATTCATAGGTGGTGAATCCAGCTTGCCGTTACACGAGCTTGACAACAATGGCAATGGTGGGGATGGAAAGTACTTCTTAGGTATGTTCCTTGGAGGAGCTTACGAGGAAGCACTCGGTGGAGTCCACAATTTGTTTGGTGGCCCAAGTATTGTCCAAGTCTCACAGAGCGATGGACCACACAGCTTTGCAGTGACGCGTGCAGTGCCTGGCCAATCCTCAGCAGATGTTCTCCGATTGATGCAGCACGAGCCAGAGCTAATGTTTCAGACTCTAAAACACCGAGCAGAGGAATTGATGCATAGCAAAAGCAGCGATGAAGAAGAAGATCATGATGATGAGTTCAACAATGTCGCGGCTTGTCTTGATCGTTCGTTTCACAACATGCCTTATCTTGTGACTGAACCAGCATCTCCGAGTAACTCTCTTTCAGCTGCGATCAATAACCTCGGGTTTTACTACTGCGACGAAGATGGCTTTGATTACGTGTCTCCATGAGAAAAGGTGATCGTCGTGTGCTTTGTTGCACCATATTTCTTAGTTTATTTCAATAAATTATTATTAATTAAGAATAATACGATGATATCTATCGTTGTTTAAGGATTTGAAGAATAAAGAAGATCCGAATGATGAAAACCTTTTGTGAAATTCGGATCTTTTTGTGTTATTATATTTATTTTGCTGTTGTAATGTAGCCTTCTGGTTTTATATATAAAAAGACCATTATGTGAGCTTTTTCTGAGTCTGCCATTAAATCATCTTATAGACTTTTACACTTTGTTTAAATTTGAGTTTTTGTTATCGTTCAATGTTCAAAATGATGAATTACACTTTGTTTAAATTCACTCGACAATAGAAACATAAAATTATGTTGTCTAGTTATTCTTTATTGTTTTGAGGCGTTGATTCGCCGCATCTTAACGGTATAGTAGGCGATGGAGTTGTGAGTGAAGAGTGAGAATGTGACAACACACACATAATTTTCATATGGTAGATTCTGACATGTTTTGTGTATTCATTATCTACTGACATCTTTTATCTGTTTTATTTATTCATCATTGAGATGCGGTCCCACGATTTTTGAGTTATTGTTAGGTATTTTCCTCATCGAATATTTTTCTTTATTTTTGGGTCACGGCTTTGTGGAACATATTTCCTTTTTACGTAGTAATTTTGAATCTTATTTTTGTGTCAGAAAATAAAGCAAATAAAGCAAATTTTCCATTATATGTCCGGTTAATGGCGATCATGCAAAAATGAAGTCATATAATTCTGCGAAAAAACGGAGGATTCCAAGTTTACAACTATATTCTCATGTTCAAATATCTAGCATCATGTTGTAGTCTTGTTTCTCTATCACCGGTGGGCTCGAAGATAAGCAAATAAATATGGTTGAGGTTGGTACTTGGTAGAATCCAATCCTATAACATCTTTGCAATAATAAATTTAGCATGTTGGGGTTTGGAATCGGCATTTTGTGGGGATAGTTGACGCATTTACTGCCTCGACCATGGTCCTTACCAAAATGCCAAGTATTAACATCAATTTGCAAGTTTTAAAACTTATTCCTAACTACCCCAAAATTTCGAATCTATGCTTCAGATTTGATCTCCAACAGACTTGGATTGTGTTTATACGCTACGTTTCACAAAGCCTATGAAGGAAGACAAGTTGATTATCAAAACAGGAGACAGAACTAGCAACGTCCGAGTCCGAGCCATGGCAGCCAAAGTAACTTCGGGACTGTAGCAACGGGTGACCTGATTTTGTTCGGTCTGAAATTAAAAAAAAAACGAAAAAAAGAAAAAAAAGAACACACTTCTGTTGTTATACTGACAAGTTTCATATGGTCGAAAATCGAAACATCTATGATTCATGATGACCGAAAATATTTTTTGATGAAGAAATATAAATCAAGTTGAAACAAGATTGTTTTTACTGGAACGAAACATAAAATAACAATTGGTCCCTCAAAGTTTCAAGCTTGAAAGTTTTTCATTTATCTGCTGAACCATAGCCAACGGATGCTTCAATCTGCAATAGACAATACACAGACTATTAAAACTTAATGTCTTAGTAGTGTCGCTGCGACTATTCAGGGAAATTTATAAGAATGTAGACAGTATTTTGGCTGCAACCTGCGTATGTGATGATTATTCAACTTACTTTATTGATGGGTGTGAAAATATGCAAACTAGGTTTATGGGTTGTCTTCTTGACCAAAGTCGTACACTATCTCAATCTGCATCAGTCAAAAAAAAATCAGCACTTGCGAAGAAGGAAGAGAGATCATGACAAAGGAGGTGATAAGTGTTGAGTACAAAAAATTTACCCCAGCAGGCGGAGTCGGGTTTCTACAGAACTTTGAGCCACCAGGAGCCCATGGAACTACAGCAGAAAATGTGGGTCATTTGAAGGATTGGACTGCTATCTTTCTCTCACGTGAGGAATTCCATATAGCTAACAAATTTATCTTCCTAACAAATCCATCAAAACTAGTTCATGGGACAAGATGCTTACCAATATACGGATCAGGGTGCCGCCATTTGTTGTATTCTGCTTCACCATGAGCAATCAGTTTGTCGATTCTGTCGACATCCTCCTGCAAGTACCCCAATCAAAGAATCATATCAAGTGACAACAAAAAGTGCGACTCAAATGTACATTGTAATCACCAATGTGGACATTGTGCTACAGTTGATAGAAGAGCTTCATTATATGATTCTCAGTTCTGTTCATAAAAGGTGCATCAGTTACTTGATGACAACAAAACATTTTAAACAGATCATAAGCTGAAGGATCGCGAAGGCATTAGTGCTATATTATAATGATAATGCGTGGATATAGAAACTCAACACAATAACTATTATTGAGCAGCAGTTCTATTTTTCTTTACCTATTAGCAGCAGTATGAAAATCTGTGAAATAAGTTTGCACAAATTCACCTTATCTGATAATAGCAAAGAATATAAAACAACCAAGCAAGAGAAAATCCATTTCCACATCAAATTCCCCCAATTTTCTCATCCAAACTCACTTACATGGCTATTGCCATATCTCTGAAGTCTCTCTACCAAAATTAAATCAAACTAACACGTAATTTCCATTTTCACGGATTACCGAAACATTGCATCAAAAATCAAACAAAGAAATCGCAGCAGGTAACAAGAGGGTAAGTGAAATGAGAAGAGAACAAACCACATCCTGGTTGGCATTAAACTTCTCGCGCAGATCAGAAGCCTGATAAAAGAAACGAAGATCAAACACTCAAAACCGTAATGCGAGATCGGCGAAACAACAAAAGGAAAAAAAAGTCTAAGTCCGATTCGGAGATCTGAGGAAAGACTTACATCCCGGTAGAAGATATGGCGATGAACAGCCCAATTGAGAGTATCCTTAAGGGCACGACGATAGAGGATTCTAACCCTTTCTTTCTGTGCCGCTCGCCGCGCTATGTACGCCGCCGACGAAGCTCCGCTCATCTTTCTGATTCCCGATTGATTTCGAGTCTCTCTCTTACACTCTTCTATCTAATTTCCCTTGTTTTACCACTGTGTAAACCTTCTTTACCAGTTAGAGGGAACGAGAAAGACCTTAGATGGGCCTCGTATTTAGGCCTGAAATACAACAAATTCGGCCCATAAAAACAGATTAAAAAAGGAAAAAAATCTCCGTCGCTGGATTCGAACCCGGGTCTCTCCCGTGAAAGCGGACTATCCTGACCAGCTAGACTACGACGGATTGCCGGCTTTGTCTGTTTAATTATATATTCTAAATAAATAACTTGAAATTTCTCATAAAAAAGTCGAGAGGCTTTATAGTTCAGATAAGTGTAATCTATACTTCTGATACTACTGACCAAAGGGTCGATGGAATTGTGGTCCTTTGATCATAAATCTTTATGTAAAAACTGATATAAGTTAAGAAGTTTTATATTTGTAAAAATACTTCAAAAAAGGTCAATAGCCACTTAACATGGACCAAAATCCTTCTAAGTTATAGTGGTAGTGGTCTTACATCATTGAAAACACAATTATGTTAATAAGAAAAAACCTTACTATTTCAAATGTTGTGAAGCAAGTTGTTAAATTACAATACTAACAACAGATAATGTTACAAAAAGTAGGTTTCTTTCACCTAAGTCTTCTCTACCAACTTGCTGCCAAATTTGACCTGGTCTGATTTAGTACTAGCTTCACCTGTTTCTTCACCCAACTCTTTACTTTTCCTTAATTCCAGAACCTTCCTATGTAAATTTGAGTGAATCTCATTTGAGAACGTTGGACTATCCGCCGGTCTGTATTCTGGACAGAGTCTACCGGACTTAAACCGGACTCCACAAGCATTACATAAGGTTTTTGGACCAATTGGACCGGTTCTCCATTGTGGTGTGTTGTTTGTGCCACAATGACTGCATCTTCGTTGAAACACATTAATGGCTGGTTCTTGTTTCTTCTTCCTTGGTTTCTCTATTGCTGCATGTTGGTGTTTGGTAGAAACTAGTGGCCAAACACGACCTCCGGTTAAACTGTTTCGAGATCGTTTGGTTCTTGGTTTAACCGGGATTCGAGATGAGAAACTTGGTTTGGTTTCGTTAGTTTGTGTAAAGACAGGGGAAGAACAATCTACAATACGAGATACCCATTCAAGCTCTTCCACATCTCCATCCTAAACAAATCAGAAAACAAAACTTAGAAGAAATTAACAAAATTTCTTTTGAAATTATAAGGAAATAACAACAGAAGCTTCTAAATTTACTGGTAACGAAGGAAGTTGATAATCGAAGCTGCAAGGTTGTGAACTAAAGATGAAATCTTGTTCTTGTTCTTCTAGTGAAGAAGAAACAGAGACAAGTTCTTCTTCTACTAATTGACCTTCTGAGAAATCGAGGAAACACTCAACAGAGAACTCTTCAGACAAAGAAGAAGTTCTGCTTAAATCTTCTGATACATTCACTTGATGATGCTTCAGAGATGTAGATTCTCCTCTTAAACGTGCCTTTAGAGCTTTAGCTTCAGTCCACAACTCCATTACTCTTTAACACATACATACACAGAATACTTTTAAGTTTCAATTAACACAACATAGTCTTAAAGTCTAGCTATTACAACAACCAAACACAAAAACAGAAGTATAAAAGAAGCTAAACTTTTATGATCTATAACAGAGTGTGCGCATGCAAACTTTAGAGAATTATAAAGATGAGAAGAAGAGAAGAGTATGTTGGATATGCTTATCATGATTTTTTACCTGAAAAAAGAGGAAGAACGAAGGAGAATAAAGCTGAGAGAAGAGGAAGAAAGAGAGATAGGGCACTGAAATTAAAGAAGGATTGTTGTAGGGGTTAAAAAGTAAAACAGAGACTTTGTGCTTCCAATTCTAAAAGTTAAAAGCTCTTCTTTTTTTTCTTTTCTTTTTCTTCTTTTCCCCTAATTTTAAGTTTGTGGAATATTACAAAATCTTCTTTCACGAATGATAACTAGATTGGTATTTCAGAATCAATGCTTTTCTTCTTCTTTATTTGTCGCTTCATTTTTTTGTACAACGATTTGTCCTTTTCATTTTCATAATTTATTTTATTTTTGCAAATTTTGAATATTGTTTACAAGATTTCTCAAAAACCATAGATCAGCTTTGTAGAAAATCAGGCTTAAGTCTAATCTGTTCAAAAGTAAACTCAATTTTAAATCATATCTAGCTTGAACACTGATGTCATAATCTGGCTCCATGCAACATACTAATTACTATGCTCATATCCATAATTTGGTTTTTGACTTTTTTTCTATTTTTGATTTTTTTTATCAATAACAATTGAATCGATATATAAGACTTTCTATAATCTAAACTCTAAATTCCAAACATCAATCACACCAATTCCTAAAACTAAATTTCGATTCAAATATTGAAGATATAAACATTTAATCAGCTCTAAATCCACTCCTCCATTTAGGTTTGTTTTGTTTTTCTTTGATTAAAAAGTTATGAATTCTTTTGTATTTACGTCAGGATTTGTTTTTTTTTTCCTATGATCTTATTTTCTTTAGACCTAATCAATGAGTTCTATACGTGGATGTTTGGCTTGGGCTTATCTTTCGTCACATAATTGATAAGTCAGGTCAGTTTCACATTATTCAATACATATTTGATTAATTTTTATATTATTTTTTTGTTTCATTTAATTATTGAAGGGTTCTATTTATCAATTATCATGCTCAATTTAGCTTGTCTTGTCTGAATAGTTGGCCGTCGGTTTAAACATTTTTACAATAGTTAATTTGTGTGTTTTTACTTTTGGAGTCAAACCATGTGAATCTGTTATTTCAATTACTATCATCAATCATTTATAATTCAACATTTTGCTTGTCGTGTTAAAACTAATATTATTGAAAGTCAACCACTAAACCATAATCTCTATTCGAAATTATAAGAAGTTCTGATAACTAACTTGATAAAATTACAATAATTTAATACATGAATACTTCAAATACATTAATAGGACAAGGGTAATTAATTATTACCAGAGCTTGAATTATTCGAATTATACAAAAATGATTTACTCTAGTAAATAGGAATAATAATATATTAGCTAGTGATAAGTGACAAAACAATGATTACGTTATTTGTCATGTCGTAGCCCATGGCCATATATGATTCGTCCGAGCATCTATGTTCTGCTATTTTTAGTACTATATCATAGATTAGGTAACCAGATGCAGATATTAAATAATTTCATATTGATTATGCTCTATCAAAATTTATAGGATAGACTCAAGTTGTACTAAATTGAATATAAAATAATCTTTATCGAGCTTTAATTCACCTTTATTTTATAAATTTTGAAACACACAAATTAGAAGAAGCTCAGTTCAAATTCGATTAAAACACTACTTCAATCCAAAAAATATAAAAACAGGATAAATAAAGTTATTTGTAACATATCACTATGCAGAAAAAAAAGAAAGAAAAAAGAAGAAGTGTGGGTTGTGGTAGTGATGGGAATTGAGAAGATATAAACCATCGTTGAAGTGGATTTCATCAAAGCAAACCACTATACCCAGATATCATTTTTATTAATTTTTGTATAAAAATATTCTACTTTCCTTGGAATTATACAAACTTTCCTTTTGAGTATGGTTTAAATTACATTTAAAAGACCTTTAAAAAATCTTCAACAAAAGAGTTGAGTCTATTATTTCTATAGTACACAAAGTTTTCATGTATTTTCTATGATATAAGAAGTATAATTGCCGAGTTGCTCTCAATCTGGTGGTTAGGATGATCCAGCTAATGATTTGACACCAAAGTTCAATTTATATTTGTTGTATTATGATAACTTAAAAAAGGGATTATTGGGGATGGAGTTTAGGCTATAAATCGGATCTTATCGATCCAATGTTGACAAAAAATAAAGTATAATTGATCTTGTGACAAAATTTGGGATCGATTTGATCGTAATTCGTAAGAGTCGTTAGGATCACTTAGTTTGGTAAAATATGTTGTTGCCAACCTTACTTTAATAGTGTATGAGTATGGAGTGTTACACTTGTATGAAGTGGCGGATTTAGAACATTTTATAGTATGGAGCATTCTTTATAAAAATTTGTCAAAAATTTGAAAAACATAAAAAATAATAGAAAATTAGCCAAATTTTTTCTTTAAGTATGGGCACATGCCCCACCTTTCTTCTATTTGGGTCCGCCAATTCTCGTATGTTTATATATAAATCCATTTGTTTTTTTATTAAGTTTTATGAAAGTTAGAATTAAATATTATATTTTTAAATGACTTTTCATTTTTGAAAACTAGAGGAAAAACTGAAATGACGAGTGGGGGATGGGGGAAAAGAGAAGGTGCCACATTTTCCTCTTATTCGTCCATTCAATACGCATCATAACTCTTTGATCTTTGCTTTGCTTTGATTCATTTTATAAAACACTAAAGCTTTTATCATTTTTGACGTCGATAAAATATGGGAGAGTTTCCAAATCCTTTTGATCAATGCAAAAGGTTTTTTTCCTTGAATGTTTTACAATATTTATCACCAATTTTAGGCAAAAAAAAAAACGTAAAATAATATCCGAAAAGAAGTTAAAACACAAAAAAATCATGAGCTTAAAAGCTAAAAGATGGATTGTCTAGTCCGAGAGTGTTTTATACACACAAGAAAAAGTTAACACAAGACAATAAGACATAATCATTTGAGTTTTAAAAACACATTATTCATTTGAACCACTACTGGACAATGTAATCATTCACATTGATGGAGAAAATGCATTACACAGATTTTAGAGCTAACGACTACGTAGTTGTTTTTTGTGCTTAAAGAGTAGAAGACGATATAGGTATTTCAAGGATTGAGACAGTTAAAATTAGGTAAAAACATAAGAGTAATAATAGATCATCCATCAAAAACGAGTTCAAAACTAGTCACACTGAAGTTCTCTTGTACCCAAAAAAAAGAACTCCACACCAATTAGGTTCTTTTTTTTTTGAACGACAAAAAAAACAAATCTATAATCCTCTTCTAAGCTCCGATAACTTCAGTTGGTTCCTCAGCCATTGTCTCATCTGCAGGTCTCTCTACCTTTACACCAACATCCTCGGCTGTGTAATCTCCATGAACCTATACAGAAAAACAGGAGCAACAAAATTATGTTTACAGTCCAATGCAACAATGACGAATTCAATGTGTTTTTTGTTTACCTCCATGAGCTTTCCAAGGTCAAACTTGGGAGCTTTGAGGATCTTGACTTTACGGATGAACACATTCTGTAGTGGGTAGATGCTTGATGTCGCCTTCTCAATCTCTCTTCCAATGGCTTCGGGGATGAATTTGGCAACAAGCTCCTTGAGGTCACAAGAAGAAGCCTCCTTCACCATAATATCAGTCATCTTTCTACGGATCTACAAGTATCAGGAAAACATTACAAAAGTTATGTGAATCTTCTGTTTACAGAAAGCCAATAATAAACAATAAAATCCCATGTTATGTTGTTATTACCTGACGGATTTGGCTGGATTGAGCATAACATGTACGCTTCACCTGGTTAGCACGTCTCTTTGTGAAGGCAATGCAGAATAGTCTCAAGGTGTAGCCATCTGTGGTTTTCACATCGACATGGGCTTCAATTAATGTTTGCCACTTCTTGACCAATGACCTTAGCTTGTCAGTTGTGAAATCCATACCCTACAAGAAAGAACTAAAATCAGTATTGTTTTATTATTTGCTGCAACAAGACTGGAAACCAGAAAAGTTTGAAGCTTTTAATAGTTTTATCCATGAAAATGGTCGTCTTTCTCTTACCCAGAATTGGGTCAACACGTTCCTGCCTTGAACATCTTCAGCTCTGAGACGGATCTTCCTGTAGGCATGATCCTCATCTCCTTGAAGATCAGCAAGAGAAACCTCAAAAACTCTGTGTTTCAGTCCTTCAGAGGCAATCTGTTGAAATTTAGAACCCACACAGAAAAAAGAATGTCAGGTTTGACAGAAAGGAAACTATCTTAACGAAACTACACTAGTTTTCAATCGCAATGCAAAGGCCAATACACCTAAAAAATGAAGGCCTACAAAAGCTTATTCCCATGTCTACAACTAACATTAACATACAGGACTATGAAATCAGTTTAGAGATAACTTCCGACTCAATGCTATAAGATCAAGAGATTGTACAAAGAACCCTAAAATTTCTAGTAGAGTAATAGACAGAAACGTTACCTTTGTACCCTGAGTCCTTGTAACAAGTGTCTTTCCAACATTCCTTACACTGAAGGAACCAGGTGCCTTGACATCATACCAATCTTTCTTGGAGAAAGGATCAACACTGCACCATGAAATCAGAAAATGGGCATTCATAACAATTACAAACACTTTCCCTCAACCTACAAATTCGTAATTTTACTACTAAGGGAATAAGTTACTCACGCCTTCTTCTTTCCTCCTTTCCTTCCCTTGGAAATCCTCTTGTTCTTCCTATAAAATTGACATAGATCAGAACATTATACTTGAAGGTATCGAATTGGAGTTTCGATAGAGATTCTCGAAAAAATAGGCAAGGAGGAGAGTGATATAAGCGTTTACCCGAGGGCCATTGTTAGGGATCTTGGCGCGACGTCGAGCTAGAGTGAAGAAGCGGCTTCAAAAACTAAGAGAAAGCCATAATTCACTGGCTTTAGATTTATATATGTCTAGGGTTTTGTACAGTTCAGTTTCTTCTTTTTTGGCGTCTTATTAGTTTTACAGTAAACAAACTTATAGTTACTGGATTTAATTTTCTAGTCCAATGGGCTTGTAAAGCCCAAATTGAAACCTTCTCAACGAGCCAGAGGTTCTGTTTCTCTATCTTTGATTTCTTCGTGTTCGAAAGCTGAGAAATTTTGTTCGGAGCTCAACGCCAATTTTCACGTCGAATCTCATTCTTCGCTGAGTTGTTCCAGGTAATCGAAAGGAACTCGATAGCTAAAAACAGGTTTACGGAGAAATAAAATTCGAAGACTTGTGAAGAGCTCTGATTAGCTGAACAATGGAAGCAATAAGAAAACAAGCAAGCAGGTTGAGAGAACAAGTCGCGAGACAGCAGCAGGTGAAAATTTCATACTTTTTTTTTTGTTTTCCATTTATTTAGATCCTGTTTCTTTATGTTGTCTAGTTTTATTTTTTAATTCCGTTCATTCGTTGATTTCTGGGGAATCTGTCAATAATGTAATGATGTTGAGGGGCTAGCTTTATAGATCGATGATTGTGGAATTCATTAATACCTGGATCTGAGTGTGCCTTCTTTTTGTTTTGGGTTTGATACTTGATGCGATCAGAGATTGGGTAAATACTTCTGGATTGGGGAAGTTTCAGTCTGCATAATTTGGTATTTAGTTTGACTCATCAAATTGCGATGTTCTGTCAAATTAAGTCATATAGGATTTTGCATTGTTGAACTCCTTTATAATGTCAAGATAAAAAGTGATTGCTTATTATAGATTAACATCTTGGTGCTACATAGTTAGGAGGTTTTAAATTGTCTGGCACTATAGCTGTTGATTGTAGAGACTAAGTAATTACAGAAAATATGACATATAATGGCTCCTGTTTGATGCTTTTGCTTGATGCTTGTGTTACAAATTATGCTATGTTGTTTTGTTGGCTAGTTGTTCCAAATTGCCTTGAGAACGGGTGTTTGTTCCTTGAGTTTGAGGTTATTAGTTAACTGACTTATTTTTGTATAATGGTTAAGGCTGTCTTCAAGCAATTTGGAGGAGGAGGATATGGCTCTGGTTTATCTGATGAAGCAGAACTCCATCAGCATCAGAAGCTAGAAAAGCTTTACATATCCACACGTGCTGCCAAGGTTTAAAGTCTTTAGCTTGTTTAATGTTTAGATTATTATTAATTTGGACTCATACATTTTTTTATTTTTCAGCATTATCAAAGAGAAATAGTTCGTGGTGTGGAAGGTTATATAGTCACGGGTTCAAAACAAGTTGAAATAGGTAAATTTATTGATCCTTGAGTTTAGTCTTATAGTATATTTTTATTTCTTTTATAGACTTGAATTGGATCACAGTCCTGACTTTCATTGTACACTCGTTCCTCAGGGACGAAGTTGTCTGAGGATAGCAGGAAGTATGGTTCAGATAATACGTGTACCAATGGTAATGTACTAACAAAGGCTGCACTCAGCTACGGACGTGCTCGGGCACAAATGGAGAAGGAGCGTGGAAATATGTTGAAAGCTCTTGGTACACAGGTTTGTCTTTCGCATCTTCTATCAAAGTTGCACACTAAAGTTTACTTTGCTGCAGTTTGTAGGAAGATATCACCTTTTTTTCTGGAAATTGTTGCATCTGTATATAATCTTACGTTCAATTAGTTTCATCGTGTACACTTGGTTCTTTCTTAATTACAATTTGGCGACTACAATCACATGTCAATCTAGAATTCAATCTTGATATTGTTAGGTTGCTGAGCCATTACGGGCTATGGTTTTGGGGGCTCCATTGGAGGATGCTAGACATCTTGCTCAACGTTATGACAGAATGCGCCAAGAAGTTGAAGCTCAGGTACTATGAAAGATAATACTGTGAAGCAAATTTGATCATCTATAGTAGAAATATGGGTGTTTATCTCTTTCTAGAACTAGCCATTTGTTATTACTCACGCACCTGCTTTAAATCTAACCAGGCTACAGAAGTTGCCAGACGCCAAGCAAAGGTGAGAGAGTCTCAAGGTAATCCTGACATCTTGATGAAACTGGAATCTGCTGAAGCAAAACTTCAAGACCTAAAGTCAAATATGACAATCTTGGGGAAAGAAGCTGCTTCTGCTTTAGCTTCCGTTGAAGATCAACAACAAAAATTGACTCTTGAACGACTTCTTTCAATGGTACAAGCTCCAATTTTAAGTCAACTTTGATTTACTTACCCATATGCGGTTCTTTTGAAACAACTATGTTGTTCGTTCCTGAAGGTTGAATCTGAACGTGGCTACCATCAAAGAGTGCTCCAAATCCTTGATCAGCTCGAAGGAGAGGTTGGTGTGCATTAGTTTTACACCTTTCAAATTTCTGTCATAGTGAAAGTATTCTTGTCGAACAGTCGATTCCTTTGTATGAGGCAACTACAAAATTGAACATTCTTGAACCTACAGATGATGTCTGAGAGGCAACGTATTGAAGCCCCTTCTACTCCCTCAAGTGCTGACAGTATGCCGCCGCCTCCAGCATATGAGGAAGCTAATGGAGTGTTTGCATCTCAGATGCATGACACGTCAACAGATAGCATGGGTTACTTCTTAGGAGAGGTATGATACTCAGATTAGAGAACTGATAAAAGGCTCCATCTAGATCCCTTTTGATTAGCATTTGATGTTCTATTATCATATATTATCCCCTTTTAAAAATGTTGTCAGGTCTTGTTCCCATATCACGGTGTGACAGATGTCGAGCTCAGCTTGTCAATTGGTGAATACGTTGTTGTTAGAAAGGTTCGATAGTAAACCAAGTCCCACATGGGAAAACCAACAAAGTCTCCTTTAATTAAATATTAACCAATGCGCTTATTCAAGAGTATTTGTTTGATATCTCATTTTTCTGTTTGTCACTAGCAGGTTACAGGCAGCGGATGGGCAGAAGGTGAATGCAAAGGCAAAGCCGGTTGGTTCCCTTATGAGTACATCGAAAGACGGGACAGAGTTCTTGCGAGCAAAGTGTCTGAAGTTTTCTGAGAATTCGAAGATAACATTGTGGTTCCCTTTGCTGGTTATGGAATGGAGTTTGCTTCTGTAAATGAGTTGTGTGTTCTGTAGAAAGAAAAAGGAAAGAGAAAAAGATACACGGTCTAAACAGAAGTCCACGTATAGATTTTGGGAATGGATTAACATTCATGACGATCAGAGTTGATGCCGCTTGATGCAAGAGTTTAATCTTTAGGTTTTTGGATCCTCTCATTTGCCATTTGATGTAAACGTCACATCTCCATCAATCTCCCTATGTGAATACGTTTCTTTTTTGCTTTTCTTTGTGACTTTTTTTGTCCATTTTATTTTTTACGTGATAACATTTAAAACTTGGTGATGAAGTGATTCTTTCAGACACTAGTTCTTACATTCAAAAAAACCTATCAACTATGTTTTCGATGGTCCCACTATTTCTTTTATTAAGATTTTATGTTGTTGCCGACAATTTCAGAAGAAATACTTCTTATCTTTTTTGTTGGTTGCGTTTGGATTTATCTTGCTGTTAGTAATCAAATTTTGGTATTCAATTTAGATTCCGGTAATGAAGATCTTATAACATGGCAAAAAAGCAACTAAAAAAGAAATAACAATGAACGTTATTTTAAACACAAGGGATGAAAATAGATGTGCACATGCACGCTTAGACAAAGAAGGCAGTAACTAAAATAGAATCAGACCAAACCAAACACTCTTGTTCTGGAAACAATCTTGCATAGGAATCAGTGAGGTGAATGAGAATGAACCTATAAATCATTGTTCATCAAGATCTAAACATTTTTAATGGTGATGATACAGTCGGTTCGCTTACATTGATGTACTCTATCACTCAGTTTGTTCTGAGATATGCGAACACTATTGCCAGTAGAATCACAATCATTACAATCTGCATTTTCAGGCAGACAAGAGAATAAGTTGCAGTATTTCAAAAACATGAGAGGTACCAAAGTATATAACTTACAATGACATTGTATTGTTGTCCTTTGTCAGTCACAAATGATTTTCTGAAAGTAAGAGACAAAGATTCATCAGAAACCATACCAAAAAAGAAAGATTATGATAACATTATCCTGTTCTCGAATACTTGGAAGATTAATTCTCTTGGGACCAGTTTCTTAGTGAGGGGATTGATCTAATGCAGCTTTTGAGATCAAAGAAAAGACTGTACCTGTTTTGAAGGACTCCAGTATCTCTGCAGAGTTTTTGAACGGCTTCAATTCGGTTCAATGTCTTAGTGGCATTTGGATCGTTCTTGTCGACCTATGTACATATATTGTCAACGGAAAATGCATATAATCCTCTTCTAAGAACACAACAGAACGGCAATAAACGAACGAGGAACAACTGAAGTACCTTTGTTTTCAGCATGCAAGAAAAATCATAGAATGCACCGTAGACATCAGCCATTGTCTTTGTGCGATCAATGACTTTAGCAGTTAAACCTAAACAATAGAGTTGTTAAGCAATATTAGCTTTCAGATAACAAGGCTGGCTACACATTCTCAAGCTTGTTGATTATAAAAGACAATGGGTTTCCCTTTGGCAGAATAGGATTGACCTACAAAATTTTCTTAGGGCTTGAGATTTTTAATGACGAGATAGTGAAAAGCAGAGCAAACCAAACTTGAAGGTAACATCTTACCTCGCCTCAGTTTAACAACACCTCTGAATAATTGTACATTGTTGTAGCATAATGCAAGTGTTCCAATTGCCATGATCTGATCAAGAAAACACATCCAGGCAAAGCAATATTAACTTCTAAGGCACTCTATATCAATGCAGGCGCATATCTAATTATTTTGTGCACCATGAGAGGAATCCCTAAAACTGGTTTCACATTACGAGGAAAACAGTATACATTAATTTGTTCTAACGTGTTCAAGGATAAGTAAATTTTTAGTTAGGAAGACTTTTTCTCTAACCTGAGGGATGGCACAGAACCGAAATATGGAAGGATCCCGCACTGAAGTCATGTACTTCAGGCAATCTTCAATATGCATCAATGCATTGGTAATCATTTCATTCAAGCACTGCACTGATTTGGTTGAATTCTCTTCGTACTTTAAATCCTACATTATGATTTATATTTCACCAAAAACCAGAAAAGCATTGTTACAGAATAGTCAATATGCATAGCCTCAGACCTAATATGAGAACTTGGAGTAGTATGTAGGCACCTCGAGCTTGTCAGTATATTTTCCCCAGATCTCGCGAGGCCAAAACATTCGGGATTTTGGTATCTCATTAATGTCCTCAAGATAATCTCTGATAATATTTGTTTTCTGCAAATAAGACCAATGCTATGAATTACTCGATGATTTAAATTGGCAAGGTTGCAAATAATTTGAGGAAGAAATACTGCACATGTGAGAATACATCCTCATACCTGTAGAAATAAACCCATTGAGTTGGAAATATGCTCCCAATCTGGTGTCAGAACTTCTGTTCCCCCAGCGAGGAAGAGTTTCGACAGACCTAAACCGACAAGTCCAGCAACATAATGGCAATATTCATCATAGTCATCAACAGTCTCTACCTGTGTATAACAATAAAAAACTGGATCAATTGGGTCGGTATACAAATGATGTCAATTCCTTGCAATACATATTAACAAGTTTTGGCGCATGAATTGTCAAATCACAGAACAAGAATCACAGGGTCATTTAAAATAGATTTGACTCCTTATGGCAAGAGTAAGCTTGAAACAATTTTAACTGAAGTAGAGACCCCAGTCTAGCTCAATAGTCAAGACAGCTTGTCATCACAACTCAAAAATACATCCACGCAATGAATAATGCTTTGAAACACAAACCTCCTGGCAGATAAACTTCGCCATTCCTGCACCCATTCTTCTAGTAATTTCCTCGATAGCCTCTTGATACCTTCATAACATTAATTAGAAATGTCAGAAAGTAGATTCAAGTTTCAACAAATTCAGTAATTTACTAATGAAACGTGAAACAACATGAGCCGAAAAAACCTATAAGACAGAACAGAAGTGAATCTAGCAAATAATTAAACTAACCCTTTTTCAAGTTCCAAAAAAGCTGCAGCAACATGGTGAAACTGATCCATTAAAACCTTGTACTCCTTCGTACCACCTAAAATCAAATGAATAAAATTTGTAAGCTAAAGAGTCAAATATTAGAGGGTATGTCAAAGATCAAAGATGTGAAGAGACACTTCAGACTTGCATGAATAGTGCCAGTCGGTATTGTATATATGCTGGTGGAAAGCTATCAGTATTGGAACTTTTTCATCAGTTGGTATGCTTGTATCATCCTCTGTCGCGACAAAAATAAAGAAATGTAATATTCGGCAGGAGCAGGAAGAAGGAAGATGGTTCTAAATGAAACAGAAGTTTTGCATATTTTTGAGGGAATGTAGGAAGCAAGCTCAAAGATACTAACCAACAGTATCAAGAGCTCGGAGAACCAAGTAGAATACACACACCTAATTTAAGAAAAAAACAAAGGCAATACAGTAAGAAATGCTGCAAGATTGGACAAAGATTATTGGCATGTGAAGGAAGCAAGATTAGTGGAATATTCAAAAACAATCAAAACCTTCTTCTGTGCGTTACATGTTCCAAGAAAACCTCATATGATAAATCACAAGAGGTAACATATTCAGAAATTGTTCCAGAACCAAATAGTTTCACAATCACGAAAAACAATTTGAACTAACTGCAACACAGTGGCCAATACAGCTGAAATCTGAAAATCTATTTACAGCAATCTACAGAAGAAAGTGTAACACAAACTCTTAAGATGTAAGTGTATAATCGATTCTACAGAAGAAACCAATTATCGCCAGCATCAAACATAAATGTGCGTCAGATATTTGGATTACTCCACACGTTGACCATATAAATACCAACACCGGATTACTCCACATGTTGATCATTTAAATACCAACACACGCATTATATATACATACATACACACAAGTATCGACAGAAAAGCGGAAAAAGAAGAACGTACGGCGTTACGAAGCTCGGTATTGAGTTGCTGAATGACGAGCGAGAAGCTACGAGAAACCTTGTGGAGCATTGAATAGCAGAAGCCCCAGTGTGGCTCAGGCGGGATCTGCTTTTCGGCTTTATCGATCGCTCGTTTCATCTTCAGAAGCGGAAATATATCATCAGGATATCTCAGCATCGTACCCAAGCTCCCCATTGTTTCGGAGTTTTAATCAAAAATCAGTGACAACTATGGCGGATTGAAAAGCAAAGGTTTCTGCGACGATCTAAAGATTCAGGGACCAGTTGGAAGAAGAAGAAAAACAGTTAAGAAAGAGGAAGAAATCGCTGACCTGCGATGTGGATCGATGCAATTCGGCCAGCGCGATATTCCATTTTTGAGTTTTGATTGTTAGTTTATTCATCGATGAAAACAAAGGTTTCACACTTCCACGCTTTATTTTTATTTTTCCAAACCAACACGAAAAATGATTCACATTTGTTTTTTTGCAAACAAAAAAAAATTAACGTTAGAGGTTACGACAAAAATGAAAATAAAAAGGAAAAAATAAAATTTTAAGTTTCAAGTTGTATATTATAAGTTAGAGTAATTAAAGTATAAGATTTTAAATATATTTGTTGAAACTGAAAAGGTATTTTTCTATTAAAAATGAGAGAAAAAGGGTATATTCTCTTCTTTTTTGTCAAAATATTCTCTATGATTTACAACATCCATTTACAATCTCCAATTAAAACCAAATAACCTTGAAGAAGATGCTGAAATGGCAAAGAAGGGTTACGTGGCGAAGTATTATTGGCTGTAAATACGTATCCTCCACAGTGTAACTACCATTTGGCACACGATAACACACGGTGGTTATCCATTTCATCTTCTCTATTAAATGGTAACTTCCTTCCTGTGAAGAAACAAACAATCTTGTAATCAAAAGAAGTAACCTCATAACAATTATCTCGAAAAAATGGCGAATCGATCTAGGATTATCACCATGTCTCCTCTCGTTATCGACCAGGAAGAAGATCTTGATCTCTGGGAATTCATTAATCCCTCAGATGGCGACTACTCTGACGATTCTTTCTCCGTCGATAGTCTTTCTGATGATGACGTCATATCTCTGGACGATGTTTCCTTTGTTTCACCATCTGTCATTTCTTCACCGCCTCAGATTCTCCCTTACGATGGGGATCTCGATGACGGTCACGTCGGTGGCGATGGTGCTGATTTTGGCGATGAAGTCTGTCGCGATGGTGCTGATCTTGGCGATGACGTCTGTCGCGAGCGAGTTGTTGATGATAACGACCTTGGATGGGCTCATCAGCGGATGGTGCATCTTGGTAGAGGTTCGCGTTATGTTGTTGGTATTACGTACGGTGATTTTGTTAACCGCGATGGTTGTGATGATGACGACGACGAAGATCGCAGTGGTGAAGATGGTGATTACGACTACTCCTATGATCTAGACGATGAGCTGGTGCCACGTAGCGTGAGTAAGAAGCTGGGGAGACAGAGGATGAAGAAATTGGGGAAAAGAGCAATCGCTAAAATTTCGAAGTCTCCGTATTCCTACGTGAAACCTGGATGCGTTCGAGGTAAGGTTTGTCTCGGCGTGAAAGTCAATTGCTGAATGTTGGATGTGGAAGCTTCAGGATGATTCGTTCAAGAACTTGGTAGAATTTCTCAGTTTCTGGGTTAATTGATGTAAAAATTGGTAGTTCAATTTCAGATCCTCATTTTAGTAAATCGGATATTTCTGAAGATCTCTCATTGTACATGGAATTCATAAACCTCCCATTAGAATCCACGAATTTGTTCATGAACTGATCGTCTTCTTTGTTATCTTTCTTCAAATCGGTATATCTTCTTAAGATGAGTAATCAGATTGTGAATCTTGAATTAGAAAACTAGAGTTGGATTTCACATGAAGAAAATGAAGTTTGGATCGATTGATGATCACAATAAACTCTCCTTAGATAAGATCACTCCAATTTTTGTGTGATTCTACACATCACTCTGAATATCTATATCTAAGTGGTTGAGATTTATTGATTACTTTATTTTATGATGATATCTACAATAAATGGTACCTAATATCCGAGGAATCTCATTCAATATTTTGGAATCTCTAAAACGATGGATGATGTAGTGATTGGTGAGGTATAAGAACGATACGCCGTTTCGAAACAATTTAAACGGCACGTAGTACATTTACATAAGTAAAGAACGGTGCGAAGTTTTTACATCTGTTGTTTTTTTTTCTATCCTCAACGCAGATACGGACAAAAAAGAAAGCCAAAACCCAACTTAAACCTCTACATTATCTTCTTCTTATCTTCGTCTTCAATTTTCAAGCAGAGAGAAAGCAGCAGAAAAATGACGGTGAAGATCAGGCTCGCGCGCTTCGGCTGTAAACATCGACCTTTCTATCGTGTTGTTGCTGCTGATGATAAATCGCGAAGGGATGGCAAACAAATCGAGGTTCTAGGGTTTTATGATCCTCTGCAAGGTTCGTTTCTTCTCCTCTACCTCCCTCACTTCTCTAATAATTTAACACTTTTCGATGTATCTACTTACATGAATTTTCTTGTACTTTCTCAGGGAAAGACGATATGAGAAGAGTGAGCCTCAAATTCGACAGGATCAAGTATGATTCTGCCTTCTTCTTTTTTCTGTCATCTTCATATTCCTGTGTGCGTGCATATCTGAGAGTTATTAGATGTTAAATTCATGATTGTATTTGACATGTCTGAAAAAGCCTTATCCAAAAGAACTTTTCTTTATCGAATCCCAAAAAGCTTCAATTTTGTAAGTATTAGTATGAAGAAAACATTAGCCTGCTGAGTTTAAACGGATTAGTTGGTGATTGGTTTATGAGACTAGAGCATTCAATTGTAGGTGTAAAGCCACAGATTCCATTTCTTGTCTGTCTTCTCATCATCTTAATCCATTTTTTCCGTATTCTGTAAAGTCATATGCTTGCCCATTTGGATATTATGCTGCTTAAATGTTGGAATGTTTTCTCTTTTAACATTCTGATTGATGATAAATGATTTCATCTCTTTGCTTCTCAGTCGTTCCAATTCTACATCTAATGCATCACGAGTAGTGGATCTTTGTTTTCCTTAAACATAGACTTTAGTCCTTGGAAATAATCATCTTCCTTCTGTTTTGTTTACACTGGTTAATCGCAACTATTTAAAAGAAACCGAATCTCCCACATCTGGTTTTGTAACGTTTGGGTGGTTATCACTGATCTCTTTCCCGTTTCAGGTACTGGTTATCAGTTGGAGCTCAACCGACTGACACAATCGAGGATATGCTTGTCAGGGTTGGTTTGATACCCCCAAAGTCCATGGTCGTAGTAGGTTCGAGAAATGGATCTACAAGCCAACATGTTTCACCGATTACAGGTGATATCTTGAACTAAGAGTGTTGATGTAATGAACACAAAAGAGTGCCAATGTGAAAGAATTTGCTGTAATTTGTTTTAAGACTTCTGTAAGAGTTTGTTATCATATCACTTCAGACTAAATGGGCTTTTTCGAGAGGCCCATCTTTTATATATCTTCTACCCTGCATTTGATAACTGCCAAACTGAAATTGGGTCATCTAGATACTTATTTTTGGATTGAAGTGTTGTCTGGATACAAACACAATGTATGATAAACACACACAAGAGAATAACTAGATAAGAGACTGTTTTAAACTTAGTGTTGTAACAAAAATGTCCAAAGGATAAAAAGGATGTGACTTGGAGACATTACAGCTCTCTTGGGCCAACAAAATCTCTTAGCTTCGTATCCCATTAGATTCTTTCTCTCTCTCGTATCAGAAATGTTCATTGTTCGTATTATTACGGCATCTCTGACTCTGACCCTCTCGCTGCAATATCTGTCCCTAATCGGAATCACTTTCCCTCTATTTTCATTCTACACCTTCTACTTTATATATCTTCAAAAATCCACCCTCAACTTCTTATCTTTATCTCATTAGTCATACGTTTGTGTTGATGAGATCAAATCTGAGTCCAGCTAACTAATTATTCTGTCGGCCTCAATACAGTATGTGAATTACATGAATTTATTCTCATAATTGTCTAACACCTCAAAAGATTATAGATCTTACCAAATTAGGCTTCGTGATGATAGGCAAATAACTTTTCTGGTATTAAAGATCTAAGGGATTTTAGGTTCGAATCCTTTCATTTCTCAGAAGGGGTATTCACATGGGTTCTTTCGGTTTCTAAGGGATGTATTGTCAAAAGGTAATGATGCATCGACTTTCAGTATTGAAAATTCTGGTTTAGATGATGTGGAATCTCTACTTTGCAATCATCTAGAATGGTTTACAAGAAAAGAAAAAGTGGATGGTAAAATTGTAAGCATTTGAAAGAAAAAGCACTAGTCTGTAAATGCATACAAATTATATGGAGGATAAAGACAAAACTCAGTGGGGAAAACGGGGCACTTATGGTGTTTTAAAATCAAATCAAAAAATAAGAAAAAGTTGTGTTTCTTATTGCTTGGGACCCTTATTTACGTTGATAGTGCCTCTGGACGACCAGAGTCCACGAATGTATTTTCTGATATCAAAAACATATATAAAGAAAAAGAGAAAATTAAATAATAATAGCTTAGTTAAAAAGTAAAGTAACTTACACTAAAATACAAACAATATAACATTCGTCCTCATGTGACATAACTAATAGGTGATAAGTTTATGAACCATGGAAAATCAATTTTGTGATCTTACAAATCCGCTAGATTTTGTTGTCACCTCGCAATATAGACTATAATTTTTGTCGATCTAATTATTAGCAATAAAATTCGAATACAAACCATCATACTCAATACGAAATTAGGAGAAAGAGGGGGAAAAGGATTAAGATTAAGGATTAGGTTTAGGATGGAGAAATGAGTGAAGAGAAGAGTTTAGGTCGACCAACTGGTTGTTAAAGATAAAAACTCCTTAACCATTCATTTTTTTATCATTTATTTTTTAGAAAATAGTATTCTTTTTTAGCAAAGACTTGACTCCAAAAATCAACAAGCAATTAGCACCAACCAAGATTTTTGGATTTCTGAAGCAATTTTTTCAGCAAATTGAGATTTTTATTTGATTTTTTCTTCCATTTATTTTTATATTAAATAAGATATATAAAATTTCATTCTTTCTTCTGGAGGAGGGAGAGTCTGATATGGGTCTTTCACGTGTGACATTGATGAGATGAGGAATTCAAATTATATTTCATTTGGAAAAGGAAAAAGAATAAAATTAAACTAATCAAGAGAAAGCTGTAACCTTTGATTTTTTTCTCTTAAAATTTCTGAAAAAGCAATAAAATCTTGCACATTTTGCGATTTTGGGATCATAAAGTTTTTATTTTCATATTCTTCTTTTAGAATTTGGCTACTCTCCTTCAGTAACACATCAGAAGCAGCAATTGATTTTCAGGTAATTTTTCAATCTTTCTTTATTTCAATTCAACTTCTCTTTCTTTGTTTGTCTTCTGATATTTGCTTACATGTCCATAGTTGCATGCATAACCATGAACTCAAAACATGATGGAATCTTACATGTTTCTTACTGATTCTGGATCCTGTTCTGTTACAATTGTTTTTGAATCTGTTTTAAATGAATGATGAACAACTCAAGTTTGTGTTGATTTGAAGCTTTCAGGCTACTGCTTCTGTGCTCCGATCATAGGGTAAGAGACTATGGAACTAAGTTGAGCTAAAACAGACACTCAATTTGCTACATTTCGATGGAGAATTATCCAGAAACACAGTTTCTTCCTGGAAACTCAATGATCCACATGAATGCTACAGTTTCTTACTCTGAAGAATTAGCCGGTAGAGAAAGAACTGAAACTAACAATGTATCAGCCTCACAAGAGAGGTCCAGATTGGATGAAATTTCGCAAATGCAAGATATTAATCAAAATTTTGGTTCATGGAAAGATCAAGGGAGTGACAGGAACAGTTACCAGCTAATTAATGCAATGGCAGGTGCCACAGGGATCCTTCAGACCGGTCAGGGATTAACCCTTAGCCTCGGTTCACAGATTCTCCCTGGAATGCATCAATTGAGTCATCAAAGTATGGTTCCAAGAGCTGAGCATTGCAGAGGCAATGAGTATGCAATACAGAGCTTTCAGGGAGGAAATCCGAACTTGGAGGTTGTGAGAACAATTCCTAATTCAAAGTATCTTAAGGCGGCTCAACAGCTCCTTGATGAGGCTGTTAATGTAAAGAAAGCTCTGAAGCAGTTTCAGGCAGAAGGAGATAAGAAGAACGAGAACCCTGAAGAACCAGATCAGAATCCTCAAGAGTTGAGCACAAATCCTCCAGCTGAAATATCTCAGTCTGAGAGACAAGAAATGCAAAGCAAGTTGACAAAACTCTTGTCAATGTCAGATGAGGTAATAACTTGAGATCCATCTTTATTTGATCATGCAATAGCTACATTGTTTAGGTCTCAATGTAGAATCATTTGGTTTTTTGTAAAGGTGGACAGAAGATATAAGCAATATTACCAGCAGATGCAGATAGTTGTATCCTCGTTCGATGTAATAGCAGGTTATGGAGCAGCTAAGCCATACACAGCACTTGCTCTTCAGACCATTTCTCGCCATTTTCGTAGCCTAAGAGATGCTATATCCGGACAAATCCTTGTCATAAGGAAATCTCTTGGAGAACAACAAGATGGTTCAGATGGGAAAAGAGTTGGGATCATAAGTCGTCTTAAGTATGTTGATCAACATGTAAGACAACAAAGAGGTTTTATGCAACCTCAAGCTTGGAGACCCCAACGTGGTTTACCTGAAAACTCAGTTTTGATTCTTCGTGCTTGGCTCTTTGAGCATTTTCTTCACCCGTAAGTCTACTCTTCTATGTCTTTGTCTCCACAGCAGATTCTTCATGAAAATTCTGATTTCTTGTTTGGAAACATGAATAGTTACCCAAAGGATTCTGATAAGATCATGCTAGCAAGACAAACAGGCTTGAGTCGCGGTCAGGTAAAAATAATTTCTTTCTTCTCTTCATAATGTAGTTTGATGTATTGATTGGTGTTTGTTTCTATGTTTGTAAAAGGTTTCAAATTGGTTTATAAATGCGCGTGTGCGTTTATGGAAGCCAATGGTTGAAGAAATATACAAGGAGGAATTCACAGAGAATGAATCTAACTCATCTTCTGCAAATACACCAAATGTGTCTGAGATTGGACCTCCTGCTAATGCTGATGATGAAGAACGAGCTCAAGAGTTGTCACAAGAGTGGATTAAATCAGACCATGGATATAGTGAAGAGACTTGTGACATGGTCCAAGGTAGTCAAGTGTATGGTAGACGGTTCATGGCAGTTGAGCCTACTTACCATGTTGCAGAGATGTCAAGATTAGGTCGTGGTTCTGTGTCTCTAACTCTAGGGCTTCAAAACTCACAAGGACATGATAATGTTGTGGCTTCAAGTGAGGCCTACAACAACTTTTCAGGGGTTGATATTTACGAAAATTTCATCCCAAGAGCTGAATTGGAGTATGTAAACCCCAGTCAGAACCGGATAAGTTCTTCACAATTGGTACATGATTTTGTAGCTTGAAGAAGAAAGCAATGTTTAGCAAATATTTGTATAAAGTAAACAATTCTTTTTGTGCAAGAAATACAAGTGAGGTTAGGTCATTGAGACCAAACACAATATTGGATAGTTGCATGAAGCAATATTACACTATTCAGTATGATAACAAAGAGTACTACATAATCATTTACTACTAGATAACATATCTTTAAACTTATATGATAATTGGATTATCATTTAACATTATTCAAGTGTTAATTAGTATTTAGGTTTACATATATTAAAAAGTGGGAATCTATATATAGTCGATCGGTGATCGATATGATCAGTTGGGAATTAGCTTGAAAGGAGGCCTCTTGAGCTTTGGTGTTGGTCTATAATGGCCATAGTCTCTTGAATTCATTCGCAAAATTCTCTCATGTTCATGTATTCTTCTTTCCACAACCTGTCCACATAGAGAAACTTGTTCACCATGTAACACCTTAAGTATTCCTGAAGTCATCTTATTTTGGAGGTTTAAAGCAACTAACCTCCTCATTATTATCATCTTGGCCATAGATTAGAATCGTTGGTCGGCCTGAAAGACAAAAGAGACTTATATAAAAGACTGAGCAATTAGTAATAATCACATGAAGTTGCAGACAAAAGCTGCATGTATCTATGTGTGTGTGTGGAGATTGAGAGAAGTAAGAAAACAAACCTGCAGAACAGAGCGCTGAAGCTGAAAGAAGGAGAAAGAAGAAACCTAGTTTCTTCACCAGTGACAATAAACTCATCTTCTTCTCCTTCAAATTCTCTATGATCAAAAAGTAAAGTTAATGAAAGTGTTTGATATATTCTCTTAAGCTCTGTCTTGTGGATTTAATTACATCTTATCAAAAAGAGAAGCTAATGCGTTTGGTTTATCACTATATATAATTTCTAAAGAAATAGCACTATTACAAGTTATCACTATAAACGTTTTAAATTAACAAAAGAATGAGTTTCATTGACCATATAAACTAGTTTTAAGTTTTAGAACAAAAATGTACCAATAAATAGATTAAAAACAACCAATGAAAATCTGAAATCTAAATAATGCAAATATCCCTTAATGCTTTTTGCGTTTTGTTTAATAATTGTTGATGAACAATGGTGGGATTAGATATAAAGTTGAAAGGAGACCACTTTGCTATTGTTGGCCACGATAAGTCTAAAGAAGTTAGTGTCTTTGATTATAAAATAATGAGTGGCTTCATTGTTTAATTTGAAAACCAACAACAATCATAACCAAATTATTCACCAAATCATCATAATGGTTGAATTCTTGAAGACTAGGTAATCAACATTGGTCAAAGTTCTATTCTTTTTCTACGAATCAGAGGCATCGATTTTGCCTTTAATGATGAACTTTGCTTCGATGTTTTTGTTAAACTTAAATGGATTGTTGATTAATTGAGATTAAGGAAAGAGAACAAAGTTTGTTTGAACTTTGCTTTAGTGAACTAATTCGTCACTATTATTAATGGTTGACGTATTATCTTAAAGGCTTAAAATAGGGTTTAAAGATAATGTAGTGGATGATGACCATACTCTCACTATTCTCCATGAGTGCAAATCCTAGCATTAAAGAATTTTCATGGAAGAATACAATTTTGGGCCTTGGGCCTGTTTTTAACTTTTTGGGCTTTATAGTATATATGGGCTTTTTGTTTAGAAGTTGGGTATCTCAATTTTGATTAGCTTTACTTTCACACACATTATTACAACCGAGATTTTTAGCTTTGAACTGTTCCATCAAGAATAATGATTTTACACTATTTTTATTTTTAATTTTTAAAAGTTTCGACTAATTAAGTAATTAAGTAGTACATAAATGGAAATATTCTCAAGTAAAGTAGAATATAATTCGAATGGGATTGATTTGAGATGACTAACTTAGCCGCCCCTGCTTTTTTTTTTCCTTTTGCCTCATCATGGAATTGTTTGGAGCGTTTTAATTTTAATATTAATTCGTTTATTAGGACTTTTCACAGCTATACTAGTATTTATTTTCGATAATATTTGAATATTTCTCAGAGAGTTCATGAAGAAAATGATATTTTTCAAAGCCGTTCTAGAAAATGGTTGTAAGTTTCAAAGAATTTGTTTTTATCCATTAATTATTGGTTAAGAGAAAAATAAAGAAAAGGTGGCTCCAGCTACAAATATCCTAAAATGTATTCACACATTCGATATTCCAAGCCTAAGCTAAGCTTATATTCTCTAATTGTTGTACAAATATCTGCATAAAAAAAACAATTAGTGATGGAGTTATCATGCATACTGCTTTAATTTGTGATAACTCGTCTTTCAATAATGATTTGATTGGTTAACTTTAAAAGAAATGCTATGATTATACATAATTACCTTTCTCTCTTAGTTGGCCAATACCCATAAGAAAGACGATCGTGTATTTGTGTTCATATTTTTCTAACAAGTATTTCAATGGACTAGAAATGAGAATCACATCATAAAAATAAAATAACAAAAATATACAAAGATGAGAATATAAAAGACATCTACGTGTATATAAATAAGTAGACAGATTTGTAATTATAAACATGTATAAAGAATATTGGACGTTTAAAAGCAATGGTATTCATATTACGATGTAATAAAATGACGAATCCGTTGATCGTATAATTTTGTTTCCAAACTTCTACCAACCGTAGATTTGTTTAACAAGTCATGTCTCCTTTTTGCTTACTGTCTTTTTTTTTCGTTTGTTTCCATTGTATATTTTTAATATTCAACAAAATTATACCGATAAAATTAAATTCATAAACCAATTTTTTTTTCAAAATCTAAAATCTAAATTTTATTAAACGGGGCTATGTCATTCTCTAGAATCAAATTCAAATTAGAAAACTACATAAATAAACCAGTTTCTTATAATATATATATTGATATACAAGTTTAATCTGAATGAAAATACATCGACAATACTTTAATAAATTCAAAAAAATTGAACTCTATAATATATGCATTTGGTTGCCAAAGTCTAGATTTTGCCTTTTTTACTTGCTTTAACTTTAAAATATACAAAGAACCGACTTCTTCCTATTATTGGTTGGTAGCCGAGTAGTCTTTTTTATTTAGGTTTTTAAATACACAGTGTTGTGGTCCCTAATACTGTATTTATTTTTTCCAAATATAAAATAACGAAATGTAAAAGCATATGATATTTGGACTATCAATTACGAATAGATTAAATTTAATTGTTGGTCAAACATTATGTTAAATCTAAAGAGTCGTTGAATTTGATGCATTCTTTCGAATAAATAATTAAAGTATGGTAAACCAGACAAATAAAATCTTGGTTTAGTGTTCTTAGAAATGGTGATTTTAATATTCCACATCATTATCAAATATCAAGCAGTATAATTCTGTAGATAATCCTAATAAAGAGACTCAATGTTCGATGCTTTGGGTATTTTCAAGAGTCAATCACCCAAGGGTTAAGAACTAAGAGATGATGTATTATTCATTGTATCTTTTAATCACCTTCGTAATATGGTTGAAATTATGGTCAATTTTTTGGGCTTACGGACTCTCTATGACATATTTACCCTAATTTTTGTATAACTAGAAATTTTGATTTTAACAACTTTAGATCATCTTCAATGGTTAATTCTACTTTTTCTAAAAAAAATAGAGAATAATTTATTCCGATGATTTACTCTATTTTTTATTCTAAATAAATTTTTTAATTATATTTTTTTATCATTTTATTACTAATTTCTAAAATATTCATTTACTTTACAAATCAACATATTTTATCCATTTATATTAAATAGTCAATAACAAAATTAGTAATAATCATAATTTATTAAAAATAAAATTCATTAAATCACATAAACATAATTATTTAAAATTTTGTACTAAGTATATTTTGATCATATAATTTTACCTAGATATAAAATAATAATACACTATAAATTAAAAGATTATTTTGTAAAGAAAAATTTACTCGAAAAAAAAAATAGAATTTTCTAAATTTAGAGTAAAATATAGAAATCTTTATTTTTAAAATAATAAATAGAGTATTATTGAAAATATTTTTTTTTCTAAATATAAAATTTAGAGCAAAATTTAGAATACTATTGAAGATATACTTAAATAACTTTGCTGCTTATGTTAATTTGATATCTAGCAGCCAAAATATTACCTTCTTTTTCGCCTTTGAGCAATCACTTTAAACGTTTTAATCATAAATTTAATTTTTGGAAATTTTTCTTCCTTTTTCTTAACATTTAATTTGACTAAAGCTCTTCTTTTTCTTCTAGTCAAAAAAAAAAGGAAAACATTTTATTTGACCCACACGACCGTCTTGAGGCTCCTATATTCCTCTATAACCTTCTCGATGGTCTCTCATCATAGTTTCCAATTTGAAGTTGTTTGTTGGTAAATTTATCTTTTTATTTTGTTTTTCAAAAAGAAGAAAATTTAGCTTAGATGTATCATGTATAGCAAAATGTATTCTCTAATATAAAACCAAAAGAACTTTATATTATATTAGATGCATATAACATGATAATGTAAACACAAACCGACTAACTTGAGTTATGTCTGTTCAGGTAAATCTAGGAGAACGAATGTTATTAATTTAAAATCAATTTAATTAGGCGATCTAGTACTATTAAAGTCTCTAAATCATCATGTGTTTTAGGTCAATTACCGCCATTTTTTGTTCCCTGCACATGATATATTTGGCCATAATTGATTACGACTTCCGAATTATTATGTTTTCTTTTTGTTAACACTAAAAAAAATGGTATTAAACGTAATATTTTATTATAATAATGCGTATTTCGTCACATATTCTTATAATTGATAAATATTTATAATACAAACGTCACAAATTGTTACGAAATAGAGTCACAATAATTTTTTAAAAAATGTAACAAATAAAATTTATGACAAAAATATATATAAAACGTCACAAATTGTTATTAATATTCTTAGTCATAATTTACAATAGCTCTAATTTTTTATAGTGTAAAGATTATGTTTTTTATTTGTAATAATTTTTGTCGTCAAATGGTTCAATATTTGCTTTATAAACATATACTAGAAGATGTTGATTTTCCAAAGACAAATCTAAATCTAAATCATATATAAACTAATGAATTTGTGTCATAACAAATCATTTGTTATGAATGTATCATCGAATTTTATCATTAGCATTTTTGTTTTCAAAGAGAAGTAAAGATGTAGCAAAAAGAACAAATAATGGTAAGTACAACGGTGAGAAAACAAATATTAAATCAACTAAGTCCGTAACTTACGTTTTAGGTCTTTTGTTATCTTCGAAAACTACAAATAATTAAGCTAATTAATTACATTTCTTTCCAATGTTATTAAGAGTCTAGATCAAAACACATAAGATGCTTTTCTTTAGATCTCTCATGCCTCGACACGTGTATAATAGTTTTTATTTTTTTGTCTAATACTGACCCACAACTGACCAGCCCAACATATGTACAATATTCTCAAGAACGAATACTACATTTCTAATAAATTAAGATAGAGATTTAATTAATTATCAAATGTAAAAGAGTCTTGTATAATGTAAAAGAAGCTTTTATATGTAATATTCATGAATGAACCATCCGTGATCAATGGATATAAAACAAACAATGAAGCATCTAAAAGTATAATTCTGCCAAAAGGCTAGAATATGATTCTCCATTATTGATCACGATGCAATTTAACCATTATTTTCTTATGTACTATTCTATGGCTCTATTGGTGATAAATAGAACTTCGATTTTAAATTCCAATTCGATTTGTGAAAATTATACAAGTGGCTACGATTTCACCTATAAGTCTACAACACAGTGTATATATATAACTTTAGTAGTATATACGTTGGTACAACCTAAATCCTAATAACCCTTAATTCATCTAGATTCTTAGAATGTTTTAGATTTTGTAAATCTTCTTAAGAATATCTCCAAATCCATAAACTGACACTGAAAATCCTATAGATATCCACAATTCCTTTATGAAATCTTAAATTGGTACTAGATTTTATGTTAGAGAGATTGATATGATAATTATAGTTTGGTAAATTGATTTAAAAACGTTATATGTACATATAACTTTTTTTGGGTCCAGTTGGCCTAGTTGAAACAGGTGGCATAATTGTCTTGCTTATGAACTAATTAGGTACCAAGTAAGGAGTTCGAATCCCACCAACTCTAATTTGAGTATTTAGGCAATGAATGAGACCTTATTGATCTAAATTCAATGATTAAAGTTGACAAAAAAAAAAAAAAAAAACTTTTTGGGTCGATCGAGAAAACAAAATGTCCTTATATGCTAGTAGATACGTTACTTACTGACGTTACATACAATTTATATTTATCAAAAAAAAAACATACAATTTATTATTTATATAGCTTATTAAAGAAGAAAAATAAGTAAAAACTTCGTACCTATGCATGAAAGCTATTTCTTTTGTTACTGAAATCACATATGAGGATATATAATATCTGATAGTACGTATGCAAAAAAATTTATCAAAAAAAAAACGTATGCAAAAAACTTTATCAAAAAAAAAACACCATATTGTATGTAATGTAGAGATATTAGTGAGAGTTATATATTTACCTGGAATCAAATTTCGGCGAAGAAGGTAGACTCGTAAATTTGAAATGAGGGTTACACATTTTTAACATACTCATTTTTCCTATTTTTTATCACACGATATTATGTATCATACGAATCACGATTTTCTAAAATCAAACTTTAGTAAAAACATTGCATACTAAAAATAATTTTCTTTTCATTTTGCCTATATGATTAATTACTTTTAAGAGTGAAATTTTGAAGTCATTTACTATTAATACTCAAAAACTTTGATGGGAAGTACCAATAAACATTACTACAAAATGTAATTAAGAAAACACTTTGGTAGTCATGCGGCAACAGAGCCTTTATTACAAACACGCTCATAACGATGACAATGAGATTACCTAACACCAAAAACAGAGCCCAACAAAAAAAATTGAAAATTAATAAAACAACAGATCCATTTTCATATATAAATCTCTCAATTTTGGACATGACTTAATATCAGATAAAAAAAAGGGCCCCATTTTTCTTTACCAATTTCGAGGATTTTATTGGTTTTCAGGTCCACATTTAATACAGTAAAGCATCAGAAGACGCCATGAGAGGCTGGTTCATATAAGACATATTCATCTGATTCACATAGAAATCATCACACTCCAAACCAACCAGAGGGTTCGAACACATGCCATTGTTGTTGTCGAGGAAATCGATTATGTCGTTGAGAGATTGAAGTCTGTTGCTAAGTTCTTCGAGTTGAGCTCTAAGAACAGAGTTCTCTGCTTCAACGGTTAAGTAGTGTTGTGTTGTGATACTGACACTTGTCACGATCTCGTTGTTCTCTTTTTTCAGCTGATTAACCTGAGCCGTTAGATCGTCAAGTAGCTTTTGTTTCTTCATTCTCGATCTTCTCGCTGATTCACGATTTGAGAGCATTCGTTTTCGTTTCCTCTGTTCCATGAGATTCTCTTCTGATCCTGATGATGTTTGAATCGTCGACGAAGTTGTTCCCGACGACGAAGATTCCATTTATTGACAACAACACTCAACACAACACAGCACAACACAACACAAACAAAGAAGCTTTTTTTTCTTACAAAACGAGAGATTTAAAAACAGAACAAAACAGAGCAGAAGAACAAGACAGGACCCAGATGATGAAAACGAAGAAGGATTTGAAAAAGGAGAGCTTTTTTTGTGTTTATTATGCGTATAGATTTAAAAGAGGAGATGATTGAGAAATCATGAGACGTAGTAAAGCCAGTAAAGGAAAACAACAGAGAAAGATTGAACAAGATGGGTCCTGCGTCTGATTGTGGAATTTAACATAAACCCAGAGAGAAAAATCTCACTGAGTATAATTGGAGACATGTGTCTCAAACACCAACAACTGCTGATTAAGCATCAATGGTTTTTCGATTCTGGGTTTTTTCTCTGTGATAGATCAAGCTAGTTCTTTAAGAGAAATGGAAGAAAAATGAAATTAGAAGACGATATTTTGAGGAGGGAAGGGAAGAGAGAAAGAGAGAAGGGGGCTTTGAAATGGTTAAGGAGAATGAATTTATAGAAGAAAATTGAAGGTTAAAGTGTTTTGAGTGTTTGTGCAAGTTGATGATGAGAGATACATTTGTTTGGATTCTATTTGAGGAAGAAGATTCTTTCTTTAATATTTGTTTCCTAATTTCTTTTTGGAAACAGTTTTTTCCCTAACCTTTAAAAAAGTTTATAAAGTAGTATCTATGTAAATCAGCAATATATCAAAATAATTTTTACGATTTTATAATTTATAATTCATAATTAAAAGGTGAACAAGGAATTTTTTTTCTTTCTATTACATAAAATTTATAAATAATATTATTTTATATATTGATATATATATATACATAAATTTTTTTAAAAAGAAACAAAATCATTTTACAGTTTAAAATTACTTTATTTGATATAAACGAATTTGGATTATGAATATGAATGAAAGTTTATCGATCAAATTTATTGATAGAAAAAACAAAGAAAATTAATCTGACCTAATTGTTTTTTTTTGTTTAATAGTAAGTGTGATTCCTTAGGAGGAAAGAAAATAAAAAATCAAAGTACTCATTCTTTTAAAAAAAAATGCAGATGAAAAACTTTTCTTTTCTTTTTTGTCAATCAGAAAAAATAAAAACCTTTTCTATGTATTAAGGGAAACAAAACTTTTCATTTGTGTTTCTACCTTATTTTTTCACTAAAAGTAAATCTTGAGCCGACAAGAAGAAGCGAGAACCTAGTTTTGTTGAATCTTCTTCAGTAAAATAGTAATACCATAAACTATTCATGTAACGACAAAAAAAAAAGAAAAGAAATAATTATAAATATATTTGTAGTCCATAGTGCGTATTATTAAAAACGAAAAGAACAAAAACCCTACTAAAGCCAGAATTTGTCTAGACAAATCTATGAATTAAAGTTATTTAAAAAAACTAATTACCACCATAACAAAATTAAAGGAGAAAGGAATCAGTGTTTAAGAGAAGAACATGTGTAAGTAGACAGACGATTAAACAAAAGTTGAGAGTGACATGTGAGGTTCGGACACGAACTCTCCAGACTCTCCACAGCTGTTTTCATTTTTTCTTCTGAATTTATAATTCTCTATTTTCTAACTTAATTTGGTTTTAATTTACAAAATTTAATTTTGTTTCTTCAAATTGTATTTTGGGGGAGTGCGGAAGAGATCGACAGATTTAGCCCATTTCCCAAAAAGGATTCATGAATTTCGCCAAACACATTCATTACATAATGCTTTTTATATATTTAATCAAAATAGTTAAAACTTAAAAGTAATAAAAACAAAATTAGGGTTTTTCTTTTTTCTTACATGTTGCTATATGTGAGGATCTATTTGTAGCCCAGTCCTCAAAGATACAGGCTAAGCATGCTTTTGAAACTCTTTGCACCAAGCCGCATTTGTAGCTATTGTTGTTCTAATTGGGAAGTTGCACGGATTCAAGGTTGCTTGCGGTGGTGTCATTCGATTTAGGGTAAGCTCTTGGGCATTTTGTCATTCTTTTGCACTTTTAACTGTTTGGGTTAGAATTTTTTCAGGCGCTAGTGTTGTCGAGGAGAAACACAAGCTATTTCTCGATTTCCATATAGACCATAAGATCCAGAGGGTTAATGTCGCTGTTGAGAGACCAGTTGGAGGTAGATTGGTGGTCTTGTTTCCTGCTTTGATTACTTCAACCATTGTGAGAGATGGGTCCGGTTGGATTTGGATTTTTAAAAGCGAGAGGTTCCAAGTTGATTACGCAAAACGACAATTTAGAAAGATATGCTATGTAGATTCTAGTTGCTCACATCGTTGACAGAGTCCATTTTCAACGATCCCTCTAGATTGTAGTCGTTCTCTGGTGGGTAGAGTGTTGTTTAGCATCTTCCACATAAAGGTCTTGACTTTGGGGGAACACTTTGTGGACCAGATATTCTTTGTCCAATTTATCGGTAACCGAGGCTCTGTAGATTGGTTTAAGTCCAAAGATTCTATTCTTCTGATATGGTAACCTGTTTTAGCATAGTACAGACCATTTGTTGCAGGTAACCAACATGATTTATCCTTTGCTCCAAGTTTACTTAGATTTATTATGAAAATTTCAATCTCTAGATTTGGCACTAGCTCTCGGATTTTGCCAATATCCCACTCTCTTGTTCTAGTGAGATTTTTCACTAATATCTCTTCTTGATTTTCCTTTATAGAAAACTGAAACTCTAAGCAACTCATTTCAATACTGTATATAATAAAGTAAGATTTTTAGTTTCCCTTTTATATTATTGTCAATACAAGAAAGATAGTGTCTTCTCTTCTCCACCATGGTTGAATATGAAACTCTGAACCGTCCTGTGAGATGTCGATCTTGGGCTTCAGTCTTAATTGTTTAATGGGCTGAATCTGTTTTTATTGTTTATGGATTACAGATGGAAAACCGAGACCCATTAAAGGAAGCTGTCATTTTCTTCTCCTTCTGTGAAAAAGCAATTATGTCGTGTGATCATTGTACATGATCAGGTGGATGTCTGCTGCAGGGAAAAAGGAGCAAGTTGGTACATTAGCAAAAGTGGTACTAGGTTAATCAAGATAAAAAAAAAAAAAAAAAAAAAAAAACAAAAACAAGTAACGCGTGAAGAGTGAGCAAGAGAGGGAGTACACTTTAATGGAGATTTTAGAGTGAGAGTGCTTGGTCTTCTTTTGCGGGTGGGTTAGAGTGAGTGAGTTTGTAACACAGGGCTCTGTAACTCTTGATTATAAGGAAGTACCAGTGAGTGGTTTACTCACCGAGACGTACCACGGCGGTGTTGCCCGTGGGAACTCGTAACTCTCTGTCTTCTTACTCTTACTCTGTTTATACTTCTGCAAACAAAACACAACACATAAACAAAGTTAAAGAAGAAAACTGAGGAAGCAAAAGAGTAAAACCAATCAAAGTAACTACAAATGGTATCAGAGCTTAGGCTTTAAGCTCAATAGTGCTTGAAGGAAGTTTGGTCTTTTATTGAAGCTTTGTTTCACGGTGGTGTGGGTGTGGTTAGTTTACGGTCGTGTATATACACTCATCATGGAGCCTATGCACGGAAAGTTTAAAGTAAGGGAGTTTGATGGTGAAGGGGATTTTGTTTTGTGGAAGCACAAGATTCTTGCACAACTTGAAATTATGGGACTTGATGATGCTCTCATGCCAGCTTATGAGTCAGATATGTTGTCAGATCTGGAAGGAGAAGAGAAAGATCAAGACACAATAGAAAACAAATTTGCTGCAGCCATGAGAGATCCTAAATGGCATGACAAAAACAGAAGAGCCAAAAATCTTTTGAGCATGAGCTTGTCAGATAACGTTCTCAGGAAAGTGGTAAAAGAACGTAATGCTTATGACATGTGGATGGCTTTAGAGAATGAATATCAGGTAAAAACACTTCCGCACAGATTCAACCTAAAGCAAAGGTTTTACAGTTTCAAAATGGATGAAAGAAAATCCTTGGACAAGAACCTTGATGATTTTAACAAGCTAATCTCAGACTTGGAAAGTGTTCATGTTGAAATGAGTGATGAAGACAGAGCTGCAATTCTCATGAATAGTTTACCAAAACAGTTTGAAAACATGGTTCACACCATGAAGTATAGCTGTGGGAGAGATACGATAACTGTTAAGGATATCATAAGTTCAGCATATTCCATAGAGATGGAATTGAAGGAGAAGGGAATGTACAAGCTCAAATCTGATGTTGAGGGTCTGTTCATTCAAGAGAGAGGTAGAACTGAAAAGAAATCACAACATAAGGGAAAACAAGCTGTCAAAAGTAGATCAAAGTCCAAGGTGAGAGTCAAAGAGTGTTGGTTTTGTGGAGGAGAAGGACATTTTAAGAAAGAGTGTCCCAAAAGAAAAAGCACACAAAATCAGAACAACACAGTAAAAGGAGAAGCTAGTGTGGCAAAAGCAGAATACATTGAGCCATTGATGTTGGTTGCTTCAACCAAGATGTCTAATGAGGAATGGATTTTAGACTCTGGATGCTCATATCATATAACTTTCAGAAAGGATGTTATGTTTGAGGTGGAGGAAGTCAATGGAAGAGTCTTGATGGGAAATGATACTCATTGTGAGATTACAACCATTGGAAAAGTTAAGTTTGTCAATGATGATGGTTCAGTAACTGTACTGTCTCAAGTTCGATATTCTCCTACATCGAGAAGGAACCTTATATCATTGGGACAACTTGAAACACTTGGATGTTGGTTCAAATCAAGAAACTTCAAACTGTAGGTTTTCTATGATGATAAAGTAGCATTGTCAGGAAACTACAAAGATACTCTATATATCTTGAATGGAAATGCTCAATTAATGGAAGCAAACTCAGTTAAAAGAGCTGAGAATTCTGCGGGTCTATGGCATGCTAGAATGGGACATGTGAATGCTAAAGGGCTTCAAATTCTAGAAAAGGAAGAACTGATAGACTATACAGGAGAAGAAGATTTCAAGAATTGTGAACACTGCATTTTAGGTAAAGCTCACAGAACATCATTCAACAAGGGAATTCACATATCAAAGGAACCACTTGAATATGTGCATTCAGACTTATGGGGATCATCTACTGTCACACCAAGCCTAGCTAAACATCAGTATTACATGTCATTTATTGATGATTTCTCAAGAAAGGTGTGGGTAAGTTTTTTAAAAACTAAAGATGAGGCTTTTATGAAGTTTGTTGAATGGAAAGAGCTAACAGAAAATCAGTGTGGTAAGCGATTGAAAGCTCTAAGAACAGACAATGGTCTGGAATATTGCAACAAAGAATTTGATGATTACTGCAAGCAACATGGTGTAATAAGGCACAAGACATGTCCCTACACTCCACAACAGAATGGTGTGGCTGAAAGGTTGAATAGAACTATTCTAGAAAAGGTTAGAAGCTTATTGTCAGAAACTGGTTTGGGAGAAATTTTCTGGGCAGAGACAACATCCACTGTGGTTTATATGATAAACAGATCCCCATCAAAGCCATTGAATTTCAAAATTCCAGAGGAGGTTTGGTCTGGGAGAAAACCAGAATATTCTCATATGAGAAGGTTTGGTTGTTTGGCATATTATTATGTCAATCAAGGGAAATTGAAACCAAGGGCAAAGAAGGGAGTTTTCATGGGATATCCACAAGGTGTGAAAGGATATAGAATCTGGAGTATAGAGGATAGAAAATGTGTTATCACTCGTGATGTTACTTTCTGTGAGGATGTGCTCTATAAGGACATTGACAAGACTCAAATGCAGGAAAATCAAACAGAAGAAACAAAGAAAAAGAAGAAAGTTTCTTTTATCTTACAGAATGATCAGTCAAATGATGATCACGTTGGAACATCAGCCGAGTTTGATGATGATGGTGGAGCTGGTGATGAAACAGAAATGCCGGATGAGGAAACTGCTACAGGGACAATGAATGATGGTTATATGTTGGCCAGAGACAGGGAAAGAAGGGAGATAAGGAAACCAAGCAGATTTGTGGAAGGTAACATTGCATACTATGCATTGAATGCAGCTCAACTGATAGAAGAAGAAGAACCTAAAACATATGAAGATGCTATGAATAGCATGTACAAAGATCAGTGGTTAGCTGCTATGCAAGAGGAAATGGAATCACTGTACAAAAACAACACTTGGAATCTCATTGAAAATAGACAAAATGAGAGGACAATTGGCTGTAAATGGATTTTCAAATTCAAGCCAGGAATACCAGGTGTTGAAGGTCCACGTTTCAAAGCTAGATTAGTGGCAAAAGGTTTCTCACAAATTGAAGGGATTGATTATCATGAAATATTTTCACCTGTGGTTAAACATGTTACCATTCGATTAATGTTGTCCATGGTGGTTGAACTAGACATGGAGTTGGAGCAATTAGATGTCAAAACAGCATTTCTACATGGAGATTTACATGAAAGGATATTGATGGAACAACCAAAAGGTTTTGCAGAGGGAGAAAGAATTTGTTTACTGAACAAATCTTTGTATGGTCTAAAACAATCCTCAAGGCAATGGAACCTTAGGTTCAGTCAAGTTATGAAGAATCATGGTTATCTCAGAAGTGAATTCGATCCATGTGTTTATTTCAAAAAATGCAAGGCAGATAACTATATATATTTGCTATTGTATGTGGATGATATGTTGGTTGCTTCTAAGGATGTAAAAGAGATAAGTAAACTCAAGAAGATCCTAAATACAGAATTTGAAATGAAGGATTTGGGGGCTGCAAGAAGGATTCTTGGAATGGATATTCTTAGAGACAGAAAGGAAGGTGTGTTAAAGCTATCACAAAGTGAATATCTTAACAAAGTTCTCAAGAATTTCAATATGCAAGATTCAAGACCAGTTCAGACTCCAATGGGAACACATTTCAAATTGAAAAGTGTTGAACAGGAAGGTAAGGCGGATACAGAGAAGGAAATGGATCACATACCTTATTTTAGCGCTGTGGGAAGCCTTATGTATGCCATGGTGGGTTCTCGACCAGATCTTGCTTACTCTGTTGGATTGGTGAGTAGATTTATGAGTTGTCCTGCAAAAGATCATTGGATGGCAGTTAAATGGATATTGAGATATGTTAGAAATACTACAGATTTGGGTCTTGTGTTCAAAAAATCAGATGAATTCAAGGTAAAAGGTTTTTGTGACAGTGATTGGGGTGCTGACCTTGATAAGAGGAGATCAATCACTGGATATATATTCCAAGCTGGTGGAAACACAATCAGTTGGAGGTCTGGTCTTCAGCAAATCGTTGCCCTGTCAACAACAGAGGCGGAGTATATGGCATTAGTAGAAGCTGTAAGAGAATCGTTATGGTTGAAAGGAATCACAGCTGAATTGGGTTTTTCTCAGGACACAATTGACATATATTGTGATTCACAAATTGCGATTTGTCTTACCAAGAACAATATGTTTCATGAGAGAACGAAGCATATGGCGTTGAGGTTGAGTTTTGTCAGAGATGTAGTTGAAGCTGGTACAGTGAAGGTGCTGAAAATTGGAACTTTGCAAAATCCAGCAGACATTCTTACAAAATCGGTGCCAATAAAGAAATTTAATGAGGCATTGAGTCGTCTGAAAGTGATCAGATACTGGAAATGAAGTCCTGGTATCAGGGACGAAAAGAGCTTTTCCGATGAGTTTGGTTAATTGGAAAAGTGGTCTGAGAAATGGAGTTAATTTCTCAGGGAATTGAGCAGGAAGCCTAAGCTCGAGGTGGAGATTGTGAGATGTCGATCTTGGGCTTCAGTCTTAATTGTTTAATGGGCTGAATCTGTTTTTATTGTTTATGGATTACAGATGGAAAACCGAGACCCATTAAAGGAAGCTGTCATTTTCTTCTCCTTCTGTGAAAAAGCAATTATGTCGTGTGATCATTGTACATGATCAGGTGGATGTCTGCTGCAGGGAAAAAGGAGCAAGTTGGTACATTAGCAAAAGTGGTACTAGGTTAATCAAGATAAAAAAAAAAAAAAAAAAAAAAAACAAAAACAAGTAACGCGTGAAGAGTGAGCAAGAGAGGGAGTACACTTTAATGGAGATTTTAGAGTGAGAGTGCTTGGTCTTCTTTTGCGGGTGGGTTAGAGTGAGTGAGTTTGTAACACAGGGCTCTGTAACTCTTGATTATAAGGAAGTACCAGTGAGTGGTTTACTCACCGAGACGTACCACGGCGGTGTTGCCCGTGGGAACTCGTAACTCTCTGTCTTCTTACTCTTACTCTGTTTATACTTCTGCAAACAAAACACAACACATAAACAAAGTTAAAGAAGAAAACTGAGGAAGCAAAAGAGTAAAACCAATCAAAGTAACTACACGTCCTCTGCCGCTTCTGCTATGTTTAGTTTTAACGGATGAATGGTTTTAGTTTCCCAGCTCCACCGGCGATGCTCAAACTGAGTATATATCATCTATATTTCTCCGAAGACTCAGTGATGCAGATCTCAGCTTCCAACGATTTTCCGGCGAGCATGACGGCGCTAAAGATCCTTTAGCTAGGGTTTGTAAAACTGGGTTTTGGCAGAGTCCAACTAGTGTTCATTCAATTATTTTGGAGATGCCTACAATGAAGCTTAGTTTCTATGGCAACTTAAGTCTCTATGTATCTGGTTGCTCTAGCTTCAGATCAAGACTATTTTTTGGTTTTTATAAGGATCATGAAGAATTTTTTGGAGCTAGACCGAGGACATCCATACTTTCACGAAGATTTTCTAGATAGCTATGACCGGATTATTATCTTTAATTCTACTCAATTTTGCTTAGTTTGAAATGTTTCAGTAATTGTTTGTTTATTCAATATGTTTCTAATGGATTCTTAATCAATTTTAATGAAGTGGTTTTCGACCAAAAAAAACTATAGGATTAAAAACGATAGTTTCTATAACCAATTCTTAACCGATACAAACCAATCCACCACTCTGAAATTAAATTAAAACAAATGAATTTGCATGATTAAAGATAATGATGTTACTCAACGTCTTTTCTAAGTCCTCAGAAAGAACTACATGTGTGTCCATTTGTTTCACTTTCACGGTACACTTCATTACAATTTTGATTGACGTTTAAATTGTATATTGTATATTTTAATCCCAAAGTACAATTATTATTTTTACAGTGCCTATTGACTTTAATAAAACATCTTATTGGCCTAGTGTATATTTCTATTTAATCGCATTATATATATATATACATATATATATATATAGTTATACCAATCAAAATCTGCAATAATTCACGTTTAAAAGCTTGAAGCGAGAGAGATATATTAAGAGAAAATCCAATTGATTTGGTTGATATGTCTACACGTGTTTCCTTTAATCTCTTTCTAATGTTGTTACTAGAAACCAAACTCGTTTGGCAACAAGTTTATTTTTAGATTATCTAATTTTTACTTTATCAAAAAATATATATGTATCGACGGTGATGGTGCTTTCATTAATTGTTGTATGTAAATAATAATAAAAGATATAAGAAAAAAGTATATTGTTGCAAGAAAAATATGATCCGTAAATATCATGGAGGGTACATATAATCTTTTGAGTAGGGACAATTAAAAGAAAGACAACGAAAGAGAGAGGACTCAATGAAGTGTAGCAATAAACGTAAATGCAATATAAGGAAACAAAAATCAATTTTGTGTTCTGTCTTTTGCAATCACATGACCAAATTACACACCCCACATTTATATACAATTAAAAAAATATGTTTGTTAATAATTGAATCGATATTTTAAAAAAATAAATTTAATTAAATAATTAATGTTAACTTTTTGCAGTGTTTCTAATAGAGCTCGACTTTTAAGTAGACGTATAATCATATGTGATAAAATTTTATAATTTAGATTATAGATAAATATCTTGTTAATCCAATTGTTGACAAAAAAATACGCGATGATGTGAAGTTGAATTCAAACCGAATATATATATATATATATAGTGGCGTACGGAGGTTGAGATATGCTGGGGCATCTTTGTATTATTTTATTTTGTTCTTTCCTTTAATCTAATTTGTTCCACTTTTAAGTACACTAATGCCTCATACTAAATGTTGTTCTAGATCCACCACTATATATATAAATAAGGAGTCTCTATATATAATGGGTAAGAATCCAAAAATCCATCACATTTGAGTTACAAAATATATAATTGAATATGTTACAGACGGTGATAATTATGATACAAACCAAATATCAAATATTATCGTTTAATCTCAAGAATAAAATCACAAAAAGGTTTAAGAGAAAATGGCAAATTCACGCACAACCAATGTTACCGACAAAAACAAATTTAACAGTTTCACTTCAGATAAATGTACAAGTCTGTTGCTTTGAAGCTGAATGTATTTCTCATTTTAAAAAACAAAACAAAATATATCACAAAGAAACTCTCAGTCTATTACTTTATGATGATCTCATCTTCTTTCCTTTAGCCAAGTTAGAATCCGAAAAACTGCAAAAACTTCAACAGTTTTAGTTTATATATGAATGAAGACAATAAGTGTTTATGAATGTTTTGTTCTTACCAGCTTCTTCTTCTTCTTCTTTTTCTCAATGTATGCCAAAATCTCTTTCTGGCTCACAAGAGCTTCATCCAAAGCCTAAACCAAAATATAGAACCAAACTCAATCAACGATTTCTAGGTTTAGAATCAGATTTGGTTGTTTAGATTTTGTTGTACCTTCTTGGTTTCAGTCAACTCTTGCTCAAGGACTTGAACACGGTTAAGAGCGGCTCGAAGTTTCTCTTCTTTCTCGGAATCGACAAAAGCAGGTTTCATGTCAAGGAACATGCATTTATCTTCAAGCTCAGCCATACGTTTCACCATTAACATATACTCAGAGCTCGAGACTGGTGCTGCGAATTGAGATTGATTCGGCTTAGACATTGTAGCTTCTTCATAACAGACTGAGTTCCCATATAAAGCAGCCTCAGTGAGTTTACGTGGAACGTCTTTTGATAGCTTAACCATCGCAACTATTCCCATCACAAAGGCCATGACTCCTCCCACAAGTAGTCCATCATTTTTTGTTGGTGCCCCCTTCCTCACGTAACACTCTAACCCTAAAGATCATATTAAGTACTTGCAAGAGAAGAAACATCTTTTTGTTGAAACATGAGTCTGTAACACATACCTTTAGAGATTGGAAAATTGTCAGGTTTCTGAGTTTTTGCTGGCCATGCCATATCCATTGACTTGTCAATGGTTGTGATTTGCTTCTCATGGACATTGTCTTCACCAGATTTCTTCTTGTTTTCCTCAAGATTCTGCGGATTTAACAAAGAATCTCAGTAAACTTGTTCTAATTAGTTGATCTAGAAGATATCATTAGCCTTTGACTTACTTGGAGAACTGACTTAGTTGATAGTCCTTGGTCTACATGCTTGTGTTCATCTTCTGAAATTGGTGAACACTTAGCTTCACGGTTAATAGCCATCTGCGTCCATTTAAAACATGTTTTAGTATGTAGATTTGATGAATTTCAGTTTCTATTAAGCAATATGTAGATAATTACCTTGAGAACCTCAGGATTGTTCCATGGACCTTTGTCAGAACGCATACAACCTCCTCTGTCTTCACAAGTGCAAGAGCCTCCAAAGAACTCTGGTAACTCACTGTTCACAACACAAAACATCTACTAAATGTTCTTTGTGTCGATATTAAGGTGAACGTATTCAGAGATGAGTGATATTATTACCTAGCATCAATGACTTCAAGCAATTTGCTCTGATATTTGTTCCCAAGAACATGAATCTTAGATGTAGTCTTTGGATCCAGAAACGACTTAACTGTGCTCCACAACAGCCTAAATCCAGACCCCGCATTGATGATGAACATGCGGTTCAATGTCTACAAGATAAACCGGAACTCAACAATTTTGAGCTATATGATTTAGAGAGTTAAGATTGTGATGATTAAGATCAAACTGTATATACCTCAGGGTAATTATCATTGTCAATCTTGAGAAGCCTTTGAAGAAGCTCTCTAGCAGATTTGCTGAAGTTCTTAAGCCCCTAATCACTCGAAAAACGCGCATACATAACACAATCATCATTGTACTGTTTTGAATTAACAGAGACTAAGGAATGGATTTATCGTACGTACCACGCCTTGCACGTCAAGAATAGTTGTGCTCTGATCAATATGCTTCTTAGCTGCGACAGAACAAGCAGGGAACTTGATTTTGAAAGTCTTCTCGAACTCTTTGACATGATATTTGACATATCGGTCCATTGTTGTCACTTGGAGTAGCTTGTTAGCATCAATTTGACCTAATCTCTCGATGTAAACTGGTCTACCGTCCTTGTCTACTCCATGATAGGCTTGAGGATAATGTTTCATCACTTCATCGATTTCTTCAAACTCAAAATCGTCGATGATCGTGTCTGCACCAAATTCTTTCCTCCATTGAATCATGTCGCTCCACATTTGCTTAGCTTTTTCAATGTCAAACTTTCTTGCTCTCAAAAATCTGTTTATATTCAATACAAAAGTATTATTCTTCTTGATGAAAATCCATAACATGATATAAGCATTATAATATGTACCTAACAATATATGATACTCAAAAAGTATTTTGGACAACAAACTATTTTTTTTTTCATAACAACTGGATTGACAAAACCAACTTCCTAAAATCCCCTAAAAATTTCTCCAACAGTTGAATTGAACTTAATTGGGGAAAACAGCAATGACATTTCTTCAAAGAGATTATTTTATTTTTCATTTCTTTAAAAGCTTTTAAATCTTATTTATTTAGTATTAAATTTTGATTATCATGTAACCTAACCCGAACCAAAGAGTTGGCTACCAGCCTAATAATTTGTCTAAATTTAATTTAAACTTTGTAATGAATCCAAGTCTAACTTTAAATTTGGTCTAAAATGTTGATTTAATTTGAATGATGTTGGAAATAACTTTTATTTTTGAAAAGGAAATGTTAATTAAATTGCCTGGTCAACATAAATGTTAATTCAAATCGTTTGTTTTAGAATGCAATCAAACTTTTTTTTTGGTCTCATAATAACTCTCTTAATTAAGGTAATAAATCAAAAGAGATTTAATAGGAAATAATAAGAAAAATAAGATTTAATACCTAAGCATCGTGTGAAGATCATCGAGATTAGATGGCAAAAGCTCATCAAGGACAAGAGCTTGACGAAAAGCATCAAGAGCTTGAAGATCTTCTGCATCAATGTCGTCCTCAATCGGTACAGACATGACTCTGCTACTGCTTCTCCGACCTTTCTTCTTAAATGAGTTCTTAAATCTGTTCGATGCATTAATCGCTTTCTTCTTCAATGAACACATCTTCACTATCTTCCTCTCTTCCTCCGACATCTCTATTTCTGATTCAACAGATTCAATCTACATTAGTCTTAACAAATCATTACATGAATTAAGACAATAACTGAAGTCACTAACCAGGTTTGGTCTCAGCCATGGTTAGATGAATCTTAATGCTCTCTGTTTCACACGGCAATCTGATACCTATCAAGACAATATTGTATAGATCATTCAACACAAGTTTTAGATCAAATTCATATGAATCTAAAGAATCAAAATGAGAAAAAACAAAAGACCAAAATATGTTCTATGATCCAAAGACCAAACCTGGTTAATCAAGCTAGAGAGAATTTTGTTTACCTTAATGGAGAAGAGTGTTTGATTAGAGTTAAGGGAGGTTGAAGATAATGGAGAGGCTCATTTGAAACAAGTTGAAAACATGTAGACAACTATTGTGAGTTCTGATTCTAACAATCTTATATATTGACAATGTCCTAAGCTTTTGAATATATCTAAATAATTTGTTTTATATGTAGAAACAAATCAATTTCTATTATTTTAATAAATGCAGTCATATTTTAATTTAAAACTAATCTTTTATAAGTAAACAAAATATTTATGAGATATATGTATGTCTTTGTATTAGGCGAAATGCATCCCACTACTTCAACATTTTTGTCAACTAAAGCATCTCATGATATTGTTTTTATTTGTGTACACTAATCTTATCTACCAAATTTAAACAGTGAATTTGGTTTATTGTAAACAAGACAAAAAAAATTCAATATTGTTTATAAATAATTACAAAGATTCTTGATTTTTTAATAAAAATAATTGTATTTTTCATAGATTCAAATAGTTTTTATTTGTATATAATATTTTCTATGACCACATGCCGATATTCTCCACAGACGGTGCTGAGTTACATGATTGTTTATTTGTTCATATATATCATTCACAATTATATGTTAATGGAGTCATTATAAGTTTATTTTTTTTTCAACACCGGGCCACAACTGACCGATCCATTAGCCAAATTCCTATATAATGTAGACGGTGAGACTTGATCTCTGGTTGTGCAAATGCGCATGTTTTAGTGAACTTACCATTTACCACTATACTAAAAGACACTTGCGATTCATTATAAGTTTAATAAGCCATAATTCTATCTAATTATATCAGATACATATGACAAATTATTTAAATATTCACTAGTTGTTAATAGTTAACTTTGGAATCGTTTATTCATGTTCATATAACATTTTGGATCCAATTTTAGTATTATTGATCAAATATATCGAATTAATTTTTAAGCATTGGTTGCATAACCTCAAGTAATCTAGTAGATATAAAAAGGGATAAAAAACATGAAGTAGTAAATTTCCGGGTTGAAAACAAAAAAATGAAAAGTTGAAGCCTAACAATGTAAATATCTTTAAGTTAGCAATAAAAGGGCCTGCTTTCAGCCCATTTTCGGCCCATTATATATTCGATGCTGTTTTTTTTTCGTTCGAAACGAGTCAGCGATTAGCCTTCATCTCCAGCTGTTTGTATATTCTGAAATCGCGGAGCGGCCAAGACGCGGCGTTTCTCTCTCACTCTCTCTACACTGCCGGAATCTCAGATTTTGAAACTCCTCTTTGAATCTCCTATGCGCTTTATTCCATCTCAAGGTTAGGGTTTTCGAAACTTAGATTTTCGGAAGTGATTCTGTCTGGCTGTGTAATATCGATGTGAATACTTAATTTGTTTTGGTCGATTTAGAGACTTATCTCATTATTCAGACACGTCGAAGTTTATCCGGTTTTAACTGGTTTCGCCTTCTAAATGCTGTACTTTTCGTCTGAAATTTTGGTTTCTCTTTGTAGGTGTTTGCTCAATTTCGCAAAGATTCTACCTTTAGCGTTTAAATCGGTCAGTGGGGAACTTGACTTTCTCGCCTTTTACTTGGTTTTTGTTCTACTGCCTTTTGTCTACCTTTTCTTGTTGCGTTAAAGAGATAGATAAGTGCTTAGTTTTCCGATTACCGACTATAGTCGTCTATATACATAGATGTGAGTGTGTTATTATTTTAACAAAAATGTGAGTGTGTTATTATGGCATGTTTGTAAGTAGTCTTGTTATGCTTTATTAGAGGCTAAAATTGTGCATGGTTCCAATCACAATGAAGTTTCCTTAAAGAATTAATGATGGCAAAGCTTGTTCTTTGGTCTGTTTTATGGATTCTTAGTTATAGCGGATCTTTTACAAGACCAGTTCGGGTTGGCTCTGGCTCGTTTAGAAAATGTTATATCTTTTCTTTTTTGACGTGTTTCGTCGAGATCCTGTTCCAATTGCTTAGCTTTTTTGATTTTCTCAGCTTCTGATTGTCTTCAATCCTCAGGCTTTGCTGCCTTTGTCTCAAAGGTGGTTCTGTAAATTTTCTTCAAAGTCATCCTTATTGGCAAACAGCTTCAAGGTTTCGATATCGACCATGGCAAGCACTCTCAATGGAAATGTGGTTATTAATTCAAAGCTCCAGAGAACTTACCAAGTTGTGGTAGCTGCAACCAAGGATATGGGTATCGGTAAAGATGGAAAACTTCCCTGGAGTTTACCTACCGATCTCAAATTCTTCAAGGATATAACTCTGAACACTTCAGATTCCGCTAAGAAGAACGCTGTTGTAATGGGTAGGAAAACATGGGAGTCCATTCCCACAAAGCATAGGCCACTCGCTGGTCGTCTCAACGTTGTTTTAACTCGTTCTGGCGCTTTCGAGATAGCCAACACTGAAAATGTTGTAACTTGCAGTAGCATAGATTCTGCTCTAGACTTATTAGCTGCACCTCCGTATAGTCTGTCCGTTGACAAGGTGTTTATAATAGGAGGTGGTGACATATTGAGGTGTGTGCTCTTTACTCAAGAGTCTCTTTTTTTTAGTTCTTTCATTTTTCTCTGAACGTCTTGATGGTTGTTTTGTAGGGAATCGTTGAATAGACCGAGTTGTGAAGCCATCCACTTAACGGAGATTGATACAAGTATTGACTGTGATACATTTATTTCTGCGGTTGACACTTCTGCATATCAGCCTTGGTGTTCCTCGTTTCCAATACGTGAAAATGGACTTCGATTTTGCTTCACGACTTATGTGCGTGTAAAGAGTTCTTCTGCTGGTGAATTCTCTGGTGAGAATGATGGGTCAAAGGCCCTTCAAGTTGATTACAAGCAATTTTCCTCTTTTCTTCCTAAGGTGATTTTTGATCGGCATGAGGAATTTCTCTACTTGAATATGGTCAAAGAGATAATCGTAAATGGAAACGTAAAGGATGATAGGACAGGGACTGGTACATTATCTAAATTCGGCTGCCAGGTGCTGTACTACCTCTTAATATGTTTCTGAAGGTCTTTTTTTTGGTTTGCTTATCAAAGTTAACTGATCTTGACATCTTTGGATCCACAGATGAAATTTAATTTACGCAGAAATTTCCCGCTTCTTACTACAAAGGTATGCTCACCTTTACATTGAGTTTGGTTTGTCTTCTCCCCATATCCAAGCTTACAATATCATTTGCAGAGAGTATTCTGGAGAGGTGTTGTTGAGGAACTTCTATGGTTCATTAGCGGTTCAACCAATGCCAAAGTAAGAAAACAGATGTTTTATCATCATTTTCAGCAGTAACCATGGTGATTGAGCCATAGTTGGAGCATATGCACATGAACTATCTTGTTTTTCTGAGAAGCTTATGTGAGTGACAGGTACTTCAAGAAAAGGGCATCCATATATGGGATGGGAACGCGTCAAGAGCCTATCTTGATGGGTAAACTCTAATCAGCCTTTTCCTTTCAAAAGAGAAACTTTATGGCCATTACACCATTAAATTGAACCCTTTTATTTTCAGAATTGGATTGACTGAGAGAGAGGAAGGTGACCTTGGACCCGTTTATGGATTTCAATGGAGGCACTTTGGTGCTAAGTCAGTAGCTTCTCTGTTATCTTTTCGCTATTCTGAATTCTGGCAAATCATATTTCTTTGTTGAGACATTTCGTTAATCTCGTTCTACAGGTACACAGATATGCATGCTGATTATACTGGCCAAGGATTTGATCAGCTTTTAGACGTAATTAACAAGATCAAGAATAATCCTGATGATCGACGGATTATAATGTCGGCCTGGAATCCTTCTGATCTTAAGCAGATGGCACTTCCTCCATGCCACATGTTTGCACAGTTTTATGTTGCAAACGGAGAACTTTCATGTCAAATGTATCAGCGCTCAGCTGATATGGGTCTTGGCGTACCGTTTAACATCGCCTCGTACTCCCTTCTTACTTGCATTCTCGCTCACGTCTGTGGTAAAGTTCAAATTTTCCCGTTATATAAAGACAGTAAAAATGATTATGAATCGGTCATCTATTGATATTTTGTTGACATTATTCAGATCTTGTTCCTGGTGATTTTATCCATGTGATTGGAGATGCTCATGTTTACAAGAACCATGTGAGGCCTCTGCAAGAGCAACTTGAGAACCCACCAAAACCTTTTCCTGTGAGTATATACAAAGCCTAACTCATGTTTGCTCACACTTGATCTTGTCTAAGTTTGATCAATATATCCTTGCATATTTTTACAGGTTTTGAAGATAAATCCAGAGAAGAAACATATAGATTCTTTTGTGGCTGCCGACTTTGAGCTCATTGGCTATGATCCTCACAAGAAAATAGATATGAAAATGGCAGTTTAGCCCCCAAAACAGAACAGAGTTCTTCTAGATATATTTTCTTTTAAGCACAAACACACTTCATCTATTGGTGTTAAAAATATATTATTTCACTATATATCCATAGATTCCCCTAATTCTGTCAGAACATAATTTAAGTAATTTTTTGTCTTTACAGTATAATTTTTTTAAACCAAGTGGAGAATCAAATCGTTTGGAATAAGAAAGTTGTATTGTGAACCAAATCTAGTTGGAGTTTAATTCAAGAAAATAATCATTTCATAAACAACTGAATATTTTTACAGGACAACCTTTATGAATTTATTAGGAAATAACAACTTTATGTTTATATTTTTACAAAAATGATTTACGTGTAAGAAACAATATATAGTAGACCAATTTCTATTATGTGATTTAACTTAAGAAAAGGAAATGAGACTCATATAGGCTACAATTCACAAGCTACATTCATAGTTTTGATGCAAGGTCGATGTGAGTATTGGAAAGTCTACATCGAATTATCCAAATGGCATTTATATCCCTCTACCAAAATATCTAGACAATTCTAATGAGGAACCTTAGTTAGATTCTTATAATAATAGATAAACAATGCTAAAGGAATGATTCTAAGTGATGTTTTGTCTATGGAAGAAGCAAGAGCAAATGAATGAGATGCTGCTAATGACCCTTAAATGGACAATACGTTTTATCGTATAAATTCTGCTTCCTCAATCTTGTCATGTCCTCTATGATATATGCATCTATTGGCCATTTTTTGTTTTTTTATGGCGACTATTAATAAAGCAAGTTGGATCTAAAAATGTCTTGGTCAATAAAATATCTCTTAGTTTCAAACTGTATTATATATTTAACTCAAGATTTTCATATCTATACAACCTCATTTCTGATGTATGAATGATAAGGACAAGTGAAGATAATTAAGCAAACTTTATGATACTGTTCTCTATTCATAACTAACCACGCATGTAAGTGAAACGTATTTTAAAATGAAAAGTGAAACGTATAAAAGAATTAGTAAACCAATAAGAGATGTACGAGTACTATTGTATAATATAAGATTTGTTCGTCAGAGGTTTTGATGCTAATCTCACGTGTATATTTCGTGTTTTGGTTTAGATTCTATAGATTGGCATCAATCTTTTCTCATCTCAGCATATCTTGTCTCTTCACCTTTCCAGATACTTGTTCCTCCACGTCACTTACTTTCTCACCCAATTTTTTATTTTACTATTTTATTCTATTTTATCGACAAAATTCGATTCATAAGCTCACAAAATTTTTAGCAATATCAACTCCATAAAGTGTATATGTTTATATGCTTCAATGATTTTAGTGTGAGATGCTTAAAAGTTAGGGGATGTACTAATACATGAATTTTATATAATTGTGAATTATTTAGATTTTATGAAATTTCAGATGATTTTAGATAAATTCTGAGATTTTTTTATAATTTGTGATAAAATCTACTAAATTTTTTATTTTTTTTTAGAAAACGAAAGATTGCATTTAAATCAAAAGCTGGTAGTAAATTTACAAGCTCTGGTAATAAATTTAAAAGTAGCAACTTGAAATAAAGACGCGATAGATAGAATATCAAAGATGATGGTGTGGAACTCTTTTGGAGCTTTTTTTCCTTCGATCATTTTGATGAGTGGGTGAGAGTCAGAGCATATCGTAACTCTTCTCGATCCATGGCTAAGAACGTTGTTGAGACCTTCTCTCATGTCTAGGCTTTCAGCTAGAATCGCTGAATTGACATACTTCTGGGATCGAGATGATGGATTTTTGTGTTTTTAATTAGATTTTTTTTTTAAATAACTCTAAAATTTCATAGAATCATCTAAAATCACATCTTTAAATTTTTTCCAATAACAATGGATTTGATTGTGTTTTCTAAAATCACTAATTACCTAGTTTTAGATGATTTTTAGAAATTCTTGATTTACCGCTTAAACTCATATCACTTAAAATCAATGTTTCAATACAACCGTTACAGTGTTCATGTGCATAAATTTCAACTATATACGTTAACCTAGCTAATATATAGTTAGTTGAAATATCAAAGAATAAATAGTCTTGTGTTGGCATGCAAATATATAAGTTATGGAATCTAAGATCGATGAATATATATATATATATGACGACATAAATAGTACAACAATTCCATACTCTATAATGCATTTTTATATTCCCTTTTATCTATAAACCCTAATGCTAAGCAGCATTCGGCAACACCATTTTTATCGATTCTTTACAAATTAGGAACCAATTAGTATATCGAATATTCAACACTTTAGTGTAACTAATCACGTCGTCTTTCTATTATATCAAACCTAATTAAGGTTCGATTCCATTTTTTACATCATTTACTTTTTCTTCCATTAATTATTCGTTTTTTATATAGATCATAAACGATTAGTAAGTTTGGGAATATCATTATCATGGATCATATTATCACGGATCATAGATACTTAGCCGCTCTAAATATGGAATATATTGTCTTAGCTAACGTATGATTTGTAATTATCTTTCGTGAAATTAACTAAGAGTAATAATTTACAAGTCTTACCTTCAATAGTTAGAATGAATTTGGAAAAAAGAAAATCTTTAACCTCATAGAGTTGTTAACGGTTTAAAATTAATAAGCCGATTATAGAGAGATGCTCGTAATTTTCAAACAATATACAGTCAAAACTCTATAAATTAATAATCAAAATTGATATAGTAATTTAATTCAAAACTTAACTTAGTACTAAAAATGTATTGATTTATAGTATATATTAATTTATCGAAGGTTGTAATGTAATTGCAATGAATCGCACATTTAAGCATTTCAATAATACCATTTGTTGTATTTACTTAAACAGACCTTTAAGGTTTACAAGGGTTAAAGATAAAAAGCAATGCTACAAGATTATGAAACATAGCATTAAAAAGTAAACTAAAATTAAACAGAAATAAACATTCTCTAACAAAGACAATCTTAGATCATCAAGTGATCTTCATCCTTTTGAATCTTCTTTTGTCTGGCAATGAAAGCTTCAATCTTGGTCCTAAATTGTTCATTACTCATTCCATCTTCTGTTTTCTTAACTCTTACCACTACCTTCTTCTCCGAATCACAAATCCTTAGAGGCTTCTCTGACACATACCTCTTCATGGCTTTTTCACCATTTGTACTCTCCTTAAACACTTTCTGCGATTGGCTTCTCCCAAAACTAACCCTTTTCACTTCACTTAGCTTCTTCACTTGTTCTTGTTTTGTTTCATAAGCTTCAAATCTCGTTTTCTCACTCTTGTGAAGAAACTCTTGGTAAAGATCATTACTTGCAGCTTCTATTGTTGTCTTTGAAGGCTCGTGACTCGAGTTTTGTCGTCCGGATTTTGCGAAAAGAGTAATTACAATTGCATTTCCGACGAAGAAAACGAATCTAGGATTAACGAGAAACTCTGCAACTTCTCTGAAAATGTCCCCAGAGAGTTTCACAGAAGGGAAAGAGAGTTTGGAGATGAAGATTATAAGAAGAAACAACTCAATCAATCTGAAAATGTTTTTAAACGATCTTATCGCTTGAAAGTTTAAGATTCCTCTAGATTTCTTCATCTTCAAGTGTTGAAACTTAATAGGATCCATCAAGAGATTTCTTGCAAAAAACAAAACACAGGACAAAGCAAGAAAATGGACTTAAAAGGGAATTTAAGTCACTAGGAAGAAGTGAGATTGTTGGATAAGAAGTGAGAAGCCATCAAAAGAGAATAGAGGAAGAAGAACAATAAGCATAGTGAATAAAGACCAGTTTGTGCAGTTATGTTTCATTGAACCAGAGATGAGAAAAACAGAGGAATATTGTTTTAATGGACTCCGTTTTTGTTATGTGTAATTGTATATTTGGTGTGTGTGTGTGTTTGTTTCGTAGGTGTTGAATTGAGTTGCTTACACTTGTTATTTATAGACTATGGAATAACCATTATTCAAAATAAAAGGTTCTAATTTTTTTTCTATTTTATTGTAATAAAATGTAGAAGAAAAAACTATTCTTTTGAGAGTTTTACTTTTGGAAAACATCTAAATAAGTTAATTTTAATTGTGAACAGTATTTGCTTACTTTTGTTTATTACTTTATCCACAAAAATATTCTCTATGCCCCCAAAAGCTATCCTTGCTCTTTGCTCATCGCCCATGAGGTCATGAGTCATGACCAATGCACATCTTCTTCACATTCTCTGATTTGTTTTATCATTTATTCGATTTTCTAAAATTTTTGATATCGGATATATTCCATATTTTCTTCACACTATGCTTTACATTATTAATTACATATATGCACATTCTACATAAATCTAGTATAAAACATTAAAAAATATAATATGAAAAAGTAGCACATAAATCTATTGGAAGATCTGCAAAAGTCTTTGTAATTTTATGTAAATTACCATTTGATTTAACGGCAAGTTTAAAAGACAAGATGTATAGTCAGCTTCAAACTCTATGATAATTAAACCACAAACCCTAAATCCATAGTATAATTATCATGCTTTTAGTTAGTATCCAATTACGAACATGTCTAATTGTAAAAACTATATACTACTGTTGATATGAATAGACATTGTCCAAAGAAAGTTTTTTGCTCGAAAAGAAAAGGAATTTAACAGTAACCATTTTTATTTTTTTTTGTCAACTGCACTAGTAACATTTAATCTCCTCTTTTATATTACAGGTAAGAGGTTCGAACATATAATCTCTTTCTTTATACTACATGTAAGCGGTTCGAACCTTAGTGTCTGAAAATTTGTAAAGAGAACATTACCATTGGTCTACTTCTTCTTTTTTTGTCAACCTTACTTTTATAATTGGATCGACAAGGCTCGATCCATAGCCAAACCTCATATCCTAAAATTCTTCTTTTTTCCCTTCTCCTTGCATCGGGGAAAAATCGAACCATTGGTCTACTTATCATCGGCCCATCTTTTCTTTATTTCTTTTTTTTTAATTTCATTTTGGTACTCTTTGGAAAAGCAAAAAAAAAAAAAAGAGGCAATGCTAGCTAGGCCTGAGATTAAATATCCATGTCTGCCAGGTATCCAGATCTGTATCCAAAATTTTATTTGAAAAAGGATATCCAGACAAAACGGATACAGATAGTAAATTTTGATATCCAGCAGATATATATACGGATATTAGATACAGATATCCGGATATCTGTATATTTTTTTTTTCTTTTTTTTAATGTTTTTAATACTAAAAATACTTTTTTATTGTTTTCCAATTGTTTTTAATATTTTTTATTTATTCTTTTCCAATATTATTTATTTATATTTTTCTGAAAGAAAAAAGTATTTTTTTATGTTTTTAGGACAAAAAAGTTAAAAAAATGTACAATATTAAGTACGGATAGGAATACAGATTTTCGCAGATATCCTATTTTTCTCATGAATATCTGTAAATAAAATTACAAATATTAATATAGCGGATATTACAGATAATGATACTAATATCCTTAAAAAGTTCAGATATTTATATCCGTTATAGACCTAATGCTAGCTCAAAGGCCACAATTACACATAAAAATATACATTTTACAAATAAGTTGTTCTATAAGTAAGTCTTTAAGATTATATGAAATGGGTTACCAAGAAAATAAAATAACAACAAGCAACATCAAACAATATATATAAAAATGATAAATCTTCACTTTTTATATTTGATATGCATCACTTATCAAGAAGCTTAATTTTTACTACGTAAAAAAATGATGAAAAAACATTAGAATATAAATTTTACAAACTATATAGATAATATGGGAAAAGATTTATAGATTATCTAGAAAGCCAAATTGACAATTTGAAACACTTAGTTAAGAGTGATTTTGCTTCTTCACTAAGACATTCTCAAGATTATACACTTTTCGTAATGTTCCTCTTTAATAATTTATCAACTTTAACTTTGCTTTTTCGTATATTTTCTTAACACAATGCAATCAACTTCTCTTTCTTTTAGAGTTTTTTGACTCACCTCATACACTTTTCGATATGGACATGATTCATTTATAAAAGAAAATTTTCAATTTATATGGTGGCTGCCTAAGTTTATAAATCTCTACAATTTATTTATATTATCCAATATTTGTTTCATAGACTTTTATCATCCTCTTGCACCCAATTATTTATAAAGAAAAAGTGGAACTCATTTACGTACGTATGGTCCATCGTAATGAAAAAAAGTCACATACGTATGGTCCTAATTGTGCTAAGTAGGCTTTTATTTGATTCTGTAACACATGGTTCTAGTCAACACACATTCTCTACAAATTACTTTAGCTTGTGTAACTAACCCAACTAACAAGTCCAGTTGAAAATTACTTTAGCTAGATGGTATAATATATGATCTGACATATGAAAAGTCTAGCGATATTTGAGCATTTCCTTCATAAACATGAGCCCAAATATGATATAGACCGTAAGATGAATATCTGCATAATTTTTTTAGATCTACCTATATCAATTTCGCAAAATCACATAATGAATGTGAAAAACATATGAATGCAGTGATTTTGGTCAAGTTACTGAGTGTCACCTCTATTTTTTTATATCCGAATTCGATTTATATTTATCCGATATAATATTGTTAGTTAAAATTTTAGTTATGAATCAGTTTATCGATCTAACCGATTTAATTTTGCCGTTGTACTCAATATCGGTCTCAATAGTTAGACTCGGTTCAAGAATGAATAATTTCATTTCATTCCGCATCCAAACGATATGATCCGAAATATTTGTTGACAAAAACAAGAAAATATATAATTTGAGACAGTAGTTTATGTTTATTAATTAATAAAAACTATTTCCCCGCGAGAGAAGAATGACTCTGCCTTTAGGGTTTTATTCTTTTCCTGGTTGCAGTTCTGAACCGTAGCGCCGCACCATTCCTTTGTCCACCCAGATCCAATGGTGTGTGCTCTCTTCACGCTCCAAGTCTCTCTGTATCTCTTCAAATTTTTGTGATGATCTTACTTACAATGGCTTTTCTCTCTGATTCTAGGCACCCAAGAAAGCTCAACCTCCTCCGTCCTCTAAACCCGCCAAATCCGGTGGCGGCAAGCAAAAGAAAAAGGTCACCTTTTTCTCTTAAAAATCCAATCTTTTGTCTCGTAATTACCTGTTTTCGAACCATAGATTGATCTGGGAATTGACACTTATCCTGTTTTTAAAACAATAAATTTTGATGATTGTTGTTTTTGTGAATAAACAGAAGTGGAGCAAAGGAAAGCAAAAGGAGAAAGTGAACAACATGGTCCTGTTCGACCAAGCAACATACGACAAGCTTCTTTCTGAAGCTCCCAAGTTCAAATTAATCACTCCTTCCATTCTCTCCGACCGTTTGAGGGTAAATTTTTTAATCTCCTCTCCGACAAGTTAAAGTCTTGATCAGTACTTCTTTAAAATCATATTGTGATTGTTTTGCGTACGATCGCAACAGTTTAGAAAGGGCAGTGAAAAGAGTGTTTTTAGTGATGCTTGTGTAGTGTTGCCAAATTCTCCTCATTAGTTACGGCATGGCACCTCACGTAGGAAGATTTTTCTATTGATCTCTTTAGTCTTTGGTATCTAAACGTTTTTTGCAGTAAAACATTGAACACACATAGCTTCTCAATTTTCCTAGTTTTGACATGAGCTGTGTTTTGATACAGATCAATGGATCGCTTGCTAGGAGAGCGATCAGAGAATTGATGGCCAAGGGAACGATCAGGATGGTCTCTGCTCACTCAAGCCAACAGATCTACACTAGGGCAACGCATGGCTAGCTTCTTTCCATTGTTTTCGTTTTTGATCTATCTTTTTTCTAATGTCTCTATGAACCATCATTTGCAGTTCTGCATCTTTATTTGCGTGCTTTGGAATTCTACTACGTAATTCTATGAGAATATGAAAAAGATTATATTTCTGTGTTCAAAGCAATGTTTTGAAGCAAAACAGTAGAAGTACTAATACTTATTACATTGAAAATGATTACACTGAAGTAACAAAAATTGATACATATCATTTTTGAAGACACATTTCCTAGTTTATTTGAAATATATGGATTCCAGTTTTTTTATTGTTTTTTATGACATCAACAAGATGAGCATGACTAATGTTTTTGCCTTGGATCTTAAACATTCCAAATGAAGAGGGAGTTGGTTTTTTTAAGACCACTTGGGTGTAAACTGCGCAGAGCCTTCCCCATCAATGCCATTGCTGCAACGCTTGGAAACTGTTTCTCTAGTGCAGTGCCTTTTGAGTTGACATCTTGGCTTCCTCCTGGTTCATGAGTCACAGCAGCTTTTTCTTACACCAACTCTGAATCCATGGGTTAACGTCTTCTCCTCCTTTTCTCATGTTTAGATTCTTGATTTGTGATGTGGAGGGTTTTGGATATTTTCTGGATCCGTGATTGTTGATTCCGAATAATCTGTGGAAGAAGTAATGCACCTTCTGCCCTGATGGTCGTTCTTTGACAACCATCATGCTCTTATTTTCATTTCTGCTATTATCCGATGCGCATGTCTTCAGACGCTTGACCTGTGATCTAGTGTTGGTTTCAGAATCTGACCATATTCGCTTGCACTCGCTGAGCAACTTTGTGTTGGTGTAGCTGTTTGGGAAGAGTTCCACATTCTTACTTTGAGAAGTTGATCTGCTTGTTTCATCTTCATCCCTCTCTATCGAGTTTCTGTGCCCAACAATAGGCGGTATTGTTTTCATGTCAGGTATAACTTCCACACTTTGAACAGCTGAATCAGGATTAGGAAATAGATCAAGGACCTCACTCACCATCTTTCCTTTTAGTGTCACGGGACCTTTTGACTCTTTCAGTAGATGCACATCTTGGGGTCTGTGTTACTACCGAGTCCAACGACCCAACCAGGCAGATTCATAACAAGGAACACAACCTTTTGTTTTAATCTTGCTTAAGCCCATCACATGATCAGACATTTGTACCTATAAAATATACCTTGGAATCAAGAGAAGGCATTGGACTTCATTACAGGCATAATCAAATTTCTCCTGCTAATCATCAGAAGATACAAAGGTCCAGATCAGATTAATGATTCTTGTACGCATACGACTCAAGACCAAACAACAAAAGATTTATGATCACAAAAACTCACTAGTGGTCAAAGAATGCTAAAATGCTTGAAACTGAAGCGGAGTTAGAATTACAGTGTCAGTGGCCGGTACGTGGAGGAACAGAACGAAGCTCGAACCTCGATTTTTGTCTTCAAGCAATTATGTTTGTATTAAGGTTGAAAAACGAGAAGAGAGGTCTGTGTTTTAAAAGAAATGAAAAATTGAACAATAAGAAGAGGCAGAGAAACAAAGATTAGTCTTTGTCGGAATATACAGAACTTGGACCACTACTTTCTCTTAACCTCGTACTATATACACTCTGAGGGTCACATTTTTAAATCTAATTGTATATCTTAAATATGTACTCGACGTGTTCCGTTGTGTGCCAGAGTTCCTTCCTTTCGTGCTGTTTCTTCTATTGTAAGTTCTTTTCCTTTTTAAAATCTCTACAGGAAGTTCTATGATACTTTTCATCTGATCTTTGATCTTCTCTTGTTGGAAGTAATTAAAGCTTGCGTCTAACTTGTTCAAGTTCAATCTTAATTAACATCTCATAAATCTTTAACCGTCAACATACTTATGTCAGTCTGGTCTGAAGCATACTCGAGGCTTGAAACTGGATACCATGTAACTTTTCATAGAATGTTTAGTTACACGCCAAAGCTCAAACTCAGATCAGTGGGGGTAAAGATAGATTTCTCAAAAAACAGATAATCTAATACTGTAGAGAGAAATGAGGCAGAGTGTGATCTCTTTGCTACTTGGTTATAATCCCTAGAGAAGAGTATCAAGAAATTCGCTCACGGTCATGTACTTGACATCAGGGTAAAGCTCAGTACCATTCACTCCACCACAAGACTCAATGTCGAAGTATGTGTGATCTCCTTTGATAAAGACAGAGTATATGAAGACCATCTCCGTGTTATCTGGATATGGAGCTTCTGCATCATAGAAACAGAAAGCTGAAGTTAAAAAGCTTTGCAAATTGAAGGCAGATGTTAGTAGATGTGCTAATGATGTTATGATGGACCTTCGATCTTCTTGAGAACTTGAGTTTCTGTAACAGAAGTTTTCTCAAGCTTCTTCTCAATCTTTTGTTCCCAGAGCTCAACAAGATCATTCATGGAGTATACGTTTCCAGGCGGTCTAAGGTACAAGGTCTTATTCAGTGTTCTTGGATCATCTATGGTTTTGATGGTAAATGCTGCAACATCAATCTCATCCACGAACACAGCTACCCAAGATATAAACACTCAGATATCAGACCACAAGATTGTACATTTGCAGAAACTTGTAGATCAGAGAATGTAGAGTGCCTGATAAAGGCAAAAGTCGGATGACCCGATTCAATGCTGAAACGGGTCAAATAGTGTCCTAATCTTCCCGTTGCTCCGATAATCAAAACTCTGCTCTTTTTCTTCTCTTCCTCCATTTCCAATCTCCGTAAAATTCGTGGATTAGCGAAGTTAATTAATATTCATAAGGTCCTTTGATCTAACTCAGCTCTCTAATACGACCAAATCAGATTACAACTAACTTATTTTTGTCCACAAAAACGCTTACTAAACGTTAAGGCATTAACAGGTGTTTGGCTAGTTGCATGGATTAGGACACAGAAAAAGTTAGTTTATACAAAATCTTTGTCTAAGTGACAGATTGTGAAAGCCAACTTGTCTCTTGTTTCTTTTTCGTGTTTGTTTATACAGAGGATTTATGGCATTATATCAAAACAAAATCTATGGATCACAAGAAAGAAGAGAAAAGCACATTGAAATAAAACTGGTTTGCAATTATACACAATATTGAATATTCTATACACTCTTTGATACATAATAAAATAATGGGCTGAGAATCTTAAGTCAATCTAGTGAAATTAGTAATCACAGCTACAAATTTGATTCCTTTCTGATTGAATAATATGAATTTGATCCTCCCACTTGAAACATAAGTTGTCTGCGTCCAGAGAATCTGCATAATCGAAACTTCAATCTGTAAGTTTTGATTATTGTCGATATTTGAACTTGTCCTAAAACATAAACCAAAAATACCTGAAAATTGTCCATGACTAGGGAATGTTGTTAAGATGTGGATTGTTTTTAATCAAACTCCTAAATTGCTGTAAAGATTCTGCACATTAGAGTCCCACATTGAAGGAGCTTGACCATTCTGTAACATAATCCAACATGTTAAGAAAATAGTGAAGCTAAATTAAATGATAGATCATAATGAAAGAGAGTTATAATGATAACCTACATTGAAGCATGACAGTGGATCAGAACTGGTATCCACTTGTCGCATTGGATTGAACTGAAGATAACCGGAATTAACCATTTCATGAGAATACCCGGGATTAACCATCTCATGTGAATAACCGGTATTAACCATTTCATGAGAATAATCGGAATTAACCATTTCAGGAGATGGCACCACAGTCATTGGAGTTGAAACAACCTGGTTTTTAAATTCAGTTGGCGTATTTCAGCACTTTTTTTTTTGTCAACAAGAAACCATTGGATCGACAAATGGACAAGTGTGAAATAAGTTCATTTTATACAAACACAGTGTAAATCAATCACTAACCTCTTTGACAAAAATGTCATCTATATCAAAGTCTGGCCTTGGATTCACAACTGATAGTTTCATCGATAAGAACTGTTTCAAATAATATCCGAATGTTAGATTAACAAATCAAGAAGATAATGGACAAGAAATAGAGCACAGACATAGCTGAATCAAATTTTCAGACCTCAATTTGTCTCTGAAGAGACTGAACATAGTTAATGATTTCATCAAGCATCCCTGCTTTGCCTGTAATCTTATCACATCCAGGAACCAAATCTTGCAAAAACTTCATTCTTTCACTGATTTTTTCTCTTCTAACCTTCACAATTCAATAGTTTAATGATTAGTATCAAAACTGAGTCAAAAGAAACAAAAAACAAGCTCGACTCTTTTAAATTGACTTACTCGTTCTGCTATGCTATGACTATCAGTGGCTTGGCCTCGTCGTGCACGAACATGAATATAATCTGCTTTTTGCAATTCTTTAGTCACTTTAGATGAATCATTAGAGCAATTGTTTTCTTCTTTCTTTGCTTTACTTTTCATTTTCTTTATGCTTTTTGTGCTCCCATTGTTTTGCTCTGTTATCTTCGACTTCTCTTCTTCTTCCTCTTCTCGATTCATAATCTTCTTCTCATTACGATCATAAAACAAAAAGCACAGAAACAGATCAGTGAATCTTAAAGTTAAATCCTTTTTTTTTCTTTCCATTAGTAAAACTCAAAACTTTTAGCTTTCTTATCTCAAAAACAGAGCTGCATACGAAACAAACCTTAGTCTCTGTATAAAACTTCCGTTTCTTAACATTTCCAGACGCAATTGTCGATTCCGGAGAAAGTGAGAATCTCGAATCAGCTTCCATCATCGTCTCTCCGTAAATCATTGGTAGATTCAAACTCGCCGTTCCAATAAAGCCATCAATCTCTCCACCGTTAATCATTGAAGAATTGGAGAAGAAACCAGTGAGAGTAGAATCGAAGCCAGGATTAAGGTACTTGAGGTAAGCCCTTTGACGCTCTAAGACAGACATGTCTGTACAATTGAGTAAAAGGTTAGCTTCCATGGCTCCTTTCATCATCTTCTTCTATGGAATTCAGAAAACAATTTGCAGTGAAAGAGAGAGAGACAGAGTAAAGGTGAGGGTAGAAGAGGAAAGGATATTTATAACAAAAACAATCTGCTTTGTACTTAGTCCAAATTCATGGCATCAAATAAGTAGGGCCAAATACCAAATCTGGAAACTTTAAATGCTTGAAGATAATTGAGATTTGAGATGATTGAGTAACGAGAAATATTTTCATATAATGACACCAAAACAAATTTAAAATAATTGCATAACTACAAATGAAAAATTAATTTTATTTTTAAAACTAAAAATCATATTTCGAAACATTTATTTTCTAAATATATATGCACATATTACATTTAAAAACATTATGTAGTTTGGATCTTGCTTCACTTAGATAGGATAAGCTCTGGATGTCTTTTCAAATTAGATAGTCTTTAGGTTTCTTACTTTCGGACCACGTGAACGTCACGTGGGAGTGGTTATACCTTTGCAACAATGAAAATAATTCTCAATTTTATAACCAATAAACTAAAAATATCAATTTTCTAATAACTATGATTTTAGTTACCAAACGCAATGATAGGTTAGTGGTTTAAGTTTGGTACCAAAAGTCTGATTATGGATTCGATTCGCATGAACAAAAAATTCATATAGAGTTACCATACTAGAAATGTACAATAAAAAAGGATAATGCGTCGATCTTTAGTTTCATAGATTCTGGAATTTTTTAAATGATGATGTATGGTTTGTATTGGTCAAAATCAACAGTCCCCTAAAACTATAATCTATCGATTATCTGAAAAAGAAAAACTATGGTCTTAATTTGGCTACGAAGTATTATTGTTCACGTGAATTTATTACACAAGAGGAATTCTGAACCACCTTATGTATTCAGATCGATCCTGATTTCTGATGTCCATGCTGAATTGTGATTGGTTAGTACTGAGACGTCGGACGAGAGACGGCCACGTGATCACCATGCTCTTCGAATTCAGAAGTCCCATCTCATAAATTACTCACAAGTTAGTTTAGATCACTTTCACCGATTTCGGTGAACAAAATATTTCGAAGAAAATGACTTCTCAATTAAAGTATGGCATTGTTTTAGATTCTCATATATTTTCATTTATTGGAAATATATACCTTATGTGATTGATATAAGACATGAAATATAAAAAAACCCAACTTTTATATTTGTTTGCTTAATCGAATTATTTATTTGGAGTTAAGGGAAGTGTAAAGTATAAAGTAGTTAGAGAAAGAAAGAAGAAGTCATTAATTTGGCTTTTTGATGTGATGAATTTGGACTAAGTCCATAGAAGATGAAGGCTATGGCCTTATCATACTATACATGCATGCTCTCTTAAAGTTATGTCTCCCACCTAATTTGTGGGTTCCCCATTCTCTTGTATATATTTGCTCATTATTCACACATATATATACATGTCCACATGTATGTAGATGTTGACACTTGATTCTATGTGTTGGATTAGATATTACTTACTATTTTTATCAATTACAATTTTTCTTGTCGACAATTAAAATTACAAATTATCCTTCGTATTTCAATCGAAATTTCAATTATAAATTGTATTTTATACAGACTAGAATACGTAATTATCTAGAGCCGAACTCTTGTGTACTACAAGATACAAATAGTTGATCTCGGCAGGGATTCATTCATGTGTAAGTTACCATATCTATATTAATATGTAAATGGGGAAGTTCCTAGAAATAATAAATGTAGAGAATTATATATGTAACATTTATGAGGTAAGATCCAAAGGTCATGATCACATGATGGGGTTCTAATTCCTACATCCCTTCTTCTATATTGTAGCATGATGGTTGATATATGAATATGGTGTTCTAGACATTTCAAAGACCAAATATATATACAAAAGTTGTGAAATGCACAAATATGGGAATGTGTATATTGAGAATTACATGTGCATGTAATTGTCATAATAGGGTCAGTTTGTTGACCAGAAAAAAAAATGCTAAGGTCATTTTCAGTAAAAAAAATAATAAAGTATAATGAGGAATAAGTGATGTAGGCTTATTGGGGAGTGTTACAACTCTCTGACACTTATCATTTCCCATTATTCAACAATCAATTGTATTTATGGGCTTCCTTACTTTTATGCCTAAAACATTCAAACTCAAACAGAAACTTCATATATGCATTTATGTGTATATATGTAACTTTGAATACAGGAATATGTAATTTTTTTTCCAGCATATATATTCGAGATTTGATGCCGTGTGTCTTTTTAAGTATTTTCAAATGGCACTTTTTAAACTTTTACAAAAGTTTTGGCATCAAAGTTTGTGGTAAAAGAGTAAGCTTTTCAATTGTTATATAGATTATTGTGAGGAAATAACTATTCCATCTGTTTTAATTTAAGTGATATTCTCACTTACAAGTACAAAATTTGACTCATTTTTTAATGTTACTCTTTTGTCTTTATAATTTTTTGATTAAAGATTTATGTTACAAAAAATTAACTACTCTTAAAAAAATTTAAAGTATGTATTTTACAAATTTTCTTGATTTGTGTATCACTACCTTAAACATCATTTGTATTGAAACAGAGTAAATATTCTACTAGATTCCAACGTAGGCTACATATAGAATACCAGAATGAGCCAACATTTTCTATAATAATTAAAAAAGCAATATGTTATTTTTTATTCGACTTCAAATAATGTATTACCACTCTATTGCGTTCGAGTAAATTGAATACCAGAAAAAACTATGTAAATTTGTTCTAAGATGCACTAACACAATGTAATTTAGAGGATGTTCGAATTGAGGTAGCACATATACTGCTGTCCAGAATTTTTTTACTCAGCCATAGATCATAATTGTGTTGGCTATGTTTTTGACCGATATCTACTTTTGTCATAGTTTTTTAATTATAATTTTTAGTTTTTAATTACAAAAAGATATCTATTTTTTAATTTACATACTTATTATGACTTTATTTGATACATAGAAGAATAGAACACCAATGATTCTTTATTTATAACAAAAGAAAAAAAAAAAGAGAACAACATAAAAATCAAACCATAACTAGTAAAAGGAAGAAGAAAAAAAGAGAGTAAACGACGCCAATATTCATTCAGAAACAACAAATTAGGACCGACCGTTTTGGACATGAGTGTCTGATTTTAATAAATCAGAATCAAGTTCAATTGGATATCTATCGATGCAATGTTCCCATGGACTATCTGTCGAAGGCTTCACATTACGTAAAGCCACCCAAACCGCACTATTACACTTAAACCCTGACCCTAAAGCAATCTGCCAAACTTTATTCCCTTTCTTCATTCTTCCTTTTGCTTCTATATATGCTAATTCATACCAAATTGAGCTAGATGAAGTATTCCCAAATCTATGTAACGTTGACCTAGATGCCTCAACATCAATCGGTAATAGCCCTAAGTTCTTCTCAAGCACATCAATCACAGCTCTGCCTCCAGCATGTATACAGAAATGATCAATAGCTAGCTTGAAATCCGGAGCGTAGTAATGCTTGATTTTGTCTTTGAACAGTTTCTTGGCGATGAAGGTAACGAAAAACAGAAACTTTTCGGTTAAAGGAAGAATCAATGGACCTAATGTTGTTATGTTTTTCTTAACTGTTGTCCCTGCAACAGTAGTTATGTCTTTTGACAGACAAACTCCGGTTTTTCCGCTCTCATCGTCTTGTTGTTGTACACATTGAAAAGACTTGTCATCAGCACCAGTATGAGTTCGAACCGTGTGAGCTAGCTTGTACTTGGACCGTCTTCGATCTCCAGGCTTATTCGACAGCAAAATTGCAGCCCCACCAACACGAAACAAGCAATTTGAAACCATCATTGATCTATTTTCACCACTGTAAATGCTTTGAGTGATGTTCTCAGTGCTCACCACTAAAGCATAAGTGTTTTTATGAATCTGCAACAAGTCTTTAGCTAAATCAATGGCGATAACACCTGCACTACAACCCATTCCTCCAAGATTAAAGCTTTTGATGTTGCTTCGGAGCTTAAAAGTATTAACAACCATTGCAGATAGTGAAGGAGTTGGATTAAACATGCTCGAGTTCACCACAAGTATACCAATTTCTCTAGGGTTAACTTTGGTATTCTTAAATAGATTTCGATCGCACCAATGATTACTTGCTCCGTTTCTTCACGCGCCGCCGCAAAAGTCTTCCGTGGTGGCACGTCAATAAGTCCCTCTGGACCATAAGTTTCATTACCTAAACCTGAACGTTCCTGAATCTTCCTCACGAAATCAAGAGAAGACGAATCATCACATGCCACGTTGCGCAAAGGATCAACTTTTCTTATTTGATAGAAAATATCAATGACCTTAGAGATACTAACTTTGAGATGTGGTGGTGGAAGGTAACAGGAATAATCAACGAGGTAAACCGGTTTAGGTCTGGTTACAATGTAGAGAACCGAACCAAACACAATGAAAGCAAATACTACACTTACGGTTACAACATTTTGTTGGAGATGAGAATAGAAGTGATAAAGATCGTTTACTGTAAGCTTAGAGGCTTTTCCGGCAAGAAACGCCGTTAACGGAAACAAACAGAGGTTGAAAAAGTTGGTTAAGGCGTAACGGTAAAGGAGCTTGAAGTTAAGTGACGTCATTGTTGAGTTTGTATCGGAGAATAATGGAAGGAAGCGATGAGATGTATTTGTATGGTTTCTCTTTTGTGTGGTCGTTTTACAGGCATGCGTCTAGACATGTGTATACTCATAGGCTCATGCATGCATACACATTGACTTATATTAGTCGTCCAATCAAAGTAGTAAAAATAGTTTCTAGATAATTTACAATCAGGTTCATGGAGGACTAACCATGTTTTTCAGACCAAACTATACCGGTTCTGATGAGTTCAAAGATCAATTTAAACCGGATATTTATGGATACAATGTTCCCAAGGATTGTTAACGGATGGTTTGACATCGCGGAGAGCCACCCAAACCGCACTGTTACACTTAAACCCACTTCCAAAAGCAATCTGCCAAACTCTGTTACCTTTCTTTATTCTTCCTTTAGCTTCTGTATAAGCTAGTTCATACCATATAGAGCTTGATGAAGTGTTTCCAAATCTATGTAATGTCATTCTAGATGCTTCAACATGTTTCGGTGAAAGCTTTAAACTCTTCTCTAGTTCATCGATCACAGCTCTACCTCCAGCATGGATACAGAAATGATCAAAGGCAAGCTTGAAATCTGGTACGAATGGCTTCTTCTTCTTGGCATTGAATAATCTCTTAGCAATGAGGTTTGTAAAGAATAGAATCTGTTCACTTATGGGAAGAACCAGAGGACCTAAAGTGGTGATATTTGTCTTCAGAGCTTCTCCAGCTATAGACATAAGATCTTTAGACAATGAAACTCCGGTTTTTAAAGCTTCATCTTGTTGTTGGTACACACAGTTAAATGATTTCTCATCAGATCCTTTATGAGTCCTCACTGTGTGAACAAGCTTATACTTGGATCTTCTCCGATCAAGGAAATTGTTTGAGAGCAAAACTGCAGATCCACCAACCCTAAACAAGCAATTAGGGATTAACATTGCTTTGTTGTTACCAAAATACCAATTCTGTGTGATGTTCTCAGTGCTAACCACAAGAGCAAAAGTGTTTCTATGGATTTGTAACATGTCACCAGCGAGATCAATGGCTATAACACCAGCACTACATCCCATTCCACCGAGGTTAAAGCTCTTAATGTTTCCTCTTAGCTTATACTTGTTAACAATCATGGCCGATAAAGAAGGTGTAGGGTTGAACAAACTGCAATTCACAACCAGAACTCCGATCTCTGTAGGTTTGATTTTGGTATTCTCGAAGAGATTTTCTAGTGCACCGAAGATTACTTGCTCTGCTTCTTCACGCGCTTCCGCCATAGTCGGACGCGGAGGGATGCAGTGGATAGAATCCGGTAAATAAGTCTCTTCTCCGAGACCAGATCGAATCAAGATCTTCCTCTGGAACTCAAGCGAAGACTCGGTGAAATTTTGAATCATTCTAGAATTATTCATGAACTTTTGGTAGCTAACTTTTTGATTCGAAGGTGGGAGGTAGCAGGAGTAATCGAGGAGGTAAACTGATCGTGGACGAGATAAGAAGAAGAGTGTGAATCCGAAAATGGCGATAGAGATGATGAAGATGAATCCGATGAGATTGTAATGGAACTGGAAGTAGAGCCAGAGATGATTCAGGCTTAACAAGGAGGCATTCTTGATCAAAACCGCCATTGAAGGGACGAACATGAGCTTTGGAAACAGAGTAACGAGATAGTGATGACCCAGTTTGACGTAGATTCGGATCCGGGTCAGTAAAGATCCTCCATAAATGAATCCAGCGTCCACGAAAAAACAGAGTATTCGTAATGTAAAGACGCAGCTGAGATTAGTGAGAAACTAAAGGTGAGTTTTTGCTTGTATATATAGACAAAGTGAGAAAGATAAAGTAATTGTAATTCACCTGGTTGGGTAAAGTTTGATATAACTAAAAAACAGAGAGAAGTCTCCATTGATGTATCTTGGCATCATGTGCATCGGCCAACTAATGAAAGACGTATGGTGCATTATCTGATGAAGCTTCTCTGTTTCCTCCTGATAATAAAAACAGAGATAGTAGATTTGAATCATTTCATATTTCTAGGAACAAAAAAGAATCTTCACAGAATTAAGGTGAGTAAATGGGCTTGGGCTTTAGCTTGGCTAGGCCCAATAATTTTCTCAATCTTTTTCTAGCCCAAGAATATATTATAATTACTCCAAAATGTAGTCAAACGTATTTAATTTAAGATCCGAAAGTAAAGATCTAGTATTATTGTCCTTAATCAAAAAAAGAAATAGTATTATTGTCCAATAACATGTCGGAAGCACCAACATTATATGCTAAAATATTAATAAATTGTCACGACCAAAAAAAAAATATTAATAAATTGATTTTGATTTACCAACAGCGTACGTTGTAATGCAAATCCAGCTATTACAGATCATAATTCTTACAAATCTAATATATAATCCAATTCAACAACTTGAGATTAATGTGTAAATTAAATTGTAGCATTCGCGTATTATCTACTCTTAACTGTGGCATTCTCGTAATAAATTGCAAACCGTATGTCTTATATTTAAAGGACCAAAAAAAAACACTCCTTCAATTATACCCGTTGTGAGAGCTAGTCTTGTCTCTCTCACTTGGAAACATTTCTTGTTAAAGCTATGGCCTTTTGTTCTTAACGTTTCTCTTTCTCCAAACAATCTCAGTTTTGTTTTCCAGAGAACTTAATCTATTCGAGAGAAGTGATTTAACTTTGTTAGTTCTGTTTCGATGTCGGAATCTAGTAACTCGAGTTCTCACTCCATTTTTGGGCTAAACCTCTACATAGTCATTGCAATCTGCTCTGTTTTCTTACTATTGATCTCACTCCTGATCTTCCTCTTCGTCTGCTTAAACCGTGTCTCACGCGCGCGTAGAATGCGCGTGAAACACAGCTCTGGCTCGATCCCACTCGTCTCTAAAGAAATACTAGAGATCAAAACAGTCGGAAAGTTTCTCGAATCCGAGGGTAAAATCGGAAACGAAGCTGTTTTAGTCACTGCATCAAGCAAAGAAACAACTGGATTCGATGATTTGTCGGTGGCTTCAAGCGGTGACGTTGGTTCCGAGGTAAGAGGATGGGGACGATGGTACAATTTAAAAGATCTGGAGATTGCGACACGTGGCTTTTCCGATGAGAACGTGATTGGTGAAGGAGGTTACGGTATCGTTTATAGAGCTGATTTCTCAGACGGTTCTGTTGCCGCCGTTAAGAAGCTCCTCAACAACAAGTACGTTTTAAAAATTGAGACTTTCGATTAGATCGTTTTAAAAATTTCAAACTTTGGATCTTATCTCGAATAGTTATTAAATATCTGACAATTATTCATTTACTTCATTTCACGGACTCCGTAATTCTTGGGTCAAGGCTCCATTGGTACTTACTACTTTGATTTTAAAAATGCTTTAAATGTTGTCTTCTTCGCTGCTTTCCAACCCAAGAAAATGGCGAAACATATCTTAATTTATTCGACATGTATTTATTAGAAAAGACTTCTTCTTTTCCTATTAATTTATTTGATTTGACTTTAATATAACTACGAAATTCTGGGGTTCTATTTGTGAATAACAGTTCTTAGTTCCAGTTCATATAAATTGAAGTAATTAAAGTAAAGTAATTGACTTATAATTGCTGTTTTTTTGAGGTAGGTGTAGTGAAGCTAAAAGAGTAAAACAAAAGGAAAAATTAACTTCTTCTGCTTTGTTCTTTATTCTCTCTGTTAATTATTTCTTTAATCTTTTCCTTTTCTTTTGGTTTTTTTGTTCTCTTTTGTTTTAGCCGTTACGTTTTAGATGATTAGATGTTCTCACTACTGTAAAACTTGCTGGAAAATGAGATACAAGTATACCAAATTGCTTGGGAGTGAGTCAGTGACCAATCCCAACTTGACTTTGAATCTGGATTACCATTGATTGATTTTGTAATTAATTAAATGAATAAATCTTCTATTTAGGTAGCAAGATTGTAGATATATTATACTATATATTAAATTTGTATATGTTGTTTGTTAGGTTGGACTGACTTATGTTGTTGGTGGCAGTATAACTACCGGACGTTTGTTGCTATTTTGATTGTTATCTTCTTGTTTACACTCTCATAGTATTGTCAGATCAACAAGTTAAGATTTTGATTGCAATAAATGAATCTGCTAAGTGATGGTAAAATGGAATTATCTGCAGGGGTCAAGCAGAGAAAGAGTTCAAAGTTGAGGTAGAAGCAATTGGAAAAGTAAGACATAAGAACTTGGTTGGTCTTATGGGATATTGTGCTGACAATGCTCAAAGGTACCAAAACAAACAAACAACAAAGTGAATTAGTAAACACTAATTTGTGATTGAGTAAACAAAATTCACTTCTTTACTTTTTTCTTTGATTAGGATGCTTGTGTATGAATATATTGATAATGAAAACTTGGAGCAGTGGTTGCACGGTGATGTAGGTCCAGTGAGTCCTCTCACGTGGGATATTCGCATGAAGATTGCCATTGGAACAGCAAAAGGGTTCAGTTTGTTTTGTTTTATATTCTTCATCTGTTCGATTTGCATTATAGCTGCGATTGGCCTTTTAAACATTGCCTTTTAATGAACAGGTTGGCCTATTTACACGAAGGGCTTGAACCTAAGGTTGTGCACCGTGATGTGAAGTCTAGTAACATCTTGCTCGATAGGAAGTGGAACTCTAAAGTGTCTGATTTTGGTTTAGCCAAGTTATTAGGATCTGAAGCAAGCTATGTGACAACTCGTGTGATGGGCACTTTTGGGTATACTCCTTTTTTATTTCGATCAATTATGCAGATTGTTACTTTACATTTGCTTTCATACATTCTTTTTTGCAAATTCTGCAGATATGTTTCACCAGAATATGCAAGTACCGGTATGCTCAATGAATGTAGTGATGTCTACAGTTTCGGTGTTCTGCTCATGGAGATGATTACAGGAAGGAGCCCTGTCGATTATTCAAGACCACCTGGCGAGGTAATCACATACAAATTGAAAACTTGTAATTGATATTCCTTTTCCTATCTACAACATATGCTAATAAATGTTTGTTGAAACATTGTTTTAGATAAACTTAGTGGATTGGTTCAAAGGAATGGTTGCGAGTAGACGAGGAGAAGAAGTTATAGACCCTAAAATCAATGTTCAACCTCCTCCAAGAGCTTTGAAAAGAGCTTTGCTTGTGTGTCTTCGTTGCATAGACCTTGATGCTAGTAAACGACCAAAGATGGGACAAATCATTCACATGCTTGAGGCTGAAGATTTCCCTTTCCGTTCTGTAAGTCTCCAAAGCAAAACAGAAGAAGATTTGATCCTTAATGCAATTTATTGATTTGAAGTTGTATGTTTCTCTCAGGAACACAGATCAAACCAGGAAAGATTGACTGAGAAAGGCTCTATTGCAAACAAAAATGTCCATCAGGGTTGAGATTTGATGCTTATTCATTCCACAGTCACAGATTGATAGAAGTTAGATATATGAGGATGATGTTTTCAGATATGAGGCTTGTGATTTGTAAATAACATATATTGTATAATAAAGTAGTGAAACTCAGAGAAAGTTCCATATTTTTCATAAATTGTTTGGTATTTGGTTTAAAACTGAAACTTCAGCTCAAACCGAAATAATTTGGTTTATGTTTAGAACCAATCCATCACGGACTCGAACAAGTTGGATCCGGTTCGGGTCAAGTAATATTTGAGTTCACGACCACTCCACTACCTGCGATTGGTATATTTATCCAACCGTCGCCACGTGTCATCATATATTCTCCTGACTTTCCCATCATCATGAAACCCACATACCCCTCGCAAAAAGGAAAATACAAAATCCATTCTAAAATCGATTTCATCCAGATCTGGAGTTAGCTTTGTTTAGTGATAATGGAAGAGGATTTAATCAAGCGTCTTGAGGCTGCGGTTACTAGGCTTGAGGGAATCAACGGAGGAGGAGGTTTTTCTGTTTCCCGCGGAGGTGATTTCTCCACCGGCGCTGGAATCGATGTCGCTTCGTCTGATCCATCGATTGTGGCTTACGAAGATCTGATTTCTCAATGCGTTGGTAGGGCTCTGAGTGCTGCTGAGAAGATCGGTGGACCTGTTCTAGATGTGACGAAGATTGTCGCGGAAGCTTTTGCTACGCAAAAGGAGCTGCTTGTTCGCATTAAGCAAACTCAGGTAAATTTCTAACTTTCAATGGTATACGAATTTATCCTGCTAATTACGTTTTGATGTGTCTTTGTGGATTGGATTTTGATTATTATTTTCTTGGTTGTGGATGATTTGAACAGAAGCCTGACCTTGCTGGATTGGGTGGATTTTTCAAGCCGTTGAATGATGTTACAATGAAAGCTAATGCATTGACCGAAGGAAAAAGGTCGGATTTCTTCAATCACTTAAAGGCTGCATCCGATAGTTTATCTGCATTGGCTTGGATTGCTTTCACTGGAAAAGATTGCTGTAAGCAGAGCCATTATTCGGTTCTCTTGATTCTGACTTTCTGCATTTGGTGATATAAAATCTCTTTCTTCTTTTTTCTCTGAAAGGTATGAGCATGCCAATCGCTCATGTGGAAGAAAGTTGGCAGATGGCTGAGTTTTACAACAATAAGGTGCTAATTCTCAATTTTTCTTTGATTTCATATGTTACCAGTAAAGTTAAACGCGTAGCGAATTGTTTAAAGAACTTATGATGATGATACAGAAATTATTCAGAGCTTCTGGAAAGAAAATTGGGATCAAGGACTTTGTAGTTGTTTTATTCAGATTGCAGAAGCTTTTTGTTGCTCTCTGATGCTTTTTGCATGTTTGTAATTCTGTGATCTCTATGTTCTTCTTCAGGTTCTGGTGGAGTATCGTAACAAAGACGCAGATCATGTAGAATGGGCTAAAGCCTTGAAAGAACTCTACTTACCTGGTTTAAGAGATTATGTTAAAAGTAATTACCCCTTGGGACCTGTATGGAATGCGTCAGGGAAACCTGCTAGTGCACCTCAAAAGGCTCCACCAGGTGCTCCTGCTCCTCCACCAGCACCCCTCTTCAGTTCGGAATCTTCCAAGCCGTCATCATCATCGAACCAGAAACAAGGAATGTCTGCTGTTTTCCAGGAGCTCAGCTCGGGTGCTGTGACCTCAGGTAGGTTTGAAGCTGTATGTCTTCATATTTCTGGCGTGGTGTCTACTTGGAATTTGAATCAAAAGTAGCTTATTATTCTTGTTCTTTTCTTTCCAGGTCTTAGAAAAGTGACGGATGATATGAAGACAAAGAATCGTCCTGATAGATCTGGAGCTGTTAGTGCCGTTGAGAAGGAAACTCGTACCAGTAAACCAGCCATTTCGAAAACTGGAACTTCAACTTTACCACCGAAAATGGAACTTCAAATGGGTCGCAAGTGGGTTCTACTAACATTAATTATATGGTGCATAGATATGATAGAAATGCTATAAGAATGATTGTTGGCTTCTACTGAATTATTAGGTGGGCTGTTGAGAACCAAGTTGGGAAGAAGGACTTGGTTATCAGCGAGTGTGATTCTAAACAGTCTGTGTACGTGTTTGGTTGCAAAGATTCCGTCTTGCAGATACAAGGTAGCTTTGCTCCATTCCAATTTCACCATGAAGGTTGTATATCTGCTCAAAAATCTAAGTCCCTTACTGTTGTTCCATAATCTATAGGAAAAGTGAATAACATCACCATTGACAAATGCACCAAAATGGGTGTTGTCTTCACGGTGAGTGGAATAATACTTTTATCCTCTTACTTTTCTGCAGTGTACAGCCTTGTGACTTCTAATCATGTAAAATCCAACATGTTTGTATAGGATGTTGTTGCTGCATTTGAGATTGTGAATTGCAACAACGTAGAAGTGCAATGTCAGGTTTGTATTCTATAGTCCATAAACTTTCCTAATGGCTGCAATCGTATCTTCCAATGGACCATCTCTTGCGCTTCTCAACCTTATGATCTTCTCACCGTCTGCAAATTTTCCAACTCTGATTGCTCTTGCTTTGTCTTTACTTTAACTTTGGCTGATGTAGGGTGCAGCTCCCACAGTTTCTGTGGATAACACAACTGGCTGTCAGTTATATTTAAGTAAAGACTCATTAGAGACAGCTATAACCACAGCCAAATCGAGTGAGATCAACGTAATGGTGCCTGGTACTGATGGAGACTGGGTATGGCTCTCTAACTCTCTCTCTAGCCATGAAAACGTTTAAATTCCCATGCACTCTTTAAATGTAGACATCGAGCAACAAATTGTCTTTGTAGCCTGGTTACTGTGGGTGATACTAAAATTGTAACCAAGAATCATTAGTGTGACTAAGAAGACACTGTTCATTGAAGAAGTCATTCTCATATTGTTTTATTACAACATTGCAGATGGAACATGCACTGCCTCAACAGTACAATCATGTGTTCACCGAGGGAAAGTTTGAGACAACACCTGTCTCACACTCAGGTGCCTAAGCTAAGGAGAGTCCTTTTTCACTCTGCTGGGTTTTGCCTAAACATCAGACCTTTTTTTCTTTTACTCATACTTGGTTTCTTCAGATGATAATAGAGGCGAGAATTTGTTTGTTTGTTTGTTTGTTTCTCGGTTTTGTCTTTTCTGTATCTTCCATTTTCGGGTTTGAAGGTTCGTTCTTTGGCTTTTTGATTTATGTGATCATGTCGTGTTTTGTTCTTCCGGGTCATTGCCAATGACATTGTGCACAAATCACTATCACGGATACGAAAAGTTGCAATCCTATTTTTGGAATATGCAATATATCCAATCTTTTTCTCGGTTTTTTTTGTTTTGTAAATGATGTGAGCTTAGTAAAAGAGTCTTAGAAAAGTATAAATGAATATTCAAATACAAATAGAAGTTTTAGTTAGTCAACATTATAATAACATTGTAGAATTTACCAAAAGCTAAATTATTGGTGGTAGTGGGTGAAACGTGAAGATTGGGTTATACTGTTGGGAAATAGCATGGAAAAGAGGAATATTGTCGATCGCTTTAACAATTAATGTTAAATCAAAATTCATTTATTTTCGACATTGCATGAACCTCTTTGCGTACTCATACATTTTAAGCATCCCATCATCTTCAAATACAAGATATCAATAAATGTCCCAACCTTTATTTAGTACTTTGAGTCCTACCTCCTAACCAATTATTACAAACTTTTTTCATAATAGAGATACAAAACAAAAATTAATTTAAATCCAGTGTAAAATTTTTAAAATATTGGGACAGAAGATGACTTGAGATTAAGAGAAAGGTAAACGTGAAAAGGTATATTTACATTTTACATCTCCATCTCAATTTAAGTGTTTTTCTATAGAGTCAACACATAATTATGTTTTCCGATTAAATTAAAGGTGATTTACTAATATGGTGTGTTATTTTATAATTATTGGAATAGTGTATAAAAATTTTAAAATATAATTTTACCCGTCTTTTCTATAGAAAAAAAAATGTAATAACGAAAATGTTATTAATGAAAACTGCTATATCAGCATATTGCACGTTTTAAAGTCTACCAAACTAAACGATCTCAAGCATGGTAGATTTTAAATGAGATGGTAGACTTAGGTAAAGGTAACAAACCCTTCGTGGTAGACTTTAAAATATCGATTTGAGGAGAAATTTCTTAGCCTAGTAGACTATCAGTTGAAGTGTAGTAAACTTTGAAAACTTTCATGGTAGACTTAGGTAAATGTAACATACCCTTCATGGTTCACTTAAAAGTAGTGATTTGAGGAAGTAATATCTTAGCATAATAGACTTTCAGTTGTAGTGTGGTAGAACTTTAATGACCTTCATGGCAGACTTAGGTAAAAGTCACAAACTCTTCGTGGTAGACTTAAAAATATCAATGTGAGGAAAAATTTCTAAGCATAGTAGACCATCAGTTGAAGTATAGTAGACTTTGCAGACATTCATGGTAGACTTCGGTTAACGTAACAAACCCTTCATAGTAGACTTAAAAGTATCGATTTGAAGAAGAAATATCTTACCCATAGTATATAAGTCATGGTATACTTAAAAGTCTATCAGTTGAAGTGTGGTACACTTTAAGGACTTTCATGGTGGATTCTATTTGCGTGTATAAGTCAATGTGGTGGACCTTTGAATTCAATATTTGGATAGTTTAGTAGACTTTAATGATTTAACCTAGTATACTTTGAAGTGTGGCATGGTAGAGTTTATATGGAATAGTCCTTCATGGTTTACGTTGATAGAGTTTATTAGCTTTCAAAATAGAGTGTGGTAGATTTCGAATTAAACATTTAGATAGTTTGGTAGACTTTGATGATTTAACCTAGTAATAAAATGACAATTTTGCCCATCAATTATTAGTGTGTATGAGCGCTCACCCACCTTCTTCATGTAGTTATTGTGGCTGTACAGGTAATCATCCATTGCTAAAGCTTGAAATCCTTCATCATTTCTCATTTGTTTTGAATTTCTTCCTTTGCATCTATGGATCAAATCATATTAGTTTGTGAGAATTGGAAAAAGGAGAGAAGCGAGTGGGCTTTTAAGGTTAATTATTTTCATGAGTGTAAAATTGTTGGAGTGAGTGAAGATATTAGTTATGGTGAGTTCCTCAAGATTATGTATGAAGATTTCGGAAATGAGAAGAGACGAGAAGAGGTAAGAAGAGACGAGAAGAGATGAGAAGAGATGAAGATGAGAAGAGAGTAGAAGACACAGAGAAAAGAGGAGAAGACACGACGAAGAGAAGAGAAGAGAAGACACGACGAAGAGAAGAGAAGAAAATAAAATCTAATTTTTTTTAAGACATTTTATCTTTTATCAAATTCTTCAAATTTCAGACGCACCATATTAGTAATTAATTCTTAAATTAATAATAGATGATTAATAAACATTACAACAAGGCCGAACCGAAGACTTAACACAAAGACTCGTAACAGAAGTCAGCACGTGTGAGTGTGGAAAAACGAGTCTTTGGAAAATTCTTTGCTCCATCTTAATTTGATTCATTTATAACCGTTACAGTAATAACCTCTTCTCTTCCTTTTTTAATTATCACATCTCAAATCTCGCTCACCATCAATGGCTCTCTTTTCTCTCATCCTCATCTTCTTCTCTCACTTCCTCTCCTCACGTAAGTATCTATCTTCTTCTACACGACTTTGTTTCTTCTTCGTCTTTTCTTTGTATTTCTTCATATGATTCTGACCTTTTTCTCATCCTCTGTTTTTGTTTGTCACCGACAGATGCAGAGCCTTTCATTGGAGTTAACTACGGTCAAGTCGCCGACAATCTTCCTTTACCTTCAGAAACCGCTAAGCTTCTTCAATCTACTTCCATTCAGAAAGTTAGACTCTATGGAGCTGATCCTGCAATTATCAAAGCTTTGGCCGGAACCGGTGTGGGAATCGTCATCGGTGCTGCTAACGGCGATGTTCCTTCACTAGCCTCCGATCCAAATGCTGCAACTCAATGGATCAATTCCAATGTCCTCTCTTTTTATCCCGCTTCCAAAATCATCCTCATCACTGTCGGTAACGAGGTTCGTCAAAAATTCAATTGAAAGTTTCTTCCTTTACGAATTTTCCCGAGAAAATTCCCTCAATTTTCCTCTGATCATTACAGGTTTTGATGTCGAACGATCCAAATCTGGTAAACCAGCTACTTCCGGCGATGCAAAATGTCCAAAAAGCCCTTGAAGCGGTGTCTCTCGGCGGGAAAATCAAGGTCTCGACGGTTCACGCGATGACGGTGCTGGGTAATTCTGAACCACCATCAGCCGGTTCGTTTGCACCCGGTTATCAAACCGGTTTAAAAGGAATTCTGCAATTTCTAAGCGACACTGGTTCACCTTTCGCTATAAACCCGTACCCGTTTTTCGCGTACCAAAGTGACCCGAGACCTGAAACGCTGTCGTTTTGCCTCTTTCAGCCTAATTCTGGACGACTCGACTCCAACACCGGAATCAAATACATGAACATGTTCGATGCTCAGGTACAATTAATAACTCTTAGGTCCACACTTTTATCCGACCAATCAATTCAATTTGTGTTTAGTAACTAATTAAAGTAGCTATAGTGAATTTGGTGAACCTTTTTAATATCTAAATGATTTAGTTAGATGACATCAAAACATTGTTTATCTGAGTCGGTTAATTTCAACTATTTTATAGTTGTGATTATATAAACAACAAAGATGAGAATAATACTTAAATGGCAGTATTCACGTGGACGAATCTATAGTTTGAACTTTCTGTCGTTATTTAAAATATTCAATTGTAGCAAAGGAACTTGTTCCGTCTTACTTTTGCATTTGGAAGAAATCTATATTCTTATTCTATAATAGTATTAGTACAAAATATAGACAGTTGTTCACTTATGTGTCTATATTACACTTCCTTTCACATACACAATCTGTTTAACATTTTTTTTTTTGTAATACTTCATCAATCACTTGTTATGTTGTTATGATGTTTATAATTATCTTGCCAGAGATGACACGTCACTATTGTACTAATTGTCTGACAACTGGATTCGCACTAGTTCTTTTGTTTGTTTCCAATCGTCATGATTAATGACACGTAAGTAGCTTCGACCAAACTCAATAAGAAGATAGACCAAAATTATGACTACTTTTTGGGTCCTGTTTTATGCCTTTTTTTGATTCATGGTGGTGTTTGCTTGCCATACACGGTAAAGTCTCTGAGTTTCCATCATTTTTAACAGGTGGATGCGGTTCACTCGGCTTTGAAGTCGATGGGATTCGAGAAGGTGGAGATTGTGGTGGCGGAAACAGGTTGGGCGTCAAGAGGGGATGCTAATGAAGTTGGAACGAGCATGGATAACGCTAAAGCTTACAATGGAAACTTAATAAATCATCTAAGGTCAATGGTTGGGACACCTCTCATGCCTGGAAAGCCTGTTGACACTTACATTTTCGCACTTTACGACGAGAATCTAAAGCCTGGACCATCTTCAGAACGAGCCTTTGGACTTTTTAAAACCGATCTTTCTATGGCTTATGATGTTGGTCTTGACAAGAGTAGCAGTAGTAGCAGCAGCAATAGTAGTCAGGTTTGATTACTCTCAATGTCAAAGTAGTAAAAGTAGTGGGAAAAAGTATCTTATTGAAAGGTGTAATTGATTAAAAATCCTTATTAATGATGAATGGTGTTATGTTTTGATTATAAACTCAGACACCATCAGGAAAAGTGTCATCGACTGGATGGTGTGTATCGAAGAAAGGTGCGACGAATGAGGAGTTGCAGTCGAGTTTAGATTGGGCGTGTGGACAAGGAATAGACTGTGGACCAATACAACCAGGAGGAGCTTGTTTCGAGCCGAACAATGTAGCCTCTCACGCAGCCTTTGCAATGAATTTGTACTATCAGGAGTCTCCTAAAAAGCCTACAGACTGTGATTTCTCCAAAACCGCAACACTCACTTCCCAAAATCCTAGTAAGCTTTCTCTCCTTTTGAGTATACACTTACTTATCAATATCAACCGTTAAACAATAGCAGAGAATGCATAATGGTAATTAGGTTCTCTTATCTTGGATTGAAATTGGACAGGTTACAACAGTTGTATCTATCCTGGAGGAGGAACAGGAAGTACTGCAGGAGTAATGAACAAATATGTGAGCTCAGACAAAGTAGAGACCAAAAATGGTGCAATTCAACTAAATCTCTCATCTTCTCTATCTGTTCTACTTTTGCTTCTGGCCTTTTTCCATGTATATATGTAATGTCTCACAATTAGCTTTTGGAATGAAAAGTAATTAATTGATTTCTCTTAAATCATGTACTCAAGTTTATAGTATTAAAGAAAAGGAACTGTTGATCCAAATAAAAAGAAAAAAGAAAATATTGATCCCACCGACTCAAAGAGAGTTAGGGGTTATAAATAGACAAGTCGTATAGGCTCATTTCTTCAACTACTTACTTGCTACTCACTCAATCGCTCTCTAAAAATCTTCCCTTCAATAACAACGAACTAACTAACAATGTCACAGAACCAGATCGAGTTGCAGAGCTCTGATGGTGAATCGGTTAAGATCGAAGAAGCAATAGAACAACAATTGAAGACGATATCAGAAGACAATAGCAACAAGAATGTGATCTCACTTGAAAACGTCACAAATCGCTCTCTCAGTTCTTTACTCTTTCATCAATTTGCTTCCGCAGAGGAAAATCTTCCCTCTTCAATGTCGAAAGAACTAACAATGTCAAAGAAGCAGATCGAGTTGCAGAGCTCCAATGGTGAATCGTTTAAGGTCAAAGAACCAATCGCACACCAATCATCACAGACGAATGAAGACGATTCCGCCAAGAATGTGATCACAAGTAAGATTCCACGACTCATATCTTTGTTCAATCGCTTACGCAACTCTTTAATCTTACATGAATTTGCTTCCAGAGAGAAATCTTCCCTCCTTAAAGAACAGACAAAAAATCTCAAAGAAGAAAACCGAATTGCAGAGCTACAATGGTGAACCGGTTAAGGTAGAAGAAGCCATGGCAAACCAATCGAAGAAGATTGAAGACGATTCCACCAAGGATGTGATCATCACAAGTAAGATTCTACGGACTCAGTTCTTCATTATCGTACTATTTAATCGCTATCTCAGTTCTTTAATCTTCCATCAATTTGCTTCTACAGAGAAAGATCTTCCCTCCACATCATCTAACGAACAAACAACGTCAAAGAAGATGATCATGTTGCAGAGCTTCGATGGTGATTCGTTTAAAGTTGAAGAAACAATCGCACGCCAATCAAAGACAATATCACTTATGATTGATGAAGACTGCACCAGAAATGAGATCACTCTTGAAAACGTCACAAGCAAGATTCTCTCGATTGTAATTGAGTACTGTAAGAAGCACAACGTCGATGCTGATTCTTCTTCTTCCTCCCAAGAGGATCTTAAGAAATGGGACGCTAAGTTCATGGAACTCGATGAAACCACCATCTTTCAACTCATTCTTGCTTCAAATTACCTCAACATCAAAGGTCTGCATGATCTCACATGCCAAACTGTTGCTGATATGATCAAAGGCAAAACTGCTGACCAGATTCGTGCACACTTCAAGATCAAAAATGATTTCACACCTAAGGAAGAAAAACAGATTCAGCATGAGAATCGCTGGGTTTTTGATTGAGCCGATTCATCAAAAACATAATCAGCTTTCTTTCTTCTTTTACTGTGTTTTTCAGTTTTTTTCTGTGTTTCTTTAGATAAACCAATGTTTGTTTCCTTGTTCTGCCGATAGACACTCTTTTGCTGGATGTAAAACTCTGCTTCATTAAAGAATCAGTAATGGAATGATTACAATCTCAGTTACAGGTTTCAGGACCAAAATTGTAGCCAAATAATCTCAAAGCTTTGATAAGACGTCGTTTAGAGTGGGGTCTACTTAAATTAGCCAATTGGGAACAGTCAATTTGGTCGCTTGACTTTGTATCTCCCTTCTCTCCTCTCAGGTCAGAGCATCACCAAACAACAATCAATAAGCGAGTACGAGCGAGCGTGTCTGACTGCTTCTTCTTCAGCTTTTCAATCCCCACTTTTCCCACGTAATCTCACCAAATCCACTTTTTTCGAGGGTTCTATCTCCTCTTCAATTATGAACTTTCTTCTCCTCTGGACCCCCTAAATTTCCTTTCTTCAATTTGATCGGCGACGGAGAAGCCTAAGTCTGAACTGGCAATGTCTGTCTCCGAGCTCAAAGAACGTCACGCCGTCGCTACGAAGACTGTCAATAACCTCCGTGATAGGCTTAGACAGAGACGCCTCCAGCTCCTCGATACCGATGGTTTGGGGATTTTTTCTTTCTCTTCCAAAGAAAATTATGTATTGATTTAATTGGGATTGGATTTTGGCAGTTTCAAGGTATTCGGCATCTCAAGGACGTACTCCAGTAAGCTTCGGAGCAACGGATCTGGTTTGTTGTCGAACTCTTCAAGGACACACCGGAAAAGTGAGTCAAACGTTCAATCTTTTTCTGCATCTTGCAAAGTGAAATATTTCGTTCACGTCTAAAATTTTACTAGCTTTCCATATAATTAACGAATTGGGTCTGCCAAAAGTACGGTCTTTATCCTAAAAGTATGTCTCTTTATGGAGATTTGTAACTTGTGATAGAGAGGTTTAGTGAGTATTACCGTTTCAGAGGAAGGAGAAGCTTTAATTTGTGGACAGATTTCGGTTTGAACGAGTTTGTTATTTAGTTGCTGATGTGAAGTGATGCCTATAAGATTTTAATATATATCATGTTTGAGTAGAGCAGAGGAATTTGGTTAAGATCGTGCCCAAATGTAGATGCCGAAGAGCTGATTGCGAATGTTAGTTTGCACTGACAAACAAAATTCAGATGAGAGCTAACTTGTGAATTTTACACGTGAAATTTGCAGGTTTATTCATTAGACTGGACGCCGGAGAGGAATCGGATTGTCAGTGCATCTCAAGATGGGCCATTAATCGTGTGGAATGCTCTTACGAGTCAGAAAACTCATGCTATTAAACTTCCTTGTGCATGGGTTATGACATGTGCCTTCTCTCCAAATGGTCAGTCGGTTGCGTGTGGTGGATTAGACAGTGTATGTTCTATCTTCAGTCTGAGCTCAACCGCAGACAAGGATGGAACCGTACCAGTTTCAAGAATGCTCAGTGGTCACAGGGGGTATGTTTCGTGTTGTCAGTATGTCCCAAATGAGGATGCTCACCTAATCACCAGTTCAGGTGATCAAACATGCATCTTATGGGATGTCACTACTGGCCTCAAAACTTCTGTTTTTGGTGGTGAATTTCAGTCTGGACATACTGCTGATGTACTAAGGTATGGATGTTACTTTCATATGCTTTGCTTGATTGCATCGGTTTGTTTAGCATGGTTTCTAAAGTAGCATATATTTGGAAACCTAACTATACCATTTCATCAAGCATTGAAATCAATCTTTAAGTTTGGTCCATGGGATAGTTAGTTTATTTTTTTCGTTTATAAAAATTAGCATTGATAATATATTGCAAGTCACTTAAACTCATGTGCTTTTACACGGTGGTTGTGACCCATTCCTTCCAGTGTCTCAATCAGTGGATCAAACCCAAATTGGTTCATATCTGGTTCATGCGATTCCACAGCACGCTTGTGGGACACTCGTGCTGCAAGCCGAGCAGTGCGTACTTTTCATGGGCATGAGGGAGATGTTAATACGGTCAAATTCTTTCCGGATGGGTATAGATTTGGTACTGGATTTGAGGATGGAACATGCAGGTTGTATGACATCAGGACTGGTCACCAACTCCAGGTGTATCAACCACATGGTGATGGTGAGAACGCACCTGTGACCTCCATTGCATTCTCCGTCTCAGGGAGACTCCTGTTCGCTGGCTATGCCAATGCCAACAATAATACTTGCTACGTTTGGGATACTCTCTTGGGAGAGGTAATCTATTGAGTATGAGTGATGAAAATTGTTGATCAATGTAAGGTTATGACTGAAAATGTGGGGCGCATCTGGCAGGTTGTATTGGATTTGGGATTACTGCAGGATTCACACAGGAATCGGATAAGCTGTTTGGGGTTGGCATCAGATGGAAGTGCCTTGTGTACAGGAAGTTGGGATTCAAATCTAAAGGTAAGTGTCTCTGGTTATTACATTATGTTATGTATAAATTGAAAGATTTGTGAGTATTTGTTAAAACACACAGATATGGGCGTTTGGAGGGCACAGGAGAGTAATTTGAAGTAGATGAACAGACGTAGGAGTTATGTCTGCAGTTGTTGTGGTTGGTTAATGTATATACTGTAGTCTGGAAGTATAATCCGGTATGGTTGGCTTTGTAATCTTTGTGGAGTTTGCTTTGAAATAGAGAAGTGATTTGAAAGATCAAGCTTCCCTTGTTAACTATGTTAGTATTTGCTTTTGATTTATTTATTCTTCACTTTCTCTTCAAAACTATGGCATTCTTCTCGTAATTCTGATCAATGATCTCTTGAAAATGAACGCAGACCATAAGACTCTACTACTGTTGGTTGTGTGTCTTGTATTACAATGGATGTGCATGACATTATTAGAAAACCAGTAGCTTATTTTCGATAATCTGGACGACAAATTAAAGATTTTAGTACCCAAATTATGAATAAGAACATTCATAAATCACTTGATCGAGTAGTATCGAATGACAAAAACGGGTAATAAGAAAATTATAAGATCTGAGGAATCAAAAAGTACCGTCAAATAACAAAAAGGGGAAAAAGCTCCACAATATATGTTGACAGTAAAAGTAAGAAAAGAAGAGAATACTATACTATTATTTAGTAGGTGATGTATTTTGGAGGTTGAGTAAGTGAGGATTCTTAAGGAGCAGGACGACATCTTTGATAATACCTGTAGAAACGTTAATAGAGGTCTTAGCCGCTGGCTACAATTTCATGAATGGCCTCGGCGACAGAAACGTCCTCAGCTCTAACTGTAAGTTTCATTGCAATGTCCTTTGAGCTGTCCATTCCAAACTGTGCCCTCACTAACACTTTCACGTTCCCTATGTACACACCTGACAGTAAACACGTGTGTGACCTTGCATTGCTAGGAATTGTCTCCGTCCCCTGCAATGTGAGTTTTCAGTGTCAGTTTCAAGTTCGGGAACAGATACAAAATGAGTCATATATCCAGAAAGAGCGAGTCTGGTAGGCTCATGATTACACCTATGGAGTATAAGAATAAAAGTTTGTGGAGAGACTAACCTCACAAGGCTGCATGCCAAGAAGATCGATGACAGCCTTTACAGCTTCTCCCAAACTGTCTCTTTGGCCAAGTCCATATTCGTCTACACGCTCATCTTCTTCCTCCATGCTTTCCCATGCATTCCTGAAATTGGAGACGCCCAATTTCACCATGTAATCTCCAGCTACAACCTCAAGATCCTCCAGCTGGTACTCATCTTCTACTCCGTCATCATCAGCTTCACCTGTGCTTGGGTCAACCTACATTTATAGAAAGAACAAAAGAGTTATTTTTATTTTTTTCTGTGATTATCTAGAGTCATTATGTTTCTCCCACTTAACGTAAGCAGGGACAAAATCCACTGAATAGGTTTGCTGGTGCTTCAAGTAACTGTCTCTGTATTTTCGAAAGAATGGAAAATCAATGTGTTGGAGAACATGTACCTCCTTCACAACGAAAGTCAATGTGTTGGAGAACTTTCCGTAAGCAGGGACCCTTTCTGGCTTCTCAAAGACAACAAAGGCTTGACCAGGAGAATCGTAAGGCAGGGAGTTAAGGGCCTTTGAAGTTACTTCACTGAACTCCTCTGCTTCTGAAGCATCTACAATGACATTGACCTACAAATCCATGCCAGGATAATGAAATGAGGAAAGAAGGCATAAGATAAGCTTTTACATAAATGTTCTCCGCCAAAGTTCAGTACCCTCTCCAACAATTGCTCTGGTATTGTGTTAGTGCAGTTGTACTGAAATACCACATGACTGTCAAAAATGTGCTTTACAACGTTGACGGCATATTCTGTTTCTGCTTCAGTTAGCTCCACAGGTGCAGAAGACTGAAAAGGAAGTACAAGTTAAAGCAAATAACGTAAGCCAATAACATAAGATTGAAAAGAAGAAAAATCAGCCTAACCTTGAAAAGTTTTCCAAAGGCGGCAAACTCTGGAATAGACGAGAGAAGTCTTTCATAGCCATCAAAACCAGAAGCAGGTGCAGCTTGAGGCGCACCGAGACCAGTGGGCTTTTTACCCTGGGCTTTCTTCTCTGCAAGGGGCTGGGATTTTACTTCCTTAGGCACAGAATTGATATCAAAAGCCTCATCAGAGGGCTCCTGCAGGATCAAAAATATAAGATATTTGATGTGCTACGAAGCATATGTAAAGAAGAAACTGAGAAATGGGAACTCACATAATTCTTCAGACTAGTTTCCATATTGACCAGAGGAACATCCAGGGAACCAAACAGAAAATCCTTGCTCTCATTCTCAATGTCAACAGTACCATCACCACCAAGAACACTCAAATATAGTGTTGCTCTGTCACGGACCTTAAGATAAAAAAGGTCGTAACTTAAGATCAAGTAAGGAATCATCAAATAACTGGCACGCATTTCTCCTGACCAAATTTCTTACAACAGCAAACACATGCATTCATGCAACCATACACAAAAAAAGATATAACGACACCGTAGGTTTTCTAGACTAAGACTAGGAACGCACCTCATCATCACTGTCATAGATACAGCGCTTCAACAGAATAGTAATCCTGGGCTGCCGAACATCAATAGATTATGCTCCTTATCATCAGTCAAAGAAGATAAACGACAAAAAAAACTGTGGTTCATAAGATAACTATACATACCTTCAAGGATTCAACCATAAACCCAAACTTTGCAAGTGTGGAAACAGCAGCAGCCCGGACAGTGGCATTTTCTAGATGCACACGGTTATAAATATATCTTATATACTTGCTTGGATCTGACGTGTTAGGCCCCTCAATTCCCAGAAAATGAAGGATCTGTGCAACAGAATACATTTTAATACCACACAAGCCGTTTTTGACAGCAATCACAGATGAATGATAAAAAGAATAGTTTACCTGTGTTGAAAGATACGTGAATTCACAATCTTCAATAAATTCGCAAAGATGAAGCAATCCACTTTCCTTCGCATCAGGTATATCTCTGATTATGGTCACAATAGAATCTACTATTGCTCTTTTATACTCAAATCCACCTTCTTCCCTAAGAATGTTGCTTAAGAAGGTCATCCTACAAAATAAAGGTGACAGATTAATCATAAGCCAAAATCATCTGAAAGAATAGCAATGCTAAAGATCAAAACGACAAAAACACACCCTACAACTTCACTTACAAGGATCTGTATTTCAGTGGAAATTTCACACATAACGATCTTATTGCTTCCACGACCACAATTTTGAACTCATCAGCAATATCTGACATAAAATTAGTTATTTGCTTCATCAAGCGTTCAACACTTGATTCGTTCCCGGTTTTCAAGAGCGTAGTTATAGCGAGTGTAGCAATGCTTCTATTCTGATCAGAAATTAAACTCTCCATATCAATGTTGCAGTTGGTGACAGCCATAGGATGAGTCATTGCAACCTGTGGTATATACAGTGAAATGTAGGAAATAATGAAGCCATCCAGAAAAATATAACATCGTTGTAATGTTTCTCAATGAACAAAGAGATGAGTTGGACACAAATGAAATTCTCGAATTAAGAAAGTATTGTAAACCTTGTTCAAAGTCCGGACAGCAGCAAATCTCAACACTGGTCTTGGGGAACTCAAAAACAGCTGAAGAACAGTGATTGCTGGAGTCAATTCTCGGCTTGTCACACCATCAAGCTCAGTGATCGCCCTGGCAGCCTCAAGGATCACCATTTCTGCCTTATGGCGCAGGCAACTCTCCAGAAATTCATAGAATGGACGTTCCCCAGACTGACCATGGTTGGACATGTCACGGATAACCTGAATGATAGAAACTAGAGTTAGGTCGGACAAAAACTTCGATCCACATATCAGATGATCAAATGGCATTAAGGACTAACCTGACTGGTGTAACGTATCAAAAGACACTGCGCCAAGGGAGAGCGGACTGATCCTCTGGTCAAGCTAACAACCAACTTGCTAATAGCCAAGCGATCATTTTGGCGTATCTGAAAATGATGATTAGATTTTCAACAGCCATTAGATAAATTCTCACTACCTTTATGTAAAAAGAAGGAAGACATATCGTGTTGGGATGTAATAACAGCACTACCTATCATACCCTAAGCTAACTCATACAACTTAGACACATAACAGCTTGTCCTTCCAACCTAATAAGTTACATTTACTAGACAGAATCCAGACACAGATTGAATTTCACAAAAAAAATTATTGGAAATGGCCAAAGTAAAGAGCAATGATGCCGCTACAAAAAGACTTATTGTTTTGTATTTTTAGTCATCACGCATAGTAACACCTCTCTTTTTACAAAATAATTCTTCTAAGTGGCTGTTTAATTAAACAAATAACAGAAACACGAGCCAATGTCCTTCGGTAACACTTATGCAACCAACTTACCTGATGAAGCAAAGCTAGGGCATGAAACTGAACAAAGGCTGATCTGGATTGAATACCTTCTTGAACCTCATTGCTCCATCTTTTAACAATTTCTGGGTTCGTCTAAATACAACAATATAAAATATAAGCATAACCTAATAACCAAGAGACAACCTAATAGTTTTGGTGTGTTAATGGTACCTTTAGCAAGTGAAGCCCACTGACTAAAGCTGCACTTGAAACAACAGGATTCTTATCCACAATGGCTTGTTTCAAGTATCGCTCAATTTGAGTAAGAAGTGTTCCGTCTATGATCCGGCAGAGGACACGGATAGCATTTGCTCGATACATATCAATCTTACTGTTCATGTCTTTCATTAGGGAGCTTGTTACAATGATAACCTATGGGCGAAAGACCAAACAAACAAATTATCCCAAAATATAGCTACAACTAAGTGCCACGATTTTGATATGAAAAGTGAGTAAGATTTGCAGACCTCATCCGATGATGGAGATAACTCCTTTATGATCAAGTAGACCATTCTCCTCAAACCAGTGTCTTTTGATTGGAAAAGCTTTGTAACTGAAAAGAAAACTTCTGTTGCCTCAACCTACATATCAAAACAGAAAAAAATACATGAAACATGATACTTAGACCAATAAAAAGGTACTCACACCACATCTGCTATGATATTAAACAAACGACCAGAGGAAAGGATAACGACACAATAGAATCCTCCATAAGCATGAAAGTAACCGCATAGAAAATTAACTGACCTTTGTGAATGACTCCCCTTGGTTAAGCAAATAAAGAAGTTTGGTGATCACCTGTTGATTTACAGAAAGATTATGAACATTAACAGAGGGGAAAAAAGAAGAAGGACAGATACAGGAAAAAGAAAACTAAGACAGAAAAAATGTGAAGCAATTACCTGGGAGCATCTTCTAGGATCAACCTGAGGGTCATTAAAGACTCTAGCTTCTTGGAGTACCGCTCCCTTCTCAATTCCCATGAATGGAGAATATTCCACTGAGCCAACAAAAATTAGAAATGAAATAAGCAACAATTCACACCGGATGTGGTGATAAAACTAGATATGATTCAAAAACTAATTGGGATCTTTAATTACCCAATCCACAAAATCAGTGATAGTGTATGCCAATAACGAAATTATAGATCTAGACAACGAAATTACATTACACGAGTGTCAAGTAATATGTAAAATTGCACAGATCTATAAGCTTAACATCTGATCTACACAACCAGCAAAAACCAGATGTAGGAACATGGAATTCCAAATTATAAGCAAATCAGGCGAGGACATACATTCATCGTCGTGATCATCGTCTTTCTTAATCACGAGAGGTTGCGCCATTGCTGGTCTCGAAAACTTTCCTTTGAAATGACGACGAGCGTCACTCGGATCTCGCTTCTGTACCTTTAGCTACAGATGCAACTGCCAAAATGCGGGCAAAGGAAGATCTGTAATTTTTCTTCTTCTATATGTCTGCGAGAGTCAGAAACTCGGGTGGGATCGAACGAGAGAGACGAGATGTTAAAATTTTACAACTTTTTGTAGCGGCCCAATAGCTCGATATTTTTTACATTCATAGATTTTATATTTACCGAAACAAAAAAACAAAAAAAGTAATAAATAATATTGATTTTGTTGAGAAATTTCGAAAATAACACTTTGAGATTTAATACATAAAGTAAAAATACTGATTTTGTATACTATTAATTATAAAACCATAACTTCGTATAAATTAAGACTTTGTACTAATACATTTCAATTAAACACACTAGTATCTCTTGTCAAAACTCTGACTCCTAAGTAAACATTATAACAGACTGCAAGTCTTTGATGCAGAATGAACAAACAATGAATAAAATGCCTTAGCATAAATGCAAAGTGAATAAATGAGCAGTGAGCAGTAATTCAAAACTGATGATTACGTTTCATTTCTTCACTACTTGAAGCAGAAGGATTTAAGCCATAGTCACTCGTTCCAGCATATTCACTACTTTGATACTCTTTACTCTCTAACGCCAATTTCCTGAATTTTTTCATGTCTGCACTGTACGAACTTACGTCATACTCTGAGCTCACACCTCCAGGGCTCAAATACGTGTTTTGTCCTGGTCTTGTTCCGTCACTTAGATCCTCCATTGATACATCTCCTTCTAGTGCTCGTACAATCTTTCATTCATATACATGTTCTATTTAGCATCAATTTTGATTTAACTACTAAATAATTAACAAGTGTTTTGAGTTTTTGAACCTGGCTCATCTTAGGTCGTCTTCTTGCTGAGTGTCTGATTGCTGCAGCTGCACAAGAAGCCATTCGAGCCATCTCTTGTTGATTGTAGTTTAGCTCTAGACGTGGGTCTGCTAATTGACTGTAATCTCCATCTTGAGCTGCTTTCAAACACAGAGGCCTTGCCTGCAAAAAGAAATGGTAACATTTGTTTTGGTTATGACAAATGTTTGGGGATTGAACAAGTCAAACCTAAGGAGGGAGACCAACTTACCCAATCTACCAAACTGTCTTCCATTTCTCCAGTTAGATCCACTGGACGTCGTCCAGTTATCAGCTCAAGAAGCATTACTCCAAATGAGAAGACATCAGATTTGTCTGATAACTTTCCACTTGATGCATACTCTGGAGCTAAGTATCTGAATTGATGAAATTGTTAAGACAAATGAAAACAGAGAAAATAATTATGAATTTCTTAAGACTGTATACAAAGCTGCTTACCCGAAGGTTCCCATGACACGAGTGGAGACATGAGTGTCGTTTCCCTGCGACAGCTTTGCTAATCCAAAATCTGCCACCTGAGCAATGAGCAATACACACACACACACAATAGACATAGATTAGTTGTCTTAATACACACATTAACACAAATTCGGAAAAGAAAAAGAAAACAAGTGAGAGTAACAATGTACCTGGGTTTCAAAACTGTAATCAAGAAGAATGTTTGCAGCTTTAATATCTCTGTGGATGATCCGAGGATGACCTACAATTGATGTAACCAGATACAATATTTAAGTTCTCACTGAGAACAAGATAGAAACTATATATATCAGTGTGAGAGGAAGGTTTTCTTTACAGTCTTCGTGTAAATATGCAAGGCCTCTAGCTGATCCCAATGCAATCTTCACTCGTGTAGGCCACTCCATAACCGGACGACCCTTTCCTGAAATGTTAATCATGTTATTGATTACAGAAAACCATATGCGAATGTGTTGAATTCAAGCAATCCTTCTGTAAGATGAACATACCATGAAGATGGAATTCCAGAGTGTTATTAGGTAGAAACTCATAAACCAAAAGTCTTTGACCACCAGAAATGCAATATCCAACTAAAGAGACGAGATGACGATGATGAACACGGCTAATGATCTCAACCTCTGCTTGAAACTCACGTTCTCCTTGTCCGCTTCCAACTTTAAGACTTTTCACTGCAACTTCTTTGCCATTAGGCAGAACCCCTTTATGAACATAACCAAATCCTCCTTGTCCTAGCAAATTAGAATCTGAAAAACCTTCTGTTGCCATGGACAGTTCATCATAGGTGAAAGTGCTTTGGTTGTGGCCAAGAGTCACAGCTGGTAGCGATGGAGTAGGATTTCGACCACCTAAGTTGGCACTGTCTCCTTTTCCTCCACCTTGAGCAGCCATATTCACTACATGATCTTGAGGTTTTCCATTGTTGTAATAACCACCATTACCTACACAAAGCAACATCTCTTTTAACTTATAAAGCTTAATCCTTGTTCACTCTAATGGGTTCAGCAAGAAATTCTTACTTTCAGTCTAATAAGCGTACTGATACACACCATTGAGCTACGAAATTCTGGTTGATCTAAACGCTAATCTATTTACAATTTACCTGCGGGTCCTCCAAAGGGATTGTTATTGTAATAATGCATGTGGTTGATTGGAGGGGATTTTTTCCTCTTCTTCTTGCAACATATGCAAATACACACTAGAAGTAGAAGCAACAGCCCTGCTCCTGCAAGAACTCCAATAATCAATCCAATGTTGGCTTGTGGATTATTATTCCCTGATGGTGATAATGAGTCTGAATCTCCACTATTCCGAGGAGGGCTAATTGACTGAGGCGTTGAAGGCGAGCCACCTTCACCGGAAGTTCTGTTCCCAGAAGATGGTGGAGATGGTATGGAACCTTCTCTAGGGTTCCCACCTCCACTTGTTCTGTTACGGTCAACATTGTCACCAGGAGGAGATGGAGGAGTTGGTATTTGTGAAGGTGGTGCTTGGCTCAATGGTGTTTGAGGCGGTGCCGGTGGCGTTCCCTGAGAAGAGCCTTGAGGTGAAGGTGGAGAAGGAGGAGTCTCTGGAATTTGCGGTGGCGGATTACTAACAGCTGGTGGCGATGTTGATGTTGGAGGAGGAGGTGAGGCTTCTTCCTTTGGTGGTGCAGGTGGCGGTTGAGAGGAATCTGAGCTATTTTTGTTATCTGGCGGAGGAGCAGAATTTGGTGACGGTGGCGGTGAAGAGGGTGGTGTCGGCGGTGATGACCCATCTGATGGCGATGATTTATCTGACGGCGATGATCCATCTGACGGCGATGTTCCATTTGACGGCGATGACCCTTTAGACGTATCAGGGGCAGGAGACGAATCCGCCGGCGAATCGGCCATTGTTATTGTCTTTTTGTCGGTGAAGGGTTTCTCAACGGTGGAGAAACCTTCCCGGTGATAATCGACGCAACAGCCTTGTTTCCCAAGCAAAACCAATACCCATCAAAATGACATAGTCAACCTGATTATGCCGGAGAGATCAATACCTATTGAACAAAATTGGCACAAGAATGAAAGACAGAAATTGAGATCTGCAATGGTGTTTCTGATGGATTCGGAGAAATAGCTTCTCCTAGGAAAGAGGAGATTTCTTCTGACAAAATGAAAACTTTTAACTAAAATTAGGACAAAGCGTGTCCTTCTGTCCCATCATCTAAATTTGGCGGACAACTTTTGTATGTGCATGCCGTTTGAAGTTTGAACATTCGGACCAATTCGGTTTAGAAAATAATCAAACCGGTACGGAATTTAGAGATTCTATGGATTGAAAGAGATCCAACTTCGTTTAGGCATTTGTGTATAATCATAATCCATAAAACATTCCCACCTTTGGGGAATCATATATCTTTGTTCAACGTTACAATTCATTAAAGTTCAAAGAACCATAAAACACATTCACAGATCTCCAAAAGTTCCATTTGAAAATTACATTAAACATTAATTGATGGATCTAAAACCCCTAACTAAATCTCCCATATAGCCGTCTCCTACATAAGTCCAATCTGAAAACTATGATGTGGGACCACTAAGCCGAAGACACATTGTTTGAACCCGAAGCTGGATCTGAGCTTCCAGTCATAGTCGTAGCAGCTACAAAAGAACCAGGAATAGAGAAACCTGGAGGCCTTGGCATTGGTGGGCGTGGAAAGGCCATGCCCATAGGAGGCCTTTGAGCTACATTAGCAAAATTTGCAGCGATTCTGTTTGTTGGTAACGATGCTTTTGACGACATTGATATTGATGGTTGGACACCAAGTCGAGCTGCAATGATCTGAGCCCTTTCATGGTATAGCCGTTGTCTTGACCTTTCTAATTGCTCTCTTACTCTCACTGTCACGCTTTCAAATTCATTGAAGAAAGATAGCTTCGCATCAAGTTTATGTAACTGCTTAGACATAGAAAAGGCTCCATCATTATTATGTTACCGCACAACACCAAAACGGAATCTAAGCTGCATACACTTAAACAATATCTTACCTGCTTTTCTATCAATGATCCAGAAAGTTGTCGGATTAGATCTTCTTCTTGCTTTGCAAGGTTCTTTGCCTTTACTGTTGCGGCTGAGATAGTAGAGATGGCAGCGCGCTTAAGCTTCTCGATGTTATGTTTGTCTTTTTTCCCTTCACAATCATCCTTCTCTTTATTTCCTTCTTTATCTAAATTTCCACCTGCAAAGCGACATTTAGACAACAAATAAATAAAATATAGGAAAATCATGCAATGCAGGTCCAGTTATGTGTCTGAGAGATTAAAAGCGAGACAGAACCTGCTGTTCCATTTTCTGGTACAGAAGCAGATTCATTGGGCTGCTGTGCAACAGACGTGTCTGGAGCAGTAAGAATATCCTTTGAATCCTCCTCCTTCGCCAGTTGAACCTCCTCTCCTACTGTTTTGACCCCATTTTGGAGATCCTTCTCCGACTGTAATGCATCCTTCATCTCTGTATCTTTTGATGCCTCTGGCTGAGAAGCATCTGCAGCTGACTGGGAAACAGTTACTTGAGAGGCGTCTTTATTTTCATCATCTTTCAAAGGTTCTTGAAGCTCCTTCCCTGAACATATGTCCTGCGATGGAGTTATTATATTTGCTGGTTTCTCTGAATTATCAGTTGCAACTGACTCCCTAGATCCTTTTTCTTGTAGGGCATCTGGTTTTGTCGCAGAATTATCAGTTTGAGAACCAGGTTGCGTTTCTTCAGAGACTACATCCTGATTTGTTTTGCCTAATTCAGTATCTGCCATTTCCGCATCATCTGATTTCAAGGAGACCTCTTCTGCTTTCTGGCTTTTTTCTTCAGGCTGCTCGCCTTTAGGGACTTTATCACCATTACCCTCTGCATCTGCACTGCAAACGTCTTGCTAGTTTCAGTTTTAAGAAACAACCTAAACTTTCAAAAGATTGAGAGCAGAACATACAAACAAGAATGTTGAGAAACTTTATCGGATAAATGTGAAACCTTTTTGATTCAGTTGAATCCTTCTTGTCGTCTGGTGGATCTTCCAGAATATAACAATGTCTTGTAGCAAGCAACAGTCCAGAATTGCTGTGAAGAGATTTTATGGAAGCCCGGGCTGAAGCAGTAGCAACGTCAGATCCTGCCAATCTCACCAGAAAAGCTGCCTATGGAAAAAAGGGAAGAGGATGGTTTTGTACATTAAGGAGAATCTCAGCTCGGTCCCCAGTACTGAAAATTTTCTCTATTTTACATAAAAAACTTACCAGTCCCATGACAGGGTTTCCTAAATCAGCAAAGGAATAAGAGGCTTCAGGTGTGAAGGAATAACCAAGGTTTTCAAAAGCTTCAGAAAGGGCCTTCAGAGCAGTGTTTTCATCAGCCTCATCTTTACATCTTTCATCAATGACAGTTTCTGGTTTGTGCGTTTTCTGGGCTGCTTCCACTTCATTAGTTTTTTCACTCGCATCTCCGGGTTTCGATGTTTCCTGAGAAACTTTTTCTTCATTGTCCACTTCTGGTTCTGGAACTTCCTTCAAAGTTGCAACTTCATCAACACGATTCTTATTCTCTGCCTCTTCAGAGGCATCTTTTATGACAGCTTGATCATCTTTAGAAACAATTAAAACTGTCGTGTCTTTTGTACTTGAATCTTTGTTGTCAATTTGATCAAGAAATGCATCTTCGATTGGCATTTGAAGAAAATGAAGCATACACTGAGCTTTCGTTTTTGTAGCAACATGCTCTGCAATCTCATTCCAATTTTCCTTGAAGATTTCTAGAGCTTCAAGAAGAAGAAGAGTTTCTTGATCTGTCCACTTCCCACTACCAACGCCAGGGGCCTCTGCAGGCTCCATTAGTATAAAATCGGAAGATGACATATCTGAGCTGAACTTGCCACTGTTGAAGCATTCCGTACATAAGTCAAAATCTGCCTGTTAAAATCTCAATATTAGCAAGTACATTTCTTTGATCGCAGAAAGAATAAATAATGGCAAAACAGTAAGATGACACATTCAGGGGTTAGAATAAAACTACGTATTCTTTTTTATATCAGATATTTATAAAAGCCTAATAAGAAAAGGATCTAGTTACATGGATGGAAACAAATATAAGTATAAAGACATAACACCTGTTTCGGGCAGTGGTAGCGCTTCCGTGAACAATCAGCTGAACATGAGTTGCAATGATATTCGACTGCTGGACCCTCTTGCTTCAGTAACTCATCAGCAGCCATCGGATCTGGAAACAACCCTGATGGCGTAGCTTGTGCTGTGAGACGAGGCTTGTGAAAAAGAGGAGGGCAAGCCTCATCTGCTTGAAATCGATATAAACTGTTAAGCAGTGACTTCTTATCCCCTAAGTCATCATGATCAGAAACAGTATAACCAGTATCTGTTGGTGGGAATGGGTGAAAATTGATTAAGCCCCAGTAATCCAGGAACTCCAACACCTCTTGCTTTGCTTCTGAGTCTCCAACCTCGAGTTCTGTTAAGTCTTTAAGTTCTATTTGTGTGCTCGGATTGGAATGAAATTTCCTCATGATCCAATTTCGTATTTCCCTATATACCTCAGGTGTGCGGCTTTCCACCTTGCCGTTAAAGAAAGAGGGCAATGAGCCCTCCTCAAGTGAGTGAATCGTTTCCCATGAAAACCAACCTTCAAAGAGTTTGATGTACAGAAACCAAATTACAAACAATACCAACAACACAAAACATAAACTTTCGATATCATTTTACTTTCTAGCTCAATATTACCACAAGATAGGGACTAGGAGCATCAGTTCATACCATGGGGTTCTTCGAATGAGATCCTACTAGATATTAAATGAGCATGCACATTCAAATTAGCCATAGAGAAAGGAATTTGCTTTGCTATCACAAGGTGATACCGTATGACTTCATGCCGATGCATCATTTACAACGAGGATTTTTCCAGAACCAAACCCAACTCCAAAGTCTAAAAATATCCCTCCTCGTTTCCAGTTAAAGTGATACATAAAACCTAAAATAGCTCCAGACCTAAAGTCATTCACAGTGAGAGAATCTCCTAGCTTTAAAATCTAACGACATCACTTCTCATGAGACTTAAACATAGACTACCTCAGATTCCTTGCTTCGCCTACTTTGGAAGATCTCCATTTAAAGTTTCAAAATTTGCAAAGAAAGCAAAACAGTAACAAATGTACTATAAATCGAAATTATGTTTTTTAGTCTCAACCAAAGAGAAGAAGAAGTAGAAGAACGAACCGCAATGATTCGGAACCACATGAACATTGCTCTCACGAGATCTAATTGCTTCAAAATCAGTGTCGATCTTAGCCTCCAAGGCCTTCCACTCACGGATCGCCTTATCACGCTCTTCCTCCTCCTTCGGCTTCTCTCCATCCGTACCCACTGCGACATTCAACAGCTCCGACTTAACCCCAGCCGCCGCCGAAGGCATGTTACTCGGAGCCTGACGAGCTCTAGTTAAAGGCCCATTATGTACTGGAGAAAAAGACGCAAGCATCGCCTTCTCGCGCGTCAACATCCTCTTTGACGGCGTAAAAGAGGAATTAGAACCCCCAAGAGCATTCGCTTTCCTTTTGAAACCTCCGCCGCGACGCCGTGTCGCCGGCATCGGCTCAGATGCCGGATAATCACCAGAGGTACCGGCGGAACCTAGGGTTCCAGCGTCGCGTCGTTTCTCCTCCATTTCAAGGTCTCTCTCAGTGTCTTTCTCTTTGCTTTTGCAATTACAGCTACCATGAAACCATTTTCAGGATTTTTAGCAAAACGTTGCCATTTCCAAAATCCCAATTTCGCTTTATCAGCAATCTGTAGCGTAATTGTAAGTTAGAACTTAGAACTCTCCACGCCTGAGTGGTTTCTTTCGGTTTAAATCAATCAATCTCGAACTAGCCTTCCGGTTCGAGGAAAATATCTGAGTTGGTCAGAAGTAAACTCCGGTTTAAACCGGTTTGGAATTATTGAGGTTATCAAATCGCTATGTTAACTCCGGTTTAATTCCGGTTTCATCTAATTTAGTCATTGGACAGCCACTGATTGTACCGAAAACAAAAAAATAACAAAAATTTTTTACAATGGGTTGGTCTGATATGTACAAAAATCAAAATTCTTGCCGTAAAAAACTTTCGAAATTGGTTCCTTTAAGTGTGGACTGGACCTCTTCCCAATTCTGTACATGTTGTGACAATGATCCTCCATGAATCTTCACTTGCCGACTCTTTAACTTACGTTTTGGGACCTTTAGAAAATCTTGTACATCATCTAGTCTCTGCATTCAAAAGCACATCTCAAGACATAAGAAAAGAACAATTAATGTCTGAAGCTAGTTCAAGAAGAAAAGATATTAGAATCACCGCATGGTTCTCAACGACATCTTCGTAGTATACAATGATATGTCGAGTGGTATTAAAGTAAGCCAATGCTTTCAAAGTCATTTCTTGAATCTGCTTCAACTCGGTTAATAAAACTGTTGTATTGATCATTGGCTTGTAACCCGCCAATATCTTAGCCTCTTTGGGTGAATGAGTGTGAGACTTGTGAGTCCCGTTTAATAGCTTAGCATTTCTGTCATACGAGTTTGCGAGTACTGATATCATGCGGCTCAATAGGTTTCTTCTGAAGAGGAAAACTGCAGAGACACCTCGGGTTTTGAAGTATTCTACTATTTCTTCATGATGTTTCAGTAGACCCTGCAATGTTTATGCAATGTAAAATCCATCATAAGATTGTCAAGTAATTGGAATGCTTATTTGAATAGATTAGATATTCCACAATTCCACGTTTATAAGTTCATCAAACCACTTTCTTCAGCAGTTCCCTTAAGCAAACACTTCTCTTTTCAAATTTAACAAAACTTTAGCAGCTCTAATCTAAAAGTCAGAACCAGATTGAATCACAAGTAGTCAAGTAGTTAAGCAATAAACAAGAGTGAACTATAGACAGTATGGAATCTAGCAATCTTATTGAGCAAGAACTCAAATGAAAGCGGAGCAGAGTCAAGTACATACAAGTAAGAAAGACTAAAGATATGTAACCCATGATGTCCGAGAATATCAGCGACTTTACCTGATTAAGCATCCACTTGAACCCAACAGCAGAAGTGCATTCATTCTTAGAGGCACTACTCAACCAGTCTAGATTATAAACTTTATCAAGTGTCTCGAAAATGGTCGAAACATTAGCCCTCCTATCTTTTACAGAAAAGATCTCTCCATTCGAGCTTATGTTAGTATGATTGTTAAGTAAAGTCTCAAACCAGCCACTACCAGACCTCTGCATTGAGAGAATCGCAAAGTATCTAACCGGCTGGCAAGAACATTCATCCCTTAAATCATTCAAAACCCACAAAAATCACTAGTCAATATAAGCAGACCCATAAATTGTAAAGGCTCAAACTTTTGATCTCTCTCTACCTGTTATATGTGTTTGGTTTAGGGTAATGAACGAATGGAATGTCCCACGGCTCGATGTTAGGCTCAGGACAAGGCCTCTCAAACACTTCAACGTTCAAGAAACCATAGTTTGGGCGAACTCCTATTTGCTTCAAGCAAATCGAGCATATGTACACAGCACAGACCATTACAAAGAAGAGAACGGCCATTCTTAACACAAGTGAGGAGTTTTTAGGAAGCTTCAATACAAAACTATCCTGTCAAATAAAAAACATTTATGTCCTCGTGTTAATAAGTTTTGTTTGTTTGTTTCAGTCACCATAGATTTGTCTGTATAAAAATCAAAATCTCAGAATCTTTTCCATTTTTTAATGCCGAAAGAAACAAGCTTTATATAGAATAGATTGAAACTACAGAACAAATCAGCTAAGATTAATCCAAATCAGCTCAGACCACTGACCACTCACGAGCAGATTAAAACTAGACAAGCCTAAAATGTAAAGCCACACACATGATAAGTACCTTGTGGAGGAAAAAAGGGTCTTTGGCCATGGCTACCTTGAGAGAGAGAAAGAGAGAGATGAGAGGTCAATAAGGAACAGAACAGAAAGGCATTGAATTTTTCAGATCACTGATAAACAAAAAGAACACTTTTATGGCCAAAAAAATTTAAAAGTTTAAGAGATTCGTTTATAGAAAAACGCAATGATTGAAGCCCAAGCCGCTTGCTTGAATATGGGTTGCTTCATATTTACGAATCTCGATATTATTAACATTAAAAAATGCGCCATTGGAGTTTAAATGTTGGTGTACAGAAGCAGATTTGCAAAGGAGAAAGTAAATTACGGGAAACCGAAATCAACTAGTAACAAATAAAGCGTAAACATCGAGACGAACAATTCGAGCTTGAAACGATGTCGTTTTCTGCTTATGTGCACAGTGCTTCACACAGTTGCCAAAATCCTCAAATCAAATTCATTTGTACTTTTATAATACGAGTTTAATTCGAATGACACATGCCCTCTTACCTCTGTTTGACTTGTGCTTATTATTGACCTATTCGTCAACGCGTTTAATTTCCTTTATTTCTTTACTCATATAACTATTAGACTTTTTGACACCATTAGAAGCAGAAGGATATGAGAGCAAGATGGTGCTCAAAAGTCAAAACAGGGGCAAACATAACTCAGAACCTAATCGATGTACCAGATCTGTAATTTACAGCGTTTAGTTTCTACAAAGAAAATATGGAAATAGATTCACAGATCAAAATCAAAACATTTCAGATTAGCGTATTAAGCTAACTACCAAACAATTGTGGCAAGGGTACAATTAAGAGACAACATTGCTCTATGTGATTTCAAGTCCAAACCGTACTTAGCCAAAAATGTAAGAACAAGTTAGAGTAACTAAAGCTCGGAATCATGGCTCGACCCAAACAGCCAACTCGACAGTATAGATAACTTACTTGATGCAGGCTTCAGTTTCTGGTCATCTAGGTTAGCATTGCAGAGGTTGTCAAAAGCATGCTTTAGATGAGGGGTTACCACTTTTTCCTGTAAAAAAGGACACAAGAGACTCATGACTGTGTAGGTTTTACCAGAAATATGTATATATTTGTAGGAAACTCAGCGGGAAAGATGCAAAATACCTTAAAATCTTCAAGAGAACAGAAGTTTTTTCCGTTACAACCCTGAAATTTGTATGGAGGTATTACTACATAGGAAAGAAGAAAACTGGAAAAGTTAGTCAATTCATTCTCAAAAGTGTGTGGAAGTTATATGGCCACAACGATAGAGCTGAAACTGAGTTTGAGCTTATTAAATAGATGAAACTTACTGGAACAGCAATAGGATGCTCGTTGTGCAGAACCTGAACAAAGTATTTGGGAGAGACATCTGCAGGACAACTATAGAGGACAAGAATGTTGTTCCCACCAAAAGGAGCCATAGTGCTGCCTCTAAAATCCCTGCTTTTAGGAGGCTGTGGAGGAAGCTCCAATGGTTGCTCCTTCTGTATTTCCTCAAACTCTGCCAAAAATTTCAAAGCTCCTTTAAGAACAAACACTGAGTGGAATCAAATATTTCACAAAAGACGCAAGCACAGCAGTATGAGAGGTGAAAATTAATAAACTAACCAGATCTATCAAGGAAAAGCCCAAGAAGACAAGAAAAGGGAACAATTGTCTCGGCATGTGCAAACCTAAGCCTTGCTTTTTCGTAACTTCCAGGTGGGAGCTTTTCTGCATGGTTATTAAATAGAAAAGGTAACTAGATCTGGTGACGGAAATGACAAGCAAATCATTTGTTCTTCATGTTTTCAAGTTTGAGATTACCTTCTCGGGCCTTGATAGCTTCTTCATTGAATGCAAAACATCTTCTAGCAATGGAACTCCCATTTTATAGTTCAAGGAATTACCATAACCTTTGAGGATAAACACTTCTAAGTCATCTGTCCATTCCAGCAAAGCAACCTAAAGATGATTGTGTTCAAATAACGAGCTTTATAGCATAAAACTTATAAGCCTAAAAATATATATAAAGCATATATATATATATATATATATGTATATATCCAAATACACAAAGACGGAGTTGGCAACTTATACCTCTGATGGCGTGAAAAGTTCACAACTTTGATTAGTTACATTAAGCAACGATGCTTCCTGAAAATTTCAGAACTTTAGTACCATGATTTATTCATGACATCTGGTAGGTGTTATAGCATCCAGGAATGAAGTGCATAAACCTTTAAAAAAAATTAAACGAGATGCAAGAAGGAATCACCTGCTTGCACAGAAACCAGAGAGAAGAAACGTCTTGTTTGTAAAATTTAAACCAGATCTCTTTGCAACAGAAGCTGTGATCTTATTCAAAACAGGTTCTTTGAGCTTATCCACAGCAGGCTCTTTAGCTTTTCTATAGCTCTGCAAACGTAGATCATGTAAAGAAAAGTAAACTCAAAATCAAATAAACTGAATGATCATTATATTGACGGTGGGCTATACAATCCAAGTAATCTAAGGTCATTTCAACCACAACTATACCTTGTATTTTTGACAACATTCAAAGAATCTTAGCTTTGTATCACTTGCACGGTTTTCACTTGTGACAGCGAATGCTCGATTACGGCCTGGTCCCAGATTTCCTTTCTCACTGAACAACCCCATTCCAAATGCCACAGCACTTGCAGATGCCCGAGGAATCTACCAAGAGATTACACAATGCAGGAGAGTCCGTGATTAATACTTCAAACCAGTTCTGGTGTTATCAAACATTGTTTGGAAAAAAAACAGTAAACTGAACATCCAAAAGCAATTACTAACCTGCGTAGCTCTTATTGCTATTCTTTGTGCTTAAAAGAACAAAGAATTAATTAAATATTTTATGAAGTTTGAGAAACAAAAACATCTTATATATTAATTACAGGATTATTATTCACGGTATTGTGACATGTTTGAAATAATTAATTAGATTATAAAATGTATAAGATTATTAATTCATGGATGTTAACAAGCTTACCGTTAATCATGAAATGAAAGAGGGGGAAGGGAGGAATATATGAGGTCATCAACAACATTTATCTCATCATCAAGTAATTAATTAGGCATTGTGGTAGGTTAAGGGATTTGTGTCCCGGAAATTGATTGTCATAGAGAGGAAAACATAATAAATATATTGTTAGATGTAACCTTCATCAAGCATTAGGTAATGATAGTTATCAACTTCTCTTCTCTTGCCACTAATTTATACTATTATTAATTAACAAACGAAAAAACTTCTCTTGCCACATTCGGATTTGAGATACCTCGAGATATATCCGACAATAGGCTGATTTTGGTGAACTCTGAAATAACAGATTCAGTTTATATGGCAGAGACAATGCTCGTGGCGGATCATAGATAAATTAAATATTAAAATAAAAAAATTAATTGGTGGTGGTTTAGTGGTTTCTACTTGAGGAAGAAGTTGTCATGTTGATCTAGACCATGAATTGATTCCTCTTATGTGCGAAATTATTATTTGGCCACCGAATATCTAAACCTAAAGATGTTGGTTTGGTATTCGACTCAGATATCTCCTTGATTAACAAAAAAATAAAACTTATTATAAGAGCATAAAACATCTTTTTTTTATAAGTAAGACATCTTTTTATTGAAATTTAAATCTAGTTTGTCCGCCGAGGACAGGTGGCCCAGTGGTGTTGTCATTTTATAAATCCTCAAGGCACCCCCTACCTGCAGTATAAAGGAAGGGATTAAAGGCCACTAGACCAGTTGACAAAAAAAAATCTAGTTTGTCCAGAAGATTATAAGAACTGCATGTTCCTGTATTGGCAGTACCATCTGTAGTGCAACCGTTCTATGCGCATGAATTTGTTTTGGAAAATTAAGGAAGGGACCATCAAATATCTTTAGGAAAAAACTCATAGAAAAAGAGAACCCATAAAAATAATCTTTTTGACTGAGCCAGTGAAAAGTAAAGATCAATAAACAAATTTTGTTCAAAGATCCATAACTTTTTTAAGATCCATAACTTTTTTAAGCATGCCTTGATTTTTGAAGGTAAATAAACAAGATTCATGAAACCGAACTTTGGGTTGCCTTGAACCTTCTCAAATATGAATGTTAGGTTGTAGTAATATCTCAGGGACAAACCTACTAGGTATCCTGATGCACCCAAATACGCGTCTGGGGGTATACTTACTTATTTAAAACTTTTTATGTTATTTTTTTTTTGTCAACAATGATCTGATTCGTAATGTAAAGTCCACCACTAAAAATCTCTTTTTAATCTACTAGTGTAGTGGAGAAAATCGAACCTCAATGCATGAGTCTTTAGCTAGATTATCTTAATCACCAGACTGAGAATAACTCTAAAATTCTACTCTAATGTATAGTATTAGATACGAGTCTCTCTATTCATTATCAATTAATTTTGAGTTGGAAGTTCATAATCTAACGAATAATATATTATGAAATTAGAAGGTCGTTCTAATTAGGAAATCGTTCCCTAACCCAAATTCCCAATTGGTACAACTCATCCTCCCTTTGCCTCATCAGCTCCCCACCTTTCACTTTACCTTTCCAAGGAGATATCCATTTTCCTAACCATCCAGGAATCTTGTCTCAAGGCAAATTCCTATGTTTTGCATCTCTTACCAATTCCTTTAACCTACCAACTAGATTCTCCAATTCATGCAACTTTTTCTTGGTAGGAGATCGAGTTCCATGCCTAGCCTAACAAGTTAAAAGACCAACATTTCAGTCTTCATTCTTCCACAATTTGGAAATTTCATCCTATTTTCTCCATACAAAAAATGCTTACCACAAGGTTAAGGTGGATAGGTGTACACTCACTGGGAACATTCGAACCTTTGATCAACTTTTCGGTAACATCTTTCGAAATAGAGTATCTGCACACCCATAAAACAAAAAGAAAAATAGAACTCACTACTAAAATTACACAGATTCCCGCAATAAGCACCTTTTTGCTAACACAATGGAGTCAATGATGTCAAGCAAGCTAGAGAAATCCGATCATTTAAGTTACACAAAATAGGAACAAGATTATAGGTGTTGTTCTTATTTCAATATCCTCATAAATCACCCAAGCGATTTGAGAGTGTAAGAAGAAAGAACCTGGTGACTGTGGATAGGTGATGCCGAACATCGGAACCCTGATCCGCCTGTGAAACTACAAATATACATACCAGTATGATCCAAATAGTTTTCGTCGCCATCTCTCTCGCTTTGTAATTTCCTTCACGAGGAAGCATTAAGTATATGTTACAGACAGTGCTTCGAGTAGTCCTGGCCATAAAGTCCATACCCAAACCCGAACCGATCCAATCGAACCATTTAGACTTTAGATGTATCCAAATAACCGAATAATTTTTTATTACAAGTTATTTCGGGTTTGGTTATTAACCGAATCGGAACCAAAGCCAAAATATAATCGAAGTCGTAGGGCATAAAGTCCATACTCGAACCCGAACCTATCCAACCGAACCATTTAGACTAAAAACGAGTTATATATATGTATTTTGGATGAAATAACCGATCTGAAATCTAATCCATTGATATTATACAATTCAAAACTGACCCAAACCCAAACCAAATCCAAACCGAATCCGAACCAAAACTTAATAATAATCGAATGGACCTTAAACCTTAAAACCAAAAAACCAAAAATCCACACTTCAACATATACCACACTTCAATTGGTAGTCTATCAAGCTTCGAAATTTCATCTTCAATTCGATACATTTAAATCTACCATGTTAGGTTTGTTAAATTTTCTTAAGTCTACTAAGAAGGTCTTCAACATCTACCACATTTCAACTGATAGTCTACTAAGCTTAGAAATTTCATCCTCAAACCATGCTGGGTTGTTAACTTTTCCTAAGTTTATTATGAAGGTCTTCAACGTCTACCATACCAGACATTTCACCTACAAATGGACTACTTCATATACTCTACCATGGTACCTTGTCAAGTCTCCTAAAGTCTACCATGAAAAACTATAAAGTCCACCACACTTCAACTGATAGTCTACTACGCTGAGAAATTTCATCCTCAAATCAATACTTTTAAGTCTACCATGTTGGGTTTGTTAACTTTTCCTAAGTCTACTATGAAGGTCTTCAACATTTACCACAAGTGAACCGATAATCTACTATGCGAGACATTTAACCTTCATATGAACTACACGAAACTCTACCAAGGTATCGTGTCAAGTCTACCAAAGTCTACCATGAAGAATTTTAAAGTTTATCACACTTCAACTGACAATCTACTAAGCTTAGACATTTCATCACCTACTCGATACTTTTAAGTCTACCATGCAGGGTTTGTTTACTTTACCTAAGTCTACCATAAAGGTCGTCAAGTCTACCACACGTGAAAAGATAATCTACTATGCAAGACATTTCACCTACATATGAACTACATGAAACTCTACCAAGGTAGCGTGTCAAGTCTACCAAAGTCTACCATGACGAATTTTAAAGGCTACCATAAAGAATTTTAAAGGCTACTATGAAGAATTTTAAAGGTTACTACCGGCAAACGACAGTCAACTAAACCTCAAATTTCATCCCTAAATGGATACTCTAAAGTCTACCATGCAGGGTTTGTAAACTCTACCAACGTCTACTATGAATGACATTCAAGTCTACCACACGTCAAACCAAAGTCTACCACACTAGAAATTTTCTCCAATATTTCAGTACTCCAAACTCTACCAAGCCAGCTTGTAAACCATACCAAACTCTACCATGAAAGATTTCAAAGTCTACCACACATCATTGATAAGTCTACCATGATATATATTTCAATAAGGAATCTAGCTTCGAAAGTCTACCAAACTATCTTGTAAACTCTACCACGCATACGTTACAAATCTATCATATCATTTAAAGTCTACCCCGCTTCAGATCGTTTAGTTTGGTAGACTTTATAACGCACGATATGCTAATGTGACAATTTTCATTAATAGCATTTTGGTTATTACGTTTTTTTCCAAAAAAAAAGAAAAATAAACTTGTATTTTAAAAATTTTGGACATTATTTCAGTAATTATCAAATAACACACACCATATTAATAATTATATTTATTTCACACACCATATTAATAAATCACCTATGCATGCTTTAATTGAATCAATTGAAATGATGTCGTTTTTCCTTACATGCCGAGTGCTTCTCAGTTTTCACACAGTGGCCAAAATCCTCAAATCAAAATTCATTTGTACTTTTATAATACGAGCTCAATTTGAATGACACATGCACTCTAACCTCGGTTTGACTTGTGCTTTTTTCTTTCAATTGATTCGATTTTCTTCTGTATGACCTTTTAGTCAACGCGTTTAATTTCCTAATTTTTTCACTTCTATAACTAATGGACTTTTTAACACAATTAGAATCAGAAGCAGATGACCAAGATGGTACGCAAAAGTCAAAACAGTGCAAACATAACATAACTCAAAAAATGAACATAGGTCTTTCAAAACAATATCAAAAGGCCCATTAGTACTCTCACAAGCCCATATACGGACACAGCAACAGCTGATGTACGCATTTTGTTAAGTTGTAAAATAAATTCGATACTTGTATTCATTAGTTTCACCTAAAGAAATACACAACTTCAATCGCAAACAATTTTTACATCAGCGAAGAACAGTGAAATAATGAAAAACAAAAAAAAACAGCAAAAAATACATATTACATAGTAAATTAGCCCTACGAATCGAGATATTGTAGAATTGCTTTTAATGATGATAAAAAGAACCTTTCTTATGATCTTTCTTAGACCTCACGAATCCAAACCCTAATCTCTCTCTCCACCAACCACTCGACCCTTTTGATTTGGTTCTCGGTGAATCTTCATCTTCTTCACTGAGTTCTTCCCTCAAAGTAGACATTCTCTTCGTCGTGTTAACTTCTTCTTTCAGAGGCAAAATCATACCATCGAAGAAGATTTCATCAGCTGTACTCATGGAGAAGTTCTCAACTCCGAACTCAAAATTATCCGATGATACAGGAGCCTCCTTGTAATTGATCATTTCATGCTTAGTCGCTGCAAAACCACTTGAAAATGAGATCCTTGGCTCTGCGTCTGAACCATACTGTTTCATGTTCGAGCACTCCATTTTTTATCTCTCTCTATTGTATTTTGTATTCTACTTTATTTGTTGAAGTCTCTATAGGGAAAGTGTTTGTATTTATATGATACATTTTGGAGTGATTTAAATAATATAAAAATTATTTATTATTTGTGTTTGATAGTCACACACAAAGAGACATAAGTGTAGTCTTTGAGTTTAGAGATCTAAGATTAGATTCTTAATATTTTTAAGTTATCTTCAATAATAACTATAATTAGCTTATAACATATTTTAGGCCTCTTGATACATGAGAAGAGCCATTTATGTTCACAAAACAATACGAGTTCTATTTTAATTTAGAAGATAAAACCCTAAATTAACGCAAAGGGATGTTTTAAGCACATGAACGTTTTAATTTTATGCACATGCATTTTCAAATTACTCTCATATTATGCAATTTCTCAGAAATTTCCCAAACTCTGCTGTTTTATGCTATTAAAAAGCTGAGGATGAAAAAAATAGTAATAATTTGTTGGCCATTCACAGTCTCGAAAGGTTAATTTAATTTGTTTAAATCATAATAATTAAATAAATAAACACAGCCTTTCATACAACAGATAAACTGAAGGGTGAGTAATTAACAATTTCTTAATTAAATTTAGATAGTAATACACATCTTAAAAAGACCTATGCATGTGATAATGATAGCTGTAATTGCACATAGTAATTACTAATCTGAGTTCCTAAGCAACTGGGTTTCCGACAAACAGTTCACAGTAATATTACTCACACGTTGCTCTTCATCTTCACTCCAATTAATAACCAAGAAAACCCATTTTTCAAACAAAGCAAATATAATTAACTCAAAACATAATTCATAGTATAAATTTACTTCCCAAATTTTTGACAAAATAATGCGACTGCGTAAAATAAAACTCGAGTAAAAAATTTACAGATGTAATATTTAACCATTTTACCAAGTATTATTATGTTTACAATTTAATGTGAATTTGATATACATTGAAACAATATTATTCAAGTATATCAATCTCATTTACATTTATCTCTCACATGGATAATGGGACTATTATATAAATGTGATTACGTCTGCTTATAAGAGAGGGGTGTCTCTCGTATGGTCTCCCATATAGTGAACAAAACTTGTCTCTTGCAGTTCACAAAATCTAAGAAACTTTTGTCTTATTGTGATGATGTATGCATCAACACATTATTATAAAATAACAAAACAGAAAGGCTCGACGTACAAGGTCGGATCTTGGATTTACTTGTTATTTAGAATAGAGATAAGTCTCTAACAATAATAAAGAACAAGGTTCGGTGAACTTCGTGCAGCTTCCTACTTTCGTTTCGTACACTAAACCCAACATCATTAGTCAATGTCGGTGTTGTCTTCTCGTGAAGCAAAGTGATGCCTCTACTTACGTACTGATATAGCTGGATGGATGGGCAAAACTATTCGTAATTTACAGCTCAATAAACATGTATTCATGAACGTTGATAACAAACATACATTGCAGTTTTTTAAAAGTTGTAGTTGTTTAAGTTGGGATTGTTTCAAACTTTCAATTATGCTAAATGTATATCTCTGTACCATGGCTACATGGTGTATATTAACCGTGGTCATACAAACCGAAGCTGAAAACTAAATTGAACTAAGTCGAAAATAGGTATTCGGTTCTTGGTAAAGAACTGTTATATTCCAATATTTTAGTAATTTTAGTTTTCGATTTAGTTGAATCAAAAATAATTAAATAGGAACCAAAACTAATTTGCAGTGATTCATTATACTAATTATTGTTAAGTAATCTGGTTATATTTTGTTACTAATAACTATTATATTAATAATTTTTTTTTTTACGAGTAATTATTCAGAACTAAACTAATTGATTACTAAAATTATAATGTGTTTAATTTGGAATCGAAACCAAAGAAAACCGAACTTTAGACCTATCCTTATTCAATTACCACATTTCAAAATCGTAAAAAACTAATCCGAACTGATACCGCCTATATAATATTCGGATTTCATATGATTATAACTAATACTACAAAATGTTAGTTTTGTAAAGCGCCTGTAGCTCAGTGGTTAGAGCGTCTGCTTTCTAAGCTGAAAGTCGAATGTTCGACCCCTATGTGGCGCGTATTTATTCCTTTTCTTTTTTAGTTTCTACCCAATATTTTATTCAAGATAGAGAACGACTGAAATCAACTGTCTGGATTCCCCACCGGCGGTGTTAAACCCTAAAACTTGCATCTTTTTCGCCGCCGACTTAAGCTATGAAGGATTTTCATCTTGACCGTGGAAACACTCTCTCTGTCGCTCTCTTCTCCGATGTCACCAACTCCAAGTATTCTTTCTGTCTCTCTCGGTTCTGATATTTTTTTGCCCTCTTACAAACTATTTGTCGTGTATGATCTTCCGGATTCTCTCCCTTTTTCCATTACCTAAAGCAATGATTAATTAAGCAATTTTGTCTTTTTCGATTATGTTTGTGAATTTGACTAATCCTCTCCGGCGATTAAGTTGGAAAGTCAGAGAGTTGTGGATTTAGTGAAAGTCTGATTAGCTTATCACTATGTAGCTAAAATCTTTTTACTCATCCTTAGTTTTGCTACAATATTTAGTTGTGGGTTTAGATTCAAAAACAAACATTTAAGAGTTTTATTGTGTTCAGAGAGCTTTTGAATTCAATGCTCGACGGAAGTCTGAAGCTTGAAGTATCATTTCTCAACGCATTACTTGTAAGTTTCGTCTTTTGTCGCTGCTTGTTTCCTCCATTTTTACTATCTAAAACGACTTAAATATTTCTTCATCTTAACGACTCTTGTGTATCATCAACAGATACCAGATATTTTTCCTCTCTTGGCTGCTGCTCAGAAAGCACTTGTCTCTAAATCACGCGATTCTTTATCAACCCGAACTCTTCATTCCGAGCTCGTTTACAATTACTCAGGATCGAAGCATGTATGAACAATCTTTGCTTGTGCTTCTTAAACCTCTGATAAGTAATGTGTCTAGTTCTGTTGTTCATGCCTTAGTTATAAAGGTCTACTATAGCTAGCCTAGGACTTCATGCAGCAGATTCTAGCTGTCAGAGAGCAGCTAGTTGAGTATTGAGAGTCTCTCATTAATCAAAGTTTCTATAATTTGGTGAATTGTTATAAGAATAGCAGTGAGCTCAACTTCTCTGATGTGTTGTTCATTTCGTCTTCCATCTAGATTACGGAATCATTGAAACGATGTGGGATTTCTGAGAACTCTACATACATTCTAGCTGCCCGGTTCAATGCTTCCCCCATTGAGGTCATAATCTCTTCAACTATCTTAAGATCTCACTTTCCATATTGCTGCTTTTTTTCTTTCTGTTTGTCCAACAATGACATGTTTCGAGATCAAAACTAGATGGAAGAAGTTGCAAAATTGATCAACGGGAAGGAGATTGATTTGGAGGACTTAAAGACACAAGCAAATCAAGCCCATATACTAAAGGTTATCTTTTGGTAACAGTTTAAACCCCTTTTTAGTTAGCATCTTATGTTATAGAAATAATTTCTTACAGCGATTGTTTCAGCAATACAAGATAACTAGCCAAGAACTCGGAATTTCCTCTCTCGGAGATGCCATTGTTTGTCGGATTGCTGCACGCGACGCTTTGTAAAAAAAAAGAGATCTTTGACTCTTGGTCACCAATTCGAGTTTTATCTGTTGTAAACAAATCTGACTCTTTAGTTTGTAATACTTTGGTTTATTAAACTTTTATATACTCTCCTCAGATTTGTTTAACTCGGATTTGATAAGAGGTAAACATAGAATTGATTACAAACACAAAAATTGATACTCTAATTACATATCCTTTGCCCAATCTTATTAGTCCAAAGAATCTCTAAAAGGCACAACAAAACCAAGAATATTGTTCACATTGAACAAACCAGTCTCAATCTCTTCTTGCACTTAACTACAAAAACACGGCAACAAGAAATAGCTCAATTTGGGAATTTGTTCTGAGAAAGAATCAAATTTGATCCATCACTGAAATATATCAGCAATAGTATTTCCTGAATCTGAAGAATCTCCATTCGTAAAATCCATCATCATCATCATATTCATCCATTCTTCCATATTGTGTTCACCTCCTTCTGCTCCTCCACCTCCTCCCCACTGCTCTGTTTCAATTGAATCCGTTGCACTCACACTCGCGCTCGCACTGGCACGAGCAGTGCCACTTGCATTCACTGCTGTATCATCAGCAGCAACTGGAGATGAAACAGAAGAAGTATAATCCACAAACGGGAAGTTGAGTTTAGCCCGTGGTCCACGAAATCCAATAGCAGCTCGATCATAAGCTCGAGCCGCATCTTCTGCAGTTTCGAATGTTCCAAGCCATACACGTGTCGCTCTCTTAGGATCTCTAATCTCAGCTGCAAATTTCCCCCAAGGTCTCTGCCTAACTCCTCTGAAACCATTCTTCTTATTCTTCCTTTTCCTTACTTTCCCACCTTCAGCTTTCTTCGCCACCGTCGTCGAGCTCTCTCTGATTCTACTCCCACTTACACTAGTAATCTCTTCTTCTTGCTGATTCTTTTCAATTCTCTGATTTGGCGTGAAAAAGTAGTTACAACCAAGACATCCTTCAATCCTACAAACTTGACAAGTGTCAGAATCAGACCGAGGCATTCCCGCGCTAATCACTGTACTATCCCCACAAAATCCTTGAAACGGTGCCGTTTCGTTTTCCCCTGACATAACGTGTTGCAAAGCGGAAACTATCACTGAAAGCTCTTGTTCCGGTGACAATTGCTCCTTCTGATACCGAATTGATGCTGGAGCTCCGACGAATTCTGATCTGTTGTTAAAATAATGCATACCCAAATCGAAATTCCTTCCTTTTTTCAATTCGATTTTCGAATTTTTGTTTTTGCGATCAGTGTTAAGTGTTTGAAGCTCACCTGGAGAATTTGAAAGATTGTGTTTTTATTTATTTTTGGGTGTTGGTGAAAACTGAAAGTAGAAAGAAGCTATTTATATGGTTCCGTGTTTTTGAAATATCTCCGTGGCTTATCCAACTGGCACACACTCTTTAAACACGGGTCCTTTGTAATCTCTTCTTCTATCTGGAAACACGTGCGTTATTTTCTCGAATAATTTCACAATTGAAAATGACATTTTTTTTATTGACATCACATTTAAATCATATTTAATCATTGCATCATATCTGACGCTTTTTTGTATGTTGTTATTTAATTAATATTATTATTGTTGTCATGGGATATTAATCGTTCCTTTTTAACACAGTTTATTATTATTATTAAATTAAAACATGTTTATTTCTTAGATAAGTATCTAGGTACGTAATTGATTGGTTTAGAATATATCACGTTTTTTTTTACTTGGGATTTCACATGTTATTTTGATTAATGGCCTTTCACCGTCATGAAATAGAGGTTAATTTGTGTTTGTATTCTAGTAAAATGACTAGATTCATTGTCCAAAATTCAAAAGTATATCTATCTTTTGCCGTCCTATATACTCAAATCAAAATACAATTTTGAGAATTATGTCAATAGACATGTTTTAGCAATCGTATATTATAATTTTTTTTTGTTGTGATTATTATATGACCTCTTGTGTTGTTTCTTTTCTTCTACTACCTCTTGGTTGGTTTACAATGTGGATGATATTTTAAAGGAATTAGAGTTTAGTAGCATAAATATTGTTATTTTCTCAAAACCTCAACTATTTAGAATGCTTATAGTTCGATAATCAAAGATGATTTTCTATATAGATGATGATTCAACAACTACATTTTAAATTATTGTTTTCAACTTCCAAATATGTTATGAATTGTCTGAATTGAGATCAATATATTCCGACCACTCTTGGGAAGCTACATGTTGTAAGATAAATATATAAATATTTATTTATAAAAAAAAAAAGATAAAACACATTATTTGTATATTTATTTGTCTGTACATTATTCATTTAGTATATAGTAAAAATTTATTTCTTAGTTGGTATGATATAAGATCTGAAATTGAAAACCAAAAAAGAAAAAACATTAAATCCAATTTTGAAAGGAGAGACCAGATGAGAAGTTCACATAATATGAGACAAATTCACTTTCTAAGATATTTTGATCTCTTATAATTACAAAGAAATAAGAGAGAAAATGAGTTAAACTTGTCAAAGGTTTGACGGTTTTAGAAAAGTGAGATAATTCAATGGGTTTTAATAAGTTGAAGTGGAAATGGATATGACTAGAAAACTGTGTTGACCCTTTCTATACGCTGACCCACCACGTATCCGTTTTAAAGACTCTTCTTCACGTGTCACTATTCTTTTTATTTTTCCACTTCTTTTTACTATTTCACTTTTGTCGTTTACCCAATCATTAATCACATATATATTTGACTCATTTTGATTGTGACTACACATATAAAAATGGATTTTGAACTATTTATATATATATATATATCTACTTAATATCTGTGGGTTTATTCTTGTTAGATATAAGCGAGCTAGATGAAATGATATTGGTCTACTGACATGTAGTAAATTTACTGAAAATAAATATTATTTTATACTTAGTGATCGAATTTCATTATTTACATTATATATAAACCTAATTAATGAGCATGTCAGTTGTGCTCCATTATTAAAAAAAAATTATAAGCGAATAAGTTCAAGACATATATTATACATTGTATCTTTACTGAGATATTCATTCTAACTCTACAAACTAATATTTTTATATATACTATATAAAAAGAAAATAAACTTTAATATAGAGTACGATATACATTTGAATAGAAACTAACAACATTTGAAATTACGGAGATCTTTATCGATAAGCTTTTCCTCTCTCGTGGTTCTCATTTTCCGTAGTTTTCTTTTCCGATTATTAGTATAATTTTCTTAGTTTGCAGATTATTGTTATGTTTTTCGTCTTTTTGTAGTTATTTTTGTTTTTTCCCTTCATAGTTTTCTCTGTAAATTCTGTTGAACTCGAAATGGTATAAAAAATTAACATTCATACTTTTTTTGATAAATAAATTAGGTTTACCGTTTTAGGGTGTTAACCTTTTTTATGAACTCTAGAATTTAATATCTCGACAATGAAGGCATCATTATTTTCATCTATTATTGATTTTGGCCAGAGCCATGATAATATAAATATTGAATATTAAACTTCATGAATAAATCTTTAAAAATCAAAACAAATATTTGTATGTTACCTTTTTTTTTTACTGAAGGTTATTGATTAGAACAAAGGAAACAAACAATTATAAACTAAGCCGGCGGTAAACAAAACAAATTCTGAAAACAAAATTCAAACAAGAGAAACAACACCTTAAAAAGAAGAAAACTAAGACAAAGAAAATTAAAAAAGACAATACAAATAATTTAAAGTACAAACTCCTGATAATCTGGAAATAAAGCGAGGAACCAAGGTAAACATGCAATTAACCTATTGAATTTTGAAAATGCCATAATCTACATAAGACTACGTGAAAACCAAATGATAAGAACACTTACAGTAAGAGAAGATCTAAGGAGAGCAACCACCTGAAGTCAAAACCAACAACAGAAAATACAAATATGACAATATGGACTAAACTCAATATGAAAAAGCACAATATAAAAGATTAAAAAAAAACGATTATGTATAGAAAAAACTCGTGTATGTAAGTACGGACGGCAGGTTGCGATACAAGTAAAATACAATAATAATAAAAATAAGTAAAAAGATTAGCCACTAAAGGCCACGTCGATCACGTGCGGAAATTATAATAGTATGTTTTCTTTATGCTGAACGAAAACGTTTTCTTTATGCTGAACGAAAACGTTTTCTTCACTATCTCGCCGCGTCATTACTTTTTCACTTTATCCTCTCTCAATTTGTTTTCTCCTTTTCATTAGCCACTTTTTATTTCTTAATCACTTATTAATTTATCGTCCCATATTTACGAATAACGATCACCAACTCTTCCACCTTTGCTTAAATAATTCTTCAACTGTAACTTTAATAAAAAAACACTAGAACTATTGATTTCAATAAAGATCACATAATAAAAGATATTTTTAGTGAAGTATTTCGATATCAAGTGATTTGATGTCATATTTAGTATTTACTGCATTTTTTACTCTAGTTGGATTTTAGGTAGTTGTGTTGTGTATACCCTACAAAATATCATTAAGATTTAAAAGTTTGAAGGAATCGACTATAAATTGGGTTTTGTCGGTGTGGCCAAAGATGGTAGTTCCTATTGTTAGTCATTCATGTTTCACAGCTATAAATAAATGCTTTGTTGACGGTTCGTGGAAGAGCTCTGATCTTCATTCGAGACTTGGGTGGATATGCTTTCTTGAGTCAGTAGAGGGAGGTTGGATGGGAGCCTAGAAGATCCAGCATAGTCTCTCCGTTCTGCACTCGGAAGTTGAAGCAGTGCTTTAAGCGATAGAATCTCTTTACACTCCACATTTTCGAGGTGGAAGTTGCAACGGATTGTGCAGATGTACTAAAGATTTTGACGCAAACAGATGATTGGTCTGCTTTTCAGACGTAGCAGGAGAATTTTTCAGGTTGAAATTGCTATTCCGTTCTTTTTCTCTTTATGTTATTCCACAATCTCTGAACCATAAGATTGATATTCTTGTTTGTTATGTTAGTGTTCCAGCTATGTAATCAACTTTTTTGAAACTCTTATATATTATTGAGTGGGTAAAAAAAAATAGATTTCGCCCATTTAACTGTTTGACAAAAATAAGTTAGCGTAATAGTAGTGTGAATCGAATGTGGAAAAAAGGAATAGTGATTTAAATTATTTGACTAAAAGAAAGGCCAAATCTTTTTTTCCACTGATTTGTGTATTGGTCCTACACCAATACTTCATCTACACAAACACAGCACTTATTACACTCATTGAATTTAAAATAAAGTTTTATCTGTCACAGAAATAGATAAATAGTATCAAGATATCTGTGTGCTAAATATATAAAAGCATACTCTATATAGATAGTGACAAGTCACCTTTAAGAGGATAATTAATATTTTCTTGAGAGAAAAAGGAAACTTAGCCAAACATAGAGATTTTCCAAAAATGAAATCAACTATTCATTTAAAGATTTTCTCAGATGGCTTGCCCTGATCTATCTAGGCACTAGGTGAGGAGTTCGAATCCCACCAACTCTAATTTGAGCATTTAGACTATGGATCAGACTTTGTTGATCCAAATCCAATGAGTAAGGTTGACCAAAAAAAAAAAAAAATTTAAAAATTAAAGTTTATAAGTTTCCAAAATAATAAGCTTTAGTAAATTTACTATGACAATGGAAGTTACTATTTTTGGATTCTAAACAAAGTAGCTGCTCTGTTTATCACAAAGTTTTCAAGGTTTGTTCTCATTCTCTCTCACTGAATTCTTCTTTATTGCTCTTTACTTCTTAATTTGCAGCTTCCAAACAAGCAGGAGATCTCACGAGGATGAGGAAGAAAGGTAATAATATTATGTATGATCTCTTTGAGGCTTCTTCATAATCAGTGAATGAGTCCTCTGTTTTTGATAGTCCTAATGAGTTTGAAGAGATAATCTCAATGTCTCAGGGAAGAAAACTAGAGGTTTTACAAGGTTGTGCAATATTTCTTCATCTTTTTACCAGTTGATCTTGTTTTTACCTTTTACAGGTTGTCAAAATCCGTCTTTCATTACCAAAGTGACTGGAAAAAGGAAGTCAGAGTTGGTAAGAACAAACAACAAATTTCATGTTTGAACAGATTTTGTTAACTCTGAATCTTGATTGATTCATTGTTTGTTGTACAATGTTCACAGCGCATTCCAACTAATGTGGTGAAAGACTACAACTTAAGGTTCAACAATAGCATCATACTGATTGACTCAATTGGTAGGCTAAAGAGAAAAGTGGCTAAATGGCGAGACAATCGAATAGTTATTAAAGGCTTTGGAAACATTCTTAACAGAAACTATGCAGAACCAAATGACAAACTTGTCTGCGAGATCATTACAGAGAAGAAGGCTTGTGTTCGTGCCATCAAGATCCAACTTATCCATAGATGATCTCAGCTTTGCTTCTTACTCTCATCTGTTGTTTTCCCTTGTTCTTAGCAATTTCTCATGTAATTTCTATCAGCTTGGAAAACTCTCTCTAGTGTGATTGAGAATTTGCAGAGTGATAGCAGTTTGAGCACATAATCAGAAATTTTCGAAAATTTGGAATCTGTACAACATAGTTACACCATAGCTAAAGATAAGGTCTTGAAATCCAGAAATAGATTCATACAAGAACAAGAGAAACAGCTACTTAATTTGTTGCAGACAGTGATGAAACTCAAACACAAATCTAGCTGACAATGAAGTTTGAAAGACCTACAAACTTAAACATAAAAATGAGTAACACAATCTCATTCTCTACTCAAACTAATAGCGTCTAGAGGTTTTTTCCCGGATTACGTGGAGTTTGATTGCGTAAACATAATCTTTCTTACGCAAGAGTTCACACAAAATGCGGTCTTCTTTCTTCAATTTGTTCCTCTTGCATATGATATTCCATTTTTTGATACACACACGCTCATCCTTCCATTTTGCTGTTTCCGCATTTAGTATCCCGAATCTGTCTATGTAGTCAACAGAGTGTCCAAACCTTAAGCAATAGTCTTTAACCAGTTGTGCATGAACCAGCTTTGTTAAGCGTACACAGAGCAAACAAAAACGGTCAATAAATAACAAGTTTTGAAAAATAGCACATTTGGACAGTAACTGCAATGCTTACCAGCTCGTATAACCTGTTCTTCAAGTTTGTTTCAAACCATACATTCTTTGGATTGTCCAAATATGTCTCTGGGTTTTTTATCGTAGGATCCACTGTAAAAATTCAAGAGACATATCACAAAAGAATTAATCACCTCATAAGTGATGAAATTAAGGCAATAATGTGTTTACAAACCTTTCTTCTTCTTCTTCTTCTTTTTTGCTGCCTCTGTTTCCACATAACAAAATACAAAACAAATTGTGGATTAACTTATGCATCACACAAATGATCAAAGTGATGAAAAATCCTTAGTGTTTCACCTTTTTTCTTTGGATTTAACACCTTTGGTTTGATACAAGTGATTCTGTCTTCGTTATCTGGAGCATAAGAGTCGTCACTGCTGGAACTCTCTTCACAATCCAAGAAATCAGACGATTCACTGTAATCACTCTCAAGCTCTTCATCAGAACTATCTACAGCTTTCACTTTTTTCTTTCCTGGAAAAAATCTCAACCAACAAAAACAGGTTTGTCTATATAAAGCAAATCACATAAATGAAAATGATGAAAAGAGTTAACAATGTGTAAAACCTTTGTTCTTGGCCATCTTGAATTCAGAACAAGTGTCTGAGTCTGTTTCTGCTTCACTGCTTAGAGATTCAACACTATCCTCTTCGTCATCAGAATCCTCCACAACATCCACTTTCGACTTCCCTGAAATAAATCTCAAGAATCAAAAACAAGAAATCACATAAAACCAATAATGTAAGTGATGAAAAAAGTTAAACCTTTGTCTCTGAATTCCGGGATTTTATCCTCCATCTCAGTATTAGAACACGCGTCTGTGTTTTCACTGCTCAAAGAATGAGCACCGTCTTCTTTGTCGTCTTTAGTGACTTCTTGAATCTCTTTGTATCCATCGCAGCTATAGATACTGACCTCGAAAATTCGATCTCCATTATACACGAAGGTCAAAAACTCTCCATCACGAAGATTGTTATCCGCAACGAATTTGGCCCATCCTTGTTCAAAATACACTTCTCGTTGCTTAAGCTTCATTTCTACATTCCAAGAGCGTCCACCAGGTCCTTGGAGAATCGCAGTTTTGGGTAACTCACGTGGAAGCTCATCATAATATGCAATGGGAATCAACTGTTCAATAGAAAACATAAAACTGTTAATCAAAAACGCAAAAAAGACTATTAAGGTAGTTTAGACTCTTCTATAATCCAAGTCAGGTCGAAACCTCTGACCACGACAGATGCTCTCCACACAAGAAACTTGGTTATAACTTACAATCAAAGCGTAGGGACTAGGGACAGTTAAAGAGTCTCCTCTCCAGAATCAGGATAAATTAAAACAAACAAACAAGTTATTAACATACGGCCCACGAAGCCCATTCAAAATACGGTCCTAAAGCTAAGCAAACCCAGTCCAAACATACAAATAAGAAGTTATTAACACAAGGCCCACGAAGCCCATTCAAAACACGGCCCTAAAGCTAAGCAAACCCAGTCAACTTCAGCAACGGTCTGACAGTGACGATGGCAAATCGTACGTCTGCAGGCTGCGGATTCTTCACTAAAAATATGTTGAATTTTGAAATCTACTGATGCAATGTACACAGCTGTCTTTAAGATTAGGGTTTTACATTCTGAAAAATATAATTTACTCATGATCTTTGTAACCCTTAAGAGAGAATGCAATGAAACAGTGACCAAGTCCTACAAGATACTCAGTAAAAGTCTACAACTTACCCTGAAGACGAATTAGCCGCTACAAGCGTAAGAAGATTTACTACTCTCTGCTTTTGTTGCGTCGGTTAAAGGTAACTAGAGCCTAGCTAACAACACTAACATTCAAGACAGTGACGATTGACGAAAACTTTCACCAATCTTTCTCAAGAGAGAATAACTTACCATGGAATCTGAGCTGTGATGTGAAATGAAAACTTTGAAGAAACGTGGAGGCAAAAAAAAGGTAGCCATTGAAGAGTAGATGTTGGAGCAAAAAGAAGGAGTAAAACGCCGGGCGAGACTAACCACACCAAACGCCGTAAACCTGCCGGAAAAAGAGGAAAAATGGCGAGAGGTGAGAGATCAAGAGGAGATGAAAAGTGAAAGAGAAGAGTAGAGAGAGAAATACGTTTTTAGAGATAAGGTGAAAGTAAAAAAATGAGAGGAAAATGAAGTGTGTGAAGAAAATATGGAAAAGAAAGGAAAGTCTTTCTCTGTAAATGTAAGACTATACCTTGACTTTGAGCTCTGCAGAGAAATATGGTACAATGGTCACTATTGGTCAGTGCCAATGATCACTGCAACAGTCCCTCGTAATCTGCGTGAACATTTCAAATATTTGTTTTTCTTCTTTACGATATCTGATGCTAATTCCGGTCCGGTTCATTGTTAAAAGCCGTGTAAGTAAACCGGTCTAAACCGGCTTTTTATTTCTAACCGTAATCATTATAATTTCCTATGTTTTTTCCTCGGAAAAACCAATCACATGAATGTATCTTTGACACTCTACATTACATACACACGAACAAACATACATACATATGTGTAATTTCCACAAAGAAAGAATTATGGTAAGAATCAAGAGGACAAGCTCGCTTCGATACTAGTAGTTGACATCTCTTGGAACATCAAGATCCAAATTATCCATGGATGATCTCAGCTTTGCTTCTTACTCCCAGTAATTGTTTTCTCTTCTTCCTATGAATTTCTCAGGTGATTTCTATCAACATTATGTTATGGAAAACTCTTTCTGGTGTGATTGAGAATTATCACGGTAATAACAGTTTGAGCACAGAATGTTCTGAATTTTTGGAATCTGTACGCCATAGCTCAAATATAAGATCTTGAAATTCAGAAATAGATTCATACAAGAACAACAAAAACAGCTATTTAATCTGTTGTACACAGTGATGAAACTCAAATACAATTCTAGCTGAGAATGAAGTTTGAAAGACCTACAAAGTGAAACATAAAGATAACTAGCACAATCTCTTTCTCTACTCAAACTAATACCGCCTAGAGATCTTTTCCGCGGATGATATGGAGTTTAATTGCGTAACCATAATCTTGCTTACGCAAGAGTTCACACAAAATACGGTCTTCTTTCTTCAATTTGTTCCTCTTGCATATGCAAATTCATTTGTTGATACACACACGCTGATCTTTCCATTTTGCTGTTTTCCCTTTAAGTTTCCCGAATCTGTCTATGTAGTCAACAGAGTCTCCAAACCTTAAGCGATGGTCTTTAACCACTTGTGCAGGAACCAACTGTGTTAAGGGTACATAGAGCAAACAAAAACGTCAATAAATAACAAGTTTTGAAAAATAGCACATTTGGACAGTAACTGCAATTCTTACCAGCTCATATAACCTGTTCTTCACAGTTGTTTCAAACCATAAATTCTTTGGATTGTCCAAATATGTCTCTGGGTTTTTTATCTTAGGCTCGACTGTAAAATTCAAGAGACATTAATTACCTAATAAATGATAAAATTAATACAATAATGTGTTTACAGTCACCTTTCCTCTTTTCTTTTTTCGGTGGTTTCCACACAATAAGATACAAAACAAATTTTGCATTAACTTATGCATTGCAATATGATCAAAGTATCTTCCGGGGGCTCAAGCCTACCGAGATCGCTTTTGTCATCCTCTACCACTCGCTACGACCTCTTTCTCGGCGGCTCTATCTCTCTCCAGAGGTGGGTCTTCGGACAGAGGCTTCGTCTCACCTTCCATCGATCTTAAAGTTACTCCCTCCTCCTCTACTTCATGTTGGACTTCTCGGCAAACAGGCCTAGAGGATGAAGCTCATGTTGGCCGAACCTCTTCCCTTCTCCGGCAACCATTCAGGCGGTCGGAATGTTGTAGGAAGACCAGCGATGACGTCTGCACACTTGACGGCGCCATTCCTTCACTCCAAAGAGGCACATTGACTAGAGTTTCAACTTTGCTACATGGGCTTGGTAATGGCCATGTTTATGGGTTTTATGTTTAATTAAAGCTTCAATTAGATCAAGTCTTTTAAGCCCAATAGGATATGCTTATGAGGACAAGTGGATCCTTTTGGGCCTAAGACAACATGTGATTGAAGTATATAGGATTATTAGATCTATTAGTCTATTTTCTTCTAGATAGAATTTAGACGGTGTTGTTTCTTCCTCTTGGGATAGAATTTTGTCTAGATCATCCGTTATGGAGATGTGTTTCAAAAGCTTTACGGCAATTAGAGCTTATTCAGTAGTTCAACTGCCATTTGTGGCTACAGAACTAGGATTAGTCTTCGACTCTCAGGTTCGAGACTCCTTATCCAACCCCTATCCAAGATTTTTTGAGCGTCTGAGTCTCCTACTTCCTATTCTATGCTTTAGCCTTATATTGACTATGTTGCTTTTCATAATTGCGATTTTGATTGTAATTCTGAATTTTAATTAATAGAAGAGTATTTGCTTGACAAAAAAAAAATGATCAAAGTGATGAAAAATCATTGTGTTTCACCTTTTCTATTCAGATTTGACACCTTTGGTTTGTCACGAGTTGGTGTGTCTTCGTTATCTGGAGCATAAGAATCGTCACCGTTGAAACTCTGTTCACAATCCGAGAAACCAGACTTTTCAAGATAATCACTCTCATGCTCTTCATCAGAACTCTCTACAGCTTTCTTTTCTTTCCTCAAAAAGTTCAACAAACAAAACAGGTGTTCCTATATAAAGCAAATCACTTAAACAACTGAAATTGATGAAAAGAGTTAACAAAATGTGTGAAACCTTTGTTCCTGCTTTTTGGGATTGTCTTGGCCAACTTGAATTCAGAACAAGTGTCGGAATCTGTATCTGTGTCTTCGCTGCTTAGAGAATGGACATTATCCTCTTCATCTTCAGAATCCTCCACAATATCCACTTTCGACTTTCCTGAAAGTATCTCAAAATTAAAAAACAAGCAATCACATAAAACCAATAAGTTAAGTGATGAAGAAAAAGTTAAACCTTTGTCTCTGCATTCCGGGATTGTAATCTCCATCTCAGTATTAGAACAAGTGTCTGTGTCTTCACTGCTCAAAGAATAACTACTTTTTTCTTTGTCCTCTCCAGTGACTTGTTGAATCTGTTTGTATCCATCGCGGCAATAGATACTGACCTCGAATATTCGATCTCCATTATACACGAAGGTTAAAAACTCTCCATCCAAAGATTATTATCCACAACGAATTTGGCCCATCCTTCTTCAAAATACACTTCTTCTCGCTTCATCTTCATTTTCACGTTCCAAGATCGTCCACCAGGTCTTTGGGAGGATCGCTGTTTTGGGAACAGACGTGGAAGCTGATCGTAGTATGCAATGGGAATCAGCTGTTCAACATATAACAGAAAACTGTTAATCAAAGACACAAAAGGAGACTATTTAAAGGTACTTCAGAGTCTTATCTACAATCCAAGTCAGGTGGAAACCTCTGACCACGACAGAGGCTCTCCACACAAGAAGAAGACTTGGAATGGTTACAAACTTACAATCAAAGCGTAGGGACAGTTTAAAGAGTCCACTCTCTATATAAACATATACAGAACCCTCTCAAAAACACAAGTATGGTTGTACAAGACTTTGTACAACTCAGAACTCGTGACCCGATTGTAAGAACAAACAATCTCTTAAACACACAGAAAAGATATAAGTATAAAGAATCTTTTATAAACACAATTTACACAATTTGTTTACACAGAGTTACGCAACATCACAACACCTTGTGATTTGCTCCGGTTTGATCCCTAAACTACCCAACTCACTTACAACACCAGCTGTGATACTCTTTGTTCACTCACCACAAATCCCTGAATCAATCCGAAGATTCACTCTCGATCACTCAATATTTTGGCAATGTTTTCTTCACAAAGAGGTGAGTTCTAATGGAGAAAATCCTCTCTCTTATATAGAACTCTGAAGCACCGTTCTACACTCCATGTAAAATATGGTTCCATGCTTTTAGTCATCATGAGACACCACTGTTCAGCCTGCTGTACACACATCCAACAACCCTCTTATGATGCTAATCCAACTCAGACGCCAACTGCTCTGCTACACACCTTATGTACAGCGTGCAATCGCTCCACCTACTTTGACAGTTCATGATGTAACTTGCAATTTCCCCAGCTACTCTGCTACAGTGCATCCAACTGTTCAGACAGACCATCATGTAACTTGCATCTTCTTCAGCTGTTCCGCTACAGTGCATCCAACTGTTCAGACATGCCATCATGTAACTTGCAGCTTCCTCAGCTGCTCTGCTACAGTGTTCACAGCAACAACTCTAGAGACTTTTCCTTTAGCAAAGCAATCTACCCAGTTGCTATGCTACAGTGTCTATGTCAGTCAACTTTCCTGCAAAAGTCAAACTACACAAACAAATACACAATTAAGTGTTTCCACTATTATTCACACTTTCACTCTCCAGAACCAGAACAAATTAAAACATACAAACTCAACAAGTCATCTAAGTCCTACAAGATAATCAGTTATTGAAGATGAAAACTACGAAGAAACGGGGAGGGGAAACAAAGGTAGCCATTGAAGATGTTGGATAATGAAGGAGAGAAAAATGTTGGGAAGAGAAAGAAGAGTCAATCGAAAAAGTGTCTTGACGTAGAGTCAAATGAATGCAGAGATATATGGGCAGTAATGTATGGTACAGTGCTCAGGCCTCGTACTCTGCGTCAACTATTCAAAATATTTGTTTCTCTTCTTTTCAAAATGTGATGCTAATTCCGGTCTGGTTCATCTTTAAAACCGACTTCTTATTTCTAACCGTAATCATTACGATTTTCTTTTTGTTCTTTTCCTCGGAAAAATCAAGCACGTGAATGTATCTTTGACACACTACATACAACAAACAAACATACATATATACTCACACAAACTATGTGTAATTTCAACAAAGAATTATGGTAAGAATCAAGAGGACAAGCTCGCTTCGATGCTAGTAGTCGACATCTCTTGGAACGTGGAAGTTTCTTCAACATGCCACTTGAGAATCTCTCTTGCATATCTCAGTGCATTGTCCACACTATCACTCTCCAAGCTCACTTGAGAAACAAACAGCTTTGGCCTAAAGGTCCTTCCACGCATCGAAAAAGGTCCCACAAGATTATCATAGAGTCTCTTGAACTCATACCCGATGTAATGAAAAGCACGCTGAGCCATGGGAGGGTTGTGTCTACTTGTCTGGTTCTGGCTGATCACCGGGTTGAAGTCTTCGAACCACTCGCAGGTTGTTAGAGGAACCTGCCCGATTTTGTCTTCTAAGAGATCGAATTTGGTTAGAACCAAAAGGAACCGTTTATTAGCTAGGCTCGGGTGAGTCACCATGTTCTCGAAAAGCTGTTTGTTAGCAATCATCTTGTTCACAAGATTACCGTCACCGTCTTCAATGTATTCTGCATAATCTGTTAGTGACACGCAGAATATCACCAAGTCTGCGTCTTCAAACATTTCCAGCCATTTCCAGTTTTCTCCAAGGCTTCTCGGGTTTAACCGGATGAGTTGGTACCTGAGAGAGAGAGACCATGTAAGTTCAATGTTTTTTCATACAGTTGGAATGCAATTCACAAGGAAGAGGAATAGAACTAACTTCATGTTTGAATTGTGTAGATATTCGAGTTCAAGAGACTCTTCTTGAGTTGTTGATGGGAAGGAGAACTCCACACAAGAGAGTCCTTCCATAGACGAGAGTCCTTCCGCTTGCAATATGTCTGTATCACAAGGAACGTATTCTGACCTCAAGATCTCAAGAATCTGATTAGAAACAAATTTAGGTTAGTCTTCTTCTTTCCCCCTCCTTTTTAACAAAAGTGCAAAGAAGCTGGAGAAGAAAACGTGTATAGACAAGAAGCATCGGGTGCAAACTCACTCGTCCAAGAAAATAAACCGCATTTCTGGGAAGTGTATCGCGAAGTCTTCTATAAGTAGCTTGAATGGCTGGTACTCTCCAGATATCTGCAACGTTTTGTGCATTCTCGCGGCTTGATGCTGGAAACATCTCCATGTTTCCTTCGTCCTTTGCTTTCAGAAGCCAATCTGAAAAATGTTTTAGTCTTGGGCTGAGTGAGCTAACTGTTTTGGCACTGATCTCATCTCCCATATTGCCTATCACAATAATTCGATCAGTTTCTCTCAATATTTTATTGTTCACTAATGTGTGTACAGTCTATAAAATCTACCTGTTTGGTCCGTCGACTGGTTAATGTTCATCTCTACTTCAAAATTTTCGTGTGCCTCAAGAACCATCGCCAGATACGTATAGAGATTTGTTTGGATTATGAATTTGATTCTTTCACGGTCGTCTTCAGAGAATGGGACGTTATAGAGAGACCTTGCCTGAAACAGAAGAAGTCAATACCTGATTCTCTACTAGATGTGAAACATACAAGTGTGTGGCATTAACATGAATTAGCTTACTTGTTTGTAAATTGTAGTGGCGCCACATTTCTCGTCACCGATCAGAAGAAGTTTGTTAAGCATTTTCTGCTCATACAAGGGCACATCAGTTGGTTCTACTGCAGATGAAGTCCGAGGAATTGGCAGGGAGAACAGAGGACAAGCAAGCCTTGCTCTTTTCTGAAAAAAGACATCCATAATTGTCAAAGGGTTTTAAATTAAACATTATGAATAAGAAATCTTGTGCTCAGGGAATCATACCTTATTCCAAATGTTCCCGATGACACGATTCTGACCTTCTTCCTGGTAAGTTCCATCTGCATTGACCCAAAAATGAGGCATTCCTTCACATTGCACTCCCACCAACTACATCAAAGCAAGGAATCCCTCCATTCAGAACAATGACAATAATACTAAACATAATTTTTAATTTCCAAATAAAAAGGTGAAAACAGCAAAAGAACCTTTAGCATCGTGAGCTCTATCTTGGTTATTTCTCTGCTATTAATGAAAATCTTAGTGTCACCATTGCTTGCGCCCTTCCGGATGTTACCTCCTATGTTCATGTGAGGACTTATTATCTGGCAAGGTTTCTCTCCTACCTGTTTTAATAAATGCATTGCGCCTCTGATTGAGCTGAGTATTTGAGAAATAAGCCCGAGAATAAATACGAAGAGAAATATAAGAAATCATACCTTTCCCCAATAGCCAGACACCTTATCATACCAATAGTTTCCGGGTTTTAGCTTCTTGGGTGGATTTGGACATGTCTGCAACATGAAAAGTTCGTCTTCACTTAAAGGCGTTTCATTGACAACAATACGCCGCGAAGGCAATTGATTCGCCTTGCAAGAGATCTCGGCATTCATGACTTGTCGAAGTTCTAAATTCGTAAGAACACGCTTCAGCATTCTTGAACACTTTCCCAGACTTCCTCTCTTCGACTCATCGATCCTAGTACCAATGCAAGGTTGACACTTTCTCCCTTCAGGCATCGCACCCATGGCTCTGCGCACACAGTTGCAACAGTATTTGGCATCACAGACAATACAGACTTCCTTCTCAGTGAACCGGTTCCCCATCATGCATCGGTAACACGATCCTCTTTTCCCTTTCCTTTCAGCTTTAGGCATCGAAGCTATACTTTCTCCATCAGAAAGGTAAGAGCTTTCATCATAATCACTACACTGACTTGGTTCAACGAATCTCACTCGATTTCCACGTTCTCCTTCCGCCTCCTCTCTAATGGAACAATCTGATCCCACATCCGAAACTCTTACATCATCATCTAATGTATCCCCCTTTCTCACTTCTGCAGATGATACTGATGATGGTGGTGATAACAATAAATCAACCGAAATTTTCGCTTCATCTGACACGTCCAACCTCTTTGATGATGATGAAGATGATGAACCAGAAACAACATCACACCCTTTCAAAACCACACTAGTTGTATTTGTAGCTGTTGCAGAATCAAACAAACCGTTCTTCTTCTCGGATCCAGGTTCAGGTAGTTTCTTGGTAACCTTATTAGTCCTAACCAGTGGTTGAAGCACTGGGTAAGAGATATCACGAGACAAAGAAGAATACGAAACAGGTTGAGCCGTAGGAATATCATCAACTTCGACGGGAAGAGCTCGTGGCACATTAGCAATAAGAGGTCCTGTATACTCTGACGCAAATGAATACTCAATATGAAAACTGCTACTATTTTCATCATCGTCACTATCGTGATTTCCCCTTTTAGGACTCGGTGATGTTAAAGGTAATAGCTTTCTTAAAACTGAAGCCATCTTCTTACCAAAATCAACACACACACACCAAAGAGAAAAAAATTAAACCTAATTCCTAAAATTCCCTAATTTAGAAACCTATTAACCCCAATCAATACGAGAAATTTATGAATGTTCCCAAGCAAATAATAAGGATAAAGACCTTACGCCATTAGTGGTTAAATAATCAATCACAAACCGCGTGAAATAAGAACCCAACTCTACAAATAGAGAAAAAAATGATAGCATAAAGCTCCTTTACATGAAAGAAAAGGACGAAGTTCGAATTATCTTGTTAAGAAAAGTGGCGATGAGAGAAAGAAGAATCAGAAAATAATTTTTTCAGGGAAAAGGAAATTGCAGAAGTAAACAAAAAGAAGAAAGACAGATGGATGAATCGTCTCCTCACTAGTGAAAGACGAAGACTTGACAAAAAGGGAAGACTTTCTCTTACTCCGTACCAAAAGGAAAATTGAGTTAATTTTCCAGGAAAATTCTTGCCGCGACGCGGGTTGGGAATTGAAAACGATGCGTTTTTTGAAAACGTTGAGGGAGTCAAAGGTAGGGGCAATTTCGTCAAACCGTGTGGATTATTCCAATAATGTTCGAATAACCGGACTTACACGGTTCATAGGAGACCGGACTTGTTGGCTCGGTCTATATAACTTTTGATTTGATACTCCTGAAATGTTTCCGGTTTAGTGAATGATTACGAATTTAGTAGAGTTGATTTGGTACAAGTCTTCAATAAACAACAAATCTCAAGATCTTTTTTTTTACTGCCACAAGATAGGATTATGTAATTAACATATAGAGTACTTTCTTTCAAAAGTCGTTGCAGTTTGACTTTTTAACCATTAGATAAGTTTTAAGTGATTAACAATCATCATGAGTAAATTTAAGAATATGTTAATCCTTTCACAGATTAGGTCTAAATATAGTAATTGTAACATCCCAAAGGCTAATAGTTTCTAACTACTTTGGGTAGATATTTGGTGGAAATCTTAAAATATGCAGATTGGTTACAAGATTTGTGGTTAAATTATATAGCTTGTTGACAAGACCTGCAATGAAAAATTATTTACGACAATCAATATTGAATATCACTCACCTACAATCGACCCAATTCAAAGCAACAAATCCAAACATTTACAAACTTATTTACTTTTTTTTCTTCCTTCTAATAATTCAAATATTTCAAGTTTTTAGTCAAGATACTACTATGATAATGTGGTTTGTTGAGTATCCGTCATCATATGAAACATCGAAACCAAAACCCAGAAACTAACTATCCTAGCAGATATGTATATATTTGAGGTGATCAATTTCAGAGTTTCGGATTCCAAGCTCCATAGCTATTAAACCGTAGTTTCCATATTTCTGTGCGTCAAGAACACATTATGTTTGGAACTTAACTTACTATACAAAAAAGAAAATGTTATCAAGTTCGTATATTTATAGTATAGAAAGACTAGCTAATTTCTAATGAAGAAAAAAAACGACTCATCAAAATTTTATATTACAACGTGCAATGCAACCCCAATAGTGAACATAAAAGTAATGTTTGATTCGGTCTTTGGTCTTCTTATTTAACAATTTAAGGAAAAAAAAAGTAATAATACAATTTTTTTGTTCAGAAATAAAAAAATGCAAAAAAACCCATTACGTGAAAACCATTAACTCGACTATGACTCTCTCAACACATGACGTGGCAAAACCATTCTGTTGACTTTGCCCTGTCACGAAGACTGATCAAGGACTGGACAATTTCGTAAATATTCACACAATGCTCTTCCACTTATTCGCGTGAACTCCACGTGCCACTCCCTTCATGAGGAGACAAAGACTTCTTCCGATCACAAGACCCTGAAGACTCATCAATCTCCCTCCACGTAGCCATTCTCTCCGAAACACGCCACACTTTCACAGACTTATCCAAACTTCCACTGTATACAATCCATTTCCGATCTCCTTCAACCACAGAAGCTTTTGTTCCTTTACGACAAGCTCTTTCCTCTTCCACAGCTAAACACTTAACCGGTCCCATGTGACCAGTCAACACAGATAAACACTCATGAGACCCATCTGACTTCTCTCGTCTCCATACACATATGTTCTTATCTGCAGAACCACTCAAAAGCAAGTTCCCAGCTATAGCAAGACATAGAACTGCAGATTTGTGTCCTTTAAGTGTTCCTCCACTGAATGATCTCTTTGAACGTTCCCAATAGTTCACTATCCCATCTGAAGAACCGCAATAAACAATCGAAGATTTCGATTTCACAGCTAAAGCTGTTACTGCGTTTTCTTGTTTAAGCAAAACTTGAGCTAACACATGTTTTGTTCCTTTGATTAACATCTCACGTTTCCATACTTTAACTGTACCATCTGCTGATCCCGTGAACACCAAGTCATCGAAAGCAGACACTATCGAGTTTATCGAATCATCATGCGCATGTATTGATTCCAAACATTTTGAATCCAACATTCTCCATACTTTAATCGTTGTATCCCAAGAACTTGAGTACAACAATCCATGATCCACATCTAAGCTAAGACTCGACACAGCGTCGCTATGCTTCGTCTTTACAGAGTTTTTGTTACGACGTGTGTCCATGAAATGCTTAGGGTTTACAGAGCTCTTAACCATTGATTTAAACGTTGGTAATGTACCAACTCTTTTGTGCTTCCCTGGTTTTCTCTTCGAAACCTTCCAAATCCGAATCTTCCCATCTTGATGACCGGTAAAAACTCGATCTCCGAATATCACAATGGCTTTAATTAGTCCACTGCTCGACTTAAATCCTGCGTAGTCTTTCAAATCCTTCCAAACCCTAATGTTCTTAGAGTCTGAACCTGTGTAAAGAAGGTCACCAGAAGCAGCTAAAGAATATATATGTCCTTCTTTTCTTACAATAGATCCAATGAGACCATTGGTCTCAAGAACATTATCATCATTGAAATCTGCAGCCCAAGGAGGCGACACACGAGCCCAAGGAGACATTACACAAGGAGAACCATCTCCACTTCCTAAACCGCTACTGCTCATGGTTGAAGCGGAGACGCTGCTAAAACGTTGAAGAGTTAAGCTTGTATTGACAACAAGAGAATCTTCTGGAGGGAATATTCCGTCGTGATCAGCTTTCAAGAGATCACCAAATTTAGGCCTTCGTTGTTGTTGTTGACCATCGCTGAGATTATGACGATTGTTATATGGATCGGTTTGGACATCAACAACCATTGTACCACCTGTCTCGTTCCTCATTTTCTTACAGATTAGGGATTTTTTTTTGGATTGTGTTAGCTATGAATAAGAAAGTGGATGGATAATGTGTGTTTGTAAATTTTGGATAGCGATTTTAATGGAGATTTTGACGGAAAATTGGAAGGTGTAGAACAAATATGGACTTTAAGTTTTATTGTTATGTCAACGACTCTTGGGGAATTGATAATTGATATTTATACATGCAAACTTATATGCACATACCAAACTCAATATTCTTTGGATTGACCATTATGTGATATGTGATGTTTGTGCTTCCCACGTGGTCGTTACTTGTTATTATAGAAAGCTTCTCTGAATTTTTGGTATATTTAAGAACATTTGTCGGGAAAAAGCTATATTATTGTCTTTTTTATTAAAAGTATTACATTGAATGAGATATAAATTCTTTGTAAGATCAATGTATTTGAGGTTGTAGATACATTGAAATATTAGGCACGCAAGCCAAAAGGTACTTTAATTAATTCTCCTCCATAGCTCATTTTCACATAGCTTTATTACCTAAAATACCGCAAGGCCACAACATTCATATTAAACGTATATCTATATCAAACGACTATATACCACTTGAATTTATTAGGCAAATTATTCAGGTATAATTCCACTATGTATTAATGGTTAAATAATTATGATGGTGGAATTGTTAATTCCAAATTAATTCGCAATTAATGGAATTTCTCTTATGTGTTAGTGTTAAATCATCTCCACATTACAGGAGAATACTGATCTATTAAATTAGAATAAAAACTCTCTTGACCTCAAAGACATTGAGAGCACCTTAGTTCAGAGGCTGGATCAGACATTTATATATCAGATAGAATAGAAGTTAAGAACTAAGAAACAAAGATCGTGATCACAGTTGTCCAAAAACCCTTAAAACTATAAGAAGAAAAAATGATTAGTCAGTCTATCCAAGCACCTTTTGCTATGTCATATCATTTTGACAAAGCAAAAAAAAGGATCAAGTTTGGTTTTGGTCGATGAAATCAGGTGGCAAGTTCAAATCCAATAGAGTTGCTTTGTTGTTTATGAAACTTCCTTCTTTCTTTAGACGTTTCTGTGAAGAAGAGCAAATGGTGTCTTCCGAGCTCCTCGATCCTGAAGCTTGATCAGGCCTCGATGTCTCTCCTGTATACAGAATAGTAGGATTTGGTTCATTGGTTCATACGTAATGAAAATAGTAAACCGAGAGTTTTAGTTATCACTTGTACCATTGTCCACAGCTTCTTCATCTTTGGAATTCCAGGAAGCATGAAACTCAGCTGCTTGTTCGATACCCTTTGAATTGTAAGGTGCGATGTTGTGAATGCCAAGTTGGAGGGATCCAAGTAAGTCATTTTCAATGCACTCGTACATTTTCTTGCACAGGCTATCGACCGCAACAGACAAGTTGATGATTTGAATCCTTATGGTCATGACTTTATCATCACTAAATTCGTTAAAGGGCTCCTCCAAGAACTGCGAAAGTTTCTCGACATTACCCTCGAGTTGCTGCTGCTGATCCTCAAAAAGATTCTTCTTTATCTCTCTCTCCTCAGCGGTCATCTCATCTTTGAATAGCTCATCACCAAACATGTAATATGCAAAAGCATATGAATATGAAAGAATCCGTCTTGATCTGAATAACCGGTTGAGTCCATTGGTGACCCAACTGAAATCTTTAAGCGTCAACTCCCTTTTTTCTGATTTCGACACTTTCTCAAGGATAGTATCCCTAAGTTTATCCTCTAGCTTTGATGAATCTGTGTGTGCTTTGTATCGGTGATGATAATGTGTATACCTATCTAAATCCCTTTTCGCTCTTTCCATCTGCTTCTCTTTGTCATCCAAGTATCGACCACAACTGTGACCAGAGATAGTCCTATAAGTGTGACTACTTCCAGTAGCTCCACCACATAGCCAACTTTACATAATAACAACCAAACATGAGACACTTAACCATTGACATTTCCTCGTCTCAAAGCATAGAAAAGCAAATGCAAAATATGAAAGAAAGCAATGGAGAAACAAGGATCAGGTTCTTACCAAAAACACTGCCCACAAATACACCTTACGAGGTTGCATCCACCATTCTTTTCCACAGGTTTGTTACATTTGGGACACAGCTTTGTGTGGACGGTTATCCAGTTTATTGTCTCAGACTCATCTCGACACTTCTTTCTCCACAGCTCCCACATCAAACAAGAGCACGGGGAGTGGGCTTGACACAGACAACTGAAACAGAACTGAAGACCACAGGAACATTCAACTTCACACAACTTGTCATCCTCAGCTCGTATTGCATTCCCACAATGGGGAGTGCTTGGACACCACTTGACCATTTTGTTATCTTCGATATACGACTCAAGAAGGAAACGATCAAACTTCTCAGCGAGATCTGGACGCCTTTTACTGACGAGAGTCCTGACAATATCTTCATCACAAATAGCATTGCATTGGTGAGCCATGCATCTAATCCTTTTGCTCTGACCTTCATTTATCTGCACAGTAAAATGCTCCGTCCAACCTAAACCAAAGAAGAACTAGATCAAATCATAGGAACACAGTTACTGTGAAAAACGGATCTAAGATTTTAGCTATAGGGACTCACAATTATTGCAAAAGCAATGGCCACAGTCCATTCTCGTCATCTGATCACCTGGTACATCCTCTATGCAGACATCACAGCTCATCATTGAAGAGTGAGGGAAGGAAGAGTCACCATATTGACAGTCGAACACGGTTACACCAGCTCCAGAAAATAAGCTGTCCTTTCCTTTCTCGACAAACACAGCAAACAATTTCTCCACATCCCACTGATAATGAATAAGAAGGGTCCGGGCATGGTGCTCCTTAATAGATAACAATTCCATCACCCTTGACAAATCTTCTCTCTGCATCAGAAAATAAAAACTCATCCAATGAAAAGCTATAAATTATAACCTAAAAGAAAATATTCCACAAGAATGATCTCTGGCCATTTACCTGTGCTGCCAGAAGCGATTCCTGCGTGATGACCTGCAAAATCGCTGATAAATATCTTATCACACACTCCCAGGGCTTATTATCAAGTAATTTTCACAACTTCATAACAAGTATAATGTCGAAAACAATCAACTTGGTAACGAATTCCCAAATCCTTAGAAAGAAGAAACCCTAAGTTCAAATAGGTAAGAACAGACTAATTGTTCAGTGAATTAGAGTTTTTATAATACTGGGAAAAAGTATCAAGTTGTAAAAACTGAGAAATTCCGATGAAAAACAGTATCAAAACCAGTTTCAACCTAAAATTGCAATGAGAAAACCAACGAAATTTTCATGAAAAAAAATTCAAATTTTTTACGAATTATCGACAACAAGGAAATTCAGGGAGAAAAACGAAACATTGAGGATAACCCAACCATACACTGATCATAGATTGATAGCAAAATATATACGAACGAACGGAGGAGAGTGTATGAGCGAACCTGAGTGGTTGATTTTCTGGAAGACACATGCTGCAAATCGGACTCTTCGTTATCAATTCCGCCTAAAGACTCCTGATCGGAGGAGTAATAGCAATCCTCTTCCTCGGCGCTAGAATAGTCATCCATCGATCACAATTATGGAAGAAAAGATTATGATAAGTTATAAAAGAATGAAATAATCAACAATCTTTGAATGACGGAGGCGAACAAAAGAAAAATCGATGATGGGAGAGGGTGATGACGGAAAAAGAAGATATTCCGGCGAGATCACAGAGAAGTTCCGGTAGAGAGTGGGCGATAGAAGGAAGACGAATCGCTCAAAGATTCCTATCTTTCATTCACGGCTTTTATGCTAAACAATAAACTTATGATACGTCGTCGTTTTCGTCCTAAAAATGTGATCTTTCTTTTTGCTAAAATAGCAAAAGCTTTTGTTTTTCAATAACACGCAATTAATGATATTTCCACTTTTGTACTTTGGGAAACTATCTAATTCAGTTGAAAATAACGAGAACATAACACAACAACAACTAATTTCACATTGCTCTTGTCCTAATCCTCGTCATCATCGATGCATGTTCTGAAGAGGTAGTCTTCGCCTTCAAGTTCATCTTGATATAGAGATAGTGATGTATTATTGTATTTTTTATCTTCTTTCTCATCATTACATCTCTTTCCCTGACATAAAATGTTGGCTTTTCAGTACTCTGAGACAGTATATAACAAGTTTGATTTTTGAGGAGGTAAATCAAATTTATATCCTGTTATAGCTCATTTTCAGAAGATATGGAGGCTTAACACGTTAATAGATTAAATTACAATCTCTGCCTAACTTTGATACTTTGATAAACTTATATCCTGATATAGCTCATAACCTTGATACTCTGCAATAAAAGCTAACCCTTGACTTGAGCAAAGATACTTTAAATACTGACCTTTCTTAAGACATAGAAGAAGTAATGAAAGCCATCGCCAAAAGTCTTGTACTCCATGGACCAAGTAAACTTGGGATTGTTAAATAAAGGACGCCTGAAATGTGGCTGCATGACCAAAAAAGAAGGGTACTTTAGAGCTAATGATTGAGTGAATGCAAGAATGCAATGTCAGAATTTCACTTTTGATACCTGTCCAAAAGCAATGGAAATGAAAATCCCATCTGGTTTCAAAACCCGGTGAACTCCATCAAGAGTTGCCATGACTTTGCTAACAGCCTCTTGACGTGGATTCCATGGATCACCAGCATCCACAAACAGTACATCCTTCAAGGAAAATCATGAGTTTTATCTCACGAAAAGTTAAGAAAATATACATTAACAAATTTGAAGTCCTAAACACACAATATATCGGAAGGGAAATCTTATCTCAGTGACAGGTTTTACCATGGTCCCTTTCTCAATAATCACATCAAAACACTCGCAGTTAAAAGGGAGGTCTAGCATGTCAGCTTGCACCACTTTAATTTCTGATATATCAACCAGCAAAGAAAGCAGGAGAAACTAATGAAGTTCGCAGTTTTACAACGACTTAAAAGATGCTTACTTACAATATAGGATATCGACTATTATTAGTGTTTGATTTTTATAATCAGAAGAAGAAACGAAATCATTGTTAACCCTAATTCTTAGTTACCTTTGTACCCTTTTGAAAGCAAACGATTCTGCATCTTCTCTACAGCAACCGAAGATAGATCACTGCAGGTAATATTTACAATCCCGTCTTTATACAACTCTTCAGACAACTGAGAATTCCCACATCCCAATTCCAAAACCTTCATCACAACAAGAAAAAATAAAACCACATTCCTTTGCAGTATAGAAATTAAAGTTATGGGTCTGGTCGATTATCCATCAAGAGGGAGAAATTACGGAAGCAGAGGTTTTGATGTTGGATTTGATAAGATGCTGAAAATGAGAGTAATCCTTGAGCCATTCATAGTGTTCCTCAGAAGAGAACCTCTTGTCCCTGCATTTTCCGTGAATTCAGAAACACAGGAGTAACAAGAGAGGGCGAGAGATTGTTTTAAGCTGAATGTAATTCATCATACCAGTAGTGAGGATCGAGGTAAGTCAGAACAGAAGGAGGGCCAACGGATTTGGTCTCCGGTTTTAAATTTGGATCCGAATCACAATTGGCGGATCTACTCTCCATCGCTGGACTTGGTCAATTTTCCTAAATCAACTGGAGCAAAAACCCTAAACCCCTTTGACTAATCAGTGTTGCCTTCTTTTATATAAAAACATTGGTCAACATATGGCATTGACCATTGATTGTGGGCTTGTTATAACATATGGGCTTTGATGGACCCATTTTTCAAGCCCATGAAAATTATTCAGTTTTACAGTAGTTTTTTTTATGAAAATAATAAATTGGTATTATTCTTAACAAATACAAACAAGTCAACCCTTTGTGTTTTTCATGTCTTGACAAATATGCCGTGATCAAAATTAATATTTTTTGTTTTATTACAAAACACAAAAATTAAGAGAGTACTCTTTTTTTTTGTTTTCCAACAATTAAGAGAGTACTCATAATCCATATATCTTAAAAAGGTGACAAATTGATGAAACAATCTAGAATAAAAAAAATTCACACATCCTAAGAGTTTAACCTGAAATTTGCAACTGCAAGACGTCACATTCGTATCGAATTGTTGTGGTACGTAACCTTTGAATAAAATGCTTGTCACGATTTTCACCAATAATCATATCAAATCCTTAAATTAAGACAAATTTTTTAACCAAAATAAAATTAAATAAAAGACAATGTCCACGTGGTTGGTTGCATTTTGCATTTTTACATAATTTTTTGGGTTTGTCAAATTTTTGATTAATTTATTATTATAAATAGCGGCTTGAGATAACTCGTGGACCATTCATTGGAATTTCACAGTCAGCGTCGTTGTTGCTTCTGGCCCTCGCCATGGCTGCTTCTCTCCAATTCTGTCGATTAGGCGTTCGTCAGGATACTTTCGTGTTGGAGAATCACCTTTCTGGTTCCATTTCTCTCTGCCGCCGGAAACCTTTGTCAGTTCGGTGCTCGTCTGGAGATGAGCAAGCTCCTTTGCCATCTGTGGTGATGGACTCCGATTTTGACGCGAAGTCGTTTCGTAGAAATTTGACAAGAAGCGATAATTATAATCGTAAAGGCTTCGGTCACAAAGAGGAGACACTCAAGCTCATGAATCGAGAGTATACCAGTAAGTTCATCAAATATATGATTTTTGGGTTTGTTTCTGGAAAAGGATAAGACTTGCGAATTATAGTGGTGAAGTTATGCAAAAGATAAGACGAAATTCGATTGTTTGATCTAAACTTGTTATACGTTGATGCTTGCAAATTTCTCAATTCTAGTGTCACCAATGAGTTATATTTGCTTCACCCTTTGCTAGTCAATGAAATAGGAGATGGTTTTCTGCTGTTCGGAAAGATGAATCCTTTATGGTGAAGAATACAATGTTGGGGTTTGGGACAGGAAACGAATTTGGGAAACCTAACAATAATGAACTGAAAGAAAGTTGTAAATTTGTGGGTCTAAAGAGTTAGTTCTGAGGAACAAGAATTAATTGGATAGTGAATCATTTTGTTATTGAATTTGACACTTTCAGGTGATATATTGGAGACACTGAAAACAAATGGATATATCTATTCTTGGGGAGATGTTACTGTGAAACTCGCTAAAGCATATGGTTTTTGCTGGGGGGTTGAGCGTGCTGTTCAGATTGCATATGAAGCAAGAAAACAGTTTCCAGAGGAGAGGCTTTGGATTACCAACGAAATTATTCATAACCCGACGGTCAATAAGGTTTGTAGTCACTGTACTGTACTACTGTGGAATCTTATATGCCTCTTGTTTTCAGCTTTGATGGTATTACTTTGCTTTGTGGCCAAATGGTGTACTTGAAGTTGATGACTTGCCTATCTACTCATCACAGGCCTTGCTATTCTTCTTATAGTTTCTAATCCTGTTTGTTTTTATGGCAGCGGTTAGAAGATATGGATGTTAAAATCATTCCGGTTGAAGATTCAAAGAAGCAGTTTGATGTAGTAGAAAAAGATGATGTGGTTATCCTTCCTGCGTTTGGTGCTGGTGTTGATGAGATGTATGTTCTCAATGATAAAAAGGTGCAGATTGTTGACACAACTTGTCCTTGGGTGACAAAGGTACATTTTTCCAGTCAGCATAACTCCATGACATTAATTTTTCTTTTACTTGCAATCATCCCAAATGTCATGCACCAATTAGTTATTGATTTCTTCCTATTTGACATTTGTGAGCACAGGTCTGGAACATGGTTGAGAAGCACAAGAAAGGAGAATACACATCAGTTATCCACGGTAAATATAATCATGAAGAGACAATTGCAACTGCATCTTTTGCAGGAAAGTACGTCATTGTAAAGAACATGAAAGAGGTGTGCCATTTGTACTGTCAAAGTCTTTGTATATTCATAGAACTTTCCAAGACTGTTGCTGATGGGTACCTTCTTTGTGAGTTCAGGCGAATTATGTTTGTGATTATATTCTCGGTGGCCAACTTGATGGATCTAGCTCCACAAAAGAGGAATTCATGGAGGTATGAGTTTATCATATCTGCAAAATCTCTGTATCAATTTGTTCGTTCTAATCTTTATGTTGGTGTTGTAGAAATTCAAATACGCCGTTTCAAAGGGTTTTGACCCCGACAAAGACCTTATCAAAGTCGGTATTGCAAACCAAACAACTATGCTCAAGGGAGAAACAGAGGAAATAGGTTAGTTGCTTTACCCTTTTTATATTGCAATCATCTTCTATCCTTGAAAATAAGAATCCTTACCTGTCTTACGTTGGAAAACTCACAGGAAAATTGATCGAGAGAACAATGATGCGCAAGTATGGAGTAGGAAATGTAAACGAACACTTCATCAGCTTCAACACAATATGCGACGCTACTCAAGTAATCTTCCCATACCTCAGAAGCATGCTGATAGATAATACTAGCTTCTGTAGTTCAACTGAAGGAAGTGTTTATCCTTATCTATCAATCCTATTCTCTTTTCAGGAGCGACAAGATGCAATCTATGAGCTAGTAGAAGAGAAGATTGACCTCATGCTAGTGGTCGGTGGGTGGAACTCAAGTAACACCTCTCACCTTCAAGAAATCTCAGAGGCACGTGGTATCCCATCTTACTGGATCGACAGTGAGCAAAGGATAGGACCTGGGAACAAAATAGCCTCTAAGCTCCACGTAAGTACATTTCACAACTAACACAAACCTCACCAAATAGCTTTACATATTGAGCTTTTCTCTTTTACATTGATCAGTATGGAGAGCTGGTGGAGAAGGAAAACTTTCTTCCAAAGGGACCAATAACCATCGGTGTGACATCAGGTGCATCAACCCCAGATAAGGTAAGATATTTGCAGCTCTTTATGTTCTCTTGTTTTCTCCATGAACAAGCGTGATAAGTATTTGTAAATGTGCAGGTCGTGGAAGATGTTCTGGTGAAGGTGTTCGATATTAAACGTGAAGAGTTGTTGCAGTTGGCTTGATTCAGTCTTGTGGTCGCATTCAATTATTACACTACATGTCAAAGAGTGTTTACTAAAAAATAAATGTAGTTTTGTCTTTATAACACTTGTAAGAGGTTTTGTAATCAAAGTCAAATCTCCCTCTTCATCTTACTCTACTCAACGTTCTTCCGCAATGTCCTTACCGTAATCACGTAATTAGAGTATTAGACTGATATTAAACCAGATAAAAAGGCTAACATTTAACAAAAAAAACTGAATTTAGATTTGATTTCGGATCAAGATCCAAACAATTAATTTTCAACCTAAAAACTTTAAGCCAATTATTTTCCTGATTTCTTCTAAAGAATTTTTTTGTCAACTATTTCCTCCAAAGAATTTACCAAGTATTTTAATTTTTCATATAATTTGGTTTATGACTTTATGGTAACTACAATTTATTTGTCAAATTAATTCGAACAATAAAAAATGGTAGTTAATTTTGGGATTGGTGCTATATAACTGAGAGATGGATGCCGCAGAATTCTCAAGTCCCATCGTTTTCTTTCTTTCCTGTTTTCCGGTGCTTCGTCGTCGTTAGGTATTTCCCGTTGACGGAGGAAAATTTGATTTCGCTGGACTTTTTCCCGGCGATGAATGTGGTCTGAGCGATGAGAAAACCCTAATTTTTTGGATTAGAATCGAATGTTTAGAAGAAAAAAATCAAGCAATGAACGCAGAGAGAGCTGAAGAAGGTGATATTAGGGATCCCGAATCTTCATCGGTCTGTTCTGAGTCCTACGAGTTTAGCCACGCTGCCGCTAAAGCTGCAGTAGCTCAGGTTTGCGAGAGCGTTGGGTACGAGCATTTCAAGGATCCAGCTCTCGAATCTCTAACTGGATTCGCAGTTCATTATATTCTTCAGCTAGGTAAAACTGCTACTTCCTTCGCTAATCTAACTGGTAGGAGTCAGTGTAACGTGTTGGATGTCGTTCTAGCTTTGGAAGATTTGACTCGCAATGGCAATGAAGGAATTTCTTGGGAGAGTTGTTCTGTTGGGCGTTCAGTTAAAATTAGGGAAATTATCGATTTTGTGAATTCAAGTGAAGAAATCCCCTTCCCACAGCCATTGCCTCGTTTTCCTGTAGCTATAAGTGATACTAGTAAGAAGATGATTCCAAGCTTTGATGAAATTGGGGAATCTCCACCGGGAAAACATATTCCTCTTTGGTTACCAGCTTTTCCTGATCCTCATACGTATAAGGAAACACCTATGTGGATTGAAAGGGCATCAGATCCTCGGGGAGACAAGATTGAACAAGCGAGGCAGAGGAGAAAGGCGGAGAGAGCTTTGTTGAGTTTGCAGAGGAAACTTGTCTGTAAAATCTCCTCAGGGGATCCTGTATGGGGAAATATGGATGGTGTGATAGAAGAAATGAGAGAACCCGACGGTGAAATGCGTTTTGTATCGCCTTCAATATCAGGGGAGAAAGTTGAATCACTGAATAAAGATGGATTATCAGTGATTGAGGCATTTGCTCCTGCCATGGAAGCTGCAAGACATGGGTTTGACAGTGAAGTTCATACTGAATGGAAGAAGAAAAGACCTGTTTTTCTTTCTAAGCTCAGAACTAATAAGAAATTTCTCGGGAAACCGTTGGATCTAAGTCTACAGAAAAAGGGTGAAGATAGACCCTTATCTTTTGTGCGTGATGAGGATAGAGATGACAAAAGGAGGAGGGCAGAGTTCATTTTGAGACAGTGCATAGAGAACCCAGTGGACCTCAATCAGTTGTAAAAAAAGCGATTCATTACAGTCTGTGTAGCCTAGTTTTAAAAGTTGTGATTTGTAGCCTTTTCTTTACAGGACTATGTTATGATTACGATTTTGCTACTGAAAGAATGAGAATTTTTAACACATCTTTTAAGCAGTTGATAAGTCTTTTCTCACGGAGATGCTTGCTTCGTAACTATATCTTAGTTTCAGTTTCATGTCCCATGAATGGCGAGCCAGGGACCAGTGTGGAAAGGTTTAGTCTTGTACCATTACTATAATTCTAAACCAAGTCAAGTGGTCTGAGGTAAGTATTTCTTCTTGCATCGACATGAACTTTGTTGTTTTGATTCAATTATGTATCAGAATCAAGATTATGTGTATTATCTGTTCTTCGTACCTTGTTTATAACAGAATTCAACACCTTCTTAGAGATTTTGTCTCCTTCGTTTTCTGTGATCATTGTTGCTTCCCTTGTCTGATTTTCTTTTGATAAAAGCCTCTGAGGCCTTGGTATTGAAATTTGGAAGCAATATGAATCCTGACAGAACCATCATCTATTGATAGTCTCAAATTTGAAAAGATGTTGGCTCCCATTGTTTTCAAACATCAAAGAATACAGAAAATGCAACAGGCATTGATCATAAATAAACAGTTCTGAGTTATTGAACATTAGTTAATAATATAAAACTCTGAAAGAATCTGTACTATTCTTTATAGAGTCTTCTTCAAGCATATCTTTATTTGCAGCTAAGAAGTTGAAGAAGAGACAAACTGAGTTCCTTTTGTTTGTGTTTTGATTCAGGTGCTGCTACTAGCGTTATTGGGATGCTTGATGATTCTCTGAAGAATCACAGTCCTTGCCCTTCTTATATCTCTGCTACACAAATCAGCTTGAAGTCCCAATTCCTCTACATTCTTTTTAAACACGTCAAGTTTCTTCTTAATCTCATCGATTCCAATCTTGACTGCGTCATGCTCCACTGCAAATTTTGCACTCTTCAACATTCCATTGATATCAATCTCCAACCTTTCGATCAAAGCCCTGATATTATCCAAATCTTTAACAGCCACAAATGTTCCTGCTTGCATTGAATGGATCATCTCTTTCTGTCCTTTGAGTGCATTCTCATAGTTCTTCCACAGTGAGTCGACCCATTTCCCCATTGAGCCTAGTGGCACAGCAGTAGCTGCAGCTAGAGCAGCAGCCACAGGAGGAGCTGCCATGGCTGCAGCCACAACAGAGCAGATGAGCACAGTGGCAAATGTAGCCACGAAGATGATGCTAGAGAGTTTTCTCCATGTGTGGATGCTTTTGAGCTTTTTGTCAAGCTTGTTCTTACGAAGCTGAAGCTTCTCAAGCATCAGCATCTGCTGTTTGTAAACAGATTGGAACATCTTGAAAAAGTCTTCATTGAAAGGATTCTCCGAGTCTTTGAAATTCTTCAGTTCTTCAAGTGTCTTTGAGTATCCATTCCCACCTGTCAACCAAAAAATAGACCAGCTATGTCAAACTCAAAATGTTAATAATTAGGACAAATTCCTAAAAATCATAATTAATCTTTGTTTGTCCCGTTTTAGTTTCATTTTGAAATTCCGTAAAATTTTTGCTGGTCATTCGACAACCACACACCTCAAAATCATAATCCAAATGTGTAGAATTTTGATGAAAACGGAAATAGGACAAATGACTATGAAATCACCTTTAATTTTTAATTTTGGAAATTTTGGCTGTTTGAAAAAGAAAAGAGTTTTAAGAGTTTAGGTATTTTTCTCTGCAGATTCTACTGGTACTTATAATGTACTAATTAGGACCCATTAACTAAGTTCTTATGTAATGAATTATAAAATCTAGACTATGCAAAAACTATAAATATTTTCAATATATTGAATTATAGAACAAATTATAATTTATTTTATTTTATCACTTTCATTACAACATGATTTCCTAATAATCTCCTTACAATTTCCTTATATTTTTTATAATCTTCTTATAATTCTTTATAATTTCCTTCTAATTATAGTTTCTTTATATTTTTTTTTATATTGTAATTTTTGTTTCTATCATACATGATAAAACCTCCCATCAATAAAATGTGACATATGTGACAATCCTCTTAATTACTACATAAACAATTATTAATCTTAGTTTTTCCATCCTAAATTTAATCAAAACATTGAAAAAAAGAATAATTAAAAGTAATACATACCTTGAAGAAGGCTCTCATCTTCAAACTGTTGAAGAGCAACAAGAATCAAAAGATGACTATCACGAGCTCTTCTCAATCCTTTCTCCAAAGCAGCACAAAAATCAAGTGTCTTCAAACTATTCTCAAAGTATTCTTCAACAAGTTCAAACAATTGTTGATTCTTCCATATATCTTTCTTACAATCCAATATCACTTTCACAACTTCCTGATTCATATCCAATAAACATTGTGTCACTTCTTTCAATGAATCAAACGACAAAGCGCGAACTTCAACACATGTTGCTAACGTGCTTATCACGTGACTTGTTCTTGCTTGCATACTTGTGTCGAATGATTGTAGCTCTGTGTCTGCTTTACACGCAGCTTCGTATGATCTTAGCTCTGTTGTGTAGTGTAAGCTCTTATCTGACTTTTTGCTTGTTTGGTTTCCCATTAGAAGATCGAATTCAAGTCTGAAGATTGATATGAATAAACCAATGAAGAATGAGTGAGTCAATAAGAAAACTAAGCGTTTTAAACATGGAATTGCAAACAAAAGATTGAAGAAAGAAGAACCAATAAACCAAAACAATTAGGTTAGATTTTTAAAGAAGTTTAAAGAAGATATGATTAAAGAGAAAGAGATAAACTTGGTCGGACTTATCAAGAGAGACAACAACAGAGAATTTTCCGGGAAAAGAAGGGAAAAGAGAAAGAAAATAAAGAATAAAAAAGAAAGAAGAAGCTTGAAGAGAGTAAGAATGAGAATCGTTAAAGGAAATAGAAAATAGCTTGCACGCATTCAGAATTAGGGCTTTGTATGACGCGGGAAGCAAACGTTTACTCTCTCTACTCAGCCGCCTTTTCGATTACGCCTTCTTACAATATCTAAATTACTCTTTATTTTTGTCTTTTTGGTCTACGTGTCCAATTTATAGCGTATTATGAACACTACAAATTATTGATTTCTTGTTAAGGAAATACTACAAATTAATTATTAGTGTATTTTTGGATAAAAGAAGTACAAATTAAGAAGCTTTGCCAAACTTTAATTACACCTAATAAAGAAACATATGTTAATTTTTACTAAAAATATAATATGAATTCTTCTTTTCATTATATGTTCTAAATTAAAATCGGATATTGTGCTGATAACAGGTGGTTTAGTGATAGTGGTTATTTTACAAATCCCTAAACACCGAAGTTTGATTCTTTCTCGATATAAAGAGAAGAAAAAAGATTTTATGGTGTAGAATTTAGCTATGGATCAGACCTTATTGATCCAATAATGAATAAAGTTGGCAGAAGAGAAAAAACGGATATTGTATAATGGCTAAAAGTGTTACGTATAAAACCAACAATTAATAAAAGGAGTAACGTACTATTTTAGCAATTCATGCTTTGGACATACATATATGAGATGAGTCATTAACTCGTTAATTTATTAGTTGTTTGTGTTTCTCTTATTACATTAATCTTCATGTAGGGTTTATATTAATTAATCTTATGATCTTCTCAAACGTGATTGATGTGGATTGTGACTGTTAATCTATATATGGCCCCTACTAAGAACAAAATTATTTGTATTAAGTACATAATACACGTTAAGTCTTGCATTTATTAGTGTTGACTTCTGTTTCTTAATATGTGATACTTTTTCAATGCATGCATCAAATTAATAGCCATCTTTTTTGCTCTCTGTATTCTCTTTTCCTAACAGTTTCAACATTTAAGATTGAAAGCAACATGCTTCAATATGCATAAATCATGTGTAGATAATTGTTGCAAAGAGAAATAGGGCACGAAATCAAGAAAATCTAGTGATTTCCTTAGCAGAACACGTAATTTTTTTGTTGAATAAAAAAATTATGTTGATATAAATTTAGAGTTTTCATATGTTTGGCTCACAAATCTGGGATTCGACTCCACCCTATTATATATGAATAGAAGATTTTAGAAATAAGTTTAGTTTGGATTATAAATAGATCGGATCTTGTCAAATTGACAAATTTATTTATTTTATTGAGATTTTATAATACTATACAATCTAGAGTTTGGTTCTAATTACCTATCGTTTCAAACGTGATGATAGAACTATTCGATAGACCTACCCGAAATGTTATTTATGTACATGTGAATTACATACACGTTAAGTCAAGTATTTAATTAATCGTGTTGACTTCTTTTTTATATATATAAACAATGAATCAATGCAACATTTATTCTCTCTTTCGATAGCTAGAGATATTATCATTTTCTAAGAGTTTAAAGATTCAAAGCAACAGAGCATCACACTATACATAATCAGGCATTAATATATGTTAATACTATATATGTCTTCTAATGGGTTGAGTATTAATGTAGCTCAGCAAAAACTAAAATGAAAAAAAATTAAAAAAAAGCTGAATAAGGCACACCAAAAATAAGAAATTATCTGCCTATATTATCAAGAAAATGTACTTTATTAATATGTACCTTTGCTACAAGTCATTACTTTATATATCTTGGATAAATTTTGTTTTTTCTTTCTTTATTGATGATATATATAAGTGTACATAAGGCTACAGTTTAGGAAACTTAAACCCTAAGAATGAGCATACACGCATCATGTAAAACAATGTCATATAATTATATAATTATGAAAAAATAAGTTACCAGAAATCGATGAATGTGAAAAAGAAAACAAGATTAGATGGAAGAGTAACTGAGTTAGAGTGCTTAACAAGCTTCCATCTTTTTTTTACCAAAAATTAACAAACATAATCTCAAATAAAGATCATGATCTTTAAATGTAGTAATTACCACTAAAAATTGCATGCAGTTGGTGAAATGAATAAGTAAAAGAGATTAAAAGGATAATCATAGTTACCTTAGCTAATCAGAAGTGTTGAGCAGAAATGAAAGCTTAAAGCGTCTCTCACAATTGTACCACAGGTCTGAAAATTGTTACCTCAGCTTCTCTTTTTATACCTAACTACGAGCTTGGACAACAAGTCATGATGTGACAGCTATATACCTCTTCCTAATTAATTTACCAATTTCTCCTTCTTTTTCAAATCTCTTTTTATATAGATATATACACTCTTAATGTGTGTGAAAGTGCAACCATTTTATTATATGATCAACTTATAACATTCTCTTTTACTCTTCCAACATTCTTACTTCTATTTACCAGATATACAATTAAAGAATTGGAATTGATTTCGTTTGTTTTGAAAATAAAATTATTTTGTAAAAAATTAAAATTAAACCAATCATATATTAAAATAAAAAAAAACTAAAATATTATTTGTTTAATTAAAATCTCATACAAATACTTTTGTTTTTTTAAACAATCAAACGAAAACAATTACTAATAGTTTAATTAAAAATTATTTTCGTTATGTTGAAAAAAAAAATCTTTATATGAGATTTAAATTAAATCTATCATATATTTTAGAATAAAAAATAAACTTAAGAGATTAGGAAAATAACAAGAGGGGACACGCGTCATAAGACTAGTGGTTAAAGAATTTATTGGATAAATGGTAAATATTAGGCAGCGCCAATACGCTACGTCACGTGTTTATGTAACATAACGCGTTGTATTCAGCTTCCAATTCACACGTGATTTTTTTCTGTCATAAAATTCTTTCTCATTAGATTTTGTTTCTAACATCAAATCTATTCGGAAGTTGGGTTGACTCATCACAAATATATACTGATTCTTAACCAAAAATGTGAGTTACAATAAAAAATGATAAAATCAACTTGACATATGTTTATGACTAATCATATATAATGCCAAATTACAAAACCATTGAGAAAAATCCATTCGACATTTTTCTTCACCACCATACACAATTTTAAATGATAAAACATTTGGATTGACCCCATAAATCAGGATTTATATGGATTTCCTTGGGTTAAAATGAGAGTTGTACTTTGCTTCTACTTTCACAACAACTAATTTACTATTATTCCTACAAAATTAAAACGTCATGGTTTGTAATTATCCATGAATTAAGGCCATCCATTTTAGTTTATAATTGACATATGTGTATTTCATGCGACTTTTCAACATATATACGTATGTTTGATCTAAATGTACTTCACGCTGAGCTCATAGAATTATCAAATCGTCGGTGATTTTTTACCAAAAAAACAATAGACAAGTAACAATCTGTATTAATGTGAAGAACACATTAGAAAATGAAAAAGGGATCTTTCTATATACTTTCAAGTGTAGTTCAGTAATACAAATTAAACAATGTGTTAAAAGAAACAAAATAACCTACGTCTGATTTCTTTCTTTCTATGTATGTATGTGTGTCTATATACAGAGAAGAAATGATAAACTATAGTGACAACAAATGCTTAACCAAATAGTTCTTGCTTTGTAACAGTCTTTAATCAATCATGTATACCAGATTTCGGTTTGATATGAGATCCTGAGCGCTGCGAGCTAAGCTTTCGTAGGAACTGCAACGTCTCTGTATATGAAGGATCCGAGCGGCTCAATGGTTTACATGAATTAATATGGTCTGTTGAGTGCAAAATCTGTTTCATATTTGCATGTTAAACCAACAGTTTTGGAAGTTGCAATGAGAATTAAGCCTCTAAGGAGAGATACTTACAACAATTTCACCAAATCCTGGGTATGCGGATTCGATTGGTACAATTTCCATCCGCAAAGCCCATCCTCCATAGCCTTCCACAATTGGGGTGACTTTTGTCTGCAATTTGTTGATATTCTAACACTGTCATGTAATGTGTTGCATTCTGAAGTGACTTTCCAAAGTCATGTAACGTTACAATTATGAGGGAATCATTAAAGTAAGATAACAGATTAACAACCTCACAGAAACTAAGGACTTCAAGTTTCCCTTTCTTGTGGAGCTGACGAAGCAAGTCATTGAGCTCCACTAGTCTTGGAGAACCACTTCGTAGCTCTCCTATCTATCAGATTTCATCATCCAGAAAGCTCATTAGAGGTTATTAAAGAAGGGGACAAAGGATTAAATCAAACTCGACAAAAGAGTAAGTATTACTCACAGATGGAGCTGGGCGCAACACAAGACCCATTCGCCAGGGCATATCTGCAAGTTTGCTACCAAAATGTGGGCAACTGTAGAATACCTGAAAGTGACGTAAGAGATGTTTACATTATAATTCAAAGACCTAATTCACTAGGAACAACGTTCGAGAAACTCAAGAATTTTGATGCTTAAGAAGATAGAAAACCAGAAATATATGATGTGATGATACATACAACTCCAGCTGTGTTATTAACTAGTTTGTCAAGTTTTTCTTCTTTTGCTTTGTGTAGAATCTGCTTCACGACAAGTCCTCCCATACTACAAAATGAAAGTTCTTGATCAAAAGTTACGTATTGATCTTCCAGGAGACAACATGAAGTAATTCATGACTAAGAAAAACACTAAGATATACAAAGCCTTGAGTGATAAGGCCAGTATGAACACCAATGGCAGCCAATTAAACCGGACAGAGGAAATGAGTTCGCATTAGGAAATATCTATACATAGGCGGCATTGTAAGAGATTTCATACCTGTGAGTCACAAAAACAACAGGTCGGTCTCCAATGCCTGCTGCGACGAGCTGTTCCAATATCATAGAACTAACTTCCTGCATATAAACAGAATTCAATCAGCAACAAAAGCACTGAAGGCTAAGTAATAGTGAAATGAAGTGTAGAGTTCACAAACAGAATGCCATCTGTAATCAATAATAACTCATCCAATAATTACTGCAGAATACTACTCGCAAGGATAAAGAAGGGGAACTATTTCCTTAAAACCCTAATATCAATGAATGTACCTGAAGGGGCAGGGTAGCTCCAGACCATTCCGTAAGATTTGTCTGTATCAAATATATCAATGAGAATCAAAATGACAACCAGAAAACATACGAGTGCACAACATATAGATTAAACTAGCAGTTACAAGATCACCATTGAGTATAATAATGCAGACATAAGAGGCTGAAACTCAGATATACCTTGTATTTGAGGGTAAACAAGCGAGCTTGCGGGAGATCATTTGAAAGCCACTCACCCGGCCAAAATGTTCCCAGCTTTCCTGCTTCCTGGTCAATCTTCTCCACCAAGCCAGATTTGGTAGATGACTTGTCCTCAGCAATTCGCCACGTTTTAAAGGGTCCACCACGCAAGCCATGAAGAAAGATAACATCAAATTCAGGCTCATGTACACGTGCATTAGTACTAGAAGGATCCATGGAACTAGACACATCGTTAGCATCAAGGACATTGTCTCTGACTGTATCAACAGCATTTGCCGCTTCACCTTCACTTGAGAATTCTTTCTTCTTACCACTTTCTTTTCCTGGACACTTCCAATGGGGTAGTCCGGGATTAATTAAAAATATCATATCTCCATACCGAGGACAGTTTCTATTCATGTTTGATATGTCTGGCTTGGTACTTACTCCGTTTCCAGATCCATTAGCATCTTGCTGATTGCAATATACATTTAACAGAGAAGCCCTCGCATAACTTTGTGTCTTAGGGTCATTGCAACCCGAAATTTTTCCACTTGCACAATCATCAAGCCATTTGCACCAAGTTTCATCAGCTAAAATGACCTTCTGGACTTGTGGAAGAAGCGAAAGAATGGTTAGCAATCTAGCAGCATGCCTTCTGATGTGCGCACTAGCCGGGACTTTGACACTACATGCATCCTGCATAACTGTAATTGTAGATTCACCAGGACTATTTGGAGTTCGCTCTCGAGCCTCAAGGGATCTGGATGCATCATAGGCTTCTATTGCACCTAGCTTCTCATAATCATCACATAACAGAAAGCGCCTTAGTAAACAAAGAATACCAAAATCAACTATTTTGTTCTGGCATACAGAATCTTCAGCACAGACATCAGTCAGTGACTTGATCGCCTTGAGGGTTGCCAATGCAGACTCAGCAGCATTAAATTTAGGAGGATTATCCTTCTTCAAGTTCTTTATCGGTACCGCAAAAGGCTCTGAAAGGAGCAGATCTGCCAGTGGAACATTATTGACAGATTCGGGGACTGTACCCAGTTGAGCCATGGCAAGATTAACAACAGCCCCCGCTAACTGATTGGTTGACTGAGTAGCAGAAGACACTTTGGCCTGATCCACCTGCACAAGCAAAAGCAAATAGCTCTTATTTAGTAAATCTAAGACTGAAAGACGTAACTAGAATAATATAGACATAATTCTTAACTATTCTCTGTTGTGATAACAGAATTAATGACCATAAATTTTATGCACCTTTGGTTTCTCGTTTTTAGGTAAGCTAGTTCCTTTAGCTGACAATGTCTTACTGTGGTTCAAAATCTCATGCAAGATAAGGGTTAGCCATCCCTGAGAAATCGGGACAGAGTGTGGTCCATAGTCCTCAAAAGTGCTTGAAAGGATTCTTCTTGCTGAAGATTGAACAGTATCAGATGCAACTTTTCCAAGAACCCATGCAAGTAGTATGCCGGACCATTTCTGACTCTCTTCAAGAGATAAATGCATGTCACCAGCACAGAGTAATTCTAGAGCCTTCGAAAAGCCTTCTTGCACTGCTTTGTGCTTTCTTGTTTTCCTAGCACTATCTCTCATCAGATGAAGACCCTTCTCTATTACCATCTTCTGTGCTTTGTCGCTTCTGTCCACCGAAACTAAAAATGCAGACAACGCTACTTGAGCTAAGGAGATATCCTCAGTTTTACAGGCATGTGAAACAGTGGCAAGCAAACTGGAACTCCAGTCAGAAACAGAATCGCTTAATGGAAGATTGATATCCTCCAACAACAGCCGAGCCACCAAACTTCCATGCCATTTCACAGTCCTCTCTGGTGCCATTAACGCTGCCATGACAACTTGCCCATCACGATCAAGTTCTTGAATATGAGACCTATTTGTATTAGAAGCCATTGCCCAGTTTGCCAATGCCCACGCAGCAAATGGCATCGCGATATGTTGACAATGTAAATCATCCCAAAGGCCAGGAATGACGGCAGATGACAAATTAGCTTGTGAAGTATTATCATGTTTACTTAGCAAAGCAAATGCTTTAGGAGTTCCCTCTCCTGAATTAGCATTAAGGTCACCCAACGGTGCAAGTCCGCTGGTTCTTGATAGTCCCAGAACCGTTGTTCCTTCAAGGATTTTAATTCCAATTCCCTTAATCCCACTTCTTCCGTCGTCACTGTCATCATCTTCTTCGGGATCGTCAAAAGACATACCACCTTCCTCAATTACTTGAATTGCTGCAGCAATATCTCTCATCGTAGCATTCCCTGACAATGATGACTTAAAAGGTGCCTTTTCTATTGTGTCACAGTTGGATGTGACAATATCCATTATGGCAGCCACAAGCATGCTCCTACCTTTCAAAGAATCAGAAATATCGAATGAACTACGTCTTGAATGCTGCTCCCAAAGAAAAGCTATATATCAATGGCAAAACACAACCAGAAGCATCACAGTATCAAGAATCAGATGTTTCATAAAGCTTCTCGTCTGTTAATGAGATTAATTTTCTACAACTTGACACTTGACAAACAACCCTAGGGACACACAAAACTCATACTTCTACAGCTGCTAACCGATCATCGAAATGTGCTTTGATTCTTCTATCCTAAAATGCTATCTAGATTCATATCAGCTGGCTAGTCAGTATACATCTACAAGAATAATCCTTCTATAATTTCCTAAAGAGTAAATAGGCATTCCGATTGGAGTTATGCCTTTCAAGCAACTAGTGGAAGCAAAACGCACCTTTTTGTTTTTTGGTTGACACGAGAATATGAATTTGAGCAACTTGGGCACTGCATCGGGTCTTCCTAGAGCGTCTTTTCGCACAGTAGGATCAGCAATAAGGTAAGCCAGAGCCCTCGCCGCTTCATCCTGAGCCCCAATTCTGTCGCCGGGAACAGCCACCGTCTCGAGCAACCAATCAACCACCGCACCACTGCCAGCTCCGACGAGAGCGGCTCTACGAGCAGCATTAGCGGACGCTATATCGGCTAGAAGAGCAGCCACACGTAACTCGAATCCCACACGCACCTCATGATTGGCTGAAGAGAGCACCGAACTAAGCGACTGCCACAGAACCGAGGCGGCAACACCGGTTTGTCTAGCATGGTGAACCACTCTCCTCAAAGAATTTCCGGATTTCTGAACCGCTTGCTCGACAGACTCGTATATACGGTTGTTTGCGTTAGGGTTGCGATTTGATTGGTCATGATCAAAAGGGAAAACAGCAGCGTACGCAATCGCGGTGGATAAAGCAGCGGCGGAGAGAACAAAAAGTGATTTCCTAGAGAAGAAAGAAGATGGAGAGACGGTATAAATTGACGGAAGAAGACCTCGCGATGGGCGTTGTGACGGAGATGGTGTGAGTTTAGGTTCATTGACATTCAAAGAAGGTCCCGAAGAACCGGTACTTGGCGGAGAAGAGGAGGAGAAAGTTCGCGGAAGACGGTGGAAAAGACGACGGTTACAAGATCGGAGAAGATTGAAACGAAGACGAAGCATTCTAATTTTTTTTCCCTGTTTTAATTTTTTAGCATCGTTATCGGAATTAATAATTTGTTCCCATAATTCAATTCAGATGTAATTTGGAATATTGGATATGCGTTAACGAAGGAAGATTCTGGCGTTGTGTTTTGCCCGTAAAATAATAATAGTGACCTGGCGGTTTAAAGGATTTTAATTTAATTTATTACAGTTTAATTTAAGAACTACTGATAGTCTAATTACTCAAATACTCCATTTTATCAAATAAAATGTTTAGATTACAAAATTACTTAAAAAATTGTCATTATCTATTGTATTACGAAAATACTATTGTTAAAAAATAAAATAAACCCACCTCTTTTTCTCCTATCTTTTTCTTCCTTTTCTAGATTTTCTTTTCGATTTGGCTTTCTACTACTTCGTTTCTCTCTCTTTTTTCGTCTGAATCAGTAGGATTTAAGGTAAGCCACGAGATTTTAACAAAGTTTGTGGAATTAATTTTCGTGAATATTGCTCGCCTTAAATTTGTGGGATTTTAAACTAGTCATATCGCTCAACTTGAATTTAAATGTCTTCAAGCTAATGAGGAGAAAGAGTGTTATGAGTAGAAAGAGCATCTTCAAGCTCTTAAACAAGTAAAGAATCAAATTTTGTATTTTGCAGTTATGTTGTACACAACGTGTTTGATGGATTGTCCCTGTGAAGATGCTAGTGTGCTTTACTTCCTCAAGTTAATACATTTTCGTTGAAGTATTAAAACTTGGGTGATAATATTGCATTAGGCTGAATAAATTATTGGCTTGTGTGCAATTGATCTAGGAATTAGTTTCAGTGTCGTGAATTATATAATAATTAAGTTGAGGAAAGTGAAGAAAGTAGTAGAGATACCATGCTATAGATTATTATATAAGTTAAAAGAAAAATATAAATATAATTAACCAAGAATTTAGTTTGGTAGAGTATTCTTGAATGTTTCTTAGTTTGCTAACCAAGAATTTACTTTGGTAGAGTTTGGTTATTTTCTATAACTCTAACAAACTAAAATTCAAACTCTACCAAATTTCATCAAACGAAAGCGCTAACTTTACCAGAATACGTAAAAATTCGAGTAAGCTCTCTCTCTCTCAAAATGAATTTTCAGGGTTTGTCTCGAATTATTAGATTGTTTATATATAGTTTGTCTCACATTTTGAGGTTCGTTCGGTGGAGTTAGGTAGAGTATGTTTATAGCTTGACAGAGTTTGGAAAAGTTTGCCTATAGTTTGGTAGAACTCGGTAAAGTTATGCAATGTTTGTTTAAAGCTTAGCAGAGTTTACCTCAAATGTGTAGATTTTTTAGTAGAGTTCGCCTATAGCTAGGAATAGTTAAGTTGAGTGAAAATCTATTTACATCGTGGTAAATTTTAAAAGTAGCTTGGCATAGCTAAAATATGTCTTAATAAAGCTTGGTAGAGTTTGAAAGAGGTATAGTTTGGTGGAGTGTAAATGATGCATGACAAAGTTTGGTTGAATGTAGATGATGCATGACAAGAGTTTTGTGGAGTGTAGATGATGCATGTCAGAGTTTAACACTACTATGATATAGCTTGGTAGAGTTTGATAGAGTTTATATGAAGCGTGATAGAGTTTGGTGGAGTGTAGATGATGCTTGACATATTTTAAAACTATTATGGTAGAGCATGGCATAGTTAGATAGAGTTTATATAACACATGTCAAAGTTTGGTGGAGTGTAGATGATGCTTGGAAGATTTTAGAACTACCATGGTAGAGCATAGGAGAGATTGATAGAGTTATATAACACATGACAAAGTTTGGTGGAGTGTAGATGATGCTTGGCAGAGTTTAAAGTCTCACATTGTTAACTATTTTGTAGGTACGCATCAGGCACCTATGTCCAAAGTCTCTTGCAGAGATCTACCCTGCTTGGCCTGGAGATGTTGAAGATCAGAAAGTAGACAATATGATCCGAGACATACTTCCGAATTTGTTGCACACACTATCAAATATAATTCTGCCAAAATCTACCACATAGTATAAAAAATCTATCAAACTCTACCAAGCTGTCGTTACTAAGTCTGCCAAGCTATGTGAGATAATTCTGCCAAAATCTGTCACATAGGGGGTGCAAAATCTACTAAAGTCTGCTACACTGTCATTACTAACTCTGTCACACTATCAAATATAACTATGTCAAAATCTGCTACACAGTGTACAAAATATATCAAACTCCCAAACTGTCGTTACTAACTCTGCCAGGTTGTGAGAGATAACTCTGCCAAAATCTGTCACACGAGGTACAAAATCTACTAAAGTCTATCACACTTTCGTTACTAACTCTGCTACATAATCAAATATAACTCTGCCAAAAACTTCCACACAGTGTATAAACTGCCAAACTGTCGTTACTAACTCTGCCAAGCTATGTGAGATAACTCTACCAAAATCTGTCACACAGGGGGTACAAAATCTACTAAAGTCTGTTCCACTGTCGCTAGTAACTCTACCACACTATCAAATATAATTATGCCAAAATCTGCTACACAGTGTACAAAATCTATCAAACTCTGTCAAACTGTCGTTACTAACTCTGTCAAACTGTCGTTACCAACTCTGCCAGGCTGTGAGAGATAACTCTGCCAAAATCTGTCACACATGGTACAAAATCTACTAAAGTTTGCCACACTAGCGTTACTAACCCCACCAAAATCTACTACAAATGGTCTAATGTCTACTACTCTATCAACTATACCAAACTGAAATTTTTTGTCTTCACACCTCATACATTTTGTCCCAATGATTACGACTTCCTAAAAACCCAGAGGTTAATATGATAGTTATTTGACAGTGCTTAATCGCGCAAAGCATGCTGATGTGGCACATTTCATATTTTTGTACACATCTAAAAAAAGGTAAAATGATATTTTAGGATTTCATAAGAGTATTTGAGTAATTATGTATTATTATGAAGTATTTGAATCTTTACCATAGTAATATAGAGTATTCTAGCTAATCACTTTAATTTAATTTTTTTTGTTCTTTTGGCTATTTTATAGGAAGTGAAAAAAATATGAAAGATGCATAATAAAAGAGTTTGTTCAGGTCCTAAAACGAACTGCAAGTGAATACATAACTGACAAAAGATATTCTCCAAAGACTTTAAACTACTTGGTTGCATAAAAACTTCTTAAAACCTAATTTTACTAATATGTATCCTCATTGTTCCATGGCCTTTAAGTGCTCAGCAAAACATAGGCTAGTGATTATCTTCTCCTCTCAGACAAATTCATTCAGAGAAAGTGAGGACCAATGAGCTTTGCAATCTCCAAGAACCCGACACGTTCTTTGCCTTCAAAGATCTTCTTCAACTTCTCATCGCAGATGATATCTCTCTTATTTTGTGGGTCCTGGAGAACACCATTATCCATTTAGCCACAAATATTGATAATAAACATTAGAGCTGTAATCTTAAAATATGTTTATTTTGTTGAAAATTAAGCACAAAGAGCTTGAGAATCTAAACAGAACAACTAATAAGAGAGATTACAACATCAGAAGATACACAAGCTAACATCTTAAGGTGGAGTAAAATCATATCCTACATCTGCAAAGCTAGTCTAGACAGGGTTCAGAAACAACAATGGTCAAAGAAGATCTAAAATCCTTACCAAAATCTGTCAACCAAAGAACCAGTTATGAATCATATACTGCCTCAAATGAGTAAAGCATATATCATCACAACATAGAGGAAACAAAGGCAAATAACATAGAGCCTGTTTCAGATATGAAAACTAAACAGTAAACTGTGCAGACCAACACCACAAGAAAAAACGTTATCCACTGAATCCATCAGTAACTAGAAGAAACCTATTTGGTTATGTCTAACCTAGAAACTCAACAACTCTATAACACTATAAAACCCAATACCACAAGAAATTGAAGAAATAATATCAAAGTAGAGCACATAAAAGCATTCCAGAGAAGAGAAAGTGAACGAGAGCGACAGCAGTGTATACTTGAAGATTGTGTTCCTTGATGTACGCCCAAATGCGCTTGAGAGCTTGTGTGCGAGGAATTTCCGGAACGCCGACAACATCCTGCATCTCAGGGGAAACTGGACGAGGCTTCATGATGCCACGTGGCTCCCGTGTCTTGGTGGTTGTCGGCTCGGAGGACGCCGCCGTCGCAGAGGTTACAGCTCGCACTATGCGCAGGTTAGTCGGATGGTGAGAGGAAAAACGGAGCGAAGAGGGAGACAACAGTGAGCTCCGTAACGGAGCCGTATTAACGCAGAGAAAGGTAGTAGAGAGGATTCCAGAAGAAAGAGCCATAGTCGTCGTTGTGTAGTGACTGTGTGTGGTGGATTTTGAAGAAGACGAGAAGGGTTTTGTGCTATCCCTTTCTTCCTTTTTATTTATTCCTTCAACGTTATTTATATCAGTCATCAGTTCATGGTTCGACCTAAACTATTATTATTTTTTATAATAAAAATTAAATTAAAAAAATGATATCAAATTTTATCTTATAATCCAGATCTAATATAGATACTGGTTTCTTGACTCATTCTGTAACATTCTCTTACACTTCTATTTAATTAGGGATAATACAACAACATGCCTCTACAAAATAATACAGTTTCCAAATAGAGTTGAATACAATAATCACTTGGTTCTTTGTAAAGGAACCAATAAATAAAAATCTTTAGGCACCCATGCTATTTGGAGGGTAGGAACGGAGACCATTAGCTTGTTCATCCATTGAATCTTTTGATGCTAGCAAATTCACCTGCAAAAACATTTCACCATAATACTGCTTTTAAGGTTTACTTATGTTTTGAACAACTTACTTCCATACAGCAAAAGCTTTGTTTACAATATGTACCTTGACTATTTCAGACACTGAGCTCGACCGAGTGTATGCAGCCAAAACACTCATGTTAAAATCCTGCAAGAGATGAACCATACAGAAGTTTTATGATGCCACAAACACATTCTTATAATTGGAAATTTGATTGGTTAAACTTTTATTTGTGGATTAAGAAACGTGTCTACTCACCCTGAAAGGATCACCACGTAGAGACTGAACAAACATCATGGAAAAGTCAGATCCATTTCCCTGCAAGCCAAACCAGTATCATATTAAGTACAGTCACATGCCTCTACACGTAGCAGCTCACATTCATTCCTTTATGTACTACATAATTGATTCTTTGTGTTTGTGTTTTCATGATAATAGTGTTAAGAAGAATATACCTCTAGAAATACATCTCTGAGGCGCCTTCCAGTTTGAGCACAACAAACACGGATTACATTCTCATCGCAGCTCCCACTGATGATGTAGTCATTACCATTCATGTAATAAGATCGAGTATAGTTCATGGAGCTTCCTCTTGGGACTATCTCGAAGTTCAGATGAAGCCTTCCATCAACTGCCAAAAGCTGCCTCACCTAGGAAAATGGTCAATGGATTGTTAAAAATCAATAGAAGAATCTAAATAATGCTATTCTTTACATTCATATGCCAAAAGGCGTTATAAGTCGAACTAAATGGTACAAAAGAGTACCTCGTTGTCCACGGCTGATGCTAGAAGATAACGATCATCTGGAGAAAAGCAAACCATCACGTTTCCTTTGGTACTACTAGCGGTGTAGCATGGTCGTGATGGCTCTTGTCTCAAATCCCATAGCTTAACGTCTTTATCGAAAGAAGAAGTCGCAAAAAGAAATGGGGAATGGTTCGAAAATTCCACCACGTTAATATGTTCTTGATGCATATTAGCAAAAACCTGTAAGCGTGTTCCACTACCAATGTCATACAAAGCCACATCCTTTGAGTATCCGCTGGCAAGAAATAGTTGGTCTGTCGAATTAGCATGAACTGAAGTTAATTGGTCAAACTCATCAAAAGTAACGGAACCAGAAGTGGTGAGGCTGCTATCAGTAACCGTTGATGATGCTTTTTGGATGTCGTATAGCTTTAATGAGCCATTGCCTGAGCCAGCTATAACCTGTAAAGGAAAAAAAAAATTGAAACGCATTTGCTAGGGAACAACCAACATAACCCAAAGAAACAAAGGCAGATGAAACCCTGTAATCCTACCATAGATGGATATCTCTTGAGCCAGCAAAGTCCCAAGATGCTACTACGAGATCCATGAGATGAGATATAACTGACAATTTTCCCGCTTTCGTGATTGAGAACAACCACCTCGCCATCTAAAGTCCCAAATACCATTAGGCTCTGATCCAGTGGATGGTACTCAAACTGCCTTGGACTTAATCTACTGTTATTGTCATCCTGATGAATCCTACTACCCGAAAAAGGAAGTGAATACAAGAGAGGCGAGGTAGACCACCCCATCCTAGCTGCACAAAGAGATCTTCTATAGAAATTCTGTGATTTCCCTTTGCTTGATCTTGTTTCACGGTTCTCGAGGACTCTAACTACGCTTTCCTTCTTTCTTTTGTACGGTAAGTCTTCAAAGTTTGCGGAATATGTTTCAGTGGCCCTGTCTCTGTCACTCTTTCTGATAGCCAAATTGTCCAACACCTTTAATTTGGGTAGAGAGTTTATCATGTACATCCTGTAATGCTTTTCCGAACATATGGGTGATGCTTTAGTGGAAATATACTTCAACCCAACATTTCCAAATCGCCTTGTGAATGAACCGACAGGTGAAACATCGTTGGGCTGGTATGACATATTCCCTTTCCTAACCTGTGGAAATGGTAGAAAAATGCTTTAACCACCCCAGTGTTTTATCTCATTGGTTGGCTTACAAACAAGAAAAAATGGTAATGTGCTTTTACCTTTTCCCGCATGAATACTTCTCCATTCAACTCTGAAGACACAGAGTTATGTGAATCCAACTCATCTTGCTCAGGAACTTTATACGAAAAATTCATGCTATGAAGAGACTCTTCAACAGGTAAATCTGGATCCATCTGTTCGAAAACATCCAAAAAATCTGCTCCAAAGGGAGCGTTTGATTCATTAAATGTGCTAGCATCATCCTTACTAGATGATGATGACGATGGCTCTGATTTAAGGGGGCTATAATCACTGCAACATATCCAAATTTGGAACCGGAGCTCCTTAAGAGAGGGGAGTTTCAAGAGAGCAGCAGCTGCTGTCCAAAGATCCGACACTCGAGTGTCACACATTGAAAGATACGTCAAATTGGGCATGCAAGAAAAACAGCCTTCTCCAAAACCAAGTATACGGTTGTTATCGAGTATGAGGGTGTGGAGCTGTGTGAACTCTCCTACGATGTTAAGCTTCCGGAAGTGAAAACACCTCATATTCAAGACTTGGCAGCTCAAACCTTGAAAGAAAACGTCCCTGAAATTACAACCAACCCAAGTGAAAATGGAAAATTTAAGAAAAAAAGAGAACATAGACAAAAGACCATTACTTACCGCCAGAAGTTTTTCCCGAAAGCATCATGTAGATGAACAACACGAAGTTTTTTATTGACCGAGCGGAGTAACGACAATGCACAATGATCTTCCAAAGAACAAGAGGATCTCACAAAGAGATCTATCCCCTCTACCTCAGATGTGATGATCTCATTGCATAACTCGACAAGCGGGTGAAAGTCATCATATTTCACTCTATCCATTAAAAAGTTCATGATACATCTTTGATTTCTTGACTTTTTAACCTCTGCCTGAAATTCAGATCATCGAGTTCAATTGTATTTTAAACTAAGAATAACACTAAGATGAAGCTAAACAAAAGGAACAAATAGATTCTCTGGACAAGCAAGAAGTAAGCCAACCTCAAAGAAGGCAGATAAAATGGCCGTGTTGGGTAGAATTCCATGCTTCTTGCATAATTCAATATACCTAAAACCAAAGATAAATCAAACTCATTAACCATCATACTAGTAGAGGAATCATTTAACACACTATAACTTCTTATGAACCCTACTTAACGTCCATCTAACAATCTGACTTCAGACAACCAAAATGCCCAGAATTTAACAAAATAATCTGACCCAGAATTCGAAACCACCCTGAAACGGAAATATTTACCCTAAGAAAAAAAAAAAAACTAGATCCCTTCTTTAAGATCATAATGCAAAAGCTATAAAAAAATAATCAAAATCCAATCTTTAATCATAGAACGACTCAGAAATTCAGAAAGAATCGAAACATAACATCTCAACTTTTTGGCTGAATTGAACAGAATAGATACACAGAAAATTAGAAAAAGTAAAGAGACTCACTTCTCCTCAAGGGTGGCTATTTCAGTGCGCATAGCCATTCAATCATATCGTAAAGATTAAATAGCTGACTTCTGTTTTTCCGATGTTATCAGAAAACTTTTCCTTACAAAGCAAAGTTTTGGTGAAGTTTCGCGCATATCAAAACAAAGACTTACACCCAAACCTGCCACTTGCCTTTGCCTTAGAAGCTTTATAATTTAGTGGTAGGACTGACCATAATACTCGAAATCTGAAATTCGATCCAAACGGGTTTTACATTATGAAATTCAGAATACCCAAATCCGATCGGATAAAAACTGAAACCCGAATAGATACCTGAAATATCCAAAATATATTATATATTTTTAAATAATTATAAATATATAATTATTAGTTATCTAAATATTCAAAATTATAACTATAAATCTAAATATATTAATAAATTTGAATTAAACTAACAAAAAAATTAAAATTTTTAATTTTTAAAATTAAATTATGATTTATGAGTTTTTTTAGTTTTTTAAAGATTTAAATAAAAATATCCAAATATAAATCGAACTCGTTCTGAAATAGGGTAATTTATAAGAATGAAATCCGACCCGAAGTTGAAATATACTAAACCGAACCCGACCCAAAATTCTAAAATATCTGAACAAATTTTATATGTCTAAACTCGAAAATCCAAAACTCGAAAAGACTCTACCAAATACAAATGGATATCCAAATGCCCGAACTAGGTAGACCTTGAATAACATATATAATTTGTTAACCATCATCGATTCACTTGACAAATACATAAACCTGTCTAAATAAAATGCAATATTCTATTATGATGAGGAAATATGTAGACGTTTTTGAGATCATCATATCTCCATTACGCAAATTAAAAATTGTGTTATAAAATCGAAGATAAAAATAACTTTAATCGATATAATAAAAAATCTAATTAGGCCGATGAGAATTCCAGAATTTTTTAAAAAATGATTCTAAAAAAATATCAGAGAAACATTTTTTATTAACATTTATGAAAATACTGAAAATATGAATTCTAACTATTACATAACGTTCATATATATAGTAGTTTATAGTGGGATCCACAAATCTTACAATTTCGACATATATACTATGTGTGTTCAATATATTTGTAGAGTCATCTTATGACTACACCGTATTTGATGAGTCATGTTGTATAACGTGTCATAACACTCCCCCTTGGACACCAGTATCAACTACTGCTTCTTGCGTTATGTCTTTATCGTCTTTTGTTGTCTCGTTAAAAATTTTTCTAGGAAAACCTAATGGGAAAAACCATAGAAAGGAAAAAAAAGTGCAACGACACAAGCTTCCCCCAGAACGTTGAGGATCACCTTTTTATACATCGCGTAGATGTCGCATTCCAATGTTATGGATATGTTTTCTGAATGGAGTGGTGGGTAATGACTTTAGTAAGAGATATGTAGGATTATCAGTCGACTAGACATATCTCACTTCAATGTCTTTATTCTTCTCGAGCTCTTAGGTATATGAGAAGAACTTTGGATGAATGTGTTTGGTTATATCACTTTTGATATATCATTCTTTCGTCTGTGCAACACATGCATCATTATCTTCATATAGTATGGTTGGCTCCATGTTGACTTGAATTCCACTACTGGATCGAATGTGTTGACTTATTGATCTCAGCCACACACATTCTCTATTCGCTTCATGGAGTGCAATAATTTCAGCATGATTAGAAAACGTGGCTACAAGTGTCTGCTTTTGAGAATGCCATGATATAGCAGTCCTTCCAATGGTAAACACATATCATGTTTGTGATCAGCCTTTATGTGGATCTGATAAATATCATGCATCTGCAAAACCAGTCGCTTGGTTATTTGAATTTTTAGAATAAAATAACCTTAAGTCAGTAGTCCATTGGAGATAACGAAAAACATACTTGATTTCATTCCAATGTCTTCGCGTAGGGGACGAACTGAACCTGGCCAAAAGGTTAAATGCAAATGATATATCAAGTCTTGTGCAGTTAGCAAGATACATAAGTGCTTCAATCGCACTTAGATACAATATTTCAGGACTAAGTATCTCGTCAGTATCCTCAGCAGGTTGAAAGAGGTCACTCTCAATGTTTAGAGACCTAACGACCAATGGAGTACTGAGAGGAGTTGTCTTATCCATGTTAAACCGTTTTAACACTCTCTTAGTGTACGTGGATTGATGTACAAATATGCCCCTTGCGGAATGCTCTATTTGTAGGCCAAGACAATACTTTGCCTGCTGAGATCTTTCATCTCGAATTCTCCATTTAGATATCTTGATGTCTTTTGTATCTCATCTTGAGTTCCAATCATATTTAGATCATCAACATATATCTCGATTATCACAAATCCGGTTTCTGTTTTTCTTTATGAAAATACATGGGCATATATGATTATTTTCATATCTTTCTTTTATCAAATGCTCACTGAGACGATTATACCACATTCGTCCAGATTGCTTCATCCCATATATTGGATCTTTGCAACTTTATTGCATATAACTCTTTAGGTTTATATATCAATGCCTCTGGCATTTTGAATCCTTCTAGAATTCTCATGTAGATATCTCTTTCTAATGACCCATATAAGTATGTTGTTACGACATCCATGAGTCGCATCTCAAGATTTTCATTGGCACCTAAACACATCATAAATCTGAATGTAATAACATCCATAAGGAGATAATATGTTTCCTCGTAATAAATCTTGGGTCTTTGAGAAAAACCTTGAGATACAAGCCGAGCTTTGTATCTCACAATTTCATTTTTCTCATTTCGTTTTCTAACGAAAATCCATTTGTATCCGACCGGTCTTACCTCTTTAGGTGTGACCTCCATAGGTCCGAATACATTTCTTTTGTTAACCGAATCAAGCTCAACTTGTATTGCATCTTTCTATTTGATCCAGCCATGTCTCTTTTGACATCCAAACACAGAGGTTGGCTCTGGATCATCATTTTCTTCATCAAGATATATATTCCTAACCTCCTTTGTGGTCTCATCTTTGTTCGTTGTGGGGGTGCAATAGGCACATATACTGCACAACCAAAGATTCTTAGATGGGAACATTTGGTTCACGACCAAATGCTAACTCTAATGGGAAATATTTATGATGTGCATTTGGTCTTATCCGAATGAGTGCTTCTGCATGGAAAATAACATGTCCCCATACAGAGGTTAGAAGTTTTGATCTCATGATCAATGGTCGTGCAATCCATTGCAGATGCTTAATTAATGATTCAGTCAGACCATTTTGTGTATGAACATGTGCTACAAAATGTTCAATAATCATTGAAGGCTTAGGATGTGAATTCACCAGCGTTGTTTAGTCTAACTCTTTTAATGGGATAATCAGATAACTGAGTTCTTAGCTTGATTATCTGAGTCAAAAATCTCGCAAATGCCATATTTCGAAATGATAGTAGACAAACATGTAACCATTTACTCGAAGCATCCATTAATACCATATAATAGTGTAATGGTCCACATGGTGGATGTATAGGTCCACATATCTTAAATACGTTCAAGGAACTTTGGTGATTCAATATCTATTTTGGTTGGCGATGGCCTCGTGATCAGTTTTCCCAGAGAACATGCAACGATTGTCATTTTATTTCCTAAACATATCTAATTGAGTTTCAATGAATGACCATGTGAGCTCTCTATTATTTTTCGTAACATTGTGGTGCCTGGATGTCCTAGGCGTTCATGCCATAATGTGAAATCCTCAAGATTTCCTTTGATCACGAGATTAGATTCAACTGCATCTATAACAGTATGATGCAAACTAGAGGGAATTTTGGGATCTTTTCCACTATAAGTCTTTTTCCAGACTTATTAGAAGTTATATACATAAACTTCTCTTCATCCTCCGTTGATGACTGAATATCATATCCTTGAAGGTATATGTCTTTAAAAGTCAGTAACTTCTTCTTGGAATTCAAAGAATATAAGGCATTATTAATGGAAAATTTTGTTCCATTAGGCAACATAAAGTTAGCTCTTCCACTGCTTTTAATCAGATCTGTAGGACCTGATATTGTATTGACAATAATCTTTGCCAATTTTAGCTCAGAAAAAAATCTTTGATCCTTCAATATAATGTGTGTTGTTCCACTCTCTGGTATACATATTTCTTTTTCCTTTTTTTTTGATGTTATTCTTTTTTTTCCTTCATCCATTTTTTTTTCTGATTAAAAATATAAATATAGCATATAGAATAATATGATGTAGTAATCCACGTTTGATATAGCCATAATAACAGTATTTAAATAAAATTTAAATACAAAATTTAAATACATAGCATATAATTATATAGGGGAGCGGATCACCCATATAGAAGCTAGCAAAACCGCCATTATAACGATATATAAATTAAATTTAAATATTTAATATATATATATATGAAAAATGAATCACTTTGGTGACCAAACCACCTTCTATATATATTAAATTTTACATCGATTAAAATTTTAAATATTTAATATATATACGGAGAATGAATCACTTTGATAGCAAAAACACCTTATATATATATTAAACATTCTATTGATTAAAAAGCAGTTGTGCTCATAATGTGTTATAAAATCGAATATAATAATAATTTTAATCGGTATAATGAAAATTTGATTAGATGGGTAAAAATTAAAATTCTATTTTAGAGAGATATCAGAATTTTTTTTTTCTTAACGTTTATAAAAGTACGGGTATGAATTATAACTATTGCGTAACGTTGACTCACAAATCTTAAAACTTCGACCCATATACCATGAGTGTTCAATATATTTGAGATATACCATGAGTGTTCAATATATTTGAAGAGTCAACTACACCATATTTGATGAGTCATGTTGTATAACGTGTCATAACAAGTTGTGATTTTGTAATATAAAGCAATTCATTTTTATCTTTAGATGATCATCTACATAGGTGTTGACCATTTTACTATGTCTCGAACATAAATTTGGCCCAATAGGCCCATATAACCAAGTTAAAGCCCATCAAGCTCTGAAGTCAATGTCTTGAATCGTTTGTTTCATCGGCTGGTCGTAAAAGTGATATCGGCGGAGAAAAGGAAGTGCTAATACTTTCCGGCAATCAGATGGAGATTGAGGTCGATAAAGAGATTCTAAAGTCTTCCAATGCAGAGCTTCTTCCAGATGGACGTCGAGGTATGCGTATTCATGACTGGGAGATCGAAACCCTCCGTGGCACGATTCTTACTTCTCTCGCTGTCGAAGAGTACTCAATCTCTCTATCCCTCTTTTTACGTCTCCGTTAGATACAATCACTGATCAATTTTTGAGGGGGTCTGTGTTTGAGGTTTTCTACTTTTTTGCGTGTCGTCAATTTGACCCGGTCTGATCGAGAACTGAGTAGTGTAGTTTGGGTTTTTGAGCTGATGTACACGTTCTCAATGAATTTGTAGTGAAAATAAAGTTAACAAATGTGACCTTGATTTTTGAGTTTGTGCTAGGTTTTTGTGAGTTTGTGAGATTCTTCTTGACGTTGTTGTACTGATTTGGTTTAGTTATGATGGTGACTGATATTATAGTTGTTCCGATTTCTGCTCATTCCATTTCCATTGTTGACTGTAGTTTTCTTTCCGATATCAAAATCGCATCTTCTTAGATGCAAAGGTTCTTTAATGTCATCCCACATAATTAAGGATGTATTGTTTGATTATAACACAGGTGGGAAGAAAAGCTTCAGACATCTCATTTACCTGAAATGGTTTTTGGTGAGAATGCATTAGTCCTCAAACACTTAAGTAGCCAAACCAAGATTCATTTTAATGCATTTGACGCACTAGCGGGTTGGAAGCAGGAAGGGCTTCCACCTGTTGAAGTTCCTGCTGCGGCAAAATGGAAATTCCGGAGGTAAGTTCCCAAATTGGATTGACAAAAGATACTATTCATTTTAAGAAACTCTGCTTGTACATAGTTGTTGATACAACTCTGATGTACTTGCAGCAAGCCGTCACAGCAAGTGATACTAGATTATGATTACACTTTTACAACGCCATACTCTGGAAGTGAAGTTATTGAAAAAGACAAAGACGTGGTTCGCCTTGCTCTCATTTAACCCTTTTGTCTGTCTGTCACACGATAGTCAATTCAACTCTCGCTCTCATTGAATTATGATGTTTTTATGTGAAGCAGGTTGGGGCAAAAGCAAACCCAGAGGGGAAAGCTAGACTTCAGTGGGAGAATTGTGAAGAGCAGATTGATTTGGCAGCTCTTTCTCTTAAAGAACCTATTCTCTTTTATGATGAGGTTGGTCCCCTAGACTAAACCAAACAGAAAACATCTACAATCATCTTCTGCGCCCTTTGATGTACTTTCTTCTCTACTCCTTCAGGTAGTTTTATATGAAGATGAACTGGCTGACAATGGAGTGTCACTTCTGACTGTGAAAGTGGTAAAGAAATTTCGAGCCTTGTCACATTCTTCTATAATGCCATGAATTTGATTGAGTTGAGTGTTAGTAAGAAAGAAAACCTTTGCATGCTTTTCTGTTTGTTTTTTCCAGAGAGTCATGCCAAGCTCATGGTTTCTTCTCTTACGATTTTGGGTGAGTCAAATCAGGCAAAAGCCTTAGTAATCATATAAAGTCTTTATGCACCACTATGTCAATCTTCATTGACTGTTACATAGGTTTTGATGATTACATTTTTTTTATTTTAATCATCTACTCGCTTGCTTTTTCATAGCTTAGAGTTGATGGTGTGCTTATGAGATTGAGAGAGACGAGAATGCATTACGTATTTGGCAAAGGAGAGACACCCACTGTTCTTCGTGAAAGCTGTTGGAGAGAAGCTACATTTCAGTCTCTATCTGCGGTTAGTTTTCTTCAAATTTAGGACATATTACTTGATATTGTTTCGTATCTAATCTTTGTTCTTATTGACGTTCATCTTTTTCCCAAACTTAGACTGGCTGATTGATAGACCTAACTGTTTTCTATAGATCATCAAAACAACCATTATCTGTTCATTACATAACATTCTGCAGTATCCTCTGTTTTGATTCTTAATGATTCATATGCAGAAAGGGTATCCAGTTGATATAGCAGTCTATAGCGACCCGAGCTTGATCAGTCAGAGGCTTCCAGTGATTAAGCAGGTGACACAGAAACTGAAGATTCCTCATAAAGTCTAAGCTGTTTATTGAGTTGCAAGTCAAATCGAAAAGAACGTAGCGGCGAGCGTTTTATTCACACTCCAAATACTTATTATTTAGTTTGTTAATGCAAGGAAATACTTATTATTTAGTTTGTTAATGCAAGGAAATACTTAAGAGAATCAATTATGGTCGATGTCATGTGAACACTGAAACCCTTCCATGTTCTTAAGCTCTCATTGTTACCTGTTAAGCTATGGAGGAATACTTCTTCACTTCTAAGTCTATGATATGTATTCACTGTAAAGCAATGTCTCAATTACTTATGTCATGATACAAGAGACAAATTGACTCTTGAACTCTTTTCATGATGAAAAAAGTGACATTATAAATTACAAGATGAAACAATGGTTATTGAAGAATATGCCGAAAGATAAGCTGACTCTACCCTCAAGTATCTAAAGTCATTCAGCTTCAAAACAAGAAATATGAAGAGAAATCCATATATTCTAAATCTGGCAGATTGTCAAAAAGTGAAAAAAGATTGAATAATGTATATGATAATTGGAGTTCCTAATGGAACAGAACTAATGAGTTCTTCTTGGGACACCCCTCTTTTAAGTTTCCAACTGCTTCAAGATAACTGATGCACCCACTCTGTGCATTCAAGTACCTATCATCATTAAGTCACAAGGAAGGTTTGTGAATTTAGAATCAGATATGTAGACCAAACTTATCAAATCCATTTCATACTTGTACAATGAATAATATGATAATAAGCACGTTTATACTTTTGCCCGACAAGGATTTTGATGATACAAGTATACACCTTTCCTATGCTGAACTAATATTCTATGTTGATCTCAAAAGGCAAGATTATTGTGTAAATCCCAAGTTTGTCGTTTCTCAATGCTTTATACCAGAATGACAACTCTATCTTTAAATAGAGTAGCATAGCAAAAAGCTTTAAATCGAAAATGCTTAATTGGATGTTTAAATGGATAAAAATGAACTTGTTATACCCTAGGGTCGAGCTTTTTTGATTGCGTACATGAAAGCAATGAAGAGAACTGTAATGTCTAATTTTGTAGTTCCTAAAACATAAACACACAAAAACAAAATAGACAAGAAACCTACAAAAGTAGTAGCACCTCTCTTGCCAGCGACTGAATAATCCACTTCCATCACCCATCTTTTCCATTCCCTATCAATCCCAAGCCCAATATGTTCTTAACACCAAAATAAATTTACGAGAAAAGAAAACAGAAAAAGAAGGAAAGACCAAATCCGTTTTTATTCCACTTCAACAGGAAAGAAGTAGTAGCGCACAATTCTTCCAAGTGGAAACAATTAAGAAGAAATTTAGAAACTTAAGTTTGCTCATTCCAAAAATTCCTAAGAGCAGTAACACTCACAAATGGAGATTATTTTAGCGATCTTGACAAGTGCGTGGGAAGGTACCATTAGAGAGTTCGCAGAAAGCTCGTAGATTGACATTAAGGTGAGAAGTGAGTCGTGCTGCAGCCACAACATTGTACAGAGGCAAGAAAGACTCTATGCATCCAAGTTCTCCCAAATTCCTGTACAAGCAAACACTTGATTACAAAACTTGTTTTTGTGAGACTCAATGCTCATATCACAAGATGATAAACCAAACATATGAAAATCGTCTCTCAATTATGAATGTCAACGGATAACCAAAAGGAATTAACTACCACAATTGTTCAAGCCTTGCAAATCTTAGTTCATGTCATGAATAAACACAAGTTCATCTTTTTATCTAAAAATAAGAAAGAAAAAATCCAACCTTTGAAACATGAATATCAAACTGGTAAATATGAGCATGAACTCGGATACTATCTATCAATTGTAAATGGAGGCAAGAGATGGTGAAACCTGGGATTAGTGAAAGAGGCAAATCGAGGGCGAGGCAAAGAGTATTGGGAAGGACGGAGACGCGGAAGAGTTGCCGTCGGAGATCGGAGAGACGGAGCTCTAGCGGTAGCGGAAGCGAAAGAGCGGGCTGCACTGCGCCATGCCATTTTTATCTACTTGATCGAGTTTGAAACAGAGTGAGTGATCAGATCAAATCGAAGAAGAGGATAGTAAGACTCAGAAGATGAAGACGGAACTATAGCTCAGTCAAAGAAGCCCTAAACGAGTGAAACAGATACAAGTTGGTTTGGTTCATTCAGTTATTTGATTTGGTTCGGTTCAACTTAAAATGACCAATAAACCAAACCGAAGCGAATATATAACCAAAATAGTCAAACCCGAACCAGAATTTAGTGTAGTTGAACCGGAGGAAACTGAAACTTTTTGGCTCGTATAGATTATGTTTATACATTGATACAGTATCAAGACACATGATTTCACTGTAAAGTGTAGAACTTTTGGATACATTTGGGTTTACTCGAACATATAACTCGTGGAGCGACCAACAAACAATGCTGTTCCTCTATTAAACGAACAAAAACAGATTTGAGAATCAAGGTTTCATCTATAAGTTCTCTGTCCGAATGCATTTCAATTCTTTGTCAAATGTAAAGAGTTTCCCTGGCAACAATTTGGCATCTGCAGAGATTCCTTTGTATACTATTCTCGTCGACACAATCTGTTCCGATGAAAGACCAAACTCCATAAGGTTCCCTTCCGTCCACCTTAAACTAACTGTCACACCACCTCTTGCCCTCAGTCCTTTCACCTTACCGTTAGGCCATTTATCTGCCGGAAGCGCAGGAAGCAAATACAGATCCTTTGTTGTGCTCTGTACTAACATTTCTGCTACCGCGGCTGCGAATCTGTCCCCACAAAAAGTCATGGTTTAGTACTTTAGTATGTAAATGTATACATCCCGCACATCTTAAAGGTAAGTGTTCGCAATAGATAGTTTGACTTACCCGAAATTGGCATCGATCTGGAAAGGTGGATGTGCTGTGAACATGTTACTATATAGTCCTCCTTCATAGTTACGTTCGTTTAATGGATCCACTAGATCAAATATATGTGTCACCAACTGATATGCGTGCTCACTATTGTGAAGCCTTGCCCACAAGGCAGCTTTCCAAGTTGTTGACCAGCCTGGTCCTTCCTCTCCTGCATCAATTAGTTCAATATTTTATATTGCTCCAACTATGTCAAAGAAATTGTAGACTGGAAATGGGAGAGAAGAAATACTATTACACAAACCTCTTTTGTTAAGGGTTACTGCCACGGCTTTAGCAAGTTCTGGAGACTTCTCAAGTGTGATTGTGTGACCAGGGTAGAGGCCAAAGAGATGTGAAACATGTCTATGATGTACCTCTGGGTCCTCAAACTCTTCTGCCCATTCCATGATGGAACCGTCCTTAGATATTCTAGTTGGTGGAAGATTTGCTTGAGCAGCAATGACTTTTCCAACAAGAGTATCATTCGTTTTTCCCAAAACCTGTTGATAAACCAGAAGACATAAAGCTTAGTATCGATGAGGTGACATGATTTTTGTTTCATTTTTTTGTTGCTTCATCAGTCTTGTTACCTCTGAAGCGGAAACAATATCCGAAAAGACTTCCATAACAATCGCAATGTCCATGGTTGATGAGTAACTAACACTAGCAGGTTTGCCATTTGGAGCAGTAAACATATGCTCAGGGGAAGTCGATGGATTGGTCTGGAGATATCCGTCTTTACCTTTGATCAGCCAGTCAAGAAGAAAAGATGTACATCCTTCCAACAATGGATATCCCTTCTTACTTAGAAATTCCTAGAAATGAACCAACAAGTAAAGGTTGAAAGACAAATTACTGGTTAAAGGAACTGATTTTTAATCAGAGATTTGAAGTCCTTACCTTGTCCATTGTGTATGTATAATGCTCCCAGACATGAGTGCAGAGCCAAGCTCCACCCATGGGCCAGAGGGCCCACACTGCCTCGCCTCTATCGGGTGAAGTTTTTGCCCATATGTCTGATACTTGATGTGCAACCCAACCACTTGCTCCATAGTTCACCTACATAGCGAAACAAAAGATTCTTTGACTAATGCCTCCATTATCATTCATAAGAAGCTTTTGATCTTGATATACTCAACAAGTTTTAGACATTTATGTTATCCATTGCAAGGAAATCGATACAAAAAGGATAGAAACTTACTTGTGCTGTCTTGCGCCCATTTATTGCTAAAGCAGACATGTAATCGAACAACGGTTCCTGACATTCCCCAATATTACCAGGTAGAGAATGCCAATAGTTCATCTGGAGATTAATGTTCAGGTGAGGAGCACCACTGCAATACCGCAGAAAAAGAAAGTGGAGTCAGTAACACAATAAAGCTATATGAAATTCCAAGAACATGAAGTAAAGCAAAGACGCACTCCCATGGCGGCTGAATGTCCCTGTTCCATATGCCTTGCAAGTTAGCCACCTGAGTTCCAGGTCTTGAGGAAGATATAAGCAGGTATCGACCATATTGAAATAGAAGTTCCACCATTGAAGGGTCATGATCAGTTTTAAACGATCGCACCCTTTCAGCAGTTGAAGCTGCTTGTTGCACAGTTTTATTTGCTGAGCTGCCCGAAAGTTGCAGACTGACCCGGTTGAAAAGTTTCTGATAATCACCCAAATGACGAGCATAGAGATCAGAGAATGAGTATTTCTGTATTGAGTTGATTCTGTTAACACACTCCTTTGAGGGGTCTATCTTAGAATCAACAGGCATTGTAAATGGCCCATCAAAGTCAGATGATGCAGCCACAAGCAGAACTGCCCAGTCCGCCTTGTCAACATTTAATTTCTTGCCACCTAAGGAAGACACAGAGCCACCATTGCTGACTCTTACTTCAAGAATTGCAGCAAACTGCAATCCTTTGTGATCATCATACGGTATATTTGTTGCATTGATACTTTTGTTTAAGTTCACAGGAAGACGCTTGGGGCGACAACTTCCCTGCATCAGAATCTGATTCGCCTTGGGGTTTGTCTCCGAATGATGGTGCAAGTCACTGTCAAAAGATACCTTAAAAGACAGAGTTCCCGGTTTGGTTGCAGAGATCTTGGCTACAATCACTTGATCCGGAGTGGAAGCAAAAAACTCCCTTGAATATTCCACAGACCCAACCGAGTAGCTTACTTTAGCTACTGCTGTTTCTAAATCGAGTTCACGACGATAAGATTCTTGAGTGTACTTACGATGTGAACTGTCAAACTCTAAATTCAAATCTCCCACTAGCTGGTAAACCTTTAAAGAGCCAAGAACAAAGGATTAGTCTTTACACTTTATAAACGAACCAAGAAGTGAATGAAACATACATCAGAAGGATGTCCTGATAATTTGACAGCTTCTGAAGTAGCTTCAACATACTTTCTGTCATCTACAAGCCTCCTTACTTCTGCTAATGCTTCTCGCGCATTTGGGTTCGTGTAGTCTGCTGGTACTCCAGTCCAAATTGTGTCCTCTACCAATCAAAACCCACACAAAAACAGTTTTTTAGGCTTCAGATCCACAAAAACTACTAAAAGAAACATTTCAACGAACACAAACAGGCAAAATTCCTAAATGTTATTCAAAAAAAGTTCTAATTTTTGTGTGGCAATGTGCTTCATTTACACATTTGATTTCACACGTAGTTCGATTTACGAAATATTCCCTGTCTCTAACATAATCTCCTGTTCTATAGCTTAAAATGGCAAACTTGTCAATATATTTGGCCGAAAAACAAGGACATTGATTGATCTCTGACATGAACTTTAGAGAAAAGAGATGCATTTATTACCTAAATCCCCGAATTAAATACAATTCACAAGAAGAGGGGAGAGAGGCAAAACCAAAACGGCGTCGGTTTCTAATATTTACCATTGATGTTGAGAGTCTCGGAAGAGACGCCGCCCCAAATCGTCGCTCCTAAACGGCCATTGCCGATAGGAATGGAGTCAGTCCAATTCCGAGAAGGTCCATTAAACGTGAGCTTCAAAGGTCTAGACTGAGCTTGGCCGTCCATTAATGTCCTTCTCTCCGAAGAACGCTTCACCGGAATCCTCACTCCTTCGCTACATGTTAGAAGACTAAGTAGAAGTAGAAGAAAGCTGAAATGGAGGAAGAAGCTCGACTTCTCCGCCATTGCTGCTCCGTGAAAGAGAGTTGCTTTCAGTGTAGAAGAGTTAAAGGTTTGGGCTTGAAATAGCGCGTAAATAGATATCTCACTTTTTACAAGATAATGTGTTTTGCGTTTGTTTTCTTCTGATTTTATACTACTAAAATAAGATTCAAGAAGATCTAATTTTAATATATTTTTTAAAATATATATATTATTGGAGCCAGACAGAGGTGAAGGCCAAACAAAAATTAATTAAAAAAAAATTGTATCAATAATGGACTATATGGAGAAAACTCATTTTTATTTTAAGAGAATTTTTACAATATATGAAATTGATCTTATGTTTAACTTGATGTAATATAAAGAAAATTAAATAAATAATTATTATAAACCTATTTAGTTAGGCATTGCATTACAGCTCATATAATATTGATGATCCCATCCATAAAAGGAGACCACAAATGAAGACAAAGAATTGAACGTGTCAACTGGACCAATCTGTTCCATAATTACAAAGATGAAAGATGTGATCCAAAACAAAAAGAGTTTGTCCACTGCACCAAACAAGTTGTTGGGAGCAGACCACGAGGATAAAGAACATGCGACCTCTACTCTATTTGTTTTACCATGGTACGAATTAGACAAGCCTCAACCAACTATAATTTAAGCATTTAATATCTCTTTACCACCGACTTCCGTTGTCTAAATAAAATCGAAATTAAAAAATCTATTAATTAAAAAGATACAGAGAGATCTGTAGCCATTACTATCCCAGATATGGAAAAATCTAGAGCAATTATTCTGTACGTATATTACGCTGATGTTTTGGCTGTCGAAGATTTTGATCTCATGTGTTATTAAGATTTCTTTTATAATGATATGAAGCAAAATCAAATCAAATAAACAGTTCGTCATTCACAACATGAATAAAACTTACATTACTTGTTTATTAATCTGTTAAATTCTATTGAATCCTATACTTATGATACGTAACTGTTGATTTCAATTTATTTATAGTATATATTTAAATAATTTTATATTATAAGATTAAGGTTCTCTGATTTGAGGGTTTTATGTATGTATAGGTATTGTATAAATAGGACACTTAAGTTCTTAGAGTTTACTTTAATTGATTAATAAAACATCGTCGATATCGAAGCTTGTTTTTTGTATCTTTTTATCTTGACATATTGTAAGTGCTTTAACAATTTGTGGAAGAATTTGAGTGTTAGTGTCTCTACTACTCCAACTGTATGTAATGTTTTGTAATCTATATAAAAAATGAAAAATAATTGATTGATTGTCACAGAGTCAACGAGCAGTTTAACATGGTCTTCTCAATTTGTTTCATGTAAGGACAAATCAGAAAACTGGCTGATGTCCTCACCAAAAGTATAGTACCGAGAACAGTTTACATTATCTCACACACACACAAAACAGGTTTGGCTAAATATCTTCTTCCCACTTTTAAAGGGATATCTTCACATGCTTATATGGCATTATGGCAATTATTGAACATTCAAGTTTGTTAGAATTTCTACTAGTACAACTAAACCATGATGTAAGAGCTTGATCAAAAAACGAAATACCATAATGTAAGAGAGAAGCCGAAAGATATATTCGGTCAAATGATTAAATGTTTATATCTATAATTGTTTTATTAGAGTTAGATTCGACATTACAACCTAATTATTTTCGCGTGATAAGACTTATAATTTTAATTATGTATACGCTTATATTTTGATATAACACTTATTTATTTGTAAGAAAACTAGAAAAGTATACAATGAAGAACCTAAAGGAACGATAATACCATCGAGGGGTATTAGACAAGGCGACCCATTATCACCGTACATCTTTATTTTGTGCAGTGAAGTACTGTCAGGACTATGTCAAAATGCAGAAGAGAATGGGAAGTTACCGGGATTGAGAATCTCAAGGAACGGTCCGAGGATTAATCACTTGCTGTTCGCAGATGATACAATGTTTTTCTGCAAGGGGAATGAGACAAACTTAACAACGTTACAAGAGATAATTCAGAAATACGAAACTGCATCAGGGCAGTCAATAAACAAGGGAAAATCTGCAATTACTTTTTCAAGGAAGATGTCTCAAGAAATGAAGTCAAAGATAAAGGTACAGCTCTACATTACCCAGGAAGGAGGCTTGGGAAAATATTTGGGATTACCTGAGCACTTTGGAAGAAGGAAGAGAGATATCTTTAACTCGATAATTGACAAAATCCACCAAAAGCGAGTCAGCTGGTCCTCAAAGTTCCTGTCACCTGCGGGAAAAAACACAATGCTTAAAAGTGTATTAAGCGCCATACCAACTTACGCAATGTCATGTTTTTTGCTACCAGAATCAATGTGCCAAAGAATCCAATCGGAACTTACAAGATACTGGTGGGACAAATCAATGGAAACCAAGAATATGTCTTGGATAGCTTGGAATAAATTGACAAAACCTAAGATGATGGGGGGCTTGGGCTTTAAGGATATCCGAGCTTTCAATGTAGCCTTGGTGGCCAAGATTTCATGGAGAATACTATCTAATCCAGATTCCTTATTGTCAAGAATGGTTTTAGCTAAGTATTGCAAAGATGAAGACTTCTTACATGTTTCAAAATCCACATCTTGCTCCCACGCTTGGAAGGGAATTCTTCTTGGGAGAGACCTGATTAAGACACAGTTAGGATGGACTGTAGGTGATGGTCAAAGCATCAATATCTGGACAGACAACTGGTTGTCTACTACATCACCAAAAGCACCGTTCGGTCCACCTAATGTACACGATAAGAATTTGAAGGTATCAGAATTGATAAAGGCGGATACTCGAGAATGGAATGGAGTTAAGATCAGAAAACTACTACCTCTCTTGGAAGATGAAATCAGGTTCATAAAGCTCAGTGTTCAAAGCATCAGTGACAAAAGAATTTGGCTGTGTAACACAAATGGAGTATACTCTGCGAAATCTGGATATAAAGTGGCCTTAGATTTAAAGATGAAACATCAGATGACAAACAAGGATTTAGAGATCGATTGGAATAAGGAGGTATGGTCTAATTCCCTACAACCCAAAATCAAATACTTTATTTGGAAATGCCTCAATCGAGCTATCCCGACAAGTGATAACCTTATAGCCCGAAAGATTGGGGTGGACCCAAAATGTCATAGGTGTGGTGAAATTGAGACGCAAGAGCATGTCTTGTTTACCTGTGAATTTGCGATGAAGGTCTGGAAGCTAACCCCATTCGCGATCGATTATCGCCCTCACCCAACAGACCAATTCCATGAAACATGGAGAAAACTTCGAATCAAGAAGATTTTACCCCCCCCCCCCCCCATTGGTATTATTGATACCCCTCTCGCAGCTTGGACCTTATGGTCGATTTGGAAATCCCGAAACCAGTTGGTTTTCAACAGTTTAGCCCAATGCCCAGAAGACATTATTCACTCGGCTTTAACTACAGCAAAGGAGTGGGAAGAAGCTCAAGTTTTATTGAATTACAAGAAATCAAATGGAGAGAATCGAATGACTAACCTGCGTGAAGGAACAACGATGTGTTATTCGGAAGCGGCATGGAACGAAGAGAATCGAGTTGCTGGAACAGCTTGGATACTCAAGGCTGGGAACGACCCACCACGACGAGGAGCTCAGATCCAGAAATTTGTAGCCTCGCCATTGATAGTTGAAGCTTTGGCACTTCGCATAGCGATGATCGAAGCTCTGGCCCATGGTTTCCACCGGATCGTCTTCCGGTCGGAATCTGCTAATCTAATCACTGCCAACCAAACTGGAGTGAAATTAACGGAGATCAATGGCATATTGTACGATGTTACCTATCTTCTCCCCTTGTTCGAGTCGGCTGATTTCGAATGCATCCCAAGGTCCCTCAACGGTGAAGCCGATTGTCTGGCCAAAATTATCTTATCGTCTTTTAAACTATGTAATGTGGTTTCTGAAATCACTTAACTCTTTATTATTAGCTAATGGGAAATTGATTGACAAAAAAAAAAAAAAGTATACAAGATATTTCTATACGAAGTGTGAAAATGAGAAAGTGAGTTTGGTCATGTGGTTAATGTTTATTTATTCCGGCTTTTTTACCGGAATTTGATTCTAGATAGACATGTAATCCATTATAATAGAGTTTAAAGTTTGAGTTATGAATGAGATTTTATCCAAATAATTGTTAAAAAAAAGAGAGTGAAAATAAGTCTATTACCACACAATAAATCTTATACCTAATTATATAGTTAATGACAACAAGAAGAAAAAAACTCATAAATGATAGATTAGTTATACATATTTAGACCAATCCCAAAGTACAATATATAATACTTGTCTCTATCTTCATATCATAAGCTATAACAATAAGTAGAGTTGCTTACTCTTTTAGATCTATGTCGATTTCAACTGGATATTTATGTAGACAATCTTCCCAAGGATTATTAGCAGAAGGCTTGACATTACGAAGAGCAACCCAAACAGAACTATTACACTTAAAACCAGACCCCAATGCAATCTGCCAAATCCTATCTCCTTTCTTCATCCTTCCTTTAGCTTCAGTGTAAGCCAATTCATACCAAATGGAGCTTGAAGAAGTATTACCAAACCTATGTAGTGTCATTCTCGAAGCCTCAACATGTAATGGAGATAAATGAAGATTCTTCTCCAACTCATCTATTAGCGCTCTACCACCAGCATGAATACAGAAATGCTCAAAAGCTAGCTTGAAATCTGGCATGTAGTGCTTGATCTTAGGGTTGAAAAACTTCTTTTTGACAAACCTCACAAAGAAGTGAAACTTCTCACTTATGGGAAGAACAAGTGGACCTAAAGTTGCGATATTGATCTTTAGGGTTCTTGCAGCTACTGAAGGTAGATCCTTTGACAAAGATACTCCAACTATACCATCTTCATCTTCTTCTTGTGTTGCACATCCATAGGATCGATCATCTGATCCGGTATGGACCCGAACCGTATGTACAAGCTTGTATTTTGCTCTTCTACGGTCTATAGACCGGTTAGAAAGCAAAATAGCTCCACCACCAATCCGAAACAAACAATTTGTAACCAACATTGATTTGTTATTACCTAAGTACAAGTTTTGAGTTATGTTCTCTGTGCTAACCACAAGAGCATAAGTGTTGCTATGAACTTGTAACAAGCTCATAGCAACATCTATAGCTATAACTCCAGCACTACACCCCATACCACCTAGATTCAAGCTCTTTATATTGTCTCTAAGTTTATACTTATTCACTATTATACTTGATAACGAAGGACTTGGATTGAAAGTACTTGAATTCACCACCAATATACCTATATCACTAGGGCTTATTCCAGTGTTTCGTATTAGATTATCGACCACTCCAAATATGACTTCTTCTGTCTCTTTACGCGATGCAGCCATGTTTTGTTGCAGTGGCATACATTGAAGACCTTCGGGTATGTGTGTCTCTTGGCCAAGACCAGAACGTTCTAGAATATTTTCGACGAAGTCCATCAAGTAATCGGTCTTTTGGTTCCACATGCCTGCTTCTCGTACAAGTCTTACGTGGTGCATGATCTTAGGGATGCTTACTTTGAGATGTGATGGTGGTAAGTAGCAGCTGAAGTCAACGAGGTAAACAGGTTTGGGTCGGCTCATGATGTAAAGGGTCGACCCGAGAGCGAGGGAAAGAGTGAATATGGTGAGAGATGTGAGGTTGTTTTGTAAGTAGAGGTAAAAGCTTTGGAGATCTTGTGTTGAAAGATGATACATTTTCATGGTTATAGCAACCATTAAGGTTAAGAAACAGAGCTTGAAGAGATGGGACATGAGGTAGTTAACAAAGATTTTAGTGATGGTTTCTCTTTGGTGTGGTCTTTGTTTCGTTAGAATTCGTTTTACATATATAGAGGTTGATTGAGTAAGAGAACCCTGATGCAATGAATGAATATCGTAAATAATTACCAAGCATACAAATAATTACTAAGTTTTTCTTTCAATAACGACCTAGACCAAGATGATTGATTTTTAAAAAATCAAGCCATATCCATATGCATTGATGGGAACAATAAAGTCATTTTCTGTATATGATGAATCGTAAAATTGATGTTTGAACCAATATTGATATGCGTTGAGTTCTTCCCATCACTAGTTAGATAATTCAACTAATGATTGTGTCATAAAGAGTTTAATCTCTCCCACTACATTTAGTAGATTAAAAATGAATTTTAGGAAATGATTTTTATACTATGGATCAAGTTTTTATCGATCCAATTGTCGGTAAAAATTGATGTGTCCAAACTAACATATCGGTATAGGGGAAAAATCTAAACATAAACTAAAACTGTAATGTTCATTTTTTTGTTAACATAACAAAATTAGTAATGTTTAGATTTGTTTTTAATTTTAACGATACGAAATACTATTTCTATTAATTAAAAAAAACAATTTATTACTAATAGACGATGTGCATTTCTCAATAAATAAATAAAAAATACAACTATTTTACCCAACACATAAGGTAGTAATTGCGAATGAACAAACAACTACCTATTTATACTAAAATCCGTAAAATTAGCATCTCTTTGCTTCAAAACTCAGACAAACTAAAAAATGTCAGGTAACATGGCATTTACTTTTTTTAGCTACGTAGTAAAATCTCATAACCTTAAAAACAAAATTATATCAATCTTGGTAAGTAAAAAAACAAAAAAAAAAAGGAAAAATTAAAGATACTTTAATATTATTTTCTTTTGGAACCTAAGATTGTTAAATGCTTTTTCCTTTGTTTCCAAATAAAAGTATCATCTGTTCGTAGTAAAATAAAATTAATATTTTTTGAAATGTCATAGTACTTAAAGATAGTATCAATGAAATTGTATGGAGTCAGGAGTAGATATAAAGCATTTATGGGCACAACATATTGATACTCGTAATTGAATGCATAAGAATGGTGCGCAGATCTCAAAGTCCATAATGTTAGAGGAGATATGGTTGGGAAGAAGAGATAACCATATACTAGTATTTACGAATATATTAAATTTAGTATTTATTTGATAGACTTGAGACTGTAACATGTTAAGCATGGTACTATTGTTCAACCCCATTTGACATTATGAAATGTATTTTTTTTGTCGTTTTTAATGAAAATTCCATCATATCGGGAAGTCTAGAGAGTTTCCCATAAACAAACAGTTGTTCTAATAAATTTGTACATGTAGAACTGTAATAATTTATTTATTTAATTTAAACTCCATCATATTCGGAAGTCCACAACAGTTGTTGTCATTTATATACTTTTGACTCTGAAATCTCTTTAAAAAAAAAATACTCCCTCGAGGCTATGAACATTTATGTTTAGGTTACCTATTTTTCACCTACATGTGGTGGTTTGGATTTGGAGAAATGTTAATATACAATGACTGGTGTGACCATTTTTAGAACTATGGATGTATCAATCAATATGTTTATAAGTTTCATTACTTATCACAACTAGTCATTTTACTACATGTGATTATGAATCTTCAGAAGAAAACCCAAAGAAGGCCAAAATGGCAGCAAATATGTTTGACGAGAGTAAAGCCTTAAGGACCATTTTCTTTTTGGGTGTGTAAGGAGGGTATCTAAGATCTGCATCCCCTGCAAAGCTTCGGTAAAGAACTGATTTCTTATGGCTAAACGTCTCATACGAGAATTTACCGTGATAAGCCCCGATCCCACTTTCTCCGACTCCTCCAAATGGTAAATCTTTTACAGTTACCTACAGACAAAACAGACCATCTTTGATGAGAGCTAGCATTTTCGAAAACAGAACATTAAAATTTTGTATGACGAAAGAAGTTTTTTTTTACATGTAAGACGGTTTCATTGATGCTCATTCCTCCTGCAGACACGTCCTGCACGAATTGTTTCTGCAACTCTTTGTTGTTTGTGAAGAGATACGCAGCTAAAGGCTTTGACTTTGAACGTATAACTTGAAACCCATCTTCAATCTTTTGTACTGTAACTACAGGAAGTAATGGTCCAAATATCTCTTCTTGCATCATGGTAGATGCATCCGGCAAATCCACTAGTATAGTTGGAGATATTTTTCTGGAAAGGAAAGTACAGACTATGTGGTTAGTTAGTTTTGATTACCTGGAGAAAATACTAAACTGAATGGAAATATTTTCTCTCACAGCTGATCTTCAATTGTTTGGCCTCCATGAACAATACAATCGGCAATTCCATTCTGTTTTAACATATTTTCCAAACGTTTGAAGTGGAAAGAGTTCACAATCCGCGACAAGTCCTTTGATTCTAATGGGTTTTCCCCAAAGAATGTCTTCAGTTCAGTCTTCAGAGCATCTATCTGTACTGCATGATTTGCATCAGCAAGCTTGAGAGAAACAAATAAAGAATTGTGATTTACTGGCTTCTATTACAAGTAGCCTTTACCAGTTTCGATGAAAAATCTTTTGTTGTTATCACGTAATCAACGCCAATGCAAGCCTGTCCATTGTTACAACCCCATTTCCCGGTTATGATCCTCCTAGCTGCCACCTTCAATCACAGCACCATGATTAGAGTATGAGACCTGAGGTTATCATACAGATTGCTTTTGCAGCAGAGATAGATCTTAACTTGTAGATTAACATCTGAATCAACAAGAGCTGGGCATTTCCCACCAAGTTCGAGAACCACTGGAGTAAGATTTTTTGCTGCTGCAGCCATTATAATGCGAGCAACTCTTGCTCCACCTAAATATAGTCATTTAACTAGTTGAAATCATGTTTTCCTAAGAGGCTACTCAAATTTTTCAATGATTTTTGAAAGAAGTAGAGAGGGTAAACCAGTGAATAGTATCTTGTCCCATTTTTGATCCAGTAGTGCCGTTGTTTCAGGGACTGCTCCTTCGATAACTCGGATTGTTGTTTCATCCAAATATTCACTGAACAACTTTGCTAAAAGAGAAGATGTTGCTGGAGCAATTTCAGAAGGTTTTAGCACAACCGCATTACCAGCAGATATAGCTCCAATGACTGGCTCAACAGACAATACTGGGAAAAATAAAAACACCAAGAAGACATATAAACTTTAAGTTTTTATAAATGAGACAAATTTCAAAAAGAAAAAAGCTTACAGAAAGGGAAATTCCAGGCTGAGATAACCAAAACAACGCCAAGCGGTTCTGATACTATTTGTGCAGATGAGGGAAATGTTGTCACAGAAGTTTTGACCTGAAAGGTCAATCATATATCATCAAGCAAGTAGTTTAGCCTGAAAACACATTGATGAGGCAGCAAAGCTTAAACTGTCTAGTTACCGTTTCTGGAGCCATCCAGTTCTTCAACTCTTTGATTGCAAGCATACATGAGGATTTTGTATTTGAAACCTGAGTAAACAAGAAGACGCTTAGGGTGATTTTATAACTGAGATATACAGAAAGTAGAGGGACATTGAAAGTATACAAAATACCTCAGCTAAAAAAGCTTCAAGCTCAGGCTTGGAAAGATCTTGATATAAAGCTTCGGTAATTAATTTCTCCTTCTCATCAATCATCCTGACAATGTTTTGAAGCTGAGCAATTCTCCACTCATAGCTCTTTGTTCTGCCGGTGTTAAAGTTGTTTCTGAGCTCTTCTACAACCAAAGCTGCTTCTTTTCCATCAAAGGCTTCTGTGTGCTTCTTTACCACAGGCGATTGTGTTGCATAGCAAGTACTGACTCCAGAGACCAAAACCGGAATGTGAGAGACTTAAAGCAAGACTTATAAAGTTATAATATTCACGGAAATAAGTGTCTCAGCTATTTTTCTATAATTTTCACTATTGTTTATGGCAGCATAGTACTACACTTTAACTTAAATCTATTTTTCTAGATAAAAATGTAATCCTCACAATCAGTATGTAACAACCACTTTTTCTGAATTAGATATGTAAATAGGTGAATGAAAAAAGGAAAAATAGAGAGACGAGCTCACAATTCCAAGCGATAAGGGATGCATGTTTTGCTGCAATATCCACCAGATACAAGAAAGGGTGAAGTTGCAACATTTATTCTGCAACAAAGAGTCATTCATTATGCAATCTAGTTTACAAAACATGTAAGATGGTTCCAATTAGGTCCAATCTTTAGAGTAATGATACCAGTTTGATTGGCATAATCACACACAGAAGCTGTCTACAGTAACTCCTATTTCATTTCTAGACCAATCTTAACTAAGAAGAGACAGGAAATGAGAAACCCAAATCCCAATTCACATAAAGAGAGGGACTTTTGACTCGAGAACAGCTCAACCACGACCTGATTAGCAAGTTACCTGGTACGAGAAAAACCCTTGGCAAAACAAAGGGTATGATGATTGATCTCGAGAAGCTTCGTCATAATTTGGTTTCAGTTAAAAATCTCGAATTGAAGACATTGGAATGTTATATATATTAGAGAGGATATGGTCGTAAGAGCGACGTATAGAAGAGAAGCGTGTTGTGTCAAAAAAACATTGGCCCCATTTACAGTACGCTCAACGTTAATGTGAATAAACCCGGAGATAACGTGAAACGGCTCATGCTGGCTTCTGGACAAAGAGAGCTCTTTTGAGTGTTGGTTGGACGGTCGATTTTAAAATTGAATGAATGAATGATGATGGGCTTTGTTTGGAAATGTAGAATTTCATGTTTTTTGGTCTACTACAATTCAGTGAGCATTCACGACAAAAGTATTCTAACCTAACTTTTACTCATATAACCCTTGTGATTTATCTGAAAATACAAGTCATGACTTTTGTGGTTTTTGGTTAGAATGAAGTAACAAGCTATCCTATCTAAAGTTATGTCAACCTCTAATCACTTTACAAAAAGAGTTGGACCTCTATGGACTGTAGGCCCAATCACATGAGCCCATTATTAGGCCTTTATGAACATGATTGTCAAAGTCCAACAGTGAAAGCTAGGTTACTGAAGCTTCATCTTCTTGTACCTCCTTATCCGAAGGCCCCACCCTGTGCTTAGCTTTATTGGCCTATCCAAATAACAAATATATTGCTTATCTGCGTAACAAAGAGATTTCTGATGAACACTAGCTAGATAAAACAGCAGATTTCTGATTACCTCTTTATCCCAATCTGTAACTAAAGTGATGATGGAAAGTGACAGCACTTGAACAACTAAGGCCGTTACGATTCCAAGCCAAAGCCCTAATATAAATGCAGAAAGCAAATGATATTTTACCATGCAGCTCTATTCTGTTACCATGATGCTGTAACATTAGGAAAAGCCTGAGTTTTTATCTTTACCCGACCACCGAGATGTAAATAGAAGCCGAGTAATAACCCCAAAGGAACTCCAACTAGATAATATGAGCCAAGATTTACACAAGCTCCTATCTTTTGCCATCCACATCCTCTAGCAACCCCTGCAAATCATGAACATACAGCCAAATTTTGTTTCAACAGAACACATACAAATAGCTGTTACTGTCAAAGTGTTTTGTTTTGTTATTGATGGAAGAACCTGAAAGCACGCATTGGAATCCGTCTAGGAAGTTTCCTGCAGCTACAACTGGTATCATTGATGCTACATATTTTATGACTTTTGGATCACTGGTGAAAGCATATCCCAATTTATTCCGTACGGCCAACAAGATCGATCCAATCATAACACCCTCTGCGATTACTATGGTTACAACCACATGTACAGCCAGCTTTGCACCTTTTGGATTCCCTGCTCCTAACTCATTCGAGATCCTCGTGCTGTGACCGAGAAAAAACAGTGTTCCTAACAGTATTGAGTTTTGTGAAATGTGTCAGCTTATACGCTTGTCTTTATGATTATTTCCGTACTGACCTTGCAGTGCCACCAAGACCAACAGGGATCATCCAAACAGTTAATGATGTATTAAGGCTGGAGAATTTGAAGGAGTCAGTAAAAACAAGAACTCTGTTGATCATATGACAATGATAGCTTGTCACTAGTCTTCCCAGATTGAAAGAGTTGCAGTTTCTAAAACCGGATTAGGAAGTAAGCCTGACAAGAGAACCAAAAGCTCAAACGACCAGAGTTCTAAGCTGCACCATATGCATACCATCAAACTCATGACAAGATTACGTATAACATGGAATAGAAGGTAATCAATGGGGAATAAAAACAACTTACCAGACCATAACCGCGGAAGGAAAACCGAGCTTCATAAAAGCAGGAATATGGCTGAGAGCCTCTTTAGAGAAACCAGTCCACGTTTGTGAGCAAGAAGCTGAGAACTTGACGTAACAAGAGAGGAGAATGACATTGAGCCAATAAGAGACTGAAATAGCAAGAGCAGCTCCCTTGTATCCTAAACCAGACTTCATCACGAAGATCCAACAGAAAAGCAAGTGAAGAAAAGTAGTGATTCCAGAGCACACAAATACAGGGAGTACATTGTTTTGCGTTTGTAAAAACCTGTTTAGACATTGAAGAAGCGCGTAGACGAAGATGCTAGGGATCATATATCTAGCGTATGAGCCAGCAAGTCTGGCAATGGATTTGTCTTGGTGGACGATGACAAGAATGTTTTCAGTGTAAGCCCAGATAATCGATAGTGGAATTGAGAGTATGAGAAGAACAAACATGGCTCTCTGCGTGTAAATCCCTAGCTTCCCATACATCTTTGCTCCGTAAGATTGGCCACAAAGTGTTTCCAAAGCACTCGCTGTTCCCATCTGTTGGTCAAAATTCTAATCAGATTGATCTCAAATTTTGTTCTTTTCGTTTCTTCTCTCCACCAAATTGGTTCCAGTAGATACACCGAATTCCGCAGATTATGAAAAGAGAAAGAGAAAAGATTACGGACCAGGAAAGTGAAGCCGGTGACAGAGGCAAAAGAAGTGGCGATTGAGGCGGCGGAGAGAGTTAATGAACCGAGATGGCCAACGAACATGACAGAGATGACTTGGAGAGAGTATTGGAGGAGGCTCACACCAATGAGTGGAGCAGAGAGCCAAAACTGCTTCTTCAATTCTTCCATTACATTCTGTATGTGTCGTTTCTCATTTTCTCCGATCATATGTTCAGCCGCCGGCGAAAATATCGTATTCGTCTTCTTCTCTTCCATGTCTTTTGAATTCTCCTTCTGCAACTTTGCTAATATCTCTCTTGTGGTTATAACTTACTTTTCAATCACGGCATAAATCTCACTAAGCAAATCAAATTTATGAATTACTTAATTAGATTACTAGTTTAATTCGTCAATTAGAAAGGCTTAATTTCATTGTAATGTTTGTCGTTACTAGTTAAAATAACATGACAATATAATATATAGTTTTATTGCTCTTCACAATAAACAAGAACGAACAATACAAATTCATCATTATTGTTAACGACAACAAAAATAAACAAAAAACACCCTTAAGTCAATCAATTAACTACAACCACAAAAATATACTTATATATAAGGAATATTTTGCACGTACGTAGAACTGAACATGTACAATGTTAAATTGATCACCCACTATATAACAAATTAATAGTCTACATTAAATATCATTAACTATAGTTTTACTAAAATTAATGATTCCCATTTAACCGGAAACACAACATGTCAATGTGATTAACTCTATTAAATAAACCTAATAATATAGTAATTGTTTGGGCTAAAGTAGTACATAACTGCTTAGGTCCCGTTTCAATAAGGGCCCATTATCTATTAGTTTCATTTATTTAACCTATTAACTGTGATAACATGGGCCTACACTTTAGAAGCTTTGTGCTACTTAAAACTTTTTGATCTGAACCGTCAAAAGTCAAAACTATAGTTGTCAGATTGTCCAAAGTCAAGGATTAACACGTGGCCGTATTGTGATCTAAACCGAGCACCACCACACGATTCGAACCCACAAAATAGAGTAAACAAAGAAGTTTGTTTTGTGGCTCTTTCACATTATGACATAAAATTGTCAAATTTAACAATTAACTAAATCGCAAATGGTCCTTGTTCTGGTAAGATTAACACTCTTTTTCCTAATTTCATTAACTTGTTGACAAATATAGATGATCTGGGCCGTCAAAATAATAATTTATATATTGTCAGAGTTTCAGAATTAACACGTGGCCGTACTGTGATTAAACCGAACAGCACACAAGTAGACCCCACATTATTGGTTCACCAAACCCCGTGGGCCCTACAGATGACGTGTCAACACCAAATATGAATTTTCTTCCTTTCAAAGTTTACACAAAATTCATTTAGTTTTCTGTATTTTGCTATTTCCAGAGGCTGCTTATTAGTACATTACTACATATTTAAATTGCTTGTAGCAAGAAAATTTCATACAATGTTGTAGACAAAAAAAAAAATGTAACATAAATTTCTAGAAGGATCTATTAATTAGTAAAAAATTAAAAGCTTTTGACTAAAATTGTCAACAATGTACACAAAATTTACACTGCCACCAAAATATACTCCATATATGGACAACCACCAATAATATCGTCACATATACGCATGCGTTTTGTCTTCAGCTTTTTGTATATAAAGAGAAGAGACTCAAGAAGCCACTATAGAAAACGATAAAGAAGAGAGACAGAGAAAAAGAGAGAACTAAGAATGGGAATAGTTGTGGGAGAAAACAAAACTACAGGCTGGGCTGCGAGAAATCCATCTGGGATTCTTTCTCCTTACACTTACTCTCTCAGGTCTAATCTTCTTAACGATCTTTGAATTGCTTTTTTGGTGTTTTGCAGTTTTTAATCGATTTTAGGGTTTTTGATTACAGAGAGACTGGACCAGATGATGTTCATATACGAATCATATGCTGTGGAATCTGTCATACTGATCTTCATCAGACTAAAAACGACCTGGGCATGTCTAATTACCCCATGGTTCCTGGGTAAATCCTTCGTTCTTTTTCTTCTTGTCTCCTTTTGATGAAGTCTATGATCGAAACTGAAACAGAGTTGATGTTGATTTCAGGCACGAGGTTGTAGGAGAAGTGGTGGAGCTTGGATCAGGTGTGAGCAAGTTCATGGTAGGAGACACAGTTGGAGTTGGATGTTTGGTTGGATGTTGTGGAGGTTGTAGTCCTTGTGAGAGAGATCTGGAACAGTATTGTCCTAAGAAGGTTTGGAGCTACAACGATGTTTACTTTGATGGTCAACCTACACAAGGTGGCTTCGCTAAAGCCACCGTCGTTCACCAAAAGTAACACTCTTGATTTTGGTGTTGAATTCAAACTGGATCTCTAGGTTTAGATTTCGGTTTAGGTTTCTTGTATAATAAGTTATTGCCTATGAGTAGCTAAATGATCAATTTGTGTTTAGGTTTGTGGTAAAGATTCCAGAAGGAATGGCGGTTGAGCAAGCTGCACCGTTACTATGTGCTGGTGTGACTGTGTATAGTCCATTGAGTCACTTTGGGCTAAAGGAACCAGGCTTAAGAGGAGGTATAATAGGGTTAGGTGGAGTTGGTCACATGGGTGTGAAAATAGCTAAAGCAATGGGTCATCATGTGACTGTTATAAGCTCCTCAAACAAAAAGAGAGAAGAGGCTTTACATGATCTTGGAGCCGATGATTACGTTTTAGGATCCGATGAGTCAAAGATGAGTGAATTAGCTGATTCATTGGATTACGTAATCGACACGGTCCCTGTTCATCACGCACTTGAGCCTTATTTGTCTCTGCTTAAGCTTGATGGTAAGCTTGTTCTCATGGGAGTCATCAATCAACCTTTGCAGTTCCTCACTCCTCTGCTTATGCTTGGTGAGTCCAATTATAATCTAACTGTTAATTGATTAACCCTTTCTTAATTATTGATTAGTAATTGATGATGGTGATTTGATTAGGGAGGAAAGTGATAACGGGAAGCTTCATAGGGAGCATGAAAGAGACAGAGGAAATGCTTGAGTTTTGTAAAGAGAAAGGTGTGAGTTCAATGATTGAAGTTGTGAAGATGGATTATGTTAACACTGCGTTTGAGAGACTCGAGAAGAATGATGTGCGTTATAGGTTCGTTGTTGATGTTGAAGGAAGCAAACTCGATGCTTGAACTTATGAAACTACTATATAATCCTCTGTTTTGTTTTACATAACCGATTTAAACCATTGTCTGTTCGTTTGTGTGAGCATTTAAATGGGTCCACTCTTTTTTCATGAAAAATTGGTCAAAGATAATTATAATGGGATTATATATATGAAAAAGAAGCTTTTGTTTGGCAGTTTTATGTAGTGAATTCTTATATGGATCTGGTTCTGTCTAATTAAAAATCAAATTCTAACATATTCGGATTTTATATATCTTAAAATTTCCGGATATCTCTATCTTTGATCACATTTTAGTCAGTATCGAATCTCTGATGTCAAAACCATTAGATAGATCATCTAAATAACTTAGAAAATTTTGGTTCGTTCATACTATCTAAACAAGTGATTAAAAGCGATTTTGCATAATCCAACTTAAAATTAGGATTATTTGGACTAAACAGTGACTGAAATGGATTAAGCTAAGTCAAACTTAGAAGAAATTATACGGTGGTTGAGACGAATAGTGTGTGGTTGTGAGTGAGTATCTTTGGTGATGTAATGAAAATCTAATTGAGTGGTAGGTTGTTTAGGGACCAATTTAGATAACGGCAACAATTTTCTATGTAATATTATACATTCAAGACCATCATTCGTTGATTATATGTACATATACATTTTTAGTGATGCAGATTAAGTCAAAATGTTGTTGGTGAATAAAGACATGTGTCTCGGTCCTACTTGAGAATTTCTTTTGGACCAAACCAGAGAGCCTGGCAAGAATATTCAGATTAGATTTTAAGTTACTCCTTTGGCCTTTTTATATGATTCCATTTTCAGATTTCTTTATCTAAGTGGTTGTTGCATGAATATTGGACCATTTCTAACACATGTACATAGTCTAAAAGAAAAGTCATACTTAAGAATTAGAACCTTCACTATATTGATATATTTTCTTGTATAGATCACCACTCCGACCTGACCGCTATTAACGGGTCCTTACCCAAGACCAAGAGTCATATGTTGGATCAGTACCAAACAAAATATATATATTTTCTTAGATTCAGAGAAATACTCATATACCACAAATTATTTTGAAGTACTATCTGACTTTTCTATGTTTACTTCTTGACTTGTATATGTGCAGAACTATTGGAATTTAGTGTTGTGGTCTCATTTCATAAAAAAAAATTGATAACATTTTTTTTTTTCGATTTGCGGTCACTTATAATTTTTTGGCTCAAGTAAAATGTTTTGACGGGTTTTATCCGCTGAAGATCACTGTAAGTCTGCAACAAGTGAGAAAATATTATTCATGATTTTAGATAAAGATAAAAATCGTAAGATGAATGGAGAATTCAATTTAGGAATAAGAGATAAAACTATCACGATTTCAATAGATATAGATTTCTAAGGTAAACATTATAAACAAAAAGTACATATGCATGAGCTCTAATGTGTGTCAGAGTTTGAATCTAACAAACATATTTGTGTAGAAACTGTTAGCAACTCTACTTACCAATCACATTTTACATATTTGGAGAGTGAATTTATAGTTATAAATTCTATTAGATCTCGCCTTTTCATCTTTTTTAAATATTTCAGCATATTCTGGATTTTAGATCCAAACAATCAAGATTTTGATATGAAAGAACTCATTGAATACCATTTTATCAAGTGAATCATGCAGGCCGAAGCCAACTTCTTCAATCATAAAAAATTGTTCTCAATCTGACTCGAATTCGGGAGACGATCAGTTAAGGAGATTTTGACTCTACTGCCACTAAACCACCTCCACTGGGTTGGCCTCATCACCAATCTTATCCTCTATATTTTTTGCATCTCAAAAAGTGATCTCTGATAACAACCGATTTACATGTTAGGGGTTGCAATACCTAGCTCAAAGTATTTTATGGATGGGGGACAAAAGAATGTGATATCTGGTCAGCCTTTGAAACTTTCATTTGATATATCTGGTCAGTGTTAGGCTGTTGTTATTGGGTCGAACAATGGGTCATGATGGTCACAAGACTTGAACTCATATGTTTTCTTAAATTATTCTATTGTCTACATTAAAAGATGACAATGTCTTTAATGGGTTTCCTCCAGATCGGCCATTATATATAGGCCTGTATACAGCATTATTGGCCATAAGCCTCCGACAATAAAACAAAGCATTCAATGGATTGGTAATTTTTTTTTTAGAGTAAACGACATCAACCCGTGATCGTCATGTCTAATTACCCCAGTAGATAAATATACTTTACAGATTGTATTTTTACTTCTGTCCAAAAATTTCTTATCTTCTTTTTTTTTTTAACATGGATTAGCTAGGTTTAATCCCCATCATATCTTATAGAATAGACCCATATTTATAATCCACATGTTATAATGCACATGTGAGATTTTTATTGATCATCAACGTTTTAGCTTTCTCAATATGTATTGTTTAATAACACTCAACTAAACCGGTCGTCAATAAACTATACCATCTATTTAGTTTTTTTCCAATAATATTAAGTTTTTTCATATCTCAAACTCATCTCCTAAAACTCCAAACAATATCACATATTGTTATAAACTCTTTAAAATCGAACTCTAATGAAACAAATATCAAAAATTGTATTAAACATGTGACCAAAAACACTTCCTCATCTATTTATCTATTGTGCGATCTGTCAATCTACTTCATACATGATTTATTCACAATTAACCTTGATATACATACAATAAAGTGGTTTGTATAACTATTTGGCCACATCTTTGTTGGACAAGAGTGTCGTTTATTTCACTTCAATTATTCTTATTCTTACATGACTCTCACTTTAAACCAAAAAACTCGGACCACTTGAGTTGAAACTTGTTTCTGTTTCATATTCGTCGACGAGCTACACTGAAAGCGATGCAGGCCATTGCTCTCCTCTCGTCGTTTTCATGTTTTTTACTCACTTCATGTGTTTGTTTTTTCGGTAAGAACTTCTTTTACACTTATAAAAATTTACTTTAAAATGTAACTTTTAATAAATTTTCTTTTCTAGACTAAGGATGATATTTTCGACTAATTAAAGATTATTTTTTCATATATCGAGTTTTTTAAAGGACCCAACTTGCCAATCTCTAAGATGTGAACATTATAAACAAAATTCAATCTTTTTCAACTTTATATAATATTAAGAAAAAAGATGAAGATAACTGACATGTCAGTTTGGCATGATCTCTTGTTTTGTCTTTTTGATTAATGTATAGTTCATTTCATACGAGCTCCTCTGTTTTAGCAAACCTATAATGGATTTTTTTAAATAATTTCTAAGATAACGAAAGTACTAAATTGTACAATTAATTTTTGTCATAATGGTCAGTGATTGTCCTTTAAAACTACTGAATTTTTTTTTTCACTAAAACTGCTTCATTAATTAGTTATAAACATTTTACGACCCGCATAATACAAATATCCAAAAATAACATAAAGATATATACTTCTATGCGGAGAGATCTCTAACACTCTAGAAATCTTGGATATATGGTGGAGATGCGATCCGAATTTACATGAATCTGAAATTACTCCTTGTTCTGTTGCCATAGAGACAGTCGAACACGCAAAAGAGCTCTTTGAATCGAAAGTGATGAGCTTTGAAAACAATCTCAAACTTGATAGGTGTTGAAACGAAATTCTTTCCCAAGAAAGAAAGAGATTATGGTCTAAATTCTTTTTACAAGAATATAACATACTTGATAATTTTATAATCAATAAGGATCTAATATTATTCTCCATATAGTTCTACTAAGAAAGTTCAGTCCTCATAGGCTCATTCAGAATGAAACAATAAAAATGATAACAAAGGATACCTTAAAAAAATTGAAGCCCAAGGAAAATGCCCACTAAACCTAAAAGGCCATATTGGCCCACTCAAAATTGCAGAGGGCTTTGCCCTAATTGGAACCAAGCATGCGGCCGCCAGACTGAGATCTGAACATGTCTGATTTACTTTTTCTCGACATTGCCGGTCGGATATTATCTCTGGCTTTGCCTGGGACATGAAGCCAGGGCCAGGGTCGAGACATAGGCCATCGATGAACGGAAAGACACAAAGCAACGAGACTCCAAAACTACTTCTCCGGTGAACACGAGTCCGTCGGAGCGACGAAAGAAGACTTATGGGTCTGATGGAAACACTCTGACGTGACAGATCTGGGCAAGGTAAAGACCACTCAAGTCTTAATCGCCAAGAAGCTAAAACTTGGAGAGATGGAACAGTTACCGTTGCCTTTAAAACACCGGCGAGAGTCCTCATCAGGCACAACGACAAGACTTGACATCTGCGGATATAGGGGGTCGAAAGAAAAGAGAATACTCTGGTACTATGCGGTGGCCATCAGAACCAAGGTGAATCTTCGAAGGTTTAGAGGCTTCTCTGCACCACCGTAAAACAAATCAGAGCTGAGAGGGGAAGATATAAAGGAAAAGCAAGTGGAAAGTAAAAGTAAGATCCGATGCCAGCGAGTTAGAGTTCTACCGCGCTGGATATAAGGGGTTGAAGAGTTTCTGCGATATTAGCGAGAGAGAGTTTTATTGATACAAAAATTATTTTAAAACTACTGAATTTACGGACATAATTTTCCAAATTAATTAATAACTGCAAGATTTAGATAATAAACACTGGGCAAGATTTATTAGTATCTTTTCTTTTTCTTCTGGTAAACAATAAATAAGCGAAAAGCAAATGGTAATAATTATTCTGTCTTGGTTCATGGCTTTTTATATTACCGTTTACACTGATGAATAATGATCTAGAATTATTGATCTTACACCTTGTCCCATGTATAGTCTAGTCAAAAGCTTCTTTATCAACCCCGGTTCATTAATATTCTCTCTCTCTCCTTCACCATCTCATAGATTGCTCCAACATCACAGATTTGGTCACCAGAACAACTTGTTACTTGAGTGGTTCAACCTCTCTCTCTCCTTCTCTGTTATGAATATGTGTAGCCATATGTAATCATTAGAGAGGGAGATACCAAGAACTGAAACACCATGACTTTCAACAGAAGCAACCTTCTGTTCTCATTACTACTCATCTTCAACCTTCTTCTTGTCCCCAGACAACTCCAAGCTCTTAACACTGATGGTGTTCTTCTGCTTACTTTCAAGTACTCTATCCTCAGTGACCCTCTCTCTGTTTTAAGCAACTGGAACTACGACGACGCAACTCCATGTTTGTGGACAGGTGTCACTTGTGGAAAGATTGGGATGGCTAACACACCAGATATGTTCAGAGTTACAAGTTTGGTACTTCCCAACAAACAGCTTTTGGGTTCTGTTACTCCGGACTTGTTCTCGATTCCGCATCTCAAGATCTTGGATCTGTCTAGCAATTTCTTCAATGGGTCACTTCCGGAGTCGGTTTTCAACGTCACTGAGCTTCAGAGCATCTCGCTTGGAAGCAATAATCTATCTGGTGATTTGCCCAAGAGTGTCAACAGTGTGATTAGTCTCCAGCTCTTGAATCTCTCGGCTAATGCATTTACTGGAAATATTCCTCGCAACCTTTCACTTCTGAAGAACCTAACGGTCGTTTCCTTGACAAAGAATTCCTTTTCAGGGGATATTCCAAGTGGTTTTGAAGCAGTACAGGTTCTTGATCTTTCTTCAAATCTTCTCAATGGCTCACTTCCTCGGGATTTGGGAGGAAGCAGCTTGCATTTCTTGAACGTTTCACACAACAAAGTCTACGGAGAGATTTCTCCTGGTTTTGCAGAGAAATTTCCAGCAAACGCCACAGTCGATCTCTCTTTCAACAACCTTACAGGCCCAATCCCTAACTCCCTTTCTTTACTTAAGCAAAAGGCCGAGTCTTTTTCTGGTAACCAAGAGCTGTGTGGAAAGCCATTGAAGACCCTTTGTTTAATTCCTTCTACTCTTTCAAACCCTCCAAACATCTCTGATACTACTTCACCAGCAATAGCAGTTAAGCCCAGACATTCTCCCCCGACAAACCCTTTGACAGAATCACCAAATCAGACAGCAAAAAGCAAGCTAAATCCAAGCACCATTGCCATAATCACAGTTGCAAATATAGCTGGTCTAGCTATCATAGGTCTATTCTTGCTCTACGTATATCAAGTCAAGAAACGCAGAAGCTATCCAGAATCCAGCAGATTCAGCTTCTTCAAATTCTGTTTGGAGAAAAATGAAGCAAAGAAATCGAATCACCAACCAAACCCAAGCGCCACGGAGGTCACAGTTGCGCAATCACCAGATGCAAAAGCAGCATGCGGTTCGTGCATTATTTTGAACAAAGGAGGGTACGAGGAGACATCAACATCAGAGAGCGACGTAGAGAGCCAGCAAAACGTTAATGCAATTAATCAAACAGATGGTGGGCGACTGAAACAGCGACCCCTAACACAACTAATTATAGTCGACGGTGAGACGCGGCTTGATCTTGACACTCTTCTAAAGGCATCAGCTTACATATTGGGAACCACCGGAACTGGAATTGTATATAAGGCGGTGCTGGAGAACGGCTCGGCATTCGCTGTGAGGCGAATCGAGACGGAGAGCTGTGTGGCGACGAAACTCAAAGAATTCGAGCGGGAGGTTCGTGCCATCGCTAAGCTTCGACACCCAAATCTCGTCAGAATTCGTGGGTTCTGCTGGGGAAACGACGAGAAGCTTCTAATCTCCGATCCTGTTCCCAATGGCAGCCTCCTCTGTTTCTTCACCGCCAGTAAGTTATTCTTTCCCTCTGATTCTTCTCTTCTCTAAAATACGCCCAATAGTTGGCACAGTTTAGCACTCTAAACTACGCACATAACTTGTTTTTAACACTCACTCTGTTCCTTAACAACAGTAAAGGCAAGCTCAAGCTCGTCTTCTTCTTCATCGGTTCAAAACCCTCTTAGTTTCGAGGTACGGCTCAAGATAGCAAGAGGAATGGCTCGAGGACTATCTTACATCAACGAGAAGAAACACGTGCACGGTAACATCAAGCCCAGTAACATCCTCTTGAACGTTGAGTATGAGTCTATCATCACCGATCTAGGACTAGACCGTCTCATGAAACCTGCACATGAGTCTCACACCACTGGACAAACGTCAAGCTCACCATATCAGCCACCAGAATGGTCTACGGGCCAAAAGCCACACCCTAAATGGGACGTTTATTCCTTCGGTGTAATTCTCTTACAACTTCTCACAGGCAAAGTTTTGTCAGTAGATCAAGATATAAATCAGTGGTCAAATGTATCTAGTTCTGAAGCAGAAGAGAAATGCCATTACTTGAGGTTGATTGAAGGTGCGATTAGAAGCGATGTGGCTCGCAACGAGGATGCTGCAGTCGCGTGCGTAAGATTAGGGATTGAGTGTGTCTCTGCCTTGCCTCACAAGCGACCGTCTATGAAAGAAGTTGTGCATGTGTTAGAGAAAATGTCCGTTTAGTTTGATCTGTTGAGTAATGCTCTAAGTCAGTTTGACAATTTAGAAACTGTATTTGCTCTGTGTGTGTGTGTAGATGTGTTGCCTAAAAGTTACCTTGCTGTCTAAATTCGAGTAAGGTGTGTGTATGTAAGATTAACTCTTTGTTAATCTTAATTAAGGATTAAAACCGAATAAACTAACGGAAAGACCGAACTTAAGTCGGTCCAATTTCTAAATTAAACTACCAAACCGAACGGAACCAAGTTCCCAATGTTTACGCTTCATCATCCTCAATCAACATCATCTTCTCCGATTAGCTCTTCCGCAATAAACCCCTGAGAAAGGCACACGCGCCTGCGTTGAATCCGATGAAACGCAAGGTGCTTTAGACAGGTCGACCTACCAAAAACAAAACACTTATAAGCCGTTGCAAACACACAAAACCAAATCTTTTTTTCTTTTTTGATAAACAAAACCAAATCTTTCACGTGCAATAAACTATGCTGACGTAACCGCCATCAGTATATCCTCTTTAATATTCCCCACAACTTAGACCCAAAACTAAAATATGACCACCAACTAAACAAAATGATTAAACTATACTATATAAAATATTGTATTTGCATTTTGTGAGCTAATACTGACGAACAACTTGCCAAGTTATGTCAATTGAAGTTCTTCTTTTCAAGTCCAATTCAATTCAAATTTGTATTCTTTTATTATCTTCAAACAATAATAAATTTTTCAAGCATGACCATTCGCTTAATTAGTGTTTAGCACAAATGAGTTCATAACAATTGTTAATACGAAACTAACAACAACTAGATTTAACGAAAAGACAATGATCTAATTGTATTTTATTCGTCTATTTATTGGCATAAATTTTATAATGCGACCTATTAAAATCTTATATTCAATTATAGTATAGCGGCAATGATCTGTCAGACATTGTCAGACTCCATCCACCACACTAAAAATAAATAGGCTTTAAGATCTATTGCAGTGTCAATATCTTTGAAGCTGTATATATATTTTTTGGTAGATTCGATTAGATCGTGTAATAACTTGAAATTTTTTGTAAGAAATAGCTTTGACTCTTCCCCGAACTTGCCCTTTGTTTGTTTTCTCTGCTTTTCCCTTAAACAATGTAACTCTATTCGCCGGAATCGTAAATCCCAAAGTGAATCACACGCGCGAGGAAAGGCGCGTGTGATATAATCAACTTCTTCAAGTATATCATCGCTATCACACCAAACCCCTGAGGCGACTATAAAAACCCCAACGCCTCTATTAAAACCTTTACAGATCTTCATCGTGTATAAACTCAGCCACCAACCTCCCAATTCTTCACTTACACATTCACTACTCTTCTTAAGCGGTATCAATGTCAACCGCCGCCGCAGCAACTTCTTCGATCTCCGTCACTGCCAATTCTCTTAAGAACGTGACTCTTTCCTCCAGATCGCCTCTTCCATCTGCTATCTCCGTCGCTTTCCCTTCTCGTGGACGCAATACTCTTCAGCGGCGGCTTGTTCTCGTTTCGTGCACTGCTGCAGATGGATCTAAGCCGACGATCCTTGTTGCTGAGAAGCTTGGTGAGGCTGGTGTTAAGCTCTTGGAGGATTTTGGTAATGTCGATTGTTCTTATAACATGACTCCAGAAGAGTTGAATACTAAGATCTCGCTTTGCGATGCGTTGATCGTGCGTAGTGGGACTAAGGTTGGCCGTGAAGTGTTTGAATCGTCTCGCGGAAGGTTGAAGGTTGTTGGACGCGCTGGTGTTGGGATAGACAACGTGGATCTGAGTGCAGCGACTGAGTTTGGGTGTTTGGTTGTCAACGCGCCGACGGCGAATACGATTGCTGCCGCTGAGCACGGAATCGCTCTTATGGCTGCCATGGCCAGGAACGTCGCCCAAGCTGATGCCTCTGTCAAGGCTGGTTAGTAACTCAGTTTCATACTTTTTTGCGAAATATTTTTCCAAGTTGTTTCATTTGATACCTGTAATTGATGGCATGTCGCGTTTACAAATTTATATCATGATCTCTTCTTTTCCTTGTTTAGTGATGGTATAAGATTACGATTTACGAGCCTAGTTATAGTGTTAGAGTTCGCCTAATATGTGAAGATTGTGACACTGGACTAAGCTTTTGGCTGATGCTTTTCAATTTGAGTTTTGATTATTCTTGTGTATGGAGCGACTGGAATCTTGGTGACTTGTTCATGTCTTTTCAGAAGGGTCTTGGTTATAATAATAGCTGTGTAATACAGGGGAGTGGAAGAGGAACAAGTATGTCGGTGTTTCACTTGTCGGCAAGACCCTTGCAGTGTTGGGATTTGGGAAAGTTGGGACGGAAGTTGCTCGACGTGCCAAGGGACTTGGTATGCGTGTCATTGCTCATGATCCCTATGCCCCAGCAGACCGTGCGCACGCCATTGGTGTTGACTTAGTGAGCTTCGATGAAGCACTTGCGGCTGCGGATTTCATTTCTCTACATATGCCTCTTACGCCATCGACAAACAAGATATTGAACGACGAAACCTTTGCCAAAATGAAGAAAGGAGTACGCATCGTCAATGTTGCTCGTGGAGGTGTCATAGACGAAGACGCGTTAGTGAGAGCTCTTGACTCTGGCATTGTTGCTCAGGCTGCACTTGATGTCTTCACAAAAGAGCCCCCAGCTAAAGATAGCAAGCTCGTGCAGCACGAGAGGGTCACTGTGACACCTCATCTCGGAGCCAGTACCATGGAGGCTCAGGTGTGCAACTCATGTTACAATTTAGGTGATATTTAATCATGATTTTTTTGTTTGGCTTTTGTCATTTAGTTGGTGTTTTGGCTTTGACAGGAAGGAGTTGCCATCGAAATTGCTGAAGCTGTTGTTGGAGCTCTGAACGGAGAGCTTGCTGCTACTGCAGTCAATGCACCTATGGTTTCTGCTGAGGTGAGCGCCGGCTTGTGCTAATAACATTCGAACTTAATTGAAAGAGCCAAACTTAACAGCCTCTTAGCTTAGTTCTACTGTAGCTATCCTAGGACTTAGTGTAGCATATCATTTTTGTTCTGAGTTGGTAAGAGAGCAATCAGTGAGCGGCAGATTTTTGAAGTGAAGGAAGTTTCTAGCGATTGATTTTATGAGCACTAATTCATTAAGCTTTTCCACTGTGCTTTTGTGAATTGCAATAAGAAGAGGAGTTTCATAGTTTTGCTCTTATCAGATTCAATTGCTAGAAGATAATCTGCATTTTTGTTAATTTCAAAAGCTTACATCACATGCTGTCTGCAGGTTCTAACCGAGCTGAAACCATATGTGGTACTTGCTGAGAAACTAGGAAGACTGGCAGTGCAACTGGTGGCTGGAGGAAGTGGTGTGAAGAACGTGAAAATCACATATGCGTCAGCAAGAGCCACTGATGATCTTGACACCAGACTTTTACGAGCCATGATCACCAAGGGAATCATCGAGCCAATCTCTGATGTATATGTCAACTTAGTCAACGCCGATTTCACAGCCAAGCAGAGAGGTCTTAGACTCTCAGAGGAACGTGTGCTCTTAGACGGGTCACCAGAGAGTCCATTGGAGGCAATAACTGTTCAACTAGGCAACGTGGAGTCCAAATTCGCCAGTGCGTTGTCTGAATCAGGAGAAGTCAGAGTTGAAGGAAGGGTTAAAGACGGAATCCCACATTTAACAAAGGTTGGATCTTTCGAGGTCGATGTAACTCTTGAAGGTAGTATTATACTTTGCAGGCAAGTGGATCAACCTGGTATGATTGGAACTGTCGGTAGCATCCTTGGTGAGTCTAACTGCAATGTTAACTTCATGAGTGTTGGAAGAATTGCACCGAGGAAGCAAGCGATTATGGCGATTGGAGTAGATGACCAACCAGGCAAAGACACTCTGAAGAAGATTGGTGAAATCCCAGCAATTGAGGAGTTCGTTTTCCTCAAGCTCTAGATTTGGTGTGTTGTTGATTCTTTGAATCTAGAAAAACGGATTTGATGAAGAATTTCCATGTGTTGGTTTAGGCAATAATGTTATCTCGGCTTTTCTTACAGTTTTGGTAATGTTGAGAGTAGTAGTATCTCTTTGATGTTTCAACTCTATATCTGTTGTAATCTTGTACGTTTTGGCTCATTATCTGAGTGCTTTTTTCTTCTATGGGTAGAAAAAATATCCTGAATATTGTAATAAAGAACATTGAAGACACAAACGACGCCGTTTGGCTTGAAATAGTTTAATAACGTGCCGTTTAGCTCCAAGTCGTTTAAACGACGACGTTTAGCTCGAATTAGTTAAAATAAACGACGCCGTAGCTCGAAAGAACAAGATACGAACGTTGATGTTAATGAATTATGAGATGACACGTGTCCTTCGCTTGAACAGATAATTCTGCAACACTTGAGAAGGAAGACGAAGGATTAGTAATAGAAGAAGAAGAGTCTTCTGATATTTATTTACATAGAAGGAAGATGGCGTTATCTCAAGTCTCTGCGTCTCTCGCCTGCTCTCTTCCCTGTACTCTCTATCTCTCTATGCACTAAGCTTCTTCTTCCTCTTCTATAATGTATCTGACTAGTTTCGGATCTTATCTTGCCAGATTCTGGCGCCATAAAGCTAGCCTCAATCACAAACCCAAGTTCTAATTGTCGGGTTCATGTTCCGCAACTCGCTGGAATCCGATCCTCTTTCGCTTCTGGTTCTCCTCTCTGTATGTCTTTCCTTGGCCCTGAGCTATTTTCTATATTGAAGCTTTAGTTAGGTTGATAGTTGGGGTTTCTGGGTATCCAAAGCAGCTCAATTTTCCATATTGAAGCTTTATTTAGGTTGAAAGTTGGGGTTTTTAGGTTTCCTAAGCAGCTCAATTCTCTGAGTTTCTGTTTTGTTTTACCAAAGTGAATTGTTCGTATATGGTTTGGCTCTAGGAAATTGGGGAAATTTACAGATTGACTTAGTAACCAATTTCTTTCTGTATGCACTTTGCTTAGTAAGATGTTGTAAATCCCAAAAAGAAAGAAACTTTACTTCTTGATGTTGATTTTATGTGTTGTGTCTATCTCCGTTTCAGTGCCATTGAACTTCAGATTGACTCGTGGAGTTAGAAGAAGTGGAAACAGAGCATCATCAGTTTCCATTAGAAGTGAGCAAAGTACTGAAGGAGGCAACGGTTTGGACATATGGCTTGGTCGTGGTGCCATGATTGGTTTTGCTGTTGCCCTTACTGTTGAAATCTCCACCGGAAAAGGACTTCTTGAGGTAACAACATTCGAGAAAAAAAAACTGAGAATTTGCTCTTTGATTTGAAAAGGTTTCATTTTTAAGAATGGTCTAATCATGTCCATTGCTTATGTTCAGAATTTCGGAGTAGCGAGTCCATTGCCAACGGTTGCTTTAGCTGTAACAGCATTGGTTGGTGTTCTAACTGCAGTTTTTATCTTCCAATCTTCTTCTAAAAACTGATACCATAAGCTCATGTGTTTGTATGTGATGCTGCGGTGGATAGTTTTGTTGTATTAACCTTCTTGTATCATATCACTGTAATCATACATTCAACAGAATGCAAATCCCTCTTTACTTTTGTGGCTAAATTGGTTCTGAATCATGAATTGTGTAAGTCTATTATACATACATAGATATCTAGATTCCTCTTCTTCCACCAGCTTCATGTACTATGTTTTAATATCTCCCTTCAATGTACAATTTGAACAAAAGATTTGATGGAATATGCCAAAAAATTATTGCTTCTTCAATTCGTAGAGTCATTCAGTGGTGGATATTAGATTATCCCTTCTATTTATGAACAGTCGAGATTGAACATGAAGAGTGATAGATGTAAACAAAACAAAATCTTTAAATTGGGAAGGACTCTCATTCACTCAAACCAATGGCTCTTCTGTTAGTTGTAATTCTCTTTCTCCAACTCTATCCCTCTTTATCCGGTGACGAACCTAAGCTCCATCGTTGCGATGTGTATGGAGACGGCAGGATTATTGACATCACTCACCGTATAACGCCGGAGTTGGTGCACTGGGGATCCAATGGCCTTGGAGTTGGACAGTTCTTGTGGCTAAAGAAGAGTATTAAGAAAGGTAACAACTCCAACTCCTCTTTCATGAAGCTCCCTGTTCACACCGGAACTCATGTTGACGCGCCTGGACACTTCATTGATTCTGATTTTGATGCTGGCTTCGATGTCGATAACTTAGACTTGGATATCCTTAACGGTAGGTAACATTCACTAATATTATTTTCTCATTCATTTCACTCAATCTGTGATCTTGGTTCTTCACTTCACTCGAGTTTTGAACAGGTCCCGGATTGTTAATAGATGTTCCAAGGGAAGAGAACAAAATCACAGGTTGTTTATTATCTTTTTGCTTCCTCTATTTAATGTTATGGAGTCTCTGAACATAAATTTCTTCTGTACAGTTGAAGTTATGAAGTTTTTGAAAATTCCCAAAGGAATAAAGCGTGTTTTGTTTAGAACTTCAAACACAGACAGGTCTTAAATTCTGACTCTCTCTGACCAAATAAATGCTTTGAAGCTGCTGTTGAATTGAAATCTTGTCTATTTTTGTCTCAGACAACTCATGTATAAGAAAGAGGAAGTCAAAAACTTCGTCGGATTTTCACTCGATGGAGCAAAATGGTTAGTTGAAAACACAGACATCAAGCTTATCGGTATGTATTTTATTAACAAGCTGAATTTACCTTTGATGAGATTAGGAAAATACATTTTGTGATCAATATATATCAGTTTGAATGAACCAAATCGAATTTTAATACAGGGATTGATTATCTGTCTGTGGCTGCATATGATGATCTGGATTCTGCACATATTGAGCTTCTCAAAACAAGGGTATATCAATCTGTTTATATCTGATCAATAGCTAGTTATATGTTATTTGGACCAACAAATTTACTAAAACTTGGTTCTGTCTTTTGATAAAAATTCTTAGGAGATAATTCCAATAGAAGGCTTAAAGCTGGATGAAGTTGAAGCAGGATTGTACTATGTGAACTGTTTGCCGATGAGATTGGTCGGAGCCGAAGGAAGTCCAGTGAGATGTGTTTTGATTACTTAGACAGAAAGTTAAACACATCACAAGTTGCTAAATGTTGGTAAGATCAATCAATGAAGATGTATAAGTTCTGCAAGTAAAGAGTTTATCTTCAAGATATTAGTCAAGATATCACATTTTGTATCTTCTTATATAACCATGGATTACTTGCGTTTAATATAGCAAGTAGTATCAAAGTTGAATCCTTTATCCCGAGATCCGAAACAATGACCCGTTCCATCAATTTCACTCTCATTCTCCTCGTTGCACTCTTCCTCGGCGTCTCCGGAAGATCCTACGATGATCTCAAGCCAATTCGCCGTGAGGTTTATGAAGGAGGTAAGATATTCGATATCAGTCACCGTTACACGGCCGAGATTCCAGCTTGGGAATCTAAGTAGGGATTGGGGAAGTCATTTCTGCGACTAGCCGCGAGTATAATGGATCATTTGCTAATGTCTCGGAGATGAAGTTTTCGGTTCACTCTGGAACACACGTTGATGCTCCAGGTCACTTCTGGGACAATTATTACGACGTTGGTTTTGATTCTGATTCGTTTGACCTTCAAACACTAAATGGTAAACCTTTCGAGGGAAAAAAAATCTTTCTTTTTTTTGTTTCTGTAGCTGGATTTCTTGTTTTCATGGGTTAGTGATCAAAATTTGAATTTGGTTTCTGTGAATTCTTTAGGTCCTGCTTTGCTGGTTGATGTTCCGAGAGACAAAAACATTACTGATGAGTTGAGAACTTGTAACTATTGATTATGAAATTTGGGATCTTTGTTTAATGTTTTTCGGTTGGATTGTAGCTGAGGTAATGGAATCACTTCATATTCCAAGGGGAGTTCGTCGTGTCCTCTTCAGAACAGTGAACACTGATAAGTAAGGAAGTCTCAATATGAACTTAGTTTTATGAAAATCTAACTGTGAACTCGTGGAATAGACTTAATAAGGGATAAAAGCTCTAGGACTTTAACACTGCTATCTTCTGTGGTTGCAGGCGGCTTATGTTTAAAAAGGAATTTGATTCAAGCTTTGCTGGGTTTATGACTGATGGGGCGAAATGGTTGGTTGGAACTTGGGTTTCTTAGCTTTCTATGTTCGTTGTCTTTGTTAAGCTGCAATGGTATCTTAATGAGTATTTCTTAACCGGTTGTTCTGCATCATTAAATCCAGGGCTTGATTATCTTTCCTTTGCTGCGTTTGACGAATCACCTGCAACTCACAGAGTTAATACTTAAAAGGACGGGTGAGTATATCCTTCTCTATAAAACAAGTATTTTAGTACCTACATAATGGTTTCGTTTCTGAAAATTGCCAAGTCGCTTGTGATGTTTGGATGTTGAACCATGGGATATGGTTGAACATATAGCTATATTCACTAGACAAAATAGTGAGAGAGATGAGGTTTGAGTGTGAAACACGTCTTTAACACGTGAGACACATGATTTCAGGACATAATCCCAGTGGAAGCGCTAAAGCTGGATGGTGTGGAATAGGAACGTATATGCTTCATTGCTTACCATTGAGATTGGTTCACGCTGAAGGAGCACCAACGAGATGTATTCTCATCCAGTGACTCAGTTCATCTTCTCATAGAAACCGTTCAGTATATGTATGTTATAATGAATAATTGCTTCTTGTTTCCAAGATCTCAGAACCATAAAACAGATGTTAAATTGTGATGATTCAGTCGTAAATGGAAGCATATATTTACAAACGTGTGTATGTATGATAGTCTGTGTGTAATTTTGAAGGATATGATAATAAAAGTTGAATGATGCAAACAAAGGTATCTCATTTCCATTTAGGCTAAAACTCTCACGTCATACAAGAAACTAGCCCAAAAGTGTTTAGTATGGAACAGTATCATTCTTCCTCAAGGCCTTCTTATTGAAGAACAAAAAAATACCCAGAAATGATTCAATATAGTAGCAGATTTTCCAGGATAAATAACAAACAAATGGGCCTTGGAATGTAGAATCGAAATAAAAGAAGCAGGCATAAGTTATTGCAGGTTTTGGTAGGACAGGGGAAAAGGGAAACACAATCTCTGCGTTTCGGTTGCCTTTTCATATGAAACATAAAAGTCCCATCAAGCTTGCAAGAAGCTAGCGTACTTAGCACCAAGGAGAAGCCTCTGAATGCACAAGAGAGCGTTCTTGGTCACTTCAGCGTTCTCGTGGTTCATCAGCTTCATCACTCGTTCTTTTGCCTTGAGGTCTGCTACGATCACTCTTCCTGCTGCATGGTACTGTATGAACTGTGAGAGATCAAAGCATGCTACGGCCAGCGATCTGGGATCACTCGACGTGTCCAGGATCGTAAGAAGGACCCTGAGTATCTGCATCCACAGGTGTTAGCAGGTAGTTAGCGTTTGTTGTAATGGGCCAAATGGGAACAACTCGCTTTGAGCCCCCCTTTGATCCCCGAGAAATATTTATAGAATACCTGGAAGTCATTCTCCTCAAAGCTTTTGACATTCTCACGCCAGAAATTGGCTTCTTTGTGCATTGGGTTCCAGTCAAGATGACCAAGAAGAACCTCTTGCTTATACTTGTCAAAGGAACTCAACTTCCTGATATTGTCTTTCAGCCCTTCTTCTAGTTGGTTCAGTGCATCCAGCAAGTCCTTTCAAAATTAAGCATTTAAGGTTTGTAAGTATGAACTTGTACTTAAACATCTAATGTTGTCGGATTTACTTAAATAAACCAGATTTTTCATACTGTAGATTGAGCAAAAAATTAACAAATTCATGTTCCATATAACAGCTAACTAGACGTGGTCCTCAGGCTTTGTATTAAACTTGTCTTTACCTCGTCACTCCAAGCTTGAGTTTTCAGACTGTGGATGACATGTGGGAGTCCAAGATCAACCATCTGGGCACCAAATGTACCTTTTGGAAGCAAGTTCCTGAATGTCAATATGACCACTCTGACAACCTGTAAGAGAAATTACTGTCACATAAACGAACAAGTGCTTCACACCACACATGCAAATTAATAATGCAAGAAAAGAGAAAAAAAATCTTGGTGTTCCGTGACAGATTCTGATTGATCAACCAAACCATGTCCTATGATATTTATATATTTGCTGGATGACAATGACCAAGCTATACAAGAGAACATAGCTTACCTTTTCCTTAGTAGAGCTCTTAACCACTTCAGTGAGCCTTTGCATTGTCCTAGATGTTGCCAAGTACTCTACGGCAGGTTCATAATAAGACAGAAGCCAGACGCAGAGACATGTTTCGTACAGAAGCTGTCAGTTCAAAGCATACAAATCGCATATATTAGGTACAGTGAAATAATGACAAAATAAGAGCGCTATTCTTTCTTCTGAATACTGAAACAGGAGTATCTAATAGTTAATAATATTTTCAGCCCACACTTTACAACAAGGGAGCAATATAAATCAACAGATTTAGTAGTTATTTGAAAATCAATATTATTATCACAATATCACCCAAAGCGAATGTCTATGATCCTCGCCATTCTGCCAAGGAGTTAGCATAATTTAAAAAATGCAATAATTATTTACAGCTTTAGCATTTTTCACTGAAAACTACTTCCTCTGAAGTATATAGTTACCTGGATAGACTGCTGAGTGGATGCTGGGGAAATCAAGGGGACAAGTAACTTCACCCCATCTGCCTCAACAAAAGATGACCGGACAACAGGTTCCTTAAGCAGAGATGACATGCAGCTGATTGCAATTGGAACACCACGAGTAGGATGAGAAGGTTGCTTCAACTGCATAAAAAAATAAGGATTGTGATATCCAAAGTGGACATTAAAAGCTTTTGTTGATTCACAATGTCACAATATAAAAGGTTCCTTTCATAACACCAAACTTGCATCTAAATATAACCAAAACCAGAGACTCTTTCCATTAAACTCGATTGGTTTATGTTCGTATTTGCAATTGCATACTCTAACAAAGGCATGGCGAGGGTAAATATGTTATTGCTGATTTCCCCACTATTTCAAAAAGCTATCAATAGCATTCTCTACAAGAAAAAGACAGCTAAAACTTAAACACACCAGACTAATACAAACTTGAAAGAAATCAAAGTGTAAAGAGAGAAAGAGAAAAGAAGAAGAAACCTGAGCACAAAGCCATTCCACCAACCCCTTGAGTACATCATCAATTGTAGTGAACTGTTTCTTTGATCCTGAGGCTTCTCCATTAGCAATTACCTCATGACCAGCTTTTGGCCTAGCACTTTAAGTTGAAAAAAAGCAAGACCCACAAAGTAAATGAGGTTGTATGTTACATTCATGATTAATAGAAGTATGATATAATTGCTGAATACCTTATGATCCAGGCAAGGATCTTGCAGCATTTTTCTTGAATGAACCAGTTTCCCTTCCACAGCAACCTGAAAGAGGACATGTCTTTTGGCTTGCATACTTTTGAAGATAGCAGTAAAAATCAAGAAAAAGGAAACTAGAAGCAGTTTCCCCCTATTGGACTTTTACATAAGTTTCCTGTGCGTCAGGAAGATTGTAGTTAAAATAATAACCTATCCCCTCGTGACTTAGATCAGGATCTTGGACAAAAGCAGAAACAACAGATTCAATCCAGTAATCGACTATATCCTGGGCCAAAAAAACTTGCCTGGACTAAATTACACTGTTTGCATAGCGACTCACCTCAAAAAAGGTTCATAAGTATCTTCATGTGCCGAAGATTTGCTATCATGGAATAATCGAGCTCTTGTTGGGTTTGCTGGCTTACAGTTGACGCATTACCATTAGTCAGTAACTAAGATGTCAAAAAGTAAATGCAAATGTTATAAAAATTTAATTTACCAGAGAGCATTTTGTAAATCAAGGCCAAAACATACTCCACTGTGTCTTCCTTGAATATATCACGTAAGATGCTAACAAACAGATGAACATATTCTGGACCATCCTGCAATAACGACACCATATACCACATTATAATGACAAGGTAATCCTTACAATGAAAGTCTATATAAATTATTTGAAAGGATAAAAAAAGAGTTGTAGAAAATTTACTTTTTCCAGCAACTGTTCCCTTTCACTGTTAGATTTTTTATCATAACGCCTTAAGAGCTGGAGACCTTTTTGTGAAACCAACTTAGTGTTCATGTAAGTCTCCCATGGAATATCCCTTGTCAATACCTGAAGAGTAAAATAACAACAGAAAATTAGACACTGTAAGATTATGTAACATTGGCACACTTATCAGTCAACTTTTTCAATACATCCAGTTCTAAAATCAGAAAAAAAATCAAGTGAAATAACATTATAATACCAACCTGCTCAACAGTCAGTTCCCCTTGATCCATGGATGGTTCAAAAACTTAACACAACTTGAGATCAAACTGATCCCAGTTCCTACATTGTGAAAAGAACAAGCATAATCAATCAAAGATGAATATTTAGCGAAAACAAAGGATCTGATACGAAACTGAATATCACCGGGTCACAAATTGATCTTTTTCAATCAACGAGAATGCATAACAAACACAATTTACAAACATCCATGAAATGTCAAATTAAGGAGATAAGAAAAAGACAAAAGATCATGTAGCAACGCAATTACAATATCTTTCAAAAGCATTCCGGAATAAATAGATTAAATCAGTAAAAAGCAAATCCGATCAGTCGAAATCACACAATCAAAGGAAAGAGAAATCGAGTTTTGCCACAAAACAAACGAAGGAACAACATTGACCTGTGAGGCTGAAAACGAGATGATCGCGACGAAACCGAAGAAGGATCTTATCTAGTGAAAAGATAAGAGTATAACGAGAAAGATAAAGAGCTTCTTCAAAACTCGGATCTGAACAGTGGAAGAGTTAAAAAGAGTCGAAAGGCGATCAAAATAAAATCAGATGCTGACAGTTTTCCTCTGTTTATTGGAATTCCTAAATTACCCCTATAATTTACTCACTTATTACGGTGCTCAACTTAAATAGATATTAAAAAAAAATTATAAAGAACGTGGCCCAATAAAAGTCTTTCTTATGGGCTTGCTTGTCAACTGATATAATCTCTTTGTTGGGCTTTGTAGGGCCCAAAAAGTTTTCCTGACGGTGAGCGAGAGACTCCTGGAATGTACAATTTGGGTTCAAGTCATTGTCTTTATGTCTCAAGTCTTAACAAGGACTTGCTACTGAATGCCATCAATTTTCTACACCAAACAAAATTGAGATATTTTTTTTTTATCAACAAGTAACTATAGATTAGTGATATTCTAATTCACCAATCCGGTGTCTAGATAAATCAAAGTCAAACCAATAAAATAAATTGTGATATATTAATTTAGTCTTTTTTATAATGAATTGTCAAAGATCTGTAGAAGAGAGTAAATAGATAGATAACCATATAATCTTTTTCAAGTAACAAGACATACTTTTGCAGTGATATGACTGATGAAACATCCAAATCCACTTCTCATTACTTTGATTTTAAAATCAACACATTTATGTTTGTTTGTCGTTGCAAAACTGAAAATTAAAATATTAGTGAAAAACCAAACACTTACTTGACCTCGAATATCACATTTGCAGTTAATATTTTACCAACACATTGGTAGAAACAATTACTCCAACACTTTTGTCAAGTTTTTATATTAGAAGTGGGCACAAAAATGAGTGAGTACGTGCCTCGATAATGTTTGTTTTATATTTGTAGATGCAAGCTTTGATTGAACCCTGCAAATATGTTGTGCTTATTTCTACTTGGACTACTCAGATTCAATCTAACCTTTAGCATTTAATTGTCCAAAAGTTAGACTTGAGACATTCCAAAAACAGAAAATCATAATTATTCATCAGTTTTGTATGTTTTGGGTTAAAATAATCATTTAATTTGAATGGAGAAATTTATATCCTCTTTAGGATTTGTGATTTGTGATATAATATATAAATATTCAAAATCGACCATACTAATCATAAAATATTGTTGCATAAATCTGTATCGACAACTATCTAGAAACTTATACTTGTCTCTTGAAATGACCTCTGGAATTAATTGAAACATTCAATTAATCTAAAATGCCTACCTTTTCATACTTCAATTTAATTGGTTGTCTACTGTCTAATGAAAAAAAATACTATCTCAAAATTCAAATATTAATAAACCGGAAAAATACAGAGTTGAAATACAAAAACCGATTGGAAAACATAAACATTTCCACAAACACAACTCAACTGAGAAAAGTTTTTATAAAACTAGTTCCGAAAAAGAATTAGATATAATATTCAAAACGAAAACTCGATAAATTGCTATTCCAAACCCAAAAATCAAAACCAACACTAAGCACCCGTCTTCAATAAAATCTTTGTAAATAATACACATCATATTTTATTTAATTTTTCTAATTAGACTGTTTTTGCCAATTTTAGCATAGAAATTTTTTGTTATATAACATATAATGAAAAAAAATGAAAGGTAAAAATTCAATATGTGAAGGACAAGGGTAGTAATGTTTGGTGAAAAAAAAAAGAGAGTTGAAATAAATCTTAGAAGTCATGAAGATAATAAAAATGAAATGAAGTTCTGACTAAATTGAATATGTTGGCATACTTATACTCATTCGATTCCTCTGTCAATTTTCCGAATATCTACTTGTTCAAGTAAAACGTACGTACGAATTCAACCGTCAACTCCTTAATATGCATTTCACCTATATTTCTCTCTTAGTTTTTTATCTGTCACCAATGAGATAAAATTGTGAGTCATTATTTTGTGTGACCACGATTTCAGAGTGAATTGTTTGCCCATGAATTTGGACAACACAAAATACACATATCTCGTGAGTTTTCACTTTCCTTCTCTAATTTTTGTACCATATGATCATTACCTTTACTCCAATACGACAATATCAAATTCAAAAATGTTAACATTAAATAAAATATTAAATTTCAAGATACAAAAATAATTTAATACCGAATCTTACGTCCAAAAATATAACGTCTTAAAAGAGTTATTAAATAGTTATTTTTTCTATTAAGAAAGTGTTTTTTATCAAGCTCTCTAGTCTAATTTATCGGAGTTAGATTTCAAGAATTGTGTAATTTACGTTAAAAAGTAGAAACTAATTAATCTTTAAAATGATATTATATGCATGGAGATCATGTTAAATTAACTTATCGTATGTCAAAATATTCGAGTAAGTAACTATTTTTCTATTAGGGAAATGTTTTTATCAAGTTGTTAAATATTTATTTATGTAGTTTTTTTATCAGAATTTGATTTTAATAATTGTTTAAATATAACTTTGTGTGATAGGGTTTAGAGTTAAAAGTTTATAAACCAAGTGATAATTAAAATGGTATAATATTCATGGAGTTCATATTAAATTGCCTTATTGTAGAGAGTAGCTACTGATGAAACATTCTAAATTCAAACACAAACTGGTTCTATAACTTAAACCGATAAAATCACACCAAAAGAAAACAAAAAGGAGAAATTGAAATGAGGAAGTTTTGTAAGTTTCTTTATGTATCCTTCTGAAAACGTGTGACTTGAGGTTTGGCTTCATATATGAGATTGACACTACTACTTAACTTTTATGGATATTCAAATTCCACATTGGATACCTGTTACAAGATTGGGTTGCTTCTGTTTGTATCAGCAAATATTTCACATAGACATTAATTTACTCTTTTTATAAACAACAAGAATATTCAATTCTTATTCATATAAGTTTACTCTAATAATGAATGTAAAATATTGTCAATTGAAATAGAGAATAAATGTTACATTCATTAGGTTCTATTTATACGTACGGATATTGGAGACAACATGTTGTAGACTATATTCATATGAATAGAGATATAAATTTTAGAATATGGATGTGTAAATGAGAAAATGTGGGGAAAAAAGAATACAATAATGTGAATCACGAAATAGAACAAGGGTTTGGGACCTGCAAGTCTGATTTGTCTGAAGGAGAGGGCCATAGTGACAGTGTCTGCAATCGCAGCTCACACTTAACCCATTTTTTGTTATTTTATATCATTTGGACCTACTTCATTTATATACCCTTATATATCTTACATACATTTGAGTTTTCTATCATTATATATTGCCATAATTGCTCAATTAATTACTAATCATTTGGAGAGATCTGTACATGCCTCCCATTTATGTCTTTTGTTCCATTTTAATTTACTTTTATTCTTACATTTTCAACTAATACTCGACATTTGTTGGTTTATATAGTTTTCTATTCCTTTATGCAGTATTTTTTGTTGGTGACTATTTGACAGTCATAGCTTAAACCCCAAATTATATCATGATAATCTAAAGAACATTTAACCATTTGTAAAATTTATATATTTTTATTTTTTCGTCAACGATTAGATAAAATATGATTCATAATTCAAATCCTAAACTTTATTATATGGAGTAACGTGCCTACCAAAAATCGAATTCCAGTAGAAAAAATTGCATAGATGGAGTTTAACCACTTCATCAAACTATCTATATATTTTTTTTTTGTCAACACTGAGTCATAATTGGCCGGTGTATTAGCCAAATTCCTACATAATGTATACAGTAGAACTTGATCTCTGAGTGTGAGATAGTCATGCATTCAGTGGACTTACCACTTGCTACTATATTAAAATCATTTCACATCTGTATTTCTATTTAATATATATAAATTGTTTTTCCTTATAAAAAATTTAATTTGTTTTTATGTAATTTGATGAAAACAAAGTAATGTGCATGTAAGTTTGGTCTATTATCTTAGTTGTGACCAGTACATAGTTTGTCAACTATAGTTGAAATAATCTTAAGTAGAGTTCTTTTTTTTTTTTGGTAAATTCTTAAGTAGAAGTCTAAAGCTCACAAGAGTTGTTCTAAATTGCAAACTAAAAGTCCAAAAAGTCTGACACTAACTATCATCTCTTTGAATCTAAGGAACTTACCAACTCATATTGAAGCATATGACATCAAAACCTCAATTCTAATCCCATCTTGACTTTTAAAAGTATAGAAATGATCAATGATGATTAACAATACAACATATATATATATATATATATATATATATATTTGTTAAAAATTACCGACATGATTTTGTTTTTTATTTTATTTACTGCATTGGACAAATGATTACTTGGTTTTATGAACCACCATACGTAGACTTTGCAGATGTGAGACATAATCATGAACTACAAAAATTTGAGAAGGCTTTTATCAAAAAAAGATAAAAATTGAGAAGGCAAACTCTTTGTCACTTCTTTATTTTCACTATAAGAAAACATCATAATTTTCAAAAAAATTTTTTTTACCAATTTAGATTATTGTCAATTTTTTTGACCAAATGGTAAAAAATATATCAAAAATAATTTTTTTAGTAACTTTACATTTTTATTATAGTTAAAATTCAATTGTTTTTAGTAGTGTTTGAAGCTAATCATATTCTAATTTTTTCAATGCATGTGTTATTTTGCCAACAAACCTTGACTAATAAAGACCTTGGTGCAGTACTCATTATTGTAAATAAAGTAACAATATGTTTATGATATAAATATATATACTTTTTATTTACTTCGATCAAATCGTCAACAAAGAAAATAATCCGTCATTTTTTAATACTTCTTTTAAGAAGTTTTCTTTTCTTCTTTTTGATGAATCAATTATTAGAAGTTTCCATACTTTTCTTATGTTAATCATCTAAATTTTACATAACTTAATCCCTTTAATAATTTTTTAATTTTACATTTTTAAAGAAATATTGATGTACTGGAATCTTTTCCTTTGTATAACATTTGACCATAGAAACACATTTTCTTTCACTACCATGAAATATAACCAATAAAAGTAAAAGAAGAGTGGAAGTAAAAAAGGAAGAGACTAAGTCAAAAGAAGAAATATTTAAGATATAAAGGTTTTAAAGCCATTGAGAATAATTATATTATTCTATAATTATTGTCTTGTGGGGACACATTGACCTCTTTGCCCTTTTCTCCAATGTTGGGTGCAAGCTGTTTTCCTTTTCTCCATTTTTCAACCATTTTTCAGTAAAAACAAATTTATATATATTTAATTCTACTAACTGAATTTATTCGACTTCTAACATCTATTTATTAAACAAAATTCAAAGCTGACTAAGAACAGTTTCATATCTGATTGATGGGATTTGATGGGATGTAATGGAATGGTATGGAGGAATGAATTATTCAATCGAGAAGATTAAATATATATATATATATAAAGAAACAAATGTATAATAAATGTAAATATTTGGTTTCTTGAAAACAATTAAATAAATCTTTATTTTCTTGTATTCCATTTATATTTGTTTTCAGAAAAAAATAATTGATGGCAAGTCATAATATGGTTCACGAGATGCGTAAGGTACTATGATATTGATAACATACCTTAAAGAGTAGAAGACCATTAGAAGAGACAAAAAAATATACAGACAACACATTCTCCACAATAATTTAACAATTTATAATAGAAAAAATAAAATAAATAGAAAGATTTTTTTGGTCTCCCATTTCGAAAACCTCCCTATTCCCACATTCATCCTTTCATTAATTCTGTTGCTCTATGCCCTACTCCAGACTTTTACTTTTGTGTTTTTATATATCTACATTTATAGCTTTGTCAATTTGGTAAACAAGTTTTGATATAGCATCTTAATTGTGAAGTTTACAACCGATATGTATATATATTTTTTTTTCAATTGGCCTAATGACTTTTAATCCCTACCTTTATACTGCAGATAAGAAGTTTGAACTTTGGTAATTTGAAGATTTATAAAGTGATAACACCACTGGGCCACATGTCCTTGGACAACCAATATGTATATTTAAGATTTAAATTATTCATGATTCTTTTAATATTCGATGTATATATATTATTTAGATAGAAGAGTTTATTTCAATATTATTTTCAGACCACTGAATCATAAATCAGATTTCTACGCTTCTAGTATTAAAAGATTGACTTATGATTGTATTTTGTAAACACTGCTTCAAAATACTATTTAAAACGTATACATAATTTAAAAACAAATAGCCATGTGTTTGTTAACATGTCAATATATATATGTATATATGCGTGTGTTTAACACTTTACCCTGTTATCAAGCTAAATATATATATAGTTATATAACGTATGTTTTGTTTAAAGTTTAAACAATACTAAACGTATACGTATAATAAGATTGGGTTGATATGTAGTGATGACGTGAGGCTGAGCGTTAAGAAACGACATAAGCTAAAGCAATTTTTTTTCTTTCGAAATGATGAAAATTAAATCCCCAAATAGAAAATTCGTGTCACACGTGAAAAAAGTAGAAATTTAAAATATTCACAAAAAAAAGGTTCAAAGAAAAAATAAAAATGTGAAAGAAAAAGTGTAAAAGAAGAAGCCGAAGATTTCACTAAATAAAAGCTTGACGGCACTTGTTAGTATATAATATCGTCTCATACAAATCCACATTACATCATATTAGCTTTTCCTTGTTACAAAAAAGGAAATTATAATAGTAGATTACTAATTTTATAACAATGTGCCTTATTCATAATCAATATTTGTTTCTAAATAGCAAAAAAAATCATTTAGAAGTGTCGTCAATTGTCATATTGGTTTCTACAAGTAATTTACTTATGTATGCGTAGAAGAATTAAGGATGATTGTTGTTTAGAGAAAAAAGAGACACGTGGCAAAATCCCAGGTGCTGAGAGTGGAAGCAGGTTACTGCTACATCTGATTTTGTCATCTAACATTATGTCGCGCGTGTACTTCACTTCCTCCTTATCTCTACTGTTTATGATTGTTTTCCTAATTATCACTCTATCATTCACAATTTATTTTTGTTCTAAGAGATTTCTCATTATATATTGAATTGCATTTAAAAAAAATTAACTTACGTTTCATGTATTCATCGCATATATGATTAACAGTTCATATATAAACTTTGAAATTTATGTTAATTTTCTGCATAAAATTTGAATATAATCATGTTATTTTTGAGAAATTACATGTTCATATTGTAAGTTTAGTGGGTTACTTGATACGCGCCTAGAGCACGTAGAGCAGGTTTGATAAAACACCAAAAAAGTCTAAAGCAAGTGTTGCATTTTCAAATTCTTGTCGTTTTTATAATATAATATAATTATTATTTCATGTTTCAAAGCCATTATTTTTAAAAATCTGATCCAAAAAGCAACGATTGGCTCTTCTCACCAAAGTGAAAGCCCAAGCGTAAATCCTTCATTGTCAATCATTAACACAACAATCACATTCCATATAGTGAAATATTTGAACGTCTTATTAACACTGTTGTTCTGGATTATAAAAACAGATATTAACCTAATTTATGAATATATTACCATAAGTGAATATACATTATTACATTTGTATATATTTTAGAATTTAGAACTTACTACTAATGATTTAAAAGATTTAAATAATAATAATAATAATAACACCGGAGATTACGGCTCAGATATCGCAAAAGCCTCAAAATTTACGCAAGACTTATTATAATTCTCTTCATGTCATCCCATGCAGTCAAATGTCATGAATACCCTTCACCCACAAGCTTTATCAAGCTATGGAAAATAAGGGCATTCGCGACATTTCGTATATGCAAACCGGGAAACTTAATACAAAGGATTGTTCTCAAGTTTAAAAAGACAGTAAATATTAAACGAAAAACGAGTTCGATGACTATGGAGTGGCTACGATTGCCCATGGGAGATGCAAAATGGGTTTCTTATTCTCATTCTCTTGAGTTCCTCTCATCTTCTTCAATGGAGGTTGTTCTTGCTGCGGAGGTGATGATGATGGTGTTGGATTGTATGAACTCGCTGACCATGAATCATTTGAGCTTTCGTCGCTATTGAAAGGATTTGAATCGATTACGCAGCTCGGACTGCTTAACGATGAATCGTTAAGCTTGCGTTTCCGGGAAAATTGGGTTTGGATAGTTACACCGATACGATCCATTGGTCGTTCGAGGATAAGTTCGTAACAAGGATTCACTTTTTCCTGTTAATGCATGAGAGTTGTTTGTTAAAAAGCCTGAGTGAAATCAGAGTTTACTAATAGAGAGATTAGAAGCTAACCTTGGTTATGTTAAGGACACCGAGAAGCTTAGTTTGGTATGAAAGAGGGTCAAAGGGCTCAACTTGCTCTATAATTCTCATCATGGTGGCTGCAGCAACTACTGATGGTAGGTGGCCGACAAATCTCGAATCTGACAAGAGAAATAATGGAGGAAAACAACACAAGAATGTAAGATAACTCAGATTCAAAAGATGATAAACAATGTGTTTTCTTTTGTCGTTTACGAACCGGAGATTACAGAGAGGAGGAGACGGTGGCATCTGTCGAGGAAATCCCAGTGAGTATCGTTTTTTAGCCCCAATCTCCTGATAATGTGGTCTAAGAAGGAAATTGGAGTAATGAGATGCATCTTCCATTGGAAAGTAGACAGAATCAGCAACTCCATTCTCTGTATGGTTTTCGCCTCAAACACATACTTTGTCTCCTCAATCTACAAATCAACTGGAAAGATGAGAACAGAGGAATAAATGACTAAACTTTAAGTGAAAATTATGCAGATTTAATGATTACTTGGAAGTCTAGAAGAAGAGGGACTTGGATTTCTTCGACTTTAGCAGCTAGAGAAAGGCAAGCAACAGAAACAAGTTGAAGCATCCATGGTTTGTCTGTCTGTAAGCTGTAGCTACAGATGAACTTATCGAGGTAAGTTATGGCTAAAACAGCTGCCAAAGTAGAGAAGCCATAATGAGCATTGACTCTCAGAATCCATCCCACGGCTTCTTTCCGATCCGTGGAGAGATAACCATCATCGAGACAACTGAGTCTTTGTTCTTCTTCTTTGGAGAAGAGTTTGACCAGATCTTCGTCTTCCCAGAACAAATCTTGTTGCAGAAGAACGGATGGAGAAGAAGAAGAAGCAGAAGAGGAAAACATTTCTTCAACTTCTTCTTCTTCTTCTTCGTCTTCCCATTTCTCTTCGTCGCAGTAGAGAGCATCAAGAAGAAACGAAGTGCTCTGTTCTTCTCTACTTTCTTCCTCCTTCCGAATCGCCATTGTGGAAATAAACTCGAGAACGAGAAGAAAGATATAAAGTCTTCTTCTTTTCTGTATCGTTGATTTTCTACTTTGGCTATTGGGTTAACTCAGTGCATTACACAGAAGAAGATAAGATGATAGAGAGAAAATCTCTCGGAGAGAGACTCATCTTCCTCTCTGTGGAAGCGTGCTGAGATTAGCTAGCAGAGGAGCTACAAAAGAGAAACTAGAGAGAGAAAGAGAAGAAGAAAAGCAGGGAGTGGGAAGGAGAGCGAAAAGAAGGAGATTGATTTATGAGAGAAGGCTAGATGGTTTTGACGTTTGTCTTTTACTCTTCCAAATATATCAATATTTGCAATATTTGTTTTTAAATATTAAATGTGGAATTTATTTTATTTTATTTATATATTCATGTGTCATTTCTTTTGCTGTTTCCCGCTTTACCCACTTTTACTCATTGGAGCAGAGATCGAGAAACCAAAGTGCAGTAGAATCTGTCGGCTAATTAACTAAATTCTTACTACTTTTTGGTGATTGTCAACAACTATATTAATATTAAAACTTTTAAAATATGGCTACACATTGACCACATGACTTTTTTTCTAATTATCTGTGATTAGAACCTGAGAAGTGTGATGATTCGAGGCTGTAAAAAGCTGTGAACGATCAAAGAATTGTGAATGAACAAAATGAAGAACACACAATGAAGGTTAATTATTATACAAATAGTTTTGCAAGAGAATCTGCGATCTGGCTAATATATGGAAAGTTCCAAACTTCACAATTGAATTTTACTGACCATCCACAAAAGTTAACCATTACGCTACAATTTGCAAAAGCCAATAACAGCAAAAGGAATATATATCTTTAAAAAAATGAAAAAACGAGAAAGAAATTTGTCACCAAATTCTAGAAAATAAAACATCACTATTATCTATACATCATAACCACTTTCCGACAAAGTCTAAACGCTACAGCTTTAGTACGGAGGAGGGTATTGTCCTGGGTATGGACCTGGAAAGAAGATGAAATAACAATCAACCACCACTGAATATTGTCAAAGATCTCCTTCTGTTTAATATTGACAAAAGAACTTCGTTCATATCATGGTAAATTGCTGTGGTTTTATATGAAAGGTGACATTCTATTATAGCATCGAAACACAAAAGCAAAGTGCAAACAACCGAATGCTAGATGAGGAAAAATAGGGAACATAAAAGAACCTTGTGGGTGATATGGTGATGGTTGAGGAGGATATGGAGAAGGAGGGTAAGTAGAAGATGGTGGAGGAGGAGGGTAAGCTCAAGGACCTGGAGGGTAAGCCGCAGTTGAGGGGGGAGGATAGGCAGATGGTTGAGGAGGATAACCTGAAGGTGGTGGGTATCCTAATGGCTGCTGAGGGTATTGTTGTACTTGTGGGTATAGAGATGGTCTAGAGAATGGTACTGATGAATATGGAGGTACAGAAGGTGGAGTTGAATATTGAGGTACTTGAGGTGCATAAGGTGGACTTGAATATGATTTTGTACATAAATTGTATGAGTATTTCTTTGAATTTAACAATAGAAAACATCAATTAACTATAATCTAATATCCATATATTTAATTTTTTACATTTCTCTTTATATTCTGAAACATTTCCCACAAAATTTTCTTTCAAGTTACAAATATTTTCATAATCAATCTCAAAGATGCATCATAAGCCTCCATAACTTCTTTGGTACTAGGTAAAATAACCTTTTATCTTGATTTCTTCCTCAATCTCAACTATAAGTTTCTTCGATCTCAGCTCTTCTTCTAATTATCAATAAAGCTTTTCAACTCTTCTTTTCTCTTAGAGTTATACTGAAATGGTGGCTTGCAATAAAGGAATTGATCCTTATGAGACCTAACTGAAGAAGCATCTAGCGGAGAGGGAGGTGAAATTCTGGTTTTTGGTGTTTCAAAACGAAATCTATTTCTCAAAATTATTCTTGACCTTTTACCATAAAACCTTCCAACATTGAAGATAAAATATGTACTTACAAAAGAGAGGATGGAGATCAGAGAGATACTATATGAGAGAATGAAGAATTTATCGGAGAGAAAATTAGGAATTAAGAGTTGCGAGCTATTTTATATATAAAAATATATAAATGAGAATAATATAATTTTTAAAATATCAATAACTATTATTTTATTATTTTGACAATATCGTAAATAAATAAAAAGTTAAAAACACTAATAAAATATAATAATTTAGAAAAAAACTTATTTGGGAAGAAAAACAATATTATGAAAAAACTACTATTGTATATTCTATAATAAACTATAGTATAACATTATCAAAGGCGATAAGAAAAAAGCAGACATATAACGCAGTCTTAGATATTTAAAATAACATAATATGTTAAAAGAGAAGAAGTAAAAAACTAGTTAAATAGTCTCAACTGAATTACTTTAGACTCATCATATTCCAAGGGAACACATTCTCCATTTTCATGCTTGTAGTAATGATAAAACCCACTACTGCAATTCACAAATCCAAAACAAAGTTAGCATCCACAAATGAATTCTATTATCGGCATCATGCTTAATTCTCAGTAAAATGTCTGCCTCTTTATCACTTAGTATAGTCGATACAATCTTTTTGTGTTATTAATTGTGGATTTTCCTTCTTTTTTTTATCATTAGAAAATCAATTTAGCAAATAGTTCACAGATTAACAATGGTTCGTCAACGAATTGTAATTTCACGTTAATGACCCAAAATTGACATGCTTCTAGGACCAGGATCCTTTGAAATTACATTTCTCAACATGTAATACTCGAATGCGTAGTATTAGTAATGCCCAAAATTGACATCTCGAACCATAACTCAAAAGGCATATTTATATAAACGATAGATAAGCCTTCGAGGATAAGACATTATACCAATCCTTTTACAAAATCTGGAACCTCAAAAATTATACAAAACTAAGCAAAGATCCTGCAATTTGCTGTCTTGTGGACCAAGTCACCCAAATACAAAGTCAGCCACTTGGTAATAGCACTTCTTTGTTTAAAGTCACAACATTCCCAAAAAATTTGTTTTGTAGCTAATGATAAGACTGAAAAGATTCAAACTCATAAATTGATAATATAAAATCAACAAGTAACAAAGTTCTGAACTCTTACAAGTCTAGATGAGATATATTAATTTAATGTAACCTCTCTTCTTATAAGCCACTCTCAAGTAATATCGTATCACAATTTCCACATTCTTAAGTACTATATGAACATTATGCGTCTCATAAAGAGAAAATCTGGTACCACAGATTATTTCCTTCTCCTTTGAGGAAAGCCTAGCCCTACATTCCCAGTGTTGCCAACTGCTTGTATTGGTTCAACCAAACCTTTTGCATTCTTCCCGAGCGTCTCACCCTACAGTTGTATTTCCCCAACAATCATAATTTTATGGGAACAGCACATAACATCTAAAATTGATAGATTCACAAGTTACCTCCTTCCAACCCATGTTTCCCATTATCCTCCTTGCATAACTTCCAGATCCAAATGATAACTCCAATGCTTCTGCTGTAGCCTCCTCTTCAGAAATAGTGTCGGGAACTGAATGCTCATCTGCGTTATGGCCCCCTATTGTTCCCTTTTGACCTGGCCCAACACCATACCCACCATGCAACTTTCTTCTCTCTGCGGCTCTATCTCTGTATAAACAGCTTCCCTTCTGATAAACAGCACGAGGAATAATTAAAATTGTAGCTTACTAAGGTTCTTTTTTCTTTTTGTCACAGAGCCTACTAAGGTTCTTATACCACTAAATATGCAGTCAATAAACTCTCGATATAAATAAGTTTTTCACTGAAAGCCTCATACACAAAGCTTAAGAATAATGTCTCCAGTTTGAGATTTGGCAGAAGTATAAGAAGCAGGATGATTACATCCTCCACAAACATTCCAAAACTGAAATACAAGAATCTAGCCATTTACTTAGAATACCTCTTCAATCGAGCTGACTCCATCTTGTGGCTTCACCGTGAGTTTGCAGTCAGTTTTTGATTTCACTTTCTTTGCTCTACGTTTTGTCTCCCGCTATGTATTTAGCAGAAGTTCAAGAAGCAGGATGTTAACATCCTTCACAAACATTCAGAAACATAAAAAACAAGAATTCAGCCATGAAGGTGGATTTGGAATACCTCTTCAATCATATCGACTTCATGAGGCTTCACTGTAAGTTTGCAGTCAGTTTCTGGTTTCACCTTCTTAGCTTTGCGTTTTGTACAAGGATTTTCCCATGTAGTTGAAATATCCGGGAAGCCCCAATCTTTTGTTGGGTTGGAGGAGTCATATACCGACAAGGATGCAAGGTATTTCACACTAGGATTTCGCAGTTTATAGACCTGACCTGGAACAAAGATTTGAGGATCAAATTCGTTTTCTACATGTCCTCATATAACAAAGCACATAAGGTCAACAAAAATTATTCCAGCAAAAAACAATATTTGTTGACAGGAACAAGGCTATATTAGAAGGAAGATGGTAGACCTGTCCTAACTCGAACTAGGTGAAGCTGTGCTTCACAAATTGGAGCAGTTTTGAGAAGTGTGCCATTCGACGCCACAGATGGATGAAGATTGGCGGACCGTTTGACCAGTCTTCCTACTAACCTAGCCACCTGTTCATTCTCTGCTGTTCTGGATTCACAAACAAGTTTCCAATCCCACAAATCAACAGAAGGGATCTCAGGTAGGGTCTTCTCAGGAGATCCAATGACTTGACCATATTGTGCTTGCCACATCTCTTCCTCCTTTGAAGGAGCAGCTACAAATGAAACTATGAGCATCAAATCTATGAATATGAGCTGAAGACGGGATCTCAGGTAGCTTCATATATCAATAACCATAACTAAAAGCCGATATTATGCAGAATGAAAGTAATTGACAAGAACATAAAGAAATAAAAACCTTCATCAAAGTTCTCTTCCAGTGGATCAAAATCTTCTTCAGGAATCCATTCTCCCTCTTCAAGTTCCTCAACGTCATCATCTCCTGGAGAACAAACACAATTTGTAGCTTCTCTCCTTAAATTCCAAACTTGAAGAGCAAATCCATTCCAAAGTTTTCAATATAAAAGGCTAATAAGCATTGTCTCAGGCAAAGACCATTAGCTGACAACATCTGGTAGTCCGGATTATTTTCCCTAGAAGGCCTCTGATTGCTGGAATCATTGGGATGTTGATTATAACCAGATAAATAAAGTTCAATAAGTACATCTTCCACCCTGATCCATTATAAAAAAAATGTTTCATAAACCATATAATGAAGAAACATGTATAAGTCTCCATAAGGTAATAAAAGACATAACCTACCATGAGGAAGGTCGTTGAGGATGTTCAGATTCCTGGTTATTTGAGCATCCTGTTGCCTCTTCAAGCAATAAACGTGTGTGTCAGTTGTCTATAACAGATTCTACGCAATAAACCAGCGGAACTCAACTCGTAAGTTTACCTGAAGGAGTTTCTCCAGGATTACTCTGTGAAACTTGATCTTCATTTTTTACATTCTTGCCTGAGTAATCCTCAAGTGGATCACAAGTAACATTCTTTCCTGGAGAGTTCAAGCTAGACTCATCATATTCCAAGGGAACATATTCGCCATTTTCATGCTTGTAGTAATGACCGTCCTTGCTACAATAATACCAACCAGCATTCCGGTCATGATAAAACCCACTACTGCAATTCACAAATCGAAAACAAAGTTAGCATCCAAAAATGAATACAACTATCGGCATGATGCTTAATTCTCAGTAAAAACTCAGCCTTTTCATCAATCCCTATAGTTGTTAAAAGCTAAAGAGCAGATTAAAAGTCGATAGCTTCAATTGGAAATTATCAAAGAAAACAAAATACTAGATCCAAGATTCTGTTTTTTTCTCCGGGAACTAAAGGGACCTAAGGAAATCAGGTTATTGCGATACATAAAATCCTTAAGAGTCGAAGCTTGGAAAGAGACGTAGCCTGTGATGGATATAGAGCTGTGAATCGTTGTCCCATACGAAGGAGTCTTCTTCCTTTGGTTCCTGCAACTCTTTATCTTTGGGCATGAGGAATTTACTTGCAGGAATCTTAAACAAATCAACCAAAGATTTCTGAAAACTAAAGCTTCGACAATCAAATTCTCAAAAGATCATTTCTTTGGCAATGATATACAATAATCGGGAATAATCGCCTCTCAAATTTGGTTTCGAAAACGAAATTTTGCGATTCTGTCGAAGAAACGAGAACAGGTGAACCGAACCGGGGAATTACGGTTTAGGCCCATGAAGGTTTAGCTCATGGTTTGATTTAATTACGGTACGGTTTAGTCCCAAGAATGTTTAGCTTATGCTTTAGCCTTTAGCTAATAAAGGAGAAGCCACAATTAATGACAATTTTTTTTAGTCAACACAATTAATTACAATTGAATAAGAATAAACCATACTTGGATTTCAATTTTTAACTTTTCTAAGATCTGATTATAACCTCAATTGTTTACCAAAAATCGAAAAGTTTTGTAAAACAAGACTAGAATAGAATTGAGTTTTTTCTTTCTAGAAAGTAGTAAATTTACCAATAATTTATAATTTTCTCAAGATGCTATTTTTGACCCAAAAAACACTAAAGATAAAGGTAAGTAGTGACGAGCGACAAAAAAACAAATTGAAAAGGGATACTGTTTATTGAAAACTATATACTAGCATTTGAAATTGTGAATGATTACCATAGACGGCGAGTTACGCCAAGGCTTACCATCAAGATAGATATGGCAAAGGCATTCAATTCATTGAAATTAGATTTTCTTCTTCTCTACCTCCAACCTCTTCACATGCCAAATTGCTTTATAAAATGGGCCAAAGGCAAAGTGACCCCTTGTCTCCATACCTGTTTGGTATTGCTATGAACTTCTTATTGCATAAGCTGAACCGAGCAACCAAAGAAGGCTTTATTGGATATCATCATCCCCTCTGTGCTTCATCAAAACTAACTCATTTATGCTTTGCGGATGATCTGCTTCTCTTCACTGATGGGACCACATCCTCAATCCGCAATACTCTCCAAATCCTTGAAGAATTTTAAAACCTTTCTGGTTTGGTTATAAGTCCTCTAAGTCTTGTTTCTTCGCAGCTAGCTTGTCTCCTGAACATGAAACAGAAATCCAATCACTATCATGATTCTCGAAGGGTACTCTCCCAATCAGATACCTAGGACTTCCACTATCCTCCAAAAAGTTGTCGCTTGCTGACTGCGAACCATTGCTACAAAAAATTAGATCGAAGATTGGTGCTTGGTTAGTTAAATACATGTCATTAGCAGCAGGGCGTTTACAACTTCTAAACTCTATAATTTCAGGTATATCCAACTTTTGGTGTGGTGCCATCCTATTACCAAAGAAATGCATCAAACAGATTAATTCACTATGCAGCGCATACTTATGGAAGGGTACTCTAGATGGAAGACATTCAGCCAAAGTAGCATGAAAAACAATGATAAAACCAGGATGAAGATGGTTTGGGGATAAAAAAACCTACGCAATTGGAATATAACTTGTGCTATATGGATGCTCTTCTTCAGTACAGACTCAATTTGGGTTGCTTGGATCTAGCATTGGGTTGGCAGGCCGACCTGCCCCACCCCGCATAAAATCAAACCCGCGTAAATATTTGCTTCTCAACTCTTTTTCTCTCATTGATTTATTCTGGAATGACTCGTAATAGATGAATTAACTGAAGAAGCATCCATATTTTTCAATGTTGCATTAACTTTAAATTATCTATTATTGAGAAGACATTAGTAATAATATTATTTGCATGTTTTTAGTTTTGATTTATTTTAAAGTTAATGCAACATGTATAGTTGTATACAACTATCGTGTTAAATATATTACTATCTAATTATCTATATATCTATCGTAAATTTGAAAACATAATGTTTCATTCCCTCTCTTCTAACGTCATTTTTTTAATTATCTAATATATTTTTAATTCCATTTAGTTGAGATATAGGTGTTATAATGCCATTCATTGTCATTCTCCTAATTTAAGAAAACATATTGATATGCCAAAAAATCTGTTGTTCATACACTCTTAATTTGGATCCCATTAAGATTCAGTTAGAACATTTACGCTATAACATTTACGCTATGGATCAGTTTTAACCAATAAAATTATTGACAAAAAAAATATTTATTGCTATATTTTTAATTTTCAACTTATCCATTGTGTACTGAACTCTTTATCTAATTCACACTAGAATTTAAAAACTTACAAATGTAAAAGTTGCAACTTTTTTCTTTCGTTATCAGTGACATCGAAATTGAGATCATAATATTCTTCTTTGGTTCTTATGAGTTTGTTAAACTGGTAGACCATCACATGTTTTGAATATTAAACTTACATTTTCAAAACGTAAAAGACCAATGCATTGACCAAAGACAAGTAAACCATTGCTTTGTGTTGTTATTATGTGTATGTCACCATCAACGTTCAATGGGACAAAATAATTGTTAATTAATCGCCATTAAAATGATATTAGTCAGGTGATTCTTGTTATGTTACTCAACTAATCACACGTTTATTTTCACAAAAGTCTTAACATAATTGTAGATCTCGAAACCAATTCACAAGTTAAAAAGAATTTGGTTCAAATGACCTTGAAAACAGATCTGCAACTCTCACAAAGTGACAGAGAAAGGACTAAACAAAACAAAACTAGTGACGAATGCAAAGACGTCAAAACCCACTCCCTAAATTGACCCCACCAATATAATCCTAAATTTCATTTAATCATAAACTTCTACAACCATTCAACAGGAGAAGAAAAGTAATTTTTTCTACGAGTTTCAGAATCTCTCATTTCTGATCTTGAATACTTTTTCTCAGAACATCTCATTTTCTTTTCAATTAAAGTCAAACATGAGTAGTAACACTCATCATAAGCTCCATGTTGTTTTCTTCCCTTTTATGGCTCATGGCCACATGATTCCAACTCTAGAAATGGCTAAGGTTTCTCTAGCAGAGGTGCCAAATCCACAATCATCACCACACCTCTTAACTCCAAGATCCTCCAAAAGCCGATCGACACATTCAAGAGCCTGAATCCTAATCTAGAAATCGATATCCAGATCTTCGATTTCCCTTGTGTGCAGCTTGGGTTACCAGAAGGATGCGAAAACGTCGATTTCTTCACCTCAAAGAAGAATGATGATTATAGAAACTACATGACCATCAAATTCTCTTTCTCGACAAGGTTTTTCAAAGACCAGCTTGAGAAATTCCTCGAGACAACGAGACCGGATTGTCTTATCGCCGACATGTTCTTCCCGTGGGCTACTGAAGCTGCAGAGAAGTTTCATGTGCCAAGACTTGTGTTCCACGGCACTGGCTACTTTTCTTTATGCGCTGGTTATTGCATCAGACTGCATAAACCACAAAACAGAGTAGCTTCGAGCTGTGAGCCATTTGTGATTCCTGATCTCCCTGGTGACATAGTGATAACTGAAGAACAGACCATAGATGGGGAAGTTTATGATTGAGGTTAGGGAATCTGAAATGAAGAGCTCAGGAGTTGTTGTGAAGCGTGAACAGTTTCTACGAGCTAGAACCTGCTTACGCCGATTTTTACAAAAGTTATGTACAAAAGAGAACGTGGAATATCGGTCCACTCTCGGTTTATAGCAGAGGATTTGAGGAGAAGGCTGAGAGAGGAAAGAAAGCGAACGTTGATGAGGTTGAATGTCTCAAATGGCTAGACTCAAAGAAACCAGATTCAGTCATTTATGTTTCTTTTGGGAGTGTGGCCTGCTTCCCGAACGAGCAGCTCATCGAGATCGCTACAGGATTAGAAGCTTCAGGCACAAGTTTCATCTGGTTGTTAGGAAATGCACAGACGACAAAGAAGAATGGTTACCTGAAGGGTTCGAAGAGAGGACGAAAGGTAAAGGAATGATCATAACAGGATGGGCTCCACAGGTGCTGATACTTGAACACCAAGCAACCGGTGGGTGCGTGACCCATTGCGGCTGGAACGCTTCTTGAAGGAGTGGCTGCAGGGCTACCGATGGTGACGTGGCCAATTGGAGCGGAGCAATTCTACAACGAGAAATTGGTTATGCAAGTGCTTAAAACGGGAGTGAGTGTGGAAGCGAAATTATGGGAGATTTCATTAGGAGAGAGAAAGTGGCTAAAGCGGTGAGAGAGATGTTGGATGGGGAAGAGGCAGAGGAGAGGCGGAGACGGGCAAAGAAGTTAGAAGTGATGGCTAAAGCCAGTGTGGAAGGAGGGTCTTCGTTTAACGATTTGAATAGCCTCAATGAAGATCTCAGTGAGAGATTGAAGTAAAAGACATCTAACAATAACATGGCTGTTTGGTCTCTGTTCTGGTGATTCGAGTAAACTTGTGCTACAATATATATATATATATATATAAATGTATCAGATACCTATTCTCTTGTGTTCTGAGAAATGTCACTCCTAAAGTGAAAAATTTGCTTCAGAAAGCAAACAAAAATTGAGAGAATGGACGCACATATATATACTTATATATCAATGGAATAAATAGATTTGCTATTTAACTATGGCAGAATGAGGGATCAGCTATATAACTGCTGCCTTCAGGCTATGTAGAGTTCTCGGTTTCTTTTTTGATTTGCAGGGCAGCCCTAACAACATTTCCCCTTGTAAGGATCCCAATCTGGTTGAACATAAACATAAGAATCAATGTGTTTAGAGACTAAATTAAACTGAAAAAGAAGATTAAGATGAAAAGACTTTGACTATGAAATTCTCACCAGTTTTCCATCAGAATTCACGACTGGTAATCTTCGGAACTTTGTTTCCAGAAGCAGCCTGGAAATAAGTGTACAGAACTAGTAAGAAATGTTGCTTCCAAGGTCAATGTCAGAGATAAATGCCACAAGAAAAATTGGCTTGTGGTACAAAAATCAGATTTTTCTCATTCCTCTTAAAGCTAGTGCTACCATATAGTGTTTTCGAATGTAGTGAATAAAGAAAAGGATACCTGGCTGCATCTTCTAAGTTGGTAGAATCACGGACAACAAGAGGAGAAGGAGTCATCAAGTCTCCAACAACTTTCCCATATGTCTTGCTTATCAATTTCTGGAGTTCGTTGAATGTCTGGAGAACGAATTCGAAAGTTCATATAAGTAACCACCTACCTAAGAGTTTCATGCAAATGGAAGGAACAATAATAGTCTTCAAATAAATGAATTGCAAGAAAATGGATAAGGAGAAAACATACTTTCCAAGTACTGTCGACATTTGGGAACATGTTTGTATCATTTTGGCTGCGGCCTAATACAAATGACAAGAGGTTAGTAGCTTCACCAAACTGTGTCATTCAAAACCATAAACGTTCTGGACAACAAAAGCTAAACGAGAAGTTTATGTGCAAACAAAAAATTTTGAAATCCATAAGAAGTCCAAATCTGAAATCCTACAAACTGGATTATGACTCAACTCCTTAACTGATCAAAGCATTCGTTGTATGATATAGTAAAACTAAAACCGTACACTTTGGTGATCATAATATCAACAGAAAATTTAAGAACTTTGAGTACAAAGAGCTTGTAAAGGATTACCAGAGATGGAGTCCAGTGCAAGCAAATCGTAATCAGAAACAACACCAACCTGCAGGAGAAATTACAGCAGAGGAGTAAGTAAGATGTCCGATAGACAAAGCATATCTTATTGAATACATATGATTGTAAACAAAATGGCAAAAGAGAATCTTTACCAGATTCCAATCATCATCAACTACAGGCAATCCAGTGATTTTCTTCTCAACCAGTAGTTCGAGTGCTGTTAAATTCGAGTAAATTACACAAAAAGACAAACTTTTAGATATTTAATTGATGAAAACGATTATTCAAGTTTCAATTCCAGGTTTTGCATAATTACCATCATCTACCGAGGTTGTGGGTTTAACAACATGCAGATTCTGCCTCCGTGTCATGAAATCCCCAACTGTATAACCTCCGCTTTTAGCCTGAAACCCCCAAAAAAATACAAACAAACACAAAATTAAGGTTACGGAAAAAATGGGTTTATCTGAAAGGAGCAACTTGACTCACGGGAATGGAGTTATTAACGCCGGAAGGAGCAGCGAAGACAGCACAGACAGCTATTGACGGTGAAGAAGTGGAGTGACGACGATTGGAGAGAGGAAGAAGAGACAAAGAGGACGAAGAAATCGGAAGAAAACATTGATGATTGAGTGATGTAAGTAGTGGAAGTCGCGTTATGGGCAGAGAATTAGACAAAGAGATCGAACCCATAATCGCTTATCCTCTGCAACTCACGAATTCCGATGAAAAATCAAATCTTTAATATGTGAAATCTGGTGGAAACAAAGGTAGAAAATTTAGCAAAAGGAGAGAGATGAGAAGGCGAAGAAGAAGAAGAAGAAGAGAATCGTTTTTGATTGGATGGTAAAATTAGGAGACAAGTTGTGAAACTTTATGATAGATGGGGACACAGCCACATATCAATGTTTCGTATAAATATTATTTAATAGTAAGCTTAAGGTCCATTTGGTCGGTTTATTCCTACGCTTCCTTGTGGTCGTCAAATTCAAAACGATTTTTTCGTGAAGTTAAAAAAGTCTAATTTCGATTCAAGAAGAAACACCCTAATTTGAACTCTCTTTTGGTTTCAAGTGTATTTTTTTGGATTTTTATGTCGTGATCGTTGACGTTAGTTAAGTATTCTAGAAATTTGAGAATAGTTGGGTTTGGTCACAACATATAATTGGAAGACTTCGTATCAAAATCTAGATTCACGGCTACATTTGCAATAAATATCAAATGCATAGTTGTCAAATACACACAAAAAACAAGTAGACAAGGCGTTTATAGCTCGTATGACTAGTCCTCCAGTAGAATTGCGACACGAATTGCAAATAAGCAGTCTTTGGATTCCAAAAGGTCACTACAATAGAATTAGGAACACAAGCAAGCTTATTGGCATACGAAGTGTTTTTACTAAAGATCTTTCATATTAATACACAAGTCAAAAAAAAAGTTTATCAAAGGATATAATTAATTACATTCAAAGCCATCCTTTACGGCTTAAGTAGCCAAATATATTAAAACAACTCAGTAAACAGTTTCCAACTGTTTAAGAAAATACTAATGTGTCTTTCTAAGCTTCTTGTTGGATTGCACGTCTGAGCCTAAGTCCATTATCAGCATCTCCTTCACGACCTATCAAAACACTATCTCCTGCATCTTCACTACTTTGGTTTTGGTTTTGGTTAGCCAAAGCAGCTTCCCCAAAGTTATGGAGTCTCCGACCAATGAGATAACGGTCATCACGGATCGAGTTGTGAAGGTTTCTAAACCAGACATGACATCTTTTTGCACAGAAGCAGAAGAGGCTCACTGAGAGACAACCTATCCATGCGAATCTGTACACCGCTGAGTTTATAACTAGTGGATATCCGAGCATTGGGAACACTCCTCTCGCCAGTACATAAGGGACGCATAGGGCTGTCAAGAGTTTCATCACGATTGGGAACACAATCTCTCTGAGTACCCATAACCCTTGAAGCCTTGAGAAGCCATCTTCTCTTACCCTCTCGAACTTTGCTCTCCAGCTATCATCCACTATTGGAAGCATATGATCCAGCATTACCTGTCCATTGTCGTGTGTTTTTAGTGACAAAATATCTTTCCTTAAGCGGCAAAATTTGCTAAAGGGAAAAATAACTTACCAGTCTTGTCCAGATCTTCAAAAAGATGAGCCCAAGAGCCCAGTCTTGATACAGGAGGAAGACAGGGCTTTCATCTACTGGGACTCTCATTGGGACAATTACCAAAAGCTCAAACAGAAGTCCGATTAGAACAGGAATGATAAAAACCTGTTTGATCATCATTTAAATAAAACATACAGTCCAGAGTCAGAATGAGTTTGGACTTTGGAATATCTCAAAAATGACAGGACAAACCACTTACCCATATGGCTAACAACACTGAGCTCTTGAAGACAATCCCACACAATTTCCATATTTGGTTCAGCAAGACTGAAGTCCTCTTTGACTTGACATGCTCGATAGCGTACCTGGCCCCAGATATAGTAGTCCAAAAGGCATATGTGCCAATGACGAACGCATACAGGTCTACAGAATTAGGAAATTGTGTTAGTGATGTCTATAATGCATAACCGCTACAAAGAACATAGCAGAAAAGCATAATTAATAGACATTACCATTGCATTTGATGCCATGAGTTAATGGCAGAAGTGGGATGGCACTAAATAGAGCACGTCCAAGAGAGACTGGTACAACTATCAATGCCGAATTGAAGAGAAGAAGAGTCACCCATGCAACAAGTAGGAGGAGGATTATCCGGACCACAAAGTTGTACCTGCTAAAAAATTAAGTTCATATCATGGGAAGACCTAAAGGAAATCTCAATGTACCTAGTCAACTCTATACACCAAGCGAAACACTCCTTTTGATTATTTTAAGCATGCACGTGTTCAAAACATCAAAACAGGCTATTAGCTTATTTCTCATCGTAAGAACTTACTCTGAATCAGATTGTTCTTCATCATCTTCGTATTCCTCACCCGTGTTGACATTTCCAGCACGTAGGAGACCTCTGTTAGGGTCATCAGCTGCTGGAACAGCAGCCATGGCCCTGTCAGGTCCACCTACCTGCAATACTTGTACTCTGTTCTGCCTTCCTGGTTCACCGTTTGCATTGTCCTGACCAATATTGTCATCTGGTCTTGGCAAGAGAAAGTCTGTCAGACCAAGTGCCCAACCAACACCGGTGAACCAGCAGCGTAGAAGGGATTTAATTGTGGTCCGGAGTCTGAAATGCTCGATAATGAATGGTATGCATATTTGAAACAGAAGCATGTCGGCAGGAATCTCAGTGAATGGGTCGGATACACTGCATAAATGCACAAGTTAGGGAAAGACCTACTAAACAAAAAAATATTCCAAACAAGAGGTTAGCCAATATTTCTTACGATATATCGAGTGGGAAGATTGAAGGAGCCATTCGGATTGCAAGTTTGACTGGTAAAAATACCAACATGACAATCAAACTCCCATAAACTGCAATGGATAACAGAACCCTCCGAGCATGCTTGTGTACTGGATCATCAATCAAATCTCGGAATGGGTTGTAGTTAGGATCCGCAGGATCACGGAGGAAATACAACACTCCAGGGCGAAGAACCTGCAGTTGGCACAAAAGTGGAGATACAGTATTAGATACTAGCAAAGAAAATAAAGGATTAAATGTTTCCAGGACTAAAATATAAGCAAGGAAATAACAGTACCCCTCGAAGAAGGCTGACAAAGATGCTTATTTGCAACATGTACATGATTCCAACAACCCAATGAACAAGCGAGCTAGCCAGTGGAGAAATTGATAAAAACTGTACTCTGTGGGACATTGTTTTACCAAACATCCTCACAGTGCAAACATCTAGCCACCACCCACACATCAGAGGGAAGACCCCAAGCTCGATGACCAAAAGAAAGGCAACTTTAATCATAGTCATCAGATGTCTCATTGCTGCCAAGAACTGCCTAAGGAGAGATGGTACAGCTTCTACTATCGAAGCAATACCATAAAATCTTCCAACGGTCAGTGGCTCACCCTTAGCATATCGAATCAGTGCGATGATCCCAAGGTAAAGGAACACCAGAAATACTATAAACATGTAGCCAACAGTCAGAGTGGTAACATCAGATAGCTTTGAGGCCCCAGTAGCAGGACTTTTCAAGAGATCAGCAGCAACTGACAGTGTACTGTTTGCGCCATTCAATTCACTTCCGTTGACTTTCATCATTTCCGTGAGCTGACCAAGCAGCCCATTTTCTTGGCCCTCGTTAGTCACATTTGAGACAGCAGTCAGCGCACTTGTCAGAGTTATATTTTCCAATGATAATCCAGTATCAGTGAAATGCATTGCTGCGGACACACCAGGGCCTCTAGCAGCAGCAAAAAGCCATGACACGTGATACAATATAACCCGTCCTAACGTAAAGGGCACAAAGATCACAACACCAAGGAATATCATATTGCTTGCTAGAACCTGCGCACCATAAAGAATAATTAGGGATCAATAGTGAAGAAAAAGGGAAAATAGAGTTAAAAATGTACATCAGCAAGAGTACAAACACCAACTTACGGTAAAGGCATTCTCAACCAAATGAAACACCGGACCCTGCATTCCAACCAGCTCATCAAATGGAACGTCTTCTGCACCATCAGCGTCGTCCAAACCATCAAACATCTGTTCAACCTGAGCCTCGAGACGAGCTGCTTGTATGTCCAACCTTGCCAGAACATTTTCAGGATTCCTTCTCACAATCTGACCAACAGCAGCACCCTGATCTCCCACATCCTCGCCATTCCCCTCTCCAGCAAGATTCCTGTTACCTTGTCCAGCAGGTCTTCTTGCAGCACGAGCATCATTTCTGTCTCCGTCATCTTCTCTCTCTTCTTGTCCCCCTAGCTCTCGTAAATGCCTGAAGTAATCCCTTAATGAAGTCGCTCCAAGGAAGATGAAGACAATACTGGCCGACAGTAAGAACCCATGCAAACAATCAGTGAGAATTACTGTCGTGGAGATGTGGCTTAAGAACAACCTCTGAGCTTCACCAAAACTTCGCACAAAAGCCAATCGCCATATCCAAAATGTAATGAAAGGTATAGTGAGAAGCCAGACGGAAAGCACAAAACTCAACCGCAGAAAGAACTGTAAAACGTGGCAAGTTTTCATCGCAATGCCAACAACAAACTCCTGGAAAGGAAGCCTTGACGGAGCATTTTCAGCATACACTGGGGAGAATGAAAAGGGATGCTTGCAAACCTGCAGAAATGAAAATAACAATTACTTTAGTCACCATATTCTACTGAAGCCATGACATTGACGAACTCAAATAATAAGGATGTGTTCTATTCTATGTAAGGAAGATTTTATACTATAAACTTTAGGCATTGAAACTATCACCAATCGTGACTAAACGAATTTAAGAAGGTAGCCAGAAACCAAAAAAGAAGCAAAACGTTATTAAGCACACAGAAACCGTAACCAATTTGATTAAACTATCGCCAGCAGTAACAGTCCTTGTATAGAAGAAACCTTTCCCTCATAATTTCATGCCAAGCAAAAAGCAACAGAGCTCACACAAATTTTCATGCATTTGTTTAAAGATGAGCGACAAACTCGTATGCAATTGCCCATTCATCTACCCATAATCTTAAACCATCTAAAAGAATCAGAAAAAGCAATGGAGAAAAGGTTGACCCATGAAATTTCCGTTCGACTCAAAAACTTCCTGAAAGGCACCCAAATCAACACGAATCCAGATCATAACAGTAATCCGAAATCAAATGTTGCACTTGCTTCTGTAAAGAAGCACAACAAAATCAACAATATACCGACATAAATAAAGAGGCAACGAAACAAAACCTCGCATTGACGAGCGTTGCTGTGATTAAGCCACTGAAGGAGACAATCCTGGTGAACAAACTTGATGCTTCCGCTACAGGCACACGGATATCGCAACGGATTGTCCGCATCCCCTGGATTTCTACAGATCCTGCACACGTCCTCCTCGTCTTCGTCGTCATCAACATACCTCGATCCTGCCGCCGTAGAAATTGCGGGATCCATGGTGGAGAAAGCGGTGGGAGAAGCCTGATTTGGCGAAGAAGAAGATAGGGATGAGGAAGAAGAAGAAGATACAGAAGTCTCCGAAACGACCTCAGAAGCGGCCGCGCCAGAAATGGACAGCGATTCGGCCGAGGAAATCTCCATAGAGAAATTCTGGCTGGAAATTACGTAGTACGCAGACGATACTGGCGGCGGGGACGGTTGGGAAGCGAGTCGACTCGGTGAGTCTGATAACGCCGAGTTAAAGAGGAAAGGAGGTCGTCTATCGCGAATTAATATCCTCGACTAGAAAAAAAAAGATGAAAAAAAAAACGAAGGCACGGAGAAAAATGATTATATGGTAGGCCTAGACCGGGACATAAAAATCGGTAATAGACAAAATTGACCTTCCCTCTTGCTCATTTATTGACGGTTTTTGTCGGTTACGCGTCTTTTAGTCTTTGGATTTCTGACATGGTAACAGATTAAGCCCATTAATATTTTTTATTTTAGTCTTTGGACTTGGCTCTGACATGGTAACAGACCAGGCCCATTCATATTTTTCTTTTATTCTCAGCAGAATCAAAATCAATGGCTGAGCTGAATTTTGCTGCTACTGAGCTGAATTTTGTAATCACTGTTGATAAAAACGAAAGTCCCACATGTGTGAGGTTGAGGAAGCAGAGTGAAGAGAAAGATAGAGAGATAAGGAGCCATGGGCTCGCTATTGCTGCACATAACTCCTTCTGTTGCTCTTCCTTCACGCCATATCAGAGCTAGAGTCTCCTGTTGCTCTTCTGGTAATTTCGGATTTCTCAGTTTTTTCCTTATTTTGTCTGTGGAAATTCAATGTGATTGTAGAATTATAGAAAATGGCAATTTTATGATGGGTTTAAAGGGAGAGTAGTTGAGCTTGTCTCTTTGTGAGTAATTTAAAAAACAATCTTTTGTAGGAAAATGGAGTGACTATCTTTATAATTATGCTTGGTAAAGACAACATTTTTTTGTAAAATTTTCTAATGTATCTCTGAATACACAATGGGATTGACTTACGATTAAAGTTGTTGTGTAGGGCATGTATCATTTATCAAGGATGTAGCTGCCACTGAACCTCCAATGCATCTTAATCACTTACTCAATGTGCTTCAAACAAAAGGTTAAAAAAAGCTCAATTCTATTCCTTATTATGTCCAGTTTTATATGTGTGTTTTTAATGGTTTGGAATAGAACAGATATCCAAGTTCAAGATTACTAATTCCTTGGTATAACATATGTGAGATTCGGTGTTCTTGGTTTGTAATAATGGAAAAGGAAAGCTTATGGATCTTAGAATCTCCGGTGTTTTCATATGATATATGCAGGTGAAACGATCATATCTCCTGGAGCTAAGCAGGGACTGATCCCTCTTGCTATTCCACTTTCGAAAAATTCATCAGGTAAGACACACATTTGATCGAATCCATTAGCTTTTTTCCAGAAGCTTCTGTTTAATTTTGTTTCTCGGGTTCATTGTCTAACTAGGCTCTGTTACTGCACTTTTGAGATGGCCCACTGCTCCACCAGGGTAAGAGATTTGGATTTTTCGTTGTAACTTTCTCAGTGGAAAATGTATATGTGTAGTTGGGATGATCTTGATTTTCACTTTTTGTATCCGAGAACAGATTGGATTTGCCAGTTGTGGAAGTTTGGAGGAGTGGAGTCCGACTTATAGCTAGAAATGTAAAGAGACTTCATACTTTTTTTCTTTGTATACCAAGAAGAAGCAGTTTACAGTTTCTATTATTCAGGTAGATGAGTATATTCACCGGATTCTTGTTGAAGAAGATGCGCAAGAGTTGTCAGAACTTTATCGTGCCTCAGCAGAGGCAGGCGAAAAACTTTACAAAAAGGGTGCTTTTGCTGAATCTCGAATTGATAAGCTCGACGTATATGTCTTGAAAAAGGCAAGACTTTAAAAAAACCCATTGTTTATAGATTACAGGCATTATGTACACCACGATGCACATTTTGTTTTGTATAGGTTGGACTGTTTCCAGACATATTAGAGCGAAAAGTGTTGCGCCATTTCGAAGAGAATGATCATGTAAGAATCTTTGATGCATATAATTTCATATCCTATAACCCTGTGTCTCTCTTCTGTGAAACTTGTAAAGGAGGTTTTTATTTTCCATGGAAGGTTTCAGCTATGGTAACAGGAGAATTCTACACAAAGAAAGAACTCTTTCCAGGATTTGGAAGACCTTTTGTATACTATGCAAACATATTGCAGAAGTTTGTAACTTTACATACTTATGACATTGATCTCTTCTTGATTTTCTTAGTGAAAGACGAAGCCAATTGATTTAGGATTCTTATTTGCAGGGTAGGAAGGAATTCAGAAGCAAAAGACGCAGCTAGAGTAGCATTGAAATCACCTTGGTGGACCTTAGGATGTCCTTATGAGGCATGACAATAGTTTTCTTCTGTTCTTCCTTTTAGGTTGGGCTAAGTTAAAAGCTTATTGACATTTTCATGGTCTGGCTATCCTTTACAGGAGGTTGCTAGTGTTGCACAATGGGAAGACGAGCAAATCGAATTTATAAGAGAGAAAGTGAGTGATGAAGGTCGTCTTGAGGATGTGAAGAAAGGCAAAGACCCAAACCAAGTTGCGTTGGATGTTGCAGCTTTTCTCTTGGATTTGGCTTCTATTGAAGGAACTTGGACTGAATCTTTAAACTATATTGCTAAATGTTATGAAGAGGCTGGACTACACCATATTTCTAAGTTCATTTTGTACACAGACTGAACCTAAATTATTATATACATAAAAAACACTTGTTTCTCACTTAATTTATTAATAATGTTGTTAGTTCTCCTAAACTAGAAAGGATTAAATAAAAGAATAAAATCACAAATCATCAGTATCATCTCTCATGAATTTTGGGCCTCTCTCATCAGGTGGGGTGTGTAGTCTTCGAACAAGTTCCTTTGGATATCGGTCCTCTCGATTAAATGCTCTCATACATACAAATCCTGCACATCATTTCCAAACATATTAAATTCAGAAGCTCAACGATTTTTTAAAATATAAAAACTATGTTTTTTCTTACCTGTCCAAAAGCAAAGTTGAATCCTTTTTGTGTCTAAAAATCAAAAAATAGATGTCACAGATGAACCACAATATAGTGCACGTTTTTCTAAACCATCACACAATTATCTAGGGAAGACAATAGGTCTCAAACTCGTCTCATGATCTGCAAAAACCTGAAAAAGAAAAATTTACAGTTTATTCATAACTGCTTAATAAAAACCAATAGAACATTTCTCTATTATAAGATGAAACACTCACTTCATTGGTTTGGAAATATGTTCCATTGAGTGGAAAGCCTCCTCGATTTGCTGTTCTACATGGAATCTGTTCAATTTCACTCATTCAAGTGAGTTTCAAACCAATGATATTAGAATGTTAACTTGTAAGTTTTTGGTTACCAAAATTGTTCCACGAAAAGTGTTGGAGCTCTGTTCCCGTATAGTCCGACAATACGAACAAGTCTTGAACATGCAGAGCTGTGATCCATCAGAATTACACTTCTTCTTTGGTGGAGTAGACGAATATGAGGATTCACCTAACAATTATCCACAAAAAATTAGTTTATCTTTATGTAAACAGATGATAAAGCTATGTTTGTGTCATACCTGGTTGCCAAATTGCAAGAAGGTAGGGACATGGATCATCAGGTTCTCTTCTCTCAAACTATGTAATACGTATCAAAACAAAACGAAAACCTTTATTAAGGATAGTCCTAAAGAGTTAGGATTCGTTGGTTTTGGTCTATATATACTTACATTGTGGAGAAGCTCATGATCATCAGGAAGCACATAACTGGAAAACAAATACTAGTTAGATAAACATATAACCAAAGTAAACATTAATGCGTAAAGACATAAAGATACTCACACAACATGTTCAGTTCTGAATCGATCATAATACTTAATTTTCCGAGGTGGATTGATTGGAATGCATGCATTCTCAGGGGTAATAACTACTAAAGCTTTTGATATTTCTTCATCGCAATTAGTTAGACCTTTTAAAAGTGTATCCACTACGTTTTTCTTCAAAGTATCCACGTCAACACCAATTTCAGGAATTGTAGCATATGGCTGATGACGAAGACTTCCCCAAGGAGCATCTTCAATGTCTATTAACTCAGGAGTTTCTGCTATTGGAGAAGGAGGAAACTCAACGATTGGCTCACAAGAGATTGTTTGGTCTCTAAATCCGGGAGAACCACATTCCTCTACCAAATTTATCTCTGATATCATGTTGGCATCATCAAAATCAGAATCGACATCAACATCAGCATCGACATCGACATCAACATTGACATTGACATCATATGAATCTTCATCCATAAAAGTGTTTGGCTCATGTGTGTTTTTCTCTGGACCTTCGAGAAGAACCTTAGAACTGCAAAAAATATTATATGGCAGTTTCACTATGTTGAATCAAACTTCTTTATTTGATTCAATTTGTCCCTTAGCTTTAGAAACGAAAAGAGTGTGTACCTTACAAATGCACTGGCAAAGTATTTGCACTCTGACTTCATTGGACAAGCATTACAGTTGGGAACAACCTTTGTGCAGAAAACCTAACATCAATAAGACTTAGTTGAATCAGTAATGCTTTTAACAAATTGAGAAATCATTTCGTACGAAAAGTTTATTTTGTTTGCACCTTTCCAAATGTTATCATCTGATAATGTAGTTCATATCTATAAAAGAAAATATAGCACAAGATTAACCAATACATACTCATATGGTATTACAAATAATTGATTTACTGAAACAAAGACATTTGAACTTACAGAGTTTCTTGAGGAAGTTTACATAGTCGTGGCCAGAGGTATTTTTGAATCGAATCCATTGAAGGGTACCTGCAACGATTTAATTGTTAGTCAAGATTATAGTATACTATTTGTTAGTATCAAATTTTGTGAAGAAAAAGTAACTGGTGTAGTTGATGCATTTGAACTCCATCTGGTAAAGGTTCAAGAGGAACCCAACCAAGACGAACTGCTATACGGCCGACATTTGTGTCAACCTATACACATCAGAAAAACCAAATATCAGAAGTGAAACATGACAACATTTTTTATACCGGAAAAGCACAATGTTTCAGTCCCAACAGTCGTACACACTCAGTACTCTTTAATCCTATCCCTTCAATCTCCAATAGATATCTCCTGATAGATAAACCAATACAAAACTTTATTGCTGCTTGTAAATAATGAGATCAATGATAACGTAACAAGAAGCCAACATAAACATACTTCACTAGATCTGATGGAACATCTCGGAGCCATTCAAGATCCACAGTTCCATTTTGTTCAGTTTCATCGTTCAGAAATTTCTTGGGAAAAGCATAAGAGAGAAATATATGTTAGTTTTCAACTAGTAACCCCAAAGTTCTTAAGAAGATGTTTTTTCTTACCACAATTCTCCCTGCAAGAATTCTATGTTGTCCACGTTGCTTAATGGTGTTTGCAAGAACTTGCTGACCTGATAATCTCACATCATTCCAATTAACAGAATCCATATGCATTTTGTCCCGAGAACTTTCTTTTGTGTACTTCATCCTAAGAGCCTTCCAATCAACTGTCCCATCTTCCATAATTCCAGTTTTTCCATTTTTCTTTTTTGCAACTTTTTCATCTTCTTCTACCTCTGCATTTAAATCTTCAGATGTGGTGATCAACTGAGGATTCTTAGAATCATTGTTTATATGAGTTGGTCCTTTATCATCAACAATAGAATTATTAACCTCTGTAGGTTCCTCGACCGTGTATGCTAGACTTTCAAAACCTTCTTTTGCATCGGCAGGAAACTTTGCAACCACACTCATGAAAGCATTGCTGTAAGAAAATCATAATCAGAGCAGAAATTTTTTATTGCAGTTGGTTTTCCAATTTTACAAAGATTTATACTGGGATTTTACCTTGAAAGATAATCAGAAACATTTTGTGTCAAAAATACCCCAACCACTGAATCAATAACAGAGCCTTTCCACTGTTTGAACTTCCTATTGCCTGCATAATGAAACTGATAACATTATGTGAGGCAATACAACTTGATAACAAGTTGATAATAACAATACATCATAAATAGTCACGTAAGTTTTGATTCCCTATAGACAGTATTAGTATATAGATACACGTAAGCTCATTGTAGATATATGTACAATTCGAGAGTAACAATAAACCTTGCAGGAGATGCATCCGGTTGATGAAAAGATCTATCCGACTTCGGAAGATCTCTCTTTCTCCATTCCACTTGGATTCTGTCTCCTTGTCAGTATATGATCTATCTGGAAGATCATTCACCATTAAGAGCTCCCACTCTTTAATGGTTTCGGGATCAAGATTAACCTTTAGAGGAACGAGCTTTTTGCTAGCTTTGATCATAGTTGTTATCTTGTTCTTCAGTTTTAATCTGCTCATTTCTTTGATTAACTTGCCTATATCTTTAGCTTTTTTTATGGGTAGTTCTGAAGGTACATGACTAATAGAACTCATGAGTGCATCTGCAAAAGATACATAAATGAAAAAATTATAAAAGACGTCATGATTAACGAGAAGAAAAACAAATGGATGTGGTAAAATTTAACATGTAGGCAAAGAGTCAATGTTTAAAAAATAAAAATAAATTCATTATTGATTACCTTCAATGTGCAAAGGAACATCTGCAAGAGATGAGAGGCCGTGAGCTTTCTGATATCTTATTTGTTGGAGTAAATGCTCAGCGATATATTTCCTTTTGTTTGTCGCTTGACTACAGCACTAGGAGATCTCGTGAGTGTGTCTGCAAAAACTACTCAAATTAATGATACAATTACAATTAGATACATTAGATTTTTAATAAATTCTCATAAATAGATACCAAAACAACTTGCTTACCTTTAATCTTCAAAGGAGCATCTGAAGTAGATAAGAAGGCGTTATCTTCTGGATGATTCATATTTTGGATTGTTGGCTCAGTGATATCCTTAGCTTTTTTTTTGCATGCAGAATCTTTATTTAAAGCTTCAGAACAAAGAGACTTCATTATTGTGTCAGCAATAAATAAGCATATGATAATATTAGATACAGCAGAAGAAAATAATACTCCATAAACAATTTGTATCTAGAAAGATAAAAAAACAAATTTAATTACCTTCAGACTGCAAAGAAACATGTGCTTTAGATAAGAAGCCATTATCTTTCTGATGACTTGCTATCAAAGATAAGGTTTCTTTTAACCACTCGAAGGACAAAACAATTTTAGCCCATCTATCCGTATTTTTCCTGCGCTTAGACCTTATTGATTGCTTTTTCCAAACGGACACATGATGTAATTTTGCAGATAGCAGAACACTGAAATCAGATCTACGAACTCTGGTCATCCTCTTTCTCCTGTTTGGAAAACATGGCCCAGAATTTCTACTAAGCTCAAGACAACTTATGACAGTTTCTTTATCGAAGACTAAACTTCGAGCGACGTGTCTTTTGGTGCTCTCATTTTTTCTTCTTTTTGGAAAACTTTGTTTTTCTGGAGTTTTAGGCTCGACTTTGATTTCATTTTGACTGTCTTTGTCTTTCTGTTTCCTTTTTCGGGTAGTCCTCATTCGGGTAGTTGCAGGATTCCTTGGTTTCTTCCCTTCTTCCATGATATGTGGTCGATACCTGAGTTTTTTTACAGTCTTATTTGACTTCTTTCTCTTTGCTTTTCCATGAACACGTTCTGCATCATCTTTCACCATCAAATAACCAGGAGTTATTAAGAAAATGAAGTTTCTAGCATATAATCGTATTCAAATTTGAAATAACATAGGCAGCTATGAGATTAGGTAACTACCTGCTGTTGTAGTAGATTTAGAGCTCTTTCCATCTATGATAAACATATGAATAGTAAGATCATTCGAATAGTTTATCAAAACAAAATTCTAAGATGTGAATAAGTTAAAATAACTTACCTTGATGAATATTTGACTCATGACACTTTTCTGCAAGATTTTCTTTTGAGTAATTATTTTTCTCTTTCTTCACATAAAAGCCTGTTGAATCATCTTCTATGTTTGATTCAGAGTTCCTTGCACCTAAAATAGAGAAGAATTTAAAATATATCCAAAACTGAGATATAAAAATCATAATGAGTATGTAAATAAGCCCAAACGAAAGTGATAAGAGTTTGTGAAGCTTGAACCAAATTGACTTTTCTGTTTCTACCTTGAGGAGTTTCTGATTCATCGGTCGCTTTCATAACCACAAAACCGCAGTCTCCCAATGTGAAACGTTTCTCTTCAGGCTCATCTTCAATACTACTGTTTTTGTCAAAATCCTTGATACTTTCTGGAGGAATTGCAGGGCTATCGACGGCTAGCGGTTTGTTGAAAAGTTTTAAAGCTTTTCTTCTGACATAAACCCTAAAACACTGTCGGGGTTTAAGCGGTGTCCCTGGAATGGCCATCACAGCAGCTGTGCCTAAATCCTTCCAATCTTCCATTGTTGTCTCCATCAACTTTACCTTTTTGTCACCTAATCAGATATAAACACAGGCATTATTGACCAACACAACTCCAGACTAGAACTTGTCATACTAGACGTACAAGCCTCGTGGCATGTGTGATTCATCCAAAACATAAATCGTCAATTACAGCAAAGAAAAAAATACAGAAAGAGAACACCAACAAATGGAGAAGAACAGAAGCAATCACAGAATCTCAATCACCATGAAGTCGGTCACAAGAGAACGATCTCTACCACTTTTTTTTTGTCAAATTGATTTCACACAAAATCCCGAATTTGAAATAAATTTAACTATCTAATCTTAATTAGAAGGCAATTCAAGTGCTGTATATACTGGAGACAAGTGTGTATACAAGGAAACAAGGAAACAAGTGTCAATGAAGTAACTCAGGAAAATGACAGCGAATCACCATTCATCACAAATCACTAAACCTCATTTAACTCTAAGTTTGAAAACGAAAATCAAACACCACCAGATGGAGGGCAAGAAATAGAGAATTGAGTAATGAAGAGCAAGCTTACAACAGATTGACTATGGAGTTTGGAATTCGCGAAGAGAGATAAAAACTTTAGAGTAAAAAAAAGAAAGGAAAACGGCGCCGACAAAGTTTCGGGAAGAAAATGAAAATATAATGAGAAGCATCACGTGCCTTATGAGAAGAATAATGAGAAGTATCACGTGCCTTATTGTAAATCTTTTTTTTGTTAAACCCTAATTGTAAATCTTAAGAAATTTATTTAACAAAAAATTATCTGAAGAGATCTAACTGAAATTTAATTGATCCTTTTTAATTGGGTTTGTAAAACGACTTTTAATTTTTTTTAATGAGAAAAAGTAATTAAATTGACAACTTTAAGAAAAATTCTACTACTTATATCTAATATAAATATAAATTCATAATTATATTTTCTAAACCATATGAACTATTGGATCTTCAGACTTTCGATTATGATAAGTTTAGGAATTTTTTTTGTGTACTTTAAGAGCATTGTTAAAATTAGGTTTTAGATTCTCAAAAAAATTGTTATCAAAGAGAGAAAAATCTTCAGAAAATATTTATCAGTTTGAAAACTCATTTTGAATGTATAACTACTGTTCGGATTTTTTATTTATTTATTTAAAAGTCCACTTCACAGCATATCTATTATCTGGCATACGATATTTTAGTATGCAGATTTAACTAATCTAAATTTTTTATAATTTGCCAAAGTTTGTAAAACTGTAATTTCAAAGAGACTTTTGAGGGGATTGTTTGTACACAATTGTGATCATTTGCATTCAGTAGAAGTTTTGTCATTAGTAGATTAGCCATTTAGTAATAATTATGTTTTAATACAGAAAAGTATAAATATTTACATAATTTATTGATTCTTGAGTACAAAATTTTAAACATCACTTATCTTTAAATAAACAGGGTATAAGAAAAACCTACCAAAAAAATTGAGTAAGAATGTTGGGATTTTTTCTATGATTATGTTAAATACAAGTTACATGTATAGTATTTCTAATTTGAAGCAGCATATAATAAAACGATTTATCAAAACAAAACATAGATTACAACAAAAATGCTAAATACAGTAATTATACACCAAGAAACTAATAAAGAGTATAATTGGTATAGTTTGGTCTTAACTAAATTTTATTCTCTTTCCTTTGGTGAGTTTGATCAATGAAAAACACTATACACACATTTACAAATAATTCTGTCTAATTCCAATATCAACTGAAACTACATAACTTTGCAATACATTTTCCAAGACTGCTGACCTAATTCTTCCTACTTTCTTCGTTTATTTCTGTCAAATAATTTATTCATTTGGCAATCTAATTTTAACTGACATTACCAACGACTTTCTAAAATAATTAAATTGTAGATTATGTGGATTTATTTTCAAATCTTTCTAATATGAAAGCTCCAAAAGCTTCGTGTAGATGTGGATTTGGTGTTTTGAAACACTTTTTAATTTATATACGACTGTACTGTATTTAACAATGGCATAGAAGCATGTTTTGCATTTTTCATTTATATAATACGTTTCTGCATGATTATACTTTACAAAATTCATTTTTTTCCATGTATTCAATTTTTTTTTTTTCAATATATGTTGTTGCAACACATTTTCTTAAATTTTCGTAACATTGAGAAAATACAAAAACAAAAACAAAGAAAAAAAAGACAAAAAAAGAAAGTAGCATACATTATTTCTTTGTTCAGAAAGAAAACAAAACAAGGACAATGCAGATAATAATACTCAACAAATACATGAGGGTCCACTTTAGTAGTTGGTGAAACTGCTTTTGAGAGGTATAAGAGAAAAGATAATAATCCACTGCGGACAGCCTCGGAGTCATATATTTAAAGTCAATTGATCCGACGGCAGATAGTGATTCCATCACCAACAGGAAGCATACAGATCTCAATCCGAGGGTCAGCAGCAAGAGCCTTGTTAAGCTCAAGAACAAAGTCTCTGTAGTAACGAACATATTTCCTCATTGGTGCATCAGGAGGAGCTACAACAGAACCATTCCACAGAGTGTTGTCGTAGCCGATCACACCTCCAACTTTCACAAGATCAATCAAACGTTTATGATAGTTGATGTAGTTGTCTTTGTCAGCATCAACGAATATAAAGTCATATGTTCCATGGTTCTTCTCCTGCACCCCACCACACACAATAATTACTCTTTCATTTATTTAAATAAGAAACATATATTTTCTTATATATAAAAGGAAATAAATTTGTATATACGGATATTTCCCATCATAAATTTTAAAATCAACCTAATTAGGCCAATTTTTTTTTTTCATTACTATAACCTTTTTATCAAAAGAATAAACATTATTTTAATGTTTTGGAAGATGAATAAGCTAGTTACGTCAAAAAGAAGAATGCTTACGTCAGCAACGAGTTGATCAAGAACAGGAAGAGCAGGACCTTCCCTGAAATCGATCTTGTGTGCAACGCCAGCTTTCTCGATGATCGGTAAACCCAATTCATAATTCTCTCTGTTAACATCCATAGCTAGAATCTGAGGATCAAAACGATGAAATTTTCAATTCCACTCGAGGAAAAAACTAAATTTTTGTAGAAAACAGAGGAGGAGATGTATTTTACTTTGCCGTCTTCAGGGAGAGCAAGTGCAGTAGCGAGAAGAGAGTAACCAGTGTAAACTCCAATCTCCATTGTGTTCTTAGCGTTGACGAGCTTAATTAGCATGTTCAAAAACTGTCCTTCGTCTGCTGATGTTGTCATTATGTTCCTGTTTGATTGTTGATTCGATTTAGTATTTTTGTTTTGGGTTATTAATAAAGATTTGAAATTGAGGATTAGAGATTGGTAAAACAAACCATGGATGTTTTGCTGTCACTTCTCTGAGTTCTTTCATTGATTCTGGTTCTCTTGGATACACACTTGTCTCCAGTATATACTGCATATGCATGTATTCATTTTTGAATTATAGATTATCGAATCGAATCAAATCCAGAATTCTGAATGAAATTGAGAAAGAAAAAAAACCTGGTAGAGATCATCGCTCTGCAAGAGACTTTTGTGACCAACTTCCTGATGTCTGAGATTTTGAGATTGTTTCTGATCTTCTCCATTGGTCGATGTCTTCGTAGCTTCGGTTGTTGTGGTCGCCATTTGGTCTTCTTTCTGTTCTGTATTTGTCTTCTTCGATGAGATTGATGAATGTGTATTTGGTGATTCACACAGATGGCATGAGAGGTTTATATATAAAGAAGGAAACCGGTTTAAACCGGTTCTGTTATAACCGGTATGAGAAAACCTGATCGGGTGGTTGGTGAAACTCTCCTAACACGCAATTGGACGGTCGCTGTCTTAAGTGGGTCCCTAGAAGCATTTGGTGTAGTAGTACCTCGGGAAATCAAAATTTCCGATTATTGAGACCGAACTTATGTAAGTGTCGTAAAATTTTATTAATTAATTAATTTTTAAAAATATACTATATGTGGTGTGGGTGTCAACAAGTGAATCGTTTTTCATAAATGAGTAAAGGGATAATAAATGTTCTCTACCAAATTTTCTTACTTTGTGTATTATTACTCTTCTGGATTTCATTTTGAAATTAATGGATACATGGGGGTGTGACGTAATTAGAAATTACACTATTAATGAGGTCTATATAAAATAATTATAAATTTTAATGCAGGCATATATATATATATATTAAAAAAAAGAAAAAAGAAAGAAAGAGACTTGGTGAGTAGAGAAAGTGAATCAAAGTGGATTCAACAACTCTCCTTTGGTATTGACGGTTAATGCGTGGTAGGTGAATGCTTTATTAGTAAAGGACTTCCTTAGTAATCAATCATCCTTAATCTCTTTAATCATCTTTAATCCATATATAATACATAATGTATCTCAATAAGCCAAGTAATTTAATTATACAGATGTCCAATTACTACTTTTTGTGAAAAAGTAATAAACTTTAATACATTTACGGGTGTATTCAAAGTTGAATTTTAGAAGATTTTAATTTTTTGGTAAATCACCTGTTATTCAACTAGTGATTTATAAAAGTCATCTGAAATTCTGTATTATTGAACTTAAAATTTATCTAAAATCATTCAAAATAATAAATTGTCTCCTGTTATTCAATTAACAATTTGTCAAAATCATATTAAATCTTTTGTTATTCAAAAGTTAACAATTCTGTTAAAAATAAACATTCCATATGATTTTGGAAGACTTTGGATAAATTTTTACTGCAAAAAATAAAGATGAAAAACTCCACCATAGATGTGTGATTTCAAAAGCAAAACAGAAAATCGTACCCCCTGTATTCTTTTGTTCTTTATTTCCAGGAAACACTTGTTGCAATTTAAGTTTTTGTTTCTTCTCTTTCATATTGGTTTGGATGTCTAAAAGTTTCAGGATTTCTTCATAATTTTTGTTAAGTAACAATTCAAGTGAACTTATAAATTATTAGTAATTCCATTCTTTCTTTCTTTTTGTTTTTCTGAGTTTTTAACCACTAAGACCCATCTTAGTTCATATTAACACCATAGATAGAAGACCAGAAAATATAACAAACCTGCAACTATGTGAGATATATTAAAACCATAGTTGGAAGACAATATATGTTCAAGCAAAAGGAAAAGGAAAAAGCATACTCAAGACAAAACTCCTCGTCAACATTTGAATCAGATGAAGAATCATCATCATCCTTAGAAGATGTTTCGGAAGAAGACTATCCTATTAAGAACCTGATCGCTAAAAAGAATTATCAGTTTGAACAAGATACCTTACCGAAAGGTAACTCCAGCAAATCAAAACAATAATGATGAAGGTGGCCTTCTCTTGTTGGATTAACTTTGTAAGAGAAATAGATAAGGAGACGAACGATATATTGGTTTAGGAACAATTGCATATGTTTTTACTCGTTAGAATTTCAGAATCAAAAAGCATAGTTTAGGTTTTTTCTTTCTCCAAAATCACACCAAATCTCACCAAAATGATTATAAAATCTTCTCAAATCACCAAATCATTTGTTTTAAAAATAATAGTAATAATAAACTAAATCAACTCAAATATTCTAAAAACTCACTCAAATCTCTTTAAACCTCTCCAAATCCAAATTCTTCAAAATCTTCTAAAATGCTGGTTTCAATGGACGCTCTTTAGTCTAACAATTACAAAGATGCGTGCTTTTGGTTGATGATTGTCATTTCCGTTGTTTTTATACCATAGTTTAATTCTAATAAATCGTATATTTCATATATGATATTGTTAAAGATTTGTAAAAGATTTTGTAGTATGAATTGAGTTTTGTGTCGATAAATTGTTGAAAAAAACCCCAACAATGAATAGATTTTTTAAACCTAAACCAAAAAAATTAAGAAGATATTTAAAAACGAAATATACTTCTGGTTTAATTATTCAATATTTTTGTTAATTCATTGGATAGAATCAACATGAATATATAAAATGAAATTAAGAAGGAAAATTCAGTGTGATCCATTGGATATAACAAAGTAGTGACATGGGACAGAATCTGTTGTACTAATCATGTAAATGGCCTCCAAAAATTCAAACATATAATTACTCAATAAGGTATACTTAATCCAAAAAAAAAATTGCCCCCAAAATAATTCATAACCCAAACGGGGCCCTTAGCAAAGAATGCATGAGATATTTCATAATGGGAATCTTCTGATTATTTTACAAAATATCAAATACATCTAAAATTTAAATAGAAATTTGGAAAAAAATATCTATTGAAATAAAGCCAATAAAATCTCCCAACCTTTATATATATTGAAACGAATGAAATAGTCGTAACTAAAGTTACTAAACCATCTCTGATCAAAGATGTTTATTAACAGTTCATCTCGTACCCATAAATCACTATTAAGTGCGTAGTTTTGAGTTTTTTTGTAATTTTGATAGGTATTAAACTATTAATTAATGATATATGAATTAGTGATTGATATATAAGACACGTTTACAATTTTTATTAGTTAGAAGGACTTTTCGGAAAAGGCTTTTGTGGGTCTCTCATGGACTTTAATAGCCCAAAAACAGAATACAAGTCAAGCTAATATGGGCCCACAACTAAACTGCATGAGAGCTACGTGTACAATCTGTTTAATTTGTGTACAACCATTTAACTTTTGAGAAAAAATATATACTTTTTTATGGTAATGAAACGTCTCTAAACTTTTAAACGTTCCATTCTCTCATTTATTACAAACCCCAAAAAGTGGAAAAAAATATATATAGGGGAAAGAAAAAAATGTAGTTTAGAACAAGAACTGCAATGAAATATAAAATTAATAATTAATGGCTGTATGATTCATTTTACGAAACTTCTTTATTATTAAAAGAAAAAATCTTTGCAAAAAAAGTTAGATTAGTACATGAAAATATTTTAAGAGAAAATATCACATGTAATAATCTCTACGCCTCTTAAATCTTAATCCTCTATTCCCTCATCTTCTGCTTCTTTTGTTCCGCCCTTTTTTTTTTGTAACTCATTTCATCTCTTTTTTATTCTTCATTTTCTGAGGAAATTTTGGAGCTTTTTTTGTTTTTCTGGGTAAATCAAAGAACAAGGAGCTGAGATTTTCATGGAAATGGAGATGAGAACAACAACATCCAGATAATTAAGCAACTAGAAATTCTAAAAAAAAAACGCCTTTTTATTTTGTTCTTTTAATTTTATCTCAAGTTCCCAGCACATTAGTTTGAAGACCCACCTTTCTCTCTATTTGGGATTTTGCAGGTACAAGTTTTTTGAATATTATGATAATTTTTCTTACTTTGCCTATCCTGCGATGATCGGTCTTGTAATCGATTTCATTTTCTGGGTTGTCTTGATGTTTTGTTTGGGAATGGTTGTTGCTAGAATGTTGATTGATCGTAATAGCTGCGAATCTGGACGGTCAGGATTCTCCCATTTTAGGATTTTTTTCATGGAATTGGAGACCTTTATATCGTAGTGAATAGCTTGTATTTTTTGTGTGTGCGTGTGATGAATTGGAATGTGCAATACATGTTTATAAAAACACAGTCTTGTAATATGAACTAATATGATGACGATTTTAACAATAGGCTTTGTCTACTCTTAAGTTAAGACAATATGAGTCTGGAGATTTCCATTGTGTGCTTAATATCTGTAGCTACATTTTGTCTATTCTCATCTTCCTACAAGATTTTGAGAAGAACGTTGGTAGGACTACAAGATTTTCGTATGTTAGTGAATCCCTTAAGGAAGTTTCTAAGTTGTTTTAAAAAGTCGCTTGTAACTAGTTGCTAATTCGTTTTTGACAAGACTCAAAGATTCCACGACGTGTTGCTTAACTGCTAAAGACACTATTTTGCAAATGCTTAAGTTATTATTCTTAACAATAGATCAGTTCCTTATTTATGAGAATGATACGTGTGAAATATGATGGATATATAGATGATTTACTAGCTGAAGTTCAGATAGTTATTTCTTGCAGTACCAAGGCAACATTATTCGGGTGGTTCATATCGAAGCCTGAAGCTGAATAAGATGCTGACTTTTCAAAAATCATAATGGTATAGGAATATGTGGTTCACTCATGTTATATCTTTCCAAACTCTCATCAACGGGTTGTTTATTTGTATTCTTTTTCGTGCTGCTTTTTTGTGTGGTTTTAGGTATCGTCAAGAACTTTTTAATATATCATTGCTTTCTGTCTTGGAGTGTCGTTTTGTTCTGGTCAGAACTATATATCAATCTAATGCAAGGGCCACAAAGCACTGGTGATTCATCTACTGGGATAAATTATGCAGATGGAGAACCCATTTGTTCTACCAATTCAGAGGCTACTTCGAGTAGCATACTGAATCCAGTGGATGTGCAGTTCCCTAACAATTCTTCAGGTTCAGGTCGACCAAATTACGCAGGCTCGAGCTCGAATGCAGTTCAAAATAATAACTGGTGGAGTTTTGGTGAATCCAGCTCTGGATTGGGGCCTTCTGATCAGGTCAATTCCATTGCTTCAAAAGCAGATCGTCAGCTTCCCTCAGAGGGTTATGGATCCGAGGAAGGGCAATCAGGTTCGAATGGTATGATGTTACCTGGAGGGATTCATATCGGCAGCCACCTTAGAACTGGACCTTCTTTCTTACGTGGGCCATGCCCTAATCATGTATTAGGCCACATAAACTTGGGTAAGGACATGGACATCAACGGTAGTGGTCTGCATACTTCTGGGGTGGTTATTCGCCATAACAACTGTGAGAGTTCATTGGGAAGCTCAAGTCAAACCGCAGAGGAGAGAAGCAGTGGTCCAGGTTCTTCGTTGGGTGGCATAGGTTCATCCTGCAAAAGAAAGGCTCTCGAAGGACCTCCTAGCCATTCTTTTCCTAGTGAAAGTCATGGTTGTTTTTATCAAACTGAGAATAGTGCTTGGAATGAGGGTCTTGCTCAATATGATGCTTCAAGTAGCTTAAGTTTGTCTATGCCCTCTCAAAATTCTCCAAATGTTACTAATCAGTCTGGTCTGCCGGAACCAAGAGTTGGAATGGGTGGTGGAAGACCAGTTGGAACAAGTGCTATTCCTTCTACAAGAACTACTGAAACCTTATCTAGACCTGGAAGTCGCTTAAATTCTGGGCAGCTGCAGGAGTCAGTAGCATTCAGCTCTTCACAATCCAGTAGTTCTGTGCGTCAGCAACAGCATGTACCTGCTTTTTCGCCCTTTGTTGACCCTCTGGCTGCAAGAGCATCAGGTAGCTCAAGCAGCAGTGAGGGTCAGCCAAGTATGATCCATCTTCCTGCATTGACCAGGAATATACACCAATTTGCTTGGAATGCTTCTTCGAGCTCAAGAACAAATAATATGCCTGAAGAGGAAGTAGGAGCACCATGGGACGTGCCAAGAATCAACACAGAGCAGCCTGTCTTTACTGCAACTGAAGCAGGAATTCCAGAGGAGGATCAATATCATTGGAGTTTCCCTCGTGGAATCCCTAGCGCATCTGAAGATTCTCCCTTTGTTCCTCGAGCAGGATCAAGTTCAGGGATGTATGGTTTGCAGCGTCGATCAACTACATCAGAAGTTGCTCAGTGGACTTTATTTTCTAATATCGAATCTGAATCTGTTGTACATGGTGCTTCTCTTCCATTACTACCTACAGGGACTTCTGCTTCTTCAAATGAATCTGCAGTGCCATCTGGATCTAGTAGTCGGAGTCATCGCTCTCGACAAAGAAGATCAGCATTGTTACTGGAAAGGCAAAATGATCTTCTCCATTTGCGTCACTTAGGAAGAAGCTTAGCTGCTGATAACGATGGAAGGAACCGGCTGATTTCCGAGGTCTGTATTACTTTCATTGTTTCAGTGAGAGAACCATTTTTTTAAGTAAACTCTTTATGACATGGTGTGGCTTTGTCTAATTGAAACTCAATTATTTGGTGATGGTATTTGCTGATTTCTAGTAATGTCAGTTAGCACCTTCTTGTTTATTGGCAGATACGGCAGGTGTTGAGTGCCATGCGGAGAGGGGAGAATTTACGGTTTGAGGTATGATTTTGTCACACGACTGATTTCAATAAATCATTCTTAATATCATTTAATTGTTAAAACACATAGCACTTTTGTATTTAGTTTTAGATTTTCAGTGTGCTGATATTCGTAACCTCTAACATCTAAGCTGTTGTAGCTGTATTTACAGCTGCTAAAATTATAGGCCAAAACAGTGGAATAGACGCATTTAGCAATTCGTTATCCGCAAATCTTTTGGCATTTGTATGAATGAAATGTAGTGTAAGTTCCGCGGCATTTGGCATTTAATTTGTGGGTCATGATTTCCCTGTGGTGATCTAATAGGATTATATGGTATTGGATCCACTGATCTACCATGGTATGGCTGATATGCACGATAGGCATAGGGATATGCGGCTTGACGTTGACAACATGTCATATGAGGTGAGTGCTAATTATTCTTTTACCGTTTTTGTCATAATCATGTTGGCTTTTGCCAACGGCATTTGTTTGAGAATGCAGGAGCTATTGGCACTTGGGGAACGCATAGGAGAGGTGAGCACAGGTCTAAGCGAAGAAGTAATTCTGAAAGCAATGAAACAGCACAAACATACATCTCTGACTGCCGAATCTCACCAGGACATGGAGCCCTGCTGTGTTTGTCAGGTATGTGGCTGCCTATTGACCTGTTGCTCCGTTTAGCAATACTCGTATGGCTTGTGGCTGTATGTTCGCAACAAATTCACCTGTTTATTATAGTAGATGCACTGTGATAAGGCAAACCAAAACAGGATTAATTCATTATAACATATATATATAGATGTGTCTTACCACAATGTATCACATTTTCTTTTGACATTACACTAAACTTTCATGTGTACAATATGGAATACGTTAATTTTTTGCTTCCCAATTTGAACTAAAATGTACTTATTCAGCTTCAACTCGCAAGCTGATGTTGATTACCTTGATGCCTTTTTAACAGGAAGAGTATGCAGACGGTGATGATCTTGGAACCTTGGGGTGTGGTCATGAATTCCACACTGCCTGCGTAAAGCAATGGCTCATGCTAAAGAATCTTTGTCCGATTTGTAAGACTGGGGCTTTATCTACATGAAAACACTGGTGGTGAAGCCCTTATTGCCTTTGATATGAAAGAAAGGAGACAGAGATGGTGAAGCTTGGTCCTGTCGTCCTCTCTAGCATTCATTTTTTTTGTCAGAGTTAAAAGAAGTAAGGGGCGTGTGATGAATGATCCATGTCTGGAAGTATCATGTTGGATTACATAGGAGAAGAGAATAATTACTGCTATTAAGGATTCTGTGGATTATAATGTTATTTGGTACCTTCATTATCTTTTACCAGTTGTGATAATTATGGACTACTTGATTTTTGAGAGGGACACGCTCGGTGGGGATCGAAATGATTTGAGTTGATTTGTTTTTATTTTATTTTATTTTCAAAAGTCTTATGATGATTTCAGGAGATTTAAGTATAAATCATATAATGATTTTAGTAGATTTAAGAGTTATTATATTTTTTATAGGATCAAATAAAAACAATCGTAGAACAATCATGGATTAACACGACAGACTTGTCTGTATATAGTGCATGATGGATATTGGGTCAAGGTTAAAATTGTGCTTGGTATTGTCGTTCATTAGGTATTCCGATGCAATGTGTTAGCATTGCAGTAACAAACTATTGTGATAATCCTACTACATATGTGCTTCTTTTAGCGATTTTTATTGAGACTTTTTATTCAGTTTTGGCATCCTGATTTTGAATTTTTGGTCTCCTATTCAGATGTTGTCTGGAAAGCCGAAACTTTAGTTTTGAAAGAGTAGGCATTTTTGTTTGTATATGTTGCAGAAGCTGGTTTTTGTAACTAGTAATCACATCCTAGTTGAGATTTTTAAGAGACAAAGAGCGTAAGGAGTCATTAAGGAGTTGACAAAAGTGGTGGAAAGAAAATCTCGCGATAGTTGTATCATCTAAGTTTGTATAGAGTGCAAACATGGAGAGGATTATGCAGTTCCAAACTCTCTCGGATGCTATTAGGCAGGCTTACATGCGAAGAAATTGAGTCTACGAGATCAATCCACGACACCCTATCATCAAAGAACTCAAGGAGAGATGGATGGGATAGATGTGAACTTTATTTTTTCAACTAAAAATCTATTCAAAGTCTTCCAAAATCAAATAAAGTATTGTCTTGAAAAATATATATTATTTTTTGAATAACAAGATATTTGATAAATTATTAATTAAATAACAGGAGATATATTGTGATTTATTTTGAGTGATTTTATATAAATTCTAAGAATTTGAGAAATGATTTAGAAATTTTTATTCTAGAGACACCAAATCGAGTATTTTCTAAAGGACGATTTGAAGCAGCAGAGAGACAAAGTCCCAAAAAATAAAAAAATTGGTCATTAAACGCTTTCTTTTCACTCTGTTCTTCTAAATTCTCTGTTTCTATTCTTACACAATGAAAGATGTAATTACATTAGATAATTACTCTCTTTACAAACTCACTAAAATTTAACTAAATAAAATTTAAAATTTCATCCAAACTTAAATAAACATCAAATATTAATATCACTATTTCAAACAGAAAACAAATTAATACTAAGAAATGTAAATTAAACACATAAATGTATCATATATATATATAATCAAATAACAAATAAACAAAATTTATATAAATTTCTATATAAAATGCAAATCATGATATAAAAATATACAACATATAAAGATTCTAAGTAATTGTAAATTCACATTATTTTCTCGAAACAATATCTCGTGCATAAAATAGTCAATCATCTAATTTAAGTATCAAAAGACAATCAAAACTAAGATACTAACACACACGAATCATACGAACTTAACCGAAAATATATAGACATGTAAAAGTCACAATGAATCAAGGATGTGGATGATTAAAATTTTAAGGAATGGTTAAATCATAAATAGGCACATGCATACACACTTTTTGATTTCTAATTTTATTATTTAACTATGTTGTATTGTCATATACTTAAAAATATACATGAAATTTTTTAAAAGGAGTAAGTTTTATTTTATTCTAATCCTCTATCTAAATATTAGTTCTATTTAAATCTTATAAAAGTAATAATATTTGATTTGACTGCTCCTTTTCCTACAGTCTCTTGCTAGCCTACAGATGGAATTACAAACAAAAACCAAAACAAATCAATAAGAACGTTACCATATTCATCTCGTCAGAATACACCACAATCTCATACAACTTTGCAAGATGCTCCAAGAATGCATCGATAGTACCTACGTAAAGCAATGGCTCATGCTAAAGAAAATATGTCCGATTTGTAAGAATGTGGCTTTATCTACATGAAAGCACTGCTACTTCATCGTCTGAATCTCTTGTTGCCCTTGATATGAAAGGAAAAGGAGACTAAGATTGTGAAGCTCGGTCCTTTCTTTTTTTTTTTTCCAAAAGAGAGATATCTTGCTATTAAAGGCCAAGGCCTAAAGAAAGGTTCGGTTACAATACTAGGGACATGGCTCCCTAAACAAGGCCTGTAAAGGCCCAAAAGAAAGTGACGAAACCGAAACAAAAGCTTTCAACTAAAAGACAAAAATACTAATGATCACGAAAGATGGTTGAGTTCATAGGCTCGGATCGCGTCATCAATGACCCGAATCCTGCTTCATTGCCTTCTCGGCGGATGGACAGCAGAGACAGTATTATTCAATCTGACCTCAGTATTCGTAGTTTGATTTGATTGGTTGGGGTCGAGAGGAAACTGGATGTCCAAATCAACATGCAAGACATTGACCTCGAACGTATCATTTGGGTTATTAAGAACATCCTCAATTGTTATCCTAATACTGCAAACAGAGTTGTCATGGTGCATGTCTCTTCAGGGTTGGGGGAATGCGGTTGAGTGGTGATCGATCCCGTCATTGTTGTGGAGTTGTCTGAGGAGTTGTTGCTCTCAAGACTTAAGTTGCCTTCTGGTACTTGACTGAGGAGTTTACAAAATAATTTGCAGCTGTGAGTATGTGATGACAGAAAGTCGTATTACGCGTGAATCGTTGGCAATTGAAGCAGAAACGCGAGACCTATTCATAGTAGAATTGAACTTGGAAGCTATCTCCATTCTCGCATTGCACCATTTTGTAGTACCTGAGTCTATCTCGGTCCTTTCTTACCACATTCATTTTTGTAAGAGTTCAAATAAGTAAATGGCGTGTGATGAATAATTCATGTGTGGAAGCATTTCTTTTAACTGAAAATAAATAATTAAATGATTTCTGATTATAAGTTAAACGCCTTATCCATTGGGCCACCAGCACCTTTGTGTTGTCGGAATTTATTTACATGAATCTAACTAGTGATTGTTTCGAACAGGAGAACCGAGACACAAATAGTTCAGTGATTGAACATGTTTTCCTGAATTGGCAATCAACTAGTTTTGGGAACTCATATATGAAAGTATTTATTTATGTGTAAATTAGCAATGAGAAATTGTTTACATTCTAAATACACCAAATTTAGTATCTTCTAAAGGACGGTTTGAAGCAGCAGAAAGATAAAATCCCAAAACCTTTCTGGTATCAGAAGGATCAATCACTCCATCATCCCAAAGCCTTGCCGTTGAGAAGTAAGGATTGGCCTCTTTCTCATAAGCATCCACCGTCTTCTTCTTAAATGCTTCCTCTTCTTCTTTTGTCCACTGCATCACCAAAAAACACAGATTCATCTCTCTCTCATCAATGCTTGAGAGTCTTATCGATTATGAAAATGTTTTCTTTCAGTACCTTAATTCCCTGTCTCTTCTTGGTAGCCCTTTCGATTTGAGATAAAACACCCGCAGCCTGCAAAGTTTTGTTCAAGACAATAACAACGTCAAAAGAAACCAAATTGTATTCAAACTAAGTTGCATCAAACACAAGCGATCCAAACTGAAACTTTAACGATTTTTAGTTCATTCAGTATAATTTTGTTAACACTAACATGACTAATAATAACAAAACTAATTGGATAGTAAGCAACACTTCGGTTTGGTATGGTTTACCTGAGCACCACCCATGATGCCAATTCTGGCATTTGGCCAGATGAACATGAAATCTGGACTGTATGCACGACCACACATTGCATAGTTTCCAGCACCAAAGCTTGCACCGGTTATAATTGTAATCTTTGGTACCTGAATTGAGAGCCGAGCTTAGATTCTGACATATCCTAATCAAATGTCTCGGACACTTAACAAGAACTAAACATACCTTAGCACAAGATACTGCCATCACCATTTTCGCACCAGCTTTTGCAATGCCATTGGCCTCAGCTCTTGAACCCACCTAAAAAGTAAAAGCAGAGCATATTGAATTACATTGAGAAAGTCTAGTATATTAGAGCACAAGACAAACATTTTAGTTACCATAAAGCCTGTGATGTTTTGAAGGAAAACAAGTGGAATTTTACGTTGAGAACATAATTCAATGAAATGAGCTCCTTTTAGTGCAGATTCATTGAACAGTATGCCATTGTTCCCAATGATTCCTACCGTCTGACCATATATCCTAGCAAAACCTGTCACAAGTGTCTTCCAAAATAACTTCCAGATAAGAAACGTAAAAAGGTAATATTTTAGTAAGAACATAAGTCTAATAACGTTGTCTCACCGTGCCGTATTGTTTCTTGAACTCGTCAAATTCACTCCCATCAACAATCCGAGCAATAATAGACCGGACATCAAATTGCTGCTTGTGATCTACTGGAGCGATAGAGCGCAGCTCGTTTATGTCATAGAGTGGTTCCTTGCATTCAAGATTTGTGCTCGCAAATGTTCCTTCCATCCCTTTTTTTGCAGCCATGTGCAAATTTTTGAAAATGTTTCTCCCAATAGCAAGTCCATGTAGCTCGTCTGCAAGACTAGAGCAGCTTCTTAAGGTCTACACTCTAAAACATTATTGTTGTTTTCATATTCAGAATTTTTTTTATGGAAAGAGATGTATAGACCTTGAGCAAAATAATCCGAAACACCGGACACATTACAATGAACTGCGGCACCTCCTAAATCCTCAGCTGAGACTTCCTCTCCTGTAGCAGCCTATTCAAAGGTTTTTTCATTTAGCATTACATTCCCAAAAAACTACGTAAGAAAGAAACAGGAGAAAGAATGTAATTTTGGAGAATTCACCTTGACAAGTGGAGGTCCTGCCAAAAATATGGTACCATTCCCTTTTACCATTACACTTTCATCAGCCATGGCAGGTATATATGCACCACCAGCAGTGCACGAGCCTAAAACAATGGCAATTTGCGGAATGCCCTCAGATGACATAACCGATTCATTGTAGAAAACCCTTCCAAAGTTCTCCTTGTCAGGGAAAACCTCTGCCTGTTTTGGAAGGTAAGCACCGCCACTATCAACAAGATATATGCAGGGGAGTCTGCACCGAGCAGCAATCTCTTGTGCCCTGAGATGTTTCTTGATAGTTATGGGATAATAAGTCCCTCCTTTTACAGTAGGATCATTTGCCATAAACATACAAAGATAGCCATGGATTGGTCCTATCCCTGTGATTATTCCACCAGAAGGTAAAGGCTCCTCATACAGTTCATGCCCTGCAAGCTTCAGGCACATTCATATCCGGTAAGAAGCAAACTCAAACAAGCTTTAGTCAATGCCAACTATAATCTAGTTTTGTTTCCTAACTGAATACGAGGAACAATTCCATAGAAGATAGCTCTTATGCATTCATAGGTGAGACAGAGCGTTTAAACACAAATGCCGAATCTGTTTCCAGCAGTATGCAGCAAAAATCAATCAAACTGAACATAGCAACATAATAACATTCTCCTCTTATAATAGTCAACAGCATTAAGCAGCAATAAACTCCAGACTGAATATGTAAATTGAACCCAAACAAGAAACAAAATCGGAATGAACAAAACTAAACCTGAGAGAGCTCCAAAAAGGAAGAACCAGGATCAAGAAGGCGATCGATCCTTTCTCTAGGCAAAAGCTTGTTTCTGCTTCTGTTTCTCTTGACCGCCTCCTCTCCACCTCCGGCCAATACCTAGAAAACTCCGCCGATATATTATCTGCAAATAATAGAGCCAACAATTAAGAGATGAGCTGGTTTTACCTTTTTGATGTGGGAACGAAGCTCCGATAATATCCCTTCCATTGCGATCGAGTTACTAGAAAAAGCCTCGGAATTTCTGTCGACTCCGTCCGGGAGAACTCCCACGCAGAAACCCTTTTGCAGTCCTCGGAAATTACGAAAAGGATCAGGCTGAGAATCAGTTCCTGTTCGGGTCCGCCATTTTTGAATACTAGTAGTAGTAAGCTCCTCAGAAGCTGAAATTGTTCTCCTCCCTAAAATTCTTAACATTTTCGTCTTCTTTTCAAAGTTTCTCAAAATCAAATTCACTTGAACATTTATACACACTGATAATCTTACGTCTTTCCAATACTTGATTGCCTGTAATTCATATCTACAAAACAAATGGAAGTGGAGATAAGATCAGGGAAAACAAAAACTATTTAAATATCATTTTCATCTCATTTCTTTAGGTGAGAGTCGTGTGTGACAGTCTCATTGGTGGTGAAAAAGCACATATTTTGTTATATTTTCGACAAATTTTGGAATAAAAATTGAATCTTTATCCAGTCAAGCAATAATGATACGACGGCATCGTTTCGTCGTCTTGGCTTTCTTTGAGAGAAGTGTTACAGAGTATATATGGATAAGACACTCTCCGTCTAGCCGCGGGATTTTTCGGCTGCTGCATTGCATTACTTTTGCAATCGTCAATGGGGTCTTTAGGATTTTCAATTTCCATGATAGCTTCGCTGAGTTCAACTTTGACGGAGTCAAGGCTTATCTCTTCGATGGGTTGTGTCTCGACGAATATGGCTCCGAGTTTGTCTTCAGTCTCTGTGATTTCTTCTTCACCAGGGGCCAAAAGGAGGGCACGAAATTTAGGGCTCAGGTCTTCGGTGTCACCAGGTGTGGAAATAGAGCCATATTCCGATGTCGGCGTCGTGTCTTCTGCAAATTCTAAAAAGGTGTCTTTTTCTTATCTTATCTTGTTACTAGCACTGAAAGTCCCTAGCTTGTTTGTGCATAGAGAGATTGGAGATAACTGAGAAACCATGTAGGTGCTTGTTCCAATTGGATATGGTACGGAAGAAATAGAAGCTGTTGTGTTAGTTGATGTTCTACGGCGAGCTGGTGCAGAGGTCACTGTTGCCTCTGTGGAGCAGAAGCTAGAGGTTGAAGCATCCTCAGGGACCAGATTACTTGCTGATGTTCTTATCTCAAAATGTGCAGATCAAGTTTATGATCTAGTGGCTTTGCCTGTAAGTTTAGAGTGCAAAACTCTTCTTCTGCTGTTCTGCTTTGGCTGATTCATGAACAATTTTAGTTTAGTTAAGGACATTCTTTGAGCTCTATTTTAATGGTTCTGAATCGTTGTTGCTGGCTGATCTGAAATTGAAAACTTGTGAAGGGAGGTATGCCTGGTGCTGTTAGGTTAAGAGACTGTGAAATTCTCGAGAAAATAATGAAGAGACAAGCTGAAGATAAGCGGTTATACGGGGCTATATCTATGGCTCCTGCTATTACTCTACTTCCATGGGGACTTTTGACAAGAAAGAGGGTATAATCCAACGGCTTAGATTGTATGTCAACTAGTAACTAATCATTTGTCTTCATGTTTTGATTTCTAAACTTGGTGTAGTTCATCGTGCAAGACAACGGGCCATCCTGCTTTTTTCGGGAAGCTTCCTACATTCTGGGCTGTTAAGACAAACCTTCAGATTTCAGGGGAGCTTACAACTAGCCGTGGACCTGGCACTTCTTTTCAGTTTGCTCTTTCCTTGGCGAACCAACTCTTTGGAGAAACCACAGCCAAATCGGTTGAAGAGTTTCTGGTCTTTATCTTATTCACTCATACTTCTTTGGATCAGTCTTTTCTTTATCTATCACGATATGCAACCATTTTCTCATAGTTTTCTTTTCAAATTGATTCTCCAGCTTCTGCGTGATGGTTACCAGAATTCAAAGAAGGAAGAGTTCAATAGCATCAATTGGTCTCTAGACCATGCGCCTCGTGTAAGTCAAATCAAGCTATGACCAATGCAATCTCATGCGGAAATTATGATAACTGATTTGGTTTTTCTAACTAAGCTTTTATACCTATGGAGTGCTATGGTTCTTTTATTCACTCCCTCTTCTTTCACGCTCATTTTATATTTAAGCTGAGAAAGTTGGCTGATTCTTATAGAACCTGTGGAAATGGTTTTAATGGTGTAATTAAATCCAGGTTCTTATCCCAGTAGCCAACGGGTCTGAAGAGGTTGAAGTGGTCACAATCGCAGATATTCTTAGAAGAGCCAAAGTAGATGTCACAGTTGCATCAGTTGAACGATCTTTGCGGATTACTGCATCCCAAGGCACCAAAATTATCACAGACAAATTGATTGGTGAAGCTGCTGAATCATCATATGATCTAATCATTCTTCCGGTAAGTGATGAAGTAAAAGCTAATTTTGTAGCCTGCATGCCTCTCATTAAATCAATAGTCTTTTTAGTTGACAACTTCTTAGAAATTTACCGTTATTCACATGTGCTAGTATGACTTGTATGCCATACCAAGTCCATTTGTTTGGAAAAGCTCAGGCGAGCTACAACTACTTTTAGTTGTTCCATGGTGACTAATTTTTGTTTCTCTTTGTTAATTGAAATTTCCTAGGGAGGCCATACTGGCTCAGAACGTCTGCAGAAGTCCAAAATTCTTAAGAAATTGCTTAAGGAACAACATGAATCTGGACGAATATATGGAGCTACTAACTCTTCATCTACCGCCCTGCATAAACATGGCTTACTCAAGGTAAAGTGAAGATAATTATTGTTCTTTTCACTGTCGTGCACATGGACAAACACTATACACGGTTTAAATACTACTGCAGGATAAGAGAACGACTGTGTACCATTCAGACACAGACAGACCTACGAATCAACAAACAATTGAAGGAGCTGAAGTTGTTATAGATGGAAACGTAATTACAAGTTTGGGACTCGCAACTGTTACCAATTTTTCCCTTGCTATAGTTAGCAAGCTGTTTGGACATGCCAGAGCAAGGAGCGTATCAGAAGGGCTTGTGCATGAGTATTCAAGGCATTGAACGCCGTTTTGAAAGTATCTTAATCAAGAATCAAGGTTAGAAGAGGCATTCGACTTTCAGTGTCAAATCATCTCACCTCCAGAGACTTATCACTGATTCATCTGTCAACTTTGAAGCAACGTTATCGTGAATCAGGGTGATATCTACCAGAATTATGCCTTATAAGTTTAGCATTTGTAACTATTTTTTGTATATCCAGTTGGATATTCCAGATACTGATGCTAAACCTGATGTTTCCATCAATCTATTCACTCGCTTGTAAGCTATAACGTTGTTGTTTATTCGCTCGCAATGAGTCGGTTGAAAAAGATGTGCACACCAGTCAAATATAAATTACAAGATAAATCCACTCTGATTAAGTCACAAAAATGTTCAAGACAACTATCAAGATCCATTACATTAGTACGATAAAACCAAAAGCTGCTTAAGGGAAAGTTAATAATGAGTGTTGATCTTTCTGTCAAATCAGTCACACTTCACAATTTACAATCACCCAAAAACACACCTGCCTATATTTACATGCAAAGCTAGCTTTCTATTCTCTGTGTAGGTTTACAACTTCTGTTCTTTATTGAGTTACTTGGAGGCCCTTATAAGCTCTACCAGGGACCTGTCAATGTCCTTCGCAGGCATTGCCTTTTGCATCCCATTCCCAATGACTGGCGCAGTGGCTCCAGAAGCTGCAACAACACATGAGCCATTTTCAGTTAAATCCATGCTTGGCAGATTAGTCTTATGAAATATCCAAATTGGTATGGTAACATATTCACTATCCAAAGTGGATATTCAAAGCAAGACAGTACCTGGTGTTTCTGCTTTTCCATGATTGCAACCTGCGTGAAACGTTTGGTCAATCATGAGAACCTTGATAAGATATAAAAATAGCCCAAACTCGAGATTCTTTGATATGAAAGAGAAGAAGTGGGACACACTTGTTTTTTCTGCAACTCTTCATTTAACTCTTTGAGTTGCGCAACTTCTGCCTCTAACTCCAACGTATAAGCCTGTCAGGCAGCGAAATGAAAAATAGATTACCATTTCCACAGTGGTTTTAAAGTTTCTTCCATCTCTAAAATTTAAACAAACACTAACTTGCTTGCGAGCGCGGGATCTTGCAGCTGATTCCCTGTTCTTTATCATCCTTTTTTGCCTTCTCTCAATCACTTTCTCCAGAACTGCACCCGATTTTCTTACTCGACCAAACATGTAAGGAACAGGCGACAAAGATGCATCCATGGCACTCTTTGGAGTTAGATCAGGTGACATCTGGCTTCCAGGAGATACTGTTGCAACCGTAGCACCTGTTTTGAAATCAACAGTTTGCAGTAGATTGTTGTTCATAGGATGCTCCCGAATTCCAAGGATTGAAGGCTTCACTTCCTGACACTTTGGAAAAGGAAAAAGTAGCCATGGTTAAATAACTGAACATACTTGCAGATCCAAAACAAGCTTAAGTTTTCAAACATGAAAACAAAATTATGAACTTTTCAAACCAGTATTGCAGGTTGAGAACGATTGTCCACATCAATAGTGTTGGAAAACATGATAGTGGTCTGTTTGGGAAAAGGTATCTCCTGCTTCTGTATCAGTTGTTGTAGCTGATGCACTTTCTGTGGCTGCTGCATCTGTATTGGCTGAGTTTGAGTTGTCACCAGATCCGGTCTCACCTCTGCTCCATTTCCAGAAATAACAGCAGGCTGGTTAGCACCAAACCCATCACGAGCAGAACCGAGATCTGAATTACTGCCAAATCCATAAAACCCGCCATTGAAGTTATTTACATTCTCCACCGGTTGAGGTTCTTCCCTAACTACACCCGCCCTAAATAAAAACTCCTCCAAAGTCATCTCTCCCAACGTTTGTTGTCTCTGAGAAATTCCACTTGTCCCGCCATTACTAACACCATTTCCAGGTCATCGTCCTTCATCAGCTCTTTCCAGACATCATCAACAGTTTTCTGACTAATAATACGAGGCAAAGTAAGTGACCCTTGTCTCTGCAAACTCCCACTAGTGAAAAAACCACCACCACCTTCTCCACCCAATCCAACAGATACAAAACCATTGTTGTAGTTACCGCCATTGATAACAGTGTTTCCGGTATTAGCATCGTTGATATCGTTGAAATTGGTGTTGTTTCCCAACATAGAGTGGTTTTCCTCTGCAGTCCATATGTTCTTCAAGAGCTCATCCATGTTCATGGACCCAAAATCCTTCCCAATTCCACCACCCCATGAATTCTGAAACTCATCAAAGGTTAACGAGAACACCGAGTTCTGTCTCGTCAATGGGAGACTAGTCCGCATCATTGGCTGCTTTGGGTTAAACACAGCATCATCACTCACACCATCAACAAAGTTCTTCAAGTTTAATCGAGACGCCATTACTTTCTTCTCAAATCAAGCTTCTGGCTTTTTCCCTTCAAGTAAAAAAACAAGCAGGTTTATGGTTAATCATACATCCGTCCATACACATATATATGTTGAATTCATCAGAGAAATCTAGGAAAAACAAAAGATTTATCTAAATCACTGATCTTTATCCATTTTAGGATACCAAAATTTAGGAAACAAAAATATCATCCAAATCTAAACGAGACCCAGTGAAACAAATTCAGATTTTTTAACAATTGGAATTCGAAACCTAGAAAAGGTAAACAATCCACAATCTGGACTCAACTACAATGAAGTAGCAGGAAAAATAGTGAATAAAAAAGGCGGAATCTTTATCAGGAAACAATTCTCCAAAACACCCAATCATATGCTTACATTGGAGGCGGCAAAATTCATGATTCTCATCAAGTGAATCTAATACAAGAAACCAATCAGTAATAGCGTACAAAATCGATTCATTAAAACCCAAAAAACTAAAGAATAAAAATCAGTGGAAATTAAGCAGCTGAGTGATACAAATTAACCAAAAAGGTAAGTTTAATTATCCAAACCTTGAAAAATTGGTGTTTTTTTCTTTGTAATGGAAAATCAAAAATTCCATTTTGAGAAAGAAAAAATACCTGAAATAGTCAGAGAGAAAGAGAGTAGAGAGGGGGAGAGAACGACAAGTGTCCGAGGCGTGACACTCGTCGAGATATAAAGGTGGTTTCTTATGTTTGGATGCGAGGATTATTTTAGTCTCGATAAGGTTATAAAATTAGCCAATGATCTTTCTTCAATTTGACGTCAGATCGTGCGTGAGCAGCTGGTATTGGGCGACGTGGTCCAATGAGAAACGCTACTTTCCTAAATCATTAATAAATTTGCGTTTTCCACGAATAGCAGTTCGCAAAGTGGAACGTTATTGGCCGTTTGATTTCCTAAACGGCGGCCCCATTAACGAGACCCATTTTTTCTAGGAAAAAAATAAAAATGGGAGATGATTTTTTTCACCACTGAAATTTGATTTTAGAATGTTGTATTTGTTTCATATTATATTATTAAAAATTTCTAAATATTTTACTATAGATGGGATTCTATTAATTTAGTTATTGACAAGCAAAATCTTATAATCTTTATTGTTATACTACTTTTTTATTGTTAGTAATTAATAATATAATAGAAAAAACATGATTAGTTAGAGTCAAACTTATAAGGCGAAAGTAGCATATATGACATTCAACCATTTAAAAAATATTTAATCAAATTTTGATTAAAAAACCTATAAAAATTAATATTTAACCACTTGATCAAAAATATTCATCAAATATAATTAGTCATGATGAGCTTTTAAGAAGAAATATTGCATAGTCATTTTAAAAAATTAAGGGAAAATTGCATTGTAGGGAATTATTTTCCTTAAAAGTCTAAATTTTTTCACAATTTACATAAAGAAAAAGAATCGAAATATGAAATTTTGAGATATAACTTTCTTTGATAAAAAGATTAATGGATTTTAGTTCCAAGTGTTTGTATTGAGTGTAGATCGCAATGCTTTGTCAAATAGACACGATAATGATGCACTAACATGTTTCACTGCTACAAAGATGCGTACACAGAGTTTATAAAATACATTAGAATACAAAGAAACTATAATCTTTATATTATATGTATATTATAAAATACCAAATAATCGAAGATAACCTTTATATCAAAGAAGCAAATGGATGAACAGTCCATAATCTTTATCACGTTTGCTACACCTACAAAGCATGGGTATATGCCACGTGGCGCACTTATCAACCTCTAAACAATTTTATAAAATTTCAAAATGATGCAAACATTACTTCATTGTTCTTTGTGTTTGATCTCCTTTCACATGTGATGTGATCTTGTCTTCAATTTAATTTTTCTTTTAATTTTTTTAATAATGTTTCTTCTCCATTATAAACTCTTATCTTTGGAATAGGTACAATATATAAGTGACCCTTCGTGTCTCCCATCTTGTATTTCCCTTTTTCAATCTTATTATAATAATGTTCTTAGAGAATCTACTGGATTTAGAAAGTCTACTCTGTCGTGAGTTTCGTTAAATCTTGTATAGAATTCACATGGCCTCGACCTTCCGGTCTTTGGAGACGTGCTCTTTCTTAGATTTATTTGATGTTACCTCTTTGAGGTTGTCGTCTAATAACTAAAGATATATTATATTATACGAGCTCTCTCCTCTTGGACTACTATGAAGATAGTCTTGTAAAACACTAAATTATACAACAATAAATTCAACTATAGAAAAATATACCAAAAACCTAAACCATTATAAAGAACAAGATTTAATGAGTATGATTGGTAAGACACTTAAAATAACACAAAGATTGCCTGAAAACAATTTCGTAAATGAAGTTCATTTAAAGATTAGAGTTGATCGGTGAGACTGCAACTAATTGATTCCTATAGTTAAACAAAAGTTAGTAAACTCTTATAATATAAAGAACGGTCATTTCTAAATGTCAATAAATAAGTTTAATTAGAAACAACTAGCTATTCAAATATTCGTAAGTAAATTTAAACGTGTATACGCTGAACGGATATTTAAATGGTTATTTCTAAACATTCATTTCAAACAAAATATTGATTGGTTGCAGGCACAACGACATATTCAATGTTACCAATGAGAGTCTATGTTTGGCCTTGTCTTTCTTTTTTACTTTAATTTGCGTCTAGAAGAATTTAAGTTGGTAAAGAGTAGTTGAACTCTCAGAAAGAGGTCCATTCATTGGATATACTCGATGCATTTTTTTAAAGAAACACTCACAAAGGATTTATGGTTTGAAGTATAGCAAGATTGTGAGTCTAATATTCCTTGAATAATAAACAACTAATTTCCTAGTAAGTGCATGTGAAGTGAATGGCCCCGAATAACGTGAGCACGAAGGTTTTGTACTCTCTTACACGCAAATTTTATCATGTGGATCGAATATTTTTTCTCATGGGTTTTTATGTAATACGAATATACGATTGTAGTCATATATTATCCTTGCTTGAGCAATGTATGTCACATCATATGCTCAATAATAAAATAGTTTATACTTGGCTAATATATGGTTCCAAGAGTACGTCACAAGTAGTAGAAAAAAAAAAACTTTTACAAAAAAAAAAAAAGAGTACGTCGGATATTACTCTACTTGTTGGGCTGCAAGTTTGGGCTAAAGTCAGTTTTTTAATTGTTGGGCTGAGAGTTTGAGCTTTAATTTAAGCTATCTTATTAAACGGGCTTTTAAAGTTCAGTAGTTAGACCGAATGGTTTAAAATACAAACCGGGTTAAAATTCAATAACCAAACGCAATTAAAGAAGAAAAACCTATGGACCGTTCGAGCTGTTCAACTCATAAATCCTGACGGCCGTCGGATGAAGCCTCCGTCGCACTCTTCAGTTTTCCGTCGCAATATCGCGTCTTTGAGTCTACTCTAATCCTATTATCGCTACCCGTGATTTTTCCTTTCTTATGTTACTTTAATTGACACTTTTTGGTGCGAATCTTGGGAATTTTTTCAAGGCCCTGATTGTATGTATGTTGAGGTATATGAATGAATAAATTTTATCTGAATATTCTCTTCATGCGTCGAAAGTTTTGATGAAGTTCGTGTCCTTTGTTTTCTGTTTCAGACGTGTTCCGACCTGCAAAGGTGGGTGCTTTAGAGGAATTTTGCAATCCATTGGAGCAATTGTTAGAGAATTTTCAGTATCTGCAAATGCTTTGCAAGATTGTTGGAAAAGTGAGAATGAAATTAAGTATGGTAGAGATATTGGTGATGATGTTCACTCGCTTTTCAGATATTGTACTAATTTGCAAGCAGCCAAATGCCTTCACGCACGTCTCATTGTGTCCAATGCAATCCAAAATGTTTGCATCTCTGCTAAACTTGTTAATCTCTATTGTTATCTGGGCAATGTCGCATTGGCTAGGCATACGTTTGATCATATCCAGAATAGAGATGTTTATGCTTGGAATTCGATGATTTCTGGTTATGGTCGTGTGGGGAATTCGTCAGAAGTTATTAGATGTTTTAGTCGTTTCATGTTGAGTTCTGGACTTCAACCTGATTACCGCACTTTCCCTTCAGTTATAAAGGCTTGTAGGATTGTGATTGATGGGATGAAAATTCATTGCTTGGCTTTGAAGTTTGGATTTGTGTGGGACGTCTTTGTTGCAGCTTCGTTGATCCATTTGTATTGTCGGTATCCACCGGTGAAAAATGCTCGCAAACTGTTTGATGAAATGCCTATTCGAGATATGGGTTCTTGGAATGCGATGATTTCTGGGTATTGTCAAAGTGGTAATGCCAAGGAGGCAATAAAGTTGTCTGATGGGTTGAGAGCTATGGATTCAGTTACTGTTGTAAGTCTCCTTTCGGCTTGCACAGAAGCTGGTGATTTCAATAGAGGAGCTGTGATTCATTCATATTCGATAAAACATGGACTGGAGTCTGAATTGTTTGTTTCCAACAAGCTGATTGATTTGTATGCTGAATTTGGTAACCTTCGGGATTGCCAGAAGGTTTTTCACAGGATGATTGTGAGGGATTTGATTTCTTGGAATTCCATAATTAAGGCTTACGAGCTGAATGAGCAGCCACTTAGAGCGCTTTCATTGTTTCAGGATATGCGGTTAAGAAGAATTCAACCAGATTGCCTTACTTTGATTAGTTTGGCTTCTATACTTTCGCAGTTAGGGGACATTCGTGCTTGTAGATCTGTACAAGGTTTTACTCTGAGGAATCACTGGTTCTTAGAAGATATTACCATCGGGAACGCAGTTATGGTTATGTATACAAAACTAGGCCTTGTAGATTCAGCTAGAGCAGTGTTTAATTGGCTCTCGAATAAAGATGTGATTTCGTGGAATACCATAATATCTGGTTATGCTCAAAATGGTTTTGCTAGTGAAGCGATTGAAATGTTTAATATATTGGAGGAAGAATGTGGAGAGATAACTGCTAACCAAGGGACTTGGGTGAGCGTTTTGCCCGCTTTTGCACAGGCTGGAGCATTGCATCAAGGTATGAAACTCCATGGCCGTCTCTTGAAGAACGGTCTATATTTGGATGTTTTTGTTGGAACAAGCCTTGCTGATATGTATGGGAAATGCGGACAACTAGACAATGCACTCTCTATGTTTTATCAAATTCCAAGAGTAAGTGCGGTGCCATGGAACACCCTATTAGCTTGTCACGGTTTTCACGGGCATGGCGAGAAAGCAATGATGCTGTTTAAACAGATGCTTGATGAAGGAGTGAAGCCAGATCACATTACATTTGTGACTCTATTATCAGCTTGTAGTCATTCAGGACTAGTAGAAGAAGGTAAATGGTGCTTTGACATGATGCAGATGAATTATGGCATAACACCGAGCTTGAAACATTATGGTTGCATGGTAGATTTGTTTGGTCGAGCTGGTCAATTAGAAACTGCCTTTAACTTTATAAAAAGCATGCCGCTTCAGCCAGATGCATCTATCTGGGGAGCTCTTCTCAGCGCTTGTAGAGTCCATGGAAATGTGGATTTGGGGAAGATAGCATCCGAACATTTGTTTGAGGTTGAACCGGAACATGTCGGATATCATGTTCTATTGTCAAACATGTATGCTACTGCTGGAAAATGGGAAGGAGTTGATGAAATACGGTCGATAGCCCGAGGCAAAGGTTTGAGGAAGACACCAGGTTGGAGCTCAATGGAAGTAAACAACAGAGTCGAAGTCTTTTACACGGGAAACCAAACGCATCCCATGTATGAAGAGATGTACAAAGAATTAACGACTTTACACGCAAAAATGAAGATGATTGGATATGTACCGGACCATAGATTTGTGCTCCAGGATGTTGAAGACGATGAGAAAGAGAACATCCTCATGAGTCATAGTGAAAGATTAGCTATTGCCTTTGCACTTATTGCCACTCCTGCAAAGACGACAATTCAGATCTTTAAGAATCTCCGAGTATGTGGCGATTGCCATAACGTAACCAAGTTCATATCAAGAATCACTGAGAGAGAGATCATTGTGCGGGATTCAAACCGGTTTCATCATTTCAAAAATGGAGTCTGCTCTTGTGGTGACTATTGGTAAAACCGATGAGACGATATTTAGACCGGTTAGCTGTTTGTTTATTGTCAACGATTGAGGCTATCCTAGAGAAGATCTTTAAGTACTAAAAGTCCAGTAAAAGAATGTTTAAGTATTATAAGTCCAGTAAAAGAAGATTTTGGTTTAGCGTCAATTGTGTTCCAGATTTTTAGGCACAAAAATTTAAATTTGCTATAGGCGAAGGGAAAACAAAAAAAAACAGGTTCCTTCTCTTGCTCTTGTTTGATGCTCCAATAATTTATTTCATTTCTTACTTCAAATAAATATTTAATAATTTGATTTATTTTTTATTACTAATTTATTTCATTTATTACTTATTAATAATTTTCTAAATATATATATTAAATCCAAATATATTAATTTTAAATAAATAATCAATAACAGCATTAATAAAATCATAAAATTTTATTACATATCACATAAATAAAAAAACAAATGACAAATATATAATATAATCATGATAATTATGTATTTTTAATTTATGTTTTGCTATTTATTTAAACAATATATTCTTATATTTTATATTATAATATATGTTATTGTTACATTTTATAATTTTTTGTTATATATATTAGTTAGAAATTCACTAAATTCAAAAAAATTATTGTTTGGACAATGTTTCAGTTTTTCTTATTATATCCTAAAATTTTAGTTAGATATAAAATAATAAAACAATAAAAATTAAAGAATCATTTTGCAAAGAAAATGTCTTATTCAAAAACTGAAGGAAAAAACGATAATCTTCAAATCTGAATCATAAAAGGTACATCTTTTGCACGAGCAATATTATTAAGAGTTCATGTTTTACAACTAATTAATGTTATAATGCAAAAGCAAAACCTGTTTCGAAAAGAAAACTACAATAAATAATTGTGTAAACGGAAAAACTTATATTTATAAGGATAAGTTATGTAAATTGAGTAACAAAAAAAAATGTAGATTAATCAATTTTATGTATATAAAAATTTATATGGTTTAAAAGAAAATCGAATGTTGAGAGGGGTATAAATGACTCGTTGGAGTCTACTTCTAAATCTTCATGTATATATATATATGAATTAATATCATATGTATATTTTTTTCTTTTTTTGGGATAAAATATAGGGACCATCTATATATAACGTTAAAGTAGTTTTTTGTAATGTATATTCAATTGTTATTACTCATTGAAATCTAGCTATTGAAACATTATATATGTCTTATGTTAATATATATATATATATATATATATATTAGAAACCATCAATATTTTGATGTTGTTTTTTGAATACATTGTATAACGCCTTTTGTTCCAAAAACGGAGAAAATAACTAGACATAAAATTCATTGTATTCCAAAAACAGAGTTATTAGGCAGCACGTAGTTATTAGTGCTTAACACATCATACCAATAGAGAGTCTTGTCTGAAAAAGATGGCAGATCTGGTGACATCATACTCGGGATACCATTAAGCCATTCATTCACAATTAATTCTAGTCTTCTGCATCTTGAAGCCTGACTGTTAAAGAAACACGATTAAAATTGACGAGTATTAGTTTGGATGACAGAAATTCAAAGAAACACATTGCGATTGAAAGAGAAAGAACATATCAAGTTGATTGAAAGAGGAAGAAACAAGTTACTTAACACTTACCATCACCACATTCATTGGCGGAGACAAGGCAGTGACCCCTAGGGCACGTGCCTTCTTATTTTATCTAGTTATTTATGGTTCACTAGCATTCTTATGTGCCCCAAGCCCAAAATAATTGAAACAAGAAGAAGTGCCCCAGGTCCAAAAGTTTTTTAAAATAAAAGACCCACACAATAACCTAAAAGAGGAACAAATTTATTAAATACTAAATTTAGCAGCAGTTGTCAATTTGTCATCGTTGACACAGCATCATTGAGACAAATTGCTTTCTCTTTGTTTTGTACCAGCATAAACAATCCCCAATGTCTACAGTAAGTAATTTTTTAATAAGAAAATTATGTTAAAACACGTATTCCAATTGATTTGCAAAAGCTGTACCAATTATTGTATTTGTCTTCGAATCAAAATTGTTAAAGCACATCTAAGTGAATTTAGCAATAAATTATATCTTAAATTGCTACAAGTCTTCGGTTAGTTATACACTTTATGCTTACGGAAATAAAGAAAAATCTTTCACGTACTTTAGTTTATCAATTTTTGAAGTTAATTTTGATTTTACCGATAACTACTGCTACTGTGAAAAGATGTTTTTCTGCAATGAATATTATGAAGGCTAATTTACAAAACTGAATAGGTGACCAGTTTTTAAACGATTGCCTATTTTGTTTTGTTAAAAAAGAATTGTTTGATAAAGTGACAAATGAGACAACGTATGATAGTTCTTTAGTATTTTTTTTATTACACGTAACTTATTTTATTTGTTTGTCACTAAAACTTACTTTTATATTAATAGTATTTTTACTTTAATTTTTATATATAATATAATGTGTCCCATACTAAAATCTATTTTAGATCCGCCACTTACCACATTCAACAACATTAATGAGTGAAAATAGAAGATTCTCTACTGAAAAAAATATATGATGTAGAAAACAGTTGCAAAGTTAATGAAAAAAATATTATTTTCAGTTATGATATTTTTAGTCGTACTAGATTCAATAATGTTGGAGAACTAAAAATAAAACAGGATAATGTCGTACTAGATTCAATCTTTGTAGGATGCAATGACAGAGGTTACACAATGAAAATGATTTTTGTGAACAAAAGATGAAAAATTGGATTGATGTGGAGATGAAAAATCTCAAGAAGGAGCTTATGCGCAGATGACAACCCTTTGTGATTTATCTTTATACTAGTATTAATGCACGTGTTTTGCATGGGAAAAATTATTAAGAATTCATGTTTTACAACTAATTGATGTTGTAATGCAAAAGGAAAACCTGTTTCGAAAAAGAAAAAAACAACTAAAATAAATAATTAATAATAATAATAAAAAACTTATATTTTCAGCTTAATCACGAAAAACTTATATCTTTTGTAAGGATAAGTTATGTAAATTGAGTAACGAAAAAAGAAAAACGTTATGTAGATTAGTCAATTTTATGTATATAAAAAGTTAAATGGTTAAAAAGAAAAACGAATGTTGAGAGAATAATATAAACTAGACAACGTAATTTGTCTAGTGGCAGACGGTAAGTCCACATAAGATATGCACACTTGCATAACCAAGGATCAAGTCCCATCACCTACATTAGGTAGAAACTTGGCTAATGGGCCGACATATTGTTGCCCAATGTTGAAAAAAAAAAAACAACTTAATTTTGAAACGGGACCGAAGAGAAAAATTCAAAATCATAATGCAACAATTAAATGTGACACAAACCATAGAAAAAAAAATTGAAAAAAGTAAGCATCAATAATTTTCTACAAAATTTGTTGCGTTTGCATTTATCATCACTCTTGCAAAGACTTTAACGTAACCAGGTTTTTTTCTTTTTTTCTTTTGATAATCTAACGTAACCAATTTCATATCAAGAATTACTGAAAGAGAGATCATTGTGTGGGACTCAAACCGGTTTCATCATTTCAAAAATGGAGTCTACTCTTTTGGTGATTAGGGTTAAAACCGATATTCAAACCAGTTCCAATTAATATTGAACCGGTTTATCTGGTCTAGAAGGACTTTGGGTGGGGAAAAAGATTCCAACTTTGGTCACTAAGTTTAAAAGTCACAACAAAGAAAGGTTCCATTATTTCTGACTTGGCACAGCCTGTCTTAGTCATGTGGACAGCTTGTGGTTTACTTTAGCAGAAAGTCACTCGCAATCGACGAAACGGTTTCAATCGTTGAATCCTCAAATATTATTGTCGGTTTACTGAAAAGTATGAACCTTTCTTTTTTTCTTCCTTGGTCAAAAGAAAAATATAGACTATTTGATCAATATATTAATTATAATTTGTCGGAGGTAATAATTACATTAAAGTTAGTGGTAATCGTTTAATGAAACATCCAATGATTTTATCTCTTAATCATTTTACTTTGATAAACAATTCCAATCGTTTTTTTTTCGAATTTTATTATTGAACAACAACCCAATAATTATTTAGTAAACATTATTACTATTATGTTAGTTTAATAATAGCCACGTTTGTTACCAGACCGGATCGAGTTGACCCAAACTGGCTACTTCTGTCAGAATCACTTCTACTCTGTTAAATCTGTTTCTACTACCGCGATGTCACTATTTTATTAAGTTTCCAATTTTGTCCTTGCTACATTCTACGTATAGTTTGTCATGAGCCATGACATAAGTTAAATAATCATGATGCAATACATATTTAGCTAAACATCATGATGACATAATGTCATCATCTAAGTAAATATCTTGCTAAAAGGTAAACAATTAATTCAGTTTTAAATACAGAAGATCTTTTTCCATTTAACGATGATTTATCTTGCCATAGATGCTGGATTCAGTATCCTATCTTTACCAATTTAATTCAAACAAAGAAACAAATTTAGAGAAATCTGTAAATATAATATCAAATTAAGGGTAGTTTCGGAATTTAATATTTATAACAAAAAAATTGTTTATGTATATAAATTAGAAGTGCTCAGCACGCGTTTTTGCGTATGGGATTAAAAGAGAGAAAAAGGGAATAATCCCTCTCAAACCCACAAACCTAGCCAGCCGCTTTTCAATGTCGAAACGCAACGCAACGCTCTCTCAACCGCCGCCTAGACCGCTGGTTAAGCAACATTCATGGTCACCGGACGCTGATCGAGAAGAAGCTTGGCTTCGGAAGAAAGGAAAACAGCCGTTGGGACGTCTTGGTCGGAGTAAGAGCGTTACCGATGAAGATCTCGAAGAGCTTAAAGGATGTATTGAGCTGGGATTTGGATTTGAACCGGATTCTCCGGATTTAGATCCGAGGTTATCCGAAACTCTTCCTGCTTTGGGGTTGTATTGCGCTGTTAATAAACAGTATAGTAGTAGATTGTCTCGGACTTCGTCTCTTTCGTCGATTGCATCGGAAGGTGAAGTTAGTAATTCGAGCACGACGATTGTTGATCAAGGTATTCGAAATTAGAATTTCTGAAACCCTTAATTTTTGAAAATTGATTTTTATAATCTGACGGTGGAGAATTGATTAGGTGATGATCCGGAGACGATGAAGTTGAGGTTGAAACAATGGGCACAGGTTGTTGCTTGCTCGGTGCGACAATTCTCCGGCGAACCAAATTGAATTTGATGTTTGAAGAATGATCAATGATGATTATCGTTTTACTTTTTTTTTTTACAGAAATTAATATTTGTTTGTTCTGATGTTATGTACAGAGGAATAACAATTTTGTAAGATAGCTTTGATTTTAGAAATTCAAAATTAGCAATCTAATGGTTAACCAAACTATTATTTCATTTCTTCTTCAATTCGATTTTTGGTTTTATGATTTTAGCTCACGTTGTGTGTGTGGTTTAGTGAGAACCGCAAAAAGAAATAGATTTATAACCATTTTTAATTTTAATGGGCTTTAGATGGTCGGATTTGTCATCACATTCTTTAAGCTGGCCCTGTCCTTAAACATGATTTGCAATGTTTAAAAATTGAATCCTTAAGATTAATATCAAACGACCAAATTGAAGCAAGTTTGAATAGTTTGCAAGGATTCAGCGATGATGATGTCTAATTGTAGATGTTTGACGATTGATTTGTCAAAAGTAAAAATCTACCTTAGTTAAAGTCGAGTTGAGAGAACAAAAGCCCATTAATGTACTTACCTCGTATAAATGATTTAATTTATTCTAAATCTCTATGATTAATATAATAAGATTACAAATATGGCATAGTTTTCATTTAAATGTGGCCCAGTGGCTGTATAAAAATGATCATGTCATATCTACAGCTGTTATATCAAATTGACTATATTAAAAAAACGATTACTATATGATCGAAAGATATTTATTTTGATCAATATTATTAAAAAATCGGCAGATATTTTTGCTGGTAAGGAGAGAAGCGGCAGATATTTTGATGCAACCACTCCACGTCAGCATCTTAATTATCCATTTGCTAATTTTTAATTAGTTCTTTTTCGGATTTTTTCTATTTAACTTCTAATTTTCTTTAAATTATTAGATAAAAATATTCATTTTTCATTGGCGTCACCTCGTTATCTTGAATCAAACGATTAGTAACTGTTTTTTTTTCTTTCTGTTTAACAAAAAACAAGTAATAGAGAATAGTAGAAAATACTCATAAGCATTGAAAAATTGAAAATATTACCGTTAAAATGATCGTATAAATACATTATTTTTAATTATAAAGCACATATGACAAAGTCTTTAATTATTTGTAATTATATATGGAAAAATACAAACTAGAATTACTTATAAAGACAAACTAGTCTTTAATTATTTGTAATTATATTGGAAAAAATACAAACTAGAATTACTTATATTTGTAATTATATATAACGTGTTTGACTTACTTATGTTGATTTCATTTTTCATAAAAATATCTTCAATAATGCATCGATGTGATCTTATTCTTAACCTTGGAACTTCTAAAATATGGAAGATAAGAAAGAATTCCTACTCGTAAGTAAATTATTTGCTTAAAGTGAAAAAAAAAATCTGATCAGATCTAATTTAATTATTAAAAATTATAAAGTAAAAAAAAAATCATATAAAGACAAAAAAGGCAAAAAACAAAAGAATATTAAAATTCTTATGTATTTAATTTGGACGAAGCATCCATTATCTATAAAACTATATATTGACAAAAACAAAAAGCAACCTCCTTCAACTCCAAAAATATCTCTGGCTGATATTTGTCTGAAATATTATCGTTCCTGATGACGTGGCATTTCTCTGACACGTGTAAAAGCGACGCCATGTGGACCTTTCTCTCTTTCTCCTTCTCTCTTAAAGCTCTCTCTTTCTCTTTTTTACCTCTTTCGAAGAAGAACCATTTTTGTTTTCTCAGAGACATAGATATTTTTTCCTTTGTTTTGCATCGGAGTAGACCGATGGAGAATGATCACACGTTGATGAATATTGTTCCTTTAGAGATGGATCGTGATGTTATTGAAGCTTCGGCTGAATCTCAGAACGAATCGAGTTTATCGAACTCGCTCGAGTCCGGTGTTACAGCTGAGAGCTCTCGTGGTGATGTGGATTCGAAACTGGTAATATAAATCTTCCTTTGTTTATGCTTTCGTTTTTTGTTTGATTTTTTCTAAGGAGATTCTTAAGATTTTTCTTAACTTGATCGTATATTGGATGATAAAACTTCATCTTGTGATTCTCTTTATGGTAAATTTAGATATTTGCGTAATGATATAAGTAACCGACAAGCAGAAAATTACGAGGAAAATATCTTAGGTTGTATTTATCGATTTGGAAACTAATTTATTTTAGCTGTAACTTCAGATCTGTTTCTACGAGTAGGTCAAAGTTATTGATTTCAAGTAGGTTTTGTTTTTGATTCGTTTAATTTTGATTCTCAAGAAAGCGAACACAGATGTTGAAAATTGCCATCTTCGACAAAGTTTTGTTTTTTTATCGTTTTGCTAAATGCAATAGTTTTGGGTTTCTCTTTGTTCCTTGGTGTTTATTATCAGAAGATTTCGATTGTTTCAAGAAGTCTTTGGACGCCGAGGCAATCTGATGCCTGATGTTGAGATCTATAATTTCATCCTTGATGTGTATCAATCAAAACCATTCCAATGGCCAAAATTGGAAAAGTTCTTAGCTTTTCTGAGTAATTAGGGTTCGTGATTAGTGGTTGCAGTTGTATTTGGTATATTCTTTGATGTTCGACATATGCCTTTGGCTAGCTTTGCATCTCAAGACTTTTGTTTTCTCTTTGATTTGTAATGTGTTGTGCCAAAGATAGAAATTGCTGTCTTTCCTACATTGTGGTAATAAGTAAAACTGGTTTCTTAAATTTGTTACTGAATATTGGTTATGAAGTGTTCTGTAATGTTCATTTTCTTGACAAGTCTGATGATCTTCTTGCCTAATGATTAACATCATTATTGTTTCTTTTTGCAGGATTTGTCTGGTTGGACGAACGAGAAACACAATTCGTATCTTGATTATTTAGAGAACTCGTTTGTTAGGCAGTTGTACTCTTTTCTTGGAGGAGAGACTCGGACATTGTTTACACCTCGTGAAGTGCAGTCTAACTCTCACAAATCGACTGATCAGGTTCGGTCTTTCTTACTGTCTTTTTCTATGATCCCATTTCTTTGTAATTTTCTAGTGAAACTTACATCATTTTTTGGTTTTGCAGTTTACAGTCCTACAAAATGGCCGCTGGCGGAAAGTTAACTTTGGAAAGAAACAAGCTCATTTGGAGAAGTCATCTGAATGTCGTTTTCAGAGAAATTCAATTAGAAGCAATCCCAACGGAAATTACACCAAAGAAACTGCTGTCAGAGAAGACATTTTCTGTAATGAGGAGACCAAACACTCTGGTGATAAGGCTTGCAGACCATTGAGAGCTTCGGTGGGGTTTCAGTATCCGCCCCAAAGCATTGCAGGTAACATTTGCTTTGCCTAGTTTAATCAAACTGCTCTTGGAAGTTGTATGTTTTGCATCTTCCTTTCTGTAATTTTTTTCTGGTTTTTGGTACTCATTTAGACTATTATGTTCACATTGTGTATTCTATCAAAGAACTAGGCTGAAAGTTTTGATTAAATCAGCCATTAAGTTAACTCTGCATTGGCTTTTAGAAGGCTTTGACGCAGAAAAAATAGAGTTAATATGAGTTGAGGAGAATCAAAGCACCGAAGGACTGTGTATGAGATCTGGTCTGCTATCCATTTATCCCCCAACCCACTCATATATCTGTTTTGTTTACAACTTTGTATGCTTCTCTGCCTGATGGTAATGTTAACTTCAGTATAAATTCTAAACTCTCCATTGGTTTTTCTTATATCTCCAGAGACTTCAGGGCAGAATTTCAGAGAAGGAGAAGAAGAAGAGGAGAAGGTAGAGTTGAGCAGAAAACGCGAAAGAGAAGCCAATAATGATGATAGCTCATTGAAGGAGGATCAGGTAAATATAAGATAAATAACACATACCAAACAACTTCACTTCTGTTTGTGTAGTTTTGCTAAAGAGACTGCTACATATTCTCAGGTTGTGCCAGTAAGGATGGTGAAGCCCAGAACGTGAAACGATGTAAAAGCAATAGGAAAATGTAGATGAATTACACTAAGAGTAGAGATAAAAAAAAGTGAAGAATGTGGAGAAGGATTTGTTTGTTGTATAGAACGAAGGCTGAAGAGAGCCTTAAAAATGTGATCCAATGGATAAATGTTGGATTTGATCTTTTTGTTTCTCTCAAATTTTGTCTATGTTAACTAGGGGAAATGTATTTCAGAGTATTAGCGTCTATGTTACCTTGGAACATACAGGCAAGTAATGTCTTGTAAAAGTACTATAATTATTCCTATGCTTTTGTGCATACATGATTCATCAATGATCAAAGAGGCTTTATAAGGATCAAAGAGGGCCTTATAAGGACCTTGAAAACAGACTGCAAATTAAGAAATGTTAATAGTTCAAGGGAAATTGAAGCGTCAAGGGCTGAAGTAGAGAAGTAGATTTGTTTTTCGGAAAAGCTTGAGAAAGCATCTTCTAAGGATCATACAGAAAATACAAGGAATTGCAGGTTTCACAGCGTTATAGTATGTAAGAATTGTTATCCATTGAGCCTTAAGGGGACGTTTCTTGCTGTACACGTGAAGTAGTAAGAGACAAAATAAGGTATTAAGGTTGGTGTCATTGCGTTGTGTTCGGTAATGAAAATAAAAGCCATTCGTTTTCAAGGTTGTCTCCTATAATAGCAACTGGTTTTTGTTTCAGAGATTCTGCTCAGTTCAATAACTTGTTTCCTTTCTTTAACCACAAGTCCTATTCTTAATTTTGTTTCCTCCGGATTTGTAGCAAAATCCTTAAAAGAAGAGTTGCCCTAAATATAGACAAGGAATGTTAAGACAAACAGTTAGAGATTGCGAAAACAAAAACATTGGCTTATTAATAATACATCTTTGTCTCCTCCTCAAACCCTCTCATGCGCTTCTATAAGCAGCCTTGGACCTTTTCCAAGGGTTTTGTTTCAGCCATGGCTAAACCTCCGTCCTTTGGCTGCTACTTCGTCCTCGTATTCTTCGTCTTCTTGTCCTCTTCTTTTGCTTCCTTGGCTCTAACCAATTCAGAAGTTGCCTTCATTGTGCAGCGTCAACTCTTGACGTTACCAGCAGATGGCGAACTTCCTAACGATATCGAGTTTGAGGTTGATCTCAAGGCTACATTTGCCAACAGCAGGCTTAAGAGCGCTTATATAGCTCTTCATGCTTGGAAAAAGGCAATATTTTCAGACCCGTTCAACACCACAGGGAACTGGCATGGTGAACACGTCTGCAGCTACACAGGTGTGGTTTGTGCACCGGCTCTTGATGATGATAAGCTCACGGTTGTAGCTGGTGTTGACCTCAATGGTGCAGATATCGCAGGACATTTGCCTGCTGAGCTTGGTTTGTTGACAGATGTTGCTATGCTCCATTTGAATTCAAATCGATTTTGCGGGATCATACCTAAAAGTCTTAAGAAGTTGAAGGTGATGCACGAGTTTGATGTCAGTAACAACCGTTTCGTTGGACCTTTCCCTGATGTCGTTCTCTCTTGGCCTGATGTCAAATTCATTGACCTTAGGTTCAATGATTTTGAAGGCAAAGTCCCTCCTGAGCTTTTCAGGAAACAACTTGATGCAATTTTCTTGAACAACAATAGATTCTCCTCTGAGATTCCTGAATCTTTAGGAGAGTCTCCAGCCTCGGTTGTGACTTTTGCTAACAATAAATTCACTGGATGTATCCCTAAGAGTATCGGAAACATGAAGAATCTTAACGAGATTGTCTTTAGAGGCAACGAGTTGGGAGGTTGTTTCCCATCTGAAATTGGCAAGTTATCGAATGTAACTGTTTTCGATGCAAGCAAGAACTCATTCGTTGGTCGTCTTCCAACTAGCTTTGTTGGGTTAAAGAGTTTGGAGGAATTTGATATCTCTGGCAATAAACTCACAGGACTTGTACCTGATAACATTTGTGGCCTGCCTAATTTGGTCAACTTCGGTTACTCCAACAATTTCTTCAATGGACAAGGTGGTTCGTGTGTTCCAGGTGATAATCGCAAAGAGGTTGCATTGGATGACTCACGCAATTGCTTGACTGCTCGACCTAACCAACGGTCTGCACAGGAATGTGCGGTTGTGATGAACCGTCCTGTTGATTGTACCAAGGATAAGTGTGCTGGTGGCGGCGATGGTGGCTCGTCTACTCCATCCAAACCATCACCGGTTCCAACTAAGCCGGTTCATAAAACATCTCCAGTTCATGAACAATCGCCAATTCCAACTCCATCGGTTCACAAAACATCTCCAGTTCACGTACCAGAATCACCGAAAGAGTCACCCAAAGAGGATGATCCTTCTGATCAATCTCCAGTGACGAGAAAGCGTAGCCCTCCTCCACCTGTTTACTCTCCGCCACCACCGGTCCACTCTCCGCCACCGCCGGTTCACTCTCCTCCTCTACCAGTCCACTCTCCTCCTCCACCTGTCCACTCTCCACCACCACCGGTTCACTCTCCTCCTCCACCAGTCCACTCTCCACCACCACCACCAGTCCATTCTCCGCCTCCACCGGTCTTTTCTCCTCCACCACCACCAGTCCACTCTCCTCCACCGCCCGTCTTTTCACCACCACCACCACCACCTGTCCACTCACCTCCGCCACCAGTCCGTTCACCACCACCACCAGTCCGTTCACCACCGCCACCTGTTCACTCGCCACCACCTCCTCCGGTTAAATCACCACCACCAGTACGCTCACCACCACCAACACCAGTCTACTCACCACCGCCACCTGTCCGCTCTCCTCCTTCAGTTCACCCACCACAAACACACAAACCATTACCATCTCCAACTCCGGTAGAAAAGAAAGAAGCACCGGAGGCACCAGAACCATCTCCCAGTGATGAATTCGTCTTACCAACGATCATCGGTCACCAATACTCATCCCCACCACCTCCAATGTTCGAAGGATACTAATTAATATCAATCTAATTGAAAAGAAGTCTTCATATGATTGTAGCAGCTGTATCGTCTTGGTATTATTGTAGTATTAACAATGAAAAGAAAACTTGAGGAACAAGGAAGAAGACAAACAACAACAACAAGGCTAATGTATGATACAAACACAAAAACAAAAACAATCTTACAAAGAGATCGTATCAAATTTCTACATTACAACTTTTTATGGTCCATTAAGATTTATGTACTTCTTTATAATTGTTCCTTACCTCAATCATTTATAATCACTAGTCATTGTCTAGCTAATTGTTTCATCCTTGTTAAAATAAAATCAATAACCTGTATTTTGTATTCATATAGGTCTCATTGCGATTTCCTTTTGAAATTTGGAGTACCCTTTAAGGATTAATCGATTATAGATTTGTTTGGGTGATATGAAATTCCTACTATAGTATCCGAGATTTCGGTCCTTCAATTCTAGATCTTTCATATACATGTGTCTGAAGAGTTTTCCATTATGTTGAAATTAGTCGGGTTTGCGTAAATACCTTCGTAAAAGTTAAGTATCCAAATATATTATCATTGTGTGGTAAATGGCTCGTGGGAAACATTAAAGCATGAGTTAGTATTCTATCAAACACACTTTCTAAACCGAAAACATGATAAAAACTATATCTGAATTAGTATTTATTTATTATGATTGGGGCAAATATTGATTAATTGAGAAGTAGACTTCTTTATATAATACATTACACCTGAATTTCACCGCATTAAAGACAAGTCATACTTACTTAATCTATGTTTGTAGTTGTACAGTCAGTCCAAAAACTAATTTCTCAAAAATTTCCTCCTCCGATTAAAGTATTTACCCAAAATTCAAAAATTATGAAGAACCCTAGTATTGATCGATCTAATTGATACCTACCCAAAATTCCATCTAGAATGCTGCAGCCTGCAGGACCTTATAAATGAATTTAGTTGTTAAATATTTTTTGGTAACCGAGAAGTCTGATTTTTAGGGGACCATTGATTTTGAGTAGTGGAGATCTCACATTATTTTTTTATAGAGGATCGGAATCTCCGACACTAAGAATTGACATGTTATCTCTTTCACCATGCATCTTTTCAGGGATCGGGATGCGGGATGCCCATGTGAATTCGTTTCCTAAACAAATCAAATCCGTATACTTTGAATTTTCAGTACCAAATTTAAATCACTTGCCTAGAATCACTTGGTTGAATGTACAGATCTCATTGAAAGGTTGTTGAGTTAGATATGATTATTGAAAAGAACATATATCCGAACAAAGACAATAAAGCATGGATAAAGCTTTTGTCTTGATGTGAAGCTTGTATCCAACCCAATTCTCATCCAAGTTCAGACTCATTAATTCTTGCCCTAAGCTTCAGGCTTCGTGTCGACGTCATTATTTATCCTTAATTTCATTATTTTAAAGTTAAATCAAAACTAATTAATTTTGATGAAAAGTACTAATATCTAATTAACATTTATATAATATCTCTTACATTACATTTTTGACGTACTTATTAGTCGAGATATTTTATTCACAATACGCCAACTTAATATGGCTTTCTTGTCTTAATTTCAACAATATTGTCACGAAATAATCATTAAATTTTTCACTGATAAAGACACAACACCTTTTGTATTTTTGTTAGCCCAACTAATTCATAAATGTGAAATGTTGTGTTACGTTACTTGTCATATCTTTATATTTATAGTATAATTTTTTTCTTCTGTCAACATATCATTTATAGTCATTCAATAGAAAACATTTTATTTAAAATATACATAATATATGCAATATGCATTTTTAAATATGAATTGGTGTGCATGATTTTGTAATGGTGAATTTGTGTACCCACCAGTTTTCTAAAATAATTATATTTGAAGTTATTTTCAGCAACTCAAAATTGATTTCGTGATATTCAATGAACTTGGACAGATATAGAATTTTTACTGTATTCAAATTTTATCACCTGAAAAGACATGTCACAGTGAAATAATGGAATGTCGACAAAACATAATATTATTATAATGAAACAAGTATACATGATTGGTTAAAAAGAAAATTGAATAGAGTTAACTGTAAGATAATCATTTGCACTAATGCATAGCTTTTTTTTCCACTTGAAATATGTTAGCATTGTATTGATAAAAACAGCCAAATGTTTTGTTTTACATCAGGATCAACAACAATCAAAATAGAGGCCTTACAGTGATGTTGCATTAGCTTCATCAGCAAAGAACTCACGTAACCAAAAGGGATAACCTGTAGTAATATAAAATTGTCTGCAATCCTCACGAGAGACTGATAGAGCTATTATGACAGCTCCTTTGTTAGTTCTTCTCGCTTCAAAAATTAGTTTCAAAAAGGTATACCTTGTAGGCTCTGAATAATCAGCCACAAAGAGGCTTTAAAGGATGGCCAAGTCTTGGTTCTGTTAATCATCCTGATAACGTCATTGTTATCAAGTGCAAAGATGACTCGGTGATACCTTAAATTCTTTATACTCTCTATTGCCCATTTCACTTTCAACAGTTGCTTCTCAGTGAGATGAGATAAAACTGAAGGCCCTTCTAGCATGCAATATAACCGTACCCGTGTCGTTCTTGACCACGAAGGCTGCTCTGCCCAATGAGTTATGTTTGTTCCATGTGCTCCCTATGTTGCATTTTATCCAGGGTTTAGGAGGAGGCCTCCATCTTGGGACATGAACTTGTGATTGTACCAATAGGTTCCTTTCATATTGTTGTTCAATTGCTTGTGCTTGGAACCATTCTTGAGAGTTTTCATTGATTTTGTTTAGGATGTCTCTCACTTGATATATCTGGCCTTCATAAAGTAGATTGTTTCTGTTTGTCCAAAGAGTCCAAAGAATCCAAGAAATGGTTTGTCTCAGATGTTGTGGAATGGAGAAGTTCTTTATAGCCTGCAAAACATGATGAATATTGAAATATAAACCGTGAGTATCATAGCCACCATGCGGGGAAGGGATTAAGGCCATGGCTCAGATCTGTCTTGCAAAAGGGCAAAGGAACAGAAAATGGTTTGTGGTTTCATTTTCTTCACCGCAATTTTGACATCTTGTGTCACCGGAATGGCTGCATTAAGAACTTTACATAGAAAGGTTTTGGTTTTCATAGGTGCCCTAATCTGCCAAACCATTTCTTTGATGCAGTTAATGGATGATCTTTGGGTCACCTGTAACTCTTCTTTTTGTTTTGTGGCTGCCAACCAATATCCTGACTTGACTGTGTAATCTCCCGATTTATTGAACTTCCAACTCCATAAATCTTGGGAGCACTAATGCATAGCTTGTTTACTAATTTTGGAGATATTAGAGAAATTGCAATCAATATCATAAAAGTTTTTGAAATTAGGTCTCATCATATCAAACCTATTCTCATAGGTTATTATTCTATTATCAATTCTTGTTTTGTCCTTACTATCTAACCACCACAATTATCCTCTCATTTATTTTAAAATAATAATACTTTACATAAAATATCTTCTTCTCCTTTCATCTCTCCTTCTTCTATGTTCCTATCTCCTTCTTCTACGCTATGTTTCTTTTTCTTAGTTCTTCGTTGATTATATCCATCTCATTTTCTCTCATTCGCTTTTTCATTGCAATTCTGAGTAATTTCTTCTTTGTCGTTTTTGTTATTCTTAGTAATTATACAGAACATCAATGGTTAATTCTCTCAATTTTTTGAGTTGACGTTTAAGGTATGCTTCTCCTCCCCAAATTTGCTTATTTTACAGCTATTTTGGTACTAATACCCTAGGTTTTAGATTGTGAACGAAACTCAATTGTTTGTGTTCGTTGCTTGTAAATTTAGGGTTTGATTGTAGTAGAAATTAATTTGGTTTTGGGGTTAGATAGCTCTATTTCTTAGATTCTTGTGGAATCATTTGATGTTTATGCTCCTTTGATGTTGATTCTACATTCCAATCAATTTTGTCTTTTTGGTATGCAGTTTGAGTTCACATTTCAACTCAATTTACCTTCATAATTCAGTCTTTGATGTTGTTTTATTTCTAATTTATTTCACTAACTCCTCATATTTCTTCTTTGCCAAAGTTAATTAGGATATTAGAAGTAGATCCGAACAAAATATGTGTAGATCCGAACAAAATATGACTCACTAAGTCAAAAATGACTCATTGGCTCACAAATATTGTGGAGTTAGCATATAAAATATTTATTAACATATCATATGTTCATTAGTAGATAATATATTAATTAGCAGATAAAATAAGTGTTAACGGATAATGTGTGTTAATCAAGACTCAATGTGGGTCATCCATTACTTAAAGAATGGTTTAATTTACCTAGGGTTAATTTAGTATATATATACAAAGAGTCCACTGCTAGTTTCTTAATTTCAAAAATATATGTTAGTTTTTTAATTAATTTTTGTATATATGATATTAACTTAATTTTCTCTATACATTAACTGATTTGACGAATTCTCTTCTATTTATATATATCTTAAAATATTATTTTTCTACAAACTCTATGAAAAACTCCAAATTCAAACTCAAAATACAAAGCAATCTCTCAAGACTATTTAATCTAAGTTTATAGTATATAAATAATTAAATAACTTGGCGTGAAGAAAGATACAAAATTTATGAATATGGTTGAATTATTTACATTATGAGGGGAACTTATCCACTTGACGTCTTCTTCTTGAACCAACTTGCTCAATTCATTAATATTACTTTCATTCTGCAAATTGTTTTATGTAGAAGATAATCTAAAGAACTCAAGATCATGAGGAAGAAAGAATTCAACAGAAAGCTTTTATTATTTAAAAAAAAATCAATAAAAAGCTACAAATCTGATTGAAAAAATTAAGTAATTTACATGTTTACAAGAATCAACAAGAGAAGAAGATAAGAAGCAAAATAATTTTAAATAAAAAATGGTAATTAAGGAAGAAATCCAAAGAGGAAAGGAGAAGGATAAGAAGCAGGATAAGGGAGGAGAGAGTGGCGGAGGAGATGCGGAGGAGGAGGTGGAGGAGCACGGTGGTTGAGATGTTGCCGTAAAACAATCTGGACGGCTTCAGCCACCACAACCACAAACTCCATACCAATCTTCATTAGCTCTATACATAACTCTATCCTTTTTATCACCATTTTTTCTCTGTTTTTCTTTTAGCTCTCACTTCATCTACCTTGTATTTATTCTACACACATCCCCACTCCAAATGATTTTTATTTTACTTTTCATTTACTTCTTGTTGATATAGACTAACAAAAAAATTGAAAGTTTATTTTCAAATGAAATAAACAGAAGATATTAATCTTGTTTTCTTTTTAAAATTTTTGCTTTCAAGAAAAACGAATTTAATAATTAGATTCTCATTGACGTTTTCTTTTAGGACGTGGCATATTTAAAAGTGAGCTAAATTAATCACTATTTTTTTTCAACGAATTAAATGACAAAAACTGTTTGGGAAGTGGTTAAAATGATCTAACTAATTATTATGACATAGAAGTTCGATTCTTCTCCGTTATAAGTAGTAGATTATAAGAGAATTTTAGGGAGTTTTTTAGGCTATACATTGAGTTTTGTCGATCCAATTGTCAAAAAAAAAAAATTGTTTGAAAGGTGTTTTAGATCAAGTAGTTGAATGCCATCTCTGATATTTTTTTCATCCGAATTCGATTTCAAGAAATTATGTTAGTCCCACATAATATTATTTGGAATATGAGGAATTGACCAATACTAGAATCTTGTTAATCTAAATGTTAACAAAAGAAATTAACTACTTGAAAAAAACAATTCTCGAAAATTAATCATTGTTAATCTCCCAAAAAATAACATTCCTTCAATGACAATATACAATGTTATTAAAAAAGAAAAGACGAAGACAATATACAATGATAATAGAAGCATAATTTGTTTAACCAAAAAGAGAAATAGATAATGGGATCCATGTAGCTTTTGGACGCTCCCAAAGGACAAGCTTTTTGGATAGATCTCCAACTCAATAATACAAACCATTACACTTTACTTCTCGCAAATTGGAAAGTAAAAGCGAAAATTTAACAACTTTGCATAAAAATCGAATGTTAGTTTAAGCTTCGATCTTACTTAAATTAAGAAGAGTAAAAGAGAATGTAACAACATGAAGAGGATTAGGTCTTCAATAGTTGGATCATAGACAATTTCAACAGCAAAGACAAAACGGTCTAATCCTCATTATACACATCTATCCCCACACTGTGTCGAATTTGCCAATATAACATCATAAATTAGTCATTTTCAAAAAAAAAAAAAAGAGTCAATAAGTTTTCAAATTTAAAAAAATCCTTGTCAATAATGTACTTGATTTTTTATAAATATCAGCAGGTGGATACAGAAACTAATAAAAAAACAATTACACAATTTTATAAGTTAATTTTGGCATCTTTTATGTAATAAAACTGAAATTTATTTCTCTTTTGAATAATGAACGTGATTACGTGATCATACATTAACCACTCTTCTTTATTAACCGGTTTTAAGGATAATTGGGCTTCCCTGTATTCGGTGTTGGGCTTGCTAAAGTTTATTGGGCTGGACCTTTTTCATTTTTTTGTAATTTAATATAAAAATATCACTATAAATAGCAAAAACTCACTTTAATTACTCTGGATTCAGCTTGAAGATGGTCTCTCAAAATATGATTGAAAGTAAAACAGAAAAAAAAAATGCAAGAATAATTAGACAAATTACTGATAGATGATTTTTTTTAAAAAAATTTCAGTTTTTGTTTAGAAATACCCATCAGTTGTTTTTTAGACTTAGGCATATTATTGAGACAAATTTGGGCCAAATCTTAATAACAAACAAGACACCTTATTTTGTCTTTCTTCTTCAAATTTCTTTTGACATATTTGAATAAGAAACCATGGAGATGGTCACATTGCGTAAACAATTTCTCCACTACTGTCGATATCAAGATCATCAAGGTCACTCTCTAAGTCTTCCTCCATATCATCGTCTAAGTCCAAGCTTCCTGTTTTTTCATCATAGAGTACTTTGTTCAAAATCTAGAAATGAAAAGTTAATAACATGTAATGTGTTGTTTCACCTGTAAGATAATGGTTGAGATTCTGAGTGCCTGCAGGAGGAACAGTTGCTTCTGCAATGATTTGCATGATCTCTTCTATGCTTTGACCCGGTTGATCTGATTCATCAAACTGACTACACATCGTGTTATCGTTCATGAGATCTGCTGGTAGATTCTTCAGAAACCATTCATGGTTCCTTATTTCAGGAATTGATATCCTCTGCCAAGAAACCAACCAAAGAGACAAGGCCACAATTCAACAACATAATAAACATACAATATGCAGATTGAGCTTTGGAGTAGTTATACCTTTGCAGGGTCAGCAACAAATATCCTGGAGATGAGATGACGACATTCAGGAGATATGTGAACATAATCCGGAATAGCATATTGAACATTCAGGATTCTCTGAGAACATATGTTCGTAATAGTATCAGATTCTTTAGCTCAGAAGAAAGCATTTTAAGTGAATTGTAGCATGAACAAAGAGGCTCACATGTATTGTTTTCCTGAAGTTCTTTGGCTCATCGGGATCTTCGAAAGGATATGCTCCGACTAGCATGACGTACAGAGTTACCCCACATGACCAAACATCTGCAACCTGAAGATTTATGATCCATTTCACCAAATTAACGAACAACTCTAGATTTCTTTCCATTCACACAACACTCTTGATAGCTTTCTTCACCTAAATCAATGCTTTCAAGAGCCAAGATATACTCATCAAACCAATTAAGTATAAAGATTGGTTCTTTGTTCAATCAAGGAATACACAGAGGAAAATATTGTTTCTTTTGGTGAATACCTTTCCATCATATTCTTTCTTTAGTAGAACCTCTGGAGCAATATAAGCAGGGGTTCCAACTGTTGATTTTGGCTGTGAATGTAACACCGACGACTGAACCAAACAAGCAGATACAAAACTTAGAAAGTAACCAAGATATTTGGACATATCAGACAAAGATTAGATTCTGAAGTATAAGATCTAAGTTAAGATTACCTTAGAATATCCGAAATCACAAATCTTTAGTCGAGGAGCTGGACTACCATCTAATAGCGTATTCTCAAGCTTTAAGTCTCTGTGACATACTTGCTGTAACATTATGAATGACTTGAGTTAGCTCAATTTCACAAACGATGAAGCATCATTTATTTAACTAACAACATTTTCTCATTACCATTGCATGACAGTAACTAACTCCTGATAGGAGTTGCTGGAAGAAAAACCTTGCCTACATTGTAAAATTGATTTCATCATTTTGTTCTTAGATTAAACATCAAAGTAAAGGGACAAGAAAGAGAGAACAAAACCTCGTCTTCACTAAAGCGGCCTGCATTGCAGATTCGCTCGAAGAGTTCTCCTCCTGATGCGTATTCCATAACAATGGCTAAATGGGTTGGTGTTAATATGACCTGAAGTAAACCTTCAGAATTTACCATAAAATTTTCTTTTGCTTAAATCTAATAAAGCAACCTTAAACTTAAGAGAGTTGAACCAGACCTCTTTGAATCTTACGATATTGGGATGTCTTAGTGACCTGTGATTAATTATCTCCCTTTTTACATTTTCATCTATCTGTAAATTCAAAAAATTTCTACCATCATGAGAAACAACTTGAGCCTTCAAATCAGCATCATATTCAACATCAGAAAAAATAAAGGAAGTATAAGAAAAAGAGGAAAACTGACCTTCTCACCTCGCTCGATATATTTAACAGCAACAAGCTCATTAGTTTGCTTGTCTCTCATCAATCTTGCAACTCCAAAATTACCGGAGCCAATATCCTTGACAAGCTCATACCTATCACTATCGTGCATAATCGGCAAATCCATGGGACCAGTAGCTGCTTGCCGATCCATTATTTCCCTCTTTTACTTTGTTTCCGAGCCAAATTCAGTTTTTTCTTTTGTCTCAGATGAGTTTTTCTGTTTTTTGGGAGGTAATATCTAACGCCAAGACGACGACATCAGAGGAAAATGAACGACATGTATGACGTGGAGGAATATGAGCCGTTGAGAAGGAGAAGGGACTAGGTAGGGATGGAGTTATGGTTGTGAGAAAGAGACAGTTCAGAGGTCCGTGAAGTCTCTAACCAACAACAAGTGGGTTTCTTGAGATCTTTTTGTTCCTTTGATCTCTTGTAGAAGAAGAAGAAGAAAAGGACGTGATCTTAAGCTCTGTTTCTCTATCAGTTCTGGTTCTCTTTCAGTATATAAAAAGAAAAGGAACCAGTTTTCTCTGCTCTGTTTAAAACCACAGCTTGAAGTAAGCTACAAGAAGAAAGAGAAGATGAAGTTTTTCACTTTTTAGGAGATAGTGGAAATGACAAACAATCAATGGACCCACTGTTTTCACTGTTATGAAAGATACTAGCATTTAAGAAGCCTAAGGAGCTAGTCTTATGTATTATGTTTATATAAGAATGGTTATTAAAAAGAGATTTACTTTCTATTTCGGTATATAAATTAAGGATTTGGACATATACAAAGGGAAACTAGCAGAAAGGAGGTTACCACAAATGTCAAGGTGTTGTTGGTTAGATTTGTCGGATCTTCACCTAAAAGAAGAAAACAGATAGAGTTGCATTCATCATCATCTTCTCTCTATTTTATTATAATAATAACGTGTGTTCATGCGCTTCCACATGATTGGCCCACCTTTTCTGTATTATTATCAATCATCCGTACACAATATTCGGAATACACTCTTCTCGAGGGATGTTCACACGTATGAACATAATATTCACTCTTGTTAGTGTTGTGTTGGTTATGTATAATAGTGGGAAGAGACTAACATGAAAGTAATGGAGCACTTAAAAAGAAGTGTTTAAAGACTCGCACCTGTGTCAACTTTTAACTTCACCACTTTAGTACATGTTTCAAGTCTTTTGGACAACAACAATCGTTGCAAAGACTCTAGATCGGAATGCGTTCTATCAAAAAGATGAACTCAATGCAAAAAAACAGAGATCATTCGGATTCTTGTGCTCTTCCTGATTTCCTCTCTTGCTTGAAATAAGTGGTACCGACCTCATATACTTGTAGTTTGCGAGATATGTGGTAATGGAGAAGATTGGTCTTAATTATTGTAGTTATCAAGGCCAAGGTCTCTTAGTGCATCAGTTGCAGAGGCTCTGCACACCTCATTGCTGGCCTTAGCTGTCCTTATCAGCTTCTCAATTCCAATGGCAAGCAGAAGGGTTCTGTAGCGGGCAGACAAAACCCAATATGATGAAGAGTTTGAGATACATGTGCTTATTATTGGATGAGAAAACAAAGAAACAGAGAAATTACCTGTTCTCTGCATTTCTTACAGCAATGTTCCGTATCATGTTGCAAGCGTTTCTCTGCATTTGCGCTGCTGCTGGAAACCTCTTCATAGCACTGGCTGCGTGGTCTGGTGATCGCAGACAGAGTATAGAGATTATAATCATCACCTGAAACAACCGGTAGATCTTGGGTCAACCAAAAGAATTATGCCCCTACTAGACTACTGTTACACGAAACAATCTTCACATGACATTATAATCTTATCGAGTGGAAAACTGCTATAGACGCAATCCGTAGTCACAAGCATCTTTCTGGGACAGAAATATTGAAAATGAAGGCGCATGAATGTTGCCGGGTTGTTAGAGAGTTTTCTGTCTTTACTGACCTCTTGTATGACTAGAGGATCGTCGGCGAATCGTTGTGCAAGTTTGATTAGCTTGTCGAGACCCTACTTCTCAACTATGGTACTCTTGTTAGAGTCACTTCCTGCCAACTAGGAATTAAATTACATAATTTAGACAAACATTATTAATCACAGATCATAATGCTAATCTACATCGGTAACTCTAGGCTTCGGAAAAGCTTAAAATTCGAGAACATGCATTTATAACTCTCCTGCTCTTGAAAGATAATGAAGATACGCCACTATATAATAGTAGTATGGCAAACACTTGAACTCAGAACTTTTAGAAGCTACACACCTTGGCCAACAGGGAACAGCATGTCTTAGCAGCAATCTTGTTGCCTTGTTCACCACTGTGATCAATGCATCGAAGACGTGTATCTATTCCACCAGTTTCAGCAATAGATTTACATATTTCATCCTGTTTACAAGAAAATCAATATATAAGAAGTGTGCAGCATCTCAGCACAAGATGTAGCCAAATAGAGAAAACAAAATGGAAACCGAATGAGGAATTTGCAATGACCTAACAAGTTGTATATTATAATACAGAGATTATACTAGAAGACTTACATTTACAGCTATTGATTTTAATGCAATACTTGCTGACACCAAGCTATCAGAGCCAATCCCTGCCTGTAATGTTTCGGTGAGGGCTTTTGCGATCCCTAATTTGGCGAAAGTTCTTGCATAACCATACACCTAAACACAAAACAAGAATCTACATGACTCAACTTCTCAAAGCATGTCCATGAAGAAGCACGGGAAAGTCTCTAGGCGATTGTTTAATAGTCTTAAACACAAAAAACGACGATTTCTTAGTGTTTTCTAAGTGCTCTGTACATACTTAAATGCTGTTTTTCCCCTTGATCTCACTCACTCCAAGTTAGTTTATAATAACAGACGAACATAATCCTACTTACTTGGGAAGCAACCACACGGTTGTCATCAGGCGTCAAAAGAACACGAATTGCATCATACAAAGCTTGAATAGTGATTTTACTCTCTTTACTCAGCACTTGCAGAATAAGTCCATCGATTTTCAGCTCCATGAATGATTGTTTCACAACTTCATTACCAGTTGCTGCAGCAGCAACAACCGCATAACTAGCATCTAATAATTCAGAATTGGAGCTGGAATCACTTAAGAGATCAACGACAATTTTTGGTCCAGCAGAATTCCTGAATGCCTCTGTGCTCTGAATGTCTGCAATTGAATGGAACCATGATCAACACCAATCAAAAGTTAAACACCAGGACAACCTTTTAGTTGCTACTTGATTTTCGAACAAATCGAGCATGTTAATTCCACAGCACCATACTTAGTCGCAATTGCTGCATTCCCTGATTCTTGGCTGATACAAAGCTCACTGAGCCTGTCGAATAAACTCGATATCCCATCCAAATCATCATCTCGAAGTAGGCCCTCTATAGAAATACTATCGAGTTCTTTGAGTCTATCTAAACACGCAATCACCGGATTGTCCTTAACACTACTTTCTCCTGGAACACAGGTAATGATCCCTGAAGCATAATACAAACAGCACAATTGAACTACCGCATACTCATTTCCTTTAAACATAACTATAAACCCAGTTCAATAGAAGGAGAAACAAAACAGACGTTTTTGTCGGGAAAGTAAAAGAGAGAGTACGGACTAGAGAGATCGACGCCTTGGAGCTTGAGCGTCTTCGAGAGCTTCAGAGGGTTCCATTCCAAGATCTTCCACATTTTCTCTAACGAGATAGTCGAAAGCCTCCTGAGATATTGCACGCACACCCATTCTCCTAGCTCCACCCGCTACGATTCCTCGATTTGATAGATCGGAAAAGATGCCTTTCCACTTGAGTTTCCACGTCGAAATGGCTAAAAAGAAATGAAGTGAGATCGACTGATATTTAAAATTTGGAATGTCGCAAAACGACGGCGTTTACTCTCATGTTTTTTGGAACTTTTTTTATTTACTCTTATATGCTTTACTTCTTCTTTCTTAACACCTGGAATCTCAATTGTGTTAAAGAACTGCACAAGACTCGACTCGAGGTTTTCTATGATCTACCAAACCTATCCACAAGGATCAAACTGCACAAGACTCAATACACTCAGTTATCTGTTACAATTCCCTTTTATCTCATTCAGGCTCAAGTTCTTCAGCTGCTCCTGCTAGATGCCTCACCCGCTGAGCTAGTCGTCTCCTTCGATAAATTCCTACCAAGCGCAGAATCACTATCATAGCTATAGCAAGGTAGTCGAACACTGTCACTATTCTGAACCCCCCTGTAAAAAAATATAGAACATCAATCTTAGAAAGCTTAAACCAAAAAGAGGGCTTGGAATAACATGATTCTTCAATCCATCAAACGATCTCTAATTCCAAATGATTCTTGCATATGCCCTAGAATAATTTGTGAGGTAACTTACCCGTTGGGATGAAGTTAAACTCTGTGGCAGTGTAAAGGGTACTCATGAACATCTGCAACAAAGGAAGAAACTTAGTTTCTCATCTATCAACGGGAAAGAAAGTAGCCTTTAAAACCTAGAATAAATACTACAATAGTTACTCCAAGGATTTTCACAGAGAATGAGCTATGTTTGCTAAGCTTGGACATTGATTCAGACAACTGAAGGACAACAAGAATCCGTCGGCAGAGCTAACAACTAAAGATTAATAAACGAAATGTTAGATATTTGATTGAACAGGGTGTGAGATGATCTTAACTGCAAAGATGCGCACTTCGTGAAAATACATATTATTCGCATCGGGATCCATCATATGCCACACAATTCTCTTCATTAGCAAAGGCAGCTCTTGCACCTTCTGAAACATTCAAAAGATGGTGGCTTTGTAGTCAAGTCATAGAAAGGAGAAATATGTATTGAGAAGAGATGCACCAAACAGTAAACGAGAACCAAAACGAAATCACGAATCAAAAGACATTACCTGAACAAAGCCAGTTAGACCTCCAACAAAGAGACGGTTATACCTACGAATCCTAGCAAGAACCTCCTTCACCTCGTGCTCCTGGCGCTGTAGCAATGATGCTTCTGGTGACAGGTTAGTGATGTGGCGAACACACATGGGACACTTGCAAGGCCTAGAAACTGCAGCATAGTTCCAGTACTGCAAGATGCAATTGCCTGTACAAATTCAGCAAGCGGTTTAAACGATTCTGCAGACCTTCTATTGACATTGTAAACAACACTCCCATATACCATAGAGTGGTAAACGAATCATAATTTCTTAAATAACCAAAAGGGTTCTTCAAAGAAACCAAAGACTGGAACCCTAAATCAAAATTCCAGACCCCAACCAATGACATTTCTAAAAAGCAATTTCTCCAGTTCACAATAAAGACGTACCTACTAATCTTCCTCTACCGAATAACTTCAACGTAGATGGAAATGGCTCATAAAATTAAGAAGAAGAAGAAAGAAAGATCAGAACACTAACCGCAATACCAATGACCACAATTCCCTCGACAAGGAACCGTAAAGGAACCGAAGCAGATCGGGCAACAATCATCCTCCGGAGGCGAGTCGCTCTCTCTTTCCCGTTCTCCACGATTTTCAACTTCAGTCTTTCTCTCATCAGCCGTCGCGACTCCGTCAACAACCACAGCGGTGTTCAACGACTCTACGAGCTCGTTCCGATCAGGAAATTCCACCACCTCCATGGCGTCAACCTCAGGCAATAACTTTTCGGTTGTTCCCTCCATCTGCCCCTCAGCGGTTTGCTGCTCCCAAGGAGGACTCTCTGTTTTCGACACTTTCTCAGAAGCTTCCTATCTTACAAAATGAGCTAAACAAATTACAACAGTTTTATTAAAGAGATAGATAAATGGATAAAGCGCGGTTTAGTAGACTCAAATGACCGATTTGTCCTCGTAGTAAATTGTATTGAAAAAGGTGAAGAAATATCAGTAAAGATGAAGCTTTTGTATATAACTCAAAGCTTCATTGTTCATTGAATGTCTAAGGAATGTTAATCCAAGTAATTTCCGAAGACAAGATTACAGGTTACTGGTACACATAGCCTAAGATGATACTTGTGGATCTTCAAACATTACTACTTGTAGCTTATTATGAATTGTAATGAAAGTTTCAGATCTTTGAGAGCATCGATGCAAGATGTTCATCTGAAACCTCAATTTGACTGTATGTACCCAAAGAAGAAGCAAGCTTCGCAGCTAATTGATGTTTACACTTGCCAAAAGGAAAGTAAAATATACAAGTCAGTAACAATAGATCGACTCTCTAAACCTAAAAGGAATGATTCAGAATAAAACTTACACAAAACTGTTCTCCTCTGCTAACAACGTCATAAAAGAAAGAATAACATCCACAGTAATCTCCTGGGAGGCAGAGATATTCTTCTCTCTTTTGAGATTCTCCTACCACCTACAAAAATCCAATGTTCTTAGATATCGAATCGATTGGTTTCAACCAAAGGGAAATGTTAAGGATAATGGTGTGAGACCTGAAAGATTGATCTTCCACTAGGTAAACCAGAAATTTCTTCACACCTCTCCTGTCGATTATTCTGGTCGCTTTCTCTAGATTCTTACCAAATAGCAAATGCAATCTGGAGTTGCAAACAAATACTTCAATACCTAATTCCAAAATTTTCTATTTCTATGTATCAAGTAGAAGAGCAAATTGGATTCGAGAGAACTGACATTGAGAGCTGTTCTTCGGTTACTGCCCAAAAAAGAGGCGAAATTCAACGCAAAATTCCTCTCTAGAAGAAGTAAAATGGGGAATATAATGGTGAAGTACCTGAGCCGGTAGATTCAATGTTCGACCAAATGGCCTCTGCCACCAAAAGTGTGACGCTCATCTTTTGCTTCTTTCTTCCTTGCGAAAGTGACGAATACAGACATAGAGTCTTCTGAGTTCTGAATCCTTATGAAGGAGCTTCGTTTTTGGTTTTGGTAAATTTCGGTTTATTCGGTTACATCTGGTTTATGATGGTTTATTTTCTATGATAATTAAGTACTAATCTCTACGAGTCATTAAACAACAATCTGAAATTTCCAAGTGATATTATCCCAAAAGGTTTCATACAAAGACTATTGTTTGTCCAAACCAAAACTGCTTTGCGCCAAAGAGAAAGGCTTTTGTTCTTTGCTGGTAAGGTAATATACAAATCCAGCTCTGACATTATAAAAAGAAAAGAAAAAACATACTTTGTAATATAGAAAAAAATAAACAAATTTGTAAACAAGTTTTCTCCCTAATCGGACATTTTACAAGCAACCATTTTGCTATAACCAGAGTCAGTATAATACATTAAGTAACTTCCGCTGCTCTGCCTCATCGGCATATAAAGAGTAAATATCCGGAGGGGCAGTTATTCCTCCTTGCTGATCCAATTTACCATTCGATTTACCAGTTTTGTGTTGATCGAGATAAACAACAATGACACTTATGTCATCATGGAAATGCCTTCGAATTCCTTTGGCGATTTTCTTTATATCTCCATATCTCATTTCTCTCTTCTTTGCAGCTTCTTTTTGAGCTTCTGTTACAAGTCTTCGTGCAATCCCCTGTATAGATCATGGAATGTTATAAGTCTTAAGTAACTAACAGTAAGAGAAAGACTCGAGCTTTGAGTTTAAGGGCAAACTTACATTTCTTGGGTGTTTGAGGACGATTTCTACGGCTACTTCATCACTAAGATGTTCCCAGAGACCATCTGATGCAAATATCAGAAACAAGTCCTCTGGTTTAAGCTTCCGTACTATAATGGAGGGTTCGGCTGTCATTGCAGGTCTCCTCAATGGAACGGGATTTCCATGTTGCTGGAAAATCGGGTCCCTGTAATACTCCGGTTTTTTCAAGTATACATCCCCAATTGATCTCGATACCTATAAAGAAGCAGATAAATGGTTCAGCACTTCAGCTACTAATATACAATGAACTCAACATTCATAGAAAGGTCATTAGTGAATGCAAGCAAATAAGAAAAACGTGTATCTTCATTATCTTGGGGAGCTCTGACTACCGGGAATTCTTATAAAAGCATAAAACCCACTGGGGAAGAGACGTTGCAGGAGCCCGTGTGACGGATTCCTGGAACATCGCAAGCCCCCATTTATTAAGCGAAGGAGAAAATAATATTACTCCTTTTATATATGTCAACACAATCATAAAACTTCTTCATTGATGCTATGTGAATCACGCAAGCAAGAAAGACTATGTTATACCTGAATTATGCCTTTAATCCTCCAAACTCCACGAGTGTAAATGACGATTTGTGAATCATCGGGGTTAAGTTCCTTAACCTCTTTTCTCACTTCTTCAACAGCAACATTATGATCAGTAGATAAACGTTCAGCTACTGCATCCTTTTTTTTATCATCCCCGGAAACAACCCTCCCAAGAACGGCTCTTGAGTCCCCGAGATTTGCAACATACAGTGTGTCATTAGAGATGGCACCAACAAGACAACAAGATCCTACAGTAGCCATTTGTGGTTTCATCGGAAGGGATCGTTTAACCATATGACAAAACTCCTCTTCTGTTTCTTTGAATGCCTTTTTAATAACATCTACAGATAATCCTCCATGTTCTCTAGCAAATTCTGCAATCATAAAAGATTTATGTTTAATATCCTAACAAGACCATAATCAATGAATCTGTTCACCAATAAATCAAGTTTACGAAAGTCACTACGAAGAATACAAAATCAATTCAAGAACGAAATCATAAAACTATAAAACCTGAATTTAAGAAGCAAAGAAGATATACAACGGACGAGTATAAAGCATCTCAATAAGATCACAAAGACCAGAATTTCGTAGCAAAAATCGAATCTTCTCATACTGAAATGATCAGGGCCGATCCCATAATTTTGAATCATCAAGACCGCAGTCAAAGGGTCAAAAGAAGTAAGTACCTCAGATTAGAATAATTAAAAAAGAAACCTAAGACTCGGTTTTGAGAAGAAAAGGTCGAATTATTACTGTGCATATAAGGAAAAAGATGCCTGTTAACGAATCTAGAAGCTTCAGGTCCGCCATGGCCATCGTAGACACCGACATAAGTAGCAGAAGAAGAAGTGAAGACCTGACTCTGATCCTCAAGCCTGGAATTGGCTTGAACCACCGCGATCGAATAATCTCCGCTGGCATGAGATTTCAATTCCGATTGCCAAAGTAACCCATCACCACTCGCTCTGCTTCCCAAACACCGTTCGAGAGGCCGTGCTAAAGCTCGCAACATCACTACTTACTTAGGGTTTTCTATACAAACAGATTCCAAGTATAGACTACAGAAAGAAAATTATATCACAGGATATGGATTCGAGTGGAAAGAAAGCGAAGAGAATTTTGATTTTGATAATGAAAGAAAATTTGTGATCCGTTCGTTTTGTATGATCTGATCGGTTTTAAGGGATTGTGTGTTGGGTTGGTAAAGGAATACCGCGTGAAGAAGAAGAATATGACAAGATGACTTAGACTATGCCGTTCCTTATTTACTAACGTAGACTACGGGTCGTTTTTTTCCCTTTAAAAGCTTTGCCGTACTTTTGTAAACCATAGCAAATTTTCCAACGCGTTTGTTTTCTTTTAACTAATTTTTTCTTTTCAATTTGGCATTTTTCGCCCATAAATAAATAAATTCTCAGCCAACCATAACCGTCATTGCCGAATATTTTTTTTATAAATAAAATATCTTTCTTCTGGAATAATTTGGACAAGTAAGTTCTGATGTGGTCCAACTAAAAAATATCTAACACCAACACTTATCTCTATGTTTATTACTTAAAAAATGAATATAAATATTTATATTTGTATAAAATTTCATCGTCAACGTGTTCAAATATTATTTACTAAGCAGGAGACCTTATGTGTATTTGCATAAGCAGATATCGAATCTCACCGCTTACATTATGTAAAAATTTAACTAATAGGTCGGCCAATTGTGATCTAGTGTTGACAAAACAAATATTTCAATCACACTATTAGGTCAAATATTATACGGCTAAGAATATGAAAATATAAAAATTAACAGAATCTCATAGTTAAATCATTACAACTTACAAGTGGTAATATTTTAATTAAAATGAGATAATTAATGTAATAATAGAATGGGTAACGATGAGTAAAGGTTGCTTATCAACAAAGAAAGAGATAACGACTGACTTAAATTTATAGCTAAATTATTATATTTTTAATTCTAATTATTCATCACGTTACCGTTTCTGTTTTAAGAATACTATTAGTTTTCGTGGTCAAACTCTGTGTGACTTGTTAATATATTTGATTTTATACCATAGTTTAATTGCAAGTTGTGGATTTTATTTGGTAATTACAAAGAAATTAAGCATTTTAATTAAGGAAATTGACGGGACAAGTTGTCGGATTCTTTTGACCAATTTATGTTTTCCCATCTTCTACATAACTATATTCGTTTTGAGGTGTGAACCGGTGAGAACTTTCCAAATACCTTTATGTAAATTGGCCACTCATGTGTTTTCAAATTGCACATTTTCTTATAAATTTTATAATTTACACAAAACAGAAAGTATTGTCCTTCAATAGTGTTTGGTTATTTTATTTTTATTTTTTGTCACTAAATAGTGTTTGGTTATTTATAAACAGGTAATTCGGTATAAACCCAAAATGAACTAATTTGTTTTATACAAAAAAACATTATGTCAAACAGGCCGGCTAAGTTCAACTTAAACTTATTTCCCCAACAAGAACCAAAGTTATATTTTTGTGACAAAAAAAAAAAAAAAGAAGAACAAAGTTATTCAAACAAAAACCGAAAATTTAAAGCCTTATCTAAAATTAACAACTATCTTACGCACCAGTGGATTGTTCTACCAAAATACTATAGAGCATAAGGCAATGAATAAGTTAATCTAATATACAACTTGTATAATACAAGTAACATACGATATTTCAATGGGGAAACGTATGAACTTCGGCTTTAAACATATTTTATTTAAATTCAATCATAATCACACCTGATGTTATACTTGATAGTTGGTATTGTTTTATTACATTCTCGGATCGAATCCAAGCCTTGAAAAGTAGTGTATACCCAATAAACAAACCCAAAAGTGGCAAACAACTCGAAATCACAATTCATAAGTTGGAAAATTTATCGTCAAGTCCACCATCAATTTGAATTTCGTGTTTTCTTGATAGTTTCCATATTTAAATTTTGGGTAATAAGTTATCAAGTCTATATTTATAAGTCTAGTATTTTCAACACTTTACATTATAGAGGGGTTATTGAAAGTGTGATTTACAAATTTATCTAGAACTACTCAATTTAAAATCATATAAAGTGAATTTTGTGAATTCAACTCTGAATAATAAGTATTTAGTAAGGATTTGAGTTCGTATTTAAAAAAAAAAATCTACTCAAATTCATTGAAAAACCAAATGCATACTCAAATCCGTAATGTTGAATAAAATATGATTTTAGTTAAGATTTGTAAATGATAGAGCTAATAATGAATGATTTTAATTAGGATTTACAAATGATAAAACTAATAACACATAATTTTATATAAGATTTGAAAATAACATGATTGTACAAGGGCTTCTAAATCCATTAAAATATCATCTTGAATAAATCTTCTTTAATTTTTTTGAGATGAAATCTTTCGGTATACTTTGTTTTTAACCGACTTATATATTCAATCCTGATTTTTAATTTATGAATTTGTTCTTATCTAATGCCTTGATTGGTAGCTTTTTTTTCGAGGATAATGTTTTTTTAATAACCAATTACATTTATCTATTTAAATTTTTTTAAATATGTTTGACTTTAAAAAAAAATTATGTTCAACAAAACTTTTTACCAAAGAAGGCTTAAAAATTAAGTCTATGGTTGTTAAAAACTAGGTTTCATCGGAATGAGTCTACTAAACACTCTACGCAACCGAATTTTAAATGTAACTAAACTCCAACCTTAAGGACAATTGGGCTCATGTACTATTTATTATTGACCAATAAAGGATGTATAATTGGTCAGTGAGACGGCATCTCGAATTTTAAATTCATATTTAATTGATATATGTGCAGCTTCGTTTGATTGAAGAAAACCTTCACGACTCTTCACGTTCGTTAAACCGGCGAAGATTCATCGGAAACTTTTTTAGATCGGGCGGAAGTAAGCTCGATGAAGAGCAGATTAAAGAGCTATAAGAGGAAGAAGCTAGGGTTAGCTTCAGTTTTTGTCTTCTGTTGTCTCTGTTTCCTTATCGGTTTCTACGTTTTCACTCTACTCTCTCAGGTGTGGAAACTCGCTGATTTTAAGTCCGTGATCTTCAGATTCGATCAAAGTATCTAAATTAGTTTGCGAACTGATCGACGGTTCTTGTATTTGGGAGCAGAATGTGCCTAAATTTAAACCCAGGTTGAGAATGTTGGATATAGAGGAAATTGGAGAAGATGCTGCCTCGATGCCTCATGGTGTTACTGGAGAAGAATCTGTTGGGTCGATCCCGTTTCAGGTCTGGTTTTGTTGCAAATTTTAGATGTTTTGATTAATTAGGGCAAAGTTGTGCATCTGATCGATGTGTTTGACTATGACTGTGAGATTATTGTGTTCTCTAGAAATTCTGTAGTTGAGGCAAGTATTTTGAATAATGGCAGGTACTAAGTTGGAGACCTAGGGCTATATATTTCCCCAATTTTGCTACTGCAGAACAATGTCAAGCTATTATTGAGAGGGCAAAGGTTAATTTGAAACCTTCTGCTCTGGCTCTCCGGAAAGGAGAAACTGCTGAGAGTACTAAAGGCACTAGAACAAGGTCTTTTTTTCATTTTTGTGTTGCATTGTCTTCAATCAGACATTCATCAGTAGACTAAGTGTTCTTTGCCTGGTTTGCTGTTACAGTTCAGGAACTTTTGTCAGTGCTTCAGAAGAGAGTACCGGTGCTTTGGAATTTGTTGAAAAGAAAATTGCAAGGGCTACTATGATCCCAAGGAGTCACGGAGAGGTTTGATTTTCTACTTCCCAGTCCCATGTGAATCATATAACTTGGCATATTGCTTTGAGTAACATGAAAAGTGGCAATAACACCATTTTAGGCATTGATTAATATTGCTTTGTGGCCTTTGGTTGGGTACTTATCACTCACTTTAATTGTATCATTACTTCTAGATTGCAAAATCTTGGATCCAGATTTCTGAAATCAACAACATTAATATCACATTTTGTTGCAAAAGAGTGGTGATTTTCCAAAAACGCTAACAAGAGATTTTGATGTTTTGGCAGTCATTCAATATTTTAAGGTATGAACTTGGCCAAAAGTATGATTCCCACTACGATGTTTTCAATCCAGCAGAGTACGGACCACAATCAAGCCAAAGGGTAAAATCCTTAATCTGTCATATTTATAGCTTTCTTGTAAACTCGAAACCTCATTTTGCTTTTGCACAGATTGCTTCCTTCCTTTTGTACTTATCTGACGTAGAAGAAGGTGGGGAAACCATGTTCCCATTTGAGGTTAGTTTATAATATAGCATTACATACTTGACATAACTCAGGCTCTTTTTAGTTTAGTTTTAGTTTCATTTCAAATGCTCTTGAATTAACAGAACGGTTCTAATATGGGCACTGGATACGATTACAAGCAATGTATCGGGTTGAAAGTAAAGCCTCGCAAGGGAGATGGTCTTCTATTTTATTCCGTGTATCCAAATGGAACAATTGATCAGGTAAACACAGTTCGAATACATTTTCATCTCTTGACTCCAATTTCTTGGATTGGCTTGAACTGCTACTAGTAGTTAATGTTAATGGTAGCTGTTTCCTTATTGTTGCAATGCTTGTGCAGACTTCGCTTCATGGGAGTTGCCCGGTGACCAAAGGAGAAAAATGGGTAGCGACAAAATGGATCAGAGACCAAGACCAGGACGAATAAGTTAGTTTTAACTTTCATCACATATCTCACAGGTTCTCATCTTTTGTCTGAAATCTGCTGCTAGATGATACATCGTGTACAGTTCTTGGCCGAACCAGTGTAACTATTGAGTTTTCTTGCAATGTGAATGATACAAAAATTTAAACCTGATGAAGAATAGACGTTTCTTATATTCTTTGATGTTTCATTCACATCATTTAAACACACTAATGGCAGATTTATGTTTTGTGAATGATAACGTTATATGCGATTAGCTCTCAATTTAATATCTTCCAAAGTTGCCGACGTCAAACGAAAGAAGAATCTTCCAAAATCAACGAAAAAGAACAAAAAAAACTCTTCGAGTGATCGATCGACATGATTTTGACTACATTATAAAATAAGAGTTCATAAAAAAGTAGCTCAAACTCGGGAATATGGGACACGAATGTAACACGTGGCTCGTATTAAAGGTTAAAGGCACTGTGTAATGTTATACGTGTCAGAAATGATGACGTCGACAGTAACCAATATGAGCATGACTTTTAGACAACCCTAGAATTCACTTCAGACCAGAAATAGTTTGGAAACGTTTGGTTTTTGACCCGTCTAACTTTTAGTATCACGCGCTTTACATGTTGAGATATTTACACGCGCCTCCGCTTAATATATGAAGGGTACAAGGCGCGAGTAGAACAACATATACATACTCGCGAAAATACAACTTTTTTGTTTCTTGATTTTTTTGGGTATTTATTTTAATTAAAATAAATTAAATAAAACAAAACACAAAACAGAGCTCTGTTTTTTTCTCCACCGCCGTTATATATAAAAGCCCGTTCCTCCTGAACCCCCGAAACTGTCGGAATCATAACACGACAATGTCCGGTGCTTTATTTAGGAACGCTGCCTCCGACGCCGCTCGGATCTTACGGTTACAGAGAACAACGACGACGAATTCTTTTCGAAAGCTTGATCCTTTACCGGTAGGAGGAGATATTCGGCGATTGCAGTCAAGGCCTTATTATTTTCGTACGTCTCAGTTTCAAGGGAAAGCAAAGGAAAATGGATTCTCTTGCTCTTTAATCTCTGGTTTTTGTTCTTCTTCCTCGTCTTCTTCGACGGTTTCTACAGCAGGATTCATCGGATGGTATTTAGGTATGGTTAAATCACGACCGGTTTTCACCAAATCCGTCACGTCTTCGCTTATTTACATAGCCGCTGATTTATCTTCTCAGGTAATTTTATAAATCCAAATCAGAAGCTGTCAAAGTTTCTTTCTTTGTTTTGTTATCTGTCATAAAGTTTCTTTCGTTGTATTTGTTTGATGTTCTGTGTATACATGTGTCTTGGTTGATTCAGTTTCAAATATTTCATTGTGATTTCTAATAAAACAGTAAACATAGAACAAAGTATGTATCTCCATGGTGCTTAGAGTTTATCAGTAATGTGTGTCTGCAACACAATGATTTTGAGCTTGTATCGTTTTCGATAAATGTGACTCATAGCTAGTGAATTTGGATCTTACTATAGACAATTCCGCAAGCTTCGGTGGACTCTTATGATTTTGTAAGAACAGCAAGGATGGCAGGATATGGGCTATTGATTTTGGGTCCTACACTTCATTATTGGTTCAATCTCATGTCAAGACTCTTCCCAAAACGAGATTTGATTACCACGTTTAAGAAAATGGCTATGGGACAGACGGTCTATGGCCCTGCCATGAACGTTGTCTTCTTCTCGTTGAATGCAGCCCTACAGGGTAAGCTTTGAACTGAGCTTGAAAGGAGAAAAAATATGATTGATTTCTCAATTCTAGATCTTACTGTTGACACTGCGGCCTTATGGATTATTGATTGTTGTTTAAGTTGATCTAAGGCTTGACATAGACTATGTTTATTTCAGGTGAAAACGGTGCAGAGATAGTTGCTAGATTGAAAAGGGACCTACTTCCCACGATGCTAAATGGTGTCATGTATTGGCCTCTATGTGATTTTATTACATTCAAGTTCTGCCCAGTTCATTTACAGGTACTGTGATTAGATTTTCTGGTTTAACACAAATCGTTTGTTTTCTTCATGGCTCGAGTTTGGGTTCTAACTCACGGCTGGTTCTTTTTTTGTCTGCAGCCACTTGTGAGCAATTCGTTTTCGTATCTGTGGACAATTTACATAACGTACATGGCAAGCCGTGAGAAACCAACTGCCATTTCAACGTAGAATAGCTGTCCTGCAACTCTCAATTTGCTCTACACTTAGAATATCTACTATGCCACTGAGAAATGAAGAAAAGAATCCCAGAAGCTTTAACAAGCAGATCATTCTTCAACATTCTTTGTTTTCTTTCTGTAGATTTCAGAGACTAAAATGTTAAAGACTTTGGAAGAAGTATGCATTTGTTCACCTAACGTTCCATGTAATATTCAATGAAATGTAAGTTCTTAGCTTCTTAGCATCTTTTACCAGACGAATGAAAAGTTGACACAAATCATTTCAATATGTGAAACTAGCTTCTTCATTTCTTTGCTTTCATTATTGATTTTGTTACATTAGAGAGCAAACAAGGAAAAATGCATAAGAGAGAAAAACAAATCAGCTAAACAAATGGCGTTTACTTCAAAACTCTATTTGAATCTCATTCTACTATCAGAACTTGTACAGGACAAGAAGACTCTCACCTTCTCTTAAATCTTCTTCCTTTGAAACTTGAACAATCACACCAAACTAGAAAACTCTTCACAAACCCAAATTTCAGGTCCAAGCACCCAATTGAGTAAAACAAATTGCTATCTATAGCTAAACTATGGCGTTTGTAGCTAAATCTTTACTCGTCTGAAGCACGAGAACAGATCTTCTCCATATGTATCGGCCAATCTTCTCCAAGAATCTGAGGATTCAGTTCCATACCAGCACGAAAATCTGACATGGATACATATGTAAGTCTTCTGCTTGGCTGCGTATACTGGTAATTCATTTCTCTCACTGGTTCATTCCCACTTCGAGTATTAGCCAAACTCAAACAAGGCTCGATCAGCCTTTTCATAAACACATCCAAACCGTTATTAAGAAGACTAACAGAGTCCATAGAAATCTTTAACCCCTCTTTCTCCAATCTTCTCTCCAACCGATCCCTCAGTGTTCTTGTATGAGGTAGTTCACCACTGCTTTGACAAGTCTCGCGGTTAACACTAGTGCAACTTGTAGATACATTGGAAATAGACTTTCTAGTAACTCCATTCCTACGACTCAAAGAAACACCAAACGGAGCAGTAACAGGACTCCGACTCTGGACACTTGGACTTGCTGCAATTTGTTCAACCTCTTCTCCTTCCTCCACAGATGCAACTTCCATGGGAGGTCTACTTCCAAGAGAAAGCAATTCAGTAGCCCTTTGTACCTTGGACAATGACTCCTCGTTTGTTGTAGTAAGACTGTGAGGCTTCCCAAGTGGACCAAGTGGACTTGGACGGTCTTTAAGCTTCCTTGACCTACATTTCCGAGTCGAAGGAGAGAGCGCAGAATCCCCGTAAAGTGGCTGAATTTGATTCTGCTTCGGATTCCCATTACTACCAAATCGAATAAAGTTCCCACCTTTCTTAGGAAATCTTGATGGTGGAGATTTGGCAACACTAGCATTCTTGAGAATCGAAGATATTAGACGATTATGGAGATGGATGTTTTGTCTACCGATTGTCTTGATACAGAACTTATCGAATTCAGACTTGGTGATTTTCAATGCGAAGAATTTTCCGAGCTGATCGAAGTAACTCTCAGCTCTTTGATGCCCAATTTCCCGGTGAATTAGGGCTTTAATCTCCAAAGTATCTAACCGGGACGAACCTTCTGATCCCATCTTCGCAATCTACAACTGAATCAAACCCAAAATAACCACATCGGAAAGTTTCAATTCAAGATCCCAGATTCGCAAAAATCTTCTCTTCGCAACCAGAAAAACCTAATAAGAAAAACCCCAATTCTCAACACATACCTGAAAAAGAAAATCAGATTCCGAGAAATCAAAACACAGTAAAACTCGAAGTAAATTGTAAACTAGGAATTGAGAAATTGAAGTACGAGAATCAGAATTAAGAAATAAAGCATCGAAATTGAAGAGGTAAGAGACTAACGAAATCGAAGAAGAGACCGGAAGAAACGAGTGGTAATGGGAATCGAAAGAGAGGGAAGGAGATGAATAGAAGACAATAAATTACGCAGTCAAACAAAGCAAAAAAGGGAATTTATTTATTTCCTCATTTAATTTTGGCTTCAATTTTGTGTTTTGGTTCTCCGAGTTCTGCGTACTTGAGAGATGAACTAACAAGTTGGACTCTTTGACATGTGCTTGACAGTAGGTACAAAAAAAAGTTCAACTTGTTTTCCGTAAAGAAAGTCAAAATATGTTTGTTTCTTTAAACTAGATTTTATGTTATAAAGTAAAGTAAATGTATGATATATTTCTATATTTAGTTTAATTGATAAGTGGTAAATAATCATTCACAGATCTCATGTAAATATTTTTGTTTAATAAAATGGTTAATCCAGTTTGTCGTTGATTGTCATTGTCATATATAACGAGAAACTCAAATCTATATAGGAAGCTAAAAGATTTAAGACTTCATTGACATAATTCAGCACTTATAAAAAAAATTCCCTACAATATTTTTAGGTTTTAAAGTTGCAAACCCAATCAAATGATTGCTCATCTGTAAGAATAAAAAAGCATCCATCTTCAACGATACTGCAAAAGAAAAGAAAACAAAACCGCATCAATTAGTGATCTTTCTAAGAGAATGAGATCAAAATTCATGGTTTAAATCTCATGAGAGGCAATAACTGATATATATATATATATATAAATCATCAGAATATAGAGTACCTTAATGAATCCGATTTCCTTGGCGTTGCTACGGAAACACTGTCTACAGCAGTTAAGACCATACTTCCTGATTATTCCATGCGAGTTTCCGCACACACGACTACACAAATCCAACAATTGCAAACTTAAAAGTTAGATCCTTCAATGTTCAACACAAACTGTGACAATTAACATTGCTCAGCTTTAACTATGTGGCAGACAACAAAAGTGCTACTTTTTACAACGATTGCAAAACGAGGTTACTGCTAGAGGAATCAATTAAGATAAAATCAAAACATGCTTAATCATTCAAGCAAAAGTCCACAGATTAATCAAAAAACTTGTATTTTATATAATGAAGACTAAGAGATTACACTAAAATCAACAATTTATTGGCCCCAAATTCGAATTCATTCAGTAATACCAACATTGGAAGGCCAGATTCAGAAGAAAAAATTTGCAGTCAACAAAGCCAGGCTAGAGAAGTACGAATCAGAAACATGCGAGTCGATTAATTTCTCATAACAATACCAGGTGCGAGATCCAGGTCCGTATTTCTTGGGATGAGAGTTCCAGACATTGTCGTGTCCCATGATTCGACTAATCAGAGTGGGAAATGCTAGAAGACGACGACGACGACGAACGGCGATGTAAAAAAAAACACTCAAAATTTTCAAAAACCCTAAATTTCGTAGGTGACGGCTCGACAGAATTACTTTATATAAGTGCGACGAGCGGAACAAAAAATGAAAACGCAATCTGATTACAAGTGGACCGTACAGGCCCAGGCCCACTAACATTTTGGTAAAGGCATACTGTGACTTCAAAAAAAATTCACAAATGACACATGTATTGTTTAAAAAAAATAAATTTATTGATCCGCAAAAAAAAATATTGTCTTTTTGCTGTGGCCACAACTGACCGACCTATTAACCAAGTTTATATATAATGTAGGCAACAAGACTCGATCCATACATATGAGATAGTGTCTACATTCAATGGACTTACCACCTGTCACTAGACCAAACTCATTTCACAAAAATATTGTTTATTATTATTATTATTTAGCAATATATTTTTCACTATATGTTAAAATTACCTGAATTTTTTTTCTTTATGTATTTTTTTTGCTAAATTGAATGAAAATTTGGTTATATATCTACCTAATTCGTTCTAAAAATAGTCACAATATTTTGCTTTTTAAAATTATGAAAGTACCAACAAACTATATGTGGGGAAGATTTAGTTAAAGGTGTTATATTATTTATGATTGGTTCTTTGCGATTACAAATTTTAAAAATTTGTTAAGCTGTCAAACTGTAAGAAGTCAAAATTATGAAAACGACAAAGAAATATATAATGAACAAAGAACAGTCACATACAACAGTTTTGGTGTCAAATAATAAAATTACAAATACATACTAATAATACTATTGAGTATTGTGAATTTTATATAATTTGCCCATAGTTTGTAAGTGTCTAAATACTATGATATCGAAATTGAAAATGACTTTGTCTTGTTTCCCATTTTGTTGTTCGATTTTTCTTTTTTGGGTAGAATTTAATAATTCGATTGAATACATCTTATTTTTTTCCTTAGCTGTTTAAAAAATAAATAAATAAATATATATATATATATATATTTAAAAAAATACATTGACGAAAGTCCATTCTAATTTAATTGGTAATAAAACTCCAAAGTCAATGATATTCTAAAAGGTTAAGAAAACACAATGTCAAAAGTATAGAATAAATGGTGAAGAATATCCATTGTGAACCATATTATTTTTTGGTATATGCATGTATTTATGTATTTGAATTTCAGAAGTTCATTTCATAATTTATCCAAATATGCTGTCAAGATCCAAAAGGGGTATTTGAAAAGAAATTTAAAAGTACTGAAAATAGAAACAGATGTATAATATTTTTGTCAAACCACACTCGCAATCTATTACAAAAGCTAATCACTTGAAAAATCATTTCATAATTATCAAAACTAATGTCAACTCTTTCAGCAGAAGACAATTCTTAAGAACATTCTTCATAGTAAATAAAATATACTCAAACAAAAACTTAAAAGATAAAAAATTGGTTAATGTAGTGATGGTTAAGTAGGTTGATGAATTGGGTCCGATTAGTGACATTTTTTTAATCGATCATTTAGAAAAATTGTTATTATGTTAACCATTTAATCCATCTCTTAATAAAACATTGAATCAAACCAGCTCAATTTTTTTGTTTTGAAGTTGTGATAGAAAGGTGGGATTTTTATTTATTGGGTTCATATTTTATTAAACTAATGAGATTCATCTTCCTAATAACTGCATTTTTCTTTCAACTTTTTTTTAATTCGGTAAATTTTATTCGATTTCTATTTTTCTTTCAACTTAGCGTATTTATTATAAAATAGCATGGAACCAGTTTAAAAAAAGTTGTATACAAAAAAGGATTTCAGAAAAATTCATAACATTATTGGTTAGAAAATTTGCTTTTATAATTTAAAATCTTAAAAATCAACGGATGCGAAAAAAATATAAAAAAGCTTTAGAGTCTTGCGAAATCTACTTAAAGTAAAATTGTTGGCCATTATAATGGTTCATCAACCATTTTTGAGCAGTCCAATGCAAATGATACTCCTGTGATTCCAAGAGAATATATATTTGACATCTCCCGTAGTATTACTTTCAAACTCTATGTGAAGGGAAGAAAGATTTTGCCTTATCTCTCGAGCTCCTATGTTGATTCCTCCTAGACATTCTAATTCGGAGATCTATTCAAAACCTTTCCAAAATCTCTCCATAAAATATCTATAACCTGTGAAAGCGGACAAAAATACTAGTGGTCTAAAATAATATCCTTTTTCATCGTCTAGTTTTTTTAACTCTAGGAATAAAGGTTGCTTCCGTCCTCGTGTGTGGAACCAAGTCGCTCTCTTCTTCCACAAGTTTAACCAAGCCTTTGCTGTTTAAAATCTGTAAATCATTTTAGATAATGACAATGAATCAATGATAAAGAACAATTGACATGGAGGATGGAACCGAATTCCAACCGTTAAATAAAACAGTAACTTATACATTTAAAAAAGCAAGAGCGTGTGGTCCAATTATGTGTTTTAAGTGGCTTAAAGTCTCGATGTTGGGATCAATGTCAATGATCAAGTTTTGATCTGTAAAAATCATATATCTCGGTTCTATAATTTGATCTACAATTAAGTAATTGGAAATTAATCAGTTTTATATGCATTCAATAATGATTGTGTCTATTGATTGTTAATGTCATATATTTTCTTGTCTTGCATCAATCAATGCACCAAACGTCGAAGTTTATTAAAAATGGGAAAAAGACGAATGCACGAGGAGGATGCAAACAGTACCAAACGTTTTATTATGAAATTAAAAAGATTCTTAAATAATCGTATTACTTTATATCATCATCAAATCAGGAAACCATATATATAACAAAGAAGATTATAATGTGAATTATTAAATAGAGAACGAATAAAAGACATTCTCTTCACCTACCAATCGTCAGCCGTATCAAATTTAATTAAGATACATCAAAATAATTGCCTCTTTTTTTTTATATGCTAAACAGAGAGATTAGTTTGTAATTATTACAATAAATTTCGGATTATACATTCTTTGTCTTAATCTTTTTTGCTAATATATGCGTGTGGTTTGCGTCTACGTGTATATTTGAAAATGTCTTTACACTTATTAAATAATGATGCTGAGGAATATCCGACACACGTTGCACCTTGATCTCTAACTCTAATTATGTTTGGTAGGATTCTTTCATTTAATTACCTCATTATGAAGATATATGAGAACATTATTTTTGAACATTTGGAATTGAATGTATATGGCTTTCTGGATAATATTGTGTAGGATGTGTTCTTTTTATTTATATCAACATTTCACTTGTAATAAACAATGTCTATTTGCAAGTGATTTTTAGTCTAGTGGCAGGCGGTAAGTCCATATAAGACATGCCCCCTTATATAATCAGGGATCGAATCATACCGCTTACATTATGTAGGAACTTGGCTAATGGGCCGGCCTGTTGTGACCTAATGTTGAGAAAAAAAACAATGTCTATTTTTTTTGTAACAATTAGATCGATAAAATTCGATAATATATAGTTCAAACTCCATTCTCTAAATTCTTTAATCTTATATATGTGGTGAGGATATGTCGAAATTCTGATATCAAATAATTAGTTGAATCATATAACTTACAAGAGTATAAGAAAAATTGGTCACAAATCCGAAGTCTGGATCAAGATATTTTATTTAGAAAAAACACAAGCTGGATAGACACCTAGTTTGACACAGACAATGATTGACGTTTGTTAAGAGTTATAGAGGTTGACGTTGTAAGCATTGTTCGTTTCAATTATGTTGCATCTTAGATTTCCAATGCATTATGTATATAGTAGTATTTCAATTTTAGGGACAAGACAGCTATTTGGTTCATTGTAAGGAATATCAGACTAATTTCTCGCATTTTCGTTATTTGTTTTTGTTAAAGGCATTTTGCAGAAAAAACATATATACACAAACAAATTCTTCACAACTTTCGATTTAAAAAAAAAAAAGAAATTCTTCATAACTGGAAAAGACAAAACTGTTAGATTTGGAATGTTATTCTTCCAATTAAATTCTCTATAATGAATATATCCATGATTATACTAATACTAACAAAGAAATAAGTAGGTTTAAAAATACAAAATAGCGTCCATGTAAACTGAAACGACACAATTTCATGAATAATAAAAGATTGGTCGATTTTTGTAATTATAAAATCTTAAGGGGGCATCAAATTGCCAGCTACTTACCCAACAAGGAAATTAAAAAGAATTAACATTTAAATCATTATAATACTTTTTAATTGAGTTTTGCAATAATGCTTGGTCGTGCGTGCAAGGATTGCTTTTAACAAGTAATCTCCTAAAAAATATACTAAGTATATAGTTCAAGCAATAGAATGTTAATCTAATCATTAGTATAGGGAAAAAATAATCAGATCTGATTACCCAATTAGGTCTTTCTTTTGAGCTGTGCACAGATTTTATTCTACTGAATCCACAATAAACTATATATAAATTTATATATTCTAAATTTTATATAATATATATTTTAAGAATCTCAGGAATATTCATAGTATTTTTTTATTTCATGATTTATGTATCCAAAAACTATGAATTTTACTAGAATTTTTTTTGGTTATTTTTTTTACTAGAATTATCGAAATATCGAATCATCAAAATTAGGTCATTTTTCGAATAAAAACGGATTCTGACAGGAACCAACAAAGAGTTGGATTGTGTTATATATGACTAGTAAAATTCATAAAACAATAACAATAAAATTAATTTGTGAGTTTCCATCAATCGACAAAATTCTAATTTTGGTTCTTCATATATACTACTTTGATAACGTCATGTACATGTTTTTTGTGATGCATAATTTATACATATGATACGAAGTTTAAATATAGTGTTTTGTCTCTTAGTATATCGTAAAACAGATAATTAGCTGTAGAACAGATTTACTTTGAATTAATTAAGTGTAATAATATGAAACTTTATACTACAACTTAGTTATGCATGGGGGTCGATATTTGTTTAGATTTTGTTATTTTAATTACGCCATTTAGCTCCCAAACAGCCACCCAAAAGCTTATTTGGTCTATTTGGTGCTTCCTGCATACTTCTAAAAGGTTATCTTAGAGATTTTTTTTTGAATTAAAGATTATGTTAAAGATTTAATTAGAATATTAATTAACGTTTATGAGTTTTCCTCTAGGAGACTGTCTTATTCACTTAGAGATTTAAGAAACAAAAGCAAATTTAGCTTTAGGTCCAATATGTTGGAAGTTGGAATAGCTAGATAGAACTTTAAATGTTGCATGAAAATTTGTACGTCAAAATTGTATTTGTAGAATGAAACACATATGTTAATTAATACTTAGAATTTACTTGTTTGAAATATCTAAATATCCTAATTTCTTAACAATATATTAAAGAGAAATTTTTTGGGTCAAAACGTTAAATGTTAACTTTTACGGTTTTTTAATTGGAATTCGATTCCACAAAGTTGTAATGTCTCTCTTAGTTGAAACATGTATTGTCGATTATTTGCTTTTTTCTTTTTGATGAAATTTTTTTTTGTCGATTATTTGTTGAAAAAACAAACTCAGAGATTAGAAGAGTTTTTTTCGGTTAAGTGATTGAATACAATCTCTATTGCTTTTTATATTCGAATTTGATTTTTGATAGTCGTTATTCTACGTGATATTATTAGAAATGTAGAGATTTGAGAGATTGACTATGAATTGAATCTTATTAATCTAACTTTATCAATCTATCTGTTGAAAAAATGGGAAGAGATACAGAGAAAGAGATAGGAGATTGACAAAATTAATTGATAAGAGATGTAATTAAGAAAAAGAATGGCTTGAGGTTTTGGACATCACACGGACACTGCGCACGATCTGCCGGCCAGTGGTTGACTCAAACCTAATCAATTATTACAAAATATATATACTTAATCCAAATATCTCATTTACTTACTTTTTCCAGAAAAAAATAAAAGACATTAATAATGACACAAAAACTCTCACGTTCAACAACCAAGTCTCTCTGATTCTCCACTTCGCATCTCTCCCTTTCATTCTCTCCAAACTCACCAATCATTCTTTACTGTAATTGCTAAGTTATTTATCTATATTGAATTTGACAACTTAAACAACCCAGACACCAAGTAGCACTTCCTAGTGCCCCCAAACCTCTCCTAAATTATATGCTTCTCCTCAGTTCAACCTATTAGGGTTAAGTGAGAAATCATTTTAAGATAATGAGTCAACGAGTATGTCAAACTCTTTTCAGTCTGATAATTTAAATATCTTAACTAATAGTCGATCCATCCTATTGTATGTATAAGTAATTTTAGGATATAAGTAAGATTTTATCCATCCAACTGATGAAGAAAAAGATTTAACAAGTTATTTTGGTAAATAATTATTTACTGGCCTCGATCTGAAGGTAATATCAAGATATATTCTACAATTTACTTGTAACCTAAACTTTTTGTTGTTCCCTGATGTGTTTCTAACTTTGCTTCAACTTGACCTAATAGTGAATTACGTTTATTGTCCAAACATTCAATCCTTTTTTTATCTCCATTTTGATAATTAAAAAACATTATTTTGATAATCCAATGTTTTCTCATAACACAAACTGACAAAAGCAATCATTTCCTCTCGTATCTCTAATCCGCCATTAATTTATTCATGCTAAGAGTTTTACTTACATATGCTATATTATTAGCTATATTTCTCTCCTCTCTTAGACCTAAAAGTTTCTCTATTATTAGTTAGATAAGTAATGAAGAAAATTGATTAATTCGTTATATCATTATGTAGAGTATATCTTAAATATAATACACTTATTTATTTATCATTATATAGGAATATTCTGACGTTATGTAGAATATCGGAAAATATAATAATTTTCCTATTAAAATAAAACAAGTCTTGCTTATATCATGGCAGCTTGATCTACATATTCAGAAATAAATCCAAATCCATCCTATTTAGCTTTCTTAAAATGGATCAAAACTTGCAAAAACCATTGATACTCAACATTGAAACTCAATAGATAAGCAAAAAGTATGCTATGAATAAGACCATAATCATGGTTAATTAACATTTATCACATTATACTAAGATGAATTTAACAAATATGTGAATGATCAATAAACAAGTGGAAATGAATCGAGTCATAAACGACAAACAACATATTAATTATATAAAGCTTAAATGTTGCAAGACCAAGTTGAAGAGCCCACCATAATGAGCTGTTCATATCTATGGGTATCAATTAAAGGACTTGGTTATTTATTTATTATATAATTACAAAATTTGATCGTAACTGGTGTTATTTGTGTTGACTTTTATCCACTCTCTTCCATGTTCTCTATATATACATATCAATTTCTTCTCCCTTAATCCCTCACTTCTCACAAGACTTCCAACAAAGCAAACAAAAACTTCCAATCTTCATAATTAAGATTAATCTCTTAATTAATTAAAAATGGAAGCTATGGGAGAATGGAGCAACAATCTTGGAGGAATGTACACTTATGCAACCGAAGAAGCTGATTTTATGAACCAGCTTCTTGCTTCTTATGATCAACCTGGTGCTGGTTCATCTTCTGGAACAGCTGGTGGTGACCATCAAGGCTTGTATTGGAACCTTGGTTCTCATCAGAACCATCTTAGTCTCATGTCTGAAGCTGGTAGCTTCTGTTTCTCTCAGGAGAGCAGTAGCTACAGTGCGGGGAACAGTGCTTACTATGTGGTTCCACCTATGGCTCATGAAGAGAATCACAATGAGACAATGGACTTTGGATTGGAAGATGTGACTATCAACACAAACTCTTACCTTGTTAGTGAAGAAACAAATGAGTGTGATGTTGAGAAATACTCTTCTGGTAAGACTCTTTTGCCTTTGGAAACTGTAGTTGAGAACCGCGATGATGAAGAGAGTTTGATGCAATCTGAAATCTCTGTGACTACTACTGATCATCCCAAATCTCTTCCCGGTTCCAAGAAGAGATCTCGCGCCACTTCTACTGATGTAAGTCCTTATTTATTTTTTTGTCATCTTTACTCATCATATTAGATAATCTATCTCGTTTTAGGGAACATAGTTAATAAGAGACAGATTCCTGGAGAACCTTGACTAATATATAAACGGTTTTGCAAATGGAATTATAGAAAAACAAGAGAACAAGAGTGAATAAGAAGGCACAAAAGAGCATAGAGATGAGTGGAGATAACAATGGAGGAGAAGAAGAAGAAGAAGAAGGAGATAAGTTGAAGAAAAGAAAGACAGGAGCAATGATGAGCAGACAAAACTCAAGCACCACTTTCTGTTCTGAAGAAGAATCAAACTATGCTGATCAAGACAATGGAGGAGAAGACTCCTCTAAAGATGATGATGCCTCAAAAGCTCTAAACCTCAATGGCAAGACCAGAGCCAGTCGTGGTGCTGCCACCGACCCTCAAAGCCTCTACGCTAGGGTAAATACATTTTTATAGTTATATATCTCTTGTCTATTTATTGTGGATCCACAAAATCTGATCTATAGTGTCGAAATATTATAGTCATTTAAACCACCAGACTAATAAATATCTCGGTATTTCTTATTTTGTGCAGAAACGAAGAGAAAGAATAAACGAGAGACTTAGGATTTTACAGAATCTCGTCCCTAATGGAACAAAGGTTGATATCAGTACAATGCTGGAGGAAGCTGTACATTACGTCAAATTTTTGCAGCTCCAAATTAAGGTACACAATTAAAGGTTTAAATTACAACGTTTTATCTTTGTACATTTTATATTAAATAATCTAATTATTATTTTGAAATTATAATGACGCAGTTACTGAGCTCTGATGATATGTGGATGTATGCACCAATTGCTTTTAATGGAATGGATATTGGTCTCAGCTCACCGAGATGAAGCAAAAGACTTGTGATTGTAGTCGATTTTTTTTCTTATACATAACCAAAAAATGTAATATTCTTTTTTTTATTTTTAATATTCTCCGCCTTCGGACGAGTTCGATTATAATTTCTCGTACGATGTTCAATATGAGAGAAATGAACAGTCATATTCGATTCCTTTTTTAAAATTAATTTCTTTTTGTTTCGTAACACAATTCAATTCTGTCTTCTCAATCGAATTTCTGACCAATATAACGTTTTAATCATTTTTAAACATATATATTTCTTAATATAATGATGGAGTTTCTAATCATGTTTATGTCTATTTGACAATGATTAATAAGTCTGCATTTTAAAAGAATACCTAACGAATAGAGAGACATAATTTACTAAGGAATTCGAAGTTTGGTAATAATTGAAAATGTGGTTATTTTTAGTTAACTACAAAAACGTGGTGCCTTAATGATTAGTGTAAGAATTAGGGTTTATTGTGTTTTAGGTTTAAGCTTTTTTCAGAAGGGGTGATTTATATAAACCATCACTCATATCAAATTTTATCAATAATATCCAATCCATAATTCAAATCTTTTCCAAACTCTTAAACAATATCAATATAAAAACTCAATTCAGTTTTGTTCTGTATATCTGATTTTCCGGAGTCCTGTTTTTTCTTTTATTTTAAAAATTGTTCCCATGCAATAGCTGTGTTTAGAACATCTGATATATATAAATTAATACAAACAGTTATACCTGGACAAGAGTTTAAAGGAATATTTTGAATGAGTTTTGAGATTTCTAGAATAGCTCAAATCATTTTTAAAAGTGCTCAGAAAAGCATATCCAACGTTTTTCACTAGAATATTATCACAATCAATCATATTCATGGCAACGAATTTATACCAGATGTTTGATTTTTTATTTCTACTTAATATATGACTTATAACAAAATTATATTGTTCTACAAATAAATCTTAACGCTAACCGGCCAACTTTAATAGTGATTATGAAATCCTTTTACCATTCAAAATTTAATAAATGACTCCTTTAATTTAAAATATATATATATTTTTGTCAACAATTCACCCCTAAAATTATTTTTTTAAGCTACCATAATATAGCGGATAAGAATCGAACTCTGGTACCAAGTCATTAGCTAGATCATCTTAACTATCAGATTGAGAACAACTCAGCTTTACAATATTTTCAGATTTGGAATTTATATAATCTTTTTTCTTATAATGTATAAAAACACAAAATAAAGTACCATTACTTTGGTTTGACAAGAAAAAGAAAAAGAAAGTACCATTTCTTTGAGTTTGTATAAATTTGTGTGTAGGACAAATATAGAAACTAAATTGGCGTTTTACAAATAAGCCATGGACAATATTTTCATAGATTTACAAACGTAATGTTTTAAATTTCATCTTTATCATCTATGCCGTACAGTCAGAAGGTCTCCCAGACCTTATGTTTTTGTTAACTAAATGTCACCTCTTTAATTTTGTATGATGTTATGAGTTAAGTTTACAAAAACAAATTCATTAATTACTTTTATTTTGATTTAAAATTTTCCTCTTGTATCCTTATCTCTTTTACCACACCATTGTTTTTGACTTTTTGTTGTTACCGAAGTAAATGGTTGTAAGAAAAACTTTAAAACGATTGAACTTTCTAAAATAAAATTTCAGTTATATTATAATCAGTAGTCTAATTAATTCGATTATGACACATTCATTGATAGTTACATCATATAAAAATATGTTAATTGCAAAATTGATGTGATAGTGATTAAAGTAGAAATTGACTTTGGCTTTTGGTCACTTCTTAAATTACAGGTTGACTTAAAGTTCATTGTATTTTTTAAAAAATTTTGTCAACCGGTTCATGGTATATAAATATATTTATATGGTTGAACTTGTTTTGATGTATAATGCTTTGTCCTGATTTTTTACAACAGTTCTTTGACGGAAAAAAAACGTGTTTTGATGTTAACACTTAACAACTAGAAGAAGTCAGTATTTAATCTAGTGACATGGAGTAAGTCCATTAAAAATATGTATTTGTACAATTAGAAATTAAGTTCCATCGTTTATATTATATAGAAACTTGGTTAATGGGTCAGTTAGTTGTGTCCCTTATTGAAAAAAAAAACTAGAAAAAAATGTTAAACTTTTAATTACTTTTACAATTTATATAGCATTAGAAAGTAGGAACAAGTCGTGTTGCCTTTTATCATATCAGACACTGGTTTTTTAAGATAAGAAAAATAAAATTAATACAAAGATAGGTTAATATAAAATTATAATCCTTCAAGTTCTATTATTTTTATATATTCATAATTTGACGCCGACGCCCATAAATGGTGACAATTTCTTCATCTTTAAATTATTTATATAGTATTTATTTTATTTTCCAAGTTGTTTATATATTTATAATTAGTAAAAAAGAAATTGAACCGTAAGTTCGAGAAATTCTTGATATTTTTTTCCTGATCATACACACTTATATTTTGGAAATTCTTGGAAATAATAAACATCAAAATTTAACAATTAATAGATATATTTTTACTGATTTGAATAATTATTAAAATCTACGAGACTACGATGTGTATGAAACACCAGATTGCAGCTGGAACATAACCGTTTGTAACAAACCGACTATACAAGGAGGAAGGGCATATCCGTCATTTTATGTCAATTTCCCGCTTCTTTCACTCTTAGCTTACTATCTCCGATTTCACTTCCCCTTTACAATCGCGAGAGGAAGAGAGTCAGACTAAGAGAGACGATGAAGTTTCTCGGAGACTTCAAGATCGTTTCCATTACTTTCTCCGTTATCGCTCTCAGTATCTACCTATCCGCGCTTTACGGTGTCGAATTTGAAAACGGCATTTTCCGTATTCTTCGTATCACGACAGACTCTCCGGGATATCGTAAAGGCGGTAAGGTTTCCGAGAAATCTCCCTTCGAAGAGGATTTTATTTACATGTCCATCTCTGAAGATACCGATCGATCTTCATTGCTCCACTACGATTACTACCGAGAATCTTGCCCTTCCGCCGAGAAAATCATCGCGAAAACTGTCAGAGAGATCTACGAAGCTAGACCTAGCATTGCTCCGTCTCTCATCCGCATACTGTTTCACGATTGCTTCGTTGAGGTCACATAATCTGATTTTTGGGTTTTCCCTTACTTATAGTTTTTGATTTAACACTCTACGATAGATCTATGGAATATTGTTTGGAAAACCCTAAGATTATCTTTGATTCAGATTTAACTTCATCTCTGAGAGTGGAATTATGCGTTTGTTAATAAATTTTCTGGATTTTTTTAGTGTTACAAATAGATTCCGGCTGGTTATTGGTTATTGATGTGATTCATATGAAGATATTATGTGTTTGATCCTCTGTTTTGATGTTGTTAAACTATTTTCTGAATCAAATTCTTATGCTTCCTTTAGCATATCTTGGAGCTTTTCTCATGTTTCAATTGGGAATCGTGTTTGTATACAGGGATGTGATGCATCAGTCCTTCTAGACGCAGATGAAGAGCTTACTTCTGAGAAAGAAGCACCCCCAAACCTATCGTTGAAAGGGTTTGATGTGATTGATGCAATCAAGTCTGAGCTAGAGAATGTCTGTCCTGGAATTGTTTCTTGCGCCGACCTTCTTGTCTTGGCTGCTAGAGAAGCTGTATTAGTGGTATGAATTGTATTCTCATGTATTAAATTGTGCAGAAGCTTGTTACATTTATACACGAGTTCTGGTTTGTCTCAATAATTCTGCAATGCTTTAATCATGTTTTTGGAACTCTCAGACTGGTGGTCCATTTTATCCTCTGGAAACTGGAAGGAAAGATAGTGCAGTGGCCTTCAAGGGTATTGCAGAACTAGAGCTTCCTACACCACAAGCTAATCTCTCGGTAATTCTTGCAAGTTTTTCTTCCAAAGGATTCAACGAGAGAGAAACCGTTAGTTTATTCGGTATTCCTCACTTCTTCATCTCAACATCTCTCTATCTCTGTCTTGCTAAATCTGGTTGTATTTGGTATTCGTTACATCTTTGAATTGGTTATTTATTTTCTTCTGATTATTTCGTAACGCAGGAGCACACAGCATAGGCGTCACGCACTGCACATTCTTTATGGACCGCCTATACAACTTCTCAGGAACCGGGAAGCCTGACCCTGAAATTAATCCAGGGTTTTTGCAGGAGGTGAAAAGCAAATGTCCTTTCTCTGTCTCGGCTTCATCTCCAGCTGCAAGCCCTGGAACTGGTTTAGCACCGTCCTTACCTGCATCAGATTATTCCCAGAACAATATGAGATGGGGAAACAGTAATGATGGAGTGATCGACTTGAGCTATAACAATGAAGGAGGTGATGAAAATTTTGGAACACGTTACTACAGAAGACTGATACAAAAGAAAGGGTTGATGTATTCTGATCAGCAACTAACGGGTAGAGAAGAGACTGGAATGTGGGTGAGAGCATACGCTTTAGATCCACAGTTGTTCCGTAGAGATTTTGCAATGGCGATGATGAAACTATCGAGTTATAAGGTCTTGACTGATCCTCTAGGTCAAGTCAGGACAAACTGCTCAAAAGTCATGCCCAAGAACTGATTCTCTCTTCACCACTTTAGTTAGCTTTATCAAGTTTATGTTTTTAACATTAGATTTTGATTGAAGAGTGATCGAATATGTAGAAATTTGAGTTTGATATGGAAGGCAAATAAATATGTTGAATTTTACCAATTACCATCACCAATTCGCTCTGACTTCACATATATAGTAGTTGGACTCATAATGGGCATTTAGGGAATATTTTAGTAGTTGGGCTTATAATGGGTTTAATTTATAGATAACCATTGTGATTGGGCTTATATAGCTATATATAATAGATTTTTTTTAGCCCATGTCGACATATTTTCTAGGGTTTACATATTTGCTCAGCTTCTCTCGCCGCGCAGCGTTCGTCTTCGTCATCTGATAGCTTTACGCTGTGAGCAGAGCAGTCGAAATCATGGGACACGACAACGTCTGGAACTCTCATCCCAAGAAATACGGACCTGGATCTCGCACCTGGTATTGTTCTCTTCTTCTTGTTTTTATTTTTATTTTTTGTAACTGTTAGCGCTTGCTTAAAACTTATGTATGTGATTCGTGTTGTTAAAGGTAAGGTAAGAATTTTCTCGAATTCTGATGTTTTTGTTTTACTATGTGAACTTCTGATGTAAATTGTGGTTAAGGTGGGTAATTCAAAACACTAATCTTTGCTCTAAGAAAATCACTGTAGATCTTGTATCAATCCTTTGAGTGACCTAAAATTCGATTTTATTTAAAAGAATTATAACTTTTTGGTGAACATTATGTTTTCATCTTTATAAAATTCCATGGGAAAAAATTGATATGTTCGTCACTGTTTGATTTAAGCTGTTAGAGTTGTTCAATTCCTTTTAACCCTGTTGAACATTAAATATAGTTCTCTTCAATAAATAATGAGTTAAAGAACATTGAGAAATATCAACTAAGTTTGCAATTGTTGGATTTGTGTAGTCGTGTGTGCGGAAACTCGCATGGAATAATCAGGAAGTATGGTCTTAACTGCTGTAGACAGTGTTTCCGTAGCAACGCCAAGGAAATCGGATTCATTAAGGTACTCTATATTCTGATGATTGTCTATTTACTCATGGTGTTTTTCAGTCTCTGTGAATGATAATTTTATTAATTGGGTTTTGGTTTCCCTTCTTTGCAGTACCGTTAAAGATCTACGCACAAGCATTGGCTCTTTTGGGTTCTTTGAAGCTTTGATCTTGTAATAGATTCTTATCGACATTGAATCATAATGATAATGCCTTTCGAGCTGTTTTAAATCTATGTGTTGCCTTCCTCTAGCATGATCTTAGTTACACTATGACTTATAAATATCTTTGCTTGATTTATCAGAAGAATCTTACAATTCTCAATTGTAGAGACTTTACCATTGTATTAGCCTCTTATGCATATTTTCGAACCTGAAAGTTCTATATTCGTTTCTTTTCTCAAAGGTGATTCACTCACCATTGGCATGATATATATTATAGTTTATATTGAAATCAACTAATTGATAATTTATGCCTAAAAATCTAATAAAATGGATGCTACCTACCAGAGATCGTGGACAGACTTATGCTCGAATGGAGAGGCATTTGCATAGACCACAGGTTTAGCAGATGCTAACGGATTCTTTGAAGCTTCACTCTTCCATGGTGGTACTATGATCTCAAGATTGACCATCCTCTTGTCCATTAAAACGCTTCACCCAGCTTTAAGCTGACTTCTGATGTTGCCTCCTCAGACGTTACACCATCCTCTTTTGGAAACTACATGACCATGAATCCCGGTCCACGATTGGGGTAGGGTTCTTAACAGAGACCATTTTATGGGTTTTTGTTGCTTCTAGGGTTTATGTATCTATCGAATTTTTGTGTTTCAAGTTTAAGTAACGAATATATATTCTTTCCATATTTGACCTGTTCTGCGCACAAAAAAAGGATAGTCGTTGAAGTTTTACTATACTTAATATGTTGTTTTCTATTACCGGTGAATGGACAATACCATAATTTCTGCTTTTCCATTGTAATTATGTATAAGAATCATACTCATATATATTATTAGAAAACCTTAATCACCATCAATTGATTCTGTCGTTTGGTATTCTGTAATGAAGCTTCTTCTGCTGTTGCTGTTTTCGTTATACGGTCTTTCTCTATCAAGTTGTCTTCCTTCTTAATCATCCTATGATCTTACTGTATTTTTCGTTTGTCTTCCTTTTTAAATGAAAGTTTTTGCAGGGTGTGAAGCACATTTCGTACCTTATGATTACCTGGCAACCATAAAGGCAAGCAATGTTCTTTTCATTAAGATTTGTTCATTTGGAAAGTTTTGTTCTGATCTGATTATCTTTTCGTCTTGATGCAGTGTCTGAAAATCCCTCATAAGCCACAGTACAATGGAGGAATCATTGTGAATCCTGACGTACAAAAAGGTTCACAAGGCTGGTCACAATTTGGAAATAGCAAAGTTGATTTCAGAGAATTAGGAGGCAATAAGTTTGTTGTTGCCAGACAGAGGAAACAACCCAGTGACAGTGTCTCACAGAAAGTTTCTTTGAAAAAGGGACTACTCTACACTTTCTCAGGTAAATGTTTTGTTGGAAATTTATGTTTCTTGGAACACACACTAAAGAATTTTATAATCAAATGTGTTTATGTAATTATGTTACTTGTAGCTTGGTTACAAGTAAGTAAAGGAAAGGCTCCTGTGAGAGCTGTTTTCAAGAAGAACAATGAATATACGTATGCTGGTTCTGTTTTTGCTGAAGCTAATTGCTGGTCCATGCTCAAAGGTGGTCTCACTGTTGATGAATCTGGTCCTGCAGAACTCTACTTCGAGGTCTGTTTATATACATAATCATGGTCTTGATTGTCCAACATTTTCTGCTTGTTCCAACTTGTGATGATTCTTATTTCTCTGATACTTTGTAGACTGAGGATACAACAGTTGAGATTTGGGTTGATAGTGTCTCTTTGCAACCATTTACACAAGAAGAGTGGAACTCTCACCACAAGCAGAGCATTCACAAGGCGAGAAAAGGAGCTGTTAGGATCAGAGCTGTGAACAGAGAAGGAAAGCCAATACCAAACGCAACCATTTCCATAGAACAGACGAGACTCGGCTTCCCATTCGGGTGCCAGGTAACAAAGAACATACTTGAGAATCAAGCATACCAAAACTGGTTTACTCAAAGATTCACTGTGGCAACGTTCGAAAACGAGATGAAATGGTACAGTACAGAGGTTGTTAGGGGCAAAGAGGATTACTCAATCCCGGACGCAATGATGCAATTCTTCAAGCAACGTGGTGTTGATGTACGTGGCCACAATGTGTTATGGGACGACCCTAAGTATCAACCTAGTTGGGTGAAATCTTTATCTGGTAATGATCTCTATAACGCCGTGAAACGAAGGGTTTTCTCAGTCGTCTCAAGATACAAAGGCCAGTTTGTAGGTTGGGATGTTATGAATGAGGATCTTCATTTCTTCTTCTATGAGAACAAGATGGGTCCTCGTGCCTCTAATGATATCTACACATGGCACATTCCATCGATCCAAGGACAACAATGTTCATGATGAATTCAATACCTTAGAGGAACCAAAGGATCCTGCTTCAACTCCAGCAATGTATTTGCAGAAACTTAAAGAGCTTCAGTCTATTCGGGTTGCAGGAAGCATTCCATTAGCAATCGGACTTGAGTCTCACTTCAAAACTCCAAACATACCGTATATGAGATCAGCTCTTGACACTCCTGCTGCCACAGGTTTGCCTATTTGGCTCACTGAAGTCGACGTTGAAGCTCTTTCAACTGTTCAGGGCAAGTATTTCGAGCAAGTCCTAAGAGAAGGCCATGCACATCCGTATGTGAAAGGAATAGTACTGTGGGGAGGTTATAATCCATCAGGATGTTACCGAATGTGCCTCACTGATGGAAACTTTAGAAACCTACCCACTGGAGACGTTGTGGACAGGCTGCTACGTGAATGGGGAGGGCTACGCAGACAAACCAGAGGAGTCTCTGATGCTAATGGATTCTTTGAAGCTTCTCTCTTCCATGGTGATTATCAAGTCAAGATTGTTCATCCTCTTACCAATTCAAATGCTTCTCACAGCTTTAAGTTAACTTCTGATATCAAGTCCACACACACTCAACCATCTTCTTTTGTCTTTCGTGTTTAAGAGACAAAGTATACAATTACTTAGTTAATACTTGAGTAGTTTGATTTTTAGTTAATGGATTTAACTTATTAATCTAGAAATGGTCATATGCTGACTTTTTTTGTTGAATGTTGAAACTCATTATATACAGAATTTTTTAATATAATTTATTAATGTCAGGAATTTAAAACTATTTTAATAGAATATTTGCACAAAAAATAACTATAGAAAGTCCATAATTTCTTATAACATTCTTTGATTTAAAATTAGAAGAAAATTTTAGAGTTAAGATTTTTCTTAAAAGAATTTGATATTTAAATTTCTTTATGGTTTATTGGTGTTTACATAGTCCATATTATGTAAATATTTCTTTCTATTTAGTCTTTCAGAAAAAGAATGTAAACTTTAGTCAAAATTATTTATTGTTAATTATATAAATCATTACCATACAAAATAGTATAAATTAAAAAATCACTGAAAACCTTTGACCATCATCTATTAATTCATTTTTCTTTGTAAAAGAACCATTGAGTAGTTCTTTTAGTTCAACAATGAAGCTTTTACTACTCCTGTTGCTTGCGTTATGCGATCTTTCTCTATCAAGCTGGTCTCCATTTTATCCTATGATTTTACTACATTATTGTTGTTATTATAAATCTGCTATAAGATTTTGAGATTTCCTTTGGTTCTGTTTTGGATCAAAACATTTGCAGGGTGTGAAGCAAATTTCGCACCTTATGATTACTCGGCAAGCATTGAGGCAAGCAGTGGTCTGTATTTTAGACATGTTCGTTATTAAGTTTTGTTCTGATTAAGTTTTTGTCTTGGTGCAGTGTCTAGAGATCCCTTATAAACTACAATACAATGGAGGGATTATCGTGAACCCTGACCTAGAAATTGGTACACAAGGCTGGTCGCAATTCGGAAATGCCAAAGTCGATTTCAGAGAATTTAAAGGCAATAAGTTTGTTGTAGCCCAACAGAGGAATCAATCTGTTGAAAGCGTCTCACAGAAGGTTTATTTGGAAAAGGGACTTCTATACACTTTCTCTGGTAAACCTAATTTTGAATTTGTGTTACTTGAAGTACAATCTTAAGCATATTGTGACAATCTGTATTTTTATGTTACATGTAGCTTGGTTACAAGTAAGTCAAGGAAAGGCTCATGTAGGAGCGGTTTTCAAGAAGAACGATGAATCTAACCATGATGGTTCTGTTATTGCTGAATCTAGATGCTGGTCTATGCTCAAAGGTGGTTTCACTGTTGATGAATATGGTCCTGCAGAACTCTACTTTGAGGTATGTATTTACTCAAACATACTCATGGTTTTGATTGCTTACACACCAACCTATATAAGATGATTCATAGTTTTCTGGTAATGTGTAGAGTGAGGATCCAACGGTTGAGATTTGGGTTGATAGTGTTTCTTTGCAACTATTCACACAAGAAGAGTGGAACTCTCACCACGAGCAGAGCATTCAAAAGGTGAGGAAAGGAACCGTTAGAATCAGAGCTTTAAACAACAATGGCGAGCCAATACCAAATGCAACCATTTCCATAGAACAGAAGAGACTCGGATTCCCATTCGGGTGTGCAGTAGAAGCCAACATTCTTGACAGTCAAGCATACCAAAACTGGTTCACTAAGAGATTCACTGTGACAAAGTTTGGAAACGCTATGAAATGGTACAACATCGAGAATGTAAGAGGCCAAGAGCATTATGCGACTGCAGACGCGATGTTGAGTTTCTTTAAGAACCATGGGATCGAGGTACGTGGCCACAATATTCTATGGGATGACCCTAAGTATCAACCTGCATGGGTGAAATCTTTGACCAGTAGAGATCTCTACAATGCCGTGAAACGAAGGGTTTCCTCAGTGGTCTCTCCGATACAAAGGCCAGCTTGCAGGTTGGGATGTTGTGAATGAGAATCTCCATTTCTCTTTCTTTGAGAGCAGGATGGGTCCTAAAGCCTCTTATGAAGTCTATGCAATGACACATGCCATCGATCCAAGAACAACAATGTTCATGAATGCATACAATACTTTAGAACGACCTAAAGATATGATGTCTAGTCCAGCAAGGTATTTGCAGAAACTTAGGGAGCTTCAATCTATTCGGGTTGCAGGAGAGATTCCACTGGGATAGGTTTTGAGTCTCATTTCGGTACTCCTAACATTCCTTACATGAGATCAGCTCTTGACACTTTTGCTGCCACTGGTTTGCCTATTTGGCTCACTGAGGTCGACGTTAAAGCTCCTCCTAATGTCCAGGTAACGTAATTTTGAATCCTCATTTAGGGTTTTGAGCACTTGTAACCTCTATGAGTTTCTTGCAGGCAAAGTATTTCGAGCAAGTCCTAAGGGAAGGCCATGCGCATCCACATGTGAATGGAATGGTGACATGGACATGCTATAATCCATCAGATTGCTTCGTAATGTGCCTTACCGATGCACATTTCAAGAACTTAGCCACTGGAAAAGTCGTGGACAAACTGCTCCATGAATGGGGAAGACTTGGCAGTCAAACCACAGGTGTTACTGATGCTGATGGATTCTTTGAAGCTTCACTCTTCCATGGTGACTATCATCTCAATATTTCTCATCCTCTAAGCAATTCACAAGCTTCTCACAACTTTATGTTGACTTTTAATAACCAGACACAACCATCTCCTATTGTCTTTTATCTTTGAAACGCTAAATTTATAACTAGTTCATATTGTGTAGTCTGATTATCATATAACATAAACTAAAAACTAATGAATAAAAATTGCAGTTAGTAATTGTTAAACAATATCCCGACCGGGCTTGTTTTTTGTTGTTGTTAATATCTATTTAATCTTCATTTTGTAATACCTATTATCATTTTTAGTTACTTTTACCAAATCTGATGATCAATATATGTTGATATTACGAGATCGGCACCGAATACTGATATTTGTGAGTATCGTGATATATATGTCTATGGATTAGAGAAAGTTTGGGACCAAAGTAATAGATAAATAAAGCCAATATAATTAACACAATATCGATCTCTTTCAATTTGTCAGGATTGGTCATATACATAAGCTCAATCCAAACGTAAATAATTTTATATTAGCTAGATTTATAATTCTTTATAAGCAAAAGTTTGAGAGAATAAATTACTTTTGAGTGTTACTAGATGCAGTATGCATAATTTATAATATATATTATTATTTTCTAAATTATTTTGTTACAAAAAAATCAATTTCAAATAATATTATTAATAAAAAAATCTACTTTAGAAATGTTTCAGTTCATAGGTCAGCTACTACTTAAGAATATTCAGGATTCAATAAGAGAAGATAACATTAGAAACGAAAACAACTACAATTAGGAGATCTAGATGAATTAAAGAGAAAATAAAGTGGATTGAAGAGAAATTAATGAAACATGAAAAAATGTTGTAAAGTGATATGTTAGTTTTCCTAAAAAAGAGAATAAACTACGGAAGAAATTCAAAATGGATTCAAACTGATGTATAAGATCATATTTTCAAAAATAGATAACTAGAAGAACAAAGTTAAGAAAATAAAAGAGTTAACAGTAAATTTATGTTTTTTTTTGTATCAAATGTTAAAATTTTATGATAGGATAGGAATTCGTACTATTCTCATAGTAGATTTTGACATCAATAAAATTGGGTATGTATATTGAATTATACCAAACAATTGGGAGAAGAGTGGGGAACTAAAGGTTTTGCATATGTGCATCGAAACACCAAAAATTTATGTTCTTTTATCTTTGAAACATGTGAAAAACATAGATTTAAAAAATGTTCGAATTTCTTACAATAGAACATGATATTTTGGTAAATTTGAATGAAGAAATCAACTAATGTAAATTTTCAAGATTGAAAAGTAAATTGTATTGTAATCTATAATTGTGTTGAGATTTTCATTTTTAGACATTAATAATTTTTTATTTTTTTTCCAAAAAAAACCAATATAATAAAATGAAATCGTTGAGCCACTTTTGGCTATAACTATATTTACTATCATACGTGATTTATTATCCAACACATGATGACAAACCTTGAACCTTAGTTGATGATACACACCTAGATTTCTCTATTGAGAAGAAAGAATCATATCAAACTAAACTAAGAGGAGTCGTTTTTGTTTACGACATTTTCATTTGCCTCAGTGACTTGCTTCAGTGACGTACTTCACCATTGCAGTACTTTTTCCACATTTCCTAATATGCGGATTCGAAAAGAAACGAAGAGCAAGTTCATGAAAGAAAATTTCCTTGTCAAACTCTTGCATCTTATGATTAGTAAACTCAAGACTCAACAAAGCATTAGCATGGTGGCTCTTAAAACAGAGCTTTCTCGCAATATGCAAATTTTTGACTCACATGTCATTCAAGTTATTCAAGTTGTAACTTTTTTCTTAATTCTGTCAAAGCTACAATTATATTTGTTTTCACACTCTAACGGCTAGATTTTCCCCATTTAAACGATAATAGATGTAGATTTATACTAATTATGTAGCTGTAAGTAAGAAAAAAAATCACATACTAGCGAATAAGAGTTTTTTTTATACAACCAACTAGAATCAAATATATTTGATTATTTTTGTAATTTGATATCCCACCTTTTTAAGTAAATTGTTTTTTAAAAAAATAGATGAATAGAATAACAGTATTTCCACATAATAATTATAATGTAGAATAAATTGATATCTTAATGAATGAATAATTTTCATAATTGGATTTGGATACTATATATAATTAAGACATATATAGACATATAAGTACAATATATCTTTTTAAAGATACAATTATGATATATATTCAATTTTACATATTTTCTACTAATAGTAGCTACTTATTAATAATGCTTGATTTATAATAATATCATGCATAAAACTCAACAACTATAGTTATATGTGTTAGTACTTGTCAAACAATATCCCAAAACAATTTGTCTTTATGACCCAACATTACTTTTTTTTTTGCTACCAACATTACTTGTCGCAAGTTTTACCAACTTCATGGTTTCTACTTTGGAAACTAATCAAAAGCCACTAATATTAGTACTTTTAAAATGTTACTTTAATGAAAAATTTAGACCAAAGATCTGATCTTTAATCCGTAGAGATTGGACCAAAGTTTTGAGCAGTGTTAGTAGAGTTGGACAAAAGATTTCATTTGAGATCCAAAAATATTGATATGGTGAAAAGAACAATAAGGTAAGAAAAAAAACACAAAACCAATTGAATGGTATAACGTCTAATGTGGAGCACGAAACCAAAAGATATACTTTTGTTTTTATATTACTTAACGGCTATGTTACAATTTTGCCTGTGTGGATTTTACTACAACTAATGATTATATTTACTTGCAAGCATTTATTCTCAAAATGCAAATGTGCAAGAGTTAGTCTCTGTAATGTCATATTTTTTCATGTATTTAGGTAATAATAGTATACATTTTTCTAGTTCATGCTTGGACCGTATAAGTGTATAAATAGTTGTCACATACTTGTTTTAAATTGTGTAGTTTGGAATCAATTCCCACAGAAAAAAGAAAGAGTAAAATATGTTTGTCTGAAATAAAAGCTTTTTTCATTTAGGACAAGAAAACTGTAGTTCCTGACAAGTCCAAAGTTTTATATATTGAGTTTTGTCCGGATATTACAAAATTTTCACAGGAATGAAGATGGAGAATATCAACAATGGCTTCTTCTTCTCCATGTTTTTTCTTCTTTGGTGTGTTGTGCATTCAGTCATTTCCATTGATCCTTTCTCTTGTGATCACTCTCTCAAAACAGAGGTAATCAAAACAGATAGTACCCAACTAATTTCTGTTTTTATAATTACGAACTTAATAACATTTGATAAATTTTGGTATCTATAAAAGTGTGTAATGAAGCTTCCACGAAGCAGTGATACGCAAGGACAGTTGGTCGAAGATGACTCTAATGAAGAATGGACGATTGATGAAAATGGAGCCATTAAAGAGATCACACAAAGCTTTCAGCTTCAACAAGGAAACATTTACAGCTTCTCCGGTATATGTTTTGAATTCTTGTTTTCAGTGTTTTGGTTTGGAGTTTTCTATCAATTTGACTGATTTTCAACCATACATATTAGATCCGTAACGTTTTTATGTGTTCCATATATAATATGGTTTATTTCGGTTCGGTTTAAGTTAGAATCGGTTCGATTGAACTCTTGTTAGTATTACAGCTTGGGTGAAGTTGAAGGAAGGAGAAGATAAGAAAGTAGAAGTTGTTTTCAGGACAGAAAATGGAAAACTTGTTCATGGAGGTGAAGTTAGAGCAAAGCAAGGTTGTTGGACTTTGCTTAAAGGTGGCATTAGACCAGATGTTTCAGGCCCTGTATATATCTTCTTCGAGGTAAATACAACACTAGCTATATAGGTTTATTCATATGTTTATATAACAAGACAATGTCAAATCCGGTTTTATGTGCAAGCAGAGTGAAGACAAAGACGCAAAAATCTCTGTAAGCAATGTGTCGCTGAAACAGTTCACCAAACAAGAATGGAAATTGAAACAATCCCAACTAATCCAAAAGGTAGCGTTAACCTAAATTTTAGTGTGTTTTGTAATGGGCCCGTTTCGTTGAATCCGACTCATTTTGGGCCTGTTTTCTGAAATTTAAACCCAATCTTATGGCCTACGTACATATATATCTTCGAGGGGCAGTAACATTTTGTTGCTGTCTTTTATAGTTTTAGGCATTCGGTCTAATCGGTTCAGATGTTTGGTTTATTTGGTTTTTGTTTTTTCGGTTTGCCAAAATATTTCGATTGGATTTTCTTGGTTCGGTTTTCTAGGTTTTCTCCATTTTTTTTCAGTTTTAATTATTTTTTCGGTTTATTTGGTTTAAAAACATAAAAAAAAAATTGGTTAATGATTGGTTTTATAGTAACCGAACCGACCAAACCGATAACCAATTTCAAAATCAAATAATTCCCTATCAGTTTTTAGAAAACCGAAATTAAACTGAAAATCAAAAGTTTTGGTTTGGTCGGATTCGGTTATTGCCGATTTCCAAAAACCTATTGTTTTACATGTCTTATGTTAATTTATTGTAGATAAGAAAGAGTAAAGTGAGATTTGAAGTAACATATCAGAACAAAACTGCGGTAAAAGGCGCAGTGATATCATTACACCAAACCAAACCATCTTTCCTCTTAGGCTGTGGAATGAATTTTCGGATTCTACAAAGCAAAGGGTACAGAAAATGGTTTGCATCGAGGTTCAAGATCACATCATTCACCAATGAAATGAAATGGTATACAACAGAAAAAGTACGAGGTCAAGAGAACTACACATTGGCTGATTCAATGCTTAAATTTGCTAAAAAGAAAGGAATATTGGTAAGAGGTCATAATGTGTTATGGGACGATCCAAAGATGCAGCCAAGTTGGGTGAATCAGATAGAAGAACCAGAAGATTTGATGAATGTGACATTAAACCGGATCAAATCTGTAATGAATAGATACAAAGGAAAATTAACCGGTTGGGATGTAGTTAACGAGAATGTGCATTGGGATTACTTTGAGAAGTTACTTGGTGCAAACGCTTCATCAAGTTTCTACAATTTAGGGTTTAAACTTGATCCTGATGTGTCATTGTTTGTTAATGAGTACAATACAATAGAGAATCGTCAAGATGTTGTCGCGACACCGGTTAAAGTGAAGGAGAAGATGGAGGAGATACTTGCATATCCAGGGAATGTGAATATTAAAGGAGCAATTGGAGCTCAAGGTCACTTTAGTCCAACTCAACCTAACTTAGCTTATATGAGATCTGCATTGGATACTTTAGGGTCATTAGGTTTGCCTATTTGGCTTACTGAGCTTGATATGCCTAAGTGCCCTAATCAGGTTTGTCATCAATCGTCTTTCTCCATCTTCATTCATTTATTATCATATACATAAAGTTAATTGGCTAAACTGATAGGAGGAATACATAGAAGAGATTCTCAGAGAAGCATATTCACATCCAGCAGTTGAAGGTATTATATTGTTTGCTGGTCCTGAGGTGTCTGGTTTCAACAAGCTAACACTTGCGGGTGAAGATTTCCAAAACACAAAAACAGGAGATGTAATTGACAAGTTGCTTATTGAGTGGCAACAAAAGTCTTCAAAGACTATTATGATGAATTCTGAGAATGAAGCAGAGGTATCATTGTTGCATGGACATTACAATGTGAATGTAAGTCATCCATTGATGAAAAACTTGACCACCAGTTTGAGCTTGAAGATAACTAAGGAGATGGGTCAGCGTCAGGTAGTTAAAATTGTAATCAATGCTTGAAATTATAGTAACTTAAGATTATCATATCATAAATTTTAGTTTTGTCTTTTGAATGGGTCTATCTCGTCGATGACAAGTGAACCACTGGTATTCTTCACTTTACAAATTTTCAGATACCAGTATTCGATTTATTGATAGGACTTGTCAATCCAATTGTTAAAAGAAAAGAATGGTTTATCTCACATTAAAAAGAAAATAAATGTCACACACTTAATTATATTTTGCTCCGAAATAAAAAATCCAACTGATATGAGACAAAATTCTAACACATTCTCTCACACTTAAAACTGAACATCTAAATCTTGAAATTTTTTTAGATTAGACATTCACGGGTAACCGACAATCAAAATATTTTGGGTCTAACGCATATTCAAAAATTAATTTAAAAAAATGGTTGTCACACATTTATATATTGCTTAAAAGTCACAAATTTAAATCGACGTGTGACAAGACTCTAAGCATTCAAATAATGAGATAAAGTAGAATATTGGATCAAACCGTAAGAGATACATTTGTTTGTTCAAAGCAAAACATAGTTATAAAAGCATGTTTTGCTCCAAGCAGGTCGTGGAACACACTCACACACACATGTACAAGGTAACAAGGCAATGTGTAGTATATGAAAGGAAGAGAAAAAAGGGAAGAGAGGTCACATGGAGGACGTGAAGATCGAAATGAAGAGAGAGCATAGGAATTATCAGCAATAGAAAAGAGTAAAGAGAGAGGAGACGGTGACACATTAAAGAGAAGCCTAATACTTGCAAAAGTGTATCATGTACTACTTGGTCGAAGTGCGTGTTGTTGCACGTGCAAACATGTGTGAATGTGTTGATCCTTGCGTTTTTCTCTTTTTTACGTCCACACGTGCCCACATGCATGCCTCAGTTTCCTACTTATTTCTAAAACCTTTTTTATCAAAAAAATCCTTTTTTTTTCTTCTCATATATCTTCTTAAAATACTTGAACCTACCTAGCATGTGTGCCAAATCAGAGATTTTCACTTCCAAAACAAATATATATGAATGATTTTTCTACAAAACTTTACATGATTATCACTCTTTTTCAAAGCTTAATCATGTTATAATGACACCAAAATCACGTTAATTATCCCAAGTACCAAAATACACCAAAAGGAAACCCAAAAGAGAAATAATTAGATTTTTAATACAAAAAAAGATTTTGCCATATGGTCTAGTGGCTAAATGAAAAGGTAGATAACAACGATAGTTTGGCTTTCTTCTAGTTTTTGGATGAATTTAAATTCGAGGTAGCAGTAATACACTACTTTAAGATCGAATGGTTATAAAAATTTAAATAGATAAAAAGATATTTTCTTTTGGACAAGAGAGATTTAGGTCGGAATTAAATTAGAGAGTACAAAAGTATATTAAAAGTTTGGAAAAAGAAAAGCGAAGACATGTGAGATCATAAAAGCGTAGGCAATCGCTTTGACCCATGACCGCTGAGATCTCTTGTCACAACTTGTCTGGTTGAATCCCTTTGACCCATGCACCATCTAATTACTAATTACACCCACTAATAATAATTAAACATTATATAACTATTCAGAACATGTGAACCAAACATCAATCTTTATTTATCTCTACTATGCTTGTTTTGGAGAATATGTCACGTGCGAACTTTCTATTACCATGATCTCTATTATATTTATTCTTAATTCAAACATTGAGTTTCAGTCTACACTCTATAGTTGGATATATATAAATTAGAAAAAACTGTATAGAATATTCACTTTATGTTTTAAATTATATAAAATATTTTTAAAATTTTTTTTACACAAAATATGTTTTTTAAAGAAAATGCGTCATTTCGTATAAACACATAATATAAAGTATTATCCACATTGGACAATAATACTATCTATCACAGACATATATAATAATTTTATGGTGGACATACATTTGCTGTATACGGTAGATATCTATATAGTCTACTATAGACATAACATACAGTGATGTCTATAGTATACATTTATACGGTTTATTGTTGACAACAATATTGTAAATGTATGCCACAAAAAAAAGTATTTCTTGTAATCGAAACATAAAAAATATATTTTTCGTAAATAAAAAAGGGCATTACATGTAATTGAAAATATAAAGAGAGTATTTTGAGTGATATTCTCTATAAATTAATGTCGTCCGACCACTATTTTTGTGTATAGGATTTATAATATATTTTTGTTTTTATACCTTCGGATGAAATGAAATATCTACGTCCATGTTACATACTGGCATTGTAAGAGAAATAATTACAAAAACAAAATTTATCCACAAAAAAAAAGTAAAAAAGATTTATTGTACAATGTGAATAGAATTCACATGTTTTTTTTTTTTTTTGGATAAAGGGTTTAGTTCACATGTTGCGAACTTAGGATCCATGAGTGTGCCTAATAACGCCAATTTATCCATTTATTAAAATTTTACAAGTGAATAATAAATAAATAACTTTTTATAAGTGAAATTATGAGTGAAAGCTCATATATATAATTAACATTTAGGTGAAAAAACGAAATTTGGCTTTCCAGTCTTTAATAATTTTTGACTATCGAGTCACCAATAAGTTTGTCACAACATGTATTTCGCTATATAACAAAACAAAAACATTTAATTTTAATTCATATATGAACCAAATAACGACAAAACAAAAGGGCAAATAATTAGACCAAACCTAAAGTTAAAATAATTTATAGGCAGAAGAAGTAGAGATGATGATAATACGTTAAAATAAGATATACTCCGTACCTATTGAAGATAAGACCAAAATTTCAATAAATAAAACAAAACAAAATAGTTGCATGTGTATAAGTATAGATACAGAGACATAAATCAAAAACAAAACAGACTCTTTATATCTTTCTTCACATAGCTGTGAATTCGATCTCAACAAGAAAAAAACGAAACTTTATTTTATTTTTTTTATATAGAGAAAATGTTGGGTTTTTCGGATTGGAGTAGTGGATGTGAGTCAGGTTGGACTTTGTATTTAGATCATTCTGTTTCATCTCTAAGTTCATCTTGTTTTCGAGATACAAATGGATTTGATAACAGAAGAAGAAGTAAAGATTCGTGGGGACAAAGTTATGTGGTTGAAGAAGATGAAGAAGAAGAAGATGATTTGTCGATGATTTCAGATGCTTCTTCTGGTCCGAAAATTGTTAATGAGGAAGATTCTGTGAAGAAGATAAACATTGTTGGTCTAAAGAAACAAAGTAAAAGAGAAAAGAAGAGAAGAGATTATCAGAAAATGAACTCTGTTCTTGATGATACTGCTAGTTCTTCTCATTTCGATAACCCTAATCATGTAAGTCTTTCTTTTCTCAATGTTTTTGTAGATTCACTAAATCGGAACCTAAGGTTTTTGTCCTTAACATCAAGAGTCGATTTAAACCAAAGTGATTGTACTATCACTTAGTTTTCGAATAACTGTTAGAATTATAATGTAATTAATATCCTATATCGGAAGTTGATATCATTTTAATCTAATATATATGATGTAAATGTTACCACTTAATTATTACCGTTTTGAGTTGGAAGTCTATAGTTTATATTTTATCAATAACGTAGTCTCGTATTTTTGTTAGGTTATCATAAGTATTCAAAATTTTGCAATGCATGTGACAAAAGGAAGACTCTTCTGTTTGTATTTCTAAACGAGGATTTGGGTTTTCTCCTTGGATTTTAACATTTTGGTATAATATTTGGAAGCAGAAAAGTGTTGGTGGTAATAAGATAAAGCAAAGCTTTCCAGAAAGTAAATTGGATTACTCGCAAGGCTTCTCTGCAACTCAGTTTCAGGTTTCACACACTCTTTCTCTCTCACTCACTGTTAGATTCTGTTGAGTACACGTGACATGTCTCAAGGGTCTCTCACTTATAAAGTATCTGTTTATTGAAACAAGTAGCGCAAAGCAGCATTCCAAGATCAGTATGGTTATATGCATATGGAATCCAGATTCTAAATAACCAGTTAAGTATTGTATAATATATTTTGGTCAAGATGTTTCATTACTTGTTTATTCTTAATTACTTATCTGACTAAAACGTTGAAATTTAGCAGATAAGGATATGAAAATGAGGAGCAGCTATTTTGGACATTTGTGAAGCTTTTACAGATTCAAAGTAATTATTAAAAGTTGATCATAAATGTGTCCCAATCATAGAAATTAACGAGTTTTAGCAACAACAAAAAATGTTGGAAAAAAAACCCCAAAAAACAATGGGGAAACAAAAGAAGCTCTAAAATCTTTACTGAATCTAAATATTTCATCTTCTGCATTGTAACTCCTGATTTACAAACACTTCATTTGCAATTATCTGCACAAATTTTATTGCCCAAAAATAAGCTTCTTCGTGCTTTTTGTAAATTATGAGAATATTCATTTAAAGCTGATAAACTTTACATATATAATGTCCAGGATTAGAAAAATGTGAGGTCCTTTACAAAAGTTTTTACAAAAAAAAATCAGATTTGAACATTAATTAACAATAATAACCACAGATTGGACCAAAAAAAAACATTAATTAACAAAGTACTAAAGAACCTATTTAATAATAACCACAAAGTTAACCCTAAAACATTAAAGTATGCAATACTCATAAAGGAGAAAGCAAGTTCGGAGTTCGGACTAGGATTGTGAGCCAGCCCGATGCTAAGTCAGTCTAATGGTATTCTGGTCCATATTAACTCGGCCCAAGTTCAAAATTATGCAAAATAAATCGACCTTATAATTAAGTTTGCCAAATATAAAGAGAAAATCGTAAAAAATCTCTTTGATGCAATAAATTTTCCAATAAAAATATGGCATAGTCAATCTTTAGAATTTAAATTTTATAGATGATCTAGTTGGTTTGTTCATATTCTATATTGGTCCGAAATAGTGAATTTGAATCCTACCTAATTCTAGTTGAAATTTTTTTGGTTATAAATCGAGTCTTAGTGATCCAATTGTTGTTGAAAAAAAATCTTTTGCCATAATTAGCGTCGAATCATGCTTTAATTAATTAGCCGTACGAGTTAGAAGCAATTACTTTCAAGTAGTTGTGATTAAATATTGAAGAAAAAGGTAGTAATAGTTCATATAGCCTATTGTATATACACATATGTATATGATATATGTATATGATTTCGCTGTTTAACAGAGACCAAACATATATTTGTGCCGACAAAAATGGACTCCTAATGCACATTTATCGCATTTTTTTCTATTTATAGTAGTTTTTTATCGGTAAGATATTATCCATAACTTAACTCTAAATTTTTTAATTATATTATTTGGACCAACACAATTTTTGGAGTCAAATTCTAGTAAGTAAAATAGCAGAAGTCAACATTTATAGACTCATGATCTCTTTATATAGTTACACCATATCAAAAGCTTTAATATAATCTAGGTTTAATAATTAATGAAAATAGAAAACAAAAATCAATTAGATTGTCGTGCTAAAAATGTGAAGTTCATAGGTTCGAACCTGAATGAACCACTCAATGATTCAACGATGAATACCTTCTGACAAAAAAAATCTGGGGTCCGATGTGTGTGATTAGTTATATAATTGGAATCGGGTCATATTTCAAATGATTTGCTCTCCTAGATTGGGAAGATACTTAACATTAGCCACTTTTGAGTGAAAGAACTTACTTTAACCTTAAAAAAAAAATTAAATCGATATTTTGTTTTCTATCGTCTGGTAATATTAGTGGAACATAATATAAACACATTATGATAAAAACACACAAAAACTGGCAGGAAAAACATCATATCTCTGGAAATATTGTCCGAACAAAATCGAAAAACTAATAAAAAATACATTGAAAAAAATTAAAACGGACGAAACTCAAAATAACGTTACTCTAAAAAAAGAGAGCCAAGTATGATCCAGACGGTAAAACTAGGCGAGAGCGGATGAGAGATTTATATTTTTAAGAATTTAGTTAATTGTGATCTAATAATATAAGGTAGTTGGGACAAAACTAAATTGTAGGTAATGGCATTGATTTCACCTTTATAGCCTTATAAATCCTAATAATCTCTAAGTGTTCTCTACTCTAATATTGCATTCTTTTTCTCACTCAAAACTTATACACAAAACATTAACTATATCGACAGTATTCATGGAGGTCGTAAGTGTACTTGAGTACCTTGACAACAAATCCATATTGGTCACTGGAGCTGCTGGGTTCTTAGCAAAGAGTACTCTCTCTTTCTCTTTAGACTCGACAAATTAACATGTTATAAATTTTCAAAGTATAACTTAAATATATAGTTTTCAAGTTAAGGTTAATATTGATAATATATACATGATTCTCTTTTTTGTCAATTATAATATTATTGGACAAATATTTGAAGTGTTATGTTTATATAATTTAATTGCAGTTTTTGTGGTGAAGATACTTAGGGTGGCACCAAATGGTGAAGAAACTCTATCTCCTTTTAAGAGCATCAAATGAAAAATCTGCCATCCAGAGATTTAACGACGAGGTTTGTCTCCACGCGTTTATTAAGTAATGAGTTTGAATCGTTTCTCAATTGGTTTTAAACTGAAAATTTATGGTTCTTAATACAATATATGTAGTATTTTGAATATGTATAGTTATTAGATACGTTTGGTTATTGTGTTGGAATATTTTTTTTAAATTATAATCATCAATTTTTTTTGATAAATTGTATGGACCGTCGTTAGCAACTAATGCTAATAACTTATTCGGTGCCTTAATTAATTCAACGTAGATTATGGAGAAAGAATTGTACAAGGTGGTGAAGGAGAAGTATGGTCCAAATCTATATCAACTTATATCAGAAAAAATCACTATTGTCAATGGAGATATTTGCATTGAGAATTTAGGTATCCAAGACTTAGATTTGACAAATGAGTTGATCCACAAAGTTGATGCCATTGTTAATTTAGCTGCAACTACTAAGTTTGATGAAAGGTATCGATTTTAAATATTTTTGTTCATATATAATGTAAATTCCATCGATCATATCTGATCTATAGTTTTTTTGTTAAGACTGATATATGGCGTACAAATTTTTTTTAAATGATTATAAATAAATTAATGTCATTAATTTTCAGATACGATGTAGCACTTGGGATCAATACACTTGGTGCTCTCAATGTATTAAATTTTGCCAAGAGATGTGCAAAGGTTAATATATTTGTTCAGGTTTCAACAGGTAATATATATTTGACTATGAATTATATAGCAAGACATTTATAACATTTTTAATTATATGATTATATAGCAAGATAAACGTATTCATATGGAAGATCATTAGAATAAAAGGTACGAAGTGAAATTAATTAGTACCATGTGTGAAGTAGGACCATAATTTAAAGTAGCCAAGGAATTGTATTAATCACATGATTTCAACATGTGACTAATACATCCAACGTTAGCTAAGGTAGTTAAACTACCAACATTAATTAGTATTAATTATTGCTTTCTTAAAATAAATCTACTGACACCAAAATATACTAACACCTCTGATATTTTATATACAATCAACTAACGAAAACTTCGTATTATAGCTTATGTGTGTGGGGAATAATCAGGCTTGATAATGGAGACACAATATTATATGGGTGAGACGTTGAATGGAACCACCGGTTTAGACATTGACCATGAGAAAAAATTGGTTCAGGATAAACTTGACATGCTTCAAGGTACTAAAGCCTCTCCTGAAACCATCAGAAAAGCCATGAAGGATCTTGGACTCACTAGGTCACATTCTTATCTCTTACAAATGAAAATATCAATTAATGTTAAAATTTGGAGATATAGTATAATTTGGGGAATAAATGATTATAGGGCAAGGATGTATGGATGGCCAAACACATACATGTTCACACAAAGGCAATGGGGGAGATGATAGTAGGGGCACAAAGGGAAAATTTGTCGGTTGTGTTGTTTCGGCCTTCAACTATAACCAGCACGTTCAGAGAACCATTCCCTGGTTGGACCGAAGGAATCAGGTTTTTTTTTTTTACGGCCTGACCCATAACACAAATTTTAAATTTTATGAATTAATACAAGCTACACAAATTCATAACATAAAAAAACCTTTGTTACAACTTACAAATTAAATAAAATTAAATAATTGATGATGGTTAGTTTACTAGTATATCGATTAAACTGTGCTATTTCTTTAATGGACAGGACCATTGATACTCTAGCTGTGGGTTACGGTAAATGCAAACTCACATGTTTTCTTGATGATCTCAATGCTATTTTGGATCTGGTAAAGTACTTTAATTTATTTTTCATCCATTTGACGTAAATATTATTCAAAGATTTTCGACAATACCTAATCCATAACTAAATATCATATTATTTACTTATATTACTTTAATATATTTGATAACTTTTATAATCACAGATACCAGCAGACATGGTGGTAAATACATTGTTAGTAGCAATGGCTGCTCAAGCCAATAAACAAAAGGAAATAATTTATCACGTGGGTTCTTCATTTAGAAATTCATGTCTTCCTTAAGCAGCATACCAATATTTCACAACCAAACCATGGATTGACAAAGATGGGAAGCCAGCTCTTGTAAAGAAAATTGAGATCTTAAGTTCTATGTCTAGTTTCCACAGATACATGGCTATACATTACTTGATTCCTTTGAAGGTTATTGCATAACAAATTTCTTACTAACTATATTCATAGATTTTGAATAACTCTAGAATTTAATGGTTTCTTAATTACAATTGTTTTGGTTTGTTACAGGGACTTGAATTAGCAAACATGATATTTTGTAAGTTGTTGGATAAAAATTTTCGAGAATCGCAAAGGAAGATAAATTTTGTTTTACACCTTGTTGATCTTTATCAGCCATATCTCCTTTTCAATAGAATGTAAGAATTTTCTTTCTAGTTCATACTTAACTATAAATATCTCACACACGGCTGGCCGTATGCTATATGACACCTAAAGCATAAATAAAATTGATACCCTTATGAATTATAATAATTATTCGATAGTAATATAACTAAAGATTGCAAAAAACCATGGAAAATTACCGTGTTTAAAACAATGTAAGAAACATCAATACAATATTTATGAAAAATATTGTAGTAGATCTACTCTTAAAAAATAATCTTTCTTGCTTTTTTCCTGGCATTTATCAACTTTGTATAATGAAGTTCCTTAACTAAATCTTTTCCAATGGATATCATTGCCAATCCATGTAATCATTTTTGAGACATAGTGGAACGTAGATAATTCTTGATAAGCTTCAACTTTGAAAAATTTCTTTCTGCACAAACAACTGAAATCAGAATGGTCAATAAGATGCGATAAGTTATCCATGTGTTTGGATAACAACCATTCATTTTTTTTAAAAACCCTAACAATCGACCGCTTTTTTAATTTCTTGTGGTAATAATCCTCTTAGAAGTTTAAGTTCTATAAATAGATTTTTCCCTTCTACATCTGAAAGTCCCTCATGCTTAAGAGAAGCTTCAAGCTTCATACAAGATGCCATCAAATCATCATCTTTTGTCGACTTAAGTTTTGTAAACCGAACAAAAACCCAAAAAATCTTATTTTTTTGCTTTTGAGTAAACTAACCATTTTCCGTCTTGCTTCTTCTCTCCATTGCTCATCTTTCTTGTATAAGAAGAATAAGTGAAACACTTATCAATCTCATCTCGTGGAAAACAATAACCAGTTTGTGATCTTTTAGGTGGACCTTTCTCAACCAAAAATCTCTCATTCTTTTATCAATCATTCCCCAATTCCCAAGATCATTCATATCAACATTCTCATAAAAACATTTCTCATGTTTTTCCATGTTGTCTTTCTCAAACTGATCTCTCTTTTCATTCATACACTTTGCTTCATCTCCAACATATTCTTCTATATTCCTTTGGTTTGCATCTTCTTCAATAGTATTAAACCCTTCGTCTTCATTGTTTGTTTTCGGTCTAGTACTCTCATCAGCCTCAGAACTTTTTGTTCTTGTCACTTACTTAAGAATATCATTGATTTGAGATTTAACTAATTCATCTTATCTTTCTTTTCTTTTTCTATTTGCATATCCATTTGGTTGGTTGCGAATCTTGTTTCCCAACAACATTTTTCTACAAATTACTAAAAAGATTGTTTTTCAAATGACCCTCTTTTTTCTCTTTCTAAAATTTTGTCCATTATACTTTTATTTGTTCAACCAATTTCGATTATACCATTATTCTTTTTTTAAAAAATTATAGTAAGACATAAAATGATCAAAATATTCATAAAATCTCACTTATTTACCAAAATGTCATCTTCTTCAATTCTCCCACTCACAATTAACAAAAAAAAAACTCTAAATGCACATTTATCTACCCATTCTATGAGTTAAGGGTGAATACTTTTATAGTTATTGAAACCAAGACATGTTTTTATTGAATCTACAAGATCTGATTCATAACTCAAATTCTCTAATTAAAACCTCAAACAATATATGTGGGATTAAGTGACACTTTAGAATCGAATTTCGATTAAAAAATGACATAGATGGATTTAACCACTTGACAAAAATATATTTCTCCCATTAGTCCATTACATATGTTAATAGTCAATATATATGATTGCACGTTTAAGTTATTGTACTTTTTTAAAAAAAAACTTTGCAATCTACAGTTATGTTTTTTTAAAAGAATTCAGTTGACAGCTAATATAAAGTAGTTGGGACAAAACTAAATTCGAGGTGCTCCCATTGATTACACCTTCTTTAGTCTAAAGTTATAAATCATTGTAATCTCTATGTGGTTCCGTACGCTGTTGCATTCTTACTCTCACTCAAACTTAGACACACTCAGTAAATATGTCGAGATCAGTCATGGAGATCGTAAGTGTTCTTCAGTATCTTGACAACAAATCCATTTTGGTCATTGGAGCTGCTGGATTCTTAGCTAACAGTACTCTCTCTTACCCTTTCTTCTCTATAACACACACACATATATATATATATATGCATATGTAACGTAGAGGTAATAAAGTCTATTCATTGTTCAAAAAAGGTAACTACTCATTGTAAATACTACAAGAAGACATTCAAAATTTGACGGTCATTTTCCGTCAAAAATCTGTCATAAATGGTTTTTTACGACGAGATTATCCGTCATAATCTAAGTTGTCTGAAATAGGGTACGCAATAGAACTGGTCGAAGAATTTGAAAATACTAAAGATTGGAATTTCTGTTGAGAGACAAGTTCTCAAGAATTTGTGGGTTGATATAAGAAAAAGCTTAAATATTGCGTGTATGTTTGTAATGTTTTTTGAAAACATCTTAAATGTGTTATTTATCTTTGAAGTGTTGTTATGTTTATATAATTTAATTGCAGTTTTTGTGGAGAAGATACTAAGGGTGGCACCAAACGTGAAGAAACTCTATCTCCTTTTAAGAGCATCAAATGAAAAATCTGCTAACCAGAGATTTCACGATGAGGTTTGTCTCCACATACATAGGCTTTCAATATTTGTGTATTCATTTTGGTTAACAACTGGATCGACAAGACTCAATCTATAGTTAATTACTTAAACTCCTAAATCCTTAAAAATACTACGTTACACAATCATAATTTCTAGAATATCATGTGTGTATATTTATTAGATAGGTTTGGTTTTCTGTCTTTATATTTATTAACCGCAAAATTCAGATTGAAACCCAAGTCTCTGTAAATATGGAGGCAACTTTTAAATATTTCTTTTAAAAATACCTCTCATTTCGCGAAATTCACATTGAAACCCTAGTCTCTGTAGATATGGAGGCAACTTCTAGATATTTCTTTTAGAAATACCTCTCCTTTTTGTACAAACTAAGACTTGAACTAATGATCTTTCAGATTCCCGTATCTGGGGTATAGCCAATAGAGCTAGCTCATCCGGGTAGATAGGCTTGGTTATTGTGTTGTATAAATATTTATTACTGTAACAGTTCTATTCAATTTCTCGATATAACTACATGCGTCAGCAAGTAATAAATTCTGCGATGCCTATTATTTAACTCAACGCAGATATTGGAGAAAGAATTGTACAAGGTGGTGAAAGAGAAGTATGGTCAAAATCTAAATCAACTTACATCACAAAAAATCACTATGGTCAATGGAGATATTTGCTTTGAGAATTTAGGTATTAAAGACTTGGATTTGACACATGAATTGATCAACCAAGTTGATGCCATTGTTAACTTAGCTGCCACCACTAAGTTTGATGAAAGGTATTTGATTTTTCAATATTTTTGTTAACTTATATATGACATCATCCTATCGAATAAAATATGATTTAAATGTGTATATTTTTAAAAATAATTATAAAGGAATGTCAGTTGACTTGCAGATATGATATAGCATTTGGGATCAACACAATCGGTGCTCTTAATGTCTTGAATTTTGCTAAGAGATGTGCAAAGGTTAATATCTTTGTTCAGGTCTCAACAGGTAATGTATATAAGATGAAACATTATATATGATGTCAATGATTTTATATTTATGACAATTTTAATTATATGATTATATAGCAAGACATAAACGTATTCATATTGAAGATTAGAATTAATGGTACGAAGTGAAATTAGTACCATGTGTGAAGTAGGACCATAATTCAAAGAAGCCAAGGTTGTCTCGATTATTACATGCAACTACCAACATTAGTGTTTCTGCTTTCTTAGTCTTTTCTATTCATGAAAGAAAAATAAACCTACCGACACAAAGAGTTATTAACTTCTGTGATATTTTCCCAATCTTGACATTGACATCACTATTCACATCGACCACTATTAACATTCGAGTAACTCGTATTTCCTTACAATATATAAATATTTAACGAAATGATTAGATGTATAAAATTTGGTTTCTTGGTTTAAGATCAATGTAAAACTCTATTAATATTTAAAATGAAAAAGAAAATTCGGTTTTTGATTACTTTAGATTCTTGGTTAAAAAACTAAACCAAACCGAAAATCGCAGATATCAAAATACTGGAATCAAACGGTTATTTTTCAGGAATTGAAACCGAACTATATATGTTTTTTGTTCGGTTTTTTGGTTCCGATTTTTAAGTCCATGGGCTAATAAATGTGATTTCTATCGTATTGTGTTGACCGAGTTTATTAAAGAAAAGACTGCAAAATTAAATTTAATCAACTAACAAAAATTTGTATTATAGCTTATGTGAGCGGAGAAAAATCAGGCGTGATAATGGAGACGCCATATCTTATGGGTGAGACGTTGAATGGAACCACCGGTCTAGACATTGACTATGAGAAACAATTGATTCATGATAAGCTTGACAAGCTCCAAGCCACTGAAGCTTCTCCTGAAACCATAACACAAGCCATGAAGGATCTTGGACTCACCAGGTTCTTATCCTTACTTGTATTTTCCTTTTTTTGCGAATAAGAAAAATCAATAATTAGATAGTCACATATCTTATCTCGGCAGTTGGAGTCATTCTAACATAATATATATGATTTAAGAATCAATTTATTCAATACTAATTTATTTTGAATTAAAAATCCATAATTTATCATCTAACTTAATGTTAAAACTTGGATAGGGCAAAGGTGTACGGATGGCCAAACACATACGTGTTCACAAAAGCAATGGGAGAGATGTTAATTGGAGCAAAAAGAGAAAATACGTCAGTTGTGACGATTCGTCCTTCAATTATTACAACCACAATAAGAGAACCATTCCCTGGTTGGACCGAAGGCATAAGGTTGAATTATGAAAAACTTTTATTAGAAACAAACTTAGCTAGAGTCTAGTAGTCAAGTGGATGAAATAACTAGTCTTAATTGGACAGGACCATTGATACTCTTGCGGTGGGTTACGGTAAAGGCAAACTCACATGTTTTCTTGGTGACCTCAATGCTATTTCGGATCTGGTAGACTACTTAACTTCTTTCTCATTCATCTATATATATAATACATTCTACATAAATGATTTAATATGTTAGAATATCTCAAATTAATTAGGTTTGTAATTTTGGGATAATATATAGCAATATTTTTTTTAATCTAATTTTTGAGTATGACATGAGAATCTGGACCCAATTTCGATTATAGACCACCGATAAATGTCTAGTACTATAAATTTCACAATATCCAATCTTGATGTGAAATGTGTGTTAGAATATTTTATGGTGGTTAGGTATGTGATTTTTGGGTAACATATAAGTATATGACAATCCTTTTTTTTTGAACTAACTTTTAGGTGTGAGTTAGATTTATACTTATACCGTATATAGTAGTTTTATATTAGTATTTAGGGGTAGGTATTCGGATAGCCGATCATGGTAGATTCGAATCTTGCGGCTTTTTGGGTTTTCGATTCCAACAACATAGATCCCATTCGGATATTTTGTTTAACGGATCGGGTTCAGTTCAATAGTAGTATCATTTTCTAATATTACATCAATATATTTGACATTTTTTATATAAAACAGATGCCAGCAGATATGGTGGTAAATTCGATATTAGTAGCAATGGCTGCACAAGCCAATAAAAAAAAGGAAACTATTTATCATGTGGGTTCTTCATATAGAAATCCATGTAGAAATAAGGCATTTCCTGAAGGAGCATACCGATATTTCACAAGCAAACCATGGATTGGCAAAGATGGGAAGCCAGTTCATGTCAAGAAAATTGAAATCTTAAGTTCTATGTCTAGTTTCCACAGATACATGGCTATACATTACTCAATTCCATTGAAGGTTATTATACATTACTAATTTCTTATTAATATCTATATATAGATTTTGAACAAAACTTGATGATGGTTTCATAATTATGATTCTTGTTTTGGTTTCTGACAGGGACTTGAATTAGCAAACATGATATTTTGTAAGTTGTTGGATACAAAATTTCGGGAATTTCAGAGGAAGTTTAATTTTGTCTTACGGCTTGTTGATCTTTATAAGCCTTATATCTTTTTCAATGGAGTGTAAGTACTTTTTTAGGTCAAACTTGGTTATATATATTGCATTGAATGTGGTTTAACCTGTATATTGTATACATACAGATTTGAAGATACAAACACTGGAAATCTGCAAAAAATGGTGTCAAAGATAGAAACAGAAATGTTTGATTTCGATCCAAAAGCTATCAATTGGGACGACTATTTAGAGAATATACATATTCCTGGACTGGTTAGATACGTGTTTTGAAATCCTTTATTACAGTGTTTGTGTTAATGTGTTGCAAACAAGTATAAATTGTGGAAAGTATTGTAGTCGGTGTCCGTTTTTAGTCTCTTATGTCTTTAAGAGTCCGGTTATAGACCATGCTTGTGTTTATTTGTACTTTGAACATTTTGGATTTCGATAATTGAATTACTTTTGTATCATTTTTCTTATCGGAGTTTAATCTTAAAAAAAATTTGTATGATCTCACATGATAGGGTTATATTTTCTCAATTGTTGACCACAATCTAATAGTTGTTAGTACACTTTAGACTAAATTAATAATATTTTATTATCACAAAACATGCTTCATGTTTTAAATTAGAGAAAAAGTATTACATTCCAATAAATAAAATAATTTTATTTTGTCAATAATTGAATCGATAAAATATGATTTATAACTCAAATCTCTTTTTCTACCCTCTATTATAATTAAACTTGTGGTATCAAAATTATTAGCTGTCAAAATAATTTTTCTGATTACTACAAATTGTGGTTGCTTGTTGTAATTGTGTTTTTAATTGATAAATTATGTTTTGACAAAAAAAATGATAAATTATATAAATTTTAAAAGTAATTTACAAAAAAAGTAATTTAATTATTCCACGTGGATATTATGTGTCAATAATATTTGACCTTGGTCGCGTGAGTGAAACTCAGTTTAGTTCCAGAACAGAGAAAAGAAAAGCTGATGGGTTTCTGATGCGTAACGAACAATGCAATTTTCCGCCTCAATCTCATCGCCTTCATCTCACGCGCTTCTCTCTACTCAAACTCGATCGCCTTTCTCCTCCTTCTTCTTCTCTCCCAAAACCCTAATCTTCACCAAAACCACGATCCCTCTTTTCCCTTCTCCCCTTCTTGCTTCCCGGAGACCCCGCGATTTCATCAACGTATTTATTCGATTTTCTCTTCATCAATACTTTTATATGTAGTGCACGCATTCAAATTTTGTAACTTTTTTGGGTTTTAATAGGGGAGGGATGATTTCACCGATGATACGCGGAGCTGGAATCGGAAGATCCGACCTGAGTATGGGTTTGATGAGGATTACGAAGGAGATGAAGACGAAGATGATCATGAGGAAGAAGATAGAAGCTTGGATCTTTTACTTAGGTTTGTAGAGAATGTCTTCAGAAAGATTTCAAAGAGAGCAAGGAAAGCTGTCCGATCAATCTTACCTGTTTCGATCTCTACGAAGCTCGTAAGTCTACGATTCTTTGATTACACTGATGATCCTTTCGAGTATTAAATCAAATTCAAACTCTTAAAGACACCTACTTTATTCAGTAATTTTGGCTCAATTTAGGTGGGGTTTTCAGTGAATGGAGTACTTATTCTTGCATTTTTGTGGATCTTGAAGGCTTTCCTCGAGGTAATATACTCCAAAATTCATTGAAATATATAAAATTTTGAGGAAGTTTCTTCAGTATTGTAAGAGAAAATATGAAGCTTTAGGTGGTTTAGTTATTTCGTAAGTTAACAAGGAGTGAATTGTTTTTTTGCCTTATGATTGCTATATCTTCGTTATTGGATTTACTGACTATGGCTGAATTCTTAATCTACCATAAATTTGAATAGAGATTGGTTTAGTAGCAAGCTTAGAACTGTGTCGATGAGTTGCAGTGAATTCATTTTCATGGAAAATACAAAGTCCTGCTAAGAAGTCCAACTAAATAGAAAATGTTTGCTGAACTCAAATGGTTGACTCTGTTTCTAAACACTTGAGCTTGTGTTCTTATTCTTCTATATTGAATCAACTTCAACTTTTTGAAAGAGATAATATGCTGATTTACTTGACAAACAAAGTTGGTAGCTTTTAGCCTTTTGGATTAGCTTTTTATGTAGCTTCAATGGTGGAATGCAGGTAGCTTCTACACTTGGAACTATTGTATTTACCAGCATTCTACTTATACGTGGACTTTGGGCCGGTGTAGCATACATACAAGAGACTCGAAACAACAGGATCAATGAACTCTCTGATGACCCGCGTGCATGGAATGGGGTGCAGCCAGTTTCTTGATTAGTTTGCTTTACAGTTCAGGAAATCGATATCTGAATTTTGGGAGCCAGAATTGGTTCTCCCAAGGTAATAAAACCACAGCTGAGTTCAGAATCAGAAAAGAGTTTACAGTGGATGTTCATTGGCAATGTCTGATGATTTACTAAACAAAGAAAATCTTATATAGAATCATACCATTCCCTTTTTAGTTTTGTACTCCGAATTTAGAATGATATATGTATAATCAAAGTTTGAAAAGATCAGAAGTAAATGATCAATCTTCAATCATGGTTTCGTTTTAGCTTCTTAGCTTAGATTCAACAAAGAAGTGTAATTTTGCCTTGCTCCAATCTGACACCAAGTCAAAGCTTACAGCAACAGTCCTTTTGGTGGCCGAACCAACATCGTTCTCCCTGTCTGGACATCTCATGCAGTTCCATTATCCATGAGGGGGATGTATTTCAATGCCTTAATCACCAGAGTTTTTGCATACGCTGATGCCTATTGGACTATTAGACAAGGTTATCCACAATTAGGTGGTAATCTTAAGTTTACTGAAGATAGTTTCATCTCTTGGTCACTGAAATGATAAAACACCATGTCTTGGTCTATAGAGCCCAGTCTTTTCCTCAAATTCAGCTGCTGTTAGGCGTTAACTTGCCCCTGTGATATTACGTGACAACATCAATGTTGGTTTTTCCTTTCACGATCCAGGTTAGTACCTCCGCACCACCATTTACATTACAATAAAGACATTTGGCCATGTAAATCTATGTTCCTGTCACCATTACAATATGTTGACATCTTCATGAAAGGTCGGCAACATGGTTTCATAAGTGGGAAACTATCTATTTCCCCATGTGAAGTATCATGTAGCACCAGATTTACCTCAAACAACAATCTCGTGCTATATCTCTGACAACAAAATTAAATATCTAAATCCTTCCGAAATGAAAATTCTAAACTTATATTTCCCAAAATTATAGCTTAAAATTTTCATTTCAAGGAGATTTAGATCTTTATCGGAAACAGTACATGAGGTCTTGAGGTCTTAGTTTGAAGTGGTTATGATGCTATATAATACTTTTGGTGAAAAATAGATTGTTTCCCTTCAAAATCAGACTCTGACTATCTAATCTAGCCCATGGATTATACAAATGACTTTACCGAGTTTTATAACTTTACAGGTCCTATAATAGGTTGGCTTTATTGATTTGTAGAAGAATAATGAAGTATGGAATTCTTAAGCAATTTGACTTCGTGTTTGGTCAAAAACATTTGGTTCAGATTCGAGTTGATTTATATGCCAGCTACTAAGACTAAATCTTTGCCTTCTATTCGATTTGTTGTTTAGCTTTACCTAATATATTGTGCAAGTTTATAGACCTACACTCATGTACATCTTCTAGAACTAATATCATCTTTTAATAAATTATCTCTTCCAAAAGAGAAATTAAACTCATGTTTCTTTAGATGTCTACAGTTTTAGCTTTATCAAAAAGTCAGTTCAACTTCATATTGTACAAAATTATTATGATAGATAAAAAGAGAAGCTTTGTTTGAAAGCAAATATTTTTCTAATTGCAGATTAGATTACAGTACTTAAAAGCATATATGTAAATGTCCTTCAATTACAGTACTTAAAAGCATATATGTAAATGCCCTTCAAAAGAAGACATTTTCAACAATGTCCTCGTTTTTTAACATTTTCATAAAATGTCATTCGTTTTTGGAAAATAACTAAAATACCATCCCTTCTTTTATGTCTCAAACGACGACATTTCCACTTTTCTTCTATCTCCACTTTTCTAATTTCACGATTCATATTCGACGACTCTTCTTTCACGTGATTCATCTTCAACGATTCATATTTCACAATTCATCTTTCTGTGAAATTTTTTTGGTAGTTCATTGATCTTCTTGTCTCTTCAAAACTACTTTTTGTGATTTTGATTATTTTTCTTATTCTTCTTCGATTTTGATTCTTATTTTTCAATTTTGATTATTTTTTTCGATTTTCAAAGATTCAACCTTAGATTTTGTAATATTTGAGTTTAGATTGTGAAAAATTCAAGATTTTAGGGATTTCAAACTTATGAGATTTTAGGGTTTTCAAACTTTGAGATTTTAGGGTTTTCAAACTCGAGATTAGAATTGTTGGACTCAAAATTCAACGTTGTCTTTTATAACTTGCTGATTATTTTCTCTGGATTTGGGATTTTGATGAAAATGATGATATTTTATAAATTTTGCTGACTAAATGTCTTGAATTCATTTATGTGTGTTGACTGGGTTACTATTTTCTCAATTGTATCTCTTTTGAGATCAATTTCTGTGACTGGAATACAAGGAATTTATAAAAAAAATTATAAGGTATTTCACTATTTCTGAGATTGAAATTTTTGCTCATAGCTAAATGGTTTGTCACATATCATTATCTTGTTAGTGTTCTAGAGTGTAGACATTGAAGCTTTAACAAAGTTTGTTTACAAAAACCTTACAAATACATATCTCATTTTGTTTTTCTTGGTTGTACAGATGGATAGTAATGATTCAGAATAAAATTGAGAGAATGATAAAAAAGACAATCAAATAGCAAAACAAAACTAAGATAATCAGAGTTTATATAAAAACGAATTCCAAATCAGACAAAGAGAGAAGCAAGATGTCAAAATAGGCTAAGAAAAATTTGGGTAAATGATGACAATTCTTACTTAGGGTTTTAAAGATAATATTTTATAAGATAACTTATAAAAATGAATAAACAAATGTTTTACATAGTTTTTATAAGTGTGCTTATAAAACCGTATGAAAAACATAACATGGAGATGAAACAAATATTTAAAAGATTTCAAAAAATAATTTATAAGACTTTATAAGTCAAGTTATAAAAAGTCTAAAAAATCTTATAAGGTAATCATATATGTAATTTTTATAAGTGTACTTATAAAAGCTTATAAAAACGTATAAACAAACGTTTTACGTAGTTTTAAGTGTACTTATAAAACCGTATAAAATAAATATAACATGGAGACGAAACAAACATTTAAAAGATTTCAGAAAATAATTTATAAGGTTGACTTATCTAAAGAGCCAAAAAATACATAATATGGAAATTGCAGATGAAACATATCTAAAAAGCCAAAAAAAAATGATAAGGTTTTTATAAGCCAAGTTATAAAAAGAGCTAAAAAATTTTAGAGAAGAACACGAAGAAAACAAAGATGAAAATATCTTAATCGCGAAAAAGAACAAATAAATCTAGATCGAAATCACTTAATAGATTGCGCAAATCACAGATTGAGTAATCATATAACTTAAATCACAAACCTAAACATGATTAATATCATATCTGAAATTGAAAATCACAGAGATAATCTAGATTTCTTTTGATTTTTGCAAAAAACTTAAACAATTGCAAATCGATGAATTTGGAAACTAATTTGGAATCAATGACTAGAAATCCACAACTTGGAATCGAATTCTTAGAAATAGCAGAGATAATCAACAAAGAACATAAACAGAGGCAAAAGGAAAATGATGAATATTAGAAAAATACTTTTTACAAAAATAAAATCGGAAGGATATTTTTGTAAAAAAATACATTAAAAAGGGCAATACTCAAAATTTCTATTTTTTTCATCTGCACACAAAAAAACCAATTAAACATCCACAAAAGTCTAAAAGTCGATAATAATGCCAAATAATTAGTGGGTGTATGAATTTCCACTAAGATGCATTTTTTGAAGTTTTGATGTTCTTATGTACCTTTTATTCCCCACTAAGTGCTACACACACATATATAAAGTGACAACACAACACAATGCATATCATTCATATTTTACTATTAAATTTAGTTTTAGTATATATACTCATATATCGAGTGGTATATAAAGTTTTTATATCTCCAATATTTTTTTTTAAAAGAAGAGCTTTTCCAAAATATTAGCATCAACACAATGCATATCATTCATATTTTTAGTTTTAAATATAGTTTTAGTATATATACTCATACATCGAGTGGTATATAAAGTTTTCCTATCTCCAATTAAAAATAAAAATAAAGAGGTTTTCCAGAATATTAGCATCGATTTGTAAGAATTTAAAGAAATATTTTGTCAATATATATGTCGGGTCTACGTATTATGTTTGTACTTGATATCAAATCTAATATTAAGAAAATTATTTAAAGCAAGAAATAACAAACACATGGTTTATAGTGATTTACACTCAAAAACTGGCATCACAACTAGACATTATATATTAGCTTACTGGTAATATGATCGGGAAGTTCCAGGTTCGACACCTCCTAAAAACTTTAAATATCATATTCTGGTTAAGTGGATATTAGATTTTGGTATAGTGATTTACATGTGCAACAACTTTCTATGTTTATCAAACTTTAAATTAGTCAGGTTGTAAAATTTTGGATCACCAGAATTTTAAAAAAACCTGACAGTTTTTTGTTACTTGTTTAGTTATTGGCAAAATCATCATTGTTTTCGCTTTCTTGTTTAGCTAATTACCAAAAGTTTTGGAGGAAGTATGTATAATATATGTAAAAATATAAGCATCAAATTTGAATCGGATCCCGAATCCGTCAGGTGAAACAACTAGTCTATGTATCGAATAAGGATAACTTCACTTGGATAATTTCCATCATGTGACGTTGTCCTCGATCGAACTATTTGTATATAATTTTCTCTTCATCGACGTATACAAATATTCGATTGACCTAAAATAGAGAAGTGGACTCTTACATCGAAGTCAACTGTCACATATAGAATCAAATCATATATGCATGACTTTTGTGTGTAAATGATCAATCAAAATATACATTTTTGATCATCATATTCTATTTATGTATGTATGTCCGACATGAGATAAGTCAACACAGTATATGATTCTACAATTAGTTAATCGCCAGCACTTGATAAGTCCTGTCAATGCATATATCTATATGCAAGTACCATGCTTTTATACGAAGATGAATTCTAGAACCACATTTTACCTTATAACTGGGAAAACAAAACCGGATTCAACTACTACTCACAAAATGTCTAGTTAATTAAGTATTATTTCAAGCAAGATATAATAATTAATCAGGCGATGCTAACTTAGTAGTATTAGGACCGAGATATCAAAACGTAAATATTTCAAGTTCTAAATTTTGTACGAAATTTAGCTAAGTGGAACTAAATTAGTTAGTATCTACATGTCGAGCAGTTTTTTACGGAGTAATAGAATTAGAATTTGCGATTGATTTGCAACTATTCTTTGTAGTCGCAAAATAGTTGCAGATCGGTGATTTGCTACTATTTTGGAATTGTTGTTGTAGTTTTAGATTGACTTTTTTTTTTTAAGTAAAACATATAATTAATAAGTTGAAAGAATTAAAACGTGGACAAGGTTTACGATTGATGATTATGTAAGCTAACTTGTAAGTCAATTGATATTATTAATCTACCTAAAGGTAGTAAAAATTCTGACAGAAACAAAAGACTCTAGCTGCCTAACAAAAGAAAGAGCATATTCCCTTGCATGTTGTTTATTATTATTCTATATTCCTATAAAGTAAATTGCATTTATCAATAATTTATTCTATATGTCCCATTAATAAAATATTATAAGTTGGAAATCAATACATTAACGTCCAACTTATTATATAATTAGTAATTGGATGTAATCTAAAGACCTGATCCACTAGAAAAGATCTTTCAAGCTATCTGTTATGACATTTTGCAGCATTTCTTAACTTTTTTCCATATCATAAAATATTTGTTAAGTCTTAGCTTTTATGTGTAATAAAATATATAAAGAAATCGACAGATACAAAAGTTAGAAAAAGATAATTAAGGGAGTGGGTATGGGTACGTAAGATAACTATGAATTTTGCATGCGCGTGCAAACAAATTCACATAAATATAGAACACACAGTACAATCTTATCCAGATATATATACGTTCATCATCGTCTTAAAATATCAGACAAGATTGTTCGCCAAACCAAATAAATAACCCATAGCTTCACCGCTTGGCTTCACGCTTGGTCGGTTCATGACAACATATATATTCTTATAAGGGAATTAATACAACTTACAAGTGCCAACACAATTGTGGTTAGCTGAACAAAAACTCCAGTTCAAATTTTCCTTAAATCACATTTATATAAGTATATTTTAGAGGCTATTTACATGTTTTTTTTGCTTCCATATAAATTCGAACTTGAGACAACAGAAATATGGTACTTGAGATCGAACCATCTCAGTTATCACAAAAAGATATAATTTACAAGTAGCAAACCATATTTTTGGCAATGATGTATACTTTTTTTTAAAATAATTTGATTCATATGTAAAAAAATTTAATTTTAAATTCTATACATAAAACTATAAAAACTCTTAAAATCAAATTTTGGTAAAAGAAACACTCCATAAATAGATATTTAACTATATCGAAATTTTTTTTTTAACCATTTGATAAAAAATATTTTAATATGGTTATGGATTGATATTTAGCCATGATATTAGAAATTTACAAATGCTTATCTATTACTAATAAGAACAAAAAAAATAGAAACAGTTAAGTGATATTAGGCCATTTATCCATATAATTATATAAAAATTATATAATGAGGGACTAAAGAGTTGTGGCATTAAAATAAGGACCAAACATGATTTGTCAGTGAATAACGCAGACTATAATGTAAGAAACTACGTGGAGTTTATTATAATTAAAAGAAAAAATATAAAAATACGTGGAAAATTTTAGCAGCTTCAATGTTTTAAGAGAAAGAAAACAGCAAAAATATTTGGGAATGACCATTTCACAATTACATATCTTATTCTGCAATTCTCTCAAATCTTTGTTGTCCTCTATAAATATTTGATCTTCAGACAAATCAACATTCCTCATCTCATTTCATTTCTTCTCTCTGGTTTCGTTTCGAAAGCTTTGATCTATAACTCTTGTTTCCAAGTTATTTCTCTCGCTTTCCTTCTCTAATCATCACTCTCTTTCTCTGTAGCGAAACTCTAGGCACTGCCAAATCGTACCACTTGCGTGTAAGCTTAGATAGAGAAGCATCCTAGAGGAATCTTTTAACGAATCTCCCCTTTGTTTCTTTTTCTTATACCGTTTCTATTCATGTTTGAAGAAATCGAAACTGCCAGATTGAGGCGTAATTTGGGGATTACGTACAATTTAGGGTTTTCCTGCGGTGGATTTGAAGACTTTGGTATGAGACTCGAAGGGGAAAACATGATGACACAGAAAGGTGAAGAGGAAGATGACGGAGTTGTGGCCACTGAAACGACTCCGTTTCAGTTTCATCAACCGTTCCTGCAACCTCATCACCAGAAACTCGTTGTGGGGTATGCTCTCACTTCTAAGAAGAAGAAGAGTTTCTTGCAACCCAAGCTTGAATATCTGGCTAGGTAAAATATAAACGCAAAATGCTTCTTTGATTATCAAGTTTCAATTTTTACATATAAAGTTTCCAAATTTTATGGAACAATCTTTTGATTGGTGTTAAAAAAAGGAAAATTTCCTGAGATGAGTCTTCCTTTGTTTGTGTTTAAAACAGAACCGGCAATTTCTTCTTCTTTTTTAAACTTCAAAATGATATTTAGGACTTTGACATTTTCTTCTAGATTTGGTTCTTGTTTGCTTTCTCTTGTTTTTGGTACCTATTATTGGTTTGCCTGATTCTACTGCAGAGGACCATTACTACTTGCATTGTCTTGTCATCTGCCATGTTTTTGTCCTTAATCGACTCCTTTAGTTAGACTTACACTAGTATACTTGTGGTATCAGGAATCTTTTTAACCTACTTTGTTTCTATGGGAATATTCCTTGTATAATCCTTTTGGTTTAGTCTCCATTGAGGTTTGACTTTAGCTTAAAAATATTAAATACTTGATGTTCTGCCTTTTCTGTGGCTTGGAAATCTTCTTCAGCCACATGGGTGTCTTGGTCAAAACAGTCACGGGTTATACTTATTATGTTGTAGAAAATCACAAATACGTCAAAGGGAACCTTTCTTGTTGGTTTTTCTTCAGTTTGACGTTTGGTCTCTGTTTTCTTCTTTCTAATCAACCTATAGCTTTCATTATTTTCCTCTTCCAGCAGTGTTTTGAAGAAAATGCTAATAGTATTACTTTTTGTGTCTGTCTATTTTAGGAGAAAAGGCATTTGCTTTGTCGCCATCGATTTGAACAGGCCTCTTTCTGAACAAGGACCATTTGATGTCGTTTTGCATAAGGTGTGTGAAAACTAAGAATGCTTTTAAAGTGTTGTCATACTCTGAGCTTTTATCTATGTTTCTGCTGGAAAACTAATGAATTATTTGATTGTTCTCTTGCAGTTGCTGGGAAAAGAGTGGCAAGAGGTTATTGAGGTTCGGAAAAAATTTCTGCCTTCTTAATATGTTTCTGGTTTGAAAGAAATTTTCTCTGAAAAGAACTTCAGTTTCTATTTGTGAGGTTCTAATGTATTCAACTAACATAGAATCCTTAATATTTGCCCATGACTGGTATCTGATAGATTTCTGTTAGCTAGGGCAGGTAAATAGTCTATGGAAGTATCTATTCATCTTGAGTATACTGTCATCAAATACAATTTCATGCTATACAATCTCATGTTTGTATCACCGTGTTTGTAGGATTACCAGCATGAAAACCCAGAAGTGACTGTGCTTGATCCGCCAGGTGCAATACAGCGTATATATAATCGACAGTCAATGCTTCAGGGTATGGCAGAATTGAATCTGTCGAATAGCAGTGGTAAGTGGTAAAAACCGTCAATAAGTTCTTGTGACATTGAAATATTAGAACTTCCATAAGTTTCTCTCTAATTGACTTTCGCTTTGGCAGGTAGCTTTTTTGTTCCAAAGCAAATGGTTGTCTTGAAAGATTCAGCAGCTAGTGCTGATAAAGTTGTGGAAGCTGGTCTCAAATTTCCACTAGGTACAATTGAATTATAATCCTGCAATTATATGTTTCTATATGTATAAATGATGCTTATGATGAAACTGGTTCAAACTTCTTTATTTCAACTTTGTCTCAGTTGCAAAGCCGCTCTGGATCGATGGAACTGCGAAGTCTCACCAACTGTTCTTAGCTTATGACAAGCACTCGCTTACACAACTTGATCCACCTTTAGTTCTTCAAGAATTCGTTAATCATGGTATTGAATTCAACGTGCCACTTCAATACACAGTTGTTTTCTTATGTATAGGTATTCAAAATAGTTAATCCATCTTTTTGTGTTGCCTGCAGGTGGAGTTATGTTCAAGGTTTTTGTAGTGGGTGATATTATAAAAGTTGTGAGACGGTTTTCTCTACCAAATGTGAGTAACTGTGAAAAAGCTAAAGTTGATGGCGTCTTCAAATTCCCAAGGGTTTCTTCCGCTGCTGCTTCAGCAGATAACGCAGATTTAGACCCTCATGTTGCTGAGCTACCTCCAAAGCATTTCCTCGAGAAGCTTGTGAAAGAGCTAAAAAGCTTATTGGTATAGCTTTTTTGCTGCTTTTCTCCACATTTTTACTTACAATTCCAATTTATATATATATAACTTATTGCTGCTTTCGTTTGGTAGGGACTTCGGCTTTTTAACATAGACATGATCAGGGAACATGGGAGCAAAAATAGGTTTTATGTTATTGACGTCAACTATTTTCCTGGTAAGTTTTACTACATTGTTTTGGACCTTTTATTATTCTCTCAGAGATGCAGAGAAGTGAAGTTAAGTCTTGTTTGAAATCATTCTGCAGGTTACGGAAAGATGCCAGATTACGAGCAAGTCTTTGTAGATTTCTTCCAAAATCTGGCACAAACCAACCATAAGAAGAAACATAGCAAGTGTTGAATGTTCTAAGGAGCGATAATTAATAATATGTCTAATTAAGAATTTGTACAGAATTAGCTCTCTTTCGAAATCAATGTATCAGATAACAAGTTTTGATTTCTGATGTTGAGTTCCAAAATAAATAAATAGACTTTTGCCTTACTCAAGTTTCTCACAGTGTATACTTCTCCAATGATTGCCCAAAATAAAAACTGAATTTTGATCATACCGGTTTATTATAAACCAATCAAATTTCAAATGGTTCGATCAAATTGATTTCTTCTTCTCCAAAAGCGCAATCCGTTAAACCTTTTCCTTTCGTCGCAGCTCTCGTTCTAACGATGTCTTTCCTCCTGCGAACTTTGCCTCTTCGACCTGCTCTTTTCCTCTCCTCCACCGCCATATCCGCCTCTAACGCCGCCGTTTTATTCTTCTTACCTAAACGGAAAAAGCTACTGCCCGGAACTCGAAGAACCTTCTCCAATTCTTCTATTGCGGCTGCCTCCGGCGATGTCGTAGTGGAGTCAATTCCATCTCCCCCGTCGGTTCTCGGTTGGGTATCGCGCACAGAGCTATGCGGCGACTTGACAGTCGATGATGTTGGTAAAAGGGTCCACCTTTGCGGATGGGTCGCCCTTCACCGAGTCCACGGAGGTCTCACTTTCCTTAATCTTAGAGATCATACCGGCATTGTCCAGGTTTTCGATTTTCACCTGTGATTACTTAATCTTTGCATTACAGCTGTAAAGTATTAGGTAGCAATAGATTAGCTTTATCCTTGATTCGGACCTATTTCAACTAGCTTACACAAAGATGGAATTTTTGCGGACGATATGCTTCGTTTAAGTTTGGAAGTTTTATAATTTTAGGTTAGGACGCTTCCGGATGAGTTTCCTGAGGCACATGGTTTGACCAATGATATGAGGCTTGAGTACGTTGTTTTGGTGGAAGGTACTGTGCGTAGTAGACCAAATGAGTCCGTTAACAAGAAAATGAAAACAGGATTCATAGAGGTATGCCTTTTCTTCTCACTCAGCCCAGCTGCGTTCTATATATCCTACATGTTTTGGTTTTCTCAAATTTGATGCGAGTAGTATGCTACTCTAGGTAGTTGCAGAGCACGTTGAAATATTGAACCCTGTGAGGTCAAAGCTTCCCTTCCTAGTTACCACTGCAGACGAGAACAAAGATTCAATTAAAGAGGAACTTCGCTTAAGGTGAAACATTAGGCGTATGATTTATTTTTCTTGGGTGGATTTTTGTATTGAATTCTAAATGCTAACTTATTTTTTGGCGTTTGATTGTACTTGTTAGATTTCGATATCTTGATCTACGCCGTCAGAAAATGAGGAATAATATAGTTCTTCGCCATAATGTGGTGAAGCTGATTAGGAGATATCTAGAAGACAGGCATGGTTTTATTGAGGTGTTTACCTTCTCTATTTGAAACTGGCTTGACGTTTAAATTTATATTATATTTCAATTTTGGATCTTTCCCAGTTTTTTCATGTTGGTTTGTTGTTCAAATCAGATTGAAACTCCAATACTCTCCAGATCTACTCCAGAAGGCGCAAGAGATTATCTGGTTCCCTCAAGAATTCAGGTGCCTTTGCTTCTTTCCATCCTGATTCATTTCCTGTCAGAGCTTATATCATAGTTTATAGGTCTGATTTTATCAAATCTCTCTTTCGAAGTCAGGAACATTCTATGCTTTGCCACAAAGTCCTCAGCTCTTCAAACAGATGCTAATGGTCTCCGGTTATGACAAATATTACCAGATAGCGAGGTATGAATATGATTGTTCACACTTACGCTTGGTTCCGCATAAGTGGCTTGTCACTTGCATTTACCACCAAAAGCAGGACTCTTGATGCAAGAAAATTATCTGTTTTGCATTTATTTCCATACTATCAGATGTTTTAGAGATGAAGATTTAAGAGCTGATAGGCAGCCTGAATTCACTCAGCTTGATATGGAAATGGCTTTCATGCCTATGGAGGACATGTTGAAGCTGAATGAAGATCTTATCCGTAAGGTTAGGGTTCTGTTAAACTATTATTTATGGCTTCATATCTTCTGTAAGAGTAAGGTTAGGGTTCCAACAAGTTGTTGCTTTCGTGATGTGTTTCTTTAGTATTGACGTGTCTTGAAACCCAAGCTCATTTCTCTGTGGATCTCTCACATTTGGTTTGATGTTCTTGCATCATTTTTAAATGTTTCACTTCTTGTGCAGGTCTTTTCAGAGATCAAAGGTACCCAGCTGCCTGATCCATTCCCAAGGCTGACGTATGCTGAAGCAATGGATCTATATGGCTCAGATAGACCAGATACAAGATTTGATCTTGAGTTGAAAGACGTAATATATCTGTTTCTTATGTATTTTGATGTTACAAAGAAATATATGAATGTCTCTTTGCCTGCTTTTGTTTTCTGCAAGGAAATAATTGCGTATGCTGGTGTTTCCTTGTACAAGGCAGTGCGTTATAGAGCGGCCTCTCAATTGTTGTACAGAAGCTTAGATGTCTATTTTGAAGTTTAAATCCCAAGTTCCTAAAATTGCAGGTGTCAAACGTTTTCACAGAATCGTCCTTCAAGGTTTTTACGGAGGCCCTTGAAAGTGGTGGAATCATTAAGGTATTATGTGTGCCTTCGGGTGCTAAAAAGTATTCAAACTCAGCTCTCAAGAAAGGAGATATTTACAGTGAAGCGGTAAAATCTGGAGCAAAGGGTCTGCCTTTCTTGAAGGTCTTGGATAATGGTAAATAGATAAATCCTGCTTACTTTCTCTTTGTCTGTCGTTTCAAATAGTATCATAAAATTATACTCTGTAAATTTTAGCTCTGATTAGATTTAAACTAATGATGCAGGCGAGGTTGAGGGAATTGCAGCTTTAGTATCTAGCTTAGACTCGGCGGGTAGAACAAGCTTTTTGAGACAATGTGGAGCAACATCTGGCGATCTTATATTATTTGGAGTTGGTCCTGTTACTTCTGTCAATAAAACCCTAGACAGGTTAAGACTCTTTGTAGCCCATGACATGGATTTGATTGACCATGTAAGTTTCTCCAATGGCCAACCACTTCTTTTCTCCATTTGATGTCTGCTCATCAAATTTATGCCATTTCTTGTTTATTACGTAGTCCAAGCACTCGATTCTGTGGGTGACAGATTTCCCAATGTTTGAATGGAATGAACCAGAGCAAAGGCTTGAGGTCCGCCAATGCATAATTAGATTTTTTGCATGAGTTTAATGGCCCAAAATCTTATGTGCTAATGTGTGAATGCCTTTTACTTCAGGCATTACATCATCCATTCACAGCTCCTAGGCCTGAAGATATGGATGACTTACCTTCTGCACGAGCTCTTGCTTATGACATGGTCTATAATGGCGTCGAGGTAAACCAAACTTATCTCTTTGGAACAATGGCTTGGGAGATCTTTTGATTCATTCATGATGTATACCAGATTGGTGGAGGAAGTTTGAGGATATACAAGCGGGATGTCCAAGAAAAGGTTTTGGAGATCATTGGCATCTCGTCTGAAGAGGTGAGAATCACTTTCTTTGTATTCGGAGACCATCCATGTCTACAAATAAGCCTTATTTTTCTTTCTTTCAAAAAAATTTGTATAAACAGGCTGAAGCAAAATTTGGCTATCTTCTAGAGGCTCTTGACATGGGTGCTCCTCCTCATGGTATGTTAATTTTCTTAAGGTCAAGTAAAGCTCAGAGTTAAGAAAAAATAAACATTACATGATACTAATGTCATGACAAGTATCTGCTTAAGATCTTTTAAGAACAGAGACGTTTTAAACTTTGTGGATCACTTAGTAGTCTTGTGATGATAATACTGAACAAGATTGGTGAGCATGGTTGATGAAACACTAGAATATGCTATGAAATTGTAGGTGGAATTGCTTATGGATTGGATAGAATGGTGATGATGCTGGGAGGTGCAAGTTCCATAAGAGATGTAATAGCCTTCCCAAAGACAACTACGGCGCAATGTTCCTTAACAAGGACTCCCTCGGAAGTCGATCCGCAGCAGCTTCAAGATCTCTCCATCCGCACCAATTAATAGCTCTCAACACAAGTAATTGCATCTTTGATACTATTGTGGATACGATTAATTTAAGGGATTGTAATAGTATAATATCTCCTGCCAAGGTCCTGTCCACATCTTCTGTTTACTTTTCAGCAACATACTAATATACATCATTGTTTTTTCTGAAACAATAATTGCAGAAGTTATATGCAAACTCCCAATTTTCGACTGTTAGTGTTGAACACAAGTTTCCTGAAGATCAGTGAAAGCATTGCGTAGCCAAAGTTCCAAATGAATATACAGCTTTGTGAAACTAAGTAACAGAGACAGACTAATGTTTTTAGCTTTTACAATGGCATAGCTGCAAAAGCGTGAAAAACATTCACATTAACTTATCGATTTTTTCCATTCGTCTTCTTTCACTGTGCTCCAATTGCTTCCTCTTCATCTTCTTCATTCCCTTCTAATTTTATATCCGGCAGAGTTTGTGGATCAGTAAGAGCATCCATCTCTTCTTGGGAAATTGACGTTTCTGAAGTATTGTCTGCTTCCTCCGTTAGCTCTGTGGAAAAACGGTTTGAACTTTCCTTTTCAACTGATTCATCATCTCCTTCAGATCTTGAACTTTCCTTTTCAACTGATTCATCATCTCCTTCAGATCTTGAACTTTCCTTCACCTCAGTCGTGTTTGAGCCACCGATGTTTTCATGTAGAGGAGACTCTGAAGTTGAGTTTCTAGACTCATCTGGAATGGAATCTTTGTTGGTAATGATTGCAGAGACAGTAATGTTGGGATCAGATGCATTAGGGGTTTGCTCAAGTTTCAAAATAGTCTGTAACTCTGAGAATCCTGCAGGTGGTGCACTATCTTTTTGACTCCGATCTCGCATTATTTCTGTTTCATTCTGCCAAAACCTTGAAGCTTCAAGAATCTCTGCTGTAGAATTGCCATTAACTTTATCACCTTGCGATTCTGTTTTGTTGCTTTTTGTTACAGAAATGGATGATTTGCTATCACCATCTTTCACTTCTGTGGTTGGAATGTCCACAGAATCAGAGACTTTAGCTTCTCCTAACTTCAAGTCGGATTCCTTCTGGACTTCAACTTCGCTAGAAGTGGCATTATTATTGTTCCCCTGAGCTGTTTCATTTGAAATCCCAGGACTTTCTTTCAATTTCTCAGCATTCAATATCCGAGACTCATGGGACACGGCACTGGACGCATCATCAGCCTTGTAATGCTCCTCTCGGGCCTCATCAACGGTCATATCAATCTCATCTGCACGATTAGTCTCTTTTCCTTTCTCATTCGATCCCCTCTCTTTCTCTTCTTCAAGTAATTCATCAGTCTCTTCAGTGGCTTTACTATGATCTTGTTCATCTATCTCATCTTCCTCATGTTTGTTTTCTTCCTCATCCTCTTCAACTACTTCCTCTCCTTGCTTGTTCTTATCTTCTTCATCTTCCTCAACTACTTCCTCTTCTTCTTCTTTCTCCTCCTCCTCATGATTACCATTCTCTACATTACTCTTCTTCTCTTTCTCTTCTCCTCCTTGGCTAACCTCGTCTTCATCCTCATCCTCCACAACATGCTTCTCGTTTTCCTTCTGAATATGATAACCTGGACGAAGATCTTTCCTCCCAAGCTTCACCAATCCCTCTTCGCTCTCTGACAACAAAACCGTCGATTTCTTTCCATCTTCCTCGTAGAATTCCTTCTTCTTATCATGAGAATACTTCACTTGGTAAATTAACCAGATGCAAACTCCAAGCAGAACACATATCTGCAGGACATGCTTTCCTTTAATACCTTTGCTCCCTCTTTGGCCTCTACTTGATGCTTTCTTCATCTTCAACCAGTCTCTAATCTCAATCTCCTCACAGCTATACAAAAACCATACTCAGATTTCCACCTCAGAAAATTTATGAAAAGAGCTTCTATAGAATAACACAATCAATCACCTCAAAACCAAATTTTGGATTTTTGCAATTCATTAAAACCGAATCAAACAATAGAAGATGTGACATGCAAAAGGAAAAATATCAAATTGATCAAAACCATGAAGCAAGTAAGTGTGTCAAGTATAACCAAACTACACATTGAACCCTAACCAGCCAAAGGAGATTGAGAAACCTGAAACCCCCAAAATTTGTAGCCAAATTCAACGAAGAACAAGTAGAGGTAGAAGAAGAATGGACATGGCAGAAAGGAACAACCCACGAAAGCTTCGATTTTTACAGCTAAAGAAGTTAAATCAAGGGATAGCTTAAGCTTACAACTAAAATCCAGAACATCCACAAGGAGAATGCAAGAAAGGTGAGCTACAGAAGGGCCAAGAATCAGATTCGTAAACAACTGGAAAAAGACAGTTGGATTTTTGTGAAGAAGAGAGTACCTAAGAGTCTGAGAAAGTAATCTAACAGATTAAGACAGAGAAGCTTTCGAGCTTCGAGTGTAGTTAAGACACAAAAAGGAGAAATTTTTTGAAGAAGGAAAGAGTGTGAAGGACAGAAGTAAGGCCCAGACAACGCAAAGAGGATGAAACGATGACTATTGTCTACTCCATTATTTTATTTAATTATTTTTGAGAATAATTTCCAATTATTGATTTTTCATTGAATATCCAATAATTAAGTTATCTTCTCCGATCAAACTAAGTTATCTTCTCTTTTTTTGTATATAAAAATCAGAACTTATTTTATCATTACAACTATAAAAAAAAATTATATATAACAAAATCGTTTTAATCATGATAACGTTTATTTATTTCATCAAGAAAAAAAAGAAAAGAAAAAACGTTTATTTAGTTTATACTTAACAAAATGAGACGATATAACTATATTATAGGAAATTAGCAAATGAACAAAAAGAAATTTGGATGTAATTAACTAAAATAATCAAACCGGATAATTAAGATGATTTCAGAAATTCCTTTGAATTAGTCAAAACAAGTAGAGAGTTGTTGAACACAAGTAAACATATTATATAGAGAAAATTATAGAAAAATACCCCCTTTAATTTTAAATTGTAAAAGTATTCTCTTTTTAAAAATTTATGCAAAATGTATGTTTTCATGCAAAAAGAATAATCGAAATGAGAACATAAAATACAATTTCGTCAACAATGAAAAATTATATGGTTTACGATAGATATATATAGTAAATTTACGTTTGTAATAGACAAAAACAAATATACTTGTACAAGGTAGACATAAATACTACATTATATCCACAATTGACAAAAATATTATATAATTGTCCACCATAGGCATGATTTATACTTAAAAAAAAGGTATTTTCATAAACTAAAACTCAAAAGGTGAAAACAAAAAAAAAAGTATTTTTTGTAATTTAAAACTCAAAAAGTACATTTCTTACAATATTCTCTATTATATATGGTTCGATGTTTACACTTCATTAATTTTTCTTCAACACATTATCCAAACTTTATTTTATGACCAATACAACAATCTTTAATACAAAAAATCTTTAAAAACATTCATCAATGGAAATTGAAATCAATATGGTTTAGTTCCAATATAATTGCCTGCAGGATCATAGTTACACACAACAATAGATGCACCATTACCACACTTAGCCTTTCCACAACCGAGCCTGACTGAGTCGCGCCACACAACCTGTGTATAGTGTCCACAAGCCGAACCATGGCACGAGTTTGAGTAAGAATCATAATATGACTTCTCATTCACCCACATTGAAACCGCTTGAGCCGCTGACATGTCTCCACCTCCCATCGCAAGGTTCTCTCCATATGGTCCAGAGGAATGTCTGAGACTGCAAGGGCCGGAAGCTAGTTGGTTTGCGTAGTCTTGAGCCACAGTGGCTAGACCAAAGTCCCATCTTAAAGGTTTGACTTTGACCGCGGCTAGGGCTACATTGTGGGGTCTAAGATAGCTACAGGAGAGTCATGAGACTGAGGATATTGAGAGTATTGCGCGGAAGAAACATCAACTTGAGTTAAGTAATTGATGAGAAGTAAGAGAACCAAGCTTTTAAGAACAAGCATATGAAACATCTATTAAAATGTATAAAACGAGAAATTTGAGATAAATTTCTTGTGAATTTTTGCTGAATACTTGTAGAAGTTCTAAGAGATTTATATATAATGTACATAAATTATAGTTTATGGCCTAGTTGGTGTCACGTTATGAAGTAAATCTGATTAGAAGTTATATTTAAAAGGTTTAAAAAGATGTAAGCACGTTATTAGGGGTTGCAGGTGTACAATAAAAGGTGGTTTGTTCATAGAGCTGATAGTGATGAGTATATCTTGGTCGGCTAAGGATGAATGGAATGATATCTTTAAAATTATTGTCGGTTTTGACTGTGAATTGAAGATATTATATTTAAACTTTGACTTGTATTGTTTCAGTTCAACAATTACTCTATAACCTCTTTAAATTATTTGTTAATAACAATTTAGTTTTTTTTTATTAATAATTACTATAAATTAATAAAAAAGTTATAATCATGTAATCTCAAAATTGTCAATTTATAAAAAAATTTACTATATAAAAAAACATAACTATGAAATTGAATATATGTTTGGTTTAATCGCACTATTTTATACTAAGACTCAACGTCTGAAACATGAAGTTTGTAAAACTAGATATTTAGAGATGATCCTAATTAGAATGAATTGAAGCTCTGAACTATTAACAATGAATACAACAATCTATGAATCTTTTGTATCACTTGAGAAATCTTCCAATTTCTGTGAGATATTCTAAAAAAAATTTCACATAGCAAACAAAGGAACTGCAAGCCATATAGCATGCATGTCTTATTTATTATTAAATCCACGTTTATATGTGGTACAAAATAAAACCAAAAACAAATCAATCTTCATTAGATGACATAGATGATTGGTATAACTGAACAACAACGAAACAGTACACACATTACTTAGAAACATTCAGATGATAATATTGTATTTAGTAAGGCCACTGACCAATAAAGTTACCACGAGGATCATAGTTGCAAGTAATAAACGTTTGGCCATTGTTGCATCTCACTTTTGCACATCCCATTCTTACAGAGTTTCTCCACACAATTTGGGTATAATGGCCACATTCTTTACCACTAGCACAAGTGTTAGAACTATAATCATAGTTCATTTGCTCATCTACCCACATTTTAACTGCTTCAACACCTGACATGTTACCACTGCTCCTAGCAATGTTCTCTCCATAAGGCCCATTCGAATGTTGCAAAGCACAGTCACCTATACGTTGGTTCGCATAGTTACGAGCATATGCAGCCACTCTCTCGTCCCATCTTAAGGGAGCCACTCCAACCGCGGCTCGTGCTCGGTTGTGAGCTGCCAAAAAGTCTTGAGGACTATCTTGAGCTTTTAGGGAAACCATAAGAAGGAAAAAGATTGTGACAATGAATAGGATTTGAGATTGGTTAAAGGTTTTCATTTTTACTTGTTAACGTTTTGAGGTTTAGAGTTTTTATGGTTTTGTGGCTTTTAGAAGTGAGGATTGTATAAGTTATATAGTACTTCTGTATCAATACATGTTGAATCTTTTATATTTTCGAAAATAATCACTTGTTTTTTTTATAATGGTATTTTGTTTACCATAACAATTTATAAGTAATTTACAAAGTATAAGTTAGAAATCGTCTTCGGTCTCATATAGTAGGCCGATTGATAAAGTGTATATACTTGTATAATTATCATAAAATTTAGAGTAAATTGGATTTTTTATCTAATATGTGGGAAATAATGATGGCTGTTCAAAGTTCTTTTTTTTTGTATGATGGCTAAAATTATTTTCAACGGAATGTGTCAAACAATCTACGTATTAGTGTTATAATATAGTTTAACTTAACCTCCAATTGAAGGAGTTATTTGAAGAGAACAAAATTGACTAAACAAAATCAGATGCATGAAACTATTGTGGAGACTTGAAAAGACATTTGATATATAAAAATGAAGAAGATTTTTGACTGTGGTACACGTTATGTTACATGAGATAAATATAAGCTAATACGTAATTGTCAATATAGACTCCACATCCTCAACAGAAGTAACTATCGTTTATTATATCATTTGGATATAAAATAGGTCAAATTGAAGATAAAGCTCGAAATCTTAATTCATGTTTTTTTGTTGTTTTTCGATTTATATATCTCATATTTTTCTTGTTTGGTACTCAATTATCTTTTGGGTTATGATGATACAAATTGCTAAATTAGGTTTCGATCGTTTTAAACGACAATTTCATACACCAAATAAAATATATTAATATATTGCTGACAGTGTATTAGTTTACACGTATGATTAATCTAATTTTGAAAATGAGAAAATCAAATCCTTAATGCAACGGTAGGCTTTTAGAGCAGCCGGATTACGTATGAATTTTCAGAGGATGTCGATTGAATATATATAATTTATAGCAATTCAAAGTCGTTTCGTGTAGTTAATTAACAATGTTTACAGTTCTCGGTTATTCCTCTTTAGCTTATCCTTTTAAGTTTTAACAAAAAATAAATCACCATTTGAATATTGATTAATCTTTGCGAAGAGACTATAAAGGTGTCAATATAATTTTTTTTGTCTAACACTTTTTTTTTGTCACTAGTAGACCACAACTAGCTGGCTTAATAGTCAAATTCTTACATAATGTAAGCAGTGAGACTCAATCTCTAATGATATGATAATGTAGATTTACCACTTGCCACTAGACCAAAATCACTATTTTTACCGTGTGAATATAATTATAAAGAATTCTAAAATGCATATTTTCTACCAATCAATCTCTGTTTATAAGGAAGTGACATATTGCTAATTTTGAGTGCATACGTGGATAAACTCATATTGTAATTGTGTTTAATTAAGCTTTTTTGAAAATTAATAATTTCTTTTTGTCACAATTGAAAATTAATAGATTACAAGCTTTTTTATATCTTTCAATGACAATCAAAACTAAAATTCGCTTATATATATAGTTAAACATTTAAAAAAATTAATTTTTGATAAATGAATAACTACTATAGTTTAATTTAAAATATTTGTTCTAAATTAAGTATTTGGTTTAATTAGTATATCGATAAATATTAATATAAAAACTTAGCATTATTCCTTAATTTATAGAGATTTGATTGTATATATAAGGTAATCAATCACATGATACTCACAATATCAATATACAAATCCATACACAAATAAATTAAAGGAATCAACACATATATCGATGATCATTTATTGAAATTATACAAACATAATAGTCCTCTAGGGACAAGTTTTATTCTTCTGCGTGTGTGCATCAACATATCTAACTTAGTAAGGCTTGCGACCAACAATATTACCAGGAGGAGAATAATTGCAAGTCACAAAAGTTCCACGACCATTATCACACTTAACTTTAGCACACCCAACCCACTGTGTACTTCTCCACACAACCTGAGTATAGTGACCACATTGTTTTTCACGACGACACGAGTTCGAGTCGTAGAAGTAGTCATTCTTCTCGTTGACCCACGATTTCACTGCATCAGATCCAGACATATCACCACTGGACCATGCCAAGTTTTCACCGTAACGTCCACCTGAGTTTGAGTGAATGAGTCTGCAATCCTTCTTTCTTTGTTGAGAATAGTTCATGGCGTATCGCGCCACTTGAGGATGCCATCTTAGAGGAGCCACACCAACCGCGGCTCGAGCACGATTGTGTTCTCTGAGGTAATCTTGTGGCCTGTCTTGGGCTTTCATAGGAACTGCAAAAGCTAGGACAAGAACTAAAGCCACAAATATTAGGGTTTGAGACATCTTCATTTTTGTTGTTTGGTAGTTGTATATGAGCTCTTTTAGTTTGTGTTGTGTGTTTTAGGGTTAGAGAGGAGGGTTTATATAGAGTTTAAGTTAATAATCTTCTTTAATTACCAAGTCAATAATCTTCAAATTTTACAGTATTAAACGTGCAAGAAAATTTCTTCAAATCTTTCATATAGGTACGTATGTTATTGTTTATTATTATTATGAACATACGTCGAAGCAAAACTAAATAAATCATTAGAATATAATTCTCTTTTGTATATTTTATCTTCTACATAATTATATACATCTTATGCTAATTAATTACAATGACTTTAATTTACTAAGTCAGGTGAATTCATAATTATCTTATTAGATTAGGTTTTGAATGTGGAATCGGGTTTTCACCAATGTGGCCTAAGTAAGATCAATTATCTCCTTGTCATTGTTAAGATTATAATCAAATAAACATCACTTAGCTATGAGTAAGGTCGATGTCTAGACAATAAAAAAAAGAAGCAATGATACATAATTTTATCATGGCTGACAAAACTATATATCTACAATTTTTATATCTACTCAAGTGATTTGTTCAACAACTTATTTTCTCAAGTAACTTTGGTCCAACTCTGTCCTCTCAACCTAAGTTCGATTTAAAAAAAAAGCGTAATGATACTTAAATGATATTGTTTAGAGTTTCATATAAGAGTGTTTAAGCTATAAATAGAATCTTATTGCTAAATTATAGGCTTTGAATTCAAAACCAATTGATAATGAGTAGATTGATTCTTAGATCATATTAGATTACAATAACCCCAATTTTAAATGTGGAATATGTCACATCTAAGATTATATCATTATCAAAAAAGAGAACGTTATCAGAAGTTTCATATAACATCAATTACACCACATGTTGACATCGTAATGTAATTGTACTATAATCTAAAGTTCTAAATGCGATTGCACAAATTTGATGGTTTGAATCTTAACCGTATTCGAGACTAAACCGACGATTGTTTCGCCTACCGACCCAGATCGAATTGAATATGCAGACCCCACTCGTCGACCCGACCCATAATCTAAAATCCACTGTTACTCTCCTCTCTGTCTCTTCTCCTTCTTCTTCTTCATCTAAACATCATCTTCTTCTCGCCGAGTCCGATTTCCTCAGCTTTCACTAAAACAACAACACCAACCCTAGCTACAGTAATTCGTGGGATTTCTAGGTGGTCCATCATCTTCTTCATCACCTGCAGTTGCTGTAACCGGAGATCATTCCTTTAACACCGGACTTTCCACCGGAGATGTTCTCTATGGACAAGTTTACTGAAATTATAGAAACACCACTCTATGGACAAGTTTTATTCTCCAAATATATAACTTAGTAAGGCTTACGTCCACGAATATTACCAGGGGGAGAATAATTGCAAGTCACAAATGTTCCACGATTATGATTACACTTGACTTTAGCACACCCAACCCATTGGGTGGTTCTCAACACTAGTGACCACATTGTTTTCCACGACGGCACGAGTTCGAGTCGTAGAAGTAGTCATTCTTCTCGTTGACCCACAATTTCACTGCATCAGATCCAGACATATCACCACTGCTCCATGCCAAGTTTTCACCATAAGGCCCACCTGAGTGAATGAGTCTACAGTCCTTCTTTCTTTCTTGAGCATAGTCCCATGCGTATTTCCCCACGTCACCATGCCATCTTATATTAGCCACATCAACTGCTGATCGAGCACGATTGTGTTCTCTGAGGTAGTCTTGTTGCCGGTCTTGGGATTTCACAGGAACTACAAAAGCTAAGACAAGAGCTATAGCCACAAATGTTAAGGTTTGAGACATCTTCATTTTTATTGTTGTTCTCTTTTAGTTTGTGTTGTGTGTTTTAGGGTTATAAACTAGGGTTTATATAGACTTTAAGTTGAATTTGATTTATAGAGAAGTAATAACACTTGCGAGATATAATAGTAATTGTATTTTGTTTAATCTTCTTTACCAAGTCAATAATCTTCAAATTGGCCCCTTAAGTAAATCAAATTACATACAATGATTTGACAGAAACAAGTTTTACAGTATTAAACTTGCAAGACAATTTCTTCAAATCTATCCACCTAGGTATGTACACGCTTTTGTTTATTATTGTTATGCAGATACGTCGAAGCTCAAAAACTAAACAAATCATTAGAATATAAAACTCTGTTCCGCGTTGTATATTTTATCCTACGATGTATGCTAATTAATTACAATGACTTTTACTAAGTCAGGTAAATGCATATATATAGATAAGGCTTATTAAAATAAGTGTACCATTAAAAATCTGGTGTTTACCAATGAGGCCTGAGTAAGGACCAATTTTCTCCTTCTCTTTTAAACAATATGCAAATGTTAAGATTAAAGACATAGATATCAGTTAGTTATGAGTAAGGTCTATGTCTAGACAATATAAAACAAAGCAACAATACTTCTGTCACGGCTGACAAATTAAATTAACTATCAACTAGTTATATTGTTATATGAAACAAATTAAACATATACTAATGACCATATATGTAAAAAGCGAGAAATCTTAATTAATTCATTTGTTCTGCCTTTTGGATTTGAAATTATGATTGAGTTTTGAAAAAAATAGAAGAAATTATTAACAACCGTTTAATCCAATTTTGAGATATGTTTTATATTTACTCTAGTGATTTGTAGTTTTATTTCTGAAATTTTATTAAAGGCTGATGCGAGGCGATTTCTCTTGTGCTAATGACTACATATCACAAAAATACTACTTCATGATTTTTAATTTTTAAAACTGTGTGTAACATATATCTTTGTATTTGTTTTCACTTGGTGATTATTGTAAGGAAGTTTCATTTTTTTCTAAGTTGATAAATTAGTTTATAGAAGAAAGAAAGCTAAAAATGGAAAAGGAATAAATTTGTGAGCATTCAAGAATAATGACTTTTCTAATTCCCCCTCCTTTTTTTTTGTTTGTATTTGTGACACTTTTGATTTATAGTTGTTCTATTCGTATTTGTAGATCTACATCTTTATCATGTGATTTTGATTCTCTTTTGAATCAGCAAATCATTTTTTAAATAAGTTGGTAAGATCATTCGACAACTACGATGATATTTCTGACTAAAACTAGATAAATAATTATATATGAATATAATAACATTATACATGACATATTCTTCCAAATTAATAAATAATTGTGTTCATAGTTTGAATTAAAAATATGTTTATCGTACGCGCTCCATCTCATATTAAATAGTGTTTTAGAAAAAAAATTTGTATCAAATTATTTGATTTTTTAAGTTTCTAAGTAAAATTTTAGTAGTGGATATCGTATTTGTTTTGATATTGACTTTTGACTATCTTTTTTCTTTTTACTTTTTGATTATTTGTATTATATAAATTGATTTGTTATTGGCTAAATAATTATTAAACAAATAAAATTAAATAATTTTTAATTTCTGTCATCTAATTTTATTTTTTTGTCAACATTAGAATTAACTGGCCGACCCATTAACCAAATTCCTACATAATGTAGGCGGTGAAACTCGATTTCTAGTTGTACAAGTGTGTTATCTTTAGTAAATTTACCATTTGTCACTATACTAAAGTTCACTTACAAGTCATCTAATTTAAAACCGAAAGAGTATAATATACGTATTTCTCATTTCATAATATTTGTTCCAAGGAAGACACGTTGTACGCACACGAGGTGAACAATAAACAATAAATATTGCATGGGAACTAGTGAATGCTTTTCGCACGATAAGTTATTAAAGCTTTTCTGACCTAATTAGTGGCTATTAACCTTCTTTTTATAATACTAGGAGAAAGAATCTCTTGGTTATTAGAATTTCTCATTAAAAAAATACTGCATAAAATAACATCATTAGCTATTCATTACGAAACGAAAAAATTAAGGGCATGATCAAAGGAGAAACCCTTTATGGGTTTCTTAACTATTTTTTAAATATTAAAATGCTTGAATGGGTTTTTTAAGTGTTCTTAAATAAGAAACTTTCTTAAGAGTTTCTTAAATTTTAATATTAAAAAAATCCTAAAAAATCCATCAAGAAACCCTAAGAAACCCCCATTGCTAATGGCCTAATGCAATACATCAAACTCAAAGAAAGAAAAAAAACAATTTGAGTTCGAGAAACACACAAAAAAAGTGAAGTGGCGAGAATCCGTATGGGATCAAAATTCTTATACGTATAGCGGGAAACCCAGCTAATGCTGCGTCAGCTAAATCATAAACAGGACAAGACCTGTAAAATTACGAAAACACCCTTTGTTATATGAAAAGAAGAGCTTTAACTATAGGGGTATTATTGTCATTTTAAATCAAACTGCCACGCCCAATATATCCCAGTGGATCTCCACCGCATGAGCTTTCCATAATTGATTCGATTTCTCTGCTTAAGTACTCCCTTAATTTGTTTCTCTGTCAGAGAAGAAGATCATCTCTGAACTTCTTCTCTTTTAAAGTTTCTCTTTTCTTGCGCTTTATAATTTCGATATAACGCGTTTTTAATTGAGTCGGAGGCTGTTCGTATTCTGTTTATCAAGGAAGTTACTTTAGGAGAAGGAGAGAAAGTGTTAAGTCTCTGAGTGAGCTAGGGTTTTAGTGTTTTATGATTTTTGTGACTGTTTTTGTTCTCTTTTGAAAGGGTTTCTAATGGCAGAGCATATTCAATGTTGCGGATCAGACTTCTTCATACATATAGCTGTGATTGTGTTTCTTGTGTTGTTCGCTGGACTTATGTCTGGTTTAACATTGGGTCTTATGTCCATGAGTCTTGTTGATCTCGAAGTTCTTGCTAAATCTGGTACTCCCGAATATCGCAAATATGCTGGTAATAGCTTGTGTTTCCCATTTACTCGCTGATTCGATTTTCTTACTCTTATGAATTTTGCATCTACCTTTTCCGAGAATCACGCTTAGTAAAGCTTTGTTTTTTTTACATTAATTGGCAATTTTGGTTAGTAAAGTTTTGTGTTTTTACACCAATTTACAATTTTGATTGGCTTACATGTGAATACTTACCATATTCGACTTTGTTATGGCAATTTTGTATAACTTCCAAACGCATTTTGTTCAAATTAGGTCGAGTTTGGTTTCTGTAATAATCGATTGCTGCGTGTGAGTTTATACCATTGAAGATTTTGGTCTATCTAACTCTACGCCTAAACCTTTAAAATTTACTGATATGATAGCTGTTTCTTGGAGTTTTTTTTTCTTTTCTTTCATTTTGTTTACCATCAATGATTTGGCTGTTGTTGTGAGCATCCTGCTCTGTTCTCTTGATTGTATGATCAATGTGGTCGAATTTATGTCGTTTTTGAAGCTCTTTCTATGTGCTAATCATCAGATATCTGTTTTTTTTTTCTGTAGCAAAAATATTGCCAGTGGTAAAAAACCAGCACTTGTTGCTTTGCACTTTACTAATATGCAATGCTGCTGCTATGGAGGTAATGCTAAAAGTTGAAACTTAGCCTGTGTGATGTAAGGAGATGGAAATGTTATGTGATGTTTTTATCTTTTCAGACGCTTCCCATTTTTCTCGACGGTCTCTTTACGGAATATGGTGCCATTTTGATTTCAGTGACATTGATTCTTCTGTTTGGTGAGGTAAGCTTTCAATTTCCTGTAAATTTTTAGTAGGAAAACAGTTTCTGAGTATTTTCAGTCACTTTCCTGTATCTGAGATGTAAAATGCAAAGCAGGGTATTAACATTGATTTTGGCTTTACTGCATCTACAGATTATACCGCAGTCAGTTTGTTCACGTTATGGTTTGGCGATTGGCGCAAAGGTGGCTCCGTTTGTCCGTGTCCTAGTCTTCGTCTGCTTACCTGTTGCCTGGCCGATTAGCAAGGTAAATACAGTTTACTGATCTCCTCACCAATTTGTGGCTCACCCATCATGGTCCTTTTTATAATAAATGTCCATTTGACTAATCCAGCTGCTAGACTATCTATTGGGTCATGATCGTGCAGCAATGTTTCGAAGAGCTGAGCTGAAAACACTTGTAAATTTTCACGGAAATGAGGTATCCCGTGATCCCATCTTCAAGATGAAAAGTTTCTGTATCCTCTTCCTGTATGTCATGTTTAGTATTTTGTTTCTTTCAGGCTGGAAAGGGTGGAGAGTTGACTCATGATGAGACGACAATCATTGCAGGAGCTCTTGAACTCTCTGAGAAAATGGTCAAGGATGCAATGACACCAATATCTGATATCTTTGTGATTGATATCAATGCTAAACTAGATAGGTTTTGTTTTGTAATTTCTCTGAAACTAATCATAACAGAAACACAACTGTCTCTGAGTCTTTATTCTTGTCATGCTAAATTTGTTTTCTCTTTTATTTCTCCTTTGGTGTAGAGATTTGATGAACTTGATTCTTGAGAAAGGGCATAGCAGAGTTCCAGTATACTATGAGCAGTCAACTAACATCATCGGCCTTGTTCTGGTAGCTCTATTACTTCCGCAGTTTGATTTTCTGTGAAGTCATGAACATTTTCCTCTTTACTGTTTGTTGTTACGCATCTGCTTTTTCCGCTTCTAACCTTTCCTCTTTATTGTCTTCAGGTAAAGAACTTATTGACCATCAACCCTGATGACGAAATACCTGTCAAGAATGTCACGATAAGAAAGATTCCAAGGTGAATTTTCCGAATCCAAGCAAATTAAGCCTACTGAATGTGCTGTAAAATGCTGATGTCTTGCTTTGTTTTAGAGTTCCAGAAACCTTGCCGTTATATGACATATTGAACGAGTTCCAGAAAGGGCTGAGCCACATGGCAGTTGTTGTGAGACAGTGCGACAAAATCCATCCTTTACCTTCGAAAAAGGGTATAACTGTTACATTAATGGACAAAACATTATGACAGAGGTTTCAAGTTTTTAAGAACTTTGCTTTGGTTTCTAATAGAGAGTGTCATGGAAGTCCTAGTGGACGTGGATGGTGAGGGAACTCCTACTCATCAGGAGAGAATCTTAAGGACAAAAAGATCGCTTCAAAAGTGGAAGAGCTTTCCAAATCGAGCAAGTTCGTTTAAAGGGTCAAAGAGCAAGAAATGGTCAAAGGACAACGATGCAGACATCCTGCAATTGAATGGCAATCCGCTTCCTAAACTAGCCGAGGAAGAAGAAGCTGTTGGAATCATTACAATGGAAGATGTCATTGAAGAACTTCTGCAGGTACGGAATGCTATTATAACTCACAGAATCAATAGTCCCAATTATTTTTCTTTTTCACATGACTATATTTTGGTGTTTGTTGTTATAGGAGGAGATTTTTGACGAAACGGATCACCATTTCGAAGACTCCTAACACAGTGCAACACCACTGAATATGAATGTCGAAAAACTTTTGTATTTGGTTCCAACTTTAATACTTCGTTACTAGTCCGACATGAGCAGAAAATTTTCTATGTTCCGATTCGTCTTTCCTCGCTATTTAGCATTAGCATATGAAATGTTTTTTTAGAAGAAATATGATTATCGTACAGTTCTATATCACTGCCAGTGTAACGGCAATTCGCTTTTGTCAGAATGAAATCTATTACTTACTGTGTTTTCTCTTTTTCTTCCTATCTCTTTTCTTTTCCTTTGACTTGTGCTTCTTCTTAAGTTTGTGCTTATGCTCCTTTCTTTTTCTATGAGCACGCTCCTCATCAGAAGAAGAATCAGTCTCATGTCTTAATCGAGGTGATCTCTTTGGCTGAAGAACTAACTTCCCATCTCCTGTATCAAGAATTCTTGACAGCTCCGTAGCACGAAGACAAGGGGATGTTTCATCCATTCTAGGACCAACAGAGCCTCTGCCACGCTTGACCCTATCGTAGTCGAGATTCACAAGTTTTATCGACAATTAGGTTCATGATTATTAAGGAAATAATCAGGCAGCATCTAGATTGAGTATGATAAGAGGTACCTTGATTGGACGAAAAGCCTCAACATCACTTAAGCCTTCTTCATCAGCATCTTCCGATTGCCATCTTTTGTTTCTGCTCCGGCTTGATGATGATGATAAATGAGTAGAAACATTCTCATCAACTGAAGTGCATCTCTTACCAAAACTCCTATCGTTCTGCTCACTATGGCCACTGCTGCTCTCTTCCCTTGATTTTCTTTTGAGCCTTTTATCGACCTCAATTTCTTTCTTCCGAAGACTCCACATCTCATTGGTTTCCACATCTTTGTTTGCTGTATGTCACAAAGAAGGAACAAGTAAGAAACAAGCTAAACAAATTTGAATCATAATGGCAAAACACGTTTGAATATCAGAATACAAAGTATGAGATGCAGACTGAACAGCATTAAAAAAAAAGATGCTCAATCCCAATTCAGATTTAAACCTGATAAACTAGATTCTCTTCGATATAAACCGGGACTGGCAACAAAAAGACTACAGCGGATCAAATAAACAATGCAACATACGAAAAAAAGGCTCAGACCCAAAGATATAACCATGAAAGATTTCTTCACCAACAAATCTAACAGAAACTAAAATCAATTGTAGATCAGCCTCCAATTGCTTTCACTTGTATAATTTGAACTGATCTCTCAGAATAAATTTAACAACATCATCAAATTCTGGCTTGTGAGAAACCAAAATATAATGAGAGTGGAAGAAGAAAAAGGAATAAAAATTATACCTTGCTGAACACCAAGAAAGCCGTGAGAAATCTCAAGTTAGGTCGATGCCTTACATTAGGCTTCTCAAGATATGCTCGGACTCCATCTTTCTCAGCTTGTCTCCTCAACTCTGCTGCTTCTCTTAATAGAATCGAAGCTATCCGATTTTCAGTTTCTAGATCCATCTACTCTCACAGAAGCAACTGTCCAAAAAGTAACGAAACCAACGTAAAAAGCTCAAATTTCAAACTCCATAGTAAGATAAATGATCAAATCAATCTGGGTAGATCAAAGATGAAACCAATAACTTGATAGAATTATCTAAAGCTTGAATTTTTAACATAAACCGACAGCTAAATATATATTTCAGAATCATAAAGCTATCCAAATTATTGCCTTTCAATCAAAGAACTTCCACTTAAGCTACGTTCTTTCGACTCGAAAGAAATAAGAGGAAGATAAGAAAGAAAACAAAAACAAAATAATCGTAAAACACAACAATCGAATATAGGTTGAACCAAAAAGGGTTTTTCGGAGAACCCAATTGCTCGAGAATTCTGATCAAAGAGGAGATTACTTACCAAGAAATCTAATTCGCTCGGAGATCAAGCTTCACAGAATCGTGCGATTTCTCGGCGTTTTCCAGCAAGCGCAGGGCAGATTGTCTTCCCAGAAAGAAGGGGAAAAAAAAGAATCGAATTACAAAAACATCCTAGTAAACTAAACCGGAATGGGAGGCTATTTCGGTTTGGTTTGACAGATAGTGGAGTTGTTGGAATAAACCGGGTTGATTTTCTCGCACCAAACCGAAGAAGAACCCTAGTTACTTATTTTTATCAGTCTCTCACTCTCTCACATGACTTAAACCCCAAAAACGTTTCTTACTTCGTTTTGCTGCCATTTGTCTGTGAAATCCTTGTCCGAAGCGGGAAAATGTCGACCTATCAATTAGCTTCTTCGATGATATCTTCATCCTCATCCACTTTCTTAGCTCCTTCGAATTTAAATCCTAGGTGCGTCGTTTCTTTTTCTTCTTCTTTAATTTCTGTTTTCTGCTGATAACATTCTGGAGAATGAAGATGAATCGAATTCACACTTCCAGAAACTAATTGTAGCTTTTTTGTCACTTTACGATTGCTTCATTTTTGTGTTCTAATTCTCTGCTTTCGTTAAATTAGAGTATTGACGAAAATGATATTTCAGCCATTGTTAGATGCTTTTATTTTGGACACTGCATTTGCTTGCGATGATTACATTATGAATTTTTGATCGTTGACTTTTCTTTTCTCCTTTTTTCTGATTTGATTTATGCTTTGTGATCTCTTTGTTCTTTCATTCAGAGCTCGAAATGCTTACTTACCCATGGCAAAACGGGTCAGTATTTGCAAATGCGTTGCAACCCCTCAAGAGAGTACCGGTAATTCTTCGTGTTCCTACTCTTTGAAAACATAACTCCATGTTATTTTTGTTGTAATGGTTAGTAAGATAATTAAGTTTTGTTGATGATTTTTATCGCCGTTTAGCTGGTTTTTTGTTTCTCACAATCCGTGTGTCTTACTTTTTTCATTTTCTGTTTCTAGAATATAAGACAAAAGTGTCCCGGAATTCAAACATGTCAAAACTCCAGGCTGGATACCTATTCCCGGAGGTTTGTACTTGTTGCTATCTTGGTACTACATAAGATTTTGGATACCAGTTTGCAATATGTTGGAGACATCTAAAGGAATGGCCTTTGTTCAGTTATAACTCTTATCCATCAAGAATAGGCATTGCTCCTGTTCTTAATAGTGAATTATTACGTTAACATTTTAAAGCTTGCAGTGATCCTCATTGATTCTCTGTATGATGCTCCTCTCTTTTGGCAATTGCAAACAGATTGGAAGAAGAAGGTCCGCCCACTTGCTGAAATACCCAGATGCACAAATTATAAGTCTTGGAATAGGCGATACAACTGAGCCAATTCCAGAAGTGATCACGGCTGCAATAGCAAAGGTATCTCCTCATTTTAGCTTATTGTCATGCGATTTCTTCCCCTCTCTAGCACAAGAATATCTTTAACTGATTTTATTAATACTGCCCTAGCATGCATCACGGTTCATTCTGAAAAAAGATACATTTCTGTTGTGGCATATATTGATTTAAAAAAAGAACTCTCTCTGTAATCAAACAATGGAAACTTAATAGAAATTGTTATAGTAACTATAACGCAGGGATGTCATTTCTGAAGAATAATTATGTTTTTTTTTCTTTGGCAGAAAGCTCATGAACTATCCACAAAAGAAGGATATAGTGGTTATGGTGCTGAACAAGGTGCAAAGGTCAGTGCACAGCTTCATATGTCACCTTAATGCGTTCCTATTATTGTTTAGCTATTATGTATGTGGGTTTTCGTGTCAATCTAATATTATAATGGACAGTCTCGAATTGCTGCTTAATTCAAGAAAATATGGATACTTTTGAAATATATGTAAAAACCTTATAGCTTTCGTTGTTAAGTATACAAACTAAACCTTGATTTCTCACATTGAATCAGCCACTGAGAGCTGCTATTGCAAAAACATACTACGACGGCCTTGGCATAGGGGGCGATGATATTTTTGTTTCTGATGGTGCTAAATGTGATATCTCACGTCTTCAGGTTTGTTTCATTGATGAGTTTTCATCCTTAATTATCACAAGAATCGGAAAGCTGAGCAGTTGTTTCGTGATCCACTTCTTGCAGGTTATGTTTGGTTCCAATGTTACAGTTGCTGTTCAGGATCCTTCATACCCGGTAACTCCACAGACATGAAACCAATTTTAGTTGTAGTCTTGTCTACTTTTGCTTCATGTTAATTTTGAACAATGCGTTTGTGGGGTTTTTTCGGGTAATACAGGCTTATGTCGACTCCAGTGTTATTATGGGTCAGACCGGGCAATATAACACTGATGTGCAAAAGTATGGAAACATTGAGTACATGAGATGCACTCCGGAGAATGGCTTCTTTCCCGACTTATCCACCGTTGGTAGGACGGATATAATTTTCTTCTGTTCCCCAAATAACCCCACTGGTGCTGCTGCCACAAGAGAGCAACTAAAGCAGTTAGTTGAGTTTGCAAAGAGGAACGGATCAATAATAGTGTATGATTCCGCATATGCAATGTACATTTCTGAAGATAACCCACGCTCCATTTTCGAGATCCCTGGAGCAGAGGAGGTAATAGAATGATTGATTATATAACATTTAAATGTTCACTCTTTTAACAACCTTCTTCATCCTTACAGGTAGCTTTGGAGACAGCTTCGTTCAGCAAATATGCCGGTTTCACTGGTGTTCGACTTGGTTGGACTGTCATACCAAAACAGCTACGCTATTCGGATGGCTTCCCGGTTGCAAAAGATTTCAATCGAATTATCAGCACTTGCTTCAATGGTGCCTCAAATTTGTCTCAAGCTGGTGCTCTTGCTTGCCTTTCCCCAGAAGGACTTGAGGTTAGTTTAACTTAGCTAAAGAGAGATCTTGAAACCAGGTCCATTGAGTTAATATATGTAAAGTGAGCTTTTTTGTCTTTTCAAAACATTTCAGGCAATGAACAAGGTGATTGGGTTCTATAAAGAAAACACAAACATAATCATCGACACATTCACTTCTCTCGGGTATGATGTGTATGGAGGAAAGAATGCGCCTTACGTTTGGGTTCACTTTCCGAACCAAAGCTCATGGGATGTGTTTGCTGAGATTCTGGAGAAGACTCATGTTGTTACAACTCCAGGAAGTGGGTTTGGACCAGGAGGTGAAGGTTTTGTTCGTGTTAGTGCCTTTGGTCACAGAGAAAACATCTTAGAGGCATGTCGAAGATTCAAGCAGCTTTACAAATGAAGACCCTTGTAATCAGTTATCATCATTATCATTATCACCCTCTTAGTTGACTTTTATTTGGTTCAAAAATAAAATCTTCGTCGCTGTTTTCTGGAATTGTTGAGACTAATAAACCAATGTTTTGATCAGTAAACATACATTATTAATCTCTTTTGCGAAATAAAAAGTCTACTTATGGGTATTTTCGTAAATTCGCTTCGTTAAGTACCATGTCTACACTGATCTAAACCCAAGTGTCGTCTTCTCGAATTCTCATCCATAGTTTAGTCTGTAAAGAGCAACCGAACGAGAACCAGTTTTGTTGATCTTTCAACAATGGCAATTCCTCAGGCGAAGATGGAGCTACGTCCTCTGGGGAACACAGGGCTCAAGGTAAGCGCCGTTGGTTTTGGGGCCTCTCCGCTTGGAAGTGTCTTCGGTCCGGTAGCTGAAGATGATGCCATCGCCACCGTGCGTGAGGCTTTCCGACTCGGCATCAACTTCTTCGACACCTCCCCGTAATCTCTTAATCTCTATCTTCATCTGTTTTGGAGATTATCGTTAACATTTTTAATCATTTTTAACTAAGTATTGGTTTTGTCTGAGGAATTAATGGACTAGAATTGATGATGTTGAGACCAATTAATCGTTAGGGGAATCTCCAGCTGCTAGATGTGTAGTTTTTGAGGGTTTCATTGTTGTGAAGGTATTATGGAGGAACACTGTCTGAGAAAATGCTTGGTAAGGCACTGAAGGCTCTACATGTTCCAAGAGCTGACTACATTGTGGCGACTAAGTGTGGAAGATATGAAGAAGGTTTTGATTTCAGTGCTGAAAGAGTAAGAAAGAGCATCGACGAGAGCTTGGAGAGGCTTCAGCTAGATTATGTTGACATTCTTCATTGCCATGACATTGAGTTCGGGTCTCTTGATCAGGTTTATCACCTTTTTTTTTTCTTGGTTGATTACTTTCACTGTCTGTTTCTCAACCTTTATTAATTGTTCTTTCATGGCTTCCAGATTGTGAGTGAAACAATTCCTACCCTCCAGAAACTGAAACAGGAGGGAAAGACCAGGTTCATTGGTATCACTGGTCTTCCATTAAATATTTTTACTTATGTTCTTGATCGAGTGCCTCCAGGGACAGTCGATGTCATATTATCATACTGTCATTACGGCTTAAATGATTCGACATTGCTGGATTTACTACCTTACTTGAAGAGCAAAGGTGTGGGTGTGATAAGTGCTTCCCCATTGGCAATGGGTCTCCTTACAGAACAAGGTCCTCCTGAATGGCACCCTGCTTCCCTTGAGCTCAAGGTTTGGCATTTAGAAAAGATTGTGATTCGTGTAAACTTTTTTTATAGCACTTGTATTGAAACATATCGTATAAGATACCAGTGTTAGAACACCATTGCATGCAGCATTCTCTCGAGCATAGGCAGGTTATTTTCTATAGGCTTTAATGCTATACTTGTGAGACTGAAAATTCCTCTGTTTCTTAACTCTATTGTGAGAAGTCATCATAAAAAAGATTAGAGAGATTCCTAAGATTTTCTAATGCCACATCAGCTTAACTAAGCATGCATTGGCCTGTTAGGTGGTCTTTGATGAAAGTATCTGTAGAGAATTGTACATATCCATGAGCATACTTGTATGTGATTCAATTGATGTTTGGGAGAGTAGGGGATGCTTGAGTTCACTAGATGTTCGGTACTTTGATTCAGTAAGGAATAAAGGAAGATACTGATTCTGTTCTTAACAAATTGTTCTCACATATGAAATTCATACCCCGTTGTTGCTTTTATTATCTTGTTTAGTCTGCATGCAAAGCTGCAGTCGCCCATTGTAAATCAAAGAGTAGGAAGATCACAAAGTTAGCACTGCAATACAGTTTAGCAAAAAAGGAGATTTCATCGGTGTTGGTTGGGATGAGTTCTGTGTCACAGGTATTCAAGTTTAAGATTTTCCTCTCAAGTCCCAAGATTTATCCATAATCATGTGAAATTAGAATCAAATATGAAACAATGTGTTGTCTAAATCAGGTAGAAGAAAATGTTGCAGCATTTTCGGAGCTTGAAGGTCTGGGGGTGGATCAAGAAGCACTGTCTGAGGTTGAAGCTATTCTCGAACCTGTAAAGAATCTGACATGGCCAAGTGGAATCCATCAGAACTAAAAAGCTCTTTTTGAATCTGGTAAACTCTGTTGTTGTTTCTTTGAATGCTTCTGCATTTATGTTTGCCATTGTGTTAATAACAGTAAATTTTGGTTGATATGATTAATAAAATTTCTTAGGTATCAAAGGTAATCAGAACAACTTTGTTTGAATTCGTCAACTATATAAATTACAGTACAGGGTGAGCTTATGGAGGAAACACAATAAGCTCATTTACAAATTCAAAAGGAAGAAAGTATTAAAAAAGACAACACAGAAAATCTCCATCACCAGCAGCTAAGTTCAATAGCTTCTTCGAACCTCTTGTTATACGTGGCAGGATCTCCAAATAGCCAAAGACTCAACTTGGACCGATCAGAACTTTCCGACGAGTTTCTTGCCAGAAGGTGACATTTAATTGACGGAGATGACGGTTCCTGTTGTGGCTGCAGAGTTTTGTTTATGATTATCTGCTGAAACAGAGGATAGGAGAGCATGAACATTCCAGCTGATGATGCCATTGATAGATCTAAATTCGAAGGAATCAGAAAATTTTAAGAGGAAACTGGAGAGAAATTTCAGAGCAGAATAAAGAGATTGCTGCAGATGTGTATTAATATGAAAGGAGATGATAAAGAATGGTCTGTTTGTTTCTTTGGGACCAAGGCAGAAACAAAACACTTGGGTCGTGTCGTATATATAAACCAATCATTTGGTGATAGGTGGACAGTCACAATGCTAACTTGTGCCAATGCTATCATACACCATAAGATAAAAGAAAGGCTAACTTGTGACAATAACTTGGGCTGCAGGGCTTTGGGACGAATTCAGAAAACTACAATATGTCACTATCCCATAACACCTTCTAATACCATCTCTTATAATAATGACTAAATCAATCTGATAAGTATCTGAAGCTTAAAACTTAGTTAAATTTGCCTAAGAAATAGGTAACGGTGAGATTAATTGTTATCAGAATTTATCGATTTAATTGTTAAATAAAAACTTAAATTCATGAACATCATTTTTCACATCGTTATTTATTATTTTTGAGAATATATAGATTTCAAATTTTTAATAAACCTTCAGGTACTTTCTGAAAATCACTTTCACATCATTTTTGATTATTTTTCGGAATCTATAGTTTTCACATTTTTGGATTTAAAATTTAATTTTTAAAAACCACTTTTCACATTAATTTTTAAAAGTAATGTGAAAAGCCTTTTAAAAACCACTTTTCACATTACTTTTGAGATTATATAGATTTAAACTTTTTAAACTTAAAAACTTATTTTTGGTAATCATGTAGGTTATATAACCTTCCAAAAGTCACTTTTCATATCATTGTTATTATTTTTGGAATCTATAGATATTATGTTTTTTGGCTTAAAAACTTATTTTTAGTGAATTTATGGGTTATATAGCCTTTTAAAAATCACTTTTTATATCATTTTTGAGTATATATAGATTTCAATCATATTGGATTAAAAACACATAAACTAAATAGTGGTTATAACCTTCAAAAAATCACTTTTCACACCAATTTTAGTTATTTTTGTGATTTTATAGATTTCAAAACCTCATATAACTTAAAATCATTTTCTACATCGTTTTAATTTCTTTTTGAAAATATATGGATTTAATTTTTTTTGGCTTAAAATCTTATTTTTTAATAAATATGTGAATTATAAAGTTCTAAAGATCATTTTCACATGTTTTTAGAGGAATCTTACTGAATAAAAAAAATCTAGAGAAAAAACATGAGATAACATGTCTTTTAGAGGAATCTAGATGAATGAAAAACTTTGAGAAGAAGAGAAGAATAAAAACAAGTAACTCAAAAACAGAAGGCAACCTCTTTGAATGATCAATAATGCTTCCTCTATTCTTTCGGCTTTCGAATAGATGGAAGATAGGTTGGAGAAGAGAGCTGTGGCAACTCTCCATGAGTTGTTGTGTTTGACGGTGGAGAAGAAAATATAGTTTGATCGAATTAGTCATTTTAGTGATGCTCTGAGTTTGCCAAGAAATTGAAAACATTTTTTTTCCAACATCAAGACATTTTTTAATTATCCGAGAATTACACGAATGTGTTTCTTAGAGAGGTCTATGAAAGAGGAAATTTGGTAGAAGTTAACATAGTCTATTTAGCTATTTGGCTGATTACGAGGTTATAACTTACATATTTATCAAAAAAAAAATAGTTGTTAAGCCAAATATTTTAAAATTTATAGATTTCATGTTGACTATTTTTTAAAATTTATAGATATCACATTTTTGGAAAGATTCATTTTTTGATAAATTAACCTTCTAACTATCACTTTTCACATTATTTATGAGAACATAAAGATTTCAAAATTTTTAGCTTAAATACTAATTTTTGGTAAATTTATAGGTTATAGCATTCTAACACATCGCATTTGACTCTTTTTTTAAATTTTTTTTTATAGATTTCACATTTTTGGCTTCAAAAAATCACTTTTCAAATAAATACATTTTTGATAAATCTTTATAACTTTGAAAAAATCATTTTTAACAGGAAAAACAAATTTAAACATTTCTATTGTTTTTGGAATTTATAAATTTCAAGCTTTTGGCTTTAAAACTCATTTTTTGGAAAATCTGTGAATTATAGTTTTTAAAAAAATTTCACATCATTTTTAATTATTTTGGAGAATATATAGATTTCAAATTTTCTTTGTTTAAAAAATCGTTTTTTTATAAATTTGTGGGTTATATCCTCTTTTAAAATCACTTTTCATATTATCTTTGAGAATATATAGATTATAAATTTTTTTAAAAAAATCATGTTTTTGATAAATGTGTGGACTATAACCTTTTATCAATCATGATTATTTTTTTGGAATTTATAGATTTCATGTTTTTGGCTTAAAAACTCATTTTTCCGTAAATCAATGAGTTATAGCTTTCAATAAATCATTTGTAACATCATTTTCGAATTTATAGATTTCACATTTTCGGCATGAAACATTACTTTTGGTAAACATGTGGGTTATATAATCTTTTGAAAAATCACTTTTCACTTCATCTTTAATTATTTTTGAGAATATCTAGATTTCCAATTTTTTTGCTTAAATTTTTTTTTTTTTTAATTTGTGAGTTATAGTCTTTCACATCATTTTTGATTATTTTTAAGAAATACACAGATTTCGTACTTTTGACTTAAAAATTTGGTAAATGTAGCATTTTAAAACTTAGTTTTTACATCATTTACGAGAATATATAGATTTCAAATTTTTGGCTTAAAGTTTATTGTTTGGTAAATTTGTGCTTTGCAACCTTTTAAAAATCATTTTTCACATTATTTTTTTATTATTTTTGGTGATGTATAGATTTTTTTTAAATTGGTTTAAAAAATCATTTTTAGTAAATTTATGAGTTATAGTCTTCTAAAAATCACTTTTCCATTAGTTTTGATTAATTTACGAGTATATATAGATATTTCAAATTTTTTGGTTTTAAAATTCATTTTTTAGTAAATTTATGGGTTATATAACCTTCTAAATATCATTTTCATATATTTTTTATTATTTTTTGGAACTATCTTAACCAGTAAATCAATGCTATGGTAAGATGAAGAGATTAGGCATGGGCATTCGATTACCCGTTCGGATTTGGGACATGTCTTTTTAGGTTTTGGGTCTTCGGCTTTATACATATAAAACATGTACGGGTATTTAAAAATTTTGGGTCGGGTTTGGTTTGGTATATTTCAGTTTGGATAGGATTCGATTCTTCTAAAATGTCCTATTTCGGGTTGGGTTAGATTCGGATCGGATATTTTTATTTGAATCTTTAAAAAAACTGAAAAAAAATTATTAAAGAAATCATAATTTAATTTTAAAAAATTTAATATTTTAGAATTTTATTTTAATTTAAATTGTAATATATTTAGAATTATAATCATAATTTAGATAACTAAAAATATAATTATTTTAAATTATATAATATAGTTCAAGTATTTCAGATACCTATTAGGGTTTTGGTTTTTACTCGTTCGGATTCGAGTATTCAAACTTCTATAATGTAAAACTTGTTTAGTATTTTGTCAAGTTCAATTTGATTTGGTTTTTCTTATTTCGGATCGGGTTCAGATCGGATTTCGAATTTTGGGTATTATGCTCAAGTCCTAAAAAAGATCATGGATTCCAACGATAACTTGAAAAGGAAAACAAAATATTTTTAAAGCAAAAGCATGAGTTAACATGTTTTTAGAGGAATCTAGATGAATTTGAGAAGAAGAGAAGAATAAAAACAACAAAATCAAAAACAGAAAGCAACCCAATTTGCATCATCAATAATGCTTCTCTATTTTCTCAATCTTCCACTAAAGTCGATTCCTTATTACTTTTGAGAAATCTCCATCGTGTTTTCAAAGCTTACTTTTCAAGATTATTCTTAAATGCTCTATAAATTCTTACCTCAAAAATAGGTTATTATTATTAAAATAGTTGTAAAAAATTATACCTTGAAGCTGTCTTCTTTGGAGAATATTAGTACACGTCGACAAAGCATCCACTTACGCTCTGAAAACATTGCAATTCGTGTTCTCTCTCTTTATTACTGTTGTCTTTTCTGTTACCATCTTTATAGGGTACGTGTGTGCTATTCAACAACTTGAAATTATTAGTTCTGAGTTTTTCTAGGCAAAATATGAGTGATCCGAAGTATGCATTTCCATACCCGGCACCGGGAAGTTATCCACAAGGTGCACCACCGCCGGGATACTATCCACAAGGTCCGCCACCGCCGGTGGGAGTACCGCCGCAGTATTATCCTCCACAACCACCGCATCCACCGCCAAAAAAGAAACCTGGTTTTCTTGAAGGACTGTAAGTGCTCTGTTTCTGTTTTCTACATCTTTTGGTTCTATAATTGGCTTAGTTCATTGCTTACAAAACTAGAAAACGGTTGTGTTGTTGTTTATGTGTTTGTGTATATTGGTTTGCAGATTAGCGGCTCTGTGTTGTTGCTGTTTGGTGGATGAATGTTGCTGCGACCCGACCATTATATGCATTGATTAAGTTTCTAAAATGTTCACAATCACTATTATTAGTTTGCTCTGTTTCTAAAATATAGTATGGGGTTTATTATGTAATAATTGTTGTGCTTTATTATGACTTCATTCTTGTCGCTTTGGTTTATGTAATCTCTTATAATATATGCATCACAAATTTCTGAAGCTAAGTCAAACCACTGATTTTAATTGCAACATTGGAACTCCTGTATTCTGGAGAAAATAGAGCAGAGAGAAACTATTCTGATTTCTGATATTCGTTACAGACAAAAAGAAAAAGAAAATTGTGTTTGAATTTTCAACTATAAACAAACAATGTGTAGACAATTTGGTTTAAAGGTACTCCGCAAGTGGCTGTATTTTGGATAATGCGTTTTATCCAAATATGAAAGTATGGAAAATGACAGAAAAACAAATATCAACTTCTCAACCACACCCTAACTCTAGGGTTTAAAATTTTGAACACTAACCCTAAGTCATATATACAGAATGACTCAAAAGTCAACAAATAGACTCAGAAGTGATCGGTATGATTGAAAAGCTACCAAATTAGGTCAGTAGCTGGCCGAGTTGCTATAGACCATATAATCACAGGAGCTCCATTTTGGATTCTATATATAGCCTACGAGCTTGCCTAGGGGATCGAAGTTGAAAGAAATTGTGTGTTTGAGTCAAAAAATGACATAACAACATAAGTAGGAAGCAACAAGAAGCCTTTCGTATTGGACAGATGACGTAGGTACCACTTATTAAAGTAAAGCCATTCCAAGGAAAAAGGAGGTGAAAGGGTTTGTTTCCCGTTATTATTTTGGGAACATTTTCAAAAAAATTGAAAAAAAAATATAGAAAAAATATCTATCACCTACACTCCCTCCTTACACTCTCTTACCTGTCAACCCAGCCCAATGCAGACTTCAAAACCACACTGTCCCAGTTTTCTATGTAAATTCTTCATTTGGCCAAACCATAATATAACACCAAAACCTGAAAGAGCCAATTAAATGAATGGGAACTGCTTTATCACAGTCATAAAGGGATTTGATTTTTGGTTCATGTTAGTATCCATATCCATTTTGATGTTGATCTCCTGCTCTTCTCGATCTTCTCGTTGTACTGGCTGAGGCCGAGTAGGAACTGCTTGTGGAATACTTTAAAGACGTCAATATCTCCTGCTGTTTCGCAGTTCCCCCTGTAACCGATTCTGCTTCCAAAGGCAACTCATCTAGTGTCTGTTTAAACCCACAAAACCATAGTCTGGTTATATGAAACTATCAAAACATCTTCAGAGAAAAAGTTGAAAAGTGAAAGCAAGACTTTTTGCTGGAGAAAAACGACATCTGCCATAACTGAATGGACAAAAAGTAGGCCTAGCTGAGAGAACATACCCTGTAAGCCTGCTGAAGAATGTGGAGAGTCTCCTGCGTGCATTTCCTCTTACTTGCTATCTCATCTGGCTCTTGCAACATTTCTTCAAACAAGTTCTCCCTGCAACAGATGAAACAACAGTTAGACGAGACTACTCAGAACACAGATGTGAGGAGTTAAGGTAGAGCACAGGCATCACCTGTATAGTTTCTCGATGAAGACATTGTGCAGCTTACGTTTAGTGTGGTTTACCTGATAAATTACACAGATATGGTATCAGCATCTTCAGAGTTTAAATTACTTTTAGATAGCAACAGGGTTACGTTGCGCAGAATGGAGTAAATTCTTTTCATTTGTAATTCTTGAATGAGAGAATTTCAAGAAGAGAATTAAAATATCAAGTGGATATATTGTACAGCAAAAAAACTTGGTGGAGAGATGAGGGTACTTGCCAGGAAATGCATAATTGCTTTTGGTACTGAGTCCTCAATATTCTTCCTTACAATATCATAGTATGATTTTAGTAACAGCTTTGTTATCTTAATCTCAACTGCTTCCTGTTCAGAATGGGTTTCGGATGGCCTCAAGACAGCTGGGGGCTTCAGAAAAACAAAGCAAACAGTATTGAGTGGAATAGGTAACCATGAAAAATGAATAATCTAAAGACGGCACAGGCAACACACCTCCTTTAGATATATCATTGATAAGTGTTGAGACGTATCCTCAACAGCCTCATTGAATGGTTTGTTCAATAAGTTGTCTTTAGTAACTGCCCGATTTTCACCCCCACGAAATATTGAAGGGATACCCCACCTCGAATCACTCGTATTTGCTATCATGTATCAATTGTCCAATAAAACCACAATTAAACTCTACCCAGAATCATAAGCTCAAAAACGCATGGAAATATGTGTGCACGCAGTCTCTGAGAAACCAAGAGATTCATCAAGAATCTACTAAAACATGTTAGTTTATCTCTTGAACGCAATGATGGGCCGAAATTAAAAGTGATGAGAACATTACCAGATGGTGCAGCTTTTTCAGCATCAGCAGTTCCCTGGGAACAAGTCATGGGTTAAGTGTCAAATAGTCACTCTTTTACTTGAAAATGTCTGATTTGCTCATGAGTTTTTTGGCCAACCCACAGTGCACAATGATATCTAGAATTAACTATATAACATAAGAACTGACATACCTGATCAGCAGCAATTCCAGTAGCTTGTCTGCCGAGAAAAGATCTAGATTTCACCTGACTTGCGAAAGCTGATGTTCTATCAGGATCCACTGGGTCCTACTTTTTCAAAATTAAATGTATAAGAAGCACTGCAAAGCATATAAGAAACAAAACTAATTGTAATGTATTGCTCAGAGCACATAATACCTTTGGTCGTGCCACAGGATGGGGAACCCTCGAAGACTTCACTTCTTGCATTGCAGCCTCTACGGCCTTGGTTCCACCAATAAAATTTGGATGTGAAGTGTTTATGTAATCCATCTGCAAATGGGAAATAAACATCACTATTGAAGCAATAATGACCACAGCACTAATTATTTCAGTTCATGTTTTAAAATAAAGTAACCAATCAAAAACGATAAAATCACTGCTTGTGATTGAAAAAGGCTTCTAATCAACCAACAAGCGAGAAAGACCAGTCCATGCTCCTTATACACAATATAGAATTTCAACTGATAAAAATTCTTGGGTAAATGATGTCAGTGATCATAAGGATTACTAATTCATTATAAACACCTCCATGTCAATGAGATCACTGATCATTGCTTCTGAGGGTTCAAGACCTCCTCGCAAGAAGTCCCCAATAACCTCATCCATGTGCTTTCTCAGGACCGGGAAGCGTTGTAACTCATTCATCATACATCTATGACTAATCTGTGGAGAAATTCATATTAATGAATAGAAGAGAAATTATTATTATTATTATTATCATATAATATATCAACAACAAACCGAGAATTGAAACTCACCTTTATTAGCTCGTCAAAAATGAACCTAGCGCACTGAAGGCTAGGATCTAACAAACGAGATATTTGCCTCCTAACAAGAACTTCAAATGGAACCTATGCAGATTAGAATGAAATCAAGTGACTGTAATTAGATACTCAGAGAAGTGGAAAAGGTAAAGAAATATATCCATATATGCTTGGAAACATGTTAAGAAACCTACGTCTGGAACAAATAATGCAGATCTTGGACCAGTTGCATTCTGGATTGCAGTCCGAATATCATCATCTGTCAAGTCTTCACATGGATCAACCTCCTGAAGAAACAATGCGAAGGGAATCAATCAGTCTAAAGGCCACTGTCTAGCAGACAAGAACTGATCAAGCAATGACAGTTCAGATACTAAAATGGGTTACAGTGTAACTTTGTAGGCATCCAGCTTTTCTACAAAGTGGGAAAAATTCTACTCTATAACCGATTCTTTTCCACAGAGAGCTCAAAGTCTGAAATAAACTACATAACTTCCATGTCCACAGTGTCACTAGCTAAACCAAGATATATAGCAAAACCAATGCTTGACAAAGCAACAAGAGTTTATAATGACTGTTGTTAGTTCATGCATAAGTAAACTTGTCTACGATGTCAATGAAATGGATGTTAAACATCTAAAACCATAAGTGCATCACATATATCGGCTAATATAGAAAAGGTAAATTTATAGCAACTGTTTAAATGTCAAGGAAAAAAAGTAAAGATGTTCAAGCAAACCTCCAAACTCTTAACAAAGATTGATTGGAAAATATAGTGGATTCTTGCTCCTCCAGAGAGCTCGGAAGTAGACATTTCTTCACTTTTCCCTTCCAGCAATGAAGAGTATGCTGTTAAGAAAAAATTAACAATGAGACTCGCTATGAACCAAAGCAGCATAGAAACGATTATCCATTGTCTCAACTGAAATGTTAGATATTATTACCTTCACAGTATTTAGAGAGAAAGTTGAGGAGAAGAGCTCCTTGACCAGCCTATTGATATCATGGACAGCAAAGACCCACAAATAAAGATAAGTTTGAGTAGTCAATGACTGAAAATAAAAACTCATAGAGCTGAAGCAAGTCATAACGAAATGAAAAGTAGCATACAAATAAGTCGGTTCAATATGTAAACACAGACAAGTTAACTACGCAGTAAATGCAACTATACAACTTTAATTTTTTTTCGTAGTCTAAAACCAGAAAGGCTCCATAAATGTCATGAACCCTGAGGACATACATGAGGAAATAGTCTAGACAGCCAAAATAGTATTAAAAAAAAAAAAAAAAAAAAAAAAAAAAAAAAAAAACTAGCAAATAAGTGTTGCACAACGGCACGAAACCAAAGTTATCATTGTTAAACAATAAGTCGATAAATGGGGTGCAAACTGGACAATAAAATACATACCCTGGATTCTGTAATTTCACCATAGCTCTGATGCTCCTTAGCTGTAGCAACTAAAGCATTACTTATTCGCGACTTCAAATCCGGAAGCAGAACCTTGATATGTTGAACAAGGATCTAGAAAAAAGGCAACAGAAAGGCTAGCTTCTATTATCCATCTTCAAATGATATAAATAGCAATGCCAGACATAATATCTACAGCATGTCATCTATTGGAACTTAAAAAAGCGCAAAAGACATAGTCAATCATCAACAAAAGAAATCATTATATGAACCGAACTTTGATAATAAACAAATGATACTAAATTTCAAAGATTTACATGTGACTATATGAGGGCAGAATAAATATCCTACGAAGGCACTTATTACAGGCTAGGGTAGAATCTGCCCACGCCATGTAAGTAAAAAAATGCATATAAAGGTCCAGCATCAAATCTTTTGAGATATTTCAAAATGAATTATGCCTTACTGAACAAAGAGTTAGTTAAAAAAAGAACTCTCAGGACTGAAGAATATACCTGATTTAACTTCTTCGCTAGCTGAGGGATACCCAAACGATCAGAAAGACCATGGTAAGCCTGTGTAGGTACCAAAACGCACCAATAATCAGGAAAAATAGCAAGAGTATTAGAAAGGGAATCAACAAAATGATGCAATCATACTGGACGACTCCGGAAGAATTTCTCCTCTGCGGAAAGCGCTTCCCTTACTGTGCGGTTTAGCAAAATATCCTGTTTATAAATAGTAGAAATCAATTTAATTTTTTTTTACAGAGCCACACAACAAAATCTGCCATAGCATTGATATTTTTTGTTAGAAACAAATAAACAAGCACAAATAAAGGTAGTATTAGAAAAGTAAAGGAATATTCAGCCTACTATATGATAGGAAATAAGAGAAACATATGACAACGAAGCACAGAAGCAGAAGTATTTGGCTCAAATCACATTTGTGCAAAAAATAATACATAGATGTCATTGTTGAAGCAACCACAAGTTTACCTCCTGGCAACGATTTACAACTCCTACATATCCAAGTCGTAGGGGAACAACTTTTCCAAGAAGGAGATTTCGAGCATCAGTACCTTTGTCCATAATATCCAACTGAAAAACATTATCCACAATTATAGTAAAACACATGAACAAACAAGGACATCTATCTTAGCAACAAAATTACAATTGTATTTAAACAACTGTCTGGACAAGGAACATGTACCTTTGTAATTACACCTATCGTTCTATGACCTGGAGAAAGTATAGATAAACGAAAAGTGAAGATGAGTAGTGTCAAATACAACCCATTACGTCAATCATTTTTTCTTCTCATCGGACTTGTTAGCAGAACTTACCGTCAGGATCTGCATTGCTAGCAATTTGAAGGGCATCAGAGTTTGCTAAATCGGTATTTGCAGGGGTAACAGCCAGTATCAAGCAGCTAGGTGTCTTGATGTAAGACAAGATCATAGTTCTTATACGTGCTTCTATGTCACTTGGCTGGTCACCAACTGGCACTTTGGTTATACCAGGTAGATCCACAAGCGTGATATCCAAGACATTAGGGGAATAAATTTTCAGACGAATCTGTTTGTCTGCTACACCTTTGTTATCTCCTGCTAATCTATTTGTCTCAGCCTACAAAGATGTTGTATTCATACATTAAAGCATCAGAGACAATCTCCAAGCTATTACAAGGGTTGGAAGACGATTAACCATAAACGGTATAAAATCAAGCAGAGAGAGAATCAAAAAACCTCAATTTCCCGACGAATCTCAGAGAAATCATAGATGCGTTCGTTAGGCCGATGAAGGAACTCTCCCCACTCGTCATCGGATCCACCATTAGACCGGCTTTTCGTCTGAAGTAGCTGGAGAACGAGAGGACGGCGCGTGCAAATATCATTTCCCCGTGGAAGAAAGTCACGGCCGACGAGTGCTTCAAGAACGCTGGACTTGCCACTACTCTGGCTTCCAACAACAGCTACTTGAGGAAGCTCGATCGAAGACTGGCTTCCGAGTTGAGCGAATATGTCCTGTAGCTTATTTACAATAGGAATCACGGAGGATCCTAATGGCACGGCGTTGCTAGTGGCGGCGACGGAGGAGGACGTAGGCGGCGTAGACGGAGGAGTCTGACCGGTTACTTCTTCAATAGCCATCGGAATAGATCGGATTTGAATTAATCCAAAGGCTAGGGTTTTGGCAATTTGGGTATAGAGAGTTCGTGCAGGAGAGAAACTGAGAAGAGAAGGTCAATACAGATACTTCACGAAGAATAGCACGAATATTTACTTTTTGATGCTAATTTTTATACTTATATCGTCAAAAAAAAAAATTTTAAAGCAAAAGAAGAAAGCAACAAAATCAAAGAGAAGCTAGTTAACATTTTAATTTTAAATTACTAAAATTAAACTCACATTAACCCGTGTTCTCCAAATCCAAGCTAAATCAACATAATCAATTTTATATCATCAAAAAATAAATTCCAACATCCAAATTTTATTTATTTTATCAAATTAGTTTTGCGTATTTATCATGTATATCACATACGGTTGATATATTGGTAATGGAATCCATGATCCAAAAGAGGGCGTAGAGGCCCATAGAGAGACCGCAGGACGTTACCGTACCGTTAGCTCACTTAAACCGGCTGATGTCCACTTCATGTCCTATCGTTATGGAAAGTTTCGAACCGGTTAAGTGTGTTGAAGATTCGGTACGATAAGGTTTCGAACCGGAAAAGTGTGGACCAAAAAATGAGATCATCACACATAATTTGGATCGATAGCTGCGATTTATCAGACAAGTGGATAATCAGAAAGAGTTTCTCTTGTTGAAATCTAAGGAAGAAGAAAGAATGAACGTAGAAGAGGAGATTCAGAAACTAGAAGAAGAGATCCATCGTCTTGGTTCTCGTCAGACTGATGGCTCTTACAAGGTCTCTTCTTTTCTCTCTCTTTGTCTTCATCATTGTAGCTTTTTTGATTTCCATAAATCTGGAATCTGTAGTTATTCAGTTTCAATTCACTTACTCTTTAAGATCTTCAACTACTCTTTCCTCTTGCTCAGATCTAAATAGAAATGGTTGATTGATGTAAGATCCTGATGACTGATTCAGGTGACTTTTGGAGTTCTGTTCAATGACGATCGATGTGCCAACATCTTCGAAGCATTGGTTGGGACTCTGAGAGCTGCCAAGAAACGTAAAATAGTGGCCTTCGATGGAGAGATGTTGTTTCAAGGTGTTCACGACAAGGTTGAGATCACTCTCCGACCACCACCACAAATTCCTGTCGCCGCCGCTTCTTAATTTCCTTTTTGTTCTTCGTTTATGTTCTTTGCTTCTCTGTGTGTAATGAAATGATAAAACTCGAAGATCAATGATACCTTTGCTTCTCTCTATTTGGCATCAAATATAAGCTTGAGCTGTTTCTCACTTGATGCAACAAATATAACTATGAACAAGAAAGATTTCTTCTCTTCTGCCTTATAAACAGATATATACAAAGGAAATTTCCATAAGAACTCTTACCAAGTTTAAATACAACTACCGCAATCTCTTAGAAACATACAATAATATACATGCATCTCTATTAGTTTCTCCAACCTTACAATCAAGTTTCCTTTCTGACTAAAAGTCTTAAGAATCCAACTGATTGAGTGCATCATCATATGGACTCCGTCGTGTTAATCTGCCGCCATTAAAATATCCTAAGCCTAGCTCCAAAAGGAGAGTGTACGAGCTCGCTCATTACTGGTCCAGAAAGATATAGACTGAAGCCAGAACTTGAAGTAATCTTATCCTAGGCATACCCGATTCCACGAGTCTGCAAATAATAAAACCAGTTCATTTGTATACCTTTCTCAGTCCCGACTTCATACTTACCACGCTATCTAGGAGTACACTTACAATGGTTATAGCCAGAAGGAAACCGTTCCTCAATTGTAGTGCTGGGAAGAGAAAAATAACTAGGATTGAAGTCTGAGGCGGTTGAAGAACATCACAAAGTGATATTCAGGTGCCCAATAGACAAATCCAACTACGGGTCCTCCTTTTACATACTGCATCCAAGCCATAATTTAACAGACACATCACAAATGTCATACATTTGACTTTGGATCACGGACAAGTTAGCTTAAGGTTTAGTGAGGATGAAGAGAGGAACCTTGCCATCGAGGATAACAAGCTCGCCATCTACCCATCGTGGATTACGAAAGCCAGGATCAGCAAGCCTACCTTGTCCTTTATATCTAGCAATCTGTATATTTTAAGAAATCTGCTTTATGAAGCTACAGAAACTACAACCCAAATAAGATAACAAAACTTAACGATAAATTTAGATAGTCTCGCAACCGCACCACTCCAAATTCTTCAGGGATGAGTCCTTTATGCGGGAGCTCATAACGTCTACCAATCTTTGCACGAAATGCTACCTGTCATGACATAAGACTATGATAAAGCACATATCATGATATTGCAATAAAAGAGTATGCTTTGCCAGATTGAATTTCTATATCTTTTAATTATACTATTAGCTTCACCACCAACTACTGTAGGTATGCAAGTTCTCAACACTGACCACATAAATTGCAGAAATTCATATTTGTGTTAATACCTCATACTACAACAAACATAAAGCTAACCTTCCCAGCAGGCACATAGGGATCTCCAGTTAACTTAACAGCTTCAACATATTCATAAAATTCAATATCTTTTGGCTTCTTAGACTCCTTTCCACTTTTCCACTGGCCAAATTTGCGTTTTAAATGAATTACTTCTGATGTATACAGCCCATGTGCGCCAATATATAGCCCTGGAAGATAAGAATATATAATAATACAAAAGCGTTTCATACTGAGAGCTGATGCGAGAAAAATAGTTTTTCCAGAGAAGATTAGTATTTAAAATTTTATCACCGACGCAGCAAGTCACATGGAAAGAATTAGCTACTACCAGCTGAACGAGCTATACTGATAAAATTGCAATATCTTAGGAGCCATCAATTTATAGAGCTCATTTCCATATGTTTAGACAGATGCACAACAACGCACTCTCAATTAATTAATTCACTCACCGTCTAGAGGATCTAGCGATGGTGTCACATCAATGCGACGAAATTTCGTCAAACCAGACAACTGTTGGCGGTTTTGAGCCTGGCTGAGGGTGAGGCTTAATAGTTCCCCAACATCCTTAAGCATCTGCAAGGCGAAATTCTAGGTTCAGCTATGACTCCTTTTTGTATTGAAACACGAAGGAATAAAGAAGCCAATACACACAACAAAACAAACCTTGACAGAAATTTTCTTATCTTTCTCAATGGACTTGGCCAGATCAACCATAATATTATCAATCCTGCGTCTACTTTGGCGGTTACCTTTTCCATCTATCAAACTACCTTCCACACCCTTAGACTCTAGTACGTTCAGATCTTTCTCTAACTGAAGATAAAACGAAGAATTCTCCACACATTCCAGATTGGCAGGGGATCGAAGCGACTCTTTAAGAGGTTGGTTTCCAGAAAGCCGATCAACAATATCGCCTATCACAAATTTAACTGCAATTTCTCTTCCTCCGTTGTTGTCAACAATTTCATCTGTCACAGACTCCAATTCAATGTTAGGGTTTTTTTCATCAGTTTCAGCCTTAGTTTCATCATCCACATCAATATCTTCTATATCAAAATCGTTCTCTTCATCTTCTTCATCAGCTATCTGCTCAATAACTTTTGAGATGAAATCCTTGTCCACCCTTCCAGGCGCAGTTACTTTCATAACCTTGACCTTGACTCCAGGAATCATATCCCGCAGGAAACTCTGGAAACCAGAAGATTCCTCAAGGAGATCAGAATCATCATCCGAATTATCACTCTCTTCATCTTCACTACTCTCAACGACAATATTGCCAGTATCTTCCTTCCTTCCAGGTGAAGTCAAAAACCTACCAGAATTCAAAGCTCTGGAGGGCATAGTTGGTACATCTGGAAAAATCTCCTTCCATTTTAAGTACACAGCCTGAAGAAGCGTACATCTCAATTTACCATTGAAATTTTCTAGACACTAACGTAGAAAAATCACACTTTGCTATCTACTCAAAAAGATCAATTTCCTTAAAAGAACCAAACCCTAAAGTTCATCTAATAAACATGAACATGATTCTTCAATGGTTATCTTAATTAATTAATATGGACAGTAACTATGTAGGATTACGGAGTAAAAACCTGTTTCCTGAAGTTCCCTTTTCCATCGAGTGTTAAAAAGATTTCAAAAAGTGGAGCACCAGCCGCAGATGTACTAAGCTGCCTGAAAGCAAAAGGGTTGTCATTTAACACAATTTTCCAAAACAAAGAATAACTAAGAGAAAGTGGCCTTTTATAGATACACATAACCCTCACTGCCACATATAAATTGATGAGCTAAGAGGATAGAAGTACCGAGGATTATAACTTCTTGCCACATATCTTCCATGCTCTGCAGTGATTTGAACAATAAGACCAAAAGGATCTTTGACATCTTCCGAAATACCTGACCACCACCCTACCTACAAGCCATATAAAGAAGATAACGTACCATTTCAACAAAAAAAAAAAAAAAAAGAACATACAAGAACTTTTTACACCTATAATAAGCTCAACACAGTTGTAAAAGAAAAGAAAAATAGTGAGCTCACCAACCCAGCACCAGCTTTGTCTCGCAAGTATAGTGCATCCTTGTAACGCTCTTCTAAAACAGCTTTCTATCACAAATGCAAAAATGGAAACTTTCAGAGCTAAATAAAGTTCCCGCAGCAGTGTTGTTCGAAACTAAGATCACATATTACATGGAAGAGAATTTACATTGAATCTGGACATCACTTTGCCAACAACATCATTCGTAGCTGCAGCTGCAATTGCCACCTTCAGCCTCGCAGCATCTTGATAGTCTTCACGTTTAATGGCTCGACTCAATTGCGACTGAACACCCAATACAAAGTCTCCGCATTAGAAAACAAAATTCGCATAGAAGCCATGTAAATATCAACAGGACCGTAACTCCAATTTCAGCGATGATAGATAGATAGATACAATGATTCATAAATCAACAGGGTTTTGGAAAAGTAAGGAACCTTAAGGACGGAGATAAGACGGTCTTGATCATCAACTTGTTCGAAATGCTTCTTCCATCGGTCCCAATCCCAATCATCGTCATCTTTCTTGATCAGATTCCCCGATCCTTGCTCAACGTCGTCTCCAGCATCGTTATCCTGAGTCGTGTACCAACTTTTAACGGAATTGATAGCGCTCTGGAAGACATCCTGAATGGCGGAGTCCCATCTAGGGTTATTATCGTCGGAGGAGGAGCAGCGACAGAGAGCGGTAGAATCAGGTAGACGTTGAGAGTAAAAAGGTCTTTTGGAGGGAGTGAGTCTAGTTGAAGTGGTGGCAGCAACCGAAGCGGCGGAGGAAAAGACGAGATTTTGAGACGGCGGCGCAGATAAGGAAGGCATCGCCGGAGATACAAGAGAGCGCGTGTGTGTGTGGTGGTGTGTATTTGGGGAAATATAAATAAATCTGTGTGTTGTGTGGATGATGATGATTGATGATGCTGATAATATGTTCTTATGTTACTATGTGTCTATTACCAACCAACCAAACGGAACGTTTATTTTAATTTTGGTATATGCGGATGTCTGATTTTTTTCCGGATACCACACGAACCAGATATTTATCCATACTTTATTTTTCCTTTTTGTCAACCATTCCCTATATTCAAACTCAATATGCCATGGCTAAACGTTTTCATGGTATAACCATAAAACAGTTTTTTTTTTCTTTTGGTAATGAAATTTTTTTTCCGCCAGCACAGTTTTCTTACACAGACTAGAAAATATGATTTGTGGTTTAAACCGTATCGAATATAATGGAAGACAAAAGATAAAAATAAATTCTTGAGTTGGGTAAAGAACGAAAGCTAGCCATTTGTTTAGAATATGAATTCTTCACCATCCGTATCAGTTCGGAACAGTTCGTGTTAACATCAATTTTTCGGATTTCTTTTTTCTCATTGCATAAACCTATTTGTCATGTCTTGCGGAGATAAGATTTTTATCGTATTCCCTTGGAGTCTGATAATCAGAGCCTGAACCAATGATGAACTTGGAGTCATGTTAGTTGTCGGTACTAGCCTTTTAGAAACTAGATGGCCTTCGGCCCATAAACAACCAACTTGGGTTTGGAACTTCTTTTAGCTATATTGGATTTTATTTGTGGCCTGAGAACTCAATAGCCCTCTAAACACGTGGCTAGGCAGGCAGGAGTTTGACCACTGATCCAGGTGGCTCCCCATGTATGCATTGCAAATATCTAGAAAATATTAAGTATCTCAATAAAAATGATGTGTTCACAAAAAAACAATAAATGATGTAATAATAATGCAAGTAAAGTAAAGCAGTTATATCCCAAATAAGCAAAGAAGAAGAAGAACAATGTGAAAGGAGAAAGCTTGAACGTCCGGTGAAAGAATCTAGCTTTCCAGTTTATTAATCACTTCTGAATCTCTTAACCCAACAAACACATCGCAACAAACAATTTCAACAAGCTTTAACCAACCGAAGACGGCGGATCATATTCGGAGTAGAGGAAGTAGTATCTCACCTGGGAATCGGTTTCAGATGGAGAGGACTGAGGAAATCGAAGAAACTCCTGCGACACCTTCTCCTGGATCCTTGAAATCCAGGCTATCAAACAGAGCAGACCCTTTTCTTGTTGTTTGTAGATGCTTCAGCCTCGTAACGGCTCTCATCGCCATTCTCTGCGTTGTCGTTAATGTTCTCGCTGCCGTTCGCTCCTTCCGTGACAGTCACGATGTAATTTATTCGTCTCTCTCTCTCTCTCCCTCTAGTTCTAGATTCGATCTTTGTCTAAAGCTTTTATCTTTTCCGAGCAGATATTCGATGGAATATTCCGGTGTTATGCTGTGTTGATTGCTTGTTTTGCTGTTCTCGCTGAGACAGAATGGGGATTCATCCTCAAATTTTCCAAGGTTCATATTTCTTTCCTTTTTTTCTACCATGAATTTCTTCTTACATGCTTTTAGTTTTACACATCGTTTGTATTCTCTAATCATTACACAGGTTCTTGAATACTGGGCTGGGAGAGGAATGCTTCAGATTTTGTAAGTTACATAAAGCTTTGTAACCCTCCTTCTGTACTTCTTGTTATAGTGTGAATCTGGTGTTACTTTTGAAAGTGGTTTTGGATTTGCTGCTTCAGCTAACTCTCAAGGCAAGAAACTCAAAAGTGAGACCCTTTATGGGTTGCTATCTGATTTTGACGTCAATGTATATGTTCTTTGGTCATTTCAGTGTTGCTGTGATGACAAGAGCTTTCCCTGACTATTTGTCTCAAAGGAAAGATCTCCTGCTTCTACAAAATATTGCAAGCTACATGCTCCTCTCTTGTGGTGTTATCTATGTCCTTTCAGTAAGTTTACACATCCATCCATCCTTAAATATCACATCTGTGTATTCTTCCTATGTTCTTGCCTAATTGTTGAATCATTTATCTTTGCCAATTTTAAATTTACTTATGTTTGATTTGGTTTGAAACAAGTTCCCTTTATGCATCACCTTTGGTTGTTATCTGAACTTCAGGGAGTTCTATGCATTGGCTTTCTGAAGCGTGCTCGACAGCAAAAGGAAATTTCAAGAGAACAAGCCATCAAGGACCTTGAGGCAAGTATTGATAGTTTATTTAGCATAAGTTTCCAGTATCTATTTGCATCATGACTTCCAGTATTTATTTAGCATAAGAGAACAAGCCATCAAGGACCTCAATTGGCTTCTATATTATTGACCCTTGTTGTTGCAGGAGATAGAGCAACGCAGGGCAGAGTTGGAACAATTGCTCGTGGACCATCGGAATAGACACGATGACGTATGAATGTGTTCTCAAGTACAGCTTCATTGAATGGACGACATCTGTTTCTTTGTGTGTTAAAAAATTGTCTGAGCTCTCTGTTTTTGTCTATCCACTAAGATAATAACAGCACATCCTTTTTCTTTTCGTTTCCTTTTTCTGTTGAAAAACGAAGCTTTGTCCTATAAGAGAAAAGAGCACTTATGGATATGAATCTCCACTGATTGATGTATATTAGTTGCAGTGTATATGTAGTTTCACTTATATTTTTGGATTTCTTTATATGTCTAAATCCTGCTTTTGCTGCATCTAATGGTACCTCTCAAACTGTCAAAAAATGCTTGTTTAATGTTGCGGAATGGTAAAGGCCAAAAAGTAAGTTTAGCATGAACAAAAGTGTATGTTACAGATGATTTTTTTTTGTGGTTAGTTTGAGTTGATGCTTTTTATATTTATTCATAATGAGGTAAAGGAACAAGAATACTAATAACAATCGCATTAGATTGGATATATTCATCTTCACTACAATATCAAGTCTTTGGCCTCTTTGACCTTACATTATAACTTCTGATTAACAAGTTCTCTTTATCCTCTGAGCTTCTCTCATCATCAGACAACACAAAGAGATTATAACAAGAACCAACAGTTGAATCTCCACTCTTTATCTCTCCTTTTTTGATCGATGCTGAATCAGACTTGGTTTCTCTGGTCTTAAGAATCTCTTTAGATTCTCCAGTAACTATAACATCATCATCATCATCTTTTGTCACCTCAACTTCATACGAATCTTGAGAATCAGAGACGTAGTCTACTGAAACAGTTTCTTCATCATCACTATCCTCAATATGAAGCACGCATTTCTCTTTTTGTACCATTTTTATCAATTCACCAACGGATTCCTGTATGTCCTTAAACAGACGGGTTTCTTTCTCACAACTTTCTTGTATTTCTTCCTGGTTTGAGAGGAAGTATTGAATTGCTATCACAATAAGATAGTTAGCAGTAGAATCTAAATTAAAGATGTAAAAAGGGAATTACCTCTATAGGCGACATGAAAACCTTTCGGCGTTTAGAAGACTGAGGGTTATAACCTCCTGTGTAAAATGTTTCTTTGATAAGCTTCAGATCTGGCGAGCAAGTCTTAGTTTGGGTTACTGGTGATGAAGAACCATCAATTGGTTTTCTCCGGCTACAAACCTCAATCACATTCTTGCTTTCGCTTTCCTGATCAGTCTTGTTGGGAACTCCACAATGATGTAGTTTATTATTGGAAATAGCTGGAAGAATGCTTGGATCAAGACCTTTGTGGAGATTATAGAGCAATTCTAAGATGTATTTACGCTTAAGTGAAGCATCCTTCGCAGGAAACCAATTCCTAGTTAGCTATAAGATGCAAATAAAAAAAAGGTTAAAACCATCCCCTTCAAATCACTATTAGAACGTTAAATCCTACACCTCAATTAGACTCCACATTAAACGTCAATTAAGATTCTCTTTCTTTGTATCGTATCAATTTTCTAAAAATCGTTTCGTGAAACGAGTAATGGTTGCTAGAACTTAACATGACTGACAGAAAAAAACTCAAATGCATGTTTTAATAGTCACACACTTAGTACACTAACAACGTTCTGTTTATTATAGCAATAGAAATTTCAGCAATACAGCTGCAACTTCATTATATGCAAGGAGATACAAAAATAAATAAACTTACAAAAGTTTCCGATCTTGTGATAAGGGAAGGATTGAATTTGCCAGGAGCTTGAGCCACAAAAAGATCCAAATAGTGGAGCAAAAAGAGGCCACAGTCAAAAGAATTCCCTTGCTGCGGGAGCTGAATTTTTCAGATGAAGCAATAGCATTAGAAAATCCAATGGATCAAATTTCACAAAGTTCACAACAGAAATACCGGCCGACTCTGTAAGAATAGTGATATGTTTTTCAAAGATAGCCTACCTATACTAATATGATATGTTAAAGACAAATAACTCTACGCTTAACCTATCAAGCTCGTGAACATGTTCATCTATTGCAAGCATACATGCAACGGTACTATGTAAACGAGAATAATATAGAGCCAGAGCTTTACAAAATCATGACGGACTAAATTAGTTTTGACATGTGCCTTCTGACTGTTCTCAAGATAATTTAATCCTAGTTAGGAAGCAATACCTCAAGCGAGATGGACTTCATATTTGGAGCTCTTGAGAAATCAATTGTTGTGTTTTCATGTCTCGCTCTCCACTCTTCACGTAGGTAACTATGATCACATCGTAAACATTTAATTAATTCACTCATGCTGTACAGCATATATTCATGATAAAGTTCATGCATTTGACTAGGGAAACACAGAAAAGTGAAAAAAAAAAAAAGGAAGAATAAAAAGATGTAAATACATAGAAAATTAATAACTACTTCCCAAACCAAAAATACAATCATCGATTGCAAACCCAACATTCCTTACTTAACTGTGACTTATAATGGTCTCTTGAAATCAAAATGTCAAGAACAAGCAAATGCAGTGTCAGTGAGCTTCAATGAATTTTTTTTGAGCTTACCTTGGAAAGACGTTTATAAGACCATCTTTGTGGCTTCCTTTAATTGAGTCCAGGTGCAAGATGCATGGAACCCTTTGTGGATTTTCAACTTCAACATCAGCAGAGTGAAAACTTATTTATAAGCTATAAATTAAAGTCAACGAACATAATAAATAATTTAGCGAGTTAATCTTACCATGAGAAGGAACTAATTCACCAGGATGACAGATGATAATTAGACTCCAGTGAAAACTGCAATCAAACGCAAGTACATAAGTCATCTTACCAGCAGTAAGAAAAAAAATTAGTTTTTGTATGAAATATGTTCTTACCTGCAGTTTATAGGAATAAATATATAATCTTTTTCAAAAAGATTCACATTCTTAGTCCACTTCTGCACACGCTGATATGCTTCCCTTCCTCCATATGTGCTAGGTGAGCCTCTGTCTAAGTTAGCCAGCTTACGGAAAAAGAAACAATTGAAAAAGTGGAATCTCCCCCGTTCATTCGGTGGAATGCGATTCTTAACGTACCTGAAAGTATCAAACTCAACTTTACAAGCTGCTTTGAACTAGCTTGGGCATGGAAAAGCATATATACAAAAAGGTTTCGATTACAATGCAAAGCCCTAATATGTGTTTATGCTACAGTTTTTGCATATTTTCAACGAACAAGAAAATACCTCGCTTGACTCATATGATGGAACAGATAAAATTTTCATTTCCTTCTAATGTTAAGTTGATATGGAAAGATTGCAACTTACTTGATATAAAAATCAATGATTGTATCATTGATAAAACGTCTTGGCTTCAGAAGCTCAATGTCTTGCTTCCTAACGACTACAGCATCTGGGTCGCCTTGAGGGTAGACCAGATCTTCAAATGAATCAGCAAGACTGAAGATCCAAAATTTGGGATTCAGGAGGTAAGATAAAATCAAACAGGGACAATATCTGAATATCATATAACACGCCTTCAAAAGAAAACTAATAAAAACCCTTCCAAAATTTTACATACATATAACTCTCAGTCTCAGGTAGCACCCTAGCATACATAAGTCATAAATTAAGATAAAAGAAGAGTACATCACCGAGTTGTCAGATTACTCACTTGGTCAGTGAAGTTCCCAAAGTATGTCCACTACAAGCACTTTCCTCGGTTTCTCTGTCAACATTCAGCAATGACAAATTTATAGTTAGAACCCGCCAGCAGCTTTTTTACCTATCATAATAACTTGTCTCTCTCATTTTCTTTCTCTCCAAGTCTTTTATAGGATTTAAACCAATAAGTCGTCCTCGTTAAGGACAAAAGTTATTTTTATATATTGATGCGCACATCTCCCAAGAAATCTATCTAGCTAACGTGGAAACAGTTTACAACAGCACATATATTTTGTTCACTATGCCATCAATTCAATCAACGATGTAGAAAACAGAGAAAAGAGATTCATGACTTGAGCAAAAAACCGTTGAGTCAAACACTAACGCAATGATGCCAATATGTTTTTATTGATGACTTACGTTATGGTGTCAAACCATATATCTTTGTATCTTGAGTCCAGCGATTTAATGGTTTCTAATTCTTTAGACCACTTAGGGTCATAAACGGAAAATTTGAGAAGATCAATGCCTGTCAGCATGGGTGCAGCTGTTAGAGTATAGTTGACGTTGTAAACATCAAAAGCTACGAATAGAGAGATATGATGTCTATGCCGTTCTTATTCACCCCTCACGTGAAAAAACAACAGAAAGAAAAGAAACACCATTGCAGTTAAGATACACTAGCTAAACAAAAGTGAACTTTATGGTAAACCTGAAATCTCCTCCGCACTGTCAACTTCTTTAGGGCCCCTGGACTTCAGAAGGACGTTTACAAAGGCAGTCGCAACCTTAAAAGTACAGCTCAAGTATCAAAAAACAAATCCCATCAACCTATAAACAAAGATTTAACAGAACTCACCTCTAAACACCACTGAGACTCAATTTTGATGATGTCTTCTGTTGCCCATTGACAACTAAATGTCCTTTTAGTTGCATTTACTGATGAACTTTCAACATTCATACAGTTTCGCGAAAATGTTAACTTCGAGTTTGTACAGTATATATCTCCAAATACAATAACATCAGGGACAATGAGAACTTGTGAATTCCCAGAATCCTGTAAATGCCAAAAAAAAAAAAAAAGGATAAGATACTGTCTGCTGAACCAACGTGCATAGCTCTTGAGACAAACAACAAAATGAAAACTTTTAGAGGAACAATATATACTCGGAAAGACTTACAACTTCATGTGGATCAGGAGTAGAATTTGTGGCTTCTTCTCCAGCTGAAGCTAAAAAATTTCAAAGGTTTCTTTACAGCAAGCAATTTTGAGGGAAAAAGATAGCAAAAAAAAAGAGCTGGTTAGAGAATTTTAAATGCTAAAAAAACCTTCATTGTTTTCTGAGAGAGATGCTGAAGCTGACAAATTGATTCCGACCCGTCTATTAGAGCTATCGGAGACTACATCAATCGGGTCACCCTGCAGTATAATGTACAACCATAATTAGAAAATTTCTAGAGTATCTAGTCCTTATAGGAACTGCATGACAAAGGCTCACATTTCCATATCCGCTGAGTTCACACCTTAACCGTTCTTCTTTTGCTGGGATTGCATAAATCAAAAATAGTTTAGTCAAGCTAGACGACGAAAAGATAAGATCAAGGAAATGGTGATCACTAAAACGGATCAGCGGTGATAATTTTATATGATCAAATACTTGAATCACAAATGAAAGAATTCTTTTCCATTTGTGTTTAAATGAGTAGCGGAACCACAATTCCCCTCTTTATGAACACTTTCTGATGACATATTCTAAGGAGTAAGCTTTAATTCTAAGTCATTGCTGATCGACCACACTAGCATCTGAAAGTTTTGGAACTCGACACTTTCCCAAGACCAATTTCATAATTTGCAGTCGAAAACTGTCCTCCAGGATGCAGTTCTCTTACTTTTACCTTCAACATCAATAACTATGTGGTCCAGTTCTTTTCTCTCGCTTCGATTTTCCTGCGCAACTGCAATAGAAAGATATTAACACAAAAATAAGGCATTAACTGTGAATTACCATGTAAAACTTGATGTTCTAGCTCCTAAGGAAATAATCATGATTACTCGAGTGTAGTTTAGATACATAACACAAAAGTGGATAAATCTTGCATCAAAATTCGTTCCCCAAATCTAACAACGCAATTTCAAAAAATATATATCTCGAGTAAAAACCCACCTTAGATAATCCTATTATCATAAACCCAGCAATTTACGGGGGTAGAATCGAAACAAAAATTCTTCGGAGAATTCAGAAAAGGAAACACTTACAGACTCGAAGAAAGTCATACTTATCGATGTCGGAGGTTTTAGTTGCTGGAGAATCAAATTTTCGAAGAATTTTCTTCGATATTTTTTCAACTTGTTCGTCCTCTTCAGTGTAATCGAATACTGCAATATGCTTCTGCTTAACGTGGGATCGAACTGACGGCAGAGTCATCTTCGTCGCCACAATACTGAGTAACAGTTGCGACGGCTCGAGAGAAAGTTCGAGGCGAATTCTGTACGATGCACCCAAATAAGACGGGATTTGAATTTGGTTTTCGATTCTGTCTCGCTTTTTATTTTTGTGATTTTTTTTTCTAATTCCGGTTGAGACCGGTCCAGACATTATTTGTCCATCCGGTTTAGAAAAATGTTCCCGTATCTGGTTTCAGAGCTCTCTTTCTTTTTTTAATATCCGGTTTCAAAGCTTAATCACAGATTCACATATCGTAAAAAATCTAAATAAACTTTGATGAATTTAGTAATTGGTATACAGATTATAAGCTTAAAACTATATAGATTAGAGATTTGCTAGGTAACACGTGTATTAGAGTCAGAATGTTATAATTTGATTGATTGTTGAACTAACAACTTTAATCAAAATCATTAAATTGTCAAAACAATACATTAAGTTGAAATAACCAAGGTTCAAAGTCAACCACACAAAAACGTTAATTACAGCTACCAAAAACAATGTAACTCTTGCCACTATATAAAGTCAATATCATAACACTGAATTTCTCATCAACACAAACAGTGAAGAAGTAATTAAAGAGAGTGTGGCTTAACTAATCATCATCATCAAGATACTCAAAATGACATCATTCAAGCTCTTTCTCACTGCTTTCTTAATGACTCTCTCTTTCTCTAACATGATCAACACTTGCTCGGCCTCACGCCTCCGTCGACATCTGCGACCTTATCCTCGACCTCAACCTCCACCTCAACCTCAACCTCCAGTGGGACTACCTCAATCACCATCAATATTGCCAAACCCATCTATCCATACAATTCCGAATACAATGCCTCCATTTCCAATGCAATCACCTAACTCTGCAGACCCAAATGCTCCCACAATTCCCACTGCAATGCCTCCATTTTCAATGCAACCAGATAACCCTGTCCCAAGTGATCCCATAGTTCCCACTGCAATGCCTCCTTCTTCAATGGAATCTGATAATCCTGTCCCAACTGATCCCATAGTTCCCACTGCAATGCCTCCAGATTCAGTGGAATCAGATTATCCTTCTACCGATCCTGTACCAACCGATCCCGCAGCTCCCGCTGCAATGGCTCCAATTTTTCCAAATATGGTTCCACCTCCAACAACAACCCCTTCATTTTCAACTAATGGTGTAGTCCCATCAATTTTTCCTTTCTTCTTTCCACCACCATCACCTTCTACAGCTACACCAAGTCCTTGAATAATCACTTCATGTCTTTGATGTGTCTCTTTATTATATTATTGTTATAATAAGGCATTTCGTTGTTGTTTAGTTGATTACAAATACCCTGTTTGATGGTTTACACTTTTAATTATCAATAATGTTGTATTCAACATATGTTTGCATATGTCACTCATGATAAATAAAATTTTGGTTCTTAATGTTGTTTGGTTCATCAAAGACTTACCTTTAAATATGTTATATACTAATATATACTACTACGAGCTTTGTGAACAAACTTAGAAAACAAAAACAAGAAGCATGTGTGTGCGTAACGTTCGTTTTTGAAACATGAAATCCATCAACTTCTTTAGCAACTTTCCTCACGAGTTTCATTACACATACTTCATCTGATAAAATCAATCTCTTTTTTCACACTCATGATTAACTCTCCTCATCATAAAATGGGTAAATACAGCTTTTCAAGGAAGCAAGTAACTTGTATAGCCTCCTCTAAGTTCTCCTTCAACGTCTTGTGCCTCGTCGTCACAGTTTTTGTTCTGCTTCAGATCTGGTCATTTCACATTACTCAACAACCCATTTTACTTCATCCCTCACTTGTATTTACATATCTGAAACAACAACCTAAAACAACACCAACCAACGAGACGGCTTACTTGATAGATAAGCTACATGAGTCGGTAGCATTCCTTCCTCTGAAAGACCTTCGCTTCTCAAATAAACCACTTGTAGGTCATACTTGGTTTATGAGCTCTCTCTATGATAATCAAACAAAAGGTGAGGTTCAATATCAAGAATTTCCTTCAGAATCTTCAAAAGGAAGGGTTTTGTGCTTGAAAGGAGTTGATGAACATGATGGGTCATGGAACTACTATGCACTGGCTTGGTCTCAATCTCTTCCTGTCAATGCAAGTCTCCAGAAGGGATTGACATTTGTTTCCTATAATCATTATGATTATAGTAACATGTGGCATGGACTGTCTGCTATAGTCCCATTTGTTGCTTGGAGCTTAAGAAACCAATGCAAAACGCCTCAAAAATGGGTTTTATACCACTGGGGAGAGCTCAGGTTCAAGATGGGGAATTGGTTGAGCGAGATAACCACAGCGACTTACGGTAAAGAACCAGAGATCTTACGGTTTGTTGATAAGGACAAGCCGATTTGCTTCGAGAAAGCGATTGTTATGAGACACAATGAAGGTGGAATGTCAAGGGAGAGAAGAATGGAGGTTTTTGATCTAATTAGATGCAAAGCAAGAAACTACTGTAACATTAGCTCATCTGAGACATCAAAACCGCGAATCGGAATGACATTGCTTATGAGAACCGGACCAAGATCGTTCAAAAATGAGTCAGCCGTGATCAATGTCTTTAAAAGAGAATGTAAAAGAGTAGAAGGGTGTGAACTAAAGGTTTCTTATTCAGATAATCTAACATTTTGTGAGCAAGTGGAGCTGATGAGAATGACTGATGTGTTAGTATCATCACATGGTGCACAACTTACTAATTTGGTTCTAATGGATATAAATAGTAATGTGATGGAGTTTTTGCCTAAAGGATGGCTTAAGCTTGCAGGAGTTGGTCAGCATGTATATCAATGGGGAGCTAATTGGTCAGGAATGAAACATGAAGGCACGTGGAATGACCCTGTCGGAGAAATATGTCAGTTTCCTGATACTGACAGGCGATGTATGCCCCTCTATAAGAACGGTAAGATCGGATTCAACGAGACTTATTTTGGCGATTGGGCCAAAAGCGTTTTGGGGAAAGTTAAAGAAAGAAAGATGGAAAATATTGTAAAAGGCAACCATGGTTATGGTTCGCTAGATGGATGTGGTTGTTGATGGAAAACCTTGGGGCAAAAATATTAAATATTCTATATTTTTTGTTAACAATTGAAAAAAACTCGACAATACTTTTAATAATTTAAAAATTAAAATATATTTCACTCTTCAAGTTGTTTAATGTCTACCTCTCCTCAAGGGAAACTAGACTCCATAGTTTTGATAAAATTTAGAATTTCGGGGTTTATATTATTGATATAGAATCTCCATGACTTATTACTTTATAATATGATTAAGTGCTGTTTAACATTGAACATAACATAGTACAAAATGATTCCGCACTAATGGATCTTTATCTATTTCAACTAATATAAATCTAGCACGAAAATCGATAAAAATGATTAATGACTGTATGCAGGAGACTAAACAAAAATCAGTGGTTTAATTATTGAATTTTATGAATAGTTCGAGTAGACTATTTGAGTCCATCAAAAACGGAAGCATGTGTATGTGTTGGTTGATTCCAAATCTACCATTAAAATGTGTTATAGCTAACATTGCGTTGACTATATGTGGCTCACTTGATTCACTCTCCATCAAATCCAATTCTACTTCACTCAATTTGATTCAGTCCTAATCCACAATGAGTACTAAAGCGAGTATTTGGCGAAGGCTACTTACTTGCTTGATGCCTCGTTGTCACTGTTTTTGTTCTTCTCCAAATCTGTTCATTTCAAACCACTCAACATTCTCTTTCACTCCCTCCTGCACTATTGACGTATCTGAAACACCAACCTGCAGGGCGAAGATCTGAGAACAAAACGGCTTACTTTGTGGAAAGGCTACTTGAAGCCGTGGCATTCCTTCCACTAAAGGACTATCGTTTTGCAAACAAGCCACTTGAAGGTCTTACTTGGTTCATGAGCTCTCTCTATGATAATCAAACCCAAGGTGAGGCTCAGTATCAAGAATTTCCTTCATATTCTTCTAAAGCAAGGCTTTTGTGTTTGAAAGGGATTGATGAGCATGACGAGGCATGGAACTCCTACGCACTGGCTTGGCCTGAAGCTCTACCAACCAATGCCGTTCTTCAGAGAGGCTTGACGTTTGTTTCGTATAATCAATACGATTACGGTAACTTGTGGCATGGACTAACAGCAGTTGTTCCATTTGTTGCTTGGAGCTTAAGAAACCAATGCGAAAGGCCTCAAAAATGGGTTCTATACCGATTGCGAAAGGCCACTGGGGAGAACTAAGGTTTGGGATGGGGCATTGGTTGAGCGAGATAATCACAGCTACGGTTTGATGATAAGGACAAGCCGATTTGCTTCGAAAAGGCCGTTGTAATGAGACATAATGAAGGTGGAATGTCAAAGGAGAGAAGGATAGAAGTTTTTGATCATGTTAGATGCAAAACGAGAAACTACTGTAACATCAGCTCATCTGAGACATCAAAGCCCCGAATTGCTATGACATTGCTATTGAGAACAGGAGCAAGATCTTTCAAAAACGAGTCAAAGGTGATCGATGTCTTTAAGAGTGAGTGTAAGAGAGTAGATGGGTGTGAATTAGATATTTCTTATTCCAATAATCTAACATTTTGTGAGCAAGTGGAGCTGATGAAGAAGAACGTTGTGTTAGTATCACCACACGGTGCACAACTCACAAACTTGTTTCTAATGGATAAAAATAGTAGTGTGATGGAGTTTTTCCCCAAAGGATGGCTTAGACTTGCAGGAGTTGGTCAGCTTGTGTTCCAATGGGCATCTAATCGGTGAAATATGTGAATTTCCTGATACGGATAGGCGATGTATGCGGGTCTATAAGAACGCTATGATCGGAGACAATGAGACTTACTTTGGCGAGTGGGCAAGAAGAGTCTTGGCTAAGTTCAGCACAAGAGAGATGAAAGAAATTGCAGAGTGCAACCACAGTAATAGTTCGCTAGATGTATGTAACTAAGATAAGAAACTTGTTGATCTCTGTTTAAAAGTCTATCTGATTGATGTTTATTGCAAGTATCTCAAGGTTCTCAACAATACATTGCACAAATGAGGTATCTAAACAAAATCACACAACTGGAAGCTAAAAACAAACACCACGGTTTTAGCCTCAATAAGACTTAGAATTAGGAAATGACTAACAACACACAAGTGGAACAAATACGTGATAATCCCATCTCAAGGAGTTTGATGTTTTTCTATAAATTGTGAAAGAAACTCTACCGTAGATTGAGAAACTCGTTCCTCAAGTCCAAACTGATCGGTTCTTAACAGAGATTCCACTGCCTTCCTTCTTACCTCTGCTTGCTTCATAATCGAGCGTCCATTTCTCAAACGTACAGTCAACAAAATTATAGTATCCACCATGGAGAGATAGTGATCCTTTCTGCACTTTCTCTTGTATCCATGGGTAACCAAGCAGCCTTTCTAATGAATGATTTATCGATGCCTACAGGTTTATTTTTGATATAATACATAAGCTCAACGACTAACGAAAGATATAAGTTCAACTGATTTACCAAACGACATCACCTTTTCACAGTGGTGGCACTGATGATCAAAATGGAGGCTTGAAGCAACAGCTTTTGTGCTTTCCTTTGCCTTCTTCCCCGTAATTACCCAGCTTTGTATGAAACTACTGTTTAACAGTGAAGTGCAATATTACAAAGATCAGCAACAACAAATGAACTTTTCCGATAAAATGAATCAGCAACTGGAAAAAAACCTCGAATCTGCTTCGTCTCCCATTTTCATTAAAGCTTGAATTCCTCCACAGCGGCTATGACCAATGACTAAGATATTCTCCACCTACAAGTTTATCAATGACAAGAGAACTATAATGAATGTATCTAACAAAATATAGCTACTTACTGTGTTTATGCAATGTATGTATCTTAGAAAAACTGCACGAGAAAAGATAGATACTTACATTAAGAAAATTTACAGTGAACTCGAGAGCAGCTTTTGTTTCAGTAGGTCCAGACTTCACAAAACAAACAAAAGCAATTAGATCAAATGTGGACAAAACCATAGAAAGTAAACAGCAGTCTGCGCTGAATTGTATATACCTCATACGAAGGTACCAAATTGGCAATGTTACGAACAATAAATGCTTCACCCGGTTGAAACCCGAGGATGGCAGAAGGACAAACCCTAGAGTCTGCACAAGCAATCACCAGAAACTGTTGCTTAAACTGTTAGCAAGAATTCCTTTCTCTAGACAACATTCAAACAACAGATAAGATCTCATAAGCATTTGTAAAGTGTAAAGCTACCTTTGGTGCTTGAGCATCTGCCAGTTTTTTAAAGTGTTCTAAGTTACTCCTGCTCAAGAGTATAACATCAGGTGAGGTAAAAGAAAGGCAATAAGTAATCGATGAACCATTGAATATGCAAAAGAGTGAAGAAATTGATTCTCTGTCACGTACATGTACTTAAGCTTCTTGAAGGCAAGGAATCGCTGTTTCATGTCGTCAAATGCATCAGTGTTAACTTCTCTATCAATTGTGGTACAGTCATTAGCTTCCTTAGTCATTCCAGGTGTCTTTCCTGAGGCCATAACTTGCAAGTTCACAGTTTTTCCTCTGCAGACACCACCAAAAGAAAAAAGGAAAAAAATCTGAACATTTGAACATAAACAAAACATCTCCACAGAGATTTCGCTATTTGACGCATCACAAAACAAAATGCAAATCTGAGAAAAGACACTATTTTTACCTAAGAAACTAAACCATAAGATGTACTAACGAAAGCGCCATATGGTCTATTAGATGCTTATATATTCTCAACAGTAAATGGAAATCAGATAGAGCAGCAATCCTAAATCAAATTATCAAACTGAGTTAGTAAAGCCCAGAAATTACCTGAAAGAATAGGGAATTCTCAATTGGGTTTTCACTATTTCATTTAAATTGCGCTTGGAACCAAAGATCTGAATCAAAATGAAACAGAATATTTATAAAAAATCAAAAATCAGATTTGGATGAAATAGTGTGAGAGAGAAGAAGGGATTTGAGACATACCGCTTGGGTCTGCAGATTAAAGAGAGACGCGGAAGAAGAAGGATCATGAGAGATTGACAAGCGTGTGGGAGTGGCTGCCATCAAAGAGGTCTAGAGAGTAAAGTTGAGTATTTCGAATCTAGATCAACTAAGGCACAAGGCATCTGAAGGTCGCTCATCTGTAAGAAAGAGACGAGTTCTTCTAAAAATTAAAAAATTAAATTTTATATTTTTGTCAAAAAGAAGTGGATGTGATTGCGTTTCTCCAACAAAGACGGAGAAACCAAAGTGTTTGTGTCGTGTCGGATTTGGACCCCACCAAATTCCTTATGCATGAAAAAGGAAGGTACGAGATCTAATGCTCAACACTGACTCACGCAGATGAACTAAGAGTTAAAAAGATCTGCTAATCTTAATCAGGGAGTAAACGGTAATTAAGTTGTTGGAAAATGACAAAAAAGTCCATCAACAAGAGTTTTGTTAAAACGGCGTGCAGTTACGTCAAGGACAACGAAACCAGCATGATTTTCGTAAGCAGATGACAAAATAATCCCCAATTTGAAGAAACCCTAATTTTGAGGATTAGCTAACAAGCCGACCTTTGATCATCCCGAGAAGACGAAGGAGAGAACTTATACTTTATAGCATCATAACATCAAATCAATTATCATTCGCATCAAGTCTATACAGCGACCCTAAAACGAAACCATAAGTCATTCGCATCAAGAAGAAAACTTCTGTTCTAATGTCCGTTTTTCGATTGAAACGCAGCGTTTCAATCTAACTAAGAGACTAACGGAGACATTGAAGACTCCAAACTTTGTTAAACTGATTATAAAGTACTTAACAAAATCCATTCACATCAGACACAGTTGAGTCTGAATTTGTTTCAGAACCCAGATCGTAACAATAACAGAGTAGCATCCGAATTGAAACTTTTTGAGTATTTATACTTAATTAAGAGTATAGAAGCTGTAAAAACTCTCTTTTTTGCTTTTTAAAGAGAGACAGCTTTAATTAAACAAAGTTTCGATCTTTAGGGTTTGATGTGATTGTCTTCATCTTCAGACAACTTACTTGATCTGAAACTTTTTCTACTTTCCACTGTAAGAGATAGATCTCTTCAAGAAACTAGATCTCCCAACCATGGAAGATCCAATATTGATATTCCCTTTCTTCAACTTCTCTTTCTCCTTCTCTTTACCAACAACAATTTGACTAACCTTTAAACCTGACAACGAATTCAACGACACTGATCTTCTTACTCGATTCTGCAATTCATCGTGATCTCTACTAATATTACTAGCAAGATCATCTCTTTCTTCCTCGATTTCTTCATCGATTTCTTCATTTTCTTCTGGAATACTCACACGGATCTGCTCTTGTCTCTCACTATGATCATCATTCAAAACAACAATAGGAGCTCTACAAAGTGGACAATTGGTGTGTGATCTAAGCCAAGTATCTATACACGGAAGATGAAAAGCATGTTTACACTTTGGTAACAATCTAAATGATTCCTCTTCTTCGAATTCACTTAAGCAAACAGAGCAATCAGTTCCTTCAACAACACTACTTGTTTTACTATACTTGCAGACTTGAATCGAACTTATAACCGATGGATTCAACCCAATTGTTCTGATATGCCAAATCGGATGATCAATCAGAACCGGTGATGGTCCATCAGAATCCCAATTTCTAGCCTCGTCCATGCTCAATCTTCTTGATATTGTTATTGATCTTCTCCTTCTATGATAAAACTTGTAGCAGAGAAGAATTAAAGCAAGGAGAAACAGAGTTGTGATGATAGCTGAAGCTGAGATGATTAAAACCCTCTTTAAGTAGTCATGGTGGTGGATCAACGGAGGTGAAGGAAGATTCATAATTTCGACGTCATCGCAGATTGAAGGACACTCGTCAAAACAATAAGAAGGACAAGATCCTATGCTTTTCAATTCGAGGCAGTTAAATTTACAGAGCGAGTCTGATAAGGTTTCGTTGACCATATCCTCTGACAGAGATCTGTGAAGGATCCTCATGATTTTTCTTGTTTCAAGATCATCAACAAGCTCCAGAGAGAGGAGAAAGAGAGAAAAGAAGATGAGAGACGTCTTCCTCTTTGTTTATCTCTTTTGCTTTCTTTCTTTACGATGAAGTTTGGTCAACAAAAGTCGATGGACGGTATCTATCATCTTAATTTCAACAAGTAATTAAGTTTTGAGGTATAAACTCATTTTAAGAAGCATAAGAATCCTCAGGAGATGGGCCGAATATTGGATTGTATCGATCAGGTTTAGGTTTGTATTCAGGGTTGTTGACTAATCCGCGTGATGTGTGGTTGTGATTAAAGTGGGTGATATTAAAAAGTTGGCAAAGTGAATTTGACCAAAATGGCTTCTCAAGTGATTAATAGCTATACATGTGGGCATATTCTTAGCTTGTCTCCATCACAACAAACTGTGTCCACTACCTACGCGTTGTTTTGTTTATTTTATATGGATCATAGGAATGCTAAATCACGTAACCTAGACAAAAGTAATATCATCAAATCAAATTCGAATAAAAAATACTGAAGAAATGATATTTAACCGCTTAAACCAAACATATTTCTCGGTCTAAATTCTCTGTACAGTTATATAAATCGATAATATTATGTCTAGATATAAAGCATAATATGTAAATACTTTAATGAGATTCATTTTCGAAAAGTATTTGTGGTTTGGTAAAATGGTATCATAATTCATAGCAAAACAAAACAAAATGGTGATATGAACATTAAAAAAAAAATCATATTTCTTTGTTTTCTTGCCATTGGATTCCAAGTTTATTGGATCTCATGGTGCACACTCACAGCTAAACAACTATTATTTTCACTTTTTTAAAATCTGTTTTTTTTAAGAAAGGTCCGTTACTAAGATTGATATCTTGAAAAAATGGAGTCTTATAATGTATATATGTTGGGGTTGTTTCTCTTTGAAGTATCGTAAAAGTTCTTTTTGTTGGGTTTAAATCAGATTGAGCCTTCTCATTCTCAGCCCAATAGAAGATAAAACGTTTTTGTCTTACTTACGATCAAATCCCGTGAAATCATCCATCTTCTTCAATTCCTAAACCCAGAAAATTCTCTTCATACTTAAAGTCTCATTATTTTCAATCCGTTACAGAGATTTCAATAACTAGGACCTATAAATAGGAAGATGCATCGCTGAGCACATTATCTTTTTGATTAATCTCTCTCTTTCTAAAGTCACCAAGAGCTTCATCTCTTACGGTAAGTGCTTGCCTTAGGAGAGTAGAGTTAATTCTAGAGCAGATCCGTTTTGATACTTAACACAAAGTAAACGGCCTAAATGCTCAAGTTCAGTAGTCTTCACTACGGCTCTACAATATTTGTTTCTTTTACATTTACGTTACTGGTTTACACTCAACTTTCTTTCTTGTTTGAGTCATTGTTTCCAACAATATATTATATGGAGCTCCGATGCAAATATATTGAGTTCTTAACCGGTTTGTGTCGGTAAAGTCTATATAAAAAAGCGAACGCATGAGCCAGATTTCTTTCAAACCTGATAAAAGTTGTTATAAGCTGAATGTTGGAACAATGGTTTTCCAAGTACAACATGTGATGTGGTGGTGAACCTAAGAGTAACATAAAATAATGTGTACACTAAAGTAGTAATTAGAATGAATATAGAAACCTAGAATCTGACGGTGGTAGGACCAAAGCAGCTAAGTCCCATAGCTTTCTCAAATGACTTCTCAAAAGGTTTGGTGTTGGGTTTGGATCTGATGTAATCAGCCGAAGAAGACGGAGGTGAGCTAGGACGAGATGTGACACTGATGGTACGGACACGACTCACGGCTTCTTTGTGGAGTAAGCGAAGAGGGTAATTCCATCGAGCAACGCCTTGGTCTTTTAGCACTTCCACTGCCGCGATCGCCGTCACTACCACCCATGAAGCTTGCTTTCCGGCGTTCATCTTTTTCTTTCTTTCTAAATCTCTTAAGTGTGTGATGTTTGGGGTTTGCTATGTGTTTGGAGTTTCTTGGGCCATTTGGTTTATAAAGGGTAGTCCAAAAAGTGGTACAGATAGAAAACAAGAGGCTTGAGAAGCCGCAAGTATTGGCAATAGGACAGGTAGTGGTTTTGTTCTTACTTTACTTTATTTGGTCCGAGGAAATTCCTTACCTGTGGGCTTGATTTTCATATTAAATAATATTTATTTCTTATTTTTTCTTCAATTAATAACATTTTTAAATTTGTTAGGCCTAATGATAATAACATGTGATTTTTTTATTTTATTTTTTCTTCTAATAGAAAAATGTGGATTTTTTTTTCATTTTTTCTTCTAATAGAAAAATGTGGATTTTTTTTTTCATTTTTTCTTCTAATAGAAAATGTGGATTTTTTCTATGTTAAAACTTACATAATCAAATTAGTTTGCTAGGAATTCAATGTCCAGTGGCTAAGCCACTTTAGAGTGTTTTTAGGCACTAGGCCTTAACAAAAAAATAATAATACCCAAACTACTCAATTTGATTTTGGTTTCTTACAAATAAGCTAAAAATTCTAATATTTTAGTATTTTTGATTTTCGGTTCGGTTTTAATCGAGAATCGAAAGTAATCAAAATAAGAACTACAAGAATTACTTTTTAGTTTTTACTAACTTATTATACTCACAATATATAATAATTAGTATTATGTGATATAATAAAATTTTATTTTAAATAAATTATTATTTTACTAAATTTGTTATTTAATATTTAATATAAATAGGTAAAATATGTTGATTTGTAAAGTAAAGAGATATTTTAGAAATTTATAATAAAATAGTAAACTAAAATATAATTAAAATATTTATTTAGAGTAAATCATTGGAACCTTTTTTTTGTTTTAAGACAGCTCATAGAAGAAAAAATAGATTAAAACATTAGAGATTGTCTTAGGCCAGAGATAAATTTGTATATATAGAGCATCACGTTAATGCTATGCTTAGTTATGGTAACAGATTTTTAGTTGGTCTTGATATTTGATTTGTTATCTTTATTGGTGGGAATGTTTCGTGTCAGTTTTGAATGATTTACTGAAGTTCCACTTATTTAGTGGAGTGGTTGAAAATAAGTTAGTGACCCATTTTGATGAATTATTTCGCTAACCACTGATATTTTTGTGAATGGTTATCTTTCTTAAATAATCCGGTGTTTTGATTTATTCTGAGTATTTCTGCATATACGAACATAGTAGCAATACGAAAACAAATCTGGCACACACACCAGTGAGATAAATAATCTCAAGAGACATTTAATCTGCTTTATTTTGGTTCGCCGGTTTATTAGAATCAGGGTACAAAGTTTTGACTCAAGCTTTCCCGGATTTGCTAGAAGGAACAAGTTGTTTCTCTCTGTGCTTCTGAACAAGTGCTTCCAGACTCTTCACCTTCTCTTCTTCATCTTTGAATTGAAGTCTTCTTAAATGTCCTTTTAATCCAAGATTGCCATTAAAATCCATTCAAGTATTAAACTTGGAAAATCAGATATAGGCATATAGTGAAACTGCACTAACCAGGTAAAAGCCAATTGAAATCAAGTTTGATTAATTTTTCTACGCTTTGGAGCTGGAGAGGCACTGTCAGCGATCCAAAAGAGTAATTATCATGTTTTACTGAATGAAGTTACTTAGAACATTTATCCAGAGTAATTCAAAAGGTTGGTCTTACCTGAGCAATGATTGTACTGTTCTAGTATGCTTAATCCAGATTCGGTCATTGTTAGATGGTCTCCAGTGAATAATGCCTTGAGGGGTTTATGGAACAAGCAAACTGACCCCTGTGATTTTTAAAAAACTCTTATATATATATATATATATATATATATATATATCCCAAGATCATTATGAAACTTGTTTTACCGATATTGAACATTTGTTTTCATATATGATCTTGCAATTAAACAGACTTACGCTTGAGTGACCGGGAGTGTGTATAAGCTCTACATCTTCATAGAGGCTCCATGGTCCACTTCCTTCCAGCTTTAACTCCACATCAGAGGTCAAGGGTTGAACCTAACAAAGATCTCTAAACGTCAGTAAAGCTAAATTTAGCAACAAAATGTTTTGTTCTGTTTTCTATAAAGCATATCCCAAGATCCTTCTAAACACTGAGTTAAACTCAGCAAGCTCTTTCACACAAAATCTAGATACTGAAAATTTATTTCAAATGTTAAGTACGTTTCGCAGAGAGGTGTGATAAATCTAAGGACATACCTCTTCAGAATGCAGAATTCTGGTACACTTGAACCGATCTGCCCATGTCTTGTGATCTGCAACATCATCCCTGAACAATGAAGTAGCTTATTCTTGTTACAAACTTTACAAGAGGAAATAGAGAATTTCTCCTTTTAGTGTTATCAACTTTACTTGTGGGTCAAAAACATGTAACGAATACCGCCCATCATCTCAATCTTTCCAGCAAGTTTCTCTAGGTACCTGGGACTGTAGCAAAGAGCAAAACCATGGTATATCAGTCTTGGCAAAACTGCCATAATCTTGTATATTAATTAAACATTGCACCTAAAACAGATAAGTACTAAACAGAAAAGAAGATACGAATCCATGATGCCTCCTAAGGGCATATACCTATCAACAAGAATATTTCCCTCAGGATGAAGGATCAAGTAGGAAGTTGCTCCGTAGGAATCCTTGGAATGAAAGCCACAATGGAAAACACCCTGAGCAGAAGAAGCCAAACAAAAGACAACATATAAAAACATGGTATGGAAATGGAAGTATGACTTCTCAGAAAAGCTTTCATAAGTCAACAACTCAAAATAATCATATCTATAGCTATTCAAAACTTGAAGAAAAAATATCAAAGATACTTCGAGGCACGCTAAAAATCATCTAGATAGAGTTGACTTGTGGATAACAATCCTAAAAAACGAAAGCTTAAGGGATGAGAAACTACAGGAAGTGTGTCTTTGTCCAATGCAAGTGGAAAGGCCTCCTGAGCTTCCCCTATGTCAGAAGGTGGAGTTTCAGTGCGAATAGAGCCCGTGGGACAGGATAATAAGGCCTGAACGAAACAAGAAACCATGAGTAATCAGGAAACCTCAAAGATTTTGTTCACGAATCCTTGGAAGGAAAACTTGTCATTATAAGAAGATCTGCAGACCATGACATTCACGCAAACATTTCCACATAATTTTTTGTCTTTAGGTTTTTAAAGGTACCCATAGAAGCTATAGAAAAAAAACAGTAAACAAAAGAAAATCCAGGTCGCTATGGCACCTGAAGAGTATTCAGCCTTTCCTCCTTACAGGTTGGTTGTTTAACAACCGCAGACATGTTGTCCACTCTGGTGAATACTTCCTGTGAAGATAAAGCAGAAAGTTAGTTTATGAATTGGCTGAACAATTAAAGGGATATTAAATTTTCTGCTCTCACAGCTGCTTGGGCCTGCCAACAAACAACTATTACACACTTTTCTAACTTTTTGTTCTAATGTAATGACTATGATCATATCAGATTATATTCCTCAGATGTTATCTGCAGCTTCTAATGACCAGACTTGAGTTGCGAAAAACAAGGTATTTTAAAAAGCTAACCAGAATCCAAAATTTCGTATATCCTTCTTCCTGATTAAGATTATGACATTGAATTCCCAATACCCAAATGAAACCTCTACTTAAAGCATGACAATTCATTGAACTGTTCATCAATTGCGTAGGATTACCCAAGGACTCACAAGACAGGAGAAATAACAGAGATATATACAGATTCTGAAAAAGAAAAGCTTACCGGGACCATCCAACGACATGTATCACAATCAATACAAGTATTGTCTGCAAAAAAATAACATTGTGAAAGGGCGTTATTGATCTCTCTTTGCTTCGATTAGCAATATAAGTAAAGAGACTTTATTTACCAACAAATATATCGCCTTCAACGTTCTGAGTGCGTCTTCTTGGGTTCTTATGGCTTGACACTTGAACTGCTTTGATAGATCCAAACACTCTCCTTCCAGGTAAAGCCCTGGAGATAGAAGAGGAAGTTTTCCATGAAAAAATCGATTCTTGTGAACAGAAGAGTGAAGAGACCACCGAGAAAGAAGCTGAAGCCATGACTGGTGATTCACGTCTCTTCTCTTCTCTCTGCGACCTTTTGAAGAGTGAGGCAGAGCCGTACTCATCTTGAATTACTGAACTTCGCAGTGATGGAAATTTCTAAATCTACTTTTTGACTAAAACGAGGAGACATCAAATCTAACGAGATCCGGTTTATTACCTAATTTGTTCGGTTAACAAATAACCGGTTTAAGACAGCTCCGCGAATTCAATTGATTGGACACGTGTAAGCTCTTTCTCATTCGTGCCCGGTCCTCCATTGTAGAGATCAATCTCAACTTCTCAAAACAGTGTTTTTAATCCAATTTCCTTGATCAGATGCGAATCTGAATCAAAATCCGTAGGTCTTCAGCCTTTTGTTGTTGTTGTTGTTGTTGTTTATTTTCCGACGGTGATTGATGTTTAGCGTGGAAGAAGGAAGCAGTGGAGGAGGTGGGTCTGAGATTAGCGAGGAGATAATCGGAGACGATTCGACTACATCATTGTCGCGATGGGTTTTTGATGAGAAGGATGATTATGAGATTAACGAAGATTACGACGACGATGGATACGACCAGAATAACCACGCGGAAATGGATTCCGATGAGGAGGACTACAGTGTGGAGCAGCGTTTGATTCGAACTACCCCTGCCGTTGACTCTTTCGATGTAGATGCACTTGAAATTCCTGGAACTCAGAAAAATGAATTTGAGGTTAGCATTTTATTCGAAATCGACCTTATCATTTGGCTGTGTCTGTCATGATGTGGTTCATTTCCTTCTTCATTTTGTCCTCTTTTCGATCTGATTATCAAAAGCTAGCTTTTTTAAGCTAGTTGATGATTTATGACAGCTTTTAAATTGAAGAACTTTCTAATCTGTTTTTGCAGGACGCTGGCATAGGAAAGAAACTCATACTTGCTTTGCAGACTCTCGGGGTTGTATTTGGTGATATTGGAACTAGTCCATTGTATACCTTCAGTGTCATGTTCAGAAGATCTCCAATTAACGAGAAAGAAGATATCATCGGAGCGTTGTCTCTGGTTATATACACTTTAATATTGTTCCCTCTTGTAAAGTATGTATATTTTGTTCTTTGGGCCAATGACGATGGGGAAGGTATTTCTTTTTTTCCTTTATTTGGTGAATTGACGTTCATGTTAAGGTAAAGCTTTAACATTTTGGACTGAACTGCAGGTGGTACTTTTGCTTTGTATTCGTTAATATGCCGGCACGCAAATGTTAGCCTTATCCCGAGTCAACTTCCATCAGATGCTCGCATATCAGGCTTTGGTTTGAAGGTTCCATCTCCAGAACTTGAAAGATCCTTGATAATAAAAGAAAGAATTGAGGCGTCAATGACCTTGAAAAAGCTTCTTCTGATTTTAGTGCTTGCTGGCACTGCTATGGTGATTGCTGATGCCGTTGTTACGCCTGCGATGTCAGGTATCTATGTGCTGGTGGTTACATTGTTTGTCATACATCATATTTTAAATTATGGGAAAAAAGGATTGTGAATACTATTGCAGCTAACTCTTAAACTTATTTCGAACGCAGTAATGTCTGCTATTGGTGGTCTTAAGGTTGGAGTTGGTGCTATAGAACAAGGTAACATGTAATTCTAGTTGACGTTCATCAGCCTGGTTATGGCCATGATCATGATTTCTTCTGTCTTTCACTTCTTGTAAAAGCTTCCTTGGATATATGTTTTATTTGAACCAGCCAACTCTTTACGGGTCTTCAGTGGTTGCATCCGGCTCCCTTGATTTCTATTATATTGTAGATACAGCAAAGAAATATACTAACAAGAGCATAAACACTTCTCGCCCCTCAATAGTGGCTAATGATTCTATTAAGCGTTCAACAAACATAAACTTATCTTTACGACTGATTAGTGACCTCTTTGTGAATAGTTTCTGACTATGGCCTCAATTGCAGATCAGGTGGTCGTGATATCAGTCAGCCTTCTTGTGATCTTGTTCAGTGTACAGAAATATGGAGCCAGCAAACTGGGACTTGCTTTGGGTCCTGCTTTACTTCTATGGTTTTTTTGTCTTGCTGGCACTGGGATTTACAACCTTGTTAAATATGACAGCAGCGTTTTTAGAGCGTTTAATCCTGCATACATCTATTTCTTTTTCAAGAGAAACTCTGTAAATGCATGGTATGCGCTTGGAGGTTGTATTCTATGTGCAACTGGTAAATTTCATATTATGCAAAAGATTTTTCAAAAGCTTAAAATTATTGAATGACTTTTTGACTTATTTCTATACATGCGGATCTTGTCTCAGGATCGGAGGCCATGTTTGCAGACCTTAGCTATTTTTCTGTTCACTCGATCCAGGTAGCTTAAGGAGATAAATACTCGTTTCTTTCTCCTGTTTTACTGTCAAGGTTCGTTTTTGGAGTCATCTTGATTCAGTGGTAGTGTTTATGTGCAGCTTACTTTTGTCATTCTGGTGTTACCTTGCCTTCTATTGGGTTATTTGGGTCAAGCCGCGTACCTTTCTGAAAACTTCAGCGATGCTGGGGATGCTTTCTTTTCGTCAGTTCCAAGTAAGATCCACTAGCTTCCACAGTACGTCAAGATCAACAAGGGTATTCCTTCATTTGCTGGCTTGATTACACAGTCCACTTCACGTTTCCAACTTTTTATCTTTCTTTGTTTTTCAGGTTCTGTTTTCTGGCCAGTCTTTCTCATTTCTAATATTGCTGCTTTGATTGCCAGTCGTGCAATGACAACAGCTACATTTACATGCATCAAACAATCAATAGCACTAGGCTGTTTCCCACGTCTTAAAATCATTCACACCTCAAAGAAATTCATTGGACAGATTTATATACCGGTTTTGAACTGGTCCCTTTTGGTGGTGTGTCTGATCGTTGTCTGCTCTACCTCGAACATCTTCGCGATTGGAAATGCATATGGTAATATTTCCCTCTCGTAACACCTGGTTTGGAGAAAAGTAGAAAATTTGGCTGAAAACCCGTTTTAGTTAATCTTCTTTGTTTTGTTCTCTCTTTTTTGGGCACAAGGTACTGAAACTGAAGTTCCTACTACGTGATGTTTACTAATTTTTTTTGTATAGATAGCTAATTTTGGTCATTGTTCTTCACTTTTTAATTTTTCTATGAGATTTATTGTGTAGCTTGTCCATTAATCTAAGTCATATGCATGTTTGTGGCTTTTGATTGGATCTTCAGGCATCGCAGAGCTGGGTATTATGATGACTACAACAATTTTGGTGACCCTTATCATGCTTCTTATCTGGCAGACGAACATCATAGTCGTGAGCTTGTTTGCATTTATTTCCCTGGGAGTCGAACTGATTTTCTTCTCATCAGTCTGTTCAAGTGTGGCAGATGGAAGTTGGATAATCCTGGTTTTTGCTGCGATCATGTTTTTCATAATGTTCGTTTGGAACTACGGGAGTAAACTCAAGTACGAAACTGAAGTCCAGAAAAAGCTGCCAATGGACCTACTACGAGAACTGGGCAGTAACCTTGGGACAATTAGAGCACCCGGTATTGGTCTGCTTTATAATGAGTTAGCAAAAGGAGTTCCAGCAATATTTGGTCATTTTTTAACCACCCTTCCTGCAATCCATTCCATGGTTATCTTTGTGTGTATAAAGTACGTTCCTGTTCCCAGTGTACCTCAAACGGAGAGGTTTCTTTTCAGACGTGTCTGCCCAAGAAGCTATCATTTATTCCGCTGTGTTGCTAGGTAAACAGAGCAACTCATTTTCATAAGGAAGACATTTTGGTTATAACGGAGATGTTTTGATATATAAAGTGATGTGTGTTTAAAACAGGTATGGATACAAAGATGTGCGGAAGGAAAATCACCAGGCGTTTGAGCAGATACTGATTGAGAGTCTAGAGAAATTTATACGCAAGGAAGCGCAGGAGCGAGCCCTTGAGAGTGACGGAGACCGTAATGATACAGATTCCGAGGATGATACCACTCTGTCCAGAGTTCTGATAGCACCCAATGGAAGTGTGTATTCACTTGGAGTGCCTCTCTTAGCCGAACATATGGACTTAAACACACGACCTGTGGAGAAAAACAGAAGGGGCAGCATTGATTTTGGGGCAGGTCCTTCAACAGCTTTGGATGTGGAACAGAGTCTAGAGAAAGAATTGTCGTTTATACACAAAGCAAAAGAGTCAGGGGTGGTATATCTGCTGGGACATGGGGATATAAGGGCTACTAAAGATTCTTGGTTTCTAAAGAAGCTGGTGATTAATTACATGTATGCTTTTTTGAGGAAGAACAGCAGGAGAGGAATTACCAACCTAAGCGTTCCCCATTCTCATCTGATGCAAGTTGGAATGACTTATATGGTATGAGCCCTCTTTTGTGCGGATCACTGATCACACGACTCGTTTTCATGTACGAGCAATTCTCATGCGAGTTGGAGAACACGAAACACAAACAAAATCAGGAGAGGCAAGTATTTCTTTTACTCATTGTTTCATAAGTATGATTGATTGGTTATAAAAGTATAGGAGAAGCAAGATGCATTTTTTTTTAGATGGTTGATATATGATTGTGTGTTTGTTATTTTATTGATTGATCTGTATTGTCTCGTTTGAGACAGTATTGTTATTGAAATGTTTACATCAAGGACTTGCTCACTGGCATTCAATTTTGCATTACTATAGGATTGTTCATATCCTTGTTCTGGGTGTTGGTCGTTTGACCAAGTTGATCACATGAGTTTGGATGTAATATAAGTAAATGTAGACACAAAGGAAATTTGCTTATTCACACAGTAGTTTTACACTACCAAATTACAGAGTCTCACAGGCCAAAACCAATGTAGAGTTTTCAATGTGTTATTGTGGCTATGAGTTACAAGCTTAAACGAAGGTGATTCTCCAAATTATCATTTACCCTAAAACCCTCTCAATAATATTACCCGAAATTGAAGTTATGCTGTGATTTGACACAAATAAACGATGAGAAGTAAAGAAAAACGAAAAAGAAATCTATTTCTGCAAAAATCATGATGATGTGTGGAAATGCCTGCTTTAAGAGCTTGTCTTCCATCGTGTATTCTCATGTGTTTGCTTTGATTTCACTTTTGGTTCCCATTTGACATTATTGTCTTTCCGGTTCGAGAAGAATCTGTACCTCAGAAGTAAGGAATTAGTCATGACACCGAGAGAGCTTACACCCATGAGAGCCCCTGCCATTGATGGAGTCAACATGGTTCCAGTCAATGGCAGCAACACTCCAGCCGCAATTGGGATTCCTACCTACAAATATTTTAAAATAAATAAAACAAGAGACAATCGAAGACTTATTATTTTGGAAACTAGTGTAATAATTGCATATATAGGAAAAAACGAATAAAGCACTTATAGTACAAGAAGACAAATTCTCTCTCTGACCCAACTATCGAGGTATCAGTAACCTCCTTCTCTTTCGACGCCGGTGAGGCCTCCTCCCGAGCTCGCCGGCGTCGGGACTTTTTCACCATCATGATTTGCTCAATTTCTTCTCGTGATTCTCCTGTGTTGACTCCTCGATGTCTCTCCTCTATTCTGTCCCTCCCGAATCCTCCTCTTTCCCCCGGAATCCTTGTTTGGCGTGGAGAATATCGGAGCACTGTCTCTCGAGGACGAAGACAACTCCAAGATACTCATCTGTACCTTTCTCCGGCAGAACTGTGGATGGATTCTCTCTATCCCACCGACTGCCATCTCCTTTCTCCTTTCTCGCCGGAATCAACGATTGGTCTTGTGGATGCTCGAAGCACCGTCTTCAGAGGACAAGACTCTCTTCAGCAACCTCACCACCCATTAGTCCCGTCGAAGCTGAGAAGCAAGTGTCTCCCCCTGTTCCATTTCTTTCTTCTGGCTACATCTACTTCATTGTCCGTGGTTCGAATTTTTCCGGTGGCTCAGGCACACCGAAATCGCCTTTTTCATCTTCCATCTCTATATGCGACCTCTCCATCGGTGTTTCCAACTCTCTCCAGAGGCGGAGCTCCGGCCAGAGGAGTTGCTTCATCTTCCACCAACCATTCAACTGTTCCTGCCTCCTCTAAAGCTTGTGGGGTTTCACGACAAGCGGACCAAGAGGGTGGCCTCCATGTTGGCCAAATCATCGACGGCGAGACTGTCATCTCAATTGGCGGCGCCTCCACCTCCTCCTCCCATAGAGGTACATGGATTAGGGTTTCAGTTTTGGCATATGGGCCTAGTATTGGGCCATGTGTGTGGGCTTTAAGTTTAACAAATCCCTTTATTAATTCATGTCCTGTAAGCCCAGTAAGATTTGATTATGAGGACAATTTGAATCTTCTAGACCCAAGACAGAATTTAAGTGAAGGTTATAAGATACTTAGATCCATTAATCTATTTTCTCCTAGACAGAATTTAGATGGTTTTGTTTCTCTCCTTTGGGATAGAATCTTGTCTAGTTCCTCCGTTATGGAGATCATCAAAAGCTCTATGGCATTAAGAACTTATTTGGTAGTTCAACTACTCTTCGGGGTGAAAGAACTAGGATTAGTCTTCGAATCACAGACTCGAGACTCTTTATCCATCATCTATCCAACACTTCCAATGCGTCAGAGTCTCCTCCGCATGGTTGTATTTATTTTATGTTTTCGATTCTTATCGACTTTTGTATTTTCATGACTACTGTAACGTCTAATTCTTATTAATATAAGAAATTGTTTGACAAAAAAAATAAAAAAAATAAAACAAGAGACATTATTAACTCATTAGATATTCAAAATGCATCTCAAAGCAAGAAGATGAAGACATGAAAATGCAGAAAAACTTACGATGTTATATCCGAATGCCCACCAAAGGTTTTGCTTTACAGTCTTTCTTCATGGTTTGCCGACTTAGCTCCATTGCATCAAGCAACTGAAATCAAATAACTGCTGACTACATGTGTCCAAATTCATGAAAGCCATATGCAAACATCTTTAAAGGTAGATACAGTAGGAACATTCTGTTTCTTCCGACCAGCAATTTGATGCGTTGATCAAACATCATACAAGAGATCAAGATGCATAATGACAGCTCAACGTATTCAATGTGTTAAGTTAGGTCAGAAGTTAAACTTCAGCTTGTACATTGTTGTATTGCATTTCTACTATCAGACAAACTAGTTATTAGTATCTTTTTGTATTCATAAGCTGTTGGGAGCTAACACGTTTCACATCTCATTATGCCTTCAAGCAAAATTAGTTTTGCACTAATTAGTATACATCGGATCAATACGGCATTGCCTATATACCTTGCAATAGTAATCAATCAGAGCACGACCTTTAAGGATAGTATGACAAACCTGTGTTAACCGATTGCCCATCAAGAAAATGGGAGACACCTCACTGGCCACTCCTGCACCACCACTCATGGCTACTCCAACATCAGATGATGCCAGAGCAGCAGCATCATTTATTCCATCGCCTACCATTGCAGCAATCTTCTTATTTTTCTGAAGTTCATTGACAAAATTCTTTTTCTCTGCTGGTTTAACTCCAGCTATAACCTGTATAGTACATTAGATCAGGCATTTTTTGGCACATCATTATCATATCAATTCATATGTCATTCTTATGAAAGAGGAGTTTACAGAAACGGTATCTGACTACTAAAAGTCAGTAGACAAAAAGTTTTGTTCAAAACGAGGATTATTCCTAAAGCTCAATCACTGCCATGACTTTAAATGTTTGGTAATTCTCGCCAAATACCACTTTTTAGCAAACCATCCATGCAAAATTCCTTCAGAAATATTATTGATCCATGTAGAGAAAAGAGCATACCCTTTCTTGAGGAATTCCTACGACAGAAGCTACATAATTGGCAGCATTTCTCTTGTCACCAGATAGCATGTACACATCAATTCCCTGTCGAGTCAAATTCCCAACAACTTGAGCAGCATCTTCTCTGATTTTATCTTCAAAACGGATGACTGCAGCAAGTGTATTATCAACCCCAATATACACGACAGACTGATTTTCATGCTCTTCAAATGCATGCAATGAATTCCCGGTGGCTCCATGTCTATATAGGGGAAAAGTAGAGGGTAAAAACAAAAGGAGAAGCTTTCTTCTTTTTACATTTTTTAATCCTGCAACTTGCTTGTTCTTGATGAGAAATATTTTTCCTGTTTTATTTGTTCACTAGTCAGATTCAGATTTCCTACAAATACATTATGGTTGGATATGTACAATTTTGTTTTGTGGCAAAGTAGCAGACGTATGTTCAAATTGTGGCAGCAAGGGCCTCATAATTAATGAAAGTGCATAACCAATAACAGAAATTATATAGACCTGAAAAATGTATGAGACCACAAGGGTTACTTATAGAAAGGATGAACATTATACCTCTCAACCCAATCTAGGGTTCCAACTGCAACCTTCTTGTTGTTGACAATAGCAACAGCGCCAGATCCTGGTCCTCAGTAAAAGTTCCATCCTCTGTCTGCAGTGATGAGGTTCATTTAATTTAACAGAATAGGGAAAGAATTATCATTTACAATTCTACCTTCAGAGTATGACAATTACGAGCTTGGGCAGCTTTAACAATCGCTTTCCCAACAGGATGAGTAGTGTTTGAATTCAACAGCAGCTGCTAACATCAAAACCTCAACTTCTGACCATGTATCACTTAAATTGTGTCTGCGTAAGAATATATAGGAATTCAGATGTTCATCACAAAATACATAAGTATATTAACATCATCCAAGAGCCGTGTTCAGAACATAAAAAACTTCAAGCCTGACAAAAATTTCAGGCACAAAATTTGTATGCAAGCTTCATATAAAGAGAGAACAATATTTTGTAAAGAGACCTCATAATGAAACAAGATGAATATTTTGGAAACTATTGCTCCATGTTTTGTTAGTCTCAATCCAATATTATGTCCCCATCAGATTTCCCTCATATCCTAATGGTCATATGTTACTACACCTAACGGAAAATATGTAAGCATCAATATACCCTTAAATAACACACAGCTTATCACATAAATTTGAATTAGCAGAGAGCCTAACCTTGGATCTTCAGGAAGAATAACATCAGTCACAACAGGGTGTCCCTTCGTCAATGTCCCAGTTTTGTGGAAGACAACAGTATTAACAGAGGAAAACTTCACAAGAATATCACCACCACGAAGAAGTAATCCTCTTCTTGCTCCTAATGATGTACCCACCTAAAGAATATATTACGGTCTTCAACTTCTTACTTTATCTGAATAATAGCAGAGAAACTGTACATACAATAGAAAAATTACCAGCATTGCAGTTGGCGTAGCCAACCCTAGAGCGCATGGACAAGCCACAACCTGTATCCCAACAGTATGTATGTGAGACAATATGATTACTAAAAGATGTTGAAGGGTGAAACAGGAGAAAGATGATGGTAACTGTATTACCGAAAAGCCCACTCCCCAATTATATAAATTAATTTTGACGGAAAAGGCGCCTCTCAATCAAAGAACCATTTAATTTCTTTGACTTGTAAATTATGCTATTGTATCAATTAGAACCTAGAGGGAGAATAATTTATTGTCTTTCTTACTATGGAACATTATGAAAAGGACTGTAAGACTAAAGTTTCTCATGAATGGATTCATGACGTTATATCCACTCTAAAATTTACAGCGGATGCCATGGGCTGTGGTTGAGGTGGTTGTATAGGCTTTCAAAACTTTGTACGCACATGTTTGATCTCATAAAAGTAATAACATAAAATTCTTAGAAGCATACCAGAACGCTGCAAGATAGTTGAAGGGCCAAAGACATTGTGCTCCCATTATGCAAGGCAGAAGGAAGAACATGTGCACCAAATAGATTCCAGAATGTAAATGTAGCAGCAGAGAGTGCCATCACTCCATACGTGAAGCGCCCTGCTACCTGTAATTGAGCAAAATAGGTTAGTCCTTGTTAAATATAAATATACAAATAGATATTAGGAATGAGATGAGGGACCTTGTCAACCAACTGCTGTACTGGTGCTTCTCTACTCTGAGCTTCTTCTACCAAACGAATAATGTCCCCCACTGCAGTCTCACCCCCTGATCTATGCACTTCGACAGTAAGAGTTCCATTCAGGTTTATAGATCCTGCTGCGACTTGACTCTAGCACAAGGGAATTTTTTAACGAAAAAAGTTGAGTTACATCTACCAAAAATTATATGAGCAGAATAATTGTCCAAAGTTAATGAAATGTTTCATATGTCTCTTCTTACTCCTGGTAGTATGACGACTAGATCACCGACAGAGAGACTATTACAGGGAACCTCGACAGTTGAAGTCTGCAAATCACCATCAACCAGAAGGCGAGCTTTTGAAGGCAAAACACTCAGAAGGCCAGTCATATCACTGGTGGCTTTTACTTTAGCTCTCTGTTCAAGATTCCTTCCCAGCAATACGAAAGCTATTAACATAACTGGTTCCTCAAAAAATGTCTTCCAGCCCTGGATGTCAAAGCAATTTTAGTTTTATAATATCCGCCATCAATCCCAAGGATGAGTTCAGATATGGAGGTAAGGGTGTAAATAACCATAGCTTGCACGGAAAAGTTCCAGTTAAACAAAAGTCAATTATACTTATGCAATTGATTTTAAATATGTTAATGAAGCCAAATAGTTTGTCTCAAAACTTAGGAGTCCGTATTGAAAACCTGAAGAATCAGCTGCTACATACCATTCATTCCACTCCAAATAATCATTTCAGCATTGAACCAGTTCGAACATTCATGCAAAATAGTTTGTTCAGGTTATCTCGGAAATTTTCTTTGGCTATAAATAAGAGAAAGAACATTTACTAACACTTAATTATAATGCCAGATTGATTTTAGTGGGCACAAAGATATCTTATTTGGCTTCATTTTATTACCTATATAACTTATAGTTTATTACCTATATAATTTTATTTATTTCGGGAAACTGTAGTTACCACTCTCTTTTAAGCGAGCCTGCTTCTCTTTTGTTTGTTTTTTTTTTTTTTTTTTTTTTCAAACAACTTTTTCTATTAATTAAAAATCAGAATTACAATTCCAACTTACAATCATAGAATACAATAAAAGCGATAAGAAACTTATCCATGTAATAGATAAAACCAGGCGGAGGAGACTCTGACGCTCTGGAAGTCGTGGATAAAGTTTGGATAGAAAGTCTCGATACTGAGAGTCGAAGACTAATCCTAGTTCTGTCATCCTGAAAGGTCGTTGAACTACCAAATAAGCTCTTTTTGCCATAGAGCTTTCGAAAATCTCCATATCGGAGGTACTAGACAAGGTTCTATCCCAAAGGGACGAAGAAGAGTAGTCTAAATTTTGTCTAGGGGAACTTAAACTAGTAGATCTAAAAATCCTATAACCTTCAAATTCATTATGTCTTAAGCCTAAATGGATCCACTTGTCCTCATAAGTAAAGCCCAATGGACTTAAAAGACATAACCTAAGGAAGGAATTAATTGCAATTAAAGCCCATAGACCTAGTCCAATACTAGGCCCATCACACCAAGCTGAAACCCTAATCCATATACCTCTTTGAGAGGCTGACGTGGCGCCGCCGTCGGAGGTGACGTCATCGCCGGATTTACTTTGGTCAACAAGGACGCCAAACTCTTGCCGTGAAGACCAACGAGCATTAGAGGCGGCGGGGGCAGCTGTGCGGTTGGTGGGAGATGGAGCGTTGCAACTCGTCGGAGCTCCGCCTCTCGAGGGAGTTAGAGTCTTCGTGAGAGAGGTCGCCGGTGATGGTGGAAGATGGAAGAAGCGATCTCGGTGGCCATTAGCCACCGGAAGAAACTGAAACACAAAAACAAAGGCATATGAAGCCAGCAGAGAGAGTTGAGGCGGAGGGAGAAACAGACTCTTCGTCTTCGTCGGAGATAGACGGCGGAGGAGGAGAAGAAGATAGTTATGTCCTCCATAACCAGAGCTTCGAATTCCAGAGTCAGCCATTGATCCCAAGCGAGGAGAGAAGAGCTGATAGGAGACAGGAAGAAGAAGAAACTTCGCCGGGGCTGTTGCAGGTCCGACGCCGGCGAGAAACGGTGGTTCCGGCTTCGCCGGCGTCGGAGGAGATGGTGCAAGTTTTGTTTCGAAAACTTTGAAGAAATTCTCCGTTACCAAATCTGGAACAAAGATAGATACTTAGTGCTCAAACCAAGAAAGACATCTGTAAATTACTCTCACTCAGAGAAGCCGGGGCATCCAGAATCTTTCTGCGATTGATAAGCAGAACTATCTAAAACTTATCTTGTAAAGAAGAAATCTATACTCTAAGATAGGGGATAGCAAAAGCAAACAAATAAAAGAGTTCGTGACTAATTAGTCCATACCCTAGTCAAGCTAAAATGCTGTATCAAGTGGACAGGCCAGTTACTAAAACCACGATTGAACAACTGTCTACCATCAAAACATGAATCAAATGCCTTGGAGTAGTATGAAAATTTATAGCTTTCAATGTTTGTTTTCGGAAACTCGATCATTATAGAACAAGATCATCAAATACAGAGCAATGGAAAACATAAGATAGATACACGGACTAAAGATAATCAATTTATCACAAGGACTAGCAACAATTCTACATAAATGGGACCACTGGCACCAGAAATTTATGTTTACAATCCATTCGCCATTAGCAGCAGCTGTTAATCATCTGTTAAAGGAGAAGTAAATAAGTTAGTGGACTTAAAAACATTCCACAATAGACTCGACTAAATAAATGATAATTTCAAATTTCTTTAAACAATGAACATACCATAATGGATGATTGCTGCTGGAGAAATCGTTTGGACTATCAAGATGTAAACTCTCCTGCAATATCTTCAGGAACTTCCTCTACCCCACGAGTATCCACCGGATTTGCAAAAAGATGATGGGATTTTTGTTTTTACTTCCATTCAATTAGCATTACTGAAGCACTTAAACTTATGGCACTATATTTCTATACATCAAAGTTTAAACCATATAGGGAGAAAATTCAGCACACTATAATAACGTTGAACTACATACTTTTCTCTATTCTTTGCTTCATGCAAACAATTTGCTAAACCTTTCATCTCTAGATTAGCTACCTGATTGAATCCAAAGGAACCCTATTTCCTAGACACCAGACTGCAAGAAGCTCAGAAAAAACTTACACAAAGATAAAGATGGTATGCAGAAAATGCACGTCAAAGAACACACAACAGCTGCAAGACTGAGTCTACCAACAATGCTGATGTTATTTCGAAAAGAGAAAAAATGTGCTAACTAATTTGAAAGAAACTGCACCCTCGCTCACCTCGAGGAGTAGACTGAAAGCCGCAATTCGTGAGGTGATTTGCAAGCGTCTCGCCTAAATTCTTCTGCCAATCAAGTACATTTTTAGCTTCGGGTACAGGCCACACTATTGCTGTCTCGGTGGTGAGATTAACACTAGCAGAAGCAACTTGAGGCTATACATCAAGGAAACCAAAATGTGAAAAGAGGGACCATAATTTGGGACAAGAATACACCACTTTGGTCTTATGCTTACTTGGCTTTCCAGTATTTTCTTCACGCTTGCTGAACAGCCTCCACATGTCATCCCCTTCAAGAACATCGATATTGAGAAACTAACAGAATTGGAATGAACTCGATATCATCACGTATAGAGGGAGGGAGAGTGATCGTACTCCGACATCGAGAATAATGATATCTGAAGACGGAACGGAGACACCATCACTTGCTTTAGCACCCAATTTTGACTTGGAATCACCACTTTCCGATCCTCCTCCACCACCTCCGCCTCCACCGTTATAACCGCCGAATCCAGCACCACCACCACCACCATTTGAGATACTCCTGAAAGACGGCGATGAACTCGACAAACATTGCAAACGGCGCCGGATTACCGGCAAAACAGCAACTCCCAAGCTTCTCAAAGCGGAAGAATAACCAGGCGAATTCGGCGAGTTAAGGCGAGTGGCATGAACGCCACCAATACGATGACCAGCTGGTGAGGAGCGAGCTAGCAATAGAGGATGGAGGTGTCTGGCACCAGATAAATGGCGATTAAGAGCTTTAGAGATCGTGAGGAGAGGCAATGAAGGACCACTAACAGTTCGAGCCATGGCTGTGGCCCTGACGGTTGAAAAAGCGGAGAGTGTAGACTCCATGGAAGTGATATGTCATCCGTAATCTCTCTCAGGAGTCCCGTTATCTTATTTCGGCTGCGTTTTGGTTGACTCTACAAACGAGTGGTATTAGTTGTGAAAATCCAAATTTGGTTTGACAAAGGTTCAAACTATGGTTCTTGAGTCAAAAGATTACAGCTAAATCGACGGACTTTAACATTTAATATTGAATTTCATTTCCTCTTTTGAATATTCCAAAGAAAAATCCAATTATGTATCTGAACACCTAGAGACAATACCAGTATTTGTTTGGCCATTTTCACGACTATGAAGTGTATATATGCCATATTGTAACTGGTTTGGCTTTACTGACTTATGATATCCGCCACTTACCATATGTTTACATGTAAAGAGTGGAGACAAAAGTACAAGCTTAACACAAAAACAAGGACGTTTTACTTTAACAGTACTTAATCAACTTTCTGAAACTTCTTGGCAACTTGATAAAGAGAGCATCTCTCTCTACACACATTTTCTAACTCGGACAAGCATAGTTTTATGCTCTAGACTCCAATAGATGACAGAAATTTCCCCAAAACGAGACTTCTCTTTCGCAGACACTCTGCAATGATGAATGCAAGCTCCAGAGACTGAGAAGCATTGAGCCTTGGGTCACAGTGAGTGTGGTAGCATGAGCTTAGATCGTTGTAAGTGATGCTGCGTAACCCTCCAACGCATTCTGTCACGTTTTGCCCCGTCATTTCTAAATGAATCCCACCAGGGAAACTCCCTTCTTGATCATGTACATCAAAGAACGCCCTCAGTTCCGCCTGATACACATTGCATAATTTAATGGTTGAATACATGAACCATATACAAGATTATATCCAGAGTCGAGAGATGAAGTAAGCAGGAATTGTTACCCTGATAGCATCGAAAGAACGGGTTTTCAGACCATCGGGAGCCATGATTGTGTTTCTGTGCATTGGATCACTAACCCAAGTCACCATCTGACCAGCTCCACGTACTGCTCTGATCAAATGGGGAAGCTTAACCCGCATATTCTCAGCTCCCATTCTCACTATAACCGTAATCCTTCCAGGCTTGTTCTGAGGGTTTAGTATCTCTATAAGCTTAACCAGTTCACTAGGGACCATTTTATCAATCACCTGCATTAAAGTACATTACTCATTATCCGCCAATTTCTCAACCAAAAATCTGTTCAACCTTTTTTAGTAAGAGGCTTGCCAATGTCTTCCATACAAGGCAATTGAAAACTGTGATATATCATATACAATATTGCCAACAGTTCTTAAGTGAATAGACCATCACATAGAATTCACAAAAAGTTTGACTTTTCTCAATAAACCGAGTGAGTTGATTAACAAGAGTCTCTTAACTCTCTACCAAATGCCCAACCAACCTCAATAAAATCCACCACCCCCCCCCCCCCCCAAAACAATCTGCAGAGAAATCCTTATAAATTCGTTCCCCACAAACTGCTATCTATGCAGCTCAAAATTTCTAATCTGTTATGTTCAGCTGTAGACTACATACACTAGACCTACTGAACTTCTTCAGAGCTTACTAGTTGTAGCTAAAAACGCTAAACCTTCACAAAGGATTTTTGCCCAACTGACATAACTAAAAATGATGAAGCTTTACACAATCATAACGATCACATACCTTGATTCCAAGGGGGTTAGCGATTCCCCTCAAAAATTCAACATGAGCACCATCAAGTTGCCGAGTTCGTTCCCCAACCCAAAGCATGTGAGCAGAGCAGTCATAGTAAAGTCCGGATGTTGAATCCTCTCTTGTCAGTGCTTGCTCATAAGGCAGCAGTAAGCACTCGTGGGATGTCCAAAACTCAGTAGTAGTCATGATCGGGTGAGCATTGGTAAGTCCAGCTGCACCCATGAATCCTAAGGCCTCGTCAACTCTATTAGCCAATTCACGGTACCTGTTTAGCCACAACAACAACAAAAAAAAGAAACCGTTCCTCATCTAAGAAAATCATAAGACCATAACAAACAAGATAATAAACAAAAAGAGAAAATTATGAACCTGTCACCCTGTTGGGTGAAATCAAGATTCCACTGACTAACTCTTTCCATTGCTGCATAACCACCAGTTGCGAATGCTCTCAAGAGATTCAACGTAGCTACGGATTGTGTATACGCTCTAACCATCCTATGAGGATCAGGAATCCTCGATTTCTCATCAAAAGCATCACCATTTATGTTATCTCCTCAGTAACTAGGCAGCTTGACGCCAACTCCTCAAATGGGTCTGATCTTGGCTTCACAAACTGACCAGCCATTCTTCCCACCTGAAATTAAACACCACAAAATCTAAACTTTACATAACCAATCAGCACACAGAGAACATAAAGTTAAGAGTTTTGAGCGATATAATCGACCTTGATAACTGGCAACTGGAAACCGAACATGAGAACGACACCCATCTGAAGAAGAACCCTAAAGGTATCTCTAATGTTATTAGCGTTAAACTCCTTAAAACTCTCAGCGCAATCACCGCCTTGGAGCATGAAAGCTTGACCCATGGCCGCTTGTCCAAGCTTCTCCTCCAGTTTCCTCGCTTCACCAGCAAAGACTATAGGAGGAAAGGAGGAAATTGTCTGTAGAACCGTTTCAAAATCCTTCTGATCTGGATATTCTGGCAATTGCAAAGCTTTCATCGATTTCCAACTGTCTAGGCTCCACTTGGCTGAAGCCGAGGCTGATTGTGCAGATTTCTTAGGTGAGCCGAATGAACTGCGTAGACACGGGAGAAAGAGATCGGACGGTGAGGAGAGTGGCGGTAAGGTCGCTGATTTTGCTTTGGGATTTGATCGACGACTAACTGGTTCGCCACGGAATAAGGCGGGCCAAAAAGAATTGATTTTTATGATTTTATAGTCAATATTATGAAAAACGAAACCGTAGCCACATATGTTCGAAACGAACATATCTAATAGAAACAGAGGGTTACCACCGGATTTGATTTAATGTCACCCAATTTATTATTATTATTATCTTCAAGTCCGTCATCGTCTCGAAACCATCTGTAACTGTTGTTACTGACTTTAATGTTTAAGTTATGGCCGATCATTTGATTCTTTCTCTTCAAGCTCCTCCTTTTCTGATCTTTCCTTGTTCTCTCCACCGTCGATGGGGTTTCTCTCGGAGATTTACCGGTGGAATTAGATTCTCCGTTACAGAGTTCCGATTGTCCACTCAAGTACAGTTAGCCAATTCTACTTCACATTCACAGTCTTCTTCTTCTTCTTCTTCTTCTTCTTCTTCTCCTTTTCCACAGTCGAATTCTGCTCCGGAAAAGTTCCATCTCGTCTCGAGTACTCGTAATCTTATTTTCCCTCTTCTTCTTTTTTTGCTTTTTCATCATCCCTGAAATCAGTCTAGTGTCTTCGGCAAAGTTTTGAATTTTAGTTTTTTACCCTAATTTCTGAAGCCTCATTAGTAGATCATCACCAATTTTACGTCGAAATAATCTTCATTTGTTTGAAAATCTGGCTTCCGATGCTAAAAATAAAAGTATGATGAACTTTTATGTTCTTCGAAATCTTAGCTTTGTAGTCTTATACTGATAGTAGTTTGGATCTGCAGAGCTTAAGGATGGAAGTCACGTCTTCCGGTTTGGAGATGCAAGTGAAATTGAGAAAATCCTCGAGGCCGAAGAAAAAGTGAAAAGCTTAAAGGTAGAGAAGCAAAATGCTAAGATTGCAGAAGAAGCAAGTAAAGTTTCAAGGAAACAAGGGGTAAAAGTAATAGATCATGGTTCTGATGCGAAGAAAAAGCCTGTCAATTCTGATAATGAAACAGGTTCTGAGAAAGAGGAAATAGCTGTTTCTGCCAATAATAGCAATGTCATCAAAATTAAGGATCGTAAACGGGGTCGTTCTCCTAGCAAGAAAAAGAAAGAAACTTTACCTTCTGTGAATGTACCCCGTGGCAAAAATAAAGTTGAAGCCGAAATTGCAAATATGTCCAATTTGAGCTCCACAGCTAGTGTAGCAGAAACTGTTCCTAGCTCTAGTAAAGAAAAAGTTGTTTCTGAGCAATCTGAGTCAGTTAATGAAAATGAAATCACGGTTGAGACATCTAATTTAGAGCCCCGTTCTTCTGAAATTAGTGTAGCATTAACTCTTCCTAGCTCTACCGAAGAAAAGGTAGTTTCTGAGGAATCTGAGCCAGTTAATGAGGATGAAATCACAGTTGAGACATCTAATGTAGAGGCTCTTTCTTTAGAAGTTTGTGTAGCAGTAACTATTCCTAGCTCTACTGAAGAAAAAGTCGTGTCTGAGAAATCTGAGCCAGTTAAGGAGAAGGAAATCACGGTTGAGGCATCTAATATAGAGCCTCTTTCTTCTGAAGTAATGGAGAAAGTTGCAGTAAATAAATTAGGAGACCGTGAAACAGATGGTTGTCATCAAATCACTGAGAATCGTATGGAAGTTCAAGCCAAACCGAGATCATCTACTTCACATGGCTTACAGTCCCATGATCTTGAGGAAGTTATGCCTGTATCTACCATTAAAATGGATGAAAATTTGGATGTGAGGGGAAAGCCTTTGAAAACTATTGAGGCTGAGGAGAATCTTGTCATGGAACCAACAGCTACAGCTGCTGTGTCTCCTAATGATCTCATTTTAACTTCTGAGGCAACGAATCATAGTGTTGATGAGATCGTTGAAAAGCCTGTAGTTGATACGTCTGAGGTGGTGAGTCCTTATCCTAAACCATTTAGTTTTTACAGTTGTAGAAGAAAAGAGACATCAGAGAGTGTTGTTGAACAGAATATAGCGCACCAGTCTAATTAGTTTTCTTCATTCATGTAGGAAAATGATGGAGAAATTGCGGCGTCAACCATAGAAGATGAACCAACTGTGAGGGACACAAAAACTGAAAATGGTAGCATATCTAAAACCGTCAATGAAACAAAAAGCAAAGATCTCCCACTCCCTGCACCTGAAACGGCAGGTCTTGAATCCACTGAAATGGCTTCGGGGAGGTTAGTAAGTTATGTATTTTGTCTTGTGTCTATCAATGCTAAGCAAACTGTTCTGTCTATTTAGTTTTTACATAGATACCGATTTAAATGAATAGGTACATATATATATATATGTGTGTGTATGTATATATTCATACCTGGCTAGAAATCGTATTGGAGTTTTATGAAAGCATGCTTATTTTGCTGTGGTTGGATGTTTGACATCTTAACAGGGAAGAACTCGTGTCCAAAGCATTATACTTGGACTCTGGTTCTGCTTCACTCCAAAGACCCTTTAAGAAGGTACTTGTGATTCTCTCTGTTTGCAGTTCACTTGTTTTCAACAGGTACAAGTAGTTGCCTTTTATCGGTATATAAAGCCTAAGCAAGAATTATTCACAATCTGCTTTCCAAACTCTTGCAAATTTCAAAGGCTTTGTGAAGGTGATTGGACCATACGACATTTTAACATTATTGTTCACATATCTCGAAATTTTATTTATTATCACACCATACTAAAGTAGTCACATACTACAAGCGGTTATCTTAAGATCTATGATATCTTGAGATATCTTAATCTCAATCTCATTTCCTACCACCTCAAAACATCATTTCTAATATGCTGACATTGTTTAAATTTTGAAACCCTTATGTATATCAGTATATGCTATGTGGTTAGTAATTTAGAAATAATGATGTCCAGGCATTGGCAGGTCGGGAAGATGCTTATTTTGTCTTTCAACACAACTGGATAGGTATTGCCGATGGAATATTTCAGTGGTCATTTGAAGGTACATTAGTTCTTTTTCACATAGTTTTGCGAAACCCACTCGGTTATATCTGTTCTTGCCTAATACATGTTTTTTTGGTTCATCTTCCAGGAACCAATAAGGGAATGTATCCTCGAGAACTCATGAACAATTGTCAAAAGATTATTTCTGATGAAACTGCTAAGATAAGTAACCCAGTACAAATTCTCCATAGTAGTGTCAATGAGACTAAATCCCCTGGATCATCAACAGCTTTGATTGCCCATCTTGACAAGAATGTGAGACTTGGTCCCTAACATATATATCTTACATTGACAATCCATTAGAGTAATAGTAAAGGAGCTTGGAGATAGAGTAGTCTATGATCATATAGACTTGCTTTGTAGGAACTCCATATTGCCAATATCGGAGATTCAGGATTCATTGTTATTAGAGACGGCACAGTATTGCAGAAGTCATCTCCAATGTTTCATCATTTTTGTTTTCCCTTGCAAATTAGGCAAGGCGATGATGTCCTAAAACTTGCGGAGGTATGATGCTGTTACGTGAGCAATGAGAAACTTTTTTTTTTTCAAGTAGCAGATTGAATGGTTCATCTAGACCAGAATAGTTACAACATATGTGGTCTTGCCTTACTATCTGCAGGTTTACCATGTGAATCTGGAAGAGGACGATGTTGTCATCACAGCAACTGATGGACTCTTTGACAATTTGTACGAGGAAGAAATAGTTTCAACAGTTTGCAGGTCATTGGAACAGAATTTGGAACCTCAGGTACTCCAAAGTTTTGAATTCTTGTCTCTTATTTTTGATTGACCAAATTGGTTCTGAGAGGAAAAGCCTATCAGTTCTTACATCAATGCCTTGTGGGGTCATATAGTTGTTTAACGTTTGGTTGATGTAGCAGAAAGTAGCCGAGTTGGTGGCTACAAAGGCACAAGAGGTGGGAGGATCTGAAAAAGAGAGAACGCCATTTGCAGACGCAGCTAAAGAAGAAGGATATGATGGACACAAAGGTGGTAAACTTGATGCTGTTACTGTCATCGTTTCACTCGTAAAAGCTGTCTCTGTTTAAAGTATGCATCTTCCTCTACGACTGTAAAATGTAAATAAAGGGGATAAAAAGAGAGAGCACACATTCACCAGTCACTTCTTTCTGGTTTTTCCATTGTTTTATGGGATTGTAAATTTGTACTGTCTGTACATTGTGGTTTGTGGAGTAAAGTGTCATTCTTCAATACCGAGTTAAGGAGTATGTGAAAGCCCACCAATCATGTGGGCCAGATCAATCCAGGATCCGACCCGATATCCAGTTTTTGACCCAAACCAAGTAAACACAGCACTGAATTTTTTTGTTTTTTATTTTATTTTTGCGAACTCACAGCACTGAAATAATTTAGAGACGACGACCAAGTGCTTTTCAGGCAAACAAAAAAAGGATGAAGCTTTTCCTGAGAACTGCTTACATGACGTTAAACCCTAAACTAGTGACGACGAAACATCCTTCAATCCATCTAATTCTGGTTAAACCCTTTTCTCAATCGACCACCATTCCACGAAAACAGGATCGAGTTCGTGACCATGGCTACGACAATTACATGGAAGTGGAGAAGAAAATCCGCAAAGTCGTCAAATTTCACAGCCTGATTCTGTCTCAACCGAACAATACCATTGCAATCTCCCTCCTTGACACGCTTGCTCGTCGTCTTGGTCTCGGTTTCAAGCAGCATGAGCCAGGTGCGTTCCTCCTCAAATTCCCACACGTATTCGAGATTTATGAGCACCCAGTTCAGAGAATCCTCTATTGTCGATTAACCCGAAAAGCTTTGGATCAAATACGTCACGAGCACGAAGCTGTTCTCGCTCAAATCCCTGATGCAGTGACCCGGTTGCGGAAACTCGTTATGATGTCGAATACGGGTCGAATCCGTCTTGAACATGTCCGGATTGCTCAGACAGAGTTTGGACTCCCTGAAGATTTTGAATACTCTGTGATTCTGAAACATCCACAGTTCTTTAGGCTCAGTGATGCTGAAGAAACTCGAGATAAGTATATTGAGATTGTAGAGAAGGATCCTAGTTTATCGATTTGCTCAATAGAAAGAGTTAGAGAGATAGAATATAGGACAAAAGGAATTGACGCAGAGGATGTTCGATTCTCCTTTGTTGTGAATTTTCCTCCTGGATTTAAAATAGGAAAGTATTTTAGAATTGCTGTTTGGAAATGGCAGAGACTTCCTTATTGGTCACCATATGAGGACATTTCGGGGTATGACTTGAGATCAATGGAAGCTCAGAATAGATTGGAGAAGAGAGCTGTGGCTTGCATCCACGAGTTATTGTCTTTGACTGTGGAGAAGAAGATAACGCTTGAGAGAATAGCTCATTTTAGGAATGTAATGAATTTGCCTAAGAAATTGAAGGAGTTTCTTTTGCAACATCAAGGGATATTCTACATATCGACGCGTGGCAATTATGGGAAGCTTCATACGGTGTTTCTAAGAGAGTCATATAAAAAGGGAGAATTGGTAGAACCAAATGAAGTCTATTTAGCTAGAAGGAGATTAGCTGAGCTTGTGTTGATGAGCCCTAGAAAGGCTAAGGTTGATGCAGAATTGGTTAGCTACCGAAATGGATTGGATGATGAAGATGACATCGAATGAACAATACAATTTTCTGGACTGTTAATTCATCTACACTCTCGTTCTATGAGCATTACTGTAAGATCTTGTGTCTGAAAGCTTTCCTTTGATGTGTTAATAGCCAATAGAAGATGGTTCTGACCTATGAAATTTATCAATTTTTTAATCTTCTGATTGCAGATTCGTATCCGAAAAGCTAGAAGTGGACTGATGTTGATGAAGAAGATTGTGAAAGGTGCTTCTTTGATATAAACTTGAGATGATTGCGAAGCTCACTCATTGTTTTGTACCGATTTGAATGAAGAAAGATGCCTACAAGATTGCTTACTTCAGCTGCAAGATATACTTTGGCTCTACTCTTTCTCATCAGCAAAATTCCTTAACCCGATTCTAAATTTTTGGTGATACTAAGAAACAACCTGGAATATTTTTTCCTCAAGTCTCCTATGGCTTAAGCCAAGAATCCTTATTACCTGTCTATTATATCAAACCAAAAAAAAATTGTTTCTTTGCTTATGCAAAAATCTCATAAGTATCAACGAAAAGACCATTTTTGTAATAAATATCTTTACTTGTAAATGTCTTTGCCTTTGTCGTTTTCCATTTACATCATCACCATCACTTGATTGGCTGATACAAATATATATATATATATATATATATATATATATTTTAATTTGTCTGGCTCAACACGTGACGATGAAGAAAATGAATGCCCGTTTTATGATTATGTTGATGGTTATGTCTCTGGTTCTGGGTTTTTCGTCGGCAGTTGATTTCAGATTTAGGAAAATAACGGGATTCTCTGCTAGATTTACCAGAGCTGCTTCTTCAGTCGTGTTCCCAGTTGATGGGAACGTTTATCCTCTTGGGTATTTATAATTCTTCCACACACAAAAGAAAGGTAAATTGCTAACAGTTTCTCGTTTCAGAAGTTTTCTAAATTTCTCCTCTGTATTGGAATAGGTACTATAATGTTACCATCAACATAGGACAACCACCAAGACCTTATTATCTTGATCTTGATACTGGTAGTGATCTTACTTGGCTCCAATGTGATGCTCCTTGTGTTCGTTGCTTGGAGGTAAATTAATAGCTTCCAGATTCTATATCCAATGTCATTGTTTCATTTTGCCAATTCATGAATCTTTTTGTGGTTTCAGGCACCTCATCCACTTTATCAGCCTAGTAAAGATCTTATTCTTTGCAATGATCCACTGTGTAAAGCGTTGCATTCGAATGGTAATCAGAGATGTGAGTCTCCAGAGCAATGTGACTATGAGGTTGAGTATGCGGATGGAGGATCTTCTCTTGGTGTTCTTGTTAGAGATGTCTTCTCTATGAACTATACAAAGGGTCTCCGTCTCACTCCTCGTCTTGCTCTCGGGTATATAAATATCTATTTCTACAATCTTGGACCGACATTTTCAATTTGACTTAAGGAATTGTAATTCTTAGAAAGTACTCAATGGAGTATTTTGTGAAACAGATGTGGATATGATCAAATCCCAGGGGCTTCAAGTCACCATCCTTTAGATGGAGTACTGGGACTTGGTAGGGGAAAAGTAAGCATTTTGTCACAGCTTCATAGCCAAGGTTATGTCAAGAACGTTATCGGTCATTGCTTAAGCAGTTTAGGTGGTGGAATCCTCTTTTTTGGCAACGATCTTTATGATTCTTCAAGAGTCTCTTGGACACCAATGTCACGGGAATACTCGTAATTATACTAAGCTCTTCTCTTGTTTTTAACCTGATCACCTTTTTCTTTGCTTTAGCTATATAATGTTGCAACCTCTTTGATCTCAGAAAACACTACTCTCCAGCAATGGGAGGAGAACTTCTATTCGGGGGAAGAACAACAGGATTAAAGAATCTACAGATAATATTTGACAGTGGAAGTTCTTACACATACTTCAATTCGAAGGCGTACCAAGCTGTTACAAACTTGGTAAGGAATTTGTTGTTAGAACCTCAGAAGATAAAGAGAGAACAGAAAAGTACTGCTTTTTATTTACATTGTTCTCTGTTTTGGTCATTTCTTGTAGCTAAAGAGAGAAGTAAGCGGAAAGAAGTTGAAAGAAGCAAGGGATGATCACACACTACCTCTATGTTGGCAAGGACGAAGACCATTCATGAACGTCGAAGAAGTCAAGAAGTATTTCAAGCCTATAGCTTTGAGCTTCAAAACAGGCTGGAGATCAAAATCTCTCTTTGAGATTCACCCTGAAGCTTATCTAATCATTTCAGTAAGCATTTCTCTATCCCTTCCACAAGTTTCAGTTTTACCATACGATGCTAAAAAGCTGTTCATTCAACAAATGTTGCAGATGAAGGGAAATGTATGTTTGGGAATCTTAAATGGAACAGAAATAGGTCTTCAAAACTTAAACCTCATCGGCGGTACAATCTTCATTACATCTCTTTGGCAATTACCGGATCTTAGTTTCAAGACTAGACATATCTAAATCTCTTTTTCTTTCTTGTAATTGACAGATATATCAATGCAAGATCAGATGATAATCTACGACAACGAGAAACAATCGATCGGGTGGATTCCAACAGATTGTGATGAACTTTCTTCACTTAAAGCTGCTCAAGTATATGAATATTGAGATCTGCTTTATAGTTGGGACATAAGCTGATGATAGTTGTAATTAGTTCATATACCATATGTGTGTAATGTTCTGAGAATCTTTCCGGTTTAACTGGATTATTACTGAATACAAATTGTATTTTGATTAATTCCGGTTTACTAATTTAATGGTTTACACTGTTGGTGGTTTACTGTTAAGAGCTTTCCCTCGAAATAATCCTTTAACAAATATCTCCGGCCGGCGAATTCACTTGCTCACTCTCTGAACCTTCTCTCTTCCATGGCTTTCTCTTACTCCATAACCTCGCCAACACCAAATTCAACAATTTCATGTTCCAATACCCATCAATTTCTAAACCCTTCTTCTTCCTTTCCCGTTTCATTATCTGTCTCATCCCCCAAAAACACACGCCATCTTCGGCTCCTTATCACCTCCGCGTTGAATCCGCAGACGGGACAGTCGACGAAGAAGGCCTCGACGGGTAGTGGTAGTAGTACAAACAAGAAGCGAAAGAAAAAGGAGAAAATTGCTCGTAATCCTGTGGACGATTGGGAATTGAGAGATGCAGATGCTCTCGAAGAAGACGATGATGGTATAGCAACATTTTGCTCTCCTCCTACCGTACCCAAACCACCTTCTGGGTTCTTAATTGATGAAACTGGTAGGGTTCTTATGGCCTCTAAGAAACGTATCGCCACTGTGGTAAGTAAAAAATTTGCTCAGCTTCACTTTGGTATTTTATGAAAAAAAAATAGAATCCAAAAAGGTTGATGTTGTGAGGCAGATTGATCCAACGAACGGTAGCCCTTTGGATTGTGTGATAAGAAGAGTATTTACAAGTAGTAAAGGAGAAGATTGTATGCTTCTTTGTCCTGTGGATACGTGAGTAACTGTTATGATTTTTTTGCCTTTCTTGTCATTTTAGCAACTTCTTTCCTGTTTGATTATTTAATTTCTTGCTTCAGGCCAGTTCAGATTTTGAAGAGCACAAATATTGATGGATGGTCAGCTGTAAGTTTCCTCCTTCGTAAATCTTTCTCTCATTTGTTGCTTCAGGACTACATATCGCCTGGTATAGAGAGACCTTTTGGGACGCATGAACACTATATACTTCGAGATTTCTGATATTTGATTAGCAAGTCACTCTCTGTAGTGTAGTCATTTCTAGCAAATTGCTTCAATCGAGACCTTTGTTTTGCTTACCCAAATGTTCTGCCTTCTAGGTTAGTGATGAAGAGGTTGAATCTCTTCTTCCTGCTGCTGCATATGCTCTTGCAAAGATCCATATGCATCTAGTACACAGCGGGTATGACCATGCCCTGTTTCAAAGACTTCATAAAGCAGGACACTTTGTAAATATCATATATTTCTTTGTATTTGGTACCATCTAATAGGTTGTTTCTGTAATCAGATTTTGTTACACTGCAAGGGGAGGCTTTTGCTACACTGAAGATAATGTCTTTGATTTTCGCACAGGCAAGAAACTTTTTCTTCAGATATCTGTGCATGACAAAAATTCATCTGATTAGTATTCACCTGTCTCTGTATATGAGCACACTAACTGCTACTAGTCTTAAATTTAAGGTGGATATCGGATCCCATGCTTTATATTGATTGAGTTTCAATTTAAATTATAGTTTTATGGTATTCAACCTCAGAAAAATAAAACAAAGAAGGGTATCAAATGTCAAATTTTTTGGTCATGTGAACTAGTAAAATGTGTGCGGCTATCTGCCTTTTTCCTCTCTTGTTTAGTTATCTTGGCTTACTTCATTGTAACTATGAGGTGTTTTTGTGGTTCTGCATCCTACTTGGCTCATATCACTAATTGTACATCAACTATTTGCAGATGATGGCCAAGATGTTGAAGGCTTGCCAACCGAAGGGGTTGAGATTACATGTTTCCATCTGGTATACCATCGCTTTCAGCATTTTGCTTGTGCCTTCTACAGTTTTCTGAATGATTCTATGATATCATATTTTTATACACTTATCATGACATTTAGTTATCAATGTGTGTTTGAACCAAGCTTGTATTCAGTGCTCCATTGTAGTTCCAAAGTTGATCGCTCCACTCTGATATGAATATTTGTAGTGTGAATTCTATGAACATGAAACTTTTGAGTTAGGTGAGTCCCTTTTTCATTATATAAATACAAATTACTTTTCAGGATGGATCACACTATATGGTCTACACGCCTTCAGATCCACTTCTCTTTGTTGCTGCTAGGGTAAGTTTATCATTTTTGGTTACTTATAATAAAATTATTGTCACGATCAACAGAAGGGCATTATCAGGTGTTTCTTATAGAAAGAAAACAGAGAATCATTAGGAACTAAATCTTGTTAAAACAGTGATAAGTTTCAACTTCATCTATGCAGGATCAAAATGGGCAGCTGCAAATTGCTGATGATGTAAGTGAACTCGATTGTGTACTTTTCTCTTATGCAACTTGGTTGAGACCAATCCTGTTCTTCCGGGTCAATAAAAAGATCTTAAGCAAAACGCTGCGCCACTAGACTTTGACAATCCGTGAATTCAGCCTTGGTAGGATATCAATAGGCCTTGGTGAACATACAAGTCATAATAGTGATACTTAGTAGGCAGCATAGGTGAAGGAAAACAATAGTTGGTTCTTGGTTATATTTGGGTCTCTGATATTAGAAGAGAGAATTACTTCTCCTAACAATAACAATGTTATGTGATGGTCAATATGAAGTAAGCTCGGTATTATATGCCAATTTTTTTATTATTACAGGAGCTCTTAGACGACCCAGCTGTGATCAGCGCCATAGACGAGGAAACCGAATTCAATGCCTTGGTGGTATGTAGAGAATATTATAAAACAAGCTTATAAAAATTGGATGTATTTGTCAAAGTAATGTTGAGTGTGTGGTAACTGATGTTTTGTGTCTGCAGGAGGAAGAGGCGGCTCTTTTGGAATCGCTTCTTGGAGAAAGAATTTAGAGTTTCCATAGGAACTACTTAGCCTTGTTTTGGTGTTCCATAGTTGTAATATAATTTCTCTTATCATTTTGTTTAATTTTATAAAACTCATTTTCCCTTTGCAAAGTTCATGTTTAATGGAAACTGATTATTGGGTTCAATTGTATGTATAATCCATTTTTTAGTTTTGACATTGCCAAAAAATTTTTACTGATGTTATGAGGACCGTAAAACTTTATCCTCTAAAGAATATCTGCCAAAAAAAGAAAAATGGTCATACAAACTAATTTTGGTTTCCTTCTGTTTTTTATTGCTGCTTTCAATAACTTCGGAGTCTGAGCTCGAAGGACACTCGTGGCCATGGCGCTAACCGTCCAACCAATCGTTGTTCCTGGTAATTCTCTTCTTTCTTCTTTTCAATGCCTTCTGTGTCGGTCAAATTTGTCTTCTTTGTAGTATTCCATTGGAATATTCTCGGAAGAACGGTGTGTTTGTGAATTCTGTCTGCTCATCTTTTTTTCACTTTTAACATTAAACTGGGCGTAAAGGTTTTCAATTTATATGGGTTTCATATGTACAAATGGTTTCAACTAGAGGAGTGATTAGCTTCCGTTATCATCGAAAAGAAAAATGTTCACTCTCTCTCTTTATATTGGAATTTTCATAAAAATGACATTTTTATTGCTTAAGGAAGTGCTGGAATTTCTGGAACTAGAAGAAGCATATGCAGAAGAATCATCATTGGGCTGGTTTCAATTTGCGGAGTGCATTGGGTTTAGGCGGAAAACATCTTTTGAAACCCCAATGGGGCTTCCATTTCTTGTTGTTCATTTAGTTCAGAGAAGGATCCTCTCTTACCTTCTATCCAACAGTTAACTGATGCTCGTCTCATATATAGTGTATCTGCAGCATTGGGTCATAACAAGGTTTTACTTGCTATGATTTGGTTGTTTCTGTCCCTCTCAATCCTTTTTGTGGCACATTCTTGAAGTAACCTTTTTGCTTACAGGAATCACATCCAGAACGCAGTGCAAGAGTTCCTGCCATTGTTAATGCTCTTGAGAAGAATGAGCTCACCCTAAGGCATGAAACGATCCATCCCTCTCTTTTCTATGTGACAATTATCTATCTTATGCGCATATAGCTAGGAACGTTTAGTCAACCGTGATTACTATTTCAAGGCGAATCACAATAGGATGGAGACCGCCATATCTCACTGAATTATATTGCTTGTGGAAAGTTAACTTGGAATATTGTAGGATTGATCTTGCACTTGTCTGGAGTTAGTTAGATTAAATCTGTCATTACTTACTGAAAATGACTGAGGATCTATAAATGAATCTCATATGTGAATGAATCTTTCTTGTGTACGTCAGTCTCGCGGCTCAGAGATTCTTGAACTCGCAAATTTTAAGACCGCGACTATAGAAGACATTGCAAATGTTCACGACAAAGCTTATGTCTTCGGCCTAGAAAAGGTTATTTACTTACCTCATGTTATAGTATTGGCACTCACTGCACAACACTTTGTTCCATAAGTAACGAATACATTGATACATAATAGCAAGGCAAGTAGGTTTGGAGATGAGAATGTACGAGTTTTATTCTGACCATTACTAAAACATTCTTAGTTTAGGCAATGAATCAAGCTTCAGATTCAGGACTAATTTTCATTGAAGGTTCGGGACCAACATATGCCACTTCAACGGTAACTGTTCTGTTCTCATAAGCTTACATCTCTGAAGGAACCAATTTCTTGCCTAAATATCTTCTGTGTGCCAGACGTTCCAAGATTCACTTATTGCAGCAGGGGCCGGAATGGCTTTAGTTGATTCAGTGGTGATGTCTCGTCTCACCATGTTAGTCAGCGTTTACTGCTTCAGTTTCATCATGCTGGAAATGTTTGTAGATTTCTTAGGAACTTTCATGGTTATCTGTAGCAGATCACAGCATCCAGAAACAGTCCAGATCCTTCCACTTGTTTTGCATTGATAAGACTTCCAGGACACCATGCCGTGCCAAAAGGTCCAATGGGGTTCTGTGTTTTTGGTAATGTGGCAATCGCAGCTTGCCATGCCCAACAAGCACATGGTCTGAAACGCGTCTTCATAATTGACTTTGATGTTCACCATGGGAATGGCACAAATGATGCTTTTTCCGAGGACCCTGATATATTCTTCTTGTCAACTCATCAGGTAAGCCTAACAATTTTGCATGACATGTCTCTCATTAGTTCATTGACAATCATTCATAGCTTGTATTTAAAGATCATCGACTCAATAACACAAGAATATCAACTAAAGTTTTTAGATATTTAGATCTCAAAACTCAAGACAAGTCATTTATATTCTGGAAAATGCAGGATGGAAGCTATCCTGGAACAAGGAAAATGAATGACATAGGTAAAGGAAAAGGTGAAGGTACCACTCTGAATTTACCTATACCTGGAGGTTCAGGCGATATTGCAATGAGAACCATTTTTGAAGAAATCATTGTGCCATGTGTGCAACGATTCAAGCCAGATCTTATTCTTGTTTCAGCTGGGTGAGTGAGTGAAGAAAGTTTTCATTTTCTTTCAATTATATCATCATCATTAACAGGCATTGTTGCTTCATTTGCTTAAGGTATGATGCTCATGTCCTGGATCCATTAGCAAATCTACAGTTCACAACTGCAACATACTATTCATTGGCTAAAGATATAAAAGCTGTTAGCCAGAGAAGTGTGTGGAGGACGTTGTGTGTTTTTCTTAGAAGGAGGATACAACCTTGAATCACTTTCATCATCTGTGACAGACTCATTTCGAGCATTGCTTGGAGAACAAAGCTTGGCATCAGAATTTGATAATCCAGCTTACTTGTATGATGAACCAATGAGAAAAGTGCGAGATGCATGCAATTGAAAGAGCCAAAAGCATTCATAGCTTATAAGGAGAATTCCCTTGAAAAATTCTGTATTTTACTCTTTTACATAGAACAAAATTACAAGTGTATTTCTTATAATGTGTAAAAAATATTATGGATAAATTTGTAATAAAATAAAATCTTATTTTCCTTTTGAGATTTTTTTTTCCATGTGGTGATTAAGTGTCACTTATGTTGTATTCCTGGTCCGAATCCTATTTAGGAGAATCGTTTTGTGTTCTTCATCCGAATCCTATTTGAGAAAGTTACCTTTGTCTTTACATGATATTGTAATATTTTTTTTCTGTATTACATTTATTATTGATACATGTATATATGATTTAAACTAGCTATTTCAAGTGGTTAAATGTATCAATAATTTTTTTCACCAAAATTCAATTTTAAATTTTGTTACCTCAAACATTTGAATTATAAATCCGATTTTGTCAAAAACGGATTGTAAAATAGCCTCATCTTAATTGTGTAAGACATATCACTATAAACATTATTGGATAACATTAATTTATGTTAGCAGAATGGTTACGACTTTTTATTATACATAAAATTAGGGGTTAGGTATTTCTAGTGAACCTATCAAATGAATACAAAACGTATAACCGTCACAACCTAATGTGTCTTTTAATAAATTAACAAAACTTCCACGAATTTATTCTCTTATCATTTTAAGATAATAAAATCGAAAAAATCTCATCACACCGACCAAACACCATTAAAATATTAATTTAAGAATAAAGAGAAAATCGTGAGAAGAAGTAGAAAGAACTCTCCCTATTTACGTTATCACTCTTTCATGCAAATCGAATTAGCATTAAAATTTTGACTCTTCACAAATCAATCCGACGCGTGCATAATCATCACCATCCTTTATATGCCACGTGTCCCAACTCACAGCCTTGACCTGCCCCACTACGCCACGTTGCGTGAAACAACTTCTTATCTCTTTCACTTATGTCCCTACATCGTACTTGAAGGCTTCTTATATATAAACACGAGATATTTTGTAAAGAGATTCATTTTCTGAAATCAATCAAAGACTTGGAAAGTAATTTCAATCATTTTGTTTTTGGTTTGAAAGCTAAAATTTGAGAGATGGAAGTTGGCAAGAGAATGGAGATGTTAGAGAGGAGGCCTTCGATAGAGACAGACCCTATGACATTGCATCTTGAACAAATACAAAATGCTAGAGAAGAAGCAATGTGTGTGTTGAAAACCAAGACAACTCAGGAAGCTATGGATATTTTCACCAAGGTATTATAATGATTTCTTTGAAGTTTGATTTTGTTTTGTAAAGTTGATTAATTGATGATGTGAAAAATGCAGGACACTCGTGAGGGTTTAAGAGGTGATGAGAAAAGAGGACGATGCATGAATTTGAAGGATGATGACGATGAAGAAGAAGAAGAAGAAGATGAAAGAATGATGTTTATGAGTCCTCATGGTTGGGACATTGCTACAGCTCCTTTTTAATTTATAAACTCTTTTTTGTCTCTTTGATTGTTAGTTTCCTTCGAATCTTTCAATCTTGTTGTAAATATCTCAATACTTGAAAGGATGATTTGATGTTGAATTTTGAGCTCACAGTGAAAAAGGTTTTTACTTGTTGCAATATGTCATCGTAAATATTTTGATGCACGTACTTTTTGTATTGATCTCATGGGCTTAAATCAAGTTAAAATGCAATACTTATGGGCTACGTTATGAAACTGGGCTACATTTATGGGCTTTCATGTACTATTACATATCTCATGGGCTTATTTATGTTGATTTCATAAATAAATAAATAAAAGTTAAAAAAAAACAAGGACAATGGTTGGTTCAGTTGAAATCGATTTGAATAAACCCTTACCGAATTAGAGTTTAAATCTTAACCGGATTAGCTTGAATTGAGCAAGCGAGCGAGAGAGCGTCTAATATACTGTCTCTGTGTTGCTTGTGTATCGATGGATTCGACGAAACTTTTTTAAATGGTGTTGCGTCTAAGAAGAAGAAGGAAGCTGCAACTTGAAGTCTTAAGAGTGAATTGTTAAAAATCCTTAGAAAATGAATAGCTTTTGTTTATCTCAAGTCTCTCCTCCTCGTCTCTTCCCTCTTTGCTCTATATCATCGAGTCTTTCTCCTTCCGGTACTTACAGATTCGGATTCTCTAATGATGTCGCTGTTGATTGTCGGAATCTCTGTTTCTCAGTCAGTACAAGACAAAGTATCTCTGTTCCTATTCTTCGAGATTGCTCCTTTCGAATTCCTTCTGGACAATTGTGGATGATTCTTGGTCCCAATGGCTGTGGAAAATCTACCCTTTTGAAGGTCTTTCGTTTCTCTCTCCCTCTCTTCCTTCATTTGTTCTTTTCCTTGAACATTGCAGTTGCAGAGCACAGACAATTAACTTTCTTATTGGAAGTTTTGTTATAGCTTATGATAGCGAAGCTTTCATTATCCTTGAAATATTTATTTTAATCTTCTAAAGACTAGGTTTTTATCTGCTAGACTGCTACATTGGTAGATTAAATGAGTTCTCAGACCATCACAGTGTTTGAAGAAATAGTTAATCTTGGCATGTATATCATGAAACTCAGGGAGAAGTAGTCAAATCTTGGATGCTGTTTGTATGTGTGATTTGGAAAGAAAATGCCAGTTAAACTGCTTTATCTTAATTAATGCTTGCAACTCTGCAGATTTTAGTCGGTGTTGTGAATCCAACCAGTGGCACTGTCTTTGTGGAGAAGCCGAAGAATTTTGTATTTCAGAATCCGGATCATCAGGTTAAGTTTCTTGCTCTTGCAGTGGGCAAATGTATTTGTTCAGATGTTAAAAAAATTATACTTTTTCCAATTTTGTTTTCCTTATTGTGAAGAGTTATTTGTAATTGTCTTGTTGTTTTATGGTTGAGTTGCTCTATGGTTAAGCCTTATATCATGTAGATAACATTAATTCAAACCTTAATGTTGTTCGAAAAGAAACCATGTTCTTGGTTTGTTAATATGTCAGGAAATATCATCTTATCAGCATAGTTCAACATTTTTTATTGCCATTGCTGAGACCAGCCAGAAAGAGTTGGAGTATCAAGTAAATGCGTTTACTGTGGCATAAATTGAAACATTCTTTTCCATCGCAGGTTGTGATGCCTACAGTAGAAGCTGATGTGGCATTTGGTCTTGGCAAGTATCAAGACATGAATCAAGAAGAAGTTAAGTCTAGGGTGATTAAAGCTTTGGATGCAGTTGGTATGCGTGATTATATGCAGGTCATGATTTATATAAATTGAATAACCATAAGGTGTTTATGTGTGCTAGTTCAACTTATTAAAATATAGATGATGTACTGTTTCCAGAGGCCGATTCAAACTCTCAGTGGTGGTCAAAAACAAAGAGTTGCCATTGCTGGTGCTTTAGCTGAAGCTTGCAAAGTACTATTGTTGGATGAGCTCACAACTTTCCTAGATGAGTCTGACCAGGTACGGAATCTTTAGCTCTAACAAAATGCTATTGAAACATAAGTAGTATTGCAAGACAACATCAGCATATGATTGTGTTGAGCTACTTTTGATCTTGTTGTATGGTAAACATTTGATATGAGTAACAACATGCACATTTGGTATATCTTAAAATATGATATGAATTTGACAGAAATGTTATGGTTCATAAGCTTAATCGATGCATATTGTGTTCTTGGACATGTTTTTCATGTAGTTGGGTGTGATCAAAGCTGTGAAAGATCTGATAAATGCAAAGAAAGGAGGAGATGTGACGGCATTATGGGTGACTCATCGGTTAGAGGAGCTCGAGTATGCAGATGGAGCTGTGTATATGGAGAACGGAAGAGTGGTCAGGCATGGTGATGCAGCCACCATTTCAGATTTTATCAAAGTCAAACAATCGTCTTATATCGATCAAATTGGATCTTAACTTTCTTTGTTACAATAGTTTTTTTTCTTTCTTAATCAAAAAAGAAGCATACAAGTTAATGAAAAGTCAAAGAGATGTGCCCCCTATTTTGACCATACGATTTACTTTGTCAAAGTAAAATACCGTAATAAATACATGCCTTCATGATTTCAACACAAATATCTACCTTGCTAATTTGTACTGTTATCGCTGATCTGTTATAATCAGAATTCAAATCCGATTTCATATGTTAAAACTTTTTTTTTTTGCTAAGAAACCAAAATGTAAATCATAGATATTCGTATAGTTCTCCTGGCCACAAAATTAGTGAGATCTCACGACCCAATACTCCGTAGATTCGTTGGCTGGTCCGGAACTCCTGGTACTCGTAATGTTTATTTGAAGCAGATTACTTGCTCATAAAGTAAAGTATGCAGACAGATATATTTATTTATTTTACAACAAACTTCCATGTCTTTGTCTCATATTCTCAATGGAGATCAAAATCTTATACCTCATTATTAAAAACAATTCCCAAAAATATCATCACATTTGAATTAAATTATATAATTTTACTTAACTCATGTTTATTTACTGTAACCAATGGTGATGACTGCTATATATAAATATAAGTCGTTTTGGTTCATATTAATAAATTATTAAATTTACAACTACTTGATAGAAAAACTACTTGCACATTCTATAATTTTGAAAATCTAAACATATTATGAAAAATTATAAAAATGATCATCAATGTAAGTTTGGCTATATCGTTTTGGTTCATATAATAAATTATTAAATTTACAACTACTTGATAGAAAAACTACTTGCGCCTTCTATAACTTTGAAAAACTAAACATATTTTGAAAAATAATAAAAATGATCATTAATGAAAGTTTGGCTGCAAACAAATCTAGTTCCTATAAGTTTTTGAAATTCAGAATGATTATGTTTTTAAAATCAATATATAAACCTTGCAAGGACGGAAAAAAAAATATAAACCTTGTAAGATGCATATAAACATGGTGAAGTAATTCTAAATATATTATGTATGTTTCAATGCAACACTAGTACAAAGATTTTCACTAAAGATAATATTAATTTAGAAATTTTATCAATAAAAGATAATATTGATTTTTTCCTATTAAAACAGATTTGCTTAAGAAAAACAACATCGATTTAAGTTGTTTGTTTTTAAAGCTAGTTCTTGTTCGTCATTATTATTTAACAGATTTTTCGGTCTTATTCTGTTTTTGGGTATTCGTGTAACTCCATTAAAAACTAAAAATGTTTTAATATCTTAACATTTTAACCAAAAATCATTGATTCATTTTTCTTCTAATATGACTGCTGTCACTTTGGATTAAATTATATAATTTTACTTAATTTGTAAAAATGTATGACACAAATCATTCTTTATTTACTGTAACCAACAGTGATGACTGGTATATATATGACTTGTTGTTTGTGTCATATAATAAATTATCAAATTTACAACTATTTGATTCTAAAATACTAAAAATAAAATTTAATTAAATGGAAGATAACGAAACATATTTTGAAAAATATTGCGTTACCCGATGAAAAGTTACACAAATAACTCATCAAGATTGCAACAAACATGACGGCATACTATTTGTGAAGAAGTGATTTCGGGAGAATGAGAAAATCAGGAACAACTTGAAAAAGTTCATTACTCTTACTTTCACAAAAAATACTCAAAAGCTTTTAATTGGATCTCATGAAAGCCTTCAGAATTACCGACAAAGGAATATGACATAGATACTACGGCAACAACTTTTGTATGGATTGTTAGCTTAATGATAATAGGATTAGGCTTCTGTGCTTATAGATTTATCAACTATGTAATAAAATCTGATGAGAAAATGAAGTACTCAATAATGTATTATAACATTGAAGTATTTTGCTGGTTAAAATCTTATAGATTTTTCAAAATGAAGTAGTTTGCTGGTTTTTTAGTCACCAATTCGGATATGATCTTTACTTGGTTTAATATAAGACAATCATTTCGATGCTTGTAAATTTTTGGGTTAGCATTTGGATGTTGTCTCTTCTATTTGAAATTTAATCGATTGAAACATTGTTAAGTTATACCGTTTGGGTGTTTGTCTTCTTCATGAAATGAAATCATGATTATTATATTGTCTAGTGTTGTGCACCATCAATTATCAAAAAACATCTTCATATAATAAATTATTAAATTTAAAACTACTTACACCTTAGAAAATATTAAAAATGAAGGTTAAATGAAACAAAACTAAAAATATTTTGAAAATAATAAAAATGATCATCAATGTAAGTTTGGTTGGAAACAAATCTATGACTGCTATCACTTTGGATTTGAGCATAGAGCAATTAATTTTTTTTATCTACAAACGCATATATAGAGAAACATATATTGAGTACATGTTATATGTATAGAGCAAGAATGAGTGAAAAGAAATAATTTTGTTAAGAAAAAGAGTTTTTGTTGAATGCGTATAATAATTATATAATTATATTATATAAAAGAAGAGGATATCTTGTAAAAAGAAGAAAAGTGACTTATCATCTATAACCCTAGAGAAGAGAAACCAAGACCAACCCTCTCTTTTTTATTCTTTTTATTAATTCTTTGTATTAACTTTCATCCTTTTTATCATTTCACCATAGACTAATCTAACTTATTCCTCTTTCTTTAACAATTCATCAGTTTTGATATAGGTGAAGATAGAGATAGCATCCATGGAAATGTCCAGAGGAAGCAACAACAGTTTTGACAATAAGAAAACTAGTTGCCAAAGAGGTCACTGGAGACCTCTTGAAGATGACAATCTCCGACAACTTGTTGAACAGTTTGGTCCTAAAAACTGGAATTTCATTGCTACACATCTCTCTGGAAGATCAGGTACATATAATCTTCATATCTTATATTAGATCTAAACATTTGTTATATAAATAGTCAAGTGATATTTTTGGATTATAGGGAAAAGTTGTAGATTGAGATGGTACAACCAACTTGATCCAAACATCACAAAGAAACCTTTTACTGAAGAAGAAGAAGAGAGACTGCTTAAAGCTCATCGGATCCAAGGGAATCGATGGGCTTCAATAGCTCGACTTTTCCCTGGAAGGACCGATAACGCAGTCAAGAACCATTTTCATGTTATCATGGCTAGACGCAAACGTGAAAGTTTCTCTTCTACAGCCACTTCAACGATTAACCAAAGTTGGCATAATGTTTTGAGCCCTAATTCTAATCTTACGAGACTTAATAGATCTCAATTCGGGCTATGGAGGTATCAGAAGGATAAGAGTAGTCGTGATCTTTGGCCTTACACTTTTGTTTCAACGCCTAGAAATGATCAACTTGCTGCATCTTCATCTAATGTACGCCATGAAATTTATCTTGAGAGGAAGTCGAAAGAGTTGATGGATGATAAAAAGAGTTCAGGTGATGAAGATGAACCATCTATGGAAGATGATGGTGAGAAGAACAATGTTACTTTCATTGATTTTCTTGGTGTTGGATTAGCTTCGTAGGCTATATAGAACAATCACAACTCAGGGCTTTTAAAGGTTTTTATCATTAGGGTTAGGTATCGTTTTCAGCCTTTTGCTTCTTTTGCTTCCTTAAACTCACATTTGGATCTTCTATCAATCACAACTCTCATTTTCCATCCATTTAAATCTATATATATACGATTAAATGTGGGTGTCTTTATATAAGTTTGTGTATCACATGCACTTAATGATGGTGAGTACACACATACATATATGTGTTAAATTTGTGTCTTTTTTTTTGGTCGTGATATGTGTTTGTGTCTTTATTGTCGGTATATTGCATGGTTTGCTGTTTTATACAGAATCATGTAACATATATATAGAGAGCTTAATTAATAAACAAAGATATGCAACCTTCATCTAAGTGTGTGAACAAAAACTAAAGAGGTATATATATGTGTTAAAATTATGTGTATTTTTTATTTTGGGAGAGGTTTGCTCTCCAAAGGAGAGTTATATTAAATAATTTGGGTTTCGATCTGAGAGGATATATGAGTTTCAGCCCAGAACCTCTTAGTCATAAAAAAAATTATTATGTGTATTGATCTAAATATAGGAGCTTGTATGAGAAAGCATAATATATAAATTGTATTTTGAGTGCGTTAGTTACTTAGTTACATTAGACCGTCGCTAGATAGGTACTTGCATGGTGTTAGACAACGACAAAAAATGTTTTTCTCCCTGCTTGATCAAAACCAATTTTTATATTTATTATCTTGTTGCGGCCATCTAGATTTTACGAGGACTGTCCAACAATACATATATGTTATCTGTATTCAATAATATTTGAGTGAGCCATATACTTGGCAATCTGTTGAAAACGTTAAACTAAATTAGTTATAATTGTAAATGAAAACATACATATATTTATATATATTTTGATCGACCTCGATTCGACCATGCATATATACAATTCTTCAGATGGGGTCCAAGGCCGTTATTTATACTATATTCAGTATGGGGGTCCAAGGCCGTGATATTCGTGGTAATGAATACTATATTCAGTTAGGTCTCTTTCCTAAATCACATTTGTGATTTGAGAAAGTTTTGCAAATTTTTCCAACGGAGTTCGATTCTTAGTAATCATATAATTTCGTATGGTAAAGTTTAGAGTACGTAACTTGTTGATTCAATTGGCCAAAAGAAATCTATAAATATGTCAGTATTTCTAAAATGGTTATTTACTTGTCGTAACAAAAGTATATAACTGTATTCAGTTAAATTATCTTAACATCCACAATGATTACCCAATTTTCATAACAAAGAGATTTTGACTGTTTCTCAGAAAACGACTGCAGATGACTTGAAATTTCTACACTAAGATTATAATAACTCTTTACGCTATGTAATACGACAAGTTTTTCTTGACCAAGGACAACGCTTTCACGCACCTTAACACAATGATTTAATTGTAGTGGGTGGAAAAACAATGTATATTTCGTTATGCAAAATATTTTATGTAATAATTCAATGTATATTTCGTTACAACATTGTGTGTATATAAAGAATCAAAATTCACAAACACGAAACACGAACAAAAAGAATGTGAAAAGTAAAAGACAAGATGACATATTGTAAATTGACCATGAATCTTCACCAAAAAAAACTTGCTCAAACTCAAGGCCTCTTCTATCATCACATCACAACACCATTTTACTTCTCAGAACCTTAAAACTCACCTATAAGCACACTGAGATATCGAACTGTTATTCTGCAACAACTGTGGACATGGCTGAGGAAAAATGTCACTAGCATAACCAGAAATATCTTTGCATTTCCATTTCTCTGCCTTAGGTTGTAACCCCAAAAGTGTAACATTCCTCAAACATATATCTTCAAATGAAGTGCCTTCAACACCAAGCAACATTGGAGCCTTTCTTGAATTCAGACTCACAAGGTTGCTAAGATAAATCCCTTTGACTCTCGGAATAGCTTTGGGATCCCATTTGTCATCCGGATGATCGTTTGAGCCGCTGCTGAATCTTATTGGCACTTTTACTTTCTCTAACAACACATTGTTAATGGTGATATTTGAAATGTATCCGCCTCTCCCTTTATCGGTTTTTATGCGTACTCCAGCTGCAGAATCCCAAACGTGAATATCTTCGATGGTAATGTTGAAAATTCCACCAGACATTTCACTGCCTATTCCAATTCCAGAACAAGTACTCGTAGTACCAGAGATCCTTCTGATTATGATATTTGAACTTGGTCGTGCCACAGCCATTCCATAGTGGTCCCAACCGCTCTTCACAGCCACAAGGTCATCGCCACTTTCAATGTAACAGTCTTCAATGCAGACATTAGTGCTTGAGTCTGCAATTTTTTTTTTTCAAATACGTATAAACAGGGGTTTTACAGGAAACGCAGTATCAAACAAACAATCATAGAGACCATGATTAGAGCAGTTACCTGGGTCTATACCATCGGTGTTAGGGGCATTCATCGGAGCAAGGATGGTCATATCTCTAATAACAACATTGCTGCAAGACAAAAGTAGCAGAGATTGTCAAACCATGCTAACTTGTGACACAGCATAAACACATTAAAAGTAGTTGGAAGTAATTAAGCACCTGCAATAAACAGGATGAATTGTCCAAAAAGGAGAATTTCGCAAAGTGAGGTTAGAGATGAGGATATTATGAGAGTTCTTGATTTCAATAAGATGGCCTCTCGTATGCACCAATGTTCTGTTCCACCATAACTTCCACCACATTTCCCCCTGTCCATCAATTGTCCCATTTTCTCCTGCAATTATTTTAAACTAGATGCTTTTATTTTAGAATAAAGACACCTAACCAAAGAGAAAAACAGAAAAATTCTAGAGATCTCCAAGTACTCTCCCAACCATAAAACCCAAAAACAATGAGACACAAAATGTCTGAAATCATCTTTATTCTCAAACTCTCTCTGTTTCCACTTGGCTTCCTGTTGGTATCTATTCTCTGATCCTTATCAGACTCCGAACAGTTTAGAACCACTAAGTAAACACCACATACTTGGATACTACAGTGTATTCTAGAATTTTAGTTCATGTCAAGGAATGAGAAACATTGAGAGTAATATCTCCGCAAATGTTCTTACAGGCCAAATAGCTCAATAAAACCCAACAGTCAATAGATACTCCAGCAGCTAATGATGAACAAATACAATTGACCCCATTGGGATGAAATGAAAGAGCAAAGTACCTGTAATGACAACATTAGTGAGATTGTCTCCATGAATGAGGCTAATGTGTCTACCACCAGGTCTCTCTCTCCCTCTTCCATAAGAAGGCAATGGCTCTACTATTGGCCAATCCTCTAGATCCTATCAAACCATAATCCAAGAAAAAGATATCAATATTTTAAGGTAGAACAAAAAAAGAAAGAAAAGAAAGTAACAAATTAGTACAGATGACTTTTGAGTATACATGACATAGGAATATGAGCTAAAACACTAGCAGACAAACTTAAATCAAAATCTAAAACAAAAAAGCCCTGGTATTATGGCAAAAGACAGCAAACTGAAGAATTATTAAAAAATAAATTAAGATAGAACACATGTAATCTGATAGATAGTACTAATTATGAACATCAACGTGCTTCAGACAAAAGTTGTCTATAGATCTAACTCTTATTGGAATCAAAATACACAAAAATGGATTCTTTCACTTGTACCAAAACTTTCTTTCATTTACAGCTACCATAGACATCAAAAGCACATTCATTTGTTAGATTCAAACCATCCATTATTATAGATAGTCCTTTTACAATCACAACTTCCACTTAAAGAAAGACTATCGCACTCAGAGATCGGGGTAGGTCCATCTTCACTAGCTAGTGACCGTGGTTAGTGTAATTGATAGTGTTTGTTTACCAATAAACTTTATGAACACACGAATCAAAAACCAATCACAAACCCACTTCTGGATTCTCACAGAACAATCATCAAAATCACAACAAACTTTAACCAATTGAATTCTCTTAAACTTATTCAGAACCAAAGATAAAAATGAAAACTTTATATAAATTGCTGCAGAAGTTTAAATTGGAGTTTACCTTGGATCCCAAAACCACAGCACCGTGTTCGAGAAAGAGGGTGAAATTGCTGGTGAGATTGAAGCTTCCGGAGAGCCACGTGCCCTTTGGGACATTAAGCTGGACCCCACCATTAGCCGCAAAACCTTCAAGGTGCCTTACGGCGCGGCGAAAGGCCGCCGTGTTCGACGTTTTGCCGTCTCCAATACCGCCAAAATCTGTAATCGACATAACGATTCGATTGGGAAACGGGTCGTGGAGGAAAAACCCGGAGCAGGTAATCGGGTCATGTTGAAGGGTTGGGATCCAGAAAGGGAGAAAAGAATTGGAAGAGATTTGGAGAGAGAGAATCGCTAAGGCGGTGAAAATAAGGAGAAGAAACGCCCATGAAGGTCTTGTAATGGCGCTGAAAACTGTCGGTTTCTTCTCCGATTCCATTGTTTTGGAACAGAACAAAGAAATTACATCACTTTTTATCAAAAAATACAAAAAACAAAGAAATTACATCACTTTTTAACGAAAAAACAAAGAAATCACTCAATAGCCCATGAAGAATTTATGAGAAAACAGATAATTACGAAGAGAAGATAACAAAAATGGAACTTTTTGATGGATTTGAGAAGAAAGAAAGAAACTTTGCATGTGTGCGTAATGATTAGCTTGGTGATATCAACGAAGTTAGAAGATAGATTGATACCTTACCTATAAAATTCGACACTCTTTTTTTAATTTATTTGATAAATTAGGAAAAGATTTAGAAAAGGAAATGGTATACAGACAGGAAAGGATATCTGTTCGGATGATGCATGTGAAGAGCCAAAAGTGGAAGAAGAAAAGTGAAAATATTTCAGACAAATTTTTTATATATTTAAATAATATAAAAAAGATCACGATTACGATTTGGCATTTACACCTACTCAGACTTCCAAGTCTTTTATCCATGGGCCTTTTAATAGTCTCTACGGTCGTGACGGTTTGTTGTTTTTTTTATGACAAAACTATTTTTACTTCAAATTATATGTTTTCTCAAGCTAGGTTTTTTTCGATTATATAAAAAACAAAAGAATTATAGAGAAAAATAAAATTCAATAAATTTTTAACTTTTAATTCAATAAAATAAAAATTTGTTGAATTTAAGAGTAATGTTGACAAAAAAAAAGAAAGAAAGTTTGAACTTAAAGTTCCGCCGAATCTCTATTCGAAACATAACATACGGATACATATTTCCGAAGTGGGCCGAGTCCATTTAAAAAATGGACTAGTTCTAACCAGCCCAATAAATGATAGAAGCCCAAACAACATGAAGTGGGCCGATTCTATAATACCATCATCATCATGGTTAACATAACCAACATCATTCCGAATGAAGTCGTGCGTCTTTGACTTTGACTAGCAAAAAGCTTTGAAATGCTCCACGTCATCAATATTTTGTCGTTTTCTCAGTCTTACCTGCCTTTAATGTCATTTTAATTAAATTTCACTGTACAATGCTCATCAACTGAGTAAAAATCCTTTTTTTCCTTTTAAGCAGAAAATTCTTATTTACTTCTCTTCTTATTCTTTATTGGACACCATTATTCAATTCGTCTTCCTCTGATAATTTTGTTTCTCCTCTGTTTCCACCCTTTTTAAGTATTTTCGAGGATATACCATCTTCTCTCTTTCGCTTTCACAAACTGGGTTTGTCTCTCTTTGTGAAAAGGAGTCAACGGTCAGCGATCTCGGCGCTTCAATCGGAAATCTAGCTTGAGTTTGGTTTTGATTTTCTCGCATAATCGATTTGAGTTTTCTCTCTGCAATATTAAGTCAACGGGTGAATACGCGTCGAGGGATTTTCTCTTAATCTGCTACTAATTGCTTCATTTGGGGGTTTCCTTGTATGGTAGTTGCTTAATCGAAGATTCAAGATCTCTTTTTTTTTGGGGGGGTTCAAAACATGTTGGATCTTTCTCTAATAATTATTCGTTGAAGAAAAATTCTAGGGTTTGTTTTGTAATCTGGGGTTGTGGAATAAAATGGAACGAGGATTGATTCCTGGCTTCTTTTGGCTGATTCTGGTGTTTGGTTTGGTTCTGAGAGTAGCGGGCAACGCCGAAGGTTTGTATCTTGTCTCGTTAGCTTATGATTACTCTATTGTAATTAGTTTTCCATTACTGAATCCATATTTTGACTTGTTCTCTCCTAAAGAAGGCACTTTTAACTTAGTTGTTGCTGTTTTATTTTGTTGACTTGAGGTTTTGTGTGTAATGTAATTGCTTATCTTTCGACTAATTCAGTTATGCTTTATCCTCCTGAACCTTTGGTAATTGCTAGGTTTGACAACAATTTGATTCTTTTCTGGTTAATTGTAGGTGATGCTCTGAGTGCACTGAAAAACAGTTTAGCCGATCCTAACAAGGTGCTTCAAAGTTGGGATGCTACTCTTGTTACTCCATGTACATGGTTTCATGTTACTTGCAATAGTGAAAATAGTGTTACACGTGTGTAAGTTTCTTTCTGTCTCTGGCCAAGTTGGTTTGGCTTTCCGTCATTTACTGAGATTTCCTGGTCTTCATGTTTGCCCAGTGACCTTGGGAATGCAAATCTCTCTGGACAGCTCGTAATGCAACTTGGTCAGCTCCCAAACTTACAGTACTTGTAAGTCATCTCTTCTTAAGTCATATCATCTGTCTTAAAAGTTACACACTAAGTACAGTATATCCATGACGTGTAATTCCGTAGTAAGTAGCTTTAATTGATAAACTACCATGTTAAAGGTGTGATTTGATCAACTTTATTTTCTGTCTATGCTTGCAAATAGCATGTTATATCTTTTCAGATTTGGTTATACTTTAAGTAATAGCTAAAATAATATGTTATTCCATAGATATCATTCACATAACTACAACTAAAGCTATGATATGTACACGGTGTGCTGTTTATATTAGCTAACACAAACACAAGTACGGTATGGAAAACAAAAACCGCTAATGCATAAACTCAGTTAACCTTTTTACATTTCAAATATGGATATCATTAGTAATCGGTTAGTTGCTAAACCGCTAAATCGTTAGTGAGCGTGATTTCTTTATATAATCTATGTAATGCATACTCTGACAGTAATTAGTAAAGACCTGAGTCTATGCATATTTTGGGTAGAAGATTATTTTGTTCATCTTTTTCATTATGGACTAAAGAGATCTTATAGAAGTTTAGTCCATTGTGCTCCTGTTGTTAATTCATCTGAACTTATGTGGGATTAAAAATTTTTTGACAGTGGTTCATATACCTGCATAATTTTGCATTATCATAGGTTATTAGTGAAGCAGTTACATATCTTGCAGGAACTAATATTAAAGAACGTGTAATGACAGGGAGCTTTATAGCAATAACATTACTGGGCCAATCCCGGACCAGCTTGGAAATTTGACGGAATTGGTGAGCTTGGATCTTTACTTGAACAGTTTAAGCGGCCCTATCCCATCAACTCTCGGCCAACTCAGGAAACTCCGTTTCTTGTATGCACTCATAATTAACCCTCTTCTTATCTGTTGATGAATTTAATTCTGCTCCTATTTTTCAAATGTCTCTAAAAGTTTATTTGTATTTACTACTTTACTTCCGTCAGTAGTAAAAAGTATAACTGAATACTGGTTCATGTGCGTCCACTTATTTGTGACATGGTCTTTTGCTATTGATGGTTAGGCGTCTTAACAACAATAGCTTATCTGGAGAAATTCCAAGGTCTTTGACTGCTGTATCGACCCTGCAAGTTCTGTGAGTGTAACTTCTGTCTCCCAAATTCCTTCGTATAATCATGTTTCTAATTATTGTTTGGCCAATCTTGGCATTAAGTCAGAACGTGATATCATCTTGAAATGCAGGGATCTCTCAAACAATGGTCTCACTGGAGATATTCCTACTAATGGATCCTTTTCACTTTTCACACCTATCAGGTTTGCTTCTTGCTCCTAATTAAATCTTTGCAGACTGGTCAGAATGATTTATTAAATACTTGAAAGTTATCTGCAGTTTTGCCAACACGAAATTAAATCCTCTTCCTGCAACTCCACCGGCTCCTATCTCTCCTACACCGCCATCACCTGCAGGTTTGTCATGTTGTATACGTCTTTGTATTTGAAATGGTAGTCAACTTAGAAAGAAAATATGTGTAAGCATTATAGTTTGTATTAAGAAAGAAATTGTTCATATTATACTTGCAGGAAGTAATAGAATTACTGGAGCAATTGCGGGAGGAGTTGCTGCAGGTGCTGCACTTCTATTTGCTGTTCCGGCCATTGCACTTGCTTGGTGGCGAAGGAAAAAACCACAAGACCACTTCTTTGATGTACCAGGTTAGTTAATCTTAGTTTGCCTGGTTTTTCTTTGACACTTGATGGGCTGATTTACTTTATCACCATCTATTTGCAGCTGAAGAGGACCCAGAGGTTCATTTAGGACAACTCAAGAGGTTTTCATTGCGTGAACTACAAGTTGCGTCAGATAATTTTAGCAACAAGAACATATTAGGTAGAGGTGGTTTCGGTAAAGTTTATAAAGGACGGTTAGCCGATGGTACTTTAGTGGCAGTTAAAAGGCTAAAAGAGGAGCGTACCCAAGGTGGCGAACTGCAGTTCCAGACTGAGGTTGAGATGATCAGTATGGCAGTTCATAGAAACTTGCTTCGGCTTCGTGGATTCTGCATGACTCCAACCGAAAGATTGCTTGTTTACCCCTACATGGCTAATGGGAGTGTTGCGTCCTGTTTAAGAGGTATCTCATCTTGTGCTTTTTTTCTTTGCCTCCCAATTACTGCAACATATCCTTCCAATAGTTATCTTTTTACCTACCCATCCTTGAAATACTCTCTGTATTTTTAGTTGGGCTTTCCAAAATTATCTGCCTTCCAGCTGGGGTGTCAACATTAAACAACTAATAACTATTATGAAAGAATGATATTTTGATGGTAATACGATCTTTTAACCAGACTAAAAAATCATTTCATAGGAAGAGAGATGTGCTGGAAGGTAGTAGATAGAGCTCTGCTAAGTCGACTGACAAGAAAATTTGATTTTCATGTATTGTTGAATCTGTAATAATCTTATATAATGTCTTTTTACTTAGAACGTCCTGAGTCCCAGCCACCACTTGATTGGCCAAAGAGACAGCGTATTGCATTGGGATCAGCAAGGGGGCTTGCATATTTACATGATCATTGCGACCCAAAGATCATCCATCGAGATGTGAAAGCTGCAAATATATTGTTGGACGAAGAGTTTGAAGCTGTAGTCGGGGACTTTGGACTCGCAAAACTCATGGACTACAAGGACACACATGTGACAACTGCAGTGCGTGGTACAATTGGTCATATTGCCCCTGAGTACCTTTCTACGGGAAAATCATCAGAGAAAACGGATGTCTTTGGATATGGAGTCATGCTTCTTGAGCTCATCACTGGACAAAGAGCTTTTGATCTGGCTCGCCTGGCGAATGACGATGATGTCATGTTGCTAGACTGGGTATATATATATCTCTTATGTGTGTTTCCACTTGTATAGTTCATGATCTGTGTTGCTTCTATTTGTGTTAATAATGAGTGGTACCATTCAACAGGTAAAAGGTTTGTTAAAAGAGAAAAAATTGGAAGCGCTAGTAGATGTTGATCTTCAAGGTAATTACATAGACGAAGAAGTGGAGCAGCTAATCCAAGTGGCTCTCCTCTGCACTCAGAGTTCACCAATGGAAAGACCCAAAATGTCTGAAGTTGTAAGAATGCTTGAAGGAGATGGTTTAGCTGAGAGATGGGAAGAGTGGCAAAAAGAGGAGATGTTCCGACAAGAGTTCAACTACCCAGCTCATCATCCAGCCGTCTCTGGCTGGATCATTGGTGATTCAACTTCCCAGATCGAAAATGAATACCCCTCGGGTCCAAGATAAATTCGAAACACAGATGCTTTCTCTTGTCTTTTTTCTTCTTCTGTATTTATTGAGGGTTTTAGTTTCTGCTGCCTCATATTATTGGTTCTTAAGTAATACATGAGGATCAGATTGGGTTTGTAAGTTTTTATTATATGAAAAGGGATTTGAATGTTGTTGAAAGGTAAATCCTAAACATGTCTTAAAGTTACTTGACGATTGTAGCGACTTGATCCACATTGTGTATCTCATCAAAGGTTCTTTCACCTCCTGCTTCAGGTCTCTTGTTCCATTTTTTCATTAAAGTATTCAACATACCATACCTGTATATCATATTCGATACATTCAAGGCCTGTCCTGTGTTATTTTCTTGCTTGTATATAAGCACAAACAAACCAATTTACTATCTTCAAACTTTGTATCACCAATGTTTCAGTGGTTATCTGAATGTGAAACCCACAAACACTTAAGTATACAAACTCACACATTACGATATAGAGGTACACAAGTTTTTTACATGGGAGCAAATAGGAGATTCATGATTCATATGATAGAGTAGATATAACTTTTAAAGGTGTGAGCTTAAATACAAGAATCTTAGCTATAGATGGTCTAAGGCTCTAAGCAAGACACCGACAGTTTTGACTAGGGATGTTAAAATGGGCTTTAAACCCAGTGGGTACCCAGAACCGCAAGAAATTACAGGTTTCTTTACCTATTTTTAAGCCCAATAAAACATGGACTTAAAACAGGCTGGATACCCAAAATTCTAAAGTCCTATATGGTTTATCCATTGGGTAATGGGTACCCAATGAGTTTTTCTCTAATAAATTTTTTAAGTAAATAATATTATTTTAGAAAATTTAATGAAAAATGATGATGATTTATGAAATAAATAAAAAAAAGGAGAGAGCAGTAAAAAAATATGTGAGAGAAAAAAAACAGAGAGAAAGAGAAAAAATAGGAGAGAATAAAAAAGAGGAGAGAGAAGATAAAAAAGTAGAGAGAGTAAAAAGAGAAGAGAAGAAAAAAAGATGAGAGAGTAAAAAAGAAGAGAGAGGAAAAATGAGGAGAGAGAGTAAAAAGAGGAGAGAGAAGAAAAAAAGACGAGAGAGGAAAAAATGAGGAGAAAGAATAAAAAAAGAAAGAAGATAAAAGAGGAGAGAGAAAAAATGAGAAGAGAAAATAAAAAAAATGAGAGAGAAGATAAAAAAGGAGTGAGAGAAAAAAAAAAAGAGAGAAGATAAAAAAGGAGAGTAAAAAATATAAGAGAGAAGTAAAAAAGATAAGAGAGTAAAAAAAAGAAGAGAGAGAAAAAATGAAGGTAAAAAGAGAAAAGAGAAAGAAAAAGAGAGAAAAAAGAGGAGAAAAGTAAAAAAAACTAGAGAGTAAAAGAGAACGAGATAAAAAAGAGGAGAATGACTAATCAAACTAATTATTTTTGTAAAAATAACTAAACTCGAATACTCGCGGGTACCTATGGGTAACCCATAATCTGATGGACTTTTTCTGGGTTACCCAAAATTTCCTGGGTTTTTTCTGGGTTTTTAAAATCTGTTTTTTTTATAGACAGACTTAAATTGGGCATGAGTTTTTTACCACCACAACATCCCTAGTTTTGACGGATCTCACCTTGAGAGGTAAGTTTGATATCAAGATTGCTCATCTTACGCATGGCCATTTGGAAATCGAAGAAAAACTTAGCTTGGTTAAAGGCATAACCATTAACAAGATTCTTGGTCCTAGGAGTGTCGAATAAGGTTTGATCTGAAAAGAGAATTCCTGATTTCCTCTGAAGGGCATTGAAATAGTCATTGTCGAATCAGTTGCGACTCCCATCAAAGGGCTGCTCTGCATTATCACCTCCACTGCAAGTTTTGGAGAGCGTGGTTACAAAGTTGGAGTCTATTGAAGAATCTAGCATGGTAAGCCTAGCCTTGAAGGAGGAGCATTGTGCAACTCCTAGAGTATGTGCTTCTATATAGTCCACAAAGTTAAAATCCGAATCATTCTTAAGGCATATTATATCACAGAAATTTCATTGAAAAGGTATTACAGACTCACCAGAGAGAGCAACAACATCTTGTGGAGTGAAGCCACGTTGGCCAAAAGTTTGAATGAGCTGAGAAGCATTGAGAAAAGGTGAAGGAAGATTTCTTGTATCTTCGATTTTCGATCTTTTACCATCAAATCTTCCTTTGGTATATCATAATATGGACCACCAGACTAAAAAACAAACCAAGTTCTATTAAGTACACATATACTTAATCACAAACAAGTTCAAGATCTTGATCAGCTTACCCAAAACACAGCTTTTCTAGCAGCCATGGCAACAATATCTGCACAAGATATAACTCCTGGACATCTATTCTCCAATTTCTCTTTTGCATCATCTATAATCTCATAGCCACGTAGACTCAAATTTGCAGGTAAATCCTTTTCTGTAGTGTTGTCTTTTGTTGAATCTAGCAGAATCGACCCATCACATCCCTTAATCAATATATAAGACAAAAACACACTTAATGATTACTTAAATTAGAGATCATTCTACGTAAAACACACACACATAATCAGAAATAGCATTAAGTACCTCAATGAAACAGTCATGGAACAACATACGAATAACCTGCAGCTAAAGTAGGATCAGCTTGAAGAGCATTGTTAACACTGTTCTTCACAATCTGATCAGCAAAAGGACAGCTCATCATGTAGTAATTCATACTTAAGCCCCTCACATATAAAGGAGCCCCAACAATTGCATGAATCAACAGAATCACACTCACTAGATTTGCCTTAACCATCATATTATTCTCTATCTTATACCTTATAAACATACCAATCAGTTTGATTAAGCAGCTTCACTTTGTTATATCACTTATGTTTAGTACGAAGTAGCACTCAAGCAGACACGCTTCATATTGGAGTGGTTGGAAACATGTAACACATATAATTATGTATTGCTTGATTGGTCCCATGTGTTGTGAGTTGAAAGCAGATTAAAGTTTGGCATAGTGGTCTATAGTGCTTATTCGTTTACTCTTATCATAAGTTAAAATCATTCAACTTATTCTATTCTTAGTGGCTAACTTAATTTGCATGTTATTGCATGAAAAGTGCACGTTGTGTTGACACATATGACCATTTTCTTTCCTTTGTTATAAACCGAATTTGCTTTGTCCACAACAATGTTGTGCTGATTTTATATTTAACTTTACCTCACGCTTACTATAGCTGACGAAGTTTATGATTTAATATTCATACTTTCTGTCTTTTAATATGGATATGAATGCAATAGAAATGAGAGGATTTATCACTAATTTATATTATAAGCTTAACAAATATAATCATAGTTTTTTGTTTGCTAAATTAAACTACGAATACTTGGTGATTATGAGAAGCCTTAAATCCATATAAATCATTAGATTCTGTCAGAAATCTACTGATAATTCGTCAGAAATTTATGATTGACATGTTATCGAATTTCTTTTAGAAATAAGTCTTAAATCCTTCAAAACCTACATAATTTGTTCTGCTTTCGTAAATTAAGAAAAATTTGATTATGATATGTATATGTTCGAAGTGGCAAACGAAATAGACTTGGAACCTCCGTCCTATCATAACCTCATATGATATTTTAGAAGTTTTATGTAACTTCTTTTTGGTCACGAATAATCAATTTGAAACAGAAGTAATATTTTACTCGAGTCCAAAAACCATCTAACATTAAAAATATTATAATGGAGAAAGATGGTCCAACATAGAATTTGTCTACATTCTTTAAATCTATAATTCTTAGCTTTGGTGAATTAAGATAATGGCGGCTTGAATCACGACTACTCATATATGCAAAACATAAAATGCAGCCATTAATGAAGAAAACTCAAAGAGAGAACAAACAAGTGAACAGGTAGCTGGCTTCCATTAGTAAGCAATATGCATAGAAATGGACAAGAGAGTTGTTTGGTATTTTTAATGTAATTGCATGTCAATCAATCAGTGCTATTACACTCTCTATGGATACTCGCTATAATTCAGCTATGACCACATAGTTCTCTACTAGATTACCACTTTTATGATAACTTTTCTCTCTTGTCAAAGAGATGAAGACTTTGTCTGAGTGTACGGGAGGATTGATCTTTGACATGGATCATCTTCTATAGGCAACAACATATTTTAACTCTCTTTAGCTCTTTCTTGATTCAGATTTATATCAGATTATTATTTGAACTCATTTGTATATTAATTCTCGGTTTTTTTTTGTTGAATAAAATTTAATATTTATACAAAAAAAAAAAAGTAATCGCATGTCAATTTCACTGCTATCGACGCGGAATTTCTATGTAGTGGTACATTGTTACCACTTCCTTATCCGGTTAGGACAAGACGCTGTTGATCTGGAAAATTAACTTTTATTGTTGTTAAACTTGGACGGTGCTACAGTTGTTCTGCTTTCGTAAATTAAGAAAAACTTGGACGGTGCTATAGACCTCTACATTGAGGATCTTACTTTGGATATATATATATTATACTTTATTGACTATTTACTTATACATTTTATTTATTTTAAAATCTACTATAAAATGTTCATTGTTTATTAACCTTAGTGAGTTTTGGATCTACAAAAAGTGAGTAAATTTATTAAACATTACTTAGTGGGTTTTGGGTCTACGGAAAAAAAAACCAAGTAAATTTATTAAAAATTATCAAATTACTTTGGTGGTTTAGATGACTCAAATAAAATTTTTATTATTATCTTTAGAAGTTTAACTCCTCTCTACCACATTACTTCTACCACATTACTTATAAAGTGAAATATTAAAATAGGTTTGGAAAATGGACTTTGCCTTATTGTTTAGGTTTTTGTGTTTTTATTTATAAAAAGTTAGTGAAAGAATAGTATTTATTGAAGAATCTGGGTAGTGATTTGGGTCGGTTTGGTCGGGTCGGATAGTTTGGGTATCGGGTATTTACATAATATTTAAATGCAACCAAAATTGACTGAAGTAGAAGCTAATTCGGATCGATTCTAGTCATGTATTTATTTGAAAATCGGGTAATTTGGTAAGGAATTTGTTGAATCATTCATTTTGGCTTGTTTTTGTTAAATTTTGTAATTCATAATTGAAAAAATCGAGTTGGTTCGGAATCAGAATTTTGATCTGAAATACCCAATACCCAAACCAACCCGTTTTATTCTACAATTCGGTTATTTTCAGAAATTTTTTAAATAATTGTAAATACCCGTTACCCGAACTATCTGATCCGATCTGAAATACCCGAAATCACAGACATAGTATTTATACTATATTGGGTAATTAATTGGTGCACACCTAGAATTAGGTATTTGATCACTTAATAAACATTTTTATCAAATACCTACATTCTTACAATTGATACTGGTCTAATAAGAAAGAACTTGAAAATTCTTTTTGTTTCCTCCTATATTTTGGTTGTACGTAACATATGTTACATATGTAATAAAAAAGATATCAGTGATATAATAAGACAACATCTTTCTTTCATGAACAATTTTCCATTTCTTTTGCTTTTTGTGAACAGAATACAAAACTTCTGATGATATCGTTCTACTAATTGTCTTTGTTCTATGTTTTAGGTTCCTGAGTGATCTTGATTATAATAAACTCAAATCTCTATTTCATGAGATTTCTCAGTGTGATTGGATAATGCAGGTCCTTCCCACAGCTCTGCAAGATCCTTTCTCAGCCATGACATGAAGATCACCGGTCCTAGTGTAGATGGTACCTATATATTCCACACCAAAATTGAATTAAACATCATAGTCTCTTTATATACACAATAATACATGTAGAATATACACTTCTAAAGTAACACCAGCGGAACAAAGATGTAACATCAAAGGCGCAAAGAAGTTCAAAAGAGGGAGATGTAATACCAGATAAAGTAGAGCTGGCTGAGGTGAGTGGGTCAAGACACCTGCAGCTAGAGCAGCCACCAAGCCAATAGCGTACCCGGGAAGTGCATACCATATGTATTTGTGTCCCTTGGAGGATTTTAGATCATAAATATTTACCATATCTCTACTTTTTCGATGGTCAAAACAGAGGACTAAAGCCAAAAGCATAGCTGGGATCGCCTGGAACAATAAAAGAGTTAATTAAAAATAGTCCAGCAGATTTAGTACACATAGGAAGACAATAACCTAAAAAGTCAAAGAAGGGTTTAGTCTGTACCATGTCACCAAGACCAAGCATCATGAAATCTGAGGCACTCACACCTGGCACAACACCACCCAATAGGTTCCGAGGAAACACAATTTTCACTGGAAGTTCAAGTTTCTTTGCGATCAACTGCAGTCCAGGGAGATTCAAACTATTAGCTACTGTGTGAACTGGGTTTGATGCTTGCTGGGTTGCCACGGCCACCATTACGTTAGCACCAAAGAATCTCTCAGAGAAGAAAACCCAAAATATGTCATACACAAAGAGACACACAAGGAGCATTGCACATATTTTGACATTGGGGAGGCGAACATGGCTGACAAAAGCAATACAGATGGAAATCCCAAGCAAATTGTTTAACACCCAATGTCCAGAGATGAGCCATGCCACGACTGTCATGGCACAAGCCACAAGCAACAATCCTTGGATTCTTGTAAAAGATTTCGAGCAACAGCGTGAAACAAAGGGATCAGACAGACCAAACTGTGTCTTGATACTTATCGCATAGGGTGATAGCCAGTAGAAGAGAGATGAAACAGAGGCGATGGCTGTAAACGCTGTCAGGAGCTGAGAAACAGAAGAGAACAGATAGAACATGAGAAGCAAACTGCAAGAGCTCATAACTGGGATCAATAAGGCCTGAGAGCTATCTAGTGTTATAGATGCTTCGGAGAAGTCTCGGTTTCTCTCCATCTCTTTCCCATAGTTAAGTGCACGGAAAGCAGATGCAAATGTCACTGTGACCGCTGTGATAATGAGAGTAGCTGGAGCAGGTTCTAGCAGATACAAAAGAGTCCATAGAGCCTCCATAATTAGAAAAGAGTTCCTTCAAATTATCTATATATATATAGCCCTCAAGCCTTAAACAGGCACAAACGAATGTAAAATATGCGTTACAAGTTGCAACAACTCTCCAACAGATATGAACCTGTAAAAGACAAAATCACATCAATAAATTCATGTAAGCCCATAAAAAACAAAAAAGCTCCAGTTTTTACGAGCTTTGCAGAACAAGGACATCACCAGATGATAATAATTCACAAAATTACACCTTAAGCTCAACTTGAGCTCTTTAAGAATCAATAAATATCTCGAATTGTTTGTAACCAGATTGACATTAACGAAATTCAGTCCAAGTGTCTATTTTTTATTTCATTAATAAACCCAGAAATTCAAAATCCAAATTCGTATATAAATGACAATTTTGGGACCTAGTAATTAAATTAGTTCTTCGTCTCAGCAACAATTAATGTGGAAATCAAGCAATATCTCAGTTGAATTCGAAAAAATCAAAAGAGTGAAAGAGAAGAAACGCAGATTGCAAAAACTAACGGAGGACGAAATTAGATCGAATGAAAAGCGAAAATTCTCACCTAAGAAACCCTAATCGATAAGAAAACGAAATTGGATGGTCCAATGGAGAGAATCCGGATCTACAGGTTACAGTCGCGAGAGAGAGAGAGATTTTGGATCCTGTCCCAAAATCAGTCTCTCGAGTAAAAGATTTAACAATTCTATTAAATTGATCAAAAGTGTACTTAGGTAACGTATTTATACCGTGTCAACGACTTATAATTACTGACTTAAACTATCTTTTAATTACAATTACATATATAGTTTGTTTTCTACAAAATGATAATAAATACTGGAAAATTATCCGAATAATTTGACTGTACTGTTGATCCTCTACAACTTTGGTTTACTGGCTGTGGCCGGTTATCTCCAATCTGACTGATTAGTAATCCTTTTTTGTAAACCCTAATTTTCAAATTTCGAACTTGCGCTCCCTCGTCTTCTTCTACTGCAATTAACCACTGTCATTGCCGTTATTCAGAATTTCTCTAGGTCGGATTCTTCGAGATGGGAGCTGCTCACAGTCAGGAAGATCTGGAGATTTGTTCGTCAGATGAGGATGAATCTGAAGAATATGAAGAAGGAAGAGAGGGAGAAGAGGAGGAAGACAAGTTCGAGGACTCGAGGGACGATATTTTAGGCATTTCTTCCTCCGGTGGTCGTCGCGGACGTAAGTCTCCTTCTTCGTCGCTTGACGACGTGGAGGCAAAGCTCAGAGCCCTGAAGCTCAAATACCCATCAACCCAAGCCCCGTCCCTTGAGAACTCAGCTCGGCTTTTCCGCTACATCAATGGAAACACTCCCAAGGCTAAATGGGTCACAGTTGAGAAGTTGACTGCTTATTGCTTCATTAAGACTTCCGAAGGAGATGAAGATGATGAAGATGACGATGTGAATACAGATAGGGAAAAAGAATGGTGGGTTTTGAAGGTCGGAAGCAAGATCCGGGAAAAAGTTTCAGATGAAATGCAATTGAAGGTCTATAAAGATCAACACCGTGTTGATTTCGTTGCTAAAGCTGTGTGGGCCTTGAAATTTGCTACCAACGAAGACTTTTCGTCTTTTGTAAGCAGCTACAACAATTGCTTGTTTGAAAACAATCATGGGGTTGAGTTGAATGAGGCCAATAAGGCAAAAATCTATGGGAAAGATTTCATTGTGTGGGCGAATCCAGAGGCTGCTGATGATTCCATGTGGGAAGACGCTGATGATATTTTGCTTAAAAGCCCAGAATCTGCAACTCCGGTGAGGGTTACACAGGATTTGACTGAGGCCTTTGAAGAAGCTACAAGTGAAGGCATACATAGCTTAGCTCTTGGTGCTTTAGATAATAGTTTTCTTGTGGGAGATTCTGGTATTCAGGTTTACAAGAACATGAGGCAGGGGATTCAAGGGAAAGGTGTTTGTGTTAACTTTGAGCCTGGTTATGGTAGGTCTCACTCCTCAGCACCGAAAAAAGCTCTTCTCATGAGAGCTGAGACTAACATGCTGCTCATGAGTCCTATGAGCCAAACGCCTCATTCACGAGGAATCCATCAGCTTGACATTGAAACCGGGAAGGTTATTTCAGAGTGGAAGTTTGAGAAAGATGGAGTGGATATCTCTATGAGTGACATTACTAATGATGGTAAAGGCGCTCAATTGGACCCATCTGCATCAACGTTTCTTGGTCTGGATAACAATAGGCTTTGCAGGTGGGATATGCGTGACCGATATGGAATGGTTCAGGATCTTGCTACTGCGAATACTCCAGTCTTGAATTGGGCCCAGGGGCATCAGTTTTCTCGAGGGACTAACTTCCAGTGTTTTGCAACCACTGGAGATGGCTCAATTGTTGTTGGCTCTCTTGATGGAAAGATTAGACTCTACTCTAGCAACACTATGAGGCAGGCAAAGACAGCTTTCCCTGGACTTGGTGCACCTGTAACACATGTGGATGCTACTTTCGATGGGAAATGGATAGTTGGTACAACTGACACATATTTGATTGTTATATGTACCCTATTTACTGACAAAAGTGGCAAAACAAAGACCGGCTTCGAGGGTCGCATGGGAAATAAGATTGCCGCACCAAGGTTGCTAAAGTTGAGACCTTTTGATGCCCATTTAGCTGGATCTGACAACAAGTTCCGTAATGCTCAGTTTTCTTGGGTAAGCAAAACTCTAGCTGCAGTTTATTAAGTGGCATCCTTGCTCTTGATATCCGCATCAAATTATTCATGGTTTGCCCATAGTATAGTGCATATAATATATTTTGCTGCAGGCCAAACTGTACTTTTGTCTTGTTCAATTTGGCACACATTTTCCAATTTACAGGTTATAGTGTTCCTCAGATGCCTTGTATTTCAACCTCGATTTTTGATATAGGAACTTTTGCTACTGTATAACCATTCATCCATTCAATTGACTTTTTATTTAATAGGTGATTCTTGACTCTTTTTATCTAACTTTTCTTGTTATAAATATCGATGTATAGGTCACGGAGGACGAGAAGCAGGAGCGTCATGTGGTAGCAACTGTTGGCAAGTTCAGTGTGATATGGAACTTTCAGCAAGTGAAGAATGGAGCTCATGAGTGTTACCACGAGCAGGAAGGGCTAAAGAAATGCTACTGCTACAAAATTGTCCTTCGAAATGAATCTATTGTGGACAGTCGCTTCATGAATGACAACTTTGCAGAGTACGGCTCTCCTGAAGCGCCTTTAGTCATTGCAACTCCCATGAAAGTCAGCTCTTTCAGCTTATCCAGCAAGCGATAGAGCAATTCACGTAATGAACCGGACCACTAGTTATTAATTTGAATTTTAGTCTGTTTGTAATCATTTGAAATTCTAATGTTCTGGCTCTTAGTACGCTGTTAGATTTAGAGCAAAGATGTTGCTAAATTTCCTCTGTTCGACTTTGACTTTAAAGATTGTCGTCTTAGGCGTTTTGGATTTTTTTCGTTTGAAAGAAGTCATATGTTGAATGGACGATGTAGCAATAGCCATGAAGAAAGCTTATCTAATTGACTTGGCTTAACAAAACTGGTTCTTGGAGCCAAATACAATACTTTGGTAATATGTTACCTATCCGATGTTATCAACTATTCTTAGAAAGTCTAGATGGAATTTATAGAATTTTGTAAAATAACATCTTTAGTTCACATCACGTACGTGACTTCTTCTTCATCAAGAACATAAGAAATCTTGGGAAAAATTTCTTCTTTTTCATTCCAGGATTTGCTGGTGGGATTGGGCATGTTTCTGTTCCGTTTGATTCTTTATTCTCAGCTTCTTTCTCCTTTGACCCTTCAATGTTTCCTCCATGACTTTTTTCTACATTCACTTCATTACCACCATTCTTTCTCTCCATTTTCTTCCCTCTTGTTCTACACCCAGCTTCCCTTCTTTAGCCTTCTCTGCCTTCTCCATTGCTCCTGCAAGTGTATCCTTTCTCTTTTTTGTTTCTTTGGCTTCCTCGATGTCATTAACAGCTGCTGCAACTTTTGCGTTGGCTTCTTCTCCAGCCTCATGAGCACGCTTACTAAGCTCATAGTACTCCTCTATTGTCAGTGTTACGGTTCTTGGAGAATCAACAGCGTTTTCTTTTGAGTTCGATTCACTCTCTTGCATGGCCTTAATGGCAGCTAATGCCAGCCTCTCTGAAGCTTTAGCAGCCTCGATTTCTTTCTGAGCTGCAGATAATCTGTTTTCCATTGTACTTGCTCCAGCCTTTGCTTGCTCTGCTTCTTCTTGAGACTTTCGCAGCTCTTCACGAGCAAGTTAAGCAAATGATTTCGCATCATCAGCCTCTTGAGTTGCTTGCTGCAGTTGCTTTGGTAGCTCCATCATTTCCTCTCTGGCTTCTTTTTCCTTGGACTCAACCAAAGCTATTTCGGACCTTGTTATGTCAATCTCAGCTTCAAGAGAAGCAACTACTATAGATGCCACACCTTCTCTTTGTTTCATTGAGTCAAGTGTTGATACCTCTTTCTCAATTTCCACTCTCAGGGAAGAGGATGCTACCTTTAAGCAGTTCACTTCAGAATTTGCTTTCACGATATTCACATTCACTTCTTCGAGTTCCTTCTTTGCAGAAGCAACAGCTTTTTGTATATCTGTATGGCTTTTTCCTGTAATGAACTCTCACTGTTTGTTACCAAGTCACCCGTTTCCTCCTTCAACTTGGATGATTCCATATGATCTGCCAATTCTTTCTTCAAATCAAGCAGCAATGCTGAAGCACAGTCAAGTTTCACTTTCACTTCCTTTGTAGAAACTATATGCTGCGTAAGTCTTTGGATTTCCTCCTCTGCTTGCTTTAGTTCCTTCTCCCACCTGTGAGTTTCCTGATCTCGCAACATGGCTGCTCCAAATTTATGTTCTTCTGCCTCCAAATGAGAAGAATGCGCACATTCCAGTGACTCTTTTGTAGCTATCAACTCTATAGTGAGCTCTTCAACTTTCCTCTCAACTTCTTTTGAAGCCAAAACCGCTTCTTCAGCTTCCTTTGCAGCCAACTCTTTTTCTTTAACCAAAGAAATATACTCCTTTTGCAGAGTTTGTAGCTCTTCCTTCACAGATTCTAATTCTGAAAGTGCCGATGTATATCTTGCTTTCGCCACTTCAAGCTGTGCTTTAGCTGCAACACTAGCTTCATCAGCAATTCCGTGTTCCATCTCTTCAACTCTCATCTTAGCAAGCTCAGAATCTTGTTTTGCCTGTTGTTCTTCTGTTACAGCCTTGTCAAGATTAAGCTTCAACTCTTCTATAAGTCTCTTTGTGCTCTCTAGCTCCTCAACCGCTAACATTTTTGACATCTCAAACGTCTCTGATTTCCTCTTGTACTCTGGAATATCTTCCTGGATCTTTACAAGCTCTTTCTCCACAAACTCGCGTTGCTGCAACAAAACAAAACCAATGAGCACAAATCTTGGCCAAAACAAAGACAAAGTAGCCAGATATATATACACATAAGTAATAATACCTCTAATACTTTCATTCTATGTGCTTTCCAATCAGTGATTCCCCCAAATTTTGAGACAGCTTCTTTAACAGATTCAAAAGGTGATGCTGTATCGATTAAGTCTCCATGAAATTCCATACTTTTGGCACTGCTCAATGGTGATGATCCTGCAAACCTTGGAGACAGGAGTGCTCTTGGAGATCCAATGCTTCTTTGGGAAGGCAAAGATCGTGGAGACAAACCATTTCTTGTTATGCCGTGTGCTCCATACTTGGTGTTCAGGCGAGGTAAAGCAATCTCAACTGTTGGAGAAACAGGAGTTGGAGTAGTAGAAGAATCTTTTGTTTATTCTACTTGAGAGTTTGATAAATTGGAAGGTAAAAATGTGTCATCCATATAAATTTTCCCAATTTCAGTTGAATCTACACTTTGAGTCTGTTGAATCACTTCATTATTCTCAACTTTTGTTGGTAAGTCTTGAGGTTCAGTAACATTTGAGGTCACATAGAATCTTCTGGAGAAGATACTGCTTCTGTTGTTTTTAACTCCTCCATTGGAGAAAATCTAGGAAAACAAACTTATAGAGTAACCTGCAATTTCTCCTTAAAACAAAGTAAAAAGAGAGAGAGAGATTCAGTGATGCTGTTTATGTATATCTATAAATCAAATGGAAGCCAAATATAGAAGTGAGGGAAATAAAAAAAAGCAAAAGCACATCAATTTTGCAAGAAACCCAAAAAATAAGAAAAGAACAATCTGTTTAAAAATCTTCGCAGGAATTCAACAGAGGATCATTATCTCTAGCTCAAAAAGAAGGAGCAAATACACAGGATTATGAATGTTAAAAACAATTGAACAATTAAACAAAAAGAAACTTACAAGAGAAACGAAAAAAATGAAGAAAATAAAAGACAATTCTTGCTTTTTGTGATTAAGTAGTCTTTTTGGTACACAAATTAAATTGGAAAGTCTGTAATGAGAATTGAGACAACTCCGGAACAATTAACCAACCTCTCATTTTCTCTTTTGTCTCAGTAATTTTCGCTTTGTTCTTTTACTACCCACTTTTCATGTTTATTAGATTTTTTTGACAATGTGATGTTGAATAACATATACACTAGAAATTGCACACCAGACATAGGCATTTGACATTAACATCATTAATTCCACAAGAAAACTAACCAGTATTATATGCTCCTAAGTCCTAATTAACATGTTGCTCTGTTTATATTGTGTTGTGTCTCTCTGTTGCACATAATCTCACTCAGATATTACCTGTTTAAAATCATAGTCGGAACCAGGAGATAAACGTTTTATCAAGACAAAGGCTCACTGTTATATATAATGGCAATAAACAAATATGCTGAAACAAAACCAGTAGGGTTACATTATACATACATTCAGTATGATGAGGCAGCCACTAGGTAATCAAACAAGCTTGGACAAAAACATGATTCCACAAACAATATTCAACTTCGACCGTGTTGTGGTAAGCCACCAGTGTTTGAACATACCCAAAATCAAAATAAAAAAGCACTCTATTGGCGTATACAATTGGCCAAAGATGTTAGCATCTTTGGTATGGAACTTCATTTTCAAGACTCTGAAAATGGTTCACAACTGATAAAACCAAAACTATCTCCTATTGTCCCATCAATCTGTCCACAAGGGTTTTCTCAAGCCGTTATAATACCTGAAACCCACGGAACAATAGTAGGCGCTTTTGGGTGGTTGTTTCTGTATGTCTCAGAATATCTGTCTTTAAAGGTCTGTTTTGGTTTCTCTGCCTGCAATTTACATAGACATATATTTACATGAAACAAGCTTCCAATGCCACTTAGACGAGTAATCTCAAGGAAACTAAAAATTTGGTGGGTACAGTAGTAAGTGAATAAGGTAAGTTCTTACGTATTTAAGCCAACATTCCTGATGTTTGTGCTCATATATATCTGGAGAATAGCACCCAAACTCAGATGGGCAATATACCCAAATGTTGCACCTTGTGTCTCCAGGTTTCGCATTCTTTGCTTGGTCTAAGCAAGCCTGGCAACAATCAGCTGCACTCTCTTTATGATGTGTAAGTCCCCATCTCACTGCAGCACCACCATAATCTGTGTGAAGCTCTGCATTACATACACCTGGCACTGGTTTGCCTGCTAATATCTCCTCTGTAAGAAAAAATTTCACAACCTATGAGTTTCAAATTCGCCAGTGGCAGCACACTTTTCCACTCAAAGAACTGCAAAAGTAGAGACAACTATTACCAGGCTCCTCCTCCCCTTCAGGTTTATCATCGTGTTCTTCATTCTTAACCTCAGCTGGTAACCACAAACCAATCTCTTCAGACAGCACATCCCACTCTGACTCCAAAGCTCTTACAAGCATTCCTAATTAGAAGAATACAGAAGAGCTTTCCCTCTATTTATACTACCAATGATAGAATATCTGGAGGATTTCATAAAGGATATTTTTGGTAAAAGTGAGAAACTCATTAATCTCTCAAAAGGAAAAATACCTGCTTCCTCCAATTCAAGGGTGGAGTTTACCCCATTTTGTCCTTGAATCAGCTCTTTTACTGCCTTCAGCTTCTCACTGCGCCAAATTTCTACAGATTCTGTTTGTCAAATGAAGGTAATATGGTATTAAGATACATTGAGTGAACGTGTCAAAGGAAAACTATCACAGCCGATAACAGTAACAGGTCTACCATGCACTATGGATATCAATAGGGTAAAACACAATATAAGAACTCAGTTTGAAGCATCAAAAAACAAAACCAGTATCTTCGAATTCTGAATCATTAGGACTCTGTCACCTCTCTAACCAAACGAATTACCCCACTCCCACCTTCCATCTTATTCCTTTTACTCTTGTAATCAGCTATGCATCAACACATATTTCTTATTAGCCTAGCCAGCATATCAGTAATTTTTGAATTATCCAAATAAGTGTACATAATGACAAATGCAACACTTTAGAGGTCAAAAAGGTAGTTATCATGACAGTATGGAATTCATGAGCAGATATTTTCTGACGCAGTAGAAACAAATTAGGGAGATGGGTTCAGTCATATGGAAATACTAAGTGAGCTCTGAGGAATCTAAAAAACTTCGAAAGATTATGTCTCTGATGGCATCATTGCTAGAATAAAACCATTTTGTAAGTTAAAATGTTCATTGATTTACATAGCATCTCGCATCAGTCCACAGAAAAACATAAGTTGTTAGTGCTTATGTTTCATAAACGTGATGAAGCTATATAAGAACAATTAGAAAAACTGGGATGCAAAATCTCCATTGATATTCTTGTTATTTAACTCAATGGTACTGTCTAATATGCGATATTGCATGCAGAAAGGTCTGAACTTTGTGTGCCTTTTTGTTTACTTTTCTAATATATGCTTTAACTAAGCCTATGTTCCACTTCTACTTCGATGATATTAAGATCATTACTAAACTGAGCTCTTGATGCTGACCACATCTAGCACTGGTTAGGTATTAAGACAAATCCGGTCAACAACGCACCATCACATTTAAAAGAGGTAAGAAGACATATCCTAAGCAGATGACTAATCAGGAAAACGCATGAAATGTAAGTTAGTTGGAAATAAATGTGAGGACTTTCCTATTCGACACTGATTGTAGAGTTAATGGACATAGTATAGCAGCATAACAGAGAGTCCCATATTTCTATACGTAGGATTTCATTAGCACAACCTCTTACGCGAGTAACATTTGACTTCTCCTCTATGCTTTTCAAACGCAGCAGGAGTTCATCAACTAGTTTGTGTTTCACATTAGGAGATAATTGAGTATGTGATTCTGCAATGGCGAACTCATGTTTCAGCTTCTTCACCTAAATGGTTCGTAAATCAATCAAAAGGAAAACATTATGAGAATCATGCATTAATTGAACCACAAGTGACTGAACTCCATTACAAAACACACTAACCAATTTAATAAGCTTAGTAGGTTCTTTCAATCTTCGAATCCGAGTAGATTCCTCCATTTTCCTAATCTCATCTGCTGTATACTCAACAACTGGATAAAAAGACAAAAAAATCAGAACTGCTTCAATACGAATTAACCATCAATCGGAAGAAAACAAAAACCAAATCAAAGAACGCACCATTATCGTTATTGGAATAAACATGGAGAGAAGAGGCATAGAGAAAGCGAAGAACAAAAAGAGCGATAAGAATGTTGAAAAAGCAAACGAGTAAAGTAATTCTTTTGAAAGAGAGAACTCCGCTTCCGGCGATCCCTCCGGTCCATTCTCCTCCTCCCCTCGCCATCTCCTACAGCCGTCATCCCACCATATCCTCCCACGATTCTCTATAAATTGAAGATTTCAAGATCTAGCTTCGATTAGCAAGTTTGCTCAAAAGAACACAATGAAGATTCGATTTCTGAGTTTTTTTTAATTTTTCCGGCTAAAAAAGGAAATCGTGGGAGAGAGTAAGAGAGAAAGAGATTATACATTAAATATAATAATTAATTATTATGTAATGTCTTTTAGAGCTCATTTACTTCTTTCCTTCTACTCTGACAGAAGAGAGAGAGAAATACGTGCGGTACTAAACGTCATCGTTTTGAGTTTATTTATTTTACTTAATAAATTACATTCAGTAGTAAACGTCGTCGTATTGATTGATATTGAAGTATTATTGGTTTTTCGAAAAAAATAAAAAAATGAAAATTTTAGTTACCGGCGCTACAGGTTACTTAGGTGGACGACTGTGCCACGCTCTTCTCCGTCGCGGCCACTCCCTACGCGCCTTGGTCCGTCGCACTAGCGACGTTTCCGATCTACCTCCAGAAGTTGAGCTCGCCTTTGGAGATGTAACTGAATACCGTTCATTAACTGATGCTTGCTCCGGTTGCGATATTGTTTTCCACGCCGCGGCTTTGGTTGAGCCCTGGCTTCCAGATCCTTCTCGATTCCTCTCTGTAAGTTTTGGCTTTGACTACATCGTAATTTTTTAGGTCTATTGCGGGAGGGTATTGGTGGGATCATAGGTTTAATGGTGATTTTGAAGTTCAAGTCAACGTCGGTGGACTGAAGAATGTTTTGGAAGCAATTAAGGAGACGAAAACTGTTGAGACGATAATCTACACTTCTTCCTTTTTTGCTCTTGGTTCTACCGATGGATCTGTTGCTAACGAGAATCAAGTATGATATTCTAAAAAAGTTAGATTTTTTTTCTTGAGTTTGAGTTGATTCTGATTCTGGTTTTACTCTGATCTTGAGGATAGGTTCATACTGAGAGGTTCTTCTGCACGGAGTATGACAGATCCAAGGCTGCTGCTGATAAGATTGCCTTGAGTGCTACGTCTGAAGGTGTGCCAATAATTATGATGTATCCTGGTGTTATCTATGGTCCAGGCAAGCTCAGTACAGGCAATATGGTTGCTAAATTGGTATAGTTCATTTTTATATTCCTTCAATCTGTTCTGTTTGCTATGTTAGAGATACATAGGTTCGATGGTGAAGTGATTAGTTTCAGAATTTGATTTCCTTTTGTTTGTCACAGTAACATTAAAAGTGTCCACCTTTCAAGATCCATTTATTTGGTTGATCATCACTTTAGCCTTCTGAAGTCTTTTACTGAACCGGATAGTGTTTTATTAGGTTACTTTCTGTTCAACTTAAAACCACAGTTAGACTAAGAATTATATTATCTGCAAATGTTGTTCTTCTAGTTAGTCGAGCGCTTTAACGGGAGATTGCCTGGATATATTGGCTATGGGAATGATAGATACTCCTTCAGCCATGTGGATGATGTGGTGGAAGGTCATGTTGCTGCGATGGAAAAAGGTAGGCTAGGTGAAAGATACTTACTCACCGGGGAAAATGATTCTTTTAAGCTTGTCTTTGACATGGCTGCACTGATCACGGGAACAAAAAAACCAAGCTTTAGCCTTCCGTTATGGGCAATCGAAACATATGGATGGTTATCTGTTTTGATCTCTCGGATCACTGGAAAGCTTCCACTTATCAGTCCTCCGGTTAGCTTCAATTGCATTCATTTTTCACCAATTCTTATCAGATTATCATATTTAGTAAACAATAATCTCAAGTTAGTAGTATTACTGTTGAACAGACAGTGAAGGTGCTGAGACATCAGTGGGCATACTCTTGTGACAAAGCAAAGCTGGAACTTGGTTATAACCCTCGAAGCCTAAAGGAAGGATTAGAAGAGATGCTCCCTTGGTTGAAGAGTTTGGGTGTCATTCAATACTGAAACTAAAAATCTACAGATTGGAAAGATGCTTCATTGGTTGAAATCTTAAGAAGTCAAACCTTACAACTAATTACAGTTTTTATCTATAGATTTCCAAGGTGTCTTGGATATATCTTGTATCTTCGCATGAATTTCAGAAATATTTTTAAGCTCTGCTCTATAGACTAAAGAAGAATAAGTAAATGTGGGAATTCCACATTTTAATTGCCAAGAACTATATGATTACATGTATAAGTTATATGATCAGAATATTAATACTAATATATCCAATTAATTTGTCCTTTATGCTTCTGCTCTTTCAGGATATCCACTTTATTCAGCTGCAGGTCCTCTCTTCAAATTACGCTGTTCACAAAACATGTCAATTACTAAATCAGCAGTACAGAGCAAAGATATTTGCAGCATGTGAAGAGCCATAAAAATAGCAATAAAGGTACCTGTTACAGTCAACAGACTTAGAGAAAGGGACACCCAAATTAACACCACATTTTCCAGGAAGTTGTTTAGCATTGTCATCATTAATGCCAGGGATTGTATTAGCTGTATTCTTTAAGCAATTGCAAGCTACTTGTCTATCGGCTTTCGCAGGCGCTGCAGCTTTTAGATTATTAAGTCCGGTGCAGCAGGCTGGGGAAGGATTTCCTCCAGCTCTCAGATAAGGCAAACATGGTACTAAGTACGTAGTTACCTGGTTGCATTGCAAGGCTTCTCCATCATACAAAGTCGCCATTATAACTGTTATTACAAGCAGTATAGTTGTAATGTTCCTCATTTAACTTTGCTTTCACCTATGAGTTTTAACAATGTTTGTCGGATATGTTTGCTTTGTGTTTTGTTTGTTTTATCTAGTATTTTATAGGGAGAACTTTGGGGAAAATGTCATGTACATGTATTTTAAGTGACAAAGCTTTTTGCAAAGTCATGTTTTTAGAATGGTGTGGAAGTTGAAAAGAGATATATGTTTCAAAGGATTGTCTTTTGTCTATAGTTCTATCAGCCTAAGTTATTTTTTATCGACAACATCTCATTCATAACTCAAACTTCCAAGTTTTATCACACAAAAACTACATAATTATTTGAAATTAAATGCCAATAAAAAAATTATTTCCTTTTATTATAAATTGGAAAAAAAATTTGGTGAAGTGATTGAATTTGATTTCGTGGAGTCGTGTTTGTTCCATGTGATCTGTTAGGGATTTGAATGTTTAGCTATAGATCTGGTTTCGTTAATCCAATTGCTGAGAAAAAAACTATATCTTAATAATCATTAACTTAATCCAAATTAATGTCACCATACCAAACTTGAGACGCCATTAATTAAAGCCATCTAATTAAGACAAAACATCAAACACAAATCAAGGCCACTGATTTAATTATGGTCGAAAGGCCGAAATAAATGAGTCATCAAATGGAGTAGTAAAAATAAACAAAGCCCAAATATAAAACACAGAAGATGACTATTGAGCCTTCTTCACTCTCTTCATAATTACTCCAAGTTCCTTCTTTTTTCTTTCTGCAAATCCAAAATGGAGTCATCAGTAAAACCCAATCCTTTCCTCTCTTTCTCCTCTTTCATTCACCACCACTGCACTCGCTTTGGCTCCGACCTTTCCGCTCGAATTGAAGACACCAAACGATTCGCTGAAACCCTAGCTTCTCGACGTTTCTCTCTTCCTCCTCCGCCTTTCGCCTCCGTCTCTCAGTCCAAGTCTGGGACTTCCTCGACAACGACGCTCAATCCATCTCATGTCGCTAAAGCTCTTGCTGGCACGCCTGTGTTTACTGTTAGTAATACCAATAACGAGTTCGTTCTTATCTCGGATCCTACCGGTGACAAGTCTATTGGTTTGCTCTGTTTTCGGCAAGAGGATGCTGAAGCTTTTCTTGCTCAGGTTTTACTCTTTGTTGCTTTTGCTCCTCACCTCCCCAAAAAATGGTTTTTCTTAGTGGAAAGTTTCTGAATTCGTAATTCTCTAATATCATTCAGGCACGCCTTCGGAGAAGAGAATTGAAAACCAATGCTAAGGTTGTTCCCATTAATCTGGACCAGGTAGTTCCTTTTTCCCAATGATCACTGCATTAGATCATCTACAAGCTAATGGTTGACTCAACTGGTCAGGGACATTGGAATATATAAAACAAACAAATTTCTTGGGAGTATATCCCTTTTTCTTACGTCGCTAAGTGATCAGCAGTTCAATTAAGCTGAAAACTTCTTCACCAGAATGTTGCTAATGTTATCTCTCCCTAGAAGTAGCAAGAAAGATTGCAAAGATGGGAAAACTTAGCTGTATGATTATCAATTCTCTAATTCACGATTATCAATTCTCTAATTTGTCTTGAAACTTACAAATACATTAGGGAACTTGTTTGATGTGTGGTAGCTACATTCCCAGAAGTTTAAAGAGGATGCTTTTTACAGGTGTACTTGTTAAAAGTTGAAGGGATTTCATTTCGCTTCTTGCCTGATCCAATCCAAATAAAGAATGCTTTGGAGGTTGGCTCTTTTTACAAGCTTTATAATTATACAATTCTGCTGCAGTTATTTGTTGTTTCAGTCTTATCCTGAAGCTATATTTTTCTCGCATCCTAGCTCAAATCCTCAGCTAACAAGAATGGGTTTGATGGAGTTCCGGTTTTCCAGGTAAATTGCTTTACATGTTTTCTTGCTAAGTGTTTACTAGAACGTATACTTTGGTCATTTATCAATGTTCAGAAGCTAATAATTGGACTTACTATTCCATGTTGGTGCAATTTGTCTGCTATTATGCTAAAGTAATAGGAGCTGCATTGTAATGCCTGTGTTTATCTACACAACTAAAGATCCCTTCTTTTCTTTTGCCTTGTTTTCTCTTGATATCCATCTCTTGTAATTGCCCTCTGCAGTCTGAGCTTCTTGTTGTGAGGAAAAAAAATAAACGTTACTGCCCAGTATATTTCAGTAAGGTTAGTTAGTTTCTTCTTGCACATTAAAGAATGCTCATAAATTCTCTCGAAAGTCAAGAAAAAGCGAGGCAATTTTGCTTGACTGATGCTGAAAATCAAGTTCTGTCGTGATCACTTTCAGGAAGATATAGAGAGGGAACTTTCGAAATATACAAAAGCATCAAGAGGAGATCAACAAATTATGGTAATGATTCCTACTTCCGGTGTATAGAGATTCTTTGATAAGCCAGCCATTATAGATAGAAACATCTTAAATTAAGCACCGGTCGTTTACTGAAACAGTAGGAGGAGCTAGCTAGTAGCTGCATTGGTATCATTTATGATTTCTAGAATATATTGTGCTTACATGTTCTGCATTCAACACTCTTTCTAGTAATAACACCATGTTTTTCGAGCAACCACGGCAAGGGAAAGGGGAAATATATAGAAAGTTGTACAAAGAACTAAATTCAGATTGTACATCCCTTCATAGATCTAAGAGTTCAAATGAATTCATACGCTTATTGCTATCAATGTTGCATATCAAATAACTAACTTAGATCAGAAATTTCACAGCATTGGTATGTTAAAAGTTGTCATAACTTCATTATGGAACCGATCTTGTCTTTTACAGGTTGGGAGTTTGGAAGATGTGTTGAGGAAAATGGAGGTATGCACTCTTGTTTGTTAATAGAAACCGAACAATATGAAGGAAAAAAACCTGGTAAGCTAATGAGAAAATATGAATTGAATGAAATGTAGAAGAGCGAGAGGAATTCAGGTTGGGAAGATGTAATATTCATTCCACCAGGAAGAAGTTATGCACAACACATGCAGGAGGTCATCAAAGAGTAATCAAAAGATGAGAGACTCAATGTTTGTATTTTATCTGATAACGATAGCTTCTTTTGAGATTTTTCAATATAGATCATTTGCCCAAAGAGCTCAACACAGTTCCAATAAAAATTCTTTTTTTCTTTTTACCTCGTTTGAACACATCATTATCATAATACTTACATGCCAAAATGTATAATAGTTTATACAGAAGATTAGATGAAACATAATCCTTGTTTTTTCTTTTTGAGATTAAGATGTACTGTAATGCATTGGCCTAAAGGGCCTAACCACATTCTAAGAGGTGGAGGCACCTAATATGATATGTTGATTTAGGCTAATTGTTGATTAGATGTAGTTTAAACTAAGATGTATTACCATCTTAATTTTCATTTTCAATATATCAGAATTGCATTGACATCTCAACTTGAAAAGATAAGATGATTGGATGGATGAGACTCGCAATATAATCCAAATTTCTAAAGTCTATCATATCGAGCTATCCGATGTATGCGTTTACTTGAAAAAATTTATGCGTTTACTTGAAATAAAATTCCGGTGTATTAACTCTTTCACTAAACTCACATCCGGACAAATTAATTTTTTTTTTTGTCAACCATAATATTATAATAACCTACCAAAAAGGTGGGCAAAATGTTTACAAAACTAAACCATTAGCCGACTTTCTAATAGAACGAGCGAGAGCATCAGTTTTATGATTTAGAGATCTCGGAATTACATAGAAGGAGAAAGCATGGAAAAGTGACTTTAACCTGAGAAAGTCTTTCTGGTAGGGTTGGTACGCCGGCCACTCCTCGGAGTGCATCAAAAGCCTTAATACGTCTGCACAATCTGTTGTCATTTCTATTTCTAAAACTTGGGCCATGATCAGGGATTAATTATTATTTTTAAAGATTAAAGTTAAAAGTAAGAGAAAAGAAGAAAAGGAGATGAAACAAAGGGTTAATCCTTTTCCGACAAAAAAGAAAGGAGGGATCCTTCCTTGTAAGTTCTATAACGGATGTTGACAGAAGAACTAAAAAAAGAGTTGCTTGACTAATTGACTTCATCTCTTCCACATTTACTTCTTCCGATTTTGCCCCTGTCTTACACCTACTAATTATTATATATGACCAAGTACCAAGCACTAATAATTTTGTAGACTAACCTCCTCATAATTACATACTTAAACGAAATAAAAAAATAAGTTTCAAAAAGATAAATATTTTCTATTTTCAATGCATATTTGATTTAATATTTTTTGGTTTTGTCTCATTTTTTTTTCTTTTATCTTTTTAAGTGTTTGTGTTAGAAAATTGTATGTAGTTAAATTGTCATTTCATAATTCTTTTTAATACGTGTGAAATTCCTATAACATCTATTATTTTGAAACGGATAAAGTATTTCTTAATTTAACTCTGCGTTTTAAGCTTTTATCATGTGGTTTCTAAATGTTCAACAAAAAAGTTTATTTGGTGTATATCCTCCAATAAGGATATTGGACTTGTTCGTTTCGTGGTCGCTAGCGACCGCGACCAGCGACTGCGATCAGCGACCGCGATCAGATTTTTGGTTTGTTGTTCGTTTGTCAGTCGCTGTGTTGTTCGTTTCACAGTCGCAGCGACCAGCGACTACTTTTAAAATTTATTACAAAATTTATATATATTCATAAAATATTAAAAAATATACATATATTAAATAATAAAATACTTTTATTTATTTATAATAAAATTCAGAATTTTATAAAAAATAAAATAAAAAATATTATCACATTTATTATGTATTAGAAATATATTTATATAAAATTAAAATTTAACTTTTTTCAATATTTATAATTTATTTTATTCTATATGAATATATGAATTTCAATTATTATATTTATATATTTTTATTTTTATTAGGTTAATTTAAATTTTGTCAAATGTTTTATTTATTTTTTAATTAATTAATTTTTTGGTCGCTGGTGTTGTTCGTTTCGTGGTCGCTGGTCGCTAGCGACTGGCCGGTCGCTGAACCAGCGATCACGAAACGAACAACTCTTGGTCGCGATCGCTGGTCGCAGTCGCTGGCGACTACCAAACAAACAGGGCCATTGTCGATCTTGGAACATTAAAGTTCTGAGTATCATTGTTATGATCTTTTGTATTATATTTTTAAAAAAGTTGTGGTTGGTGGAGTTTTTGTAAGCAAAACTGTAACTGAATTTCTTATTTTTTTACACATATATTGCATCGTTTTCAAGAGATCACCAAATCGTGGAATTCTATATTTTTTATATGTTCTTTTGATGAAACATTATTTAAAACTTAACTTGTAAAAAAAACATGATTTAATATAGGCTCTTACTACCACTTTATTATTTTTCTTAGGTTGTTGGATTGTCTCTATCAGAGATTACATGTTCTCCGAAACTATGTCATAAGCACGCATACACGCTGTCTCATTAAGACACTAATACCCAAAACTCATAACTCAAGTGGTAACAAAAGTTTATTACTATCTCCAAATGTGCCTCGATTTCATGTCGTACCAACTAAACCGACCAAAATCCAATTGTTGTTGGTATGATATAAAAGTGATGTAAATTAAACTGTAATTTTGGTCCCACATTTGATCAAATACGTAAGTTAAGCGATACGTATCGCAAACTCGTTTCACTCAATATCGTTGGTGACATCTTTGGTTTATTAATATATAATCCATCAAGCTTGTGTTTGAGTAAAGTAAATCCTTTGACACGTCCAATCAAATCTTCTAGACGTTTTTTATTTTTTATATTACTCAAAAAACTCAACCTCTAATTAGATTATTCTTACTAAATTCGTAATCACCATGTTTTAAATATCGTATATATATAAAGAAGCATATGTAGAACATTATTGGCTTGAGACTTTTGAACAGTTTTTGAGTTAGGAGTATATATAGAAGATGAAAGAGAAATGTAAAGGTTTGTCATTGAGCAACGAGAAGACAACGAAGATGATGATGATAATGAAGATGGCTCCTTCTAAATCTGCATTGATACGTTTCAATTTAGTTTTGTTTGCTTTCTCTTTTCTTCTCTGCAGTGCTTTCTTTCTCCATCCTTCTTCATCAGTGTACTTCAGAAGTGCAGCTTCCTTTGTTGGTTGCTCCTTTCGTGATTGCACTCCCAAGGTAAGGTGAGTTTTCTTTTGTTTTGATAGACTAGATCGCAGCCATAAAAACAGCCACGAAAAATAACTTAAAAAGTCATGACTTGGTTGCTCATTTCGCGATTGTACTCCCAAGGTAAGGTGAGTTTTTCATTCGATTTGATAGATAAGTCGACAAGTTACAATTTACCCCAAAAAAATAAGTCTTATAGTATCGGTAATAGCCACAGAAAAATCTGAAAAAAACTTTTGCTCTATGGCCCTTGCTAGAAAAAATGGTGGTTAAGTCATGGTTTATTAATTATTTTTCACAACTTTTTTGTACCTATGATCTAGCCGCAATAAATCGTTTTTACTAGTTATACTGAAACTCAGACTAAACCCAATCTTGGATCAATCTATAGATGGAGAAAGGAGTCATGAAGATGCAAGAGCTCATTGAAGAGAATCAAATAAACAAAAGAGAGTTGGTAACGACCGCTAGTAACAAAACCAACCTTGAGGCACCAAGCTTTGTAGACGAGATTCTGACAAGAGGGTTTGGGAAGACAAAGATTGGGATGGTGAATATGGAAGAATATGATCTTACAGAATGGGAACGTTATGGAGACATGGTTCAAATACATTTTGAGCGTGTCTCAAAGTTCTTCAAATGGCAAGACTTGTTCCCTGAATGGATAGATGAAGAGGAAGAAACCGAGGTTCCGACATGTCCTAAGATACCAATGCCTCATTTTGAAAGCTTAGAGAAGTTGGATTTGATCGTTGTGAAACTGCCTTGTAAATACCCTGAAGAAGGATGGAGAAGAGAGATTTTGAGGTTGCAAGTTAACCTAATTGCGGCTAACTTGGCATCCAAGAAAGGAAAAACAGATTGGAGATGGAAGAGCAAAGTGTTTTTTTGGAGTAAATGTCAACCAATGATTGAGATTTTCCGGTGTGATGATTTAGAGAAGAGAGAAGCAGATTGGTGGTTGTATCGGCCTGAGGTGTTTAGGTTACAACAGAAGCTTAGTTTGCCTATTGGTTCTTGCAATCTTGCTCTTCCTTTGTGGGCACCACAAGGTAAAAAATAACTCTCATAACAAATAGTTTTTTTTAATAATTAATTAGATCGACAAAACATGATTCATAACCAAAATGCGTCTTCTCCAAACCTCTAACAATATTGCGTGAAAAAAAATATGATTTTCTAAAGTCAAATTCCGGTGGGAAAGTTAACAAATGTCACATTTAACCATGGTCAAAGCAGTTCCCTAATTGTTTTTTGTTTATATTTATTATTTTAACAAAGGAATAAACTATAGAAACCACATAAAACTAAATCAAACTCCTATTTACAGATATGTTAAGCCTAAAATTAACTAAATTAAGATGAAAATAAAACAGAACATTTTGTTTTATTTTATTTTGGTTTTTCCAAGATATTTATCTTAAAATAAAAAGTTATTTTAACCCGTATTTCAATTTGGTTAAATATTTTAGAAGTTGAACTAAGTAAATATAGATAATATAAGTCAAACTGAACTTGAAATCGATGAACTATGAAGTGACTAAGACATTTTAACATAAAAAGACTTTCGAACGTGAAATTGATTTGAAAGATACCAACTTTATTGTGTAAAACTAAAACAACTCGATAATTGATTGATTTCTGTTAATTAGTGGTTATGTTTTAGGTATGTCTTTTTGCTAACCACCATATATGACTTGTCATACAAGCTACCTTACTTTCTTTAAGAAGATATTAAAATCTTAGTTCGCTATCAAATCGCATTCATGTTCGTTGGTAGATCGAGTTAGTTAGCTATATGACTTGATATTTAAGAAATCAAATAATCATCAAATAAGGTTGATCATAGGCAAGCTTATAATGAATGGACTTTTCATGACTTAATATTTAATAAGATTTTTATTACATAAATACAAATTAAAATGTTAATATAGAGAAAATAGGTTTTACATAGATTTATTTACTAACAATTGAATCGAAAATATAATGTGAGATAAGCCCGAATTAAACTTGAGTGGTAAAGATAATAGAGGTAACATTCAACCACTTGACCAAATGGGATTTCTGAATTTTTATATAGTTTTAATCGCTTTAATAATATTTAATAGAAAATTGATTTAATCTATTATTAACCCATAAACCAAAGAATATTTTTGGGAAGTGTTTTTGGTTAATTAATTGATTAAATATTTATCTTTATTATTTTTTTCTATCCAAATTTGATTCTAACTAATTGCATAATCTAATGTGATAAATATTAGGGTTTGATTATGAATTAAGTTTTTTGGATTTAATTGTTGAAAGATTTATTTTTATTACTATATCAAGGATTGATAATATATATATATATATATATATATATATATATATATATATATATATATTTGTTATATGAAAAAACAAACAGGAGTAGACAAAGTGTATGACCTAACAAAGATGGAAGCAGAGACAAAACGACCAAAACGTGAAGCTTATGTAACTGTCCTCCACTCTTCGGAAGCTTATGTCTGTGGTGCCATAACTTTGGCTCAAAGCCTCCTTCAGACAAAAACAAAACGTGATCTTATCCTTCTCCACGATGACTCAATCTCCATTACTAAACTCCAAGCTCTCGTGGCAGCTGGTTGGAAACTTCGTCGGATCATCCGAATTAGAAACCCACTTGCAAAAAAGGACTCTTACAATGAGTACAATTACAGTAAGTTTCGACTGTGGCAATTGACGGATTACGACAAACTTGTCTTCATTGATGCTGACATCATTGTCCTACGTAACCTTGATATTCTCTTCCATTTTCCTCAAATGTCGGCCACCGGAAATGATGTTTGGATATTTAATTCCGGTGTCATGGTTATTGAGCCTTCTAATTGTACATTTAGTACAATCATGAGCCAGCAAAACGATATTATTTCATACAATGGCGGGGATCAAGGGTAAGCACTTTTAATTAGTAACACTTTTACCTTTTTATATAGTTTTTATTTTTTTTATAACCGCGGTGCTTCAAAGTTTTACTATCTTACTAATCTCGGGTTTATTACTTTGTGAAGAGCTATTGGACATGTAAATAATTGGTTACAAGTCTAATGTTCATTTGGTTCAGAACATAGTAATTAAAGATTATAGGAGCTTTCGAACTTGGAACTTCTGCGAGTTTATGTTTTTCCGGACTTAGTATCCTAGACTAACAGCCTAATTTATTAGTGATATTTTCTTTATTGTAGTTTCATATTTTTGAAAATCATATGGTCGGATTTTTACCATTTGACTAATCTTGGATTTATTGTGGTGTGGAGAGCTATTGGACAAATAAATCACTAGTTAGGTCTAAGTCTAATGTTCATTTGGTTAGGAAATGGTAACAAAAGTTTATAGGAAGTTCCAGAATTTGAAATCTCTACAAGTTTACGTCTTATAATCCTAGTTTTAATACTACTAGACTACACCTCCTCTATTACTAAAATTTTCGGACTGAAAAAATTATATTTTGTGAAATATTTTCAGGTATCTAAACGAGATATTCGTATGGTGGCATCGATTACCACGACGAGTAAACTTTCTAAAGAACTTTTGGTCGAACACAACCAAAGAAAGGAACCTCAAAAACAACCTCTTCTCGGCAGAGCCACCTGAGCTCTACGCAGTCCACTATTTAGGCAGGAAGCCATGGCTTTGTTACAGAGACTACGACTGCAACTACGACGTTGATGAGCAGTTAGCGTATGCTAGCGACGCGGCGCACGTTAGGTGGTGGAAAGTACATGATAGCATAGACAAAGGATTGCAAAAGTTTTGTAGACTGACGAAGAAGAGGAGAACAGAGATTAATTGGGAGAGAAGGAAATCGAGGCTTAGAGGTTCTACTGATTACCATTGGAAGATTAATGTCACTGATCCAAGACGACGTCGTTCTTATTTGATTGGTTAATTCTTTGTTTTTCTTTCTCTTTAGATTTCATATATATACGTTACAATGTTTTATCTGGTTCTTGTTTCTTTTTAGACCATGTTTTGTCAGAATCTTAGAATTATTTTCGACATAATTAAGTTTGGATCTTTGTTTCAAAACTCATGTGTTTAACTAATATTTTGTTTTATTTTTCCCTTTAAAATTCTCAAACTCTAAACTAGGAGATTCGGACAAGACCCTGATTCCACAAGCTCGAAACCAATCATTGTTAATACCAAATTGACGTGACGTACAACATTTTTCCCATCAAGAATCGAACTAGAAACACACTAAAACCAACCTTTGTATTTAAACCACTGGTCCATAACACCAAAACCAACCTATACATTTTAATCAATAGCTCACTAAACTAAAAGTAACAATTAAGTTTAAACCGCTATCCCACCACACCAAAACCAATTTATACGCTTAAATTGCTAACCCACCACACCGAAACCAATCCTTACACTTCACCGTTTAAACCAGTGGCTCGCCACATTTAATACAATCAGTGTCTTATTATACTTCAAACTAAATTAGTAAGTGTTATGGAAGGAGAGAAATACAAAGGCTTCACTCCAATGAACCCACACATGCCTTATCCATATATCTCTCGTCTCCATCATATCTCACCACGTGGCTTCTCTTATTTTCACTCTTCAATTTTATTTGTTTTCAGTTCACACACGAAATAAATAAATAAATAATCAACTTGTTGTTTTTCTTAATAATTCGCTATCTATTAGTAAACTTCCACATATCAATTTGGAAAATAGCAATTTGGCAAATAGTATACATAACGTCCCGTAAAGGTTACGCCATAATATCACTTTCTTGATGTGAAATTCTCCACTTATTTCTTTAATTTGATTGTTTTCATCAAATCCAGTTTTTTGTGTGTTTATCTTTTTGTATTCATCAGAACATTGCAATTTTTTCCTAATTCTTACTTCTTCCGGCTAGTTTGGAACAACATAGTTATTTTCTAGTTAGTTCACTTATATGTGGGATGCTTACACAAAAACACATACTAACATGAGTATGAATCACAGGACCACAAAAATAATACATCTCTGATCTCTACAAATTATATTGATTTTTAAATATAAAAAAAGCTATTAACTCCTCTAAATATATTTTATACTTTTCTATTGACTTGACCCATAAGATTGCCTCTTTTAAGTCGTCTCTCAAATCGGTTGGTGTAAGGCTGTAAGCAAGACTTAAGTTAGCGGTTTATATTTTCCTTAAAAGAAAGACTTATACACCGGTTTTTTTTTTTTTTTAAAAGACTTATACACCAGTACCAACAGTCTTTTTTCTTTTAAATATTACTTTAGATGGAACACATGAGTCTTGGGCATTTCATGGTTTGATTTGATTCAGATTGGTTTTTTCTATTTTTGAATCTTTTAGAACTATATAACAATAACATAAATATCGATTAAAATTTGATTTAGTTCAGTTAGATTTTTTTCGGTTTTCATTTTGAATAAACATTTAAAATATAAACCAAAATAATTTTGGTTCTCACTCATTTTGATTATAAATAGTTATTTGTAATCAAAAGTATTCAAACATCAAAAAAATATGTGATTATTTATAATTAGTAACCAATCAGTAAACGATTCGGTTTTGGTGGTTATTTATAATAAAAAGTAGCATGTTAGGACTATTAGAGTGTTCATATAATTAGTTAATTAGTATAGGTTTGATTCAGTATCGGTTTTTAACCAAACTGTAAATCAAAATTACTAAAATTCAGAAACTACATGAATAGAAATTGAATCGGATACGTATTTTTGGTTCGGTTTGGTTGAATATTTCGGAGTCCGGATTTTATGCCAAGATAGAATACATTGTCGCTTTCAATAAAAACAATTTTTGTTGCTTCCTTGTTACTTCTTTGTTACTCGTAGTATAACTTTATGAAAAATGGCAATATTTGTTTATATTTAGGAATAAATGACGATGATGCAGTCACTGTCACTGTCACTGTCGCACGAATTTGCTTGGAAATTGTCAGAAATGTTCAATAAAATCCGCTCCATTTGTTTATGTGATGCTTGTTGAGTCGGTTCTCTTTTCTCTCTATCGAGCTTATTGACATCGCCTCTACAATGGCCGTCACCGATTTTTTCGTCGGTGAAATTGCGACGGAGCTCGTAAGGGTTCTCTTTCAGTTATCGGCTCAAAATGTACGGTTCAGAGGAACTGCCGATAACATCATTGAAATGATCCAGAACGTTCAACCGACGATCAAGGAGATTCAGTTCGGTGAGGTGGAGTTACCTCCTCATCGCCAAGGTCAAATCCGTATGATTTCAGAAGTTCTAGAAAAGGGGAAGAAACTCACGGAGAAAGTTATGAAATGCAATCGCTGGAATCTTGTTCGGAGGGTATGCCTCGTTAGGAAAATGGAGAAGCTAGAGAAGCAAGTCGCTGCTTTCTTTAAGGGTCCGATTTTGACCCACATCCTCGCTGATGTTCATATTCTCCGGGCCAAGTCCGAAGTTCGATTTGATCGTGTTGACAGGAGCCTCGACATGATGAGTGAGCGATTGAGTTCTATGAAAATCGGGGGAGGAGGTAGGATAACCGATGCGATGAAGATAGCTGAGGCTATGGAGGTTGACACGAATGACGATTTCGAGAAATTCGGGGTTGGATTGGAATTAGGCAAGAGGCAGGTGAAGAAGATGATGTTCGAAAGTCAAGGAGGGATTTTTGGGATCAGTGGAATGGGTGGTGTTGGTAAGACCACGCTTGCCCGAGAGCTCCTACGGGATGATGAAGTCCGATGTAAGTATTCATCTTCTTCTCTTGTCCTGTCTCTGATTATCTGTTTGTGAATCAAAACGATAAGATTTTCTTTTTCCTATGATCGAGCTCACCAGTTTCGAGGAATTGTGGATTCCTGACTTTTGGTTAATGAGTGCAGAGACTGTTTCTCCTGTTAATTGAGTTGGATGGTCAGTTAACAATTGCTTTTTCTTTAGGTCACTTCGATAACCGGATTCTGTTCCTGACTGTATCACAATCTCCAAATCTTGAGGGACTCAGAGAAGAAATATGGATGTTTTTATCTGGTTGTCAAGCTGTAAATTCAATTCCAGACTACAATTTTCAATTTGAGGGAACGCCGAAACTGGTGATTTTTGATGATGTTTGGACCAGGAAAGATCTGGACCGTTTGACGTCGTTTAAGTTTCCTGGTTGTACAACTCTTGTGGTCTCACGATCCAAACTAACGGAGCAGAAATTGACTTATGATGTGGAAGTACTCAGTGAAGATGAAGCATTCTCTCTCTTCTGCCTCTGTGCATTTGGTCAGAAATCTGTCCCTTCTGGCAAATCTGATAATCTGGTTAAGCAGGTAGTTTTAATGGTTTCTTCTTCAGTTAATACATGTGGAGTATATCCAAAACTTTTTGATTCTCAGATTTCTCTGTTTGACGCAGATTGCTAATGAGTGTAAAGGTCTACCTTTGGCTCTCAAAGTTACAGGCGCTTCATTAAAAGACAAACCTGAAAAATATTGGGAAGGCGCATTGCAGAGGTTATCAAAAGGTGAACCTGCTGACGAAACCCATGAGACTAGATTGCTTCATCAAATGGAAGCTAGTCTGGAGAATCTCGACCTAATAAACAAAGAGTGTTTCTTGGATCTTGGCGCATTTCCTGAAGACAGAAAGATTCCTCTCGATGTTCTCATCAACATGTGGATTGAGATACATGATATAGAGGAGGCAGCTGCTTTTGCCATTGTTGTTGATTTGTCAGAAAAGAATCTCCTTACGCTTGGGAAAGATCCGCGGTAAGGGATCACTTTACTCGTAGTAGTTCACTTTTATAAGGTTTACAGGTTTTTAAAAATTGTCCTGTATATCAATTTGCAGCCTTGGCTCTTTGTACGCAAGCTACTATGACATATTTGTGACACAGCATGATGTTCTGCGAGACTTGGCTCTTCATTTATGCAACCGCGGGAAAGTAAACCGTAGACAGCGGTTGCTGATGCCTAAAAGAGAGTCAACGCTTCCAAGAGACTGGGAAAGGAACAGTGATGAGCAATACATTGCTCAGATTGTCTCTATTCATACTGGTAAGAGTTTTTCTCTTACACTGCAATCTTTATATTGCTTAGTTCCTTCATTTGGTGATCACCAGGATTGTAATGTTGTTGGTTATTTTATTTTATTTTTTGCAGGGGAAATGAATGAAAAGGAGTGGTTTGACATGGAGTTCCCCAAGGCAGAGATTCTAATACTGAATTTCTCTTCGGAAAAGTACGTTCTGCCACCTTTCATCAGTAAGATGAGCAGGCTTAGGGTCCTCGTGATTATCAACAACGGCATATTCTCTGCTGTTCTCCAGGACTTTTCAATATTTGCCAATTTGTCAAAATTAAGGAGTCTCTGGCTCGAGAGGGTTCAGGTCCCTGAACTCTCCAACACAACAATACCCTTGAGAAATCTCCACAAGATGTCTCTAATTCTTTGCAAGATCAATAACAGTTTTGATAAAACCGGTGTTGACGTGGCGGATATCTTCCCTAAATTGGGCGAGCTAACAATAGATCACTGTGATGATCTCGTGGCTCTACCTTCAAGCATTTGCGGAATGACTTCTCTGAACTCTTTAAGCATAACAAATTGTCCACGCCTCGATGCATTGCCTGAAAACCTCGGTAAGCTACAAGGTCTTGAACTTATAAGGCTATATGCTTGTCCCGAGCTAAAGGCATTGCCTGTAGAAATCTGTGAGCTTCCTATGCTTAAGTACATCGACATCTCACAATGTGTAAGCCTAAGTTGTCTTCCAGAGGAAATAGGTAAGCTAAAAAAGCTTGAGAAGATAGATATGAGAGAATGTTATTTCTCGGTTATACCAAGCTCTGCTGTTTCATTGAAGTCTATACGCCATGTAATATGTGATGCGGATGTTGCATCTATGTGGGACGAAGTTGAGAAGACCGTTCCAGGAGTAAAAATCGAAGCTGCTGAGAAAAGTTTCAGCCTAGATTGGCTAGATGAGTAGTTGGTTTATAAAGTGTAAACTCATTGTTAGAGTTGGCTAAGTTCTAACAACTTGTATATAACTGTGTACATAGTCTGTTTTCTCATTTCAGTAAACGAATTCTGTTTTTATCAAACTTCTTTTCAGTCTCATTTCTTAACAATCGTAATGATCATATGTAGCAGTTTAGAAGATCAGGTCTCTTAACAGTATAATTTGTGAAGCAGATTCTTCATTTGAACCAACTTGGACCATAAGAGCACACATGTGGCCACACACATATATAAGAATCGAAGATGGGCCAATCGTGGGCTTGAGAATCTAGTTGGGCTTTTGATGATGATACACTCAACTTCTCCACTTGTTTGTATCAAAAGTTCACTCTCCGTGGCAAGCAAAGAGAGAGGTCGAAGATGGAAGAGAATTGCGAGGATTGCATGAAATGGGAAGAAGAGCTCTACTGGACTCATTTTCAAACCCTTCATTTCTCTCAGCTTCTCCTTCCTGGTTTCCACAATCGTCTCGTATGTTTCAATCATATTTGAGCTATTCGTCTTCCTCCTTCAATTTTGTCATGTGTTGGGCTTTCCTTTGCTCAATTTGGGAATTTCACACTCAATTTCATTGTATCCAGCTAAGGGTTTAAGCAAGTTTTGTCAGTTATTGAGGCTTTAAGCAGTAACAAAATATGTATCAAGACTTGAAATTGTTCTTTTTAACATCAAAACTACAATTTTGACAACAATTGCAGGGTATACCTCAAAAGTTTACAACACATTGCAAAAGGAAGCTACCTCAGATTGTGACCCTCAAAAGTCCAAGTGGCGCTACATACAGAGTGAGAGTTGAGGAAGATGATGAAAAGACACTGGCTTTTGGCTGTGGGTGGGACAAATTTGTGAAAGATCATTCGCTAGGGGAGAATGATCTATTGGTCTTCAAGTTCCATGGAGTTTCTGAGTTTGAAGTGCTGATTTTCGATGGAGAAACTTCATGTGAGAAACCCAGTTCTTATTTCGTCAGGAAATGCGGGCATGCAGAGAAGACTAAAGGTACTGATTTTACTGCAACCTCTTCCAGATCTCCTAAGAGACACTTTAACCCTGTTGATGTTGAAACTACACTAAACCAGCAACCTGTAAGATCTCCACATGGTTATGAACTAGAAGACCTCATTGACACTGATGACGATATTGATACAACGCTGACTCCACATCTTGTAGAATCTCAGACTGAGAAAGAAGAACATATTAAATCTGACACTGATACAGCATCCGCCCAGCTTCCTGTTATGTCTTCTCCAACTAGTACTGGACGAATAATTGAAGGGAAGTATCCTCTTAGCGCTTTTAAAAAGATGAGAGGACAAATAGGTGATGGCAATCTCTTCTTACTTATTGATTACACATTGCACAAGTTTCCTAGTATTTATCTGATAAGCCTTGTCTGTAGTCTCTATCTCGCATGCAACTGTTTGGATTAGAGTTTCAGAGTTTGAAAATGCTGTTGTCATAACAGCTTGGAGTAACTGACTCCTAACTCTTGAGTCCTACGTCGTGAATCTTCTACAACTTCGGAGATTAGGTCTAATCTTTCTCATTCAGTAGATAGTTCTTTTTGCTCATCCACTTCATACTAGCCATAGCCTTTAATCATTTGTCTTAAGTGTTTATATGCATCAGTTCTATCTCATTAATACGCTTTAAATATACTAATATCTGTATGTATATCCCTTATCAAATTTAGTAGATATGATTTCAGCTGGTAACAAAAAGAAAGCCTTATCTCTAGCCAAAAGAGCTCTTTCGCCGGATGGTTTCATGGTGGTCATGAAACGCACTCATGTTCTATCAAAGTGCTTTCTGGTAAGACTCTTCATCGTTTTGTGTATGTCTTTTATTATTGGAAAAAAAGAGAGGGTAAGTTTTCTTTTTAAAACAGACAATCCCATACAAATGGTGCACGAAGAACATGCTTTTGGCACGTCAAGAATTGGTGTTGCAGGTGGGTCAAACGAAATGGAACGCGACGTATAGCTTTTATAGTACTCGTGGTCGTGGTGGGATTGCATCCGGGTGGAGGAAGTTTGTACTCGACAACAAGTTGCGCGAGAATGATGTCTGTGTGTTTGAGCCAGCCAATTCTGAAGCTAAACCGCTTCATCTCTTTGTCTATATTTTCCGTGCTGCAGAAGCAGAAAGTACCAACAATGGTTGACTCAGTTTACAAACCAACCAAGACTACAATGTTTTTTCCACCCTGTTACGGAAGTATGTGTAGATGACTACTTGTATATATAAAGGCTAACGTAAGAATGTGTGTAATCTCTATCTTATATGCTTCTTGCTAGTGAAGCCTTTTTTGGGGTGTATGTGTAAAGTGTTGCAGAGCAGCACAAATATGTAGAAAGTAACCAGGATATTTATAACAAAAGTCTTCTGGTTTGACTATTTTCTTGTGTTGGGCTTGGGCCTTAGTACAGAAATTGAGCCCAATAAAGATCTGGTACATATTGGGCCTATTTCTACTGAAGCTAGAACATTTCCGTATACATAATTCTCAACGTCTCTCTCTGGAATTATAGCCGTTACAGAGTTTCCGATTATTGGGTTTGCAAAAAACCCTAAATTGCCTTCACTGCTTTATAAACAATCCCAAATTTCTTCGTAACTTTTCTCTACATTCAATCTGCTCTCTTCGCTCATCCCAAACTCTTCCCTCTATCTCTCTCGCGCGATCTGCTCTATCTGCTTGATTTTACTAACGCTTCCTTTTCCGCAGGCTGTTTTATATTTGTGTTATTTCTAATTCATTTGATCTTCACCGATTTATTTGATCTTATAAGCCGTTTCTTGTATCATCGCTGTTGTGTTTTGCTGTTTGTTTGGATTTTTCTTTGTGTTTTGCGATAATGGATAAAGGCATGAACAGTTCTTCTCGCTTGAAGGCGCAGGCTCGGTTCCCACTTCAAGAACACTTTCTTCCCAGGAAAACTTCCAAGGAAAACGTCAGTTTCTTTTCTCGTTATCAAATTCCGTTTCTGTCGTTAAAATTTTAGGGTTTTGATTTGTGGATGCTCTTTAGTTCTTCCGAATCGGTATCATTTTAGGTTTCCGTTCTGCCATTTTTCTTTTTCTGTTTGTCCCTTATAATTCCCTTTGATTCATACAGTAGTTGAAACAATTGTCGATTATGTTGGTTTTGTCATAAGAAAGAGTCATGCATTTCATTCTATCAATTGTTTATTTGATCTGTGATATTGGATCAATTTGTACTGATTTGCTTATGTATTCCACCAGCTGGACAGATTCATACCGAACAGATCCGCCATGGATTTCGACTATGCTCACTACGCCCTTACTGAAGGTGGAAAAGGTAAGGATCAGGCAGCAGCGGTAAGTTCACCATCTAAAGAGGCCTACAGGAAGCAATTGGCTGAGACAATGAATCTGAATCACACCCGGATTCTTGCCTTCAAGAACAAACCTCAAGCTCCAGTGGAACTGCTTCCCAGCGGCCATTCTGCTTCACTTCACCAACAGCCTAAATCTGTGAAGCCTCGCAGATACATTCCTCAGGTATGTTTTCTTTTCTTTATTGAGTTTGAAAAAAAGAGCCCACCTTCTTGTTGCTTTGAAGTAGTGTTGATCTGTTGTTAAACTTTTTGTGCTAATTACAGACTTCTGAGAGAACCTTGGATGCACCTGACATTGTGGATGACTTTTACCTTAATTTGCTTGACTGGGGCAGTGCTAATGTTCTAGCCATTGCTTTAGGCCTCACTGTTTATCTGTGGGATGCTTCCAGTGGTTCTACATCTGAGCTTGTGACCGTTGATGAAGAGAAGGGACCTGTCACAAGTATCAACTGGGCACCTGATGGTCGTCATGTTGCAGTTGGGCTCAACAACTCTGAAGTGCAGCTTTGGGACTCTGCTTCCAACCGTCAAGTAATTACTATAATCCCGTTCCCTTCTTTTGAAATATACCTCCGGTGTTTGTTGTGTTTTAAGTTTTAACCCTTGAACTGATGTAGAATGTGTTGGACTTTTGTGTAGCTGAGAACTTTGCATGGTTGCCACCAGTCAAGAGTAGGATCTTTGGCATGGAACAATCATATCTTGACAACGGGAGGAATGGATGGACAAATTGTTAACAATGATGTACGGATCAGATCACATATTGTAGAAACTTACAGAGGCCACACTCAAGAGATTTGTGGGTTGAAGTGGTCTGGATCTGGACAGCAACTAGCAAGTGGTGGCAACGACAATGTGGTACACATATGGGACCGTTCTGTCGCCTCCTCAAACTCGACCACACAATGGCTACACAGGCTTGAGGATCATACATCTGCTGTGAAAGCTCTTGCATGGTGCCCTTTCCAAGCGAACTTGCTTGCAACTGGTGGCGGTGGAGGAGATAGGACCATAAAGTTCTGGAACACTCACACAGGAGCTTGCTTGAATTCTGTAGACACTGGCTCCCAAGTTTGTACTTTATTATGGAACAAGAATGAAAGGGAATTGCTTAGCTCACATGGGTTTACACAGAACCAGCTTACACTTTGGAAGTACCCATCCATGGTGAAAATGGCTGAACTCACAGGTCATACATCAAGAGTTCTATATATGGCACAGGTAAAACAAAAAAAAAATTCTTTAGCTGCTTGAAATGTAGCTTTGAGTTTAGGTCCTAAAACTTGTGTTGTTTGTTGTCTTTTGTACAGAGTCCGGATGGTTGTACCGTAGCTTCAGCAGCAGCAGACGAAACTCTGAGGTTCTGGAATGTTTTTGGAGTACCAGAGACCGCCAAAAAAGCTGCTCCTAAAACAGTTCCGGAGCCATTTTCTCATGTGAATCGAATTCGTTGAAACTGTGAAGACAAGAAGGAGAGCCATTGATCATTAATACAGAAGCAATATCCGGATTCATTCTTCATGAATTGTATTGACAAGAGAAGTGCATATTGTGCAATTTTATATTTGTAAAATGTTGAGTCAAACTTGTAAATTGTTGAATAGAAAGATTTTAATTTAACATGTCAAATGATACAAGAGACAGGATAAAATAACTATTGCAACTGTAAGAATGTTATATACTTCATCCATATTTAAGTCACACTTTTATAAAGTGCTTATTTATTTTTAAGTACAATTTAATCATTCTGTAAATTATAGTCCTATATGATATGCGTTAATGTCAAAGTAGCTATAACTTGCTAAAGTGTTTTACATAGAAAATATTAAAAGTCCACACAATAGAATCTAACAGAATCATAGTGATGATGAGGCCTTCATGAAAAAGGGCCAAGAAGCGAAGAGTCTCGAAGCAGATTGAAGAGAGGTTATTGACGATAGATAACCATAACTGCATGATCTCACTCCGGATTCTGAGAGCAAAAAGCAACTCATCCATGAGAATTAGAAGCAGATACTTTTATATGATTCCGTTCTGTCATTAAGAATGAGGGTTCGATGAACGAAGCTAGAAACAGAGATCGTTACCATTTTTTATGACCAATACAATTGAATGAATCTTGATATTTCCCTTTGATTTAAGATACTAGATGAACGAATTGTTGATCTGTTCGTTTTTTTCATAAGAAAAATCAGGGATCAATTTGTATAAGATTAGTGATATTGGATCGATTGGTACTGATTTGCTTATGTATTCTACCAGCTGGACAGGTTCATACCGAACAGATCAGCCATGGATTTCGATTATGCTCACTACGTCCTTACTGAGGGAAGAAAAGGTAAAGATGAAGCAGCAGCGGTAAGTTCTCCATCTAGAGAGGCCTACAGGAAGCAATTGGCTGAGACTATGAATCTGAATCACACTCGGACTGCTTCCCAGTGGTCATTACTCTTCTCTTCACCAGCAACCTAAATCTGTGAAGCCTCGCAGATACATTCCTCAGGTATGTATTGTGTTCGTTATTGAATTTGAAAGAAAAAGAGCTCACTTGTTGCTTTGAAGTTGTGTTGATCTGTTGTTAAACTTTATGTTGTAATAATAGACTTCGGAGAGAACCTTGGATGCACCTGACATTGTGGATGACTTCTACCTCAACTTGCTGGACTGGGGCGGTGCTAATGTTCTAGCCATTGCGTTGGGCCACACTGTTTATCTGTGGGATGCTTCCAATGGTTCTACATCTGAGCTTGTGACCATTGATGAAGAAAAGGGACATGTCACAAGTATCAACTGGGCACCTGATGGTCGTCATGTTGCAGTTGGACTCAACAACTCCGAAGTGCAGCTTTGGGATTCTACTTCCAACCGTCAAGTAATTACTAAACTCTATAATGCTTGTATTCATTGAAATATAATATCCTGTGTTTTTCATATATTAACCTAATGTGTGTCTTTACATTGGTGTTTTTTCTACAGCTGAGAACATTGAAGGGTGGTCATTAGTCAAGAGTAGGATCATTGGCATGGAACAATCACATCTTAACAACTGGAGGCATGGATGGGATGATCATCAACAATGATGTGCGGATCAGATCACCCATTGTGGAAACTTACAGGGGTCACACTCAAGAGGTCTGTGGTCTGAAGTGGTCAGGATCTGGACCGCAACTTGCAAGTGGTGGCAACGACAACGTGGTACATATATGGGATCGTTCTGTCGCCTCCTCAAACTCGACCACACAATGGCTACACAGGCTTGAGGATCATACATCTGCTGTGAAAGCTCTTGCATGGTGCCCTTTCCAAGCAAACTTGCTTGCAACTGGTGGCGGTGGAGGAGAATGGACCATAAAGTTCTGGAACACTCACACAGGAGCTTGCTTAAATTCTGTAAACGCTGGCTCCCAAGTTTGTTCTTTGTTATGGAACAAGAATGAAAGGGAAATTGCTTAGCTCTCATGGGTTTACACAGAACCAGCTTACACTTTGGAAATACCCATCCATGGTGAAAATGGCTGAACTCACTGGTCATACATCAAGAGTTCTATACATGGCACATGTAACTACATCAATTTCATTAGATGACAGAACAAGTTTTGACTTTTTGAGGTCATTAGTCGTAAAAATTATGTTCTTTTTTGTGAATTTTGTACAGAGTCCAAATGGTTGTACAGTACCTTCAGCAGCAGGAGACGAGACTCTTAGGTTCAAATGTTTGTGGAGTACCAGAGACCGCAAAAAAACCTGCTCTAAAAACAGCTCATGTGCCATTCTCTAATGTGAATCGTATCTGAAACTGTGAAGACAACAACTAAAGCCATTGATTGTTATAGAGAACTAATTTTTATTTTATTTTTTGGGGACATTCTTCATGAACTAAGTATATAGACAAGTAAAATTGCACATTGTAAAGTTTTGTCATGAAAGTTGTATATAAATATATATTGAATTTAATTAATAAGATTTTGATTTTATACGCTTAAATTGATCAATTGGTCACAGATATCCACTTTTATATTGATCCTCTACGAGTAATTTGTACAATCACACACAATTTGCCATGTTATGGAACTCTGGTAGATGATGTTGATAATTAAGAACTTAATAACCAATTTTATTTAATTATTTAGTATGAAATTTTCATATAACAGTTTACAATTATATAGACGTGTAATTTGTATATATGTAATTGTTACAAAGTTGTATTTGAGTGCTTAATTTTTTTGTAACAAAGATGCATTTGAAGCTCAAGTTTTTCGTAATATTTCACTATCTAGAAAGTATTTGTATTTACCAAATGAACCTTAACGTTTCTATAATTCTAACTCAAACCTAATATTTCGTCAATTGCACCGGAAGCCCAGAAGACAAAGCTTCGTCGTTTTGCCTTTAAACCCTAGATCCGTCTCAGCCGCGAAATCCTCTGCACATCCTCAGTAATCTATCGAGCTTGAAGAGGCCAACGCGCGTAGAGACAAAAACGGAGAAAGAGAAAGAGGCAGCGATGGGAAGAGAAGCTCAATCTCCGCAGGAACAGACTTCTTACACGGTGGAGCAGCTCGTCGCCGTCAATCCCTTCAACCCCGAACTCTTGCCTGACCTCGAAAACTACGTTAACGAGCAGGTTCCTTTCCGAAAATTCTGGGGGTTGCTTATCTATTGATATAATCATTTTCCTGAGTTCTTATTTTGGAGTAGTTCTATAAATTTCCCCTTTGTTTTGCATTGGAATGTGATTGGCTTTCCATTGTAGAAATCATTCCATGCTAAGTGATTGCTGTTGTTGTTTTATCTATGATTTTCAGGTTACATCGCAAACGTATAGTCTAGATGCGAATCTATGCTTGCTTCGGCTCTATCAGGTGCTCTAGTTGATCATAATATCGACTTTTGATTCCTATTCAGGATTTTTTGTCCCTCCTATCGTTACTTTTATTGTTTCTTTTATGCAGTTTGAGCCTGAGCGAATGAATACTCATATTGTAGCTCGAATCTTGGTCAAGGTATATGGCAGACCACTTTCAGGTTATCAATGTCTGTTGCCTTAATAATCATTGCCCCTGATTTTCTTTTCTCAATTTTGAAGGCTCTTATGGCTATGCCAACTCCAGACTTCAGCCTTTGCCTCTTCTTGATTCCCGAAAGAGTGGTAAAATTCATTCTTTTTCACTTCATCATGGTTTGCTTTCTTACATATATTAGTTGACTTATCGCCGGTGCAGAAGAAACGATTGTGCTATTCGAAGTTATATCAGTCCGTTCAGTCATTATACTGAACATTCATAATGAAGTTTGACTGTCAACGTTTTGGATTTATGAGCATTAATATATGCACTTGTTTACATTGTATTGTCAGCAAATGGAGGAGCAGTTCAAGGCACTAATTGTTCTCTCACACTACCTTGAGGTATGCAAACATCAAATTTAGTGAGAGCCGAAAAGGTCTACGTTGAGTATTGAAAACACTTGATATGCTTTTGCAGACCGGAAGGTTCCAACAGTTCTGGGATGAAGCTGCCAAGAACCGTCACATTCTCGAGGCTGTTCCAGGTAACAAAGTTCTGAATCGTAATTAAATCTTCTAGTAACAACTAAGTTCTGGATTTAGATTAGTTATTTAAGGATGAATCAATCGTGCAGAAATGGCAGCCCAAATAAAGATTCCTGAGTAGTGCTTTAGTACTGTCTGTTCATCTTATGATTATGTTAGATGTCTTATATATTGAAGATTAAATGCAGGTTTTGAGCAAGCAATCCAAGCATATGCAAGTCACCTTCTTAGCTTAAGCTACCGAAAGGTTCCAAGATCTGTCCTTGCTGAGGTATGATGTTTGGATTATGATCTTTGACAGATAGCTTGTTTAGCTTAACTTACAAATGGTTAGAACTTTGGATGTGAAATCTCTCACTTTTGTATAATTTTTGTTACGGAATTTCCACTCGTAGTGCTTTGTTGACCTTCTATTTTTATTACATGACCTGGCTCATTAGTTATGAACATGTTCCCCAGGCTGTTAACATGGATGGTGCATCTCTAGAAAAGTTCATTGAGCTCCAAGTGACTAACAATGGATGGATTGTTGAGAAAGAAAGTGGAAGTATCGTCTTACCACAAAATGAGTTTAACCATCCCGAGCTTAAGAAAAATTCAGGTGAGAATGTTCCCTTGGAACACATCGCCCGCATTTTCCCAATCCTTGGTTGAATCAATTTATGAGGACACTGCAAATCTTTCCTTATCTCTTGTTTTCTTCTGATGCACACTTTAAGATACTGTAATGTGGTTTTGGCACTGGCTTTCCTCTTTCGAATTTGGAAGAGATAATAGTTAATCTCTGCAATCTCGTGACTAAGGTCGTAGGATTGTTTGTAGTGCTCGTTTAACGATGATGATGGTATATGATTATTGGGATGCCATAATTTCTCTTTGAGCTCTGTTTCTAGCTTTGTTCTATATAGACCCAACAAAACTTTTAGTGGTGTCCCATTTTAGAAGAAAGAAGACTTTATGAACAAGTGTTGGAAGATGATCATTTTTGATTGATTGTCTTTTTGTTTACTTTTTGTTCAATTTTTTGGCTATTACCTTTGTGCCTCACCACACAGATCACATCTGAAGATTGACAACCACCCATTTGGAAGCTCACGTGTTTGACACCAAATCATGTCACGTGCTCTTTTTCTCCTTTCTCATGTACATTTTGACTACTTTTTATTGGTTTATGATAAAATTTGACTGCTTAAACTATATAGTTAGTTAGAGAATCTCGTATCTAAGTTAATTTATTTCCTAAATTATCCTACAAACAATGAGATTATGAATCTGGTATATAATTATATTAATTTCTTTTTTTTACCTGACGTAATCCTTTTTTTTTAGGAATTAACTTTAATTTTGGTTTTAATTAACGTTAAATACCGTTTGACTTTTTTTTCCGTGTACGAATCATGGAACAAACCATATTGGTTCAATTCAAAGATCTGTCTGTATATGATTTTTACCAAAAATGATAGTTTTATTCCTATATGATGTTACGTAATTGAAGTGAAATAAAACTAAGTAATTAACGATACGTGTAGCCGTGTAGGATATAATGATGGGAAATATATATACGTGAATAAAAAGTGAAATGAAGAAGACAACAAAGATCAGAGAAGTCGTGAACAGAAAAACGGGAGAAACAGGAAAAACACAAAGCCAAGGCAAGCACAAGATAACTGCATTTCTTCCTTTTCCAATCTTCTTATCTTTCTTTTTCTTCTATTTAATCAATTTGAGAACAGTTTTTTTCGTTTTTCTCTTCTTCTCTTCGGATCCCTTGTTGAGTATTCGAGAAAATCGAGGAAGATTGTTTTGCCCCTTTTCATTTTCTCTGTGATTATGGTTTTGGGTATTTCGATTCTTTTTCTTATGAATTTTGCGCATGTATTTGGTTTTTGCTAATCAGTTTTTTCCTGGAATTTCTATGGTTTTTTATTTTCTTTTGTCTATTGCAGTTCGCTTCTTGCTCGTGTAGTTTAGCATTCGAAGTTTCGTGCAACGAGAGTTGCTCGTTTCAGGGGTTTATTGATTCGCATTTGTTGGTTTCTGGAATCAGACGGAAGAATCTGAGGTTATGAATTGAAAATTGATACCAATTTGATATTGGGGATCTTATAATCTCGACGCGAGTATATATTCTGGGTTTCAAAGTTTTAGAGTGACCCAGTGACTTAGTCTGAATCTCGGAGGGATCTTATTCCAGGTAATTCATCTCCCTATCCCCCTCTCTCTCTCTCTCTCTCTCTCTCTCTCTCTCTCTCTGTCTGTCTATTGTTCTTTAGTGTCATTCTAAGAGAAGTTTATTTTGATTTTGATTCATCTTCAGGGATCGAGGTTCAGACTTGATGCTATTTAGCATATGGGTGTTTCATCATGACTCTCCTCGTTGTTGGAGATTCAATAAATGGACGCCCCAGATCAAAAAGCACCTGGATTTGTTGACATAGTCAAATCTTGGATCCCTCGAAAGAGTGAGTCCTCAAATATGTCGAGGGATTTTTGGATGCCTGACCAAAGTTGTCCTGTGTGTTATGAATGTGATGCTCAGTTCACTGTTTTTAATCGAAGACATCATTGCCGGCTTTGTGGTCGAGTCTTTTGTGCCAAATGCGCTGCAAATTCTATCCCATCTCCATCAGGCGAAACAAAGGACAGTCATGAGGAACCAGACAGGATTAGGGTTTGTAATTACTGCTACAAACAGTGGGAACAGGGGATAGTTCCCCCTGATAATGGGGCTTCTGTCATCAGTCTTCATTTTAGTTCATCACCTTCTGCTAGAAGTGTAGCAAGTACTACCTCCAATTGCACTTCTATTAGTAGCAATTGCACCGTTGATTCAACTACTGTACCGTGCTCTAGACCAAAAATGAATCCCCGAGGTAGCCGTCGTGCATCATCAAATATGGACTCTGAGAAGTCTGAGCAGCAGAATGCATCATCGCATGGGAAGTCAGATCCTTATGGGCATGTGTTAGATCCTTCTCAGAGTCAAGTTGAATTCTTTGTGAACAGGTAACTCTTTTCTTGGATGTGTATATACGTTTACGTGTAGCTTTTCTATCTAATGTCTTTGATAACGTTCAAGACGCTTGTATTTTGTTCACCACCATCTGTGTGTTTTGTACGAAGTCATGAGAAATGTTTCACTCTTGCCTCACTTCGAATTTATCTGTTATGTTACTCTTATTGAATTTGGTTGTGGCAGGAGTGATGGTGAGGCTGATGACGATGACGATTATCACTCTGATTATGCACAATCTTACTCTCAAGGAAATGACTACTATGGTGCCACCAGCCATGATGAAGTAAACCATATTTATGGGTCACATGATTCTCATGACGTTGGTGTAAAAATAGAGCCAAACATTCCAAGTTGCTTTCCCCCCGATGAAGATTTTGGCGCACTGGATACAGAGACGATAGATATAACCAGAGAACAAGCAAATGGATGGGATGATGTGAAGGAGGGAAGCCCTCCTTGTGAAGAGTCCTTTGAGACTGAAGTAGTGGATTTTGAGAGCGATGGGCTCTTATGGTTACCGCCAGAGCCAGAGAACGAAGAAGATGAAAGAGAAGCACTGCTATCTGATGATGACGGTGATGAAGGTGATAAAGGTGATTGGGGGTACCTTCGCCGATCAGATAGCTATAATGATAAGGAGTTCCACTCTAGGGACAAGTCTAGTGGTGCTATGAAAAATGTTGTTGAAGGGCACTTTAGGGCGTTGGTAGCTCAACTTTTGGAGGTTGATAATTTACCGATGGTTAATGAAGATGATAAAGAGGGATGGCTTGATATAATTACATCATTGTCCTGGGAGGCTGCAACACTTCTCAAGCCAGATACAAGTAAAAGTGGAGGAATGGATCCAGGAGGATACGTGAAGGTTAAATGCATCCCCTGTGGACGTCGCTCTGATAGGTGATTTTCGTGGACCCTTTATATGAAATTATATATTGTGCGATGTTTGTTATACATACGTTTCCACATATGTGGTTTTTCGAATACAATTCATGCTTTTATAAGTGTATGATTGATGTTATACACCATTACATCATGGTTGTTCATAGATTGTCCATTAGGATTAGGTAGAAGTCACATATTTCGGAGTTACGGGAGATAGTGTTCCTGAAATTTCCTTCATCAATTATCATTATCTAGATGCGTACACTTTCTATACATAGCATGAAGTTGTTTAACACTTTAAGTCAGTTTCCCGGATTGACCTCTGAGTTTTGTAGGCCTTCTTTTTTTTTTTAAGCTGAGTTTCGATATCATTTTTATGATTGTTTTTTTAAAATTGTATGAGAATAATTATATCTATGAATAATAAAATAAAACGGACTTACTTCTTTTTGATGTTTGTATTTGTTTCCATTTTCATTGGTGTATCCCCATGAGAAAGTATGCCAACTAAAAATTCCGAAAGATTTCAGGAACTAGTGCTTTTATCTCTTTCATATTTTGATAGTTTCACTATGTAGAGTATAAGTTGAAAACATATTGTTCTGCTATTATATCAGCTTCATGTTTTTGTTGTGAATTTTTTGTGTGGATTTATATCTCCGTCGATGACTGCTAAACTCTGTAGTACTGATAAGACTGGGATGGTATTTGTGTAGTATGGTCGTGAGAGGAGTTGTTTGTAAGAAAAATGTGGCTCATCGGCGAATGACTTCGAAGATAGAGAAGCCACGTCTGCTAATTCTTGGAGGAGCTCTTGAGTATCAGCGCATCTCTAACCAGCTGTCAAGTTTTGACACATTGTTGCAGCAGGTCTGGATCGTTTTTCTTTTTTCGTATGTTTCCCTGTAATAATGGACATGAATCCTTGAAATAGAAGAAAAGGAAAGGCATATTTCTAACACTTAAGGGGAGTAGGTGGTGAAAGTTTTTGTGTTATTAAAGGGTTTCTCTGGTGTTTCAGGAAATGGATCACTTGAAGATGGCTGTTGCCAAAATTGACTCTCATAATCCCAACATTCTCTTGGTGGAGAAGTCTGTCTCGCGGTATGCGCAGGAATATCTTCTTGCTAAGGACATATCTCTGGTTTTGAATATTAAAAGGCCCCTTTTAGAGCGCATATCACGCTGTACTGGTGCGCAGATTGTCCCTTCAATCGACCAACTCACGTCACCAAAGCTGGGTTATTGTGACCTGTTCCATGTGGAAAAGTTTGTCGAGAAACATTTTAGTATTGAACAAAGTGTGAAGAAAATGGCCAAGACATTAATGTTTTTTGATGGATGCCCAAAGCCTTTGGGTTGTACAGTAAGTTCCACAACAATTCTAGGTGTTAGTGTTTTAAGACATAAGATCCTTGACCTATTATTATGACTATACATATTTTATATCTGATTAAAAGAATTTTGGCTGATTATTCTGGTTTTTCCAGATACTGCTCAAGGGGGCACATGAAGATGAGCTAAAGAAGGTGAAACATGTGATTCAGTATGGAGTTTTTGCAGCATATCACTTGGCTCTCGAGACATCTTTCCTAGCTGATGAAGGTGCTTCCCTTCCAGAATTTCCTCTGCAGACCCCAATTACAGTTGCCTTACCTGATAAACCATCAACGATTAACAGATCAATATCCACAATACCTGGTTTTACTGTTTCAAATGCTGAAAAGTCTCCAACTACTGAATGGATGGGTGAGCCACATAAAGCCAATGACGACCTTACTGGTAACATCGCTTCTAATAAGACTCACTTGCAAGGGAATTTAGATGAAAACAACAGGATTGACCCTTCTGAAAGACTGTTTCACAACTTGGATACTGTTTACTGTAAGCCCTTAGAAACTGTTACCTTTAAGGACGATGGGTTAGTTTCTACTCTAGAACCCCGGCAACTACCATTTCACATGAAAGAAGCTTCTGTTCAAAAGGATCAGTGGTCTGTTTTACCCTCTGCTACAGAACAAGTAAATGATATTGCTTACACGAATGAATCTGCAGTAATAGGAGATCAAAATTGTAATAAGCAGGAACATATGGACTCTTCAAAAGGAGACTTTCTTCCATCACCTTCTGACCATCAAAGCATATTGGTTTCCTTGTCAACAAGATGTGTGTGGAAAGGATCTGTGTGTGAGCGAGCTCATTTACTCCGTATCAAATACTATGGAAGCTTTGACAAGCCTTTAGGACGGTTCTTAAGGGATAATCTCTTTGATCAGGTAACTTTCATTTTTAGTATTTTTTTTTTTGTAGCTCTTATTTCTTAGATGTTCTTCTTTTTGCCAATAGTGAGGAAATAAAACTTCTGATGGAACCAGGTGACTAGCTAATCTAGTTATAGTTCTATGGTGATCTATTTGTTATCTATTATATTGGCATGGATAGTTGTGGTAATAGTTTAAATAGGTTCTAAGTTCTTAGAATCATATAAAAATCCAAGGGTAAAATTAGGAGAGAGTAAGAGTGCAGGGAAAAGCAGAAAAATGACATGAAAATAATTCAAAGATTCCAGGCTAATTATATGTGGAAGACCAAAAGTAATAAAGCCTGGTATAAACCTCTGGTTTAAATAGCTGATGTTTGCATTAATCTCTTCTTTAGGATCATAGCTGCCCGTCTTGTACAATGCCAGCAGAAGCGCACATCCATTGTTACACTCATAGGCAAGGTAGTCTGACAATATCTGTTAAGAAACTGCCTGAATTGCTACCTGGGCAACGTGAAGGAAAGATATGGATGTGGCATCGGTGCCTAAAATGTCCTCGGATCAATGGTTTTCCTCCAGCCACACGCAGAATTGTTATGTCAGATGCTGCTTGGGGGCTATCTTTTGGCAAATTTTTGGAGCTGAGTTTCTCTAACCATGCAGCAGCTAGTCGTGTGGCCAACTGTGGTCATTCCCTTCACAGAGACTGTCTCCGGTTCTATGGGTATGAAGAGAGATGCTTCCTAATAAACACTTTTCATGGATTTTTTCACTTGCTTTTATTGCACATTACAGATTTTTGCTCTTCCATATGTCCAATTCTTAAGTAGCATGTTTTGTTTGCTTTTTGGTAATCTAGTCAGACTTAGCACGTAAAATACATTTCATCAGACGTTACTGTCAATATAGGTTCTGCATTATTGGTTGTGTTTATTCGTTCACATTTCGAATAGTAATGTTTTATATGGCAAGTTCCAGTTTTTGTTTGAGGGTGGTTGAACACATAACTGTGGATTGACACATATACTTTCTTACTTCAGTTTTGGGAAAATGGTGGCTTGCTTCCGCTATGCATCAATTAATATTTATGCAGTGTTTCTTCCACCAGCAAAACTTGAGTTTAATTATGAGAACCAGGAATGGCTCCATAAGGAATCAAAAGAGGTTATAAGTTTCTTGTATGCTTATTCAAACTATCTGTATATATTTAACAAAGCCAAGAGTCTGATTTTACTTATTTGTTATGGTTTCTATACTGTAGGTGGTTAAAAAAGCGGAAGTCCTTTTTAATGAGGTCCAGGAGGCTCTTAGTCAAATTTCAGCGAAAACAGCGGGTGCAGGTTTCAGGCTTTCTCTTGAAGAACTTGCAGGACTTCTTGAGCAACGTAAAAAGGAATATAAGGTAGCCTGTCTTTCAACTTACACACTGTTAGACTTAAGAAGAAACAGAGTTGCATGTGTTTGGCACATTCCAATCATTTACAGTCACTCACGCACACACACACACGCTCAACTCTTCTCGAAATATCTTTGTGTATAAAATATTCATACATGGCTAAATGTGTGTATATTTAGTATATAAGTATTGATATATAATTATCAGCACGCTAACCCAGGAACATAATATGCTACATTTGAAAGAAAAACATAACATTCTGCATTTGTGTATATATACACTTTCATGTCAGTTACTGAGAATGGACAGTAACTTGTTTTTTGAAAATTGGAGAGTTTTGTCACGTGACCTTTTTACAGTTGAGCCTTTTACCTACCTCTGTACCTGGAGTCCTTTTTACAGTGTTAGGATGATTTTCTTGTTGCCTCGACATGCAATACTGATTAAGGCTGTTACTGGTTTTCAGGAGTCATTGCAGCAAGTGTTAAGTGTGTCTAAGGATGGAAAACCTACTCCTGATATCCTTCTGATAAATAAACTTCGAAGATTGATACTATTCGATTCATATGCTTGGGATGAATGCCTAGCAGGGCTTGCCAGTATGGTTAAAAATAACTCTTCTGATGCTCTGAGGAATTTTTCCCCAAAAGCCATTGGTCGTGATGTCTCTTTAGAGAAGCTCAGTGATGAAAAGATAAGCTCGCTAGCGCCCAATGTTGCAGGTAGTAATGATTCTTATCTCCAGGATGTGGAGTATGTTAAGTGTCCTAACCAGGGTAAATCCATTGCTAATATAAACAACAAAGGTGCTAAACCTGAAAATATAGGATCAGAGTTACCCCCAGATGGTAGGATGGAGTTCGACTCTAGTAAAGGTGGTAAAGAAAATTTTGTGGAGCCTTCGCAGGTGGTTACTGAGAGCCAGTCGCAAGCAGCAGACTTATCTGATACTCTTGATGCAGCATGGATAGGTGAACAAACTACTTCAGAGAATGGTATTTTGTTCCCACCTAGCAGAGCTGCTTCAGCAAATGGAACTCAGACTCCTGATTTAAGGCTGTTGGATTCAGAACGTGGGCTGAACAAAAAAGGAGGCCCTGTTAATGAAGAACATACGACACAAGTTCAGATGCCTTCTCCTAGTTTTTACTATTCACTCAACAAGAATTATTCGCTTAATTCTCGCAAGCATATTATGGCTGAAGACCGGCCTGTTTATGTTTCGTCATATAGAGAGCTTGAATGGCGAAGTGGTGCTAGGCTGTTGCTTCCCCTGGGAATTAATGACTTGGTACTGCCAGTATATGATGACGAACCTACTAGTATCATAGCTTATGCCCTTACATCATCAGAATATCAAGCCCAGATGTCTGGATCTGATAAGCCAAGAGATCGCTTAGATAGTGGAGGTTCCTTTTCACTTTTTGATTCTGTTAATCTTCTCTCATTGAATTCTTTGAGTGATTTGTCAGTTGACATGAGTAGAAGTCTTAGTTCAGCTGATGAACAAGTCTCGCAGCTGCTAAATTCATCATTATATTTGAAAGATCTGCATGCTAGAGTTTCGTTTACAGATGAAGGTCCTCCTGGGAAAGTAAAGTACTCTGTGACTTGTTACTATGCAAAGGAGTTTGAAGCCCTGAGGAAAATTTGCTGTCCTTCAGAAACAGATTTCATTAGATCACTTGGTCGTTGTAGAAAATGGGGAGCCCAGGGTGGAAAGAGCAACGTCTTCTTTGCAAAAACCTTGGATGACCGTTTTATCATCAAGCAAGTTACAAAGACAGAGCTCGAGTCCTTCATCAAATTTGGGCCAGCGTACTTCAAATACCTGACTGATTCCATCTGCACTAAAAGCCCTACAAGTCTTGCAAAGATCTTAGGAATCTATCAGGTACAAAAAAAAAGGAAAAAATATTCTTTTGCATCTCTCTGAAATACAGGATAAGTAAGAATGCTGTGGGTATATTCTTGTTTGATTCAATCCGTGATTTTTCTTGTTACTTCTTTTGCTGACGTTTAATGAAATCCATTATTCTTTGCTAATATAATTAAAGGTCTCATCCAAACACCTTAAAGGAGGAAAAGAGTTCAAAATGGATGTCTTGGTGATGGAGAATCTTCTGTTCAGGCGGAACTTCGCTAGGCTTTATGACCTTAAGGGCTCCACTCGTGCCCGTTACAATCCTGATACAAGTGGTAGCAATGCAGTTTTGCTGGACCAGAACCTGGTTGAAGCAATGCCGACATCTCCAATTTTCGTTGGAAGCAAGGCAAAAAGACTTCTTGAAAGAGCTGTCTGGAACGATACATCCTTTCTTGCTGTAAGTTTCCGGTGACTTCTCTTAGTTAAAACTTTTTGAATTACCGAACATATTCTTGGGTTTGGCATAGTAATACTGATGCAAGACGTCTTGGTTTGTTTCTTTGGCTGCAGTCCATTCACGTAATGGATTACTCCTTACTAGTCGGAGTAGATGAAGAACGAAACGAACTGGTTTTAGGAATTATCGATTTCATGAGGCAGTACACTTGGGACAAACATCTGGAGACTTGGGTGAAGACTTCAGGGCTCCTTGGAGGACCGAAAAACTCATCTCCCACAGTGATATCGCCACAGCAATACAAAAAACGATTTAGGAAAGCAATGACGGCTTATTTTCTGATGGTTCCTGACCAATGGTCGCCGGCTACGGTTGTGCCAAGCACCATTTCTTCAGAAGAAGTGAAGGAGGAAGAGGATAAAGACAATTTTCAAGGTGCTGGTAACAAGTCCTGAATCATTTTCTGCAATAGACATACACAATATTCAGTTAGCATATATAGTTTTTTTTCTTTTTTTTATTGGAATGGTCTTTGGGTAATTTGTGTTTATGTGTTACCCTTAGCCATTGGTGGCTTATGTCCCTTCCATCGCCTTTGCATCATTATTAATAAAAGCAAAGATGCAATTGTACATACACTGCTTCTATCTTTTAGTTATTCGTTACTTTTGTCTATTAACATTTTGGTTAGTAAGTGATGTTATATGCATTCTTATATTCTTATATAGTCTTAGATTTTCTAATTAACAACACAAAACACATGCATTTTTCTTTAACTTAGTGACCTACAGAAGGAATCCTTCAAGAAGTATGTTTTGTTTGGTTGTCAATTTTTTCGGGTCTAATTCGGTTTTTTATTTCAAGTATTCATTTAGAATCAAAAAATCAAATTGAACTGAATTTCAGTCAATATATATATGGTTACCACATTTCAAAAAACCGAAAGAACCAAAAATTAGAGAAACCAAACCGACCGAGGTTGGCATGTAGATGATTAAATTTGGGGACTTCATTTTAGTTTTTACTTGTAACTTATAAGTCTTGGCACATAACTACGTTTTTCATATTGGAAGCTAAAATTAGAAGGCTTGAGAGTGGCTCATGAGACGAACAATGGGCATTCAATCCACAAAACTCTCCTGTCCAGACCAGTTTTGTTAATTTGACAAAGTGGCAACAAAGACAACAAAAATAAAAGTGGAATCAAGAAAATAAATAACCACACAAATCACAAAAAAAAATAGAAAGATTGATTCGTCCATTAACCTCTTTGCCTTAGGTTCCTTCTAAGGTAGAGGAAAATTCAACTCTGTCTCTCTAAGTAAAAAGAAAAACAAAATCGTTTTTAAGCAAAAAAATGGCTTTTCAAGACTTCGACAGGATTCAACAACGCGTAAACGCAGAGAGAAAACGCAAATTCAGGAAAAAAATTATCATTGGAGTTGTCTCTACGCTCATTGTTGTTGCTGCAATTATTGGGGGTGTTTTTGCTTATGTTACTTATGCAAACAAAACTCAAGAACAAAAGAAAACTAAGGATAGCTCTAGCTCCACCAAAAGCGAGAGTCCGAGCCAGAAATCGCCACCATCTTCAGCACAATCTCTTAAATCTGACCAAAGTAAGAAACCACTACCATCGTCTGCAGAACAATCTGTTAAACCTGGCGAGGTTGATAAGATGATCCAAACGCTTTGCAACTCCACTCTTTACAAACCAACTTGCGAGAAAACTCTTAAGAACAAGAAGAAAGCAAAAACTCCTCCATCTGATCCTAAGAGCCTTCTAAATTCTGCCATTGTAGCTGTCAATTATGATCTAGGGAGAGTTTTTAAAAAGGTTTTGAGTCTGAAGACAGAGAACAAAGATGATAAAGATGCTATAGCGCAATGCAAGTTGCTTGTGGATGAAGCTAAGGAAGAAGTTGACACTTCTCTGAAAAGAATCAATGACACAGAGGTTAATAACTTTGCAAAGGTAGTTCCTGATTTAGACAGTTGGCTAAGCGCAGTTATGTCTTATCAAGAGACATGTCTCGATGGATTTGAAGGGAAACTCAAAACAGAGATAAGTAACCATTTCAATTCTTCTCAAGTTTTGACAAGCAATTCACTTGCTATGATCAAATCTTTAGACCGATCTGTTTCCTCGGTTCCAAAAGTTAAAACGCGACATCTTCTTCAATCAAGATCTTCTGAAGAAACAGATCATATTACGTCTTGGTTAAGCAATAAGGAGAGACGAATGTTAAAAGCTGTTGATGTGAAGGCTTTGAAACCTAATGCTACAGTGGCTAAAGACAAAAGTGGAAATTTCACAACCATTAATGCTGCACTTAAAGCAATGCCTGCTGACTACAAAGGAAGGTACGAAGTGGTGGTCGATTTTTGGCTTTGATCAATAGAACAATAACGTTCACTGGCCTAACCATTTTTGTCATAGGTACACCATTTATATCAAACAAGGAGTTTATGATGAATCTGTGATTGTTGACAAGAAGAAAGCTAATGTTACAATGATCGGGGATGGATCACAGAAGACTATTGTGACAGGAAACAAAAGCAACGCCAAGAAAAACCGCACATTCCTCACAGCAACATTCGGTATATCCTGATTCCTTGAAACCATTGTCGCTATTTCAAAGCAGATCTGTAAAGTCGATTTGAATCCGTAACCTTCTCTGTGCTTGGCTTAAATGCAGTGGCTCAAGGAGAAGGATTCATGGCACAGTCCTTGGGGTTCCGGAACACGGCTGGACCAGAAGGACACCAAGCGGTCGCAATACGTGTCCAATCAGACCGTTCAGTTTTCCTTAACTGTCGGTTCGAAGGATACCAAGACACGTTACATGCGTACACACACCGTCAATATTACAGAAGTTGTGTCATAATTGGGACAGTTGATTTCATATTCGGTGATGCGGCTGCAATATTTCAGAACTGTGACATCTTTATAAGAAAAGGTTCACCAGGACAGAAGAACACAGTGACGGCTCAAGGAAGAGTAGACAAGTTTCAGACGACTGGCTTTGTGATTCACAATTGCACAATTGCTCCAAATAAAGATCTTAAGCCTGTAAAGGCTCAGTTCAAGAGCTACCTTGGTCGGCCGTCGAAAAACCATTCTCGAACCGTCGTGATGGAATCAACGATTGAGGATGTGATTGATCCTGTTGGTTGGTTGAGATGGCAAGTGACAGATTTTGCTATCAGTACATTGTATTATGCAGAATTCAAGAACAAGGGTCCACGTGGAGCTACCGGTTCTAGAGTTAAGTGGCCTGGATTTAAGGTTATAAAAAAGGAAGAGGCAATGAACTATACAGTGGGACCATTCTTACAAGGGGAATGGATCAATGAGTTAAAGTCTCCGGTTAAGTTTGGTCTTTATGAGGCTTGATGCTTGCTAAACACGTAAGATAGAAAAAGTTTGAACCCTAGCCACAAAATTTTGTGAATTTGTGCTTCGTTTTTCTGTTACATTAATGTAGATTATATATAGATATGTGGGAACTTTATGTGATTTCAAAAGATGAATGAAGAAATAGTTTAATATATGTTTTTATCAAATTATATTGATATAAACTGATTGACTAGTCTTTTGGTTAAGTGGTTGAGTATCATCTCTGCTCTTCTTCCTACCCGAGTTCGATTTTAGGGAATCGTCCATGTGATATTTTTAAGATTTTGGGGTTTGGCTATGGATTAGACTTGTAAATCCAATTGTCTACAAGAAAAAAAAACCACTGATTGATTCACCTTATGGTTATTGGTTCTACTTCAACCAAAGGCTTAGAGAATTAATATAAACTTTACCAATATATTCAAAATCGTGAAAATCACAATACACCAATTACAAAGAACAATATCAGAAAATAAAATTGAAATTGGAAAAAAAATTCACAAAATAACAGATTGAGTGATTCAGATGTCCAAGCCAGCAGTAAACTTTACACCAGTAGAAGGCAGCCAAAGGTTTCCTTCAATGAACTGAGAGACGGTGAAATTGTTAGCCTGACCTGAGTTGTTGAAGACGTGGTAACCAGGCCATTTGACTCGGCTATTGAGTCCCGAACCAGGTCCATAGTTCATGAATTCTCCGTAGAAGAGTGTGTCCAAAGCAAAGTCAGCGTTCCACTCGAGCCATCCTTCAGGTCTCACAACGTTGCTCATGTTGTTCCTAATAAAAACTGTCCTTGAAAATAGCTTCCATGGCCTTCCTAGATATGTATGTGTCGTGTTTAGGTATGGAACCAAGTCTGCATCAGCCGAGATATTGCTGAATTGAATTGAGAATCCTGAAGGTTTGCCAAAACGAACCAAGTTAAAAAGTGATTATTCAAGTTTTTACTTGTAACCATTGTGCCAAGGTAGTTGCTCGAGTGACAAGAGTATCACATCCTAACCCCAATTTTAGTTGCTTGAGCGACAAGAAATCTCTACATGTAACCAATTTTAGTTGCTCGAGCGACAAGAAATCTCTACATGTAACCAATTTTAGTTGCTCGAGCGACAAGAAATCTCTACATGTAACCAATTTTAGTTTTGTTCTTCGCTTTTACTATGTTAAAGTTTATTTGTTGCACTTAATTTGATCTAAAAAGTATTTCGATTTGATTTAAAGTACCTGTAGGTTGGTTTGCATCTTTGCGACCTTGTGCAGTGATGGTGTTCTTTTGGTTAGGAAGTCCTCGTTTTGCCAAAATTTGACAGTTTTGAAACACAATAGTCCCATCTCCAAATATGAAATCTACTGTTCCGGTGATTGTACACTCCCGGTAGAACTGACGCATGGTGTGTGTGTAGAGTGTATCTTGATATCCTCTCATCGCACATCTGTAAAACACAGAGAGATCAGAGTCTGATCTCAAAGCTACTGCTTGATGCTTCTCTGGTCCTGCTGTGTTCTGAAATGTTATATCTCTCGCTAAGAACCCTCTTCCACTAACAGCTGAATTATGTGTCACACAATTAGTCCCTCAAATTCCATCAGAATTAATAATCTCATATGATAACATGAACATAGATCGATCAGTCGATCTTATTACCGAATGTAGCAGATCGGAATGTGGTCCAACCGTCAATGAAGCTGCGATTACCGGAAATAACTGTCACGTCCATGCCATCACCTAACATAACGATGTTCCATTTCTTCTTCTTGATCTCAACATTCTCTAAGTATAAACCTTTTTTTATGTATATGACAAAACGTTTCAAGCTGTAATCTGGAGCTTCCTTGATTGCATCCATTATCTTTGTGAAGTTGCCAGTCCCATCTAATGCTATACTAACGTCGTAACTCACACCATTTGTTTCTAATAGTTTCCGATCCTCTGATCTAAACCAGTGTGGGAATCGAGGGACTTCGTCGTCCTCAGTGTTTCTAAGTCCTCGGCCTGGTGGGGCTCTCGGTCCTTTAGCAATTGGACCAGGTTTAGATATAGGCTTGGGTTTTTGGTCCGGTTCAACAAGTGGTAACAAGTCACTAAGCATAGAATATAGTTGATCAAGACTGCCTGAAACAAGATGAAATATATATTATGATAAGTCTCTAAGTGGCAAAGATCATTTTATCATTGAGTAACACATATAATAACTAGTAGATGTTTGACAAAAAAAAAAAAACATAATAGATTACAAAGTTGATCTTTGTTTTTATTTTATATTTTATATTTATTTTTTATCTACTAATAATTTCGAGCGAATCTCTTGACTTCCTTTTGGACGAAGGCCTAACCATCCATAATTTTCCTTAAGATCCAGAGTGACCATATGAAAACTCTGGTGACCAATGCGAATCGAGCCCAGATGGTAGAAGTCCACATAGACACTCCTTTACCACTAGACCAATTCGTTGTTTATTTTGATTTCCAGTGGAAAATGTCTTATGTTATTTATCTCGTATTTGCAACGGATAATCCTAAGTCTAGAGAGCAGATTAAGACGGAAGGTCTGAATCCTGGTGAACCATGAAATTCTCAAATAATGATACCAAAAAAGAAAAAAAATGAAAATATTACCAGCGATTAGGGTTTTGACTAGACCAGAAGTGCCTTCAAAGCCTTCCTTACAAGTGTCTTGGTTAGAGAGAGCAGCACTTAACCATGTCCTTGTGTCCGATCCCACGTTCCCCGTTCCGTTTCCCTTACCTGGTCCCATCACATGCAGTCTCTTTATTACTTCATATAATTGTTATTTTTTTCAACACTATCATTTTCATATATTCAAACTTACATTTATTACGAGAAATTTAAGATTCGGAATTCACGTTCTCTGACCCTACTACACACATGCTCTTACTATAATGATTATGTAGTATTTGCTTTCCTTTCATCCACGAAAATGCACAACGTTTGTAACATCATCATCACTTCACATATATTTTCATTTATAATTTTAAAAATTTAGGATATAAAACTTCTAAAATTTATTTGATCTAATGCTAGATTACCTATCAATGTTATTGAATAATATTTTTCTTTTATAGAAAATTATATTTTGGTGACTAAAAATTATTTAATAGACATATATATATATATATATATATATATATATATAGCTTTCCTACTTTGTATATATGGCATGTACAATGTACACATACTGATTAGAACGATACCTTTTTCAGCAATTAAATCTACAAGAATTTGACTATAACCAAGCCTTCAAATCACAATTCCAATCATACAAGATTACACAGTTTTTTAGAATTGAATTTCGGTGAAAAAAACTGAACAAATAAATGTTTTAATCTCTTGACAAAAGTCACTCCCATTCTCTTTCGTTTTTGAGCTAAGCTCGTGTTTTTCAATTTTTCCAAAACTCAATTACCAAAACAGGAAACTAAAAATGGCAAAGATACACATAGAAATTCGATATTTTTATGCAAAATTATTTAAATTGAATATAGTTGTAATAGGATGGTCAAATAACCACCTAATAACCGTATAGCAATCAATTCTTTGACGGGTTTTAAATTAATTGCAGCAAGTGCAAAATAAAACTTTTGTCAATAAAATATCTTAACTATATTACTCCCATTAAACACTATGATCCATGTACATTCATTTTTATTCTTATGGTATCACATCATCATCTTTTAATGTAGTCATGGAGAATCTAAGTAAATAAACACCAAACCCATTCCAATTGCACAGATTTATATATTGTTCTACAAGAATATATAGCAACTAGCTACCACAAGCATCAGTCTATAGGATTTTTCCTAAACTGGCATAGTTCATATCTATTATCTACTTTGTTGGTTCTTTTTTGTTAATTTGTCGGTTACTCTAATATTGGAACTAAAGTGATCTAATGAAACTAGCTTTAGATATGAGTTTGATTGGTAAGGTAGTAACTTTGAGTTTTCTATTCTAGAATTCGTGTTGTGAGTATTTTGTCTATAAATTTTTTTTCTGGTAAGATTTTAGTTTTGGAGAGTTTATAAATTTGGTCTCTAGGTTTCTGTCTTTAGACAGGCACAAAACCTTCCATAAATAAAAAATCGATTTTTTAAAGAAGGGAAATCAAAAATGAATCTAGAATATAAGTGGATTTGTTTGTGTTCTAAACTAAATATGTGAGAGTAATGAAACAAAATCGTAGGTCTTCTAGACAATGAAAGCAATACGTGAATACCTAATCAATTAGTCCATTATGTTGTAAATTAGGGTTTAAGTTAGGTACCTTTTGGATTCTCAGAAGCAGAAGCAGACCAACTCAATTCCTCAGAAGAAAAGTCTAGCAGATCCAAACAATCAGAAACAGCATTTTGAAGCCGGTGATCTCCACTAAAATCCGCAAACTGAGACAAAATCGAACTCACTTGTCTTATTACTTCAACTATTGTGTCTATGGAGCTCACAAACTCACTTGCAGGAACCTTCAAGTACTCATATTGCAAATTCTCTTCAGACGAAACACACAACCCCAATAACAAGAAGATTAAGAAACACTTCAAGCATGACATGTTTTTTTCTACTATTTGCCTAATTTTCAAGCAATAATAAATGAATTAATAAATAGTAAAAAAGGAAAGAAAGTTTTGAGGTTTTGAATGAAATTGAAGTTATTTGTGAGTCAGTGGAATCTATAAAAAGAAGAGGAAGCTAATAAATTCCAACTACCTCTCTGTCTACTTCGAAACAGCTAATCTACTTAAAATCTTTAATTGAGAGACTTAACTTCACCAATGACCAAACATTTGCCTTACTTCCTCGTTTTCATTTTCAATGATATTTATGACATTTCTTCATGATAACTCAACTGTCCACACATTCATTTATATCTTCAACTTTGGTCGTATCACACCGGATTCAGCTTATTCATTCACATCCACCGTCACATATTCTCAACTTCAGTTGTGTATATATGTTTATAAGATATTTGTACATATTTGCTTTAATGTGAATGATTTTGATCATTTATGTGAGATCAAATAGAAAAAGAGAGAGAGAGTTATATATGTCCTTTTAGAAAGTAAAACGTCAATAGTTAACATGAAACAAAATCACTTAAAGTTAATTTTTTCTTTAAGACGACAATATATATCTCATATTGGGTGATATGACTATTTAATTTTCACAAGAAACAAATTTATAGTTAAAAGAGAAATTTTTGTTAATTAATAGTTAGATCGATAAAAAATAAATGTGACTTTTTAGAGTCGAATTATAATGGAAAGAAAACATATATGATATTTAACTATTTGATTAAAAGTATTTCTTCCTATGACAAAATTTCATAAATTATAATTATTATTTTTTGCATTTAATGTGCAAAAAAAGTTTATATGTATCACATTAGAACCTATCCTATTAGGAGCCTCATAGGTTTCAATCAGTTGGTTAACGACCAAGTCAACGTCTATTCGAACTTGGATGGTAATGTTTTGGAAGAAAAAATGATATATTATTTGTATTCAGTAATCTTTTTTTCCTTTTTTGTCAAAAATTAAGTAATCTAGCTGGCCGATTATTCGGCAAAGTTAGGCACTGTTTGGATCAAACGTTATTAATTGTACAGCCTAGCTAGTATCCAAGTTTCATCTTTTGTTTGATCATGCAATAAAAAAAGAGAATCAAAATGATTAAAAAGAAAAACAGAGTTAACGTGAAAAGAAACTCGTGATTGTACCACTCGAACGCAATAAATAGAGTTTTGTCAGAAAAAAGAATTTGTCATTGGGCTATAAAGATGAAGAAGCCCAATTTTTAAGCCAAGCCCAATATTAACTAAATAAATAGCACTACGTTTTTTTGCTTAGTATGAATTAATCGCCCGTATACAAGATTATTACAGAGTGGCTCGATCAAAACATTGACGGTCTCACGTGAGCTTATCTGTTGATGCTCACGTGATATGATTTCATTCAGTCAACGTTCCGACAATGTCATTTTTGAACCAAACAAACCATTGTGTTTACTACCAATCGAATTAAACATTGTTAGTTTTCAGACTTCAGAGTTCACTTCAGAGTCTCTACTTTAATTAGTAACCTTATAGTCCAAAGCGACACCGTTTTATAATGTGTCTTCCTGAACAAACGACCGGTGAAGCAAGAACCAAAGACTTGTCAACGAGCTGTGTTTCCCGATTTGTTTTTACCTTTTTAATTTTCGTCATTGCCTTTCCATTTTCGCCGATTTTTTCTCTTCCGAATCGCCGGATTATGTCATCCACCACCGAGAATCACACAATACGTCTCCTCTCAAGATCTGATCCGAATTTTTCTTTTCATTTTCTCTCTTTTCTCAAACCCTAATCTTTAATCAGATTAGCGTTTGATCTTCTCCTCTTCTCGTTCTTTTCTTTTGTAATTATCCAAATTGAAGATTTGATTTCTGTTTCTTCTGAATTCTTTCTGGGCTTTTAAAATTCGGTTACTTTTCCCTTAATTTCTGGTTTTTACGACCAGGTTTCCAATAAATGTGGTAGATCGAGAGCCAAAATTTCGTTTTTGGGGAGGTGGGGTTTGGGGGTGCATGAGGATTTGGTGTTTTCTTTGTTTCACCGACGACGACGAGGAAGACGAAAACGGCGACAGACTGAAGGAAAAATCTTTAGTAACGGCTATGGAGAACAATAACGGCGATGGCGATTTTGTAAATTTTGGGGAAAACGAGAGGGATTCAAGAGTTCCGGACGATTCAATTTTGAGCGAGAACGCACGGTGGAGGCTTTGTGACGAGATGTTGGCAAAGGAGGAGGACGGTGAAGCCGCAGAGGCTGAGTTAGAGCGCTTCTGGACCTCTGAGATTCACTTGCATCAGTTGGTTCAGGGAGAGAGTAGCAATGCGACGGCAGCAGTTGAGGATAGTGTGATGGAGGAAGCTGATCACGATTCGCATCACAAGCGTGCCAAAGTGTACTCTGGACTTTCGTAAGCTCCCTAACTCCTTTTCTAGGCTAGTGTATCCTGTGAAAGAAGCATTTTTAGATTTTGATTTTACAATGAATTGAGCAGAGATGTGTGTTTATCATTGATAGAATCCTGATACCAAGTTCGTAACTCTGCTTTAACATCCTTTTAGCGAGTTTTCAAGCTTATATTTGATTTATTCATTTTTAGTTTAGTGTAGAATTGAATTGTTGGGTTTACTGTTTTAAGGCTTATCAGCGTCATCAGGAGTGGTCTTTTGCTGATATTAATCCTATTGACCGTCATTTGTTTGTCTGTTCGTTTTTATGTATACCTGACGCTGAAGTTTAATTGCAGTGAGTGCCGGTCCGTTTCCGGGATATCTTCAGATGCTGGAAATTCTGGTTCGTCAGTGGAAAGAACAGTTAGTTTTGGCAATGCCTCTTCTACCCGCTCTGATACTGATATGTTCTGCCAGAATTTCATCTTGAATTATAGTCGGAAAGATGGGAAAAAAGATGATGGAGATGATAATGGTTCTTCGGACACAGAAGACTTTGAAGTTCATATTGATTTGACTGATGACCTCTTGCACATGGTATGCATTTCATTCGAATGTTAATATAAACGTGGGTATTCTTTTCATTGTTCTTATTTTTTCTTGTTAACTTTTTTCCTGCAGGTATTCTCATTCTTGAATCATGTCGACCTCTGTCGCTCCGCTATGGTATGTCGGCAGTGGAGAGTAGCTACTGCTCATGAGGATTTTTGGAAGGTCTTGAACTTTGAAAATATAAGGATTTCTATCGAACAGTGTAAGTTGCTCTTCATATACAATAAGCCGTCTTTTATGTTGTTTGCCATTTGAAGAAAACAAAGAACTAATTTTTGTAGAAATGCTTGCAAGTCATATTAAATCATATTTTCCTTCAGTCTGCTGCCGTTACTGAAACTCATATTTTCTTCTCTTTTGGTAACTTATTCGAAAGACATATATATACATTGGATAAAAGTTAACCTTCGGTTGCTTTATATGCAGTTGAAAACATGTGTAGTCGCTATCCAAATGCTACCGAAGTAAATGTTTATGGTGCACCTGCTGTTAATGCTCTTGCTATGAAAGCTGCTACGACTTTGAGGTATTTGTTTTCTTTATCCTCGATATAGTTTTCATAAATTTAAGTTATTATATATCCATCGTTGTGCTTTTGATCTGTTTCAGGAATCTTGAGGTCTTAACAATTGGAAAGGGTCATATCAGTGAAAACTTTTTCCAGGCATTGGGGGAGTGTAATATGTTAAGGAGTGTGACTGTAAGTGAGGCTATTTTGGGAAATGGTGCTCAGGAAATACACCTGAGTCATGATAGGTTACGCGAACTGAAAATAACAAAATGCCGGGTTATGCGGTTATCGATCAGGTGAAGTTGTTTTCTGATAATCATTTTCATTCTCATTTGTTAATGTGTATTTTTATTCTTAACAATTATTATTTTTCTATCTTTTAGGTGTCCTCAGCTCAGGTCCCTATCATTAAAAAGAAGTAACATGTCACAGGCGATGCTTAACTGTCCACTTCTCCAACTTCTTGATATTGCCTCGTGCCATAAGTTCTTGGATGCTGCTATCCGTTCAGCAGCCACTTCGTGTCCTCAATTAGAGTCGCTAGACGTTTCTAACTGTTCCTGTGTCAGTGATGAAACTTTGCGTGAAATAGCCCAAGCTTGTGCCAATCTCCATATTCTTAATGCTTCATACTGCCCCAATATATCTCTTGAGGTTGTTCCTGCTATACGTCCTTATCCTCTTGTTGTCTCATTCTCGTTTTTCTGACTTGTGTGCCCTTTCCTCTTTGAAGTCAGTACATCTTCCCATGTTGACAGTTCTCAAACTTCATAGCTGCGAGGGTATAACTTCCGCATCTATGACTTGGATTGCTAATAGTCCGGCACTAGAGGTCTGTGATCACTTTTGCTTTTTCCACACACATGTACATGTTTTACAACCTTAAATAGAGCACTCTTTCCAGTCTAATTGACCACATATAATATGTATTGCAGGTTTTGGAGCTTGATAATTGCAATCTTTTGACATCTGTATCTTTACATCTCTCGCGTTTGCAGAGTATAAGCCTAGTTCATTGCCGCAAGTATAGTCCTCCTTTTGTGATGAGTATTCATGCCTTTATTCTATCTTCAGTCTATTAATTCACTTGAGTGTCTTCTTTTCGCTGTGTTTAACAGATTCACAGATCTGAACTTGCAAAGCACCATGCTTTCATCAATCACTGTTTCAAACTGTCCAGCATTACGCCGTATCACAATCACTTCCAACTCGCTTCGAGTATGCACTTAGTTATCATGATTTTGTTATTGCAGTTCGATTTGGTTGAAATATTTTATCTGACATTTTATTGTTTTGATTGCAGAGATTAGCTCTACAGAAACAGGAGAATTTGACAACATTAGTTCTGCAATGCCATTCCTTGCAAGAAGTAGATCTCTCTGATTGTGAATCATTGTCTAATACTGTTTGTGAAATATTTAGTGATGATGGTGGGTGCCCGATGCTAAAGTCACTGATTCTTGACAACTGTGAGGTGTGATATAGTTTCTTCTCTTTTTTTTTTTTCTTTTTTTTTGAATTTTATCTACAGCTAGTTGCTGCATAGAATAAACGAATGAATTTTATAGTGAAATAATTCATTGAAATGAAAGTAAGCAGAGGTGGTATCTTGTTGGTTGCTTGACTGTTACTATTTTTTTAATCTTGTAGAGTTTAACAGCAGTGCGGTTCTGTAATTCATCGTTATCGAGTCTTTCCCTTGTTGGCTGTCGTGCTGTTACTTCTCTTGAATTGAAGTGCCCTCGTATAGAGCAGATCTGTTTGGATGGATGTGATCATCTTGAAACTGCATTCTTCCAGCCGGTGAGTATTGCTTCTCTCATATCAAATAACTATCAAACTATATTCTTAACTGATAAATCTTTTGCTCCTCTCTTCTGGTTGTGAATAGGTTGCGCTGCGGTCTCTTAATTTAGGAATATGCCCAAAATTAAGTGTTCTCAATATCGAAGCACCTTATATGGTGTCTCTTGAATTGAAAGGTTGTGGTGTACTGTCTGAAGCATCCATTATTTGTCCTCTATTAACATCTTTAGATGCGTCATTCTGCAGGTAATTATGTGTTACTTTTGTTATTTTCCATTTTCGCATCTGATTTTATGGTGCTGCTAATTATCTCCCCACAATACCTTGTGCAGTCAACTGAGGGATGAGTGTCTTTCTGCAACCACTGCTTCTTGTCCACTAGTTGAGTCGCTGGTGCTAATGTCATGCCCTTCTATTGGTTCTGACGGCTTGTCTTCCTTGAACGGGCTCCCAAATTTAACTGTTCTTGATTTATCGTACACTTTCTTGATGAATTTGGAGCCCGTTTTCAAGTCCTGTATTCAATTGAAGGTAACTACGACATCATGACTTATATGATGCTAGATGGTTTCTCTTTCTGTCAGCAGTAGAGCATATATTTTAGCTTAAGTTATTCTGTGTGCATCCTTTGTATATCAGCCATTCATGTTTATCCCTATCATTTCCTCTTGCTTACGTGCTTGCTGATATTTTAATTATTTAGGTACTCAAATTACAAGCCTGCAAATATCTCACTGACTCATCATTGGAGCCTTTATACAAAGAAAGTGCTTTACCGGCACTTGAGGAGTTGGACCTGTCTTATGGAACTCTCTGTCAGACAGCGATAGATGATCTACTTGCGTGTTGCACACACTTGACCCATTTGAGCTTGAACGGCTGTGTAAACATGCATGACCTCAATTGGGGTTCAACCAATGTACAGCTATTTGATTATTTTGGTGTCCACAGTTCTAGTGTGAATGCCCAACCAGCTGAAACACCCAACCGGTTACTGCAAAACCTCAACTGTGTGGGTTGTCCCAATATAAGAAAAGTGTTGATACCGCCTGCAGCTCGCTTTTACCATTTATTATCACTGAACCTTTCGTTATCGGTTAATTTGAAGGAGGTTGATCTCACTTGTTCCAACCTGATCTTACTTAATCTAAGGTGTGGGGATTTCTCATTGGTTATTTGACTTGTTTTCTTTATCTTCCATCAAATGATTGATGTTAACCATTTTCTTAATTGTTTAGCAACTGTTGCTCTCTGGAAGTATTGAAGCTTGGCTGTCTAAGATTGGCTAGTCTTTTTCTTCAGGTATCCTTTTGCCCCATCACTGGCTCAGTTGTCTTTCCAATACTAGCTAAAGAAGCTCAATTTTTTAAATATTTGTGTTGATAGAAAAATATAGCTGGCAATAAATTTCTTTCCTGTCTTTTAGTTAAACAGAATCACTTGTACAAATGTTATCACTAAACACACTTTGGTACCTTTGTCTTTTGTAGTCTTCTAACATGGACGAAGCAGGAGTTGAAGCGGCTATATCAGGATGCAGCTCATTAGAGACATTGGATCTCCGTTTCTGTCCAAAGGTAATAAAAGAGCTAAAGAGTGTTTACTTGGATTTTAAAAACTTAGCAAATAATCCACTTTGATGGAGTAATAAAAATCCTGTCTTGGTGATTAATAGATATCCTCGGTGAGCATGACAAGATTCCGAACAGTGTGCCCTAGTTTGAAGCGCGTCTTCAGCAGTCCAAATCTTATACAAGATTAAGGTTTTGGGCCTAATGTTTCATTATATATATAACTTTCGCTGCAGATTATAGAAATGCTGTGTTGTGTGGTGGTTTGGGATATAATATGGGTCCAAAGTCTTGAGTTCTTGTAGTCCATATAGGCCGGAGGAGCTTGTACTATGGCCTCCTTAGCTGCTTTTGTGATAACACAAACCTAACAACCAACATTAATACTATTTTGTGTCTGTTGTTTATGATACTGTTTGTATTGTTATATGTAGTTCGATATATCTCATCAGTTTACCTTTTAAGGTATTCATCCACATCGACTCACAATCCATATCAAGTCTCCATGTCATAAAAACTGTTTGTAGGTTAGTAATACTCAGTACCAGTCTGGATAAAAATTGATGTCTTATACCAGTTTCAGTATAGATTCATGCAATGTTCTTCACTTTTCTGATAATCTCCTGTAGTTTCTTCTAGTCAAAAGTTAAGTTTGAACTAAACAACTGAGAGAACAGGGAAGTTTGTGTGTTTCTACAGCCCAAGTGTGACATTGGTTCAAAGCTTGGTAAGAGAAGAAAAGTAATGAAATTTTGGAAAACAAGTTGTTATCAACCTGAGATTGGAATTGCATAAATTAATGTATTTGACATGTAGTCAAAGAAAAACGGCAAAGTTATGGCAAGAGAGAGAATCTAATGACTGACATTTGCGAGTTTGTACCTACCAATTTCAAACTTCCTTTTTTTATTTTTGAGTAACACTAAAACACATCTGAATGAATGCAATATAAAAGACAAACCGTGGTTCTTACTAGTGATAACTGTACGTAATCACTTGTTTTGTGCTCATACGATTTTTCGATGTAATAAAGAGTTGTACTAGTTTCATCGTCGTACATGTTACCATTCAGATTTAGACATATAAATCAACGTAAAACACAAGTTCCCAGTGTTTACTATGATGTTATACCTTTTAACAAAACTTTTAATGCATGAAAAACAAGAAACACTTTATCCAACATATCGTTAATTCTGTCAAGAATCGAAGTTACTTAAAATAACATAATTTTAGTATTATTTTTTAAAAAAAATTGTCAACAATTATAAAGATAACCCCGATCTATAGCATATTCCTCTTTTTAATCTACTACATGTAATGGAGATGGTTTGAATTCATGATATTTAGAATAATTAGTTGGATAATCCTTACTGATACCATCATTACGTTTATTAATTTGTTTTACTAATTATGCTATAGTGGTTAAATGTTGACATTAGTTACGTCCTATTATTTTCAAATTTGACATAAATATGTATTTTTCTCCCAAAATTTAAAGAAATTTGTAACGGTTTTATTTTTAATAGTTATATCAAAAAAGTCTGATCTATATTCTAAATCATAAATTCTAAAATTTTATTTTGTGAACTCACACGAATACCTGAATCAAACAGTATTTAACCTCTTCAACACAAATATTTTCCCAATTTGTAAATGTTTTTCAAAAATAAAATAAATTATCTGTTCTTTTGTTTGGAGTAGTTTTTTTCTGGTCGAAGGAGTCTAGTTTTGTATGCAAGACGAGTGGGCGGGAAGTTAATTATATTGTGTCGATTCTGTGTATTTTTTTGTTATTTGTTTTTTCGGCAGCGGTTTACCGTGGACCATTAAAAAACTGTACAGTTAGTAAATTTCCTCCGTCTCTTCTCTTTCTCTCTCCATCTCCTTAGGGTTTCTTCTTCTTTTGAAATTTTAAAATTTCTCTGGCGCAACCTCACGGACTCTCTCTCGCTCTCTCTATCCATGACTCTTGCTTCGCCTAATTTACTTCTCTAGGGTTTTCTCGTCGAGCTCATCACGATTTCTTCACAAATTGTCTTCCAATGGAAATGAATTATCGGAGAGGCGACAAGGTTTGGGTGGAGGATAAGGAATTGGCTTGGATTGCCGCTGATGTTCTCGATTCTAATGATAAGAAGGTCGTTGTTGGAACTGCTACAGGGAAGAAGGTGTGATTAACCGTTTTTTTCTGCTGGTTGAGTTTTGTTTTCTCTTCTTATTCGCTCTTCCTTTATGCTAATTGTGTGCTGTTGTTTGTGTGTTTTCATTTTGGGGGTTTAGGTTTCTGTTTCCCCGGAAAAGATCTTCCGGAGGGATCCAGACGAGGAAGAGCATAATGGAGTGGATGATATGACCAAGCTGACATACTTGCACGAAGCGGGTGTGCTTTACAATCTACAGAGGAGATACGCTCTTAATGATATATACGTAAGTTCTTTTTTCCCTTTTTGTTAGATATTGTTTGTGGAGAATTCTGCTTGAGTTTATTTACAGTTTGAATTATAGCTATCATACTGCTGGGTGTAATTTATGAAGTTAAGATTTCATTCCATTTGAATGTTTACTCGCTTTGTCGTTTTATTACCCTACTCAATGGCGGGAGCTTTCATCTGAACGAATTATAGTTGCTCGTGTATCCATTTGTGGATTTATACATGTTTCCCTAGGAAGTTGATTCAGGTCTTTTTGGTCCATGTCACCCCACATTTTCGATGGTCCTCTTAAAACTTGATATATAGCTGTGAAGTATGCATTCTGGTCTGTTCACTATGGATTCTTAGGTATCAGTTAGCCTGACTGGAGTGTTCCAATTGTGATACTTGAAATGATCCATGTGATGAAGGGGTCTGTGCAGTATTTGAGAAAATGTTTTGATCTTCATATAAAATTGTGTTACGGTTTCTCTGTTTATGCTTTATCAATCAAATGTTACCTTTTGTAATGCAAAAAATACACTTCAAAGCAAATTTCTTGCCATTATTGTCATTTTTGTGCGCTTTTGTGATTGTTGCCTCTAGATGTTGACTTGTAACTGTGAGCTGATGTATTATCTAGCCAAAAAAATTTGATCAGGAAGTGAATAGATTTATCGGAAAAAAATGCTTATGTCATTACAGGCATACACCAGAAAAAATTGCTTATTTGGTATCCAATTGACGCTAAAAACATCCTCGTGATCCAACCATAACTATTACTTTTCCAATATACACACTTTTATTGACAGGATAGTCAAATATCTATTGTTTGTAATTATTCATTTTATTTGTTTGTTGGACTGCCCTATAAATTACATATAGGATGAAATTCTGTCTAAAGTTGTTGGAGCCTATCTTTTTTGGATCAAAGTTATGGAGAGCTTCCTTTCCATAGTTGGTGAAAGTAATTACGGTTCAGATGATTCTGTACTCAGCTAGATTCTCTTGATTTGAATGCTGGCATGCCCCTTTGGAAAAGATTTTGCGTGCATCTTGGAGTCTAATTTATTGTTGTCGCTATTAGATGATAATATGTAGTTCAAACTATTGGTGGTAATAATTACAGTCTCATCATTCTTGCCACTCATTACTGCTAGCATTTTATGCAGTTCCATTAGTAGATTATTCTTTACTGTATCTTACAACTACGTTGTGTTTCATTTGCAGACATACACTGGAAGCATTCTGATAGCTGTTAATCCGTTTAAAAAGCTTCCACATCTCTATAATGGGCACATGATGGAGCAGTACAAGGGTGCACCATTCGGTGAGCTCAGTCCCCATGTTTTTGCAGTTTCGGAAGTTGCATACAGGTGGTCCACTCGTTTTTCTCTAGTATTTATGATAGTTTTACTTCTTACTATCAGTCATGTTAATCAATTAACCGCAGTTAAGCTTTATAACTCAGAGCGATGATTGACGACAGTCGAAGTCAATCTATACTCGTTAGTGGTGAAAGTGGAGCTGGAAAAACTGAGACAACCAAACTAATCATGCAATATCTTACATTTGTTGGGGGACGTGCTTCTGGAGATGATAGAAGTGTTGAGCAGCAAGTCCTTGAAGTAAGATTTTCGTTACATATTTTGTATCTTTTATCTTCTTCAATGAGAAAAATGGAATTGAAAAGATGCCTTTAATTTTCCCTACCCTTGTATTTGTTTGCAGATAAAGTTTTAGGGTTAATCGTTATATGACTTTATTTGTTTGCGTCTAATCTATTTTAATTTAAATATTCTTTTTCTGCAGTCAAATCCTCTCTTGGAAGCTTTTGGCAATGCGAAAACAGTTAGAAATGATAATTCCAGGTGGGTTATGGATTGTTCTTTTCCCTTCAATTTTTTCAAAGAAGACTGGGGGGGGGGAGGGGGGGGGGGATGTTTCTTTGATTCTGTGTCATTCCTTTACATTTATTTTTCATAACTGTATCGTTATAGCTGATTAGTGCACAAAGGAGCATCTTTGGAATGACGTTGTGTTTTTAGTGATCTATGTTGGGCTGTTAGAATCCAGTGGTAATGATACTTAATGATCTCGGTATCTCCTTGTTCAGTTTTTGAATTCTGGTGGTTGTAAATTTTTTGCGTCAAGTATGGTTGTAGTTCTACTTCAGATATATGGGCCACTGAAAAGTGTTTCTATTAAGACTTCATGACCTCTAGTACCAACATAATATCCATTATGAGGGTCTATTTGGCTTATCAATGTAGTCCTTGTACTTTAAAGTATGGTAACAATCTTACTGCTACTGGAGGAACTATCTTCTTTTTTCATTTACTATGAATAGAAGTTATTAGAGCTCATTTTGAAAATGTGAATGCTTTTTAGATTCTAGATGTCTTGTACTGCATCTATATTGGTGACTATAGTACGTTAGCTGCAGTCATTTTGTATATTGACCTAGCTTTTCCCAATCAGATTTTAAGATTACTAAAATTGATAGATCTCTGACCAAGCTGTTGGTTTTTTTTTGTTTTTCAGTCGTTTTGGAAAGTTTGTCGAAATCCAGTTTGACGCAAATGGTAGAATATCTGGTGCTGCAATCAGAACCTATCTTTTGGAGAGATCACGTGTAGTCCGAATAACAGACCCTGAGAGGAATTATCATTGTTTTTATCAATTGTGCGCATCAGGGGATGTAATTATCTTTTCTGATCTTTATATGTCTCATAAGATATTAGTTTTGGCTTTCTTACTTTCTGATCAAGCTACGGTAGATTTCTGTGCTGGTTCTGTCAATTTATCTCGGCCGAATACTAATCTGTAATTGTTCTTATTTTCTATAGGACGCTGAGAAATATAAACTAAGCAATCCACGTCAATTTCATTATTTAAATCAAAGCAAGACCTATGAACTGGAAGGTGTATGCAATGCAGAAGAGTATAAGAATACTAGGAGGGCTATGGATATCGTTGGCATAAGTCAGGATGAGCAGGTCTTTTGATCTCCAATTGGATTTTCATGTGTTTTTCCTCTGTCAGTTTCTGAAAGTTCTTTCTTGTTTCCTGCACAAATCATTAATCAGGAAGGGATATTCCGCACCCTCGCTGCGATTTTACATCTTGGAAATGTAGAGTTTTCATCAGGGAGGGAGCATGACTCTTCAGCGATAAAAGATCAGGAATCTAGACTACATTTGCAGCTGGCTGCTGATCTTTTCAAGTACATTTAATTATCAGAAAGCACTCATTTTTTACTATGTGTACGAAGAAATAGACTGTTTATTTTGTTATATTCATGCAAAACTAATCAGGTGTGATGCAAATCTTTTGCTGGCTTCTCTCTGCACACGTTCAATTCTGACCCGTGAAGGTATCATTGTCAAAGCCCTTGACCCTAATGCTGCTGTTGCTAGCCGGGATACACTCGCAAAGACTGTTTACGCCCATCTGTTTGACTGGTTTGCTATACTTTCGTTTGCCCTTCATTTTATGGATTTTAGTTATGGGTGACATTTGCGTTTGAACTTTACGTCTTGTGCTTCGTTTAGGCTGGTTGATAAGATTAATAAGTCTGTTGGGCAAGATCCAAAGTCCCCTTTTCAAATAGGAGTCCTGGACATTTATGGCTTTGAATGCTTTAAGAATAACAGGTTAGTGATGATCTGTGGAACTAATGAAATAATAATAGTTCTTTCCTTTTTAAGCCCCAGTTCGTAGTTAATTTTAAATGGTCACTACGTTAGCTGTAAAAACTCTATCTCGGCTGATTTATTCTGCAGTTTTGAACAATTCTGTATCAACTTTGCAAATGAAAAGCTGCAGCAACATTTTAATGAGGTAATATGGGTGACTTATTTGCAAAGATTTCGCCAGATTTTAGAATGCTGATTCCTTTCCTTTTAACCTCTGCTCTGTTTTCAGCATGTATTCAAGATGGAGCAGGATGAATATAGAAAAGAAGAAATTAATTGGAGTTATATTGAGTTCATTGACAACCAGGATGTATTGGACCTTATTGAAAAGGTACAATTCTGTCTTTTTCAATTAGATTTGGATTTAGATCCTGTTCTGATCTAATTTCTTGCCTTAAAAGCATTTTGCGATATCTGAAACTTGCAACAACCTAGGTTGTATCAGAACTTTAATATGAGATATTGAACATGATTTTAGTTATAAACATGGTTCCAATATCTCATGTCTTTTTATTTCTCTACTATTTTCTTTGATTGTTGAGAAAAAGAGTGCAACACCTTTGAAACAGGGTATTTCTTGAATTGTCTCAATTCTAAAGAATTATTGTGGTTTGATATTATTCTCGTCTTGTGCTTTGACATTAAACAACTCGGTCAGCATAATTTTAAAATTAATACGTTCTACCATGGTTACTTTTGTCGCATTTTGGTATGGTACTTTAATAAAAGAGATAACATATAATAATATCTTTTCTTTTCGAACTTCCTATTGTAGTTGGCAAGCCTCTATGATTTTATCGCTTCTTATGTTTTTGTTTTGTTAAAATTAAGCCTACATGACAGTGGCATGGATCTATCTTCTTCTTATTCTACTTTTTTATTTTTCTTGCTGTCTGCAGAAACCTATAGGGGTAATTGCACTCTTGGATGAAGCTTGGTACAATATTTCTCTCTCATTGTGTGGCTCCACAATACACATTTTCTTTGTTCGCTGACTTATATTTGTTTGCTTCTTATGCAGTATGTTTCCTAGATCAACTCATGAGTCATTTTCAATGAAGCTGTTCCATAACTTTACTTCTCATCCGAGATTGGAGAAGGCAAAATTTTCAGAGACGGATTTTACTCTCTCTCATTATGCTGGCAAGGCAAGTCTCGCTTTAGGACATAGCTTAAAATTAATTTATTTCGTTAAAATCTCATCGAGATTGCGCTACACCATTTCTGCAGGTTACTTATCAAACTGAAGCCTTTTTGGATAAAAACCGTGACTATACAATAGTGGAACATAGTAATCTGCTGTCTTCCTCCAAATGCTGTTTTGTTGCTGGACTTTTCCCCTCAGCCCCAGAGGAGTCTACCAGATCTTCTTACAAATTTTCGTCTGTATCTTCCAGATTTAAGGTAGGGGATTTCTGAGCTAATTTCTTTTTTACTTTGAGAGGTCCCCTTCTATAAAAATTGTGTATGTCAAGAACTTTTTGATCATGAAATCAATTTATTGATCTAATCATTTAATGTTGACTTTAGCAACAACTTCAAGCTCTCATGGAAACTCTCAGCAAAACAGAGCCTCACTATGTTCGTTGTGTGAAGCCAAACTCACTCAATAAACCTCAGAAGTTTGAGAGTCTTAGTGTTTTACATCAACTTCGTTGTGGGGTTAGTAGATTACATGATCATCGTTCATTTTTTCAAATTCCTTGGTAAACACAGTCTATTTATTAACTTTGATAATGTTTTGTATCTCACAATTGGGTAGGGTGTACTGGAAGCTGTTCGGATTAGTTTGGCAGGGTATCCCACAAGAAGGAATTATTCAGACTTTGTGGATCGGTTTGGTCTGCTAGCTCTAGAATTCATGGAGGAGAGGTGCGATTTTATGATGGGTGATTCTAAGATTATTGTCGGAGTGTTATTGATCTTATACCTGCCTTTGCAATTTTGGGTCCTGTGCAAAGTTATTCAACATGATTCTGTGACTGCTTGATACATGATAAATAGATGGCGTATCAATAGAACTATTAGCATTATTGATAGCTTGTGGCCAGACAGGAAAAATCCCCTGGACCTTGATTTCATTTATGTTTCTAATCATTTTCTACCCTACATTGAATACTTTTATTTTCAAGCAAGAGTAATTTGTTAATAAATACTTCATATGCAGCAATGATGAACAGGCACTGACTGAGAAACTCTTGAGGAAATTAGGTCTTGGAAATTATCAGGTATACCTCTCTGTTGCATGGCTATTGTTAGGTACTCTAATTGATTTGCTGATATATGGATCATCTTTCACAGTTAGGTAGGACAAAAGTGTTCCTTCGAGCTGGTCAAATTGGCATTTTGGACTCTAGGCGGGGTGAAGTTCTTGATGCTTCTGCAAGACTCATTCAGCGAAGACTAAAAACATTTGTTACGCAGCATAACTTCATCACTCTGCGGGCTTCTGCAATTTCTATTCAGGCATACTGCAGAGGTTTCTTTCTTATTTAGTAGTGTTTTAATTTTTTTTCTCTGCATTTTGCAAATTTTTTTGTAGTTTTAATCAAAATTTTAAAGTCTTCAGATATCCAGCACTCTACTCTATGAAAATAGTGTGTGAATTTATTTTGCTACACATTTTCACATTTTCACATGATGCATTTGTATATGTTCTTTTTCCTATCTCTGTTTTATTCTAACCCTAACAATAATATTTGTTGGCAAGGATGCTTGTCTCGAAATGCTTATACCACCAGAAGGAATGCAGCGGCAGCGGTCGTGGTACAAAAGTATGTGCGCAGGTGGCTGTCAAGATGTGCATTTGTGAAACTTGTATCAGCTACCATTGTAATACAGTCTTGCATCCGTGCTGACTCAACTCGCATAAAGTTTTCACATCAGAAAGAGCACAGAGCTGCTTCTCTAATTCAGGTACGTAGGATCTCCAAGTTTGTATGGTACATTATGGGTCTATAGGTTTTTACAGGGTAATCTAGACTCATCTAATACTCTGATTTATTTAACTTTAATCCATTTAATGTCTTTGAATATTGTGTAGAATCATTGGAGAATCCACAAGTTCCGTTCAGCATTCAGACACCGTCTATCATCTATTATTGCTATTCAGTGTCGTTGGCGGCAGAAACTTGCAAAGAGAGAGTTTAGAAAACTTAAACAGGTATGTTTTGGTTGTGGTATAGAGCAGGATTGTTTCAGTTCACCAAGTAGTCAACCTATCACTCAAACTATGAGCATGCACATTTATCTCTTTGCAGGCTGCTAATGAAGCAGGTGCTTTGCGATTAGCTAAAACAAAACTTGAGCAGAGATTAGAAGATCTTGAATGGCGTTTGCAGCTTGAGAAACGATTGCGAGTATGTTACCAAATTTTCTCACTTGTACTCTATTAGTCTTCTCAAACAGAGTAAATAACCATGATGTGTTTACAGACAAGTGGTGAGGAGGCTAAGTCAGGTGAAATATCCAAGCTTCAGAAAACATTGGAATCCTTCAGCCTCAAATTAGATGCAGCTAGACTTGCTACCATTAATGAGTGCAATAAGAATGCAGTACTTGAAAAGCAACTGGAAATAGCCATGAAGGAGAAGTCTGCTGTTGAAAGAGAGCTTAAAGGAATGATTGAACTAAAAAAAGATAACACCTTGTTGAAGGTAGTCTTTCTCTTCTTTATTGCGCACATGTTATAGAGCTTGTTGTGTTAGGGTTTTGGACTCGGATTACCTGTTTAAGAGAGCAGATCTCTATCACTGGCTGATTGGCAAATATTTTGCCGAATTTTTATAGAAATTCGAAACACCTGATATTTGCATGTAGAAATTGGAAACAGCATACTTGTGTCGCTTGAAATTGATGATCACAGACACTTGATGTGTTGGGAGTGTACTAATTGCATCTCAACTCTAGTTAATGTACTGTTTGGTCATACTTTTTTATTTGAATAGTGGTGGCTGAAAGTTAAGTATAGACACCTCTTAAATCTGGCTATACAGAAATTCTCTGAAGGGTATTTTAATTTGATATAATTGTGTTTGCTATATTGTAGTAGAATATTCTGAGGTATGGTTCTTTTCTCTGTTCACTGCACTTCTGTTTTCGACATAGCACTATTTTGGTTAATTTTGATAATGCTTTCCCTCTTTGCTTAGTGACCCAAATCTTGTCGTCATCTTGGTTGTAAATGGTTTTTTGCTAATACTTTTGAATCACAGAATTCGATGAACTCCTTGGAAAAGAAGAATCTGGTTCTAGAGAAGGAGCTTCTCAATGCTAAAAACGGCTGCAATAACATGCTGCAAAAGTTACAGGAAGCTGAAAAAAAATGTTCTGAACTCCAGACGAATGTTCAAGGGTTTGTATTTTCAGTTCTCTTTCTCAAGTCACCCCTAGGTTTTTGCCTAACAAACGCTGTTTTTTATGATTTAATTTTCTTCAGTCTTGAGGAGAAACTCTCTCATCTGGAAAAGGAGAACCATGTCTTGAGGCAAAAGACGCTAAGTACATCCTCAGAGAGGACAAGACACATACTGGGTGACGTATGTAATCTTTAACTATTCTTTGCTGCACTTTCTGAACGCATGTGCAAAAGTACTGCACGTTGGGAAAGTTTTTGATATATGAACTATGTGTTTCACTTCCTTTGCTTGTTAATTGATTGAGGTTTTCCTGGTTTCCTTCGAACATAGGTCCTGTGAAATAGATTAATACTCTGAAACGTCTGCTTTCATTTTTCCTGAGCCCACATTTGCTGTTTTCTTTGGTCTACTTTTTACTAACTGTTTATTATTACCTTCCTCAGCAGAAACACTCTAGTGCTGTTGTGCCAGCCCAAAGTGACAGGAGATCCATATTTGTAAGTAACACAGCCTTCGTATCTATTTTTTGCTTTAGTACCTCCTTTTTTTCTAGTTTGTAAATGCTTAAAATGAGTACTCTGCTTATCTCATTAATACAAACAGGAGACGCCAACACCTTCAAAGCACATCATGCCATTTTCGCATAGTCTGTCAGAGTCACGTAGATCCAAGTTCACTGCAGAAAGAAATCAGGTACAATAACACTTCCATTTTCACCAGGCTGTCAATTTGTATGACTATGAAGGAAGAATCTTTTTTTATTTTACTGATAGTAACAAGTTTGAATAAATGAGTTTGTATTTTCTCATATTCTGTTTTGTTTTCCTCTCATGTAAATTGCGTTTTGCTGCTGGCTAAAGTGGGTATTTAATCTGACATAAGTTACCGCTATATTGCAGGAGAACTACGAATTGCTCTCAAGATGTATAAAGGAAAAATTGGGATTCAATGATGATAAGCCACTGGCTGCTTGTGTGATATACAAATGTCTTCTGCACTGGCATGCCTTTGAATCTGAGAGCACAGCTATATTTAACATCATTATCGAGGGAATTAATGAAGCTCTTAAGGTGATTTTTGTAGTGAATTCCTCTTGTGTAAAGAATTTTGTAATAACTTTCTTCCAAGTTGCTTTACCACTCAAACAAATTTTAAGGAACTGTGTCATGTAATATTTTTTATCTGTGCTTTATATATATTTATTTCAGGGTGGAGATGAGAACAGTGTATTACCATACTGGCTTTCAAACGCCTCAGCGCTTCTATGCCTCTTGCAGAGAAATCTGCGGTCAAGTAGTTTTCTACATCCTAGTGCTCAACGTTCTGGGAGGGTTGCATATGTGAGATCAATTGATATATCCACTAGAGACTAGCTTATAATTTTTAAGTAACATGTTCTTTGTGTAAACTGAAATTCAATTTCTTATGTACCAGGGAGTAAGGTCTCCTTTTAAACTTCATGGACCTGACGATGGTGCTTCACATATAGAAGCAAGATATCCAGCACTATTATTCAAACAGCAGCTCACAGCATGTGTGGAGAAGATTTATGGTCTAATTCGTGATGATTTGAAAAAAGAATTATCACCGCTTCTGGGATCATGCATTCAGGTAAGACTTCAAAAGGAGCTAGATATTTAGCACCTTTGACATTGATTTTCTCGATTATTGATCAAATATAATAAACTTAGTTCTTTGACATGCATCAAACTCAGTTACTCGGACTTCATATACCATTTGGTGGAATAATTACTGTTTCGCTGTTTGGACGCATCTAGTATCAAGTTTGAAAATCATTATACAATTTGTATCTGACAGAACCTCTGACTGTAGTTTGTACCTTTATTCCTCAAAATAACAATTTTGATGATGTTAGGCTTAATGTTTTTGTTTTTTTCTTCCATCTCTTTAGTATTAAATACAGAAACCTCTTGTGGAATATGTTATTAATTTTTCTCGTATTTCTTTATATATAATCAAGGCACCCAAAGCTTTGCGAGGAATTTCTGGAAAATCGTCTAGATCACCAGGTGGTGTCCCGCTGCAATCATCGAGTAGTCAATGGGAAAGTATACTCAAATTCTTGGATTCTCTTATGTCTCGTCTACGCGAAAATCATGTAAGGACATCCCATAGTTTCTCTAATAATTTCTGCTTCTACAAGCGCTGCTTCATACTAATTTTTTTATTGCCACGGATAAGGTTTCAGTCTTCTGTATATCTCTACATTTTTTTTCCTAACCTGACTATTGTATTGGTAGGTACCCTCATTCTTCATTCGCAAACTTGTGACTCAGGTTTTCTCATTTATCAACCTATCACTTTTTAACAGGTGATGTGATCTTCATTTTAGTTCTTTGTTGTGTCACTTATTTTAAATTACTTTCATTTTCTCCGTATTTAATCCGAATTCTTCTTCAGTCTTCTCCTACGACGTGAATGTTGCACATTTTCGAATGGGGAATACGTGAAATCTGGGATTTCAGAATTGGAGAAATGGATAGCTAATGCAAAGGAGGAGGTATACCGTACTATATACCCGTTAATTGGTTCATAGATGGATGCAATTATGTGATCTAAAATTCTGTGAATGCAGTTTGCAGGTACATCTTGGCATGAGTTAAATTACATTAGACAAGCTGTTGGATTCCTGGTAAAACTAAATTTTCTTCTCTGATAAATTTTTGTTTTTTTTTTGTAGTGCGAACTTGTATTAACTTGGTTTATATTCTATGTTGATTTTATTTTCATCTTAGGTTATACACCAGAAAAGGAAAAAATCTTTGGATGAAATCAGGCAGGATCTATGTCCGGTGCGTTGATATATTTTTTGGCTCAGTTCTTTACTTTTGGTTTATGGCCGTACGTACTTTTGCAATCTCATGAAAACTCGGCACTATCTCATTCTGTTATAGGCATTGACAATTAGGCAAATTTATCGAATAAGTACGATGTATTGGGATGATAAATATGGAACTCAGAGTGTCTCAAATGAGGTGAGCTAATGTCTATAACTCGCAATCCTGAGTGTTAAATTGCATTGAATGTCTACTGAAATATCTTCACACATATCTTTGTCCTATAGGTGGTTTCTCAAATGCGAATACTTCTGGACAAGGATAACCAAAAACTAACATCAAATTCGTTCTTGCTGGATGATGATATGAGGTATCATCCTATTTATTTTTTGTCTGGGTAGTTAGATAAAATATTTCAAAGTTGTTTGGCTCTCAAGTTTAGAATATGGTAGTAACTCAAAATAATTTTATCTCTAGCTCTCGACCAAGGCTAAAAGCTTTAGGTTATACATGTGAATTTCCTAGAATCCTTGTAGATTGAAAAAAAGCTTTCGCATTTATAGGGTTTTGTTTGGGCATTTGGTTGAGAGTCTCTCATTAATCAAGTTTATCTTGCATAACTCCAGATGTAGTTTAAGTTCTCTAGATAACAACGATCAATGTCTCTGTTTTTTTTGTGTGTGTGTGTGTGTGCAGCATTCCTTTCTCTGCAGAAGATATAGACAAGGCTATTCCAGTATTAGACCCATCAGAAATAGAAGTACCAGTATTTGTATCAGAATATACTTGTGCACAGGCCCTTGTGAAAAATTAATCGACAACTTCAGCCTCAAAGTAGTAGATCATTTGATGCATATGAGCTTGATTATGCATCAATGAAAGTTGGAAAAAAAATCATTTGGTATTGCAAATTTCTCTCTTTACGAGAATGAACAATAGAAAGCTTAGAATTGGTAACTGTAGAATTATACTGTATGGTGATGATTAAGGCCAAATATCTGTAGTTGTGAAAATTTGTCATTTTTTACATTTGTTTGGACTGTAAATGGTAGAACATCTTTGTAAATATTAAGTTATGAATTCTCATAATTCTTTTGAGATTCTAGATAATTGTCCAATGTTTTCTGAGAGTTTATTCAAACTTTTGCCGACTTTACTGGTAAAGACTTTGACTTTAAGCAGTTTGCGAAACCACCAACTTCGAACCACTTAATTTTCTGGTTGTATTGGTGGCCAAATCATACTTCTCCACGAACCAATTAGATTATATATCATATACTAATGTTTGTATCATATCTTAAGAAAACAATTTTCATATTTTAAAGAAGAATATAAAATAATTTATACATATATAAGAGGAAAAACTAATTTGCATATTAAGATCACTTTCTTGTACCAAGTAGAAATCTCTACATTAGCAGCAAGAGATAGAATCTAGTGTTTCCATGAAAATGATAAAGCATAGCAAGCAAAGTAGCAAAATTACATAAATAATAGCATAACACTTAACAAGATTACGAATCATGTAAAATACATGTATTTAACTGCTATGAAAAACCCTTCAAAAATCTCAAAACGATATTGTTGAACTCTTGCGCACATTCAATCTGAGGAACATGAGAAGTGTTTTCAATGATTTCTAGTTTCGTTTTCTCTCCAAGTATCCTACACATATATATATCAACCATTATAGTTACCATTTGCATCCTTTAGAATGTTATATTTAAGAACTTGAACTCAAGGTATACTTTTACTTACTTCTCTAATTCGTAAGCCATCTTCACAGGAAATATCTGATCTTTGTCTCCCCATACTATTAGAACCTCCTAATGATTATATATATTTTATATTTAACAAAAGTGTAACGTCAATAAGATTTAAGACTATAATTTTGTTACATGCTTGAATACTTTACCTGAGAAAGAGGATCGATGTTTAAGTTCTCATTCCGGCCAAGAGTAACCCCCTTCAACAATTCTATCTTCTCTTCTCTATTCTTTTGATACAAATTCTACATTATACAAATCCTTAGATTAGTCTCAAAGCTTTGATATGAAGAAGAAAAAGACAATTATACTTAGCAACTTACATTAATAACGTCATTCCAGAGAATCTCTGGAAACATACGAATCAACCTCCACGAAATAGCCAAAGCCATAAGATTCCTAAGTTCAGTTGCAGTTGATGGTAACATAACTTTCTCAATGCATTCACAATTGGATCTTTGCAATAAACTTTCACTGTCACACTTTCTCATGTTAATGCCGGAGCTTGCAATTACTACTTTTTCCACTTTTTCCGGCCACATCTTGGCCATGTGGTACGCAACAAATCCTCCGTAGCTTGTTCCCATCACATTATACTTCTTTATTCCTATTTTCTCCATTAGGTTTCCCATACATTCAGCCTAATGAATAAGATATTTAATAAACTAAAAATCATTTTCAGATTAATATATACAAGATTTTGATGTATATATCATTAAGAAAATATGTGTAAATTTACTATATCAAGTAAGTTAGCACTACAACAAATATATGTCATTCCCAACCGCAAATAATGTCGGGAATCCGTGCAAAAGAATCATTCCAGACAGAATACAGTTACTGTTGTTTGGTCTATGTTGTCGGGAACTAACATCCATTGGAAATCCGTATGATGATCAAAATAACATAATATTTGTATAATTACTACAAGAAAACAGGCGTTTTGCGACTCTAGAAATAATGGCAGTGTAGTCGCAAATCTTGATTTTGAGATTAAATTGCGACTAAAATATGTAGTCGCAAATATCGCAAAATAATAATGTAAGGTTCATATAACTCACTATTTTTTAGTTTTTGTATCTTATTAGCTATCTTATCTATGTATGAAAATGTAGTGGAAATACAAATAACAAAACCTGGAAGACTTCAGAGCGATTAGTGGAGGAAGTGGTGGAGTCACCAAAGAAGACAAGATCAGGAGAATAGAGTCTGAAGATGGAAGGAGAGAAGGCTTGAATCTGTCTCCGCCACTGCCACATGGAAGATGGACCGAAGCCATGGAGGAGAAGCAACACTGGTCTGCTATCGTCATCGTCGGTCCGAGGTGGTGGGCCCCAGAAATGAATGGTTGTTTCAGAATCTGTGGAAAGAATCTGCGACGTTAGTCCTGCGGCCGTAAGGCAACGGCGGAGGTAGCCTTCTAGAAGTCGTGTTGGGCTGAGGTAGGACGATAGAGACATATCTCTACTCTTCTTGTTTTTAGCTTGTCCGAGAGCGAAAGTGTATGAGAAAGGGTGAGAGAAAAGATCATGTATATTATTAGACAATTTTGTATTCAATGTTTAGGGACGTATTTTAAAGGAATTATATTTTAAATTATTTGTTTCCATTCTTTTTTTTTTTTTTTATATCCCTTTGATTGTGATTATAAAGGAAGATTTTAAAAGCATGAATAGAGAGAAAAGATCACTAAGTTCATCAGAAATATCTATAAAATACCACCACAAGCAAAGAAAAACAAATTCGAAAGAAATTAAGGTCGTTGGAAAACTAAAAAGCTGAGCAATATTCTTAAATGAAGTTGTGAGATCTCTTGACTGATGCTAAAACGTTGGATAGATACATCATAGGGATCATGAAATCAAAATAATCACCATGTGTAATGGCTGATGCAACTTTGTAAATCTCACTTCGATACTGCAATATATAGTACAAGAATTTTAACATATCGATTGGTGAAGTAATTCAATTATATATAAAAAGTTTGGCTTACCCTAAGCCCAGTAAATCCAACATCAATGACGATTGCGCTCGGTTTTATCCAGCTTCCTTTGACCATGTTTTGTTCCCAACATCTGAGATTATGATATCAGCTTGTCTTGTAATTTCTTCAAGATTTTTAGTTTTTAAATGGATAATAGTAACGGTTGCACCCTCTCTCTATACCACTTACGAAATAATACATAAACAAAAAAACCAAAAATATGGACTCCAATACCTCGAGTAACCGAGCAGCTGGCAGACAAAATCGGTACCTACTTCGGTAACTACTTCCTCCGAGAACAACTGCTCTCTTTCCATTGGTCTCAAGATTGTACCTGCGAATAAGCTCCATGCATGCTTTTGGAGCAGACGGAACATATAAGGGTTCTATTCCTTGCATCGCAAGCCGTCCAATATTTTGTGGGTGAAATCCATCGATGTCTTTCTCTATATTAACCGCATTCAATATCTTTTGTTCATCTCTATACTGCATATATATATACATTACATCCCGAAATCTATCACTAAGTCATTCTCTACTTATGTATAAAAACGATCAACGATCAAGGTAGAGTAAATACCGATAAAGGCGTCTGAACAACGATTCCATGGACACAACGATCATCGTTGAAGCATGAGATAGATTTCAACACCTCCTCTTCTGAGGAATCTTCAGCCAGACTAACTACGAATCGTTTCATTCCAAGCATTGGACAATGAACCGGAAAAAATGGAAGTAACATTGAGTCCCCAACCTGGATTACTGCTAATCCTGGAACCGCACCGATTGATTTCTCCATTCTTGAAACTTCGGTTTCGATCTCATGTCAATTCTACCCCAACAACATCTGCATCTTCTAAATCTCTTTGTTCATCCTCTTGCTCTTGGTTGAATTCTAATTCTTCCTCAAATTCACTTTGATAATGAATTTCCTAACTCCTCCACACTATCGAAAGTCCATAATTCCCCACCTCTAGAACTCTCCTCACACCAAAGTTCTTCCATATTTTCTTCCCTATTCAGACCCAAAAACAAAAAATCAAACCAGAATTCTCAACCTGTAAAAGTTTTTTATCGAAACTCTGGCTCCAATGTTAAAACTGTGTTTGCATTCTGGATATGTGTCGGATTCAGAGGCATTTCATGGGTATGCTTGCAAGATTGGTTTGGACAGCGATGAATTTGTTGCTGGAGCTCTTGTTAATATCTATTTGAAGTTTGGTAAGGTTAAGGAAGGTAGGGTTTTGTTCGAGGAGATGCCTTACAAAGATGCGGTGTTATGGAATTTGATGTTAAAGGCTTACCTCGAAATGGGTCTTAAAGAAGAAGCAATCGACCTCTCTTATGCATTTCATAAATGTGGCTTACACCCTAATGAATCACTTTGCGTTTACTCGCTAAAATTTCTGGTGATGCTCTGAAAGAGGACAAGCGAAATCCTTTACAAATGATGATGATGCTTCTGCTGTTTCTGAAATAATATCCAAGAACAAAAGATTGAATGAATATCTCTATGCAGGCCAGTATTCAGCTCTTCTCCAATGTTTTGCAGATATGGTTGAGTCCGAATTAGAATGTGATCAAGTCACATTTATTTTAGTGCTAGCTACAGCTGTTAAATTGGATAGTTTAGCATTAGGACAGCAAGTTCATTGTATGACGTTGAAGTTAGGACTTGATTTGATGCTCACCGTTTCGAATAGCCTGATAAATATGTACTGTAAACTAAGAAGAATTGGTTTCGCTAGGACAGTATTTCACAATATGAGTGAACGAGATTTGATTTCTTGGAATTCAGTTATCGCTGGAATAGCTCAAGGTGGGCTAGAAGTATAAGCAATGTGCCTGTTTATGCAGCTTTTCCGTTCTGGCCGCACACCAGACCAGTATACAATGACGAGTGTTCTAAAGGCCGCTTCTTCTCTTCCAGAAGGCTTGTCGTTGACTAAACAAGTACATGTTCATGCAATTAAAGTTAATAATGTTGCTGACAGTTTTGTCTCCACTGCTCTGATTGATGCGTACTCTCGGAACAAATGTATGAAAGAGGCAGAGGTTTTGTTTGGGACAAACAATTTTGATCGCGTCGCTTGGAATGCCATGATGTCTGGTTATACCCAAAGTCATGACGGTCATAAGACTCTGAAGCTCTTCGCTTTGATGCATAAACAGGGAGAGAGATCTGATGATTTCACACTAGCAACACTGCTCAAGACATGTGGTTCCTTGATTGTCATAGATCAAGGAAAGCAAGTCCATGCTTATGCAATCAAATCCGGATATGACTTGGAACTATGGGTCAGTAGTGGGATTTTGGATATGTATGTGAAATGTGGTGATATAAGTGCAGCACAGCTTGCTTTCGATAGTATTCCTGTGCCTGACGATGTGGCTTGGACAACTATGATATCAGGATGCATAGAAAATGGAGATGAAGAACGAGCTTTTCATTTTTATAGACAGATGAGTCTCATGGGAGTGTTGCCTGATGGATTTACAATAGCCACACTTGCGAAAGCAAGCTCTTGCTTGACGACATTAGAACAAGGGCGCCAAATCCATGCAAATGCCCTGAAGTTGAATTGCACAGGCGACCCGTTTGTTGGAACCTCACTTGTGGACATGTATGCTAAGTGTGGAAGCATAGACGATGCATATAGTTTTTATAAAAGGATAGAAGTAAGGAACATTGCTGCCTGGAATGCCATGTTAGTGGGATTAGCTCGACACGGGGAAGGAAAAGAAGCGCTACAGCTTTTCAAACAGATGAAATCTCAGGGTATAAAACCTGACAAGGTCACATTTATCGGCGTTCTGTCTGCTTGCACTCATTCAGGCTTGGTATCAGAGGCGTACAAGCATGTTCGGTCAATGCATCGAGACTACGGCATTAAACCTGAAATAGAAAACTACTCTTGCTTGGCTGATGCCCTTGGTCGTGCTGGACTTGTTAAAAAGGCTGAAAATTTGATCAAGTCTATATCCATACAAGCTTCAGCATCGATGTACAGAACTCTGCTTGCAGCTTGCCGAGTTCAAGGGGACACAGAAACAGGGAAGAGAGTAGCAACTAAGCTTTTGGAGCTAGAACCATTGGACTCATCAGCATATGTGCTTTTATCCAGCATATATGCTGCTGCAAAACTGAGAAAAGACCCGGGGTTCAGTTGGATCGAGGTGAGAAACAAGATCCATCTATTTGTCGTGGACGATAGGTCAAACCCTCAAACAGATTTGATATACAGGAAAGTAAAAGATATGTTTAGAGACATCAAACAAGAAGGGTATGTTCCTGAGACAGACTTCACACTTATAGATGTGGAAGAAGAGGAGAAAGAACGAGCTCTGTACTACCACAGCGAGAAGCTGGCGGTTGCTTTTGGACTTATGAGCACTCCTCCATCAACACCAATCCGTGTGATTAAGAATCTACGTGTTTGTGGAGATTGTCACAACACAATGAAATATATAGCAAAGGTGTATGGTAGAGAGATTGTACTGAGAGATGCAAATCGGTTTCACCGATTCAAGGATGGTATTTGCTCGTGTGGTGATTATTGGTAGTTGGAATTTGGAAAGAAGAAATGTTTTTGCTTACTACATAGCATAATTCCTGTTCTGACCAATACCAATAGATTAAATCGAGTTACATTACATTGTCCTGAAAAGAATACACAAAAACCTTACAAATCACTGAACCTAATCCATCAAAGGAAAAGCTAAAGTTTCAAACTGTTGCCTCAATCCTAGGCTGGAACGAAAGAGCTGAAACAAAATCCACAGCTTCTCCATCCTTGAAGCATCTCGGTAACTCGCTCCACTCTTGTGCAGCTAAATCATACACAAAGTATCTACAATACAACTCTGGAGGACTTGCACTAAAGCACACAAGTATCTTGTTCCCAGCTCCTCCAACACAGTTTATGTCGCCTTTTTTACCGTATAACTCATTAGACAACGCAGGAGGCAACATACCGACATGAACCCAGCTTCTGTTCTTGTCAAGTGTCCAGATCCTTAAGCTGGCGCTTTCGAAGAACTCAGAGAGAAGAATCACATACATTGTTCCATTACATTCCACCAAGTCGATGGAATACTCAAAAGATGGAGGAAGAAGCTTTGGCAGCTCAGTGAAACATCTTTTTGTGAGATCACAAACCACAACTGTTCCGTAAGAGCTTAGGAAATAGACAATTTGGGCATTGTCTGTAACGGTACTAACGGAAGAGTATTGCTTCGATGGGCTTCTCTGAAGATTATTACTCGCCACAACGACATTTCCTGTTTTGCTGAGAAAGTAGACAGTGCCAATGTCAGTGTCAGAGTCATCATATGATGAATCGTTCATAACTAACTTCAATTCTTGGTCTTTGCTCCACGAATCTAAGTTTGATTCGTAGATTCGGAAACTGAGATTTGGGATTTCACCAGAGATTGTAACGAGATTATAGCTGGAGGGAGTAACAGTTGTGGTCATGGCTACGGCTTGAAGAGGTCTGTTGTTTTTATCTCGAGAGATTGGAGAAGGAAGGTAACGAGAAGATCCAGTGAGAGGGTTACGGAAGAAGAATTCGCCAGAGATGGAGCAGTGGTAACAGAGCAAGCCACCGGAGGAAGCGACGGGGATGAATTCACCACGGTGGGGATGGAGGGAATCACGGTGGTTGAGGTTTTTCCAGTTGTTCTCTGTAGAATCGTAAACGAATGAAGAATTGAAATCGTTATCGATCATGAAGAACCAAGGATCTCGAGTAGGAACTTGAGAGCAAGCAAGTGTGAAGCTTTTTGAAGTTTGGCTCGATTTCCATCTTTTGCAGACAGAACTCATACGAAAGAAACAGGAAGTTGGTAGCCATGAGAGGACTCTCTCGAGAACATCATCGCTGAGATCATTAATGGGGAATTCATAAGCAAATGACAAACTCACTGTATCTTCTTCTTCATCTCGTGATTTTCTTTTCCCAGTTGAGAATCCCATTTTCTTCTTCTCAAGCTAAAATATTTCAAGACTTTTGAGTTTAGAGAAAAAAAGGAGAGAACTTTCCAGAAACTGAAACAATGTTAGAGCAGTGAAGAAACAGAGAGAGACAAGTGAAGGAGAATTGAGACAGAGGAAAGGATTCTTAAAGAGAAGAGATTTGTAGTGAAGAGAGAAGCTTCTTGGGTTGCTCTTTTGAAGAGCGTTGACAATGGCACAAAGATACTCTTGTGGGGAAAAGAAAGATTTATTGTGGTAACTTGTTGTTCACTACCCAACAACTAAGCTGTGAACACGAATATTTGGTTATTATTGACTTCAACTCACAACTACCAACCTTACTTTTTCAGCTAACCTTCTCCAATACTACTTTTTTGGTTGCCTTAAGTTTTCATTAGTAATTTTAAATCTTCCAACTCTATATATAAAGTACATTTTTAACTAGAACTTGGTTCAAATTCAAATCCTCTTAGAAATAAGTTATAAATTACATTATGGTCTCATAATTTAATTCATCTTCCATTGTGTGTTTGTAAAATGTATATATTAGTATTGGTCTAACTCACAAAGAGACAAAAGCAAAAGAGAAAGTAAGGAGCTGCCTCTCCTCTCCTTCTCTTCTCTATTCTCTCTTCTATACTCTCTACTAAAGTGTCGATTCGTGTGGGTTGTCTTTTTTTTTTGCTCCTTTTTCTTTTTCTTTTTTAATTTGTTGTTTTTAAACAGTTTTACCTTTCGAATAATAAAATTAAAAGTAATTACTTTTTCTTTTGCTCGTGTTATCTCTTATATATATAAGAGAAATAAATTACTTTTGTCTTTTTTGGGTATCAAGTCACATTTGTCTTTTATCATTTTTGTCAAACATGGCGTTGAATTCTTCCTTCAAAAATATAAGCTTTTGTGGTCATGCTCTATTGTTCTTTCGGATAAAGTTAGAGCTACTCTAAGATTAGCTCGTAGGTAATACATGTTCGTTTCAGAATCAACATTTATCAAAATATTGTTAATGTTTATTCAACTAGTCTAGAATAAGAATGATTCCATCTTATATGGTAATAGTTTTTTATAAGATTTTTTTTTTTGTCGAATTCTTGATTTAGATTATCCAGTTCATAAATTTGATATCCGATTTTGACTCTTTACTATTATATCTATTAATGTAAAAAAATTAAAAAAAATTAGAGAGTTATTATAAGTTATATGAGCATGCACAATGTAAAAAAATGTAGAAAAAGTGAAGAAAAGTTATTTATTTTGTGAGAAAAAAAGAAGAAGAAGAAATTCAATAGAAAAAAAAAAGAGAGAGAGAGAGAGATAGGTGTAAAAGCAAAAGAATAGGACCAGTGTTACTTTTGCAGCCTCGTTGAGGAATCTCTTCTTCGTGCATCGACTTTTGTGCCATTCCAAAGTCAATGCCCAGAACTTGTTCCCAGGCCATCTTCAATTTATTACTATATTATTTAATTATCATTATTTTGATTTTAAAAACATTTAAATGAGAATTACTATTTATTTAAAAAATCAAGAAAAGTGCCAGCGAAATCTAAAAGGTCGCTGCAGAGATATCGATGATTCCAAAACAATGTTAAACTTCGAATTCTTTATTTGTTTTTTTTTTCAGATTGTTCATTGGGCTAAGGCCTATATATGTTTGGGCCTTACTAAGACAAATCCGACTCTCAAGCAAAAGGAATTTAGACCATATTAAGACAGTAACTAAAGCCCATGTTCTGAAAATGTGATTTTGATTTATTTGAGATCCAAACAGTCACAATCAAACATGATTGAGTTAATTAATCCTGGCATTAGTATATTTAATTAAATTCAAGAGTTTGCTTTATTTTGTTAATATAAAATCTACAAACATGTTCAATATGACATATAATAAAAGACCAAATCGTTCTCTAAATTTATTCATGTAGTCATATTATAATAAAAGACCAAAGCTGTTGATCTAATTGGTCGGTAAAACTTTAGTCATGAAATGAAATTTAACATATAATAAATCTAATTAAAAAAATTAAAAGAGTTAATTAACATTTACTATTTGGATGATAAAGACGTAGAGAACACGAAAATAGCAAATTAAGTGAGTAACGTCTTCACTCTTCTTACTTCTTCACTTCGTCTTCTTCTTCTCGTCATACACGTAATTCATTTTCTATTGGTGAGATCATCCTTTATCCATCCACGTTGTCCCTTTCTATGTTTTTTTCATATTTTTAACACTAATTAATCATTTTATTACTATAATCTTTAATTATGACTATATTACAAGTCTTTGCGAGTTAAATTGTAACAAAATAAGACTACATTTTATGAGTCTTTGTTTTAACAAAACTTTAGATTAATTTACTATATGTTTTACGTTATCCTCGTTTGTTACTTCCAAATTCTTACCTGTTTTTCTTTACTTTTTTAACAATGTTATAATTTTTTCGACCATTTTTTCCTTTTGTTGAGAATCAAAAAAAAAAATTTAATACTAAACTATAACTATAACTGGACAATCCATTAACCAAATTCTATGTCTACTTTTAATAGATTTACTACTTGTCATTAAATTAAAACATTAAATTAAAGACTACTTACAAAACTAAAACATTAGTACTATTATTTTATGAAATATGATATGGTCTATTAATGTCTCTCCCCCATCAATATCTCATGTGAAACATGTTGATTATTGGTTATAAAAATATGTAACAATATTTCGAAGTATACTAACATCAAATTTTCTTGCCCGCTAAGATTTTTTTTTTCCAATATTAGATCGACAATACCGATTGATTTATAGCCTAAACCTACTCCTAATAATCTATTTTTTAAGCTACCATAATGCAACGGGTAAGAATCGAATTTTGGTGCCAAATCATTAGCTGGATCATCTTAACTACCAGATTGAGAGCAACTCAGCTGCCCGCTAAGATTCAAATGAATTATAATGCGTTATTTGTTACTTCCAAACTTTACTTCTTCTTCTTTCTTATTTTTTGGTCGGATTTTTTTTCTCTTTTTTTAAAAACAAATAAATGATAATAAAAATTAAACGTTAAATAAATAGATGACTATGTGTTAAAGCACAAGATAAGTTTACTATAAAATTACTAAAAATTTGTTTGTTATGACATTATTAATCTAATTTGGCTTGTGTTCCAATATTATTGTATACAAAAAGAAAATGATTAAGCTTATACTCTCAAATGAAATAAGTCAGAGTATCACTTATGGAGGGTAACAATCATTTTGTACATCATATAAAAAATTATTAGTTATAAGTAATTTCAGATTTGTGATAGAAAAAAAAAGTAATTTCAAATATAAATTTTAGCAAAATTACAATAATAATAATAATAATAATAATAATAATAATAATAATAATAAGATATAGCCAACACGTGTACAATATGCTAGTAGTACTATCCAATTTATGATGTAACGTAATTTAAGCTTATAAAAGGACGAGAAATGAAAAACAAATTTATTACTGCGCCTAAACTCACCTTACAAAGCTTTTTTTTTCTTTTCAAAAAACTACTTCACGAGCATTGCATGATCATAATCATCGGGTAACTTTGATTTCTTCTTCCAGATTCCTCATTCTCGTAAATTTGCTTCGATAGGTTTAGCTCAATCGCTTTTCTTTTTTGGAAGTTTGGTTTGATCAACGTTTCTTTGTTCTTCTCTACTCTGCTCTGTTCAGTTCTGATTTGAGGTGTCAATTAATTGCTCTCGAATTCAGTTTTCTGTTCTTAATTTCTTCGGTATCGTACAAAATTCACCATGGAGCTTGACATCTTGAAAACAAATCGTTCAATTTCGCTATTCGTAAAGCTCTCTTTTTTATCTTTTCGTGTGATTGTTAGAAAAAAGTTGCCATCTTTTGGTAGATTTAATTGAATTTTGGATTTTTGGATGTTTACTTTAACGAAGTGAAAATATGAAATGGTTTTGGTTACATTCAGGGAGTGTGAAATAAGGGTTTTAGTTCATCTGCAGAGATTATAAGCTTTACATGAAAGATGGAGTCAAGTGGCGTTGAAGAGAAGAAGTTGGGGAATGGAGTTGTGGGGATTTTAGCTGAAACAGTGAACAAATGGGAGAGACGAACGCCATTGACGCCGTCGCATTGCGCTCGCCTTTTACACGGTGGCAAGGACCGAACCGGTATTTCCCGCATAGTGGTTCAACCATCTGCCAAGCGTATTCATCACGATGCCTTGTATGAAGATGTAGGGTGTGAAATTTCTGATGATTTGTCTGATTGTGGACTAATACTCGGAATCAAACAACCTGAGGTGTGGTATATGCATTTCAAAAGGAATCTAATGAATCTAAATGCTTTGTTGTGGGATCGGTTTATGAGATTTTGCATTTTGGGTTTGATTCTGTTTGCAGCTAGATATGATTCTTCCGGAAAGAGCATATGCTTTCTTTTCACACACTCACAAGGCACAGAAAGAGAACATGCCTTTGTTGGATAAAGTAAGACACTTCTAATTGACCTTCCTTTAGTCCAACTTATGACATATCATCTCAGGAACACTTTTTATTTGATGCAGATTCTTTCTGAGAGAGTGACGTTGTGTGATTATGAGCTCATAGTTGGAGATCATGGGAAAAGATTATTGGCATTTGGTAAATATGCAGGCAGAGCTGGTCTAGTTGACTTCTTACACGGACTGGGACAGAGTAAGTTCGTGTTAAGTACATGTTCATGTGCACAGTTCAAGACGAACTGGATACCAAGGTTATAAGATTTTTCTTGGGTTGATGAATGTAATCTTCCATGTTTGATGCAGGATATCTAAGTCTAGGATACTCAACACCTTTCCTTTCACTTGGGTCATCATATATGTATTCCTCATTGGCTGCAGCAAAAGCTGCTGTGATTTCTGTTGGTGAAGAAATTGCAAGCCAGGGACTACCACTAGGAATCTGCCCTCTTGTATTTGTTTTCACTGGAACAGGAAATGGTAAAAATTTCTTTTATTCTACTGCAACTTCTTTAACTTCTACTGCGCCTCTCCTTGGCTTGCGGATGTTTCATTTCATTGAATTATTTCATCTGCAGTTTCTCTCGGGGCGCAAGAAATATTCAAGCTTCTTCCTCACACTTTTGTTGAACCAAGCAAGCTTCCTGAACTATTTGTAAAGGTAAGAGTAGGTTTTATTTTTATTCATTTTCAGGGTATTGGAAATCACAAATGCCTGGGAATTTGCTTATATGTTTTTGAGAAGTTTTTACTTATGAAATATATATTTCTGCACAGGACAAAGGAATTAGCCAGAATGGAAAATCAACAAAGCGAGTCCATCAGTTATATGGTTGTATCATTACCAGTCAAGACATGGTTGAACACCAAGATCCATCAAAGTCGTTCGACAAAGTAAAATTTCACATTTTAGCTCCATGGCTGTGACTTTTTTTGCACTACACTCAAGTATAACATATATTAACTCTTCAAGTCTTCTATGTACAGGCTGACTATTATGCACACCCTGAACACTACAATTCAGTTGTCCATGAAAAGATAGCCACGTATACGTCTGTTCTTGGTAGATCCTGATCTCTGTTTCACTTTAAAGTTCATGAGTTATGAATATAATTACGCAACCCAATCTTCAACTAGTTACTTTTCCATGGCTGTGAATATGTAACTAAGACTTTCCATGCAGTAAACTGTATGTACTGGGAGAAGAGGTTTCCGCGTCTACTAAGCACCAAACACCTTCAAGATTTAACAGCAAAAGGATGCCCACTAGTGGGAATATGTGATATAACTTGTGATATTGGTGGATCCATTGAGTTTGTTAACAGAGCTACTTTAATCGATTCTCCTTTCTTTAGGTAATAATGTAGTACATACTTTGTAAGAGCATTCTTTCAGTCTTGTACCTTTACTAGTTGATCAAACTCGTGGAGCTAATAACTATCTTTAGGTTTAATCCCTTGAACAATTCATACCATGATGATATGGATGGTGATGGTGTACTGTGCATGGCTGTCGACATTTTACCCACAGAATTTGCAAAAGAGGTAAGAAGATTACAGTGTTACTACTTGGACTAATTCTACAGGGAAACCCTGTATTGATTATAGTTCTTGTGTTCTTAATAGGCATCCCAGCATTTTGGAGATATTCTTTCCGAATTTGTAGGTAGTTTGGCTTCAATGACTGAAATGTCAGATCTACCAGCTCATCTAAAGAGGGCTTGCATAAGCTATAGAGGACAGTTGACATCTTTGTATGAGTATATTCCACGTATGAGGAAGTCAGATCCAGAGTATGTTCTGATTCAACAGCAATTCATACACATTATCTGAACTGATTATGCCTTCTCTAAAACTATGTCTAATCTTTACACACTTAAACTGCAGAGAGGCACAAGATAATATCGCCAATGGGGTTTCCAACCAAAGAAAATACAAAATATTGGTGAGTTATGCTCAAGTTAAGGTCAGTGAGATTGGAAAACAAGTGAAACGAAAAGTTTCAGAGATTAATTGATATATAAAAACTTGCTAAAACGTAAATGAAGAGACAAAGCTCTCTTAACAAATGACCCTAGACACTCTTCTGAACAATGATAAGAGAGCCTAGTCGCTTTCATTCCCCTCTGGTCTCCTGAGATAGATTATATGAGACAAGCTCTAGCACAAGCAAGTAAATATAACTACGCTAAATCCTATGACTTAAGCTAATAGGAATTAAGACTAGTGCTTCACGAGATACTCATACGTCTACCAAGTTTCTTGACTAAAGATTGATACGTTTTCGAGATCTGTCACTCGCTTCCTGTAAAGATTTTGATGGAGACAATCATATATAGGTATCTCTAAGCGGACACCTATTTGATAAGTTTCTGATAAACGAAGCTCTGGATATGATTGAAGCGGCCGGTGGCTCCTTTCATTTGGCTAAATGTGACCTGGGGCAGAGTGCCGATGCTGAGTCATACTCAGAACTTGAAGTAAGTTTGTTTCTGAAAGCAAAATCATAAATATCTTACAGCTGTCAAGAGATTTTAATGTCAGGTTTAGGTTTGATGTCTTTATCATCAAGTCTCGTAAGTGTTTAGAACAAGTAAACAAAGTAGAAGCCAAAAGAATGTGGTCCCACTTTACCTGTTGCCACTAGCTAAAGATTCTTTCTTTATCTTGAGTAGGTTGTTGCGGATGACAGGAGAATATTGGATCAAATCATTGATTCATTAACTCAATTGGCTAATCCAGAAGAAGATTATATATCTCCACGTAAAGAACCAAATAAGATGTCACTGAAGATTAGAAAAGTCCAGCAAGAAAATGACGTAAAAGAGAAGCCTGAAATGACAAAGAGATCAACGGTTTTGATTCTTGGTGCTGGACGTGTTTGTCGCCCAGCTGCTGAGCTCCTAGCTTCAGTCAGAATCATTTCGTCACAGCAATGGTACAAAACTTATTTTGGAGCAGATTCTGAAGAACAAACAGATGTTCACGTGATTGTTGCATCTCTGTATCTTAAGGATGCCAAAGAGGTATGAGAAGCTTTTGAGCTTTCGTCTGAAGTTATTCCTTTTTTCAAGTTTTATACTGTTTTACTGAAGTTGTAAACCATGTGGCAGACGGTTGAAGGTATTCCAGACGTAGAGGCAGTTCAACTAGATATATCAGATAGTGAAAGTCTACTTAAGTACGTTTCTGAGGTATATTCTCAGAACTTTTCTGTTCTTAGCTTACCTTTAACCAAACTACACTGCTCAAATACCTTATCTTATTGTGCACAGGTTGATATTGTTCTGAGTTTATTACCTGCAAGTTGTCATGCTGTTGTAGCAAAGACATGCACTGAGGTACTCCTACTCTCATAACATTAGTCTATTTAACAGGCACAAAAACAATTATTTTTTCCATGGGAATTTATGAAATTCCTTGTGCATAACACATCAATTTTCAGTATTATCCCAATTCTAAATGTCTCTGCTTCTTCCTTATGATATACTTAGCTGAAGAAGCATCTCGTCACTGCTAGCTATGTCGATGATGAAACGTCCATGTTACATGATAAGGCTAAAAGTGCTGGGATTACAATTCTTGGCGAGATGGGACTGGACCCTGGAATCGGTATGACATCATACAACATAGCTTCTTTTTAAGTATTTCCTAGATAAACGAAAAAACTGATCCTATAATGAACCTTTTAGATCATATGATGGCAATGAAAATGATCAACGACGCCCATATCAGAAAGGGGAAAGTGAAGTCTTTCACCTCTTACTGTGGAGGGCTTCCCTCTCCTGCTGCAGCAAATAATCCACTAGCATATAAATTTAGGTACTTTTGTCATTTCCGCCATTAACATAACTTCCTTTGTTTCCTCATCAAGACATCATTTCAGAATCTTGCTTACTCAGCTACAACTCTGTTTTCTCAGCTGGAGCCCTGCTGGAGCAATTCGAGCTGGCCGTAACCCCGCTAAATACAAAAGCAACGGCGACATAATAACTGTTAATGGTATGTCAAACAAAAAATTTCTATATGCAGGGAGAGGGGGAGTTCAAATAGCTCAGCTTCACTACAATACACTTATCATTATTGTCTAACCGAGCACTGTAATTTGCAGGGGAGGATCTGTATGATTCAGCCACAAGATTCCGAGTACCTAATCTTCCAGCTTTTGCATTGGAATGTCTACCAAATCGAAACTCCTTGGTTTATGGGGAACATTATGGCATCGAGAGGGAAGCAACAACGATATTTCGTGGCACCCTGAGATATGAAGGCATGACATTCATAAGCACAAGTCACATTGTGACATCTTGAAGGCCTAACACTTGTTTTCTTTGGCTTGTACAGGGTTTGGTATGATAATGTCAACACTTTCGAAACTCAGATTCTTTGAAAGTGAAGCTAATCAATTACTCTCCACTGGGAAGAGGATTACATTTGGTGCTCTTTTAAGTAACATTCTCAAAAAGGATGCAGACAATGAATCTGAGCCTCTAGCGGGAGAAGAAGAGATCAGCAATAGAATTATCAAGCTTGGACATTCCGAAGAGAATGCAGTCAAAGCTGCCAAAACAATTGTGTAAGCTTCTCCAAACATATGAATTTGAATGTTGTTGTGTTATACCTTATCTTCTACAGAACACGCATAAGCCGATTCTTTTTTTTGCGGTGTCTTAGATTCTTGGGTTTCAACGAAGAGAGGGAGATTCCATCACCGTGTAAAAGTGCATTCGATGCAACTTGTTACCTAATGGAAGAGAAACTAGCTTATTCCGGAGATGAGCAGGTCTCTGTTACAACTAACTCATTGATAACATTTGTTTTCTTTCTCTTTCTCTTGCACTTGAAGTTAATTTGCTTACACAATATATGGAAAATGTTTTGCATTATGTTTTCAGGACATGGTGCTTCTGCATCATGAACTAGAAGTTGAATTCCCTGAAGGCAAACGTACAGAAAAGCACAGTGCGACTCTATTGGAATTTGGGAACATAAAGAACGGACAAACAACAACTGCTATGGCCAAAACTGTCGGGATCCCTGCAGCTATTGGAGCTCTGGTCCGTACTCAGACACTGATCACCACTTTTTCCTGTGTTTTATCTCTCTAAGTTGAAATTATCAAGCATATATATGATCATGTTGTTGTGTGTGTAGCTTTTAATTGAAGACAAGATCAAGACAAGGGGAGTGTTAAGGCCTCTGGAACCAGAAGTCTATTTGCCAGGTAATTTTGAATTCCACTTCAAAATGTTTTTACAGATGACGAGGATGATATTGATTCATTATGTTTGGGATTTGTGGTGATACGTACAGCTTTGGATATATTGCAAGCATATGGTATAAAGCTTATGGAGAAGACAGAATGAGGTTCTGTAGAAAAACTTTGAATATAATTTCTCTACAACTTGGACCAATAAGATGATGAAGATACAGAGATTAGCCTAAGAAGGAAAATAAAAGAGAAAAGAAGAAGTGAAAAATGACAATTGAATTACTCAATTTTCTAATTTCACAAACATATTCTTCAATATTCACGTTTGTAAAATAACTCTGTAAATGTGTTGATAATGTAAAGTTTGGTGCTATTAGTCAACGTTAAATAACTCCAAGCATCTTTTCAAGACATGACTCTGCTTTCATCAATTTACGATATCATTAGTAATGATCTTGGAAAATGTTGATTTGACTAATTTAATTAAGTAAAAATCCCACCTATAAATGATCCCACATCTCAAGCTCATTTGTTCTCACTACAAAACCAAAAATCTCATTGTACTCTCATACCAATAGAGAAGAAGATGGACAAGAAAGACGTAAGCTCGAAAGCTGGTTCGGTTGCACAGAGCAGCAACGGTTCAAGTATCGGCGCTGCTTCTGGTCCAAAGAATATGGTTGCTCCTGGCTCTGATGGTTCTGCTTATATCTCTAGAGATGTTTTCGAGTCAAACTTTTCGAGTCAAACTCCAAGGCTTATTTTGACAATCTCCATGCTAAGGAAAAGGAAAACAAGTGAATTTATGTGTTTTAATACTTCTTTAGAAGCTTAAACACTTGTCTGTTTATGCTCTTATTTAATCATGCATTATTATCTCTAAAATAAATGAGAATTATCTCGCTTTTTATGGGTTATGTTCTGCCTTTCTTTACTCTTTTTCATGTATTGTGTTTACTTGAGTATTCATTATGAAGATAAACAAAGACTATTATAAAGATAAAAAGCTACCTAATTAGAAAACATTAGGAAATGAACATTTTATTTTACTTATATACAGTAAATGAAAATGTAATTGAATAACATGAAAAATGATGCTAAAAGGGACAATTTGAAGCTAATTCCATCTCTGCTTGCTACTTATTTCCCAATCAAGGTTTTTGAGTTTGTTCTCCTTTCATGTTTATACAATACAAGTATCATTTCAAAGATTGATAGTATAATTGTGCACTGACAAGGTAACATTTGTTGTTTGCAGAAATGTTTCAACACTTTGATACTACCAATGAGAGAATCTGTTGCTCCACCTCTTCCCAATTATGAACTCTAGTCACCAAAGGATGCTTATCCACAGATTCTGTCTTAGCCCAAGGGTATGAGTTTTCATAGTCAAAGAGAAGAACCTTCATTCCTATGTTGGCGCATTCCTCTGCATATCTTGGGTTATCGTCAATCAATATCTCTGCTCCAAATGATCTGCAGTTACAATACTTGGATTAGCCCATCAAATCTATGAAAGTAGTGTTGTTTTAGTTTCCCGAGTTCATAGAATCAGTGTCAGATTCATGAGTTAATCTGTATGCACCTGCAGATTTCAGACTTTGGTTTAGACTCTCCATGAAGAGCAAAATGATTTCCAAAATGAATCTGTTTAAACAATCCTGGGAAATGCATCTCAATCCACTCAAGTGTGTGCTCCTTTATCGCATTCTGTCGGGACCTATCCATTGATAACAACCCCATTCAGTAACTAACCATAAACTTCAAACGTTCAACAGAGAGATCACACCACATGCCACTTACGTTACAACTGAGAGGTCGCAGTATCTTGATAGCTTGTGAAGAGTTGCGTGGGCACCTGGAAGAGGATGAATCCCTTTCTTGAAATATGATGTCTTAAAGAATTCATGGACACGTACATCAGCTGCACAACAAGAAAGTTTTAACATAGCACATTAAGTCTCAATCTATCCACCATAATTGCCAACTCCCAGAAAGTCTAGAGAGCAATCAGCTGGTCTCTTAATTAATGCATAGCTGAAAGTAAGCTAAGAAATTACCTTCGTTGCGAGAGCAGTTCCATATCTGCCATAGAAAGAAAAATATAGAAGTTTAAGGGCAAATCATAGAGACAAAAAATAAATCTGTGATGGGAAGTCAGCAAAGTTTTATTTGTATGGTCAAAGACAATAAAAAACCCTGTTTGAAAGAGGAAGCTCCTGAGTTTAATATGCTTTGGTGATAACTTCAAAACATCAGTGCGGCAGAAAAACTGAAGCGGACCTCTATGGAAACTTCTTGACCCACTCAAATTTCTGAAAGCAATGATTTTGTAATACTTTCACATACAAGATAAAACAAGTGCCAGGTAAGGTAATGCGCAATATAAGTGAAGCAGACAACAACTTTGTTTATCAGAAGCCAAAGATAGCAAGTTAGCAACTACGATTTGTCAACTTTGTATACAAACTCATCCATAAAGGGCATCTACCAAGCTAACTCAAAATTTCAATCATTTATCCCAGTATGCAAGCTCATAAAGTAGAAAACAAAAAAAATCCAACACCTAAACGCAATGGGGTATTTCTACATGTTAAACAAGAAGGTGCGAGATTTGTTTCTCAGAAAAGTTGAAAAAGAAGCTATGACTTCATACCTTGAAGAACTCGTAGACATGGTATTCTGAGACTGAATGGTTCGACAAATAGCGGTCCGCAATGAACCTGTTAAGGGCCGAGACAAAGTTTCCAAGAACTGCTTACACAAAAAGACCATAAGAAGAAGCATAGCTTAAATTAATGGCTAAGTGAAGACAGACAAAATATGATCTTTAAAGCAAAAGAATAATGATATCGGCAAAATGATCACATAAAACATTTGCATCAGTCCACTAACCAAGACCAATTTAAAGACTCGAGTTGGAAACCGAATCAAAACTATTCAACACACATCACATAATGAAATTCAAAGAAATCAATCTATGACACAGTTCAACACCTTCATCTGAAATTAGCAATCTAACTGTATGGTTAGGGATCTTCCCAGTTGCATAGCTCTACACACCATCCAAAACATTTATATGCATGTCAACTTATGTATGCTTATATCAGTCAGTTGATTTCCAGCTTTTCTAGAACCCATTTAGCAGTTCAATAAGTCAAGATAACATTTTTAAAACGATTTCTCCCCCAAAGACATTTCAAACCTATAAATATCACTATTATAAGGAGACAGGAATCATACCCTCATCTACATCAACAGCCACAACAATCTTATCATTTCCTTGGAACCTCGTCGTGTTACCCCGCAGATATGCACCATGGCCATCTACTAGGTCGGTGGTTCCGCCGCGGCGTTCTTCACTGGGTCCAGATCCTAGCCCATGGTGAAGCCGCCGATGTTGAGTAAAAGCTCGAGCCTTTTGATCAGCTTTCTTATGAGAATCAAAACAATTCCTCAGGGTTAGCTTTCCTCGGCCTTTAACATTGAACAAGCCATTGTAACCACTGTTGTTGTTGTAAGTTTCAATTGGATTAATTCTATTAACGAAATCTGCATCGAATCTGTTCCCAATGGATCGAGTGTGGAGCGATCGCACAAAAAGGGGATCGGTATAAGCAGACATTAGGGTTTGTGAATCGAAGCTTGCGATTCTAGAGAGAATGGCGAAAGATTGCCTCTTTAACATAACGAAACCGGCTTACATTACACCATCAAAATCAAAGAACAAACACGAAAAACCCTTAAAAATCCCCGATTTGACGAGAGAGTGAAATAGAAAACAAAGATCGAAAAATCGAAAATTTGGAAGCGAGAATCCAAAAAATTAATAAATTGAGAAAGCAAAATCTAGAGAGGCTCCAACGTAATAATCATGCATTGGAGCACTTTTGGTAATTGGTGGGGGACTTGAAACGGGAAAATAAAAGAGAGAAATATAGCAATAAGATAAAAATAAGGATAAAAAGATTTTTAATTTTACACTAAGGAATATGTTCGTCCCCTACATTTACGCCGTGCCCTCTACCAATTGAACGGCGCTGATAAAAAGACACATCTCAAGTCGGCCACAAATTCTCTCACTTCTCCATTTGTAATGACTATTGTTTTGTAGATCCGGTAGCTTTGGTTCCATGGTCAAATGTCTATTTTATAGTATAATTCTTTTTATCAACAATTGAATAATTGAATTACTAAAATTTACTAAACTTGTTTAGTCTCCTGATTACATATTTCAGCTAATTTTTAGGTATATGGATTAACTCGACTCTATTGTATAAAGTAAAAGTTTTAGGGGTGAAAATAAATTTGGACTATTAATCAGATAATGTCTGATCTTAACAAGAATTACTAATATCTAATAATAACTCAAATTTAAAACAATATTATAATTGACAAAATATAAAAATAGGTATTTAACCATTTACTCAAAAGATTTTTGTTATATAATTTGTTGGCATGTAAAATCGCATAATTTTCCTAAATGTTTGAAATTTGGGTTACTAGTGATTTGTTGACATTGTTTTTCCAAATTAATTTGATTATATGTGTTAACTTTTCCACATCTTGTATTACATGTGTTTCTCCATATATTTGCACTCTCCAAAGGTTTGTTTTCTGGTATGGGAGTCAAAAAAGAGATATTATATTTAATTGTGTTGATCGGACTGTCGAATCGATTCCAAGTCCAACGCTCTTATTGGGTTTATGGATATGACAGAATCCAAAGCAATAGACTTGGAACAACTATTGCAACTTGAAATTAGTTGTTTATGCATTAATTTGATTGATAATTTATAAAGTTTCCTTTATCCTTCTAAACAGTTAAGGATGCATGCAAGTGGCTACTCAAACATACACACTTATACAATAAAGGATTAAGTTTTACTGTTTACATTGTGTAGGAACTTGGCTAATGAGTCGGTCAGTTGTGACCCAATATTAACAAAAAAAAACAGTTCAACATGGCGTGCACTAATTTAATTCGTTAAGTAAAAAATATGATTTAGCTGAAAAATTTTTACTCTAAAGAAATCAGAAGAATACAAAATTACAAATCATATAAATTTGTGCTTTTTCTTATTCTAATTTTTTTTATTGAAATTAATAAATTTATTACCGAAATGTGTGTGTTTTTTTGTCGAAATTAATAAAGTTTGATCCATATCTACATTCTCAAACTCCTAACAATTTTTTTAAATTAAATTCAGACAAAAAAAGATAATAAAAATAAGACATTTGACCAAGAATATTTTCTGTGTAAATTATGTTTTAAGAGATCTCATAGTTTTGAAAAGGGACATAATAGTTAGTAATAAAACAAAAAACAGATCATGAAAACAAAAATTGAATGACAAAAAAATCAAAAACTGAAAAACAGAAAATGATTTAAAGTAGTTTACTAGTAAAGACATAACTATCTTTTCATGACGTAATGATCTAAAAAATTTTGGCGCAATATTTTTTGTTTGTCTGAATCTGAATGAATGAAAATGAGTACCGAGTCAAAGAGTCTGTGACACGAATAAATTCTTTCATTTCCCTTTTCTGCTTTTTTCTAATTATATTTATATATTTTTTATTAAAAATCATAAAAGCGACAGACCAAAAAAGAGGAAAGAGTGTGAAGTGTGAGCAGTGAGTGCCCAACCAATTTCCTCTGGCAAATAGAAACCTCAAAGTTTCAACCTTTCAGGCTTTTGTCTTCTTCTTCGTCGCTCATCTAACGCAACTATGCTCTGTATCAAAGCTGAAGCTCTTCATGAAGATCAAAACTTAGCTTCCTCTTCTTCTTCTCCAAGTACTGATCGTAGCACCGCAAATGCTACTTTCCGTCTTCCTATCAATTGGTATTCTCTAAATCTACTTCTTCCTCAACAATGCTCGTCGATTTGTTTTTTTTTGTTCCTCTTGTTCGTTGCTGATTTTGTTCAATTGTATGTTGTTTTTCTCTGTGACAGGGGAAGCTCGATCCGGAAGTATTTGAAGAAGAATGGTACATTTTCGAGAAGATCTTACTCATCAGGAGATGGGTCTTTGTATTTTCCTGATCTCGATGTAATGTAGCTCTCTTTCTCTCTTTAACTATTATCTGGTTTGTTGGTTAGTATATGAAGATGCAGTAAATCTAGGGTTTTGAAGGGTTTATGGTCCCACCAAATGGTTTGAAAATTTTGATTTTTGTTTTGGAAGCAGGAAAGCAAGATGCTTGATCAAAGTAATGGTAGGTTTGATGGAAAGAGCAAATTATGGTACAAATCTGAGCTTGAACAAGATGTAAGTGTATCAGATCCCACACTATCATATTCAATTGGTGGTGCTTTTAAGTTTTCTCATTTTCTGCAGCTTACTTAGTTGGTACATTTAGAGAAACCATATGAAGTTTTGATCTTCTTGTGTATCCTTCCTTAATTCGCTCTGTGCTTACCAATAGTGGAGATTGTTGATATTATTTGGGATGATACAGGTTAAGAGACTGCAACAGCAGTTACAAGAGGAGATTAACTTAAGGTTAGCTCTGACAAGCGCAGTTGAGCACTCTAGTTCTCCGTTCATGGATTCGCCTTGTGAACTTCCTGATAAGGTCAATCCTTTCTCCTACACATACATTCTGTTGTTGTATTCGCCTTCGTATTGTTTTGAAATCGTTTAAATTTTACAGGCACAAGAGCTTTTGGACAGCTTAGCAATACTAGAAATCACAGTGTCAAAGCTTGAGCAAGAATCATTTTCCTTGAGATATCTACTTAGGCAAGAGAAAAACGAGCGACGTCTCACTGAGATTCTACGAAAGAAGAAGTCTCATTATCCTGCACCTTCAAAGTTCACTGATTCCCATAGTTTCGCGAACAAATTGGTATGACTATACACAGTGTGTTATGCATTCTTTGGTTCTAGTGTCTTTAACAGATGATTCCTACTGATTTGACAGGTGACAAGGAAAAGAGAGAGTAAACAGGTGGTATCAGTAGATACTGAAGCTTTACAAGTAGAATGAAGAAGCAAAATATAGAGATTACATGATCTTAGACATAGCCATATTGGCTGATCAAGTCCATGAGCAAGAATCTCTCTCCTCTTGAGTCAAAATGTTTCGCCTGAGCTGAACGATACACCGCTCTGTTCTGTTTTTGCTTACTAAACCCGGCGATCTTCAATATGTAATGTGGAGGTAAGGTTGATAGGACGGTTTGTGCACTGCAGGAGCAGCATTGAGGAGCTTGTATTCTGTATTTAAACATAGAATGCATTGTTGGTAGGCTTATATTGGTTGTATAAGTTTAAATTGTCTCCATTGGATTTCAATATTGTCTGTGGCTTATACCATATGAAATGACCATAACCATACACATGTATTAAATGTAATCGCGGATGAGTCTGAAAACAAATATGAATTCAAGGCCAAAACAGGGGATAAGTAGCAAGAAACTGGTAGCAATCCATGTCAAATTACAAAACAGACATAATAGAAAACAAAGGGAAAACTCGATTGCAACGAACCATGGGTCCTAGAAGTCTATTCCCGTTCCTTTCCCAGCATTGCCAGCTCAAATTCATGTGCATCCTCTATGAACCTTTAATGATAGTCAAGGTATTTTTTCTGTTTCATGATTCTCTGAAACATGAAAAAAATGTAAATCAAATGTCAATTTTGAGGAATTGTTGGTTGGATTATTATAAGGCCATATATATGCCTCTTTCTCCTTACCTCTTCTCTAGAGTTATTTACATCACTTGCTGTTAAATTACCTGAGAAACAACAACAGCAATCATGTTTTTTGGTTTTGGTTTTGTAATAAAGCAAATTAACATGTGATCTTGTTGAAGTTTTATTTATATAATATAGAGACACTATAAGTAAAAACTTCAACAAGATCTTATCTTGATTGATGAACTTATGACAAAAAAAGAAAGGAAAAAAAAAGAGACACTATAAGTAATTGGAAAATAAAATAAGAATCAAAACTTAAAATATTCTTGATTGACTCTGAAAAACGTGAATTTAATATGATCTTACGTTAGTACTTATATAAAAAAGTACCACGTTGAATTGTTTACGTTTATAAAAGAGGAATGTGATCTTAACCGAACCACAACGCAAGAAGCTTTTATATACGTTTGATCTTCTAATTGTATTTGTTTGATTCTTGTCACTCTTTTCATTTTTTTGTGTATATATCCAATTCGTTTCTAGAGATGTTGAAATGCCTTAGTTGTTTAATCAAAATCATTAAGGTCTTGAACTCTATGCAGAGAGCGTTTGATAAGATATGATCATCGGATCAATTTGACAAAACTATGCAAACTTTCAATGATAAAATTTAGCAATTTCGCATTTGAGAAAACTACTAGACCATCACTACTTGGTTCCGCATCAAAGATGTTAATAAACTTATGTATTTTCTGATTTTCATGTTATGAAATTAGTAGCAATCCATGTCAAATTACAAAACAAAGGGAAAGCTCAATTGCAACGAACCATCATAATAATATTGAGCTATGCGTCAGGGGTCCTAGAAGACTATTACCGTACCTTTTCCAGCTGCCTTTTATGTTTTTGCAGATGCAATGTTGAGATAAGGTTGAATACTAAAGCTTAAGGAGCAAACAAAGAGATATAGATAAGATTAAAAAGGTTATAGTTTAGGAGTTATCTAAACTAAGTATTTTTTTTTTGTGATTAAGATTAATTTTATCTATATAAGGAAATGTCAAGGTTGTGACATAACTCATGAGATTAAAGAGATTGAAAGTTTAGGTTTTGAGAGATTTTTCTAAGCTAATAAAGAAGAGTTATTTCTTTATAATTTTTAACTTCATCGAATTACTTTCTTAAATCTACCATACAATTTCTGTAATACTCTCTATGTTTATTTCTGCGTAATATTTGTGTATAATGGTTTCCTGAAACATGAAAAGAATTGTAAATCAAATGTCCATTTTGAGGAATGGTTGGTTGGATTATAAGGCCATATGCCTCTTTCTCCTTGCCTCGTCTGCAATAGAGGTGATATGATCTACATCTATATCATCTTCTAGTAAATTACCTGAGAAACAACAACAATAATCATGTTTTCTTGGTTTTGGTTTTGTAATAAAGCAAATTAACATGGACTACGTTCAACTTTCATCACATACCGAACATGAATCCAGCAACGCCCAAGCCCCTTTAATGGACATACCCGCCATAAGGTAATATAATAACTTAATATCTTCCCTTGTCACATCTACGAATTGGTTAACGCCAAGTGAAAAAAAAAAAAACTTAATATTCTTGGTTTTTTTTTTTTTTGTAATCAAATTCTAAAAATATGACTTGGAGCAAACGCAACCCCATTTGGGTTTTGGACTCCAATTTCGGATAGAAGATATTTAATAAATAGGCGAAAAGAACCCTAATTTAAAGAATTTGTTCTTTATTAGCGGATATCAATTGTACTATAAGGGTTTATTGTGTAATTAAGCACTATCTTAGAGTTGTTTGGTAAATACTCTATGTTTTGTAATTAGGTTAATGACTTGTATATAAGCCTTGGACATTCTGCATCCAGACTCACGATTTCTCCACCATGCCTTCTTCCTTATCCTTTTCCTCGATTTCCAAATTTCGGTGAAAAAATGAGCGTGATTCGAGTTTTTCTACTTCATTCATTTGTGGATTTATGTATTGGTGTTATTTAAGTATAGGTTTTTTTAAAAAAAACATTAGACTACAATTAGCTGGTTCATTAGTTAAATTCTTACATAATGTAGACAGTATAATTCACTCCTAATGTACAAGTGCATTTGTTGATTTACCACCACCTGCTAGTAAACATGAAAGATTAGTCAAGGAGTTGGAAGAACGTAAAAAAGAACTTAATGAGGATCCTGAATCTATTGGTCCTTAGCTTTCCACACTTTTCTAAACAAATAATACTTTTTTATCTGTGCCTATTTGATCAATGAGAAACCAATGGCTTCATGCATTTCTGTCACTCACATATGTATTTGAAGTATTTCGTTGGTAGTAGGTCTGAAAACAAACTGGATATAAGAAACGAAGGCCCAATAAAAGTTAATTTAATAATATTGAGGTAAATAAAAATTGCCCAATAACCAAAATATAAATATAATCTTTAGAGCCCATAGAAATTATGAACCGGTCCTGCTCTTTTCTTTTTTTTTGCATAGCCAGATCCGATTTTGAATATGTACAACTACAACAAGAAGATAAGATAAGATCATGTTGAAGTTGTATTGTTAAAAAATCAGAGAGACAGAATAAGTAATTCGAATACAAAACAAAAATCAAAACTTAAATATCATAAAATATTGAATTTGTCCAAAGTGTTATGGTCTGGCAAAAGACAGATCCGGGATCCGGGATGTTATCACGCTTGTGAGTTATATAATATATATATATATCTTGAATTTAATACGATCTTACGTTAGTAACTTAATACTAATATAAAAGTATCATCTTGTATTGTTTTGAAATGTTTATGGGATGTTTAATAAGTTAAGTCCGGTCATTAAGGTGACGTGGCCAGTTGGATAGGCCCGTGCCTATTTATCTGCCCTCGTAATTAAGAAGAAGCTTAAGAGACCAAGCGACAGTTAAAAGACGAAGCGACAGAGAGAGGAGATGGAGAAAATTCTCGACGTAGCTTATGGCGTTTCCGTGAAGGCTGGTTTGACGTTATTGGAGAAGAATCTGTTGCCGGATTTTGTCATTAGACGGCTCACCCGGCTGCTTTTGGCCGGTCGTCTCCGTTCTGGTTATAAACCCAAGGCGGAGATACAACTCTCCGATCTCCTTCGTTTCATTGAGTGTAAGTCACATATACATTTCCAATTTCCTTAAAATTCTATGCTTTTGTTATTGAGTGATTAGGACTGTTTTTGCACAATCTAGGGAACAGAAACGTACTTTGTTTATTGGCTTTGTGGGGTTTAGTTTTTTGCACAATCTAGGGATCAGAAACGTACTTTGTTATCGGCTTTGTGGGGTTTAGTTTTTGCACAATCTAGGGAACAGAAACGTACTTCGTTTATTGGTTTTGTGGGGTTTAGTTTTTGCACAATCTAGGGAACAGAAACGTACTTTGTTTATTGGCTTTGTGGGGATTAGTGTCTGATACCACACCACTTTAGAACCCTACAATGATTAATTTTGTTTCATCTTTTTTAGTAAAACAAAAATGTTTTTACAAAAATACATCTTTCTAGCTGAGATATTGTTGTTGAGAGATTCGCGCACACTAAATTCTCTTCTTTTTTTTGTATAATTATTAAAAAATTACATGCCAGTAAAGACTAATTCAAGGTCTTAATTATATAATAGTTTTATGAGATAATTACTCAGATAGTTCAATATGATCCATTAATTACTAGAATAGTTTCTTTTGATCATTCAAAACTGCTAAAGTGTGGAAATGTCCATTATTTTCCACAATGATCCATTAATTACAAGAATGCCACTCTTTTAATTTTTTTTTTTCTTCTTCTCTCTATCGTTGTCTTCCTCCTTCTTCTCTTCTTCTCTTATCCTCTTCTCTTCTTCTTCTTCTTCTTCTTCCTTTCTTCTCTTCTTCTCTTATCCTCTTCTCTTCTTCTTCTTCTTCTTCTTCCTTTCTTCTCTTCTTCTCTTCTTCTCTTCTTCACTTCTCCTCTTCTTTTCTTCTTCTCTTCTCTTATCTTCTTTGTCGTCGTCTCGCCGTTCTTCTCTTCTCTTCTTCTTCGTTTCTTCTTCTACTTCTTCTTCGTTTCTTCTTCTACTTCTTCTCTTCTTCTTCTTCTCTTCTTCTTCTTTTCTTCTTCTCCTATCTTCTAGGCCACGTTATGTAGGTGTTTAGATGATATCATGTAGGTTTTAAGGTATTTTTCGTAGGTTTTACATCATCCTATGTTTCGGGGGCCATAACTCTTTGATCACTGATCCATTTGTCGTGTTATTGGTATGGTTTGAAAGGTCTAGGTCTCAAGAAGACGTAGCTTCAAACCGTTCCTCGATCGGAGCTGTATTGAGAAAGTTATGGGCATTTTACTATGACATGTCGCGAGTCCTACGAAACTAAATGAGTATCCTACGACAAAGGAAATGAGTATCCTACGAAACTAAACATGTATCCTACGAAAAGACATGTGAATCCTGCGAAAGACATGAGTTTCCTACGAAAGGAAAGGAGTTTCCTACGAAACTTGCATTGATTCCTACGAAATTGAATTGATTCCTACGAAACATGACAGATTCCTACGTCAAAGGAACCTTATCCTATGTTTCGGGGGCCATAACTCTTTGCTCACTGATCCATTTGTCGTGTTCTTGGTATGGTTAGAAAGGTTTAGGTCTCAAGAAGACGTAGCTTCAAACCGTTCCTCGATTGGAGCTGTATTGAGAAAGTTATGGGCATTTTACTATGACATGTCGCGAGTCCTACGAAACAGTCGCGAGTCCTACGAGTCATAATGCTGATGTGGCATTATTCATTAATGGCAGTTTCATAATTTTTTTATTTTTTTCAAAGGATACAAGGGTAAAATGGTATTAAAAACCCCAAAAAACTAGTTTAGTAATTTTAATCTTTTTGGACTACTTGAGTAGGAGCTAGAATTATAAAAGACTAGTTGAGTAAATCACCCTAGTTTTATGCATACTAGATTTTATCATAAAATATTCTTTGCAATATGTGAAGTTACAGAGATGTTTAAAGCTTTCTTATGAATGATATAAATTTTCAGCTATAAAGGAGATGCCTATAGCGATCAATACTGAGAAGCCAAAGACTCAACACTATGAATTACCCACAGCTTTCTTCGAACTTGTTCTTGGAAGAAACAAAAAATATAGTTGTTGTTACTTTTTAAATGATTCAAGTAGTTTAGAAGATGCAGAGGAAGCAATGTTGGCTTTATATTGTGAAAGAGCTAAAGTGGAAGATGGAAAAAGTGTACTTGATGTTGGATGTGGTTGGGGATCTTTGTCTTTGTACATTGCTCGCAAGTATAGCAACTGCAAAGTAACTGGTATCTGTAACTCAACAACACAGAAAGCATTTATTGATGACCAAAGCAGGTAATTATGTTTCTCAGTACTTAAGCTTCAAGCTTTAGCTTGTGTAAGTGGGACTTACTTTAGTCTGATACCGTTTCTCTACATGTCATGTTTTGAAGGAAACTCGGGATTCAGAATGTTGAGATAATAGTTGCAGATATTAGCACTTTTGAGCATGAAGGGACATATGATCGAGTATTCTCTATCGAAATGTTCGAGGTTTGGAATGAATGTTAAAGTACTTCACTTTATGTTTGATTTTCAAAAATCAGTGATTTTATTAGCTTTGTTTTGTGATTAGCACATGAAAAACTATGGAAAGCTTCTGAAGAAAATAGGAAAATGGATGAAGGAAGATAGTCTTCTGTTTGTTCACTACTTTTGCCATAAGACATTTGCTTACCACTTTGAGGTATGAATGAATTAATGTCCAGTTTTGGTAGCTTCTTGTATGTATTACTTCACCATGTTTTGGCAATAATGCAATGTTGGAATTGTGTTGATACGCTATAGGATGTGAATGACGATGACTGGATCACAAGACACTTCTTCAGTGGAGGAACAATGCCATCGGCGAATCTTCTCCTTTACTTCCAAGTAATTTACATTATAACTTGACACGTATATGCAGTGTCTTGGTAGAATGTATCATCAATCTGAACATATGTATATCTCGTTTTTTAGGAAGATGTTTCGATTGTTGACCACTGGCTCGTAAATGGGAACCATTATGCAAAAACAAGGTAAACAACCACTTCTAAAACTGTTGTGACAAGCAAGAAGAAGAAGATAATTATCTTGTGATGTTTGTTACTTATGATTCAACTCTTGCAGTGAAGAGTGGCTCAAAAGAATGGATAAGGAAATAGTGGCATGTAAAGAGATAATTAAAATGACTTATGGGAAAGAACAAGCAGTGAAGTGGACGGTTTACTGGAGAACCTTCTTCATCTCGGTTGCTGAGCTTTTTGCTTACAACAATGGAGAAGAGTGGATGGTTTCACACTTTCTCTTCAAGAAGAAATGATTATTTCTTTATTTCTCTTCTGTTTTTTTGAATAAACATACAACAATGTCATTCTACTTTGTTTGCCTATCAAAAATGTTGATCATTCTACTTCAAAGCGACAATGTTATTGAAAAAAATGTGGGATTAAGTATCATGAACTGGATTCTTTTGAATCAGCCTGTTTTGTTGGATTCAGGTCATCAGCCTCCAAAATGCGAGCAGAAGCTTACCATCTAAATGCTCCTGTTTGGATACATGTAAACCAGAGATAAAACTTAGAAAGAGAAGCTCATTCTTTGATTGAGATCACAGGAGACATGAATAGAGCTGAAGAAGAGAAGAAAAGTGAGTTACCGAGAGACAGCCTCTGTACTTTTTCCACTCTGCAACACACTCTTCTTTATCCCATTGCCCTTTAACAAACTTCTCCGAGTACCATCTGAGGAAATCAAGAGAAAGGATGCAACAATTAGGGTTTTCGGACAGGTATATATATCCCCATATGACTCTGAATATCCCCATATGGTTCACCATAGTTTAAACCCTTTAAACCAAGCAAATGAAGAAACACCAGCTATGTCACTTAAAGGAGAAACCAAACTCACTTATTGAAGCAATTGTAGTAAGCATTTCGCAAATCCGAGCAGTGCGAAGTAGAGGAGGGAGCAGAAGTGGAATCTTTTTTCTTCAACATGCCCATAGCTGGAATCACTAATAATTTGTCAGCTTAGAAACTCAGGAAATCCATCTAAAATTCAAAACAGTTACATTAGACTTAAGAAAAGAATGAAAATGCAAGCAATGGCAATAAGAATCTATCACAAGCTTCACAACTCTTAACTAACAAAGAAATATATTCAAACATAACCCAAAAAGATATTATTTCAGCTAAACAAAAAAGGAGCAACATCATATAAGAGCAACACTAAAGCTTATCTGCAAGAGACACCAAACAGAGAAAGCTTTCAAGTTGTCGATAAACAAAACATGCTCCTTGCAATCTGACATAAGAGTCATTTTTGGTCAAAATTATATACAGAGACATTGTGAATTGCCCCATGTAAGATAATGAACCATATGTTGTCTCTACAAACATCAAACATGTGTTCAATTAAAAGAGCTAGATACCAAACGAAGAACACTTCTAAAATCTGTAATGGATGGATATATTCAGAGGATTGCCTAAAGAGAAACATGATCAAACCAATTGAAGAAAGACAAAAGGAGGGGCAAAAGTCCTAAAACGCAGAAAGAATCAAACAGAGAAAAATCACGATGAAACTCAAACAATACAAAGCTTCAAACTTTGAAGCCTTGAACGATGAAAGAATTTCAATTCCGAAAACTAGATTAAGAAAAAAAAAACAATAATTTGAAAATTAACCTAATTCGATCGAAACGAGAAGACAAGATTTGATCTTGGAATTATATCTCGCCTTTGTTAAACCCGTAAACCTCAGATTCTTTGGGATTGTGAACAGTGAGTACTCCTTCTCACGTTGAAGTCTCTGTATCAAACTCAGGAACCGTAAGTCCAGCCAAAACGACGACGAAGCTTCGAATGAGAAAATATCAAAATGACGTCGTTTGCAACAGACAAAAACCCTACGCAAAGCAAAAATTAGAGAAGTGAAAGATATGTAAACATTTGTCAACGTCACGGTACTCTCGTACAAAACGAATATCACTTGCTTGACGTAACATAAAACACTTATCCATTTTCTATATATTAATAAGAGGATCCTTAAAGAAAAAATTCATTTGCAGTTTTACAAGCTTTGACAACAGTTTTAAGAAAATGGATCAGTTCAAAGGTCAGCCTCGTCTTCCCAAATTCGCCGTTCCCAAGCGCTACGATCTCCGTCTCAATCCCGATCTCACTGCCTGTACTTTCACTGGAACTGTCGCCATCGACCTCGATATTGTTGCCGATACTCGTTTCATTGTTCTCAACGCCGCTGATCTTTCCGTCAACGATGCCTCCGTTTCCTTCACTCCTCGTACCTTCTCTAAGGTCCGATCAGTTCTCTCTATATCTTGACTTTGTGTTGGTATGAATTCGGATTTAGATAATGTGATAGGAATTAGCGTCATTCATGATTTGAGAATTTTGATATGATTTTGATTCCGATGGTAAATTAACTACATGTGAAATTAAGTTTTCGCCAGATTTACTGTTGGTTATTGAAAAAGCAGTACATCATCAACTTTAGATAGTTGTCTGTCTTCTGAAACTATAGGTTGTGATAAATAGCTAACATAATAGTTCTTCTGGCAAAAAATTTCATTTACCGTCCAGACATTCTATTTTGTTGCCACTTATCTGCAAAGAAAGGGATTTGAGCTTAAAGGGTACTTTTTGTTAAGCAGGCGGTTGCGGCTCCAAAAGCTGCCGTGTGTCCGGAGGATGAGATTCTGGTGCTTGAGTTTGGTGACAATCTTCCCCATGGAGTGGGAGTTCTGGAATTAGGTTTCAACGGAGTACTCAATGACAAAATGAAAGGATTCTACAAAAGGTAAAGTTTTGCGGTTTTATCTGAATGTAAATTTTACATAGAAAAGGTATTAATTTTAGAACTATTTTTTTTGGTCTTGGTGCAGTACCTATGAACATAACGGTGAGAAGAAGAATATGGCAGTTACCCAGTTTGAACCAGCTGATGCTAGGAGATGCTTTCCTTGCTGGGATGAACCTGCTTGCAAGGTTTCCACCTGTTCTCTTTTTGCGCCTCCTCTTTTCATCAACATGAGTTTTTGCAAGTGGCATTTTGTTTTTCTAAGTCTATATCTATCCAAATTGACACATTGCGCAACAGGCTACGTTCAAGATTACATTAGAGGTGCCAACTGATCTGGTAGCTCTCTCCAATATGCCCATCACGGAGGAGAAAGTTAATGGAAATATGAAGATTGTCTCCTACCAAGAATCTCCAATTATGTCTACATATTTGGTAGCTATTGTGGTTGGTTTGTTTGACTATGTAGAAGACCATACATCTGATGGTAAATTTATTTGATCCATTATTATTTCACATCTAGTCAATTCTTGAAGCTTTAAATCAAGTGTCCTCTTTTAATCAGGGGTCAAAGTAAGAGTATACTGTCAAGTGGGGAAAGCCGATCAAGGGAAATTTGCATTGCATGTTGGTGCCAAGACATTGGATCTGTTCAAAGAGTAAGTCCTTCGTCAACATTTGATACTTGATATGCATGCATAATTTTTGGACTTTTTTTGCTCGTTGTGTCATAAATTAGGCTTAACTTCAATCCTTCTTGTAGATACTTTGCTGTGCCATATCCCCTTCCCAAAATGGATATGATTGCAATTCCAGATTTTGCTGCTGGAGCTATGGAGAATTATGGTTTAGTGACATACCGTGAAACAGCTCTTCTCTATGATGAGCAACATTCAGCAGCTTCTAACAAACAGAGGGTACTGCTAGCATGTCTTTGATTCTCCACATGTAATTTTCTTGCGCCTCTTTGTGCAATTATCTAAAGCAATTAGTTTTTACTCCTAGGTTGCCACTGTAGTTGCCCATGAACTGGCCCACCAGTGGTTTGGCAATCTTGTCACTATGGAGTGGTGGACTCATCTATGGCTGAACGAGGGTTTTGCTACTTGGGTACATTGCAAATTTAGGTCTTTAAATTAACAATGATTTGGAGTTTGTTGTGAAGATATTGTTACTCTTAATCTGTTTCAGGTCAGCTACTTGGCTACTGATAGTTTGTTCCCTGAATGGAAAATCTGGACCCAGTTTTTAGATGAATCTACTGAGGGTCTAAGGCTAGATGGACTTGGGGAGTCTCACCCGATAGAGGTAACCAAAATAGTATCTATGTTATCAAGTCGGGACACAGTTCTGAAAAATTCTGTCGATATGTGTCATGAAAACTTAGTGACTTGTTTCCTTATATTTATTGTCAATCCCAGAGATACCCTATCACCTATTGATCATAAATTTGGTTTTTTTCTCAGGTGGAGGTTAATCATGCTGCTGAAATTGACGAAATATTTGATGCAATAAGCTACAGGAAAGGTGCATCTGTCATCCGCATGCTTCAAAGCTATCTTGGTGCTGAAATTTTTCAGGTTTTTCTTATACCCATTTTCTCCTATTACAATGCAATTATATGACGATATGGTGACTTCTTACTCTACTTTGTATGGCTTTGATGAGCAGAAGTCGCTTGCTGCATACATTAAAAATCACGCTTACTCAAACGCGAAAACAGAAGACTTATGGGCTGCTTTGGAAGTGGGATCAGGAGAACCTGTGAACAAGCTTATGAGCTCTTGGACAAAGCAAATGGGATATCCTGTTGTGTTGGCCAAAATTAAAGATGGAAAATTGGAACTTGAGCAGGTTCTTAGACTTATTTCCTTTGCTGGATGTCCTAATTATACCCTTTCTAAAGGCCACTAAGAGTGGAGGTTCATCTTAATATCTTACATGATTGACTAACAAATTCATCTAAAACCACAGTCTCGTTTCTTGTCAAGTGGTTCTCCTGGGGAAGGACAATGGATTGTGCCTGTAACCTTGTGCTGTGGTTCATATGACAAGCGCAAAAACTTCTTATTGGAATCCAAGTCTGGAGTGTATGATCTAAAGGAATTATTAGGCTGTTCCATTGCCGATGGTAGCAGCAAAAATAATGCGACATATTCGTGGATAAAAATCAATGTCGATCAGGCTGGATTCTATAGGGTGAAATATGATGACAGCCTTGCGGCTGGGCTCAGAAGTGCAACAGAGAGTAAAAGCTTGACTTCTATCGATAGATATGGTAATGTAACCTTGCAGAATTTGGTTTTCTGGTTGACATTATGGAATTTTTACTGGAGATGAATATCTTATTTATTTTTTCCCAGGTATTTTGGATGACTCTTTTGCACTCTCTATGGCTCGTCAGCAATCTCTGGCCTCTTTGCTCACTCTGATTAGTGCATACAAGGAGGAACTTGAGTATACCGTGCTGTCAAATCTTATTGCTGTAAGGATCTGCAAGTTTTGTCTTTAATTTTCGCTCAGTCTATAACTATGCTTTTGCTTCTAGCTCAAACTCTTCCTCCATACAGATAAGCTACAAAGTTGTGAAGATTAGTGCAGATGCCAATCAAGAACTGATATCTGGGATTAAACATTTCTTCATTGGCGTTTTCCAATTTGCTGCTGGGTATGCTGTTTTGGACATCTACATTATTAGATTTATCAACATCAATGTATTGTATATAACTTTTTGTCTGTTTAGCAAACCAAAACGTAATAAATAATAAAAACCCGTTACAATGTTGTTCTCATAGGAAACTTGGTTGGGACCCCAAAGAAGGCGAGAGCCATCTAGATGCTATGCTGAGAGGGGAAATCTTAACTGCACTTGCTGTGTTTGGGCATGACGAGACACTAAAGGAAGCGATATGGAGATTTGATGCATTCTTGGCTGATAGGAACACCTCACTTCTACCTCCTGACATTAGAAGGGTTTGTTTCTTATCATAGAACCCCAATCACAATTAAGAATCGACATTGTGAACCTTTTTTTTTTTAACCTATTACTTAATTTCTGTATGGGTTTTGTGTTTGCAGGCTGCTTATGTAGCCGTAATGCAGAGAGCCAACAAGTCAAACAAATCTGGTTTTGAGTCTCTTCTGAGAGTTTATAGGGAAACAGACCTCAGCCAAGAGAAAACACGAATCTTAGGTAACCTAACTGTACACTTTGGTCACATCAGAAAATAATTGCAATTTATCATTCAATGACTAATGTTTCCTTTGTGGTTATGCAGGTTCTTTGGCTTGTTGCCCAGACTCCACTATAGTTCAAGATGTTCTTAACTTCATATTGTCTGACGAGGTATACATGGATCTTTTGCTTTCGAATCTGTAAAGTAGTGAATATTCAATAACATTAGGCTTGAAATAATTTTGATGATATGGTGGGGTTCTTATTTCTCCAGGTGCGTAATCAAGATGCACTCTATGGACTTTCCGGTGTTAGTTGGGAAGGACGTGAAGTAGCATGGAAATGGCTACAGGAGAAGTGGGAGTATATAGGAGAAACATGGGGCTCCGGATTTCTCATAACCCGTTTCATAAGTGCAGTCGTATCTCCGGTTTGTTCCTCTTCATGCATTGATATACAGCTCATGATCCTTTTCTATGGGCTCTAATTGACTTCTCTTATATTGGTTTAACCAGTTTGCGTCGTTTGAGAAAGCCAAAGAAGTTGAGGAGTTTTTTGCAACAAGATCAAAGCCTTCGATGGCAAGAACCTTGAAGCAGAGCCTTGAAAGAGTCCATATTAACGCCAATTGGGTCCAGAGTATCAAGAAGGAAGATAATCTCACACAGCTCGTTGCACAGCTCTCTCACAACTAAACATTATAGCTCCTCTTGTCAGGTTATCTCCAGAGCTAACTGAAATATCTGCGACTATGCTCAAATTTCTCTTTACATGCAAACCTTTGTTGTTTCTTTTTCTGGACACCGAAATTTAAAAGTACTTTTCACACTTTGGATTTACCTTCAATAAAGTTTGCTTTCGAGAAGTTTTCCTACTATCAATTAAACCCAAGTAACTGGTATACTTGCTCTGAATCGATGATCACTGAGATACAACTGCGTTCTAAAATGAAAACACCGGCTAAGTGTTCCAATTCACACAATTCCTCTTTGGCCCAAATCACACTTTGGCCATTGTCTAGCCAAAATTATCAAAACTAACATAGAAACTTATGAGATAAAATACATACTGTAATTTCAATATCCAAGTTTGGTTAAGAATCGTCTCCCAACAAAACTCAAATATACTCTTAAGTCCTCACTTCTCAGTGGGTCTTCAAATTTAGAAGTAAAAGTTGATACTTTAACACAGCCAGAAAGATTTAAGAAAGAAAAATAAAGGTGAAACAGTAAAAATGTTGCAGTAAAACTGCCACAAGAGAAGGCAAAATTACTACAGCCAACCTGGGCAGCTTATATATAACACAAAGGTTTACTCAAATCCCTCTAAACTCTTTTCCCTTCTCTTTCTTCTAATAGACAGAATAATCAGGAAAGGCTACACATTGTTAATCTTCCACTTAAGCATCACTCTCTTCTACTCAAACCATTTTGATCTTCTTCCTTTTAAACTTCTGCGCTTGCTGTACAGTTTATTTTTTTTAATAATAAGGATTAAGATCCCAAACCTGAGGAAGGCAAGAGATATCTCAGATCTTCTTCTTTTTCTCTTTCATTATTATTTGTTTGGTTATTTCAAATTATCATCGGATCATCCATCGATGAAACCATCTGAGCCTCTGTTGTTTCCCCGCTTAGCCGCTCCACAGGTATTGCCTCAGCTGCAGACATGAATTTGGGTGTTAACAACGAATATATATATACACATGAAAATAAAGCCGTATTTGGCTTTTGAATCTGAAGTGTAAAAAGACAAAGGAAAAAGAAATAATGGGTTTTGACAAAGATGAAATAAAACTTACCTGCTGACCGATCTAGAGACATAGTTCTTGCCATCTCTACAAAGTTGGAAAAGAAAGAAGTCAGATTCTTCTTAATGCCTTGTCAATAACACTACTTAAAACATTAGTATTAGTCACTGCTAGTTGACTAGGAAAATGAACAAGTCAAGGTTTGAGGTTGAAAATGATTTTATAATAGTCAATGTCATCTGAATGTACCAAGTGAATGACGCAATCCTTTTACAGCATCAAAGTTCTTGTATGTGTAGCCAACAAAACTTAAATCCTTGGGAGCAAGAAGCATCTGCAAAAATTAAAAAGATGTGTCATTCAAAAGTGAAACATATTCATCGAACAACAGCATTTGCTGATGTTTTCTTATATCTCTCACTAGCAGCAATATTACTACAGTTAGGACTTGGGAGCATCGACATTCATTCACATATCCTAACAAATAAATCCGCTGGATCACAAAAAAATAATCACAAACCTTCCTAGATGGGGCCGATCTAGTTCTTTCAGGTGCAGGAGAATTCACCTGAGATGATATATCAAGAAGTTCTGTATCAGTCACAAGTGGCATATTAAAAACATTTTTTCAGAAAACCTTTCTTCAAATATTGCAAGATAAATAAAACGAAAGAACTTAAGGCATACTTCATCAAACTTCATAAAGTTTTGTGTATCTAGCTCGTCATTCACTTCTGGCTTGTAAGCAGCCCCCATTTCATAGAGCTTTTCCCACACAACATCTTTGAACCAAGGATGATCCTGATGCAAATTTAAGGTACATGTTTATAAAGAACAAACGGCAAAGCTTATCACATGTACGACTAGATCTTCTCATTGAACATCCTTACCTTGATTTGCTGTGCTCCTCCTCCAGTGCCAAGCCTATGGTCAACATTGCACAGCAGCCTGCAGATAAGATCCTTAGCCTCAAATGACAACTTTGCATCGTCAGGAAATTTCAAATGATTTCTCCAATGGACAATCTGTTAGAAGGAATAAAGACTTCATGAACAAGATCACTGAATGTTATAAACAAAACTTCTAGTTTTTTACCCTCTCCTACTTGGGTCTTGAACTTTAACAAATAGAAGAGATTTCATTCATTCATTATGTAGATCAAATTGTTACAAAAACAATACACAACTCTGTTATTCAGTTCAAAAGGACGCCAGTCAAATTCATTAAAGCTCAACTGTTCAGAAACTTTGCACCAGAGCAAACTCACTGAGATAGTAATACCTTTCTGCAAGTCGATATAGGGTCATCTGCATAAAAAGGAGGATACCCAACGAGCATTTCGTACATAATTGCACCTAATGACCACCTAAAAGACAAGAACAAGATTTCAAAGGCATATAAAAACCAGCTCCAGAGGAATGAAGACAAAAGAAAGACTTTTGTCAACCTTTACAAAGGATTGCTAGCACAGATAAATTGGAACAGCTAAAGCATTATCAAAAGACGAATATAACTGGTTAAAATTCATTCTGAAAATGACAAATTTCAAACAAAACAACTTACCAATCACATTCCATGCCATATCCTTTCTTCAGCAAAACTTCAGGAGCAATATAGTCGGGTGTTCCCACAGTCGAAAATGCCTTTCAGAAAAGGAGAGAATCAGAGACTATCTCAACTTGCCACACAAATTAATAAAGACAATAGAGGCGATGAACGTTTAAAAACAGTAACGTACTAGTTTTCTGCGATTCATCTGCCAATGCTGAAGTTGTTCCTGGGGACTGCGCCAGCTTCTCTTGTTATCAGTATCCGGAAAATATCCATCAACATCCATTGGTTCTGTAATAGTTTCATCATCTGAGGCCCTATTCTCCTGAATTGAAGGTAAAGTTCTGCAATCAAGTGGCTTACAGAGCCCAAAATCTGAGAGTTTCATGTGCCCATCTTTGTCCAGAAGAAGGTTATCAGGTTTGATATCCCTGCAAAAAGTGAAAAGACAGGAGATCAAGCAAAATGAACATATCATATCACAGTTTACACCACACGCATGCAATTCAGGTAATTTGCAAAAGCCACCTATGGATATAGTTGTATCTGTGTATGGATTCAATGGCCAGAACACTTTGAGCAATATAAAATCTGGCGACATCTTCCTTTAATGTATCCTCCCTCATGAGCAAGGTCATCATATCACCACCAGGGAGATATTCCATAATCAGATACAAATATTCGGCATCCTGAAATGAATAGTAGAGTTTTACAATATAATGGCTTGCAACCTCGGCCAGTAGGTTTCTCTCTGCTCTGACATGTTCCACCTACAAAACGCACATCAATCTAATCAGCTGCTAGAAAGAGAAAACGACATGGAGGTAAACACGGAAAAACCATAAGAAATTTGTCAGCTCTAACTAAAGTAAAGTATAATCAGTACGCTTATTATTTGATATATTGGCATATGCTTCATCTTATAATCTATCCATGTATTTAAGATCTGGATTGAACTTATACTTGTCAACACACTGTCCCCACATTGACAGAAGAAGTGCATGACAACACATGCATTCACCAGAGTAAAGCAAATTACATTATAAGCTGACAAACAGAGCAAAGATGATGCCATAATATCATTACTACCATTAAACTCGTCAAGACATATTAAACTAACTAAGCTCTACCATACAAAAGTAGCCAAGAGAGTGGCATATCATTCCAATCCTTTTCGAATTTTACCTGTCCTCTCATGACCATTTCAGATTTCTTTAACTTCTTCATGGCATAAATATTTCCAGACTTTTTCTCCCGACATAAGCGAACCTGTAAAGTAGATTAAGTTGTTTCTAAGATTAGATATACCATACACATTACAAAAGGACCCGATTAAGATTTTGATGCTTCAGCTGCGAGAATGTATGAGAAAATAAAAGACGCAGACAGAATTATTTTTTACAAACCTCACCAAAAGCACCTCTTCCGATGATTGTTAAAAGCTCAAAGTCATCAACACTTATTTTGTTTCTTTTAAGCCTCATAAACTCTGTCTCTTTTCTCTCCAGATCCTTAATCATGTTGATCTGCTCCTCCTTTGGCACTCCAGACGAAGCTAACTTTCTTTCTAAGATCCACCGTCTATAAGAGATCAAACAATGTTGGTTACACAAGACACACAACTTTGATGGTACTAATTGTGTAATACAGTACTATGATAGCTTTGTTATTTTTCCTAATAAGAACAGAGACGTTGAGGCTAAACAATGAATCAGACATGGATGTATTCTTAAGAACAACAAGAAGAATTCATTCCAACATGCTTGTGCAGAGGATTTTAAAGAATGAGTTTGATAAACCTGTGGCAGTTATCTCAAAATGATGATAAAAACACTACAAAATAGAATTGCAGCATAAACATATATCTCAAACGAGAGAAGTCAGAAACCATAAAAGTTGCAGTTGAGAACTAGTGAAAGTTTATCATTCTTATGCTTCCTTTACCAGGAAAAGCCACGGAAAAAATTCTGTAACCAAACCTAATCGAACGAAATACTCAACGACAATGATAATGAGGACTATCATTACACAATGAAAGAAGGAAGGAAATATCGGATGTCTCAAAGATTCCTTTTAGTCAGAGCAATCATGATAGAGAGTAAACCACCTTGACTCTGGAATTACTAACTACATACAGATATTTGGTTGCTTCACACAGCAAGAAGTAACAGAACTGAGCCGGAGTTATATTCCTAAACAACTACAAAGTAAAACGTTTGCAGTACGAAGAAGTAACCAGCATGCTTATCAAAGAGAAACTAAGCGATTCGCAGCTCAAACAACTAATTTTGCCCTAAACAATGTCTGGAAATCAAAAACAAATAGCCAAATCTCAAATCTCTCTTAAGTGAAACAAAGAAAAAAACAGAATTAGGGAAAATATTCTACCTCTCTTTCCTATCCTGAATGTTTTTCGTCTGAGCTCTGTAGTGATTCTCGATGTACTGCTTCGCTGCCGCCACTTTCTCCATAGTCAAGCTCGATCCCAAAACCTCCTCGTCCGTTCCGCTCTCCTCCTCTTGTATATCCTCCATCTCCTCTCTTCTCTCTTTCTCTACGGTCTTCTTCTTCTTCCTCCTCTCTCTTCCTTTTTGTATATAAATAGGTCTCTCAACGAGCACGACAATGGAACCTCTCCTTTCTCTTTCGCTCTGGAAATTCTTAAAGAGAGATGATGGAGATGACAATACTATCTTACTATTTTACCCTCAGAAAACGAACCATTAATGAACACGTGTCGACTTTTCACTCTGTATATGGGAAATATTGAGAAAATACATAGTCTGATAAAATTGTTTTCCTTCTAGTATTTGATAAGCAGATAAAGTTGTAACGATTATTGTCAGAAAGTAAAACTCACGCGCTTTCGAACACGCGTGGTTATAAATTTCCAGATATGTTTAGCTGGAGAGACAGTGTGTCGCTTTCAAGGGCATTATTGGAATATCAGCTTCGTCTAAATTGTTTAATTATACAACGAAGCGGATGATTTTGGCTTCGTGATTGGATCGTGACTTTCACACGCGCATAGGATTCGATGATTGTACTGATTATATATGTATTTTATTACTTATTATTAATTTATTTTTTCCACTTTGTCTGTCTTCTGTTTTAATTAATTCTGGAATTTAATTTTACAGAAAAATATCCTTTTGTATATGAGTTGTTAAAAACAAAAAATTCTTATGTATGGAAGTCATGCAATTATAGGATTATTCCAACTTTTTGTGACATGACCAATTAGGGAATTAAATTAGTATTTTAAGAGCTACAAATATTGGAGGACTTTGTAATATACAGCTGTATTCAATAAAATACCAAAATTCATACAAAATTTGGTAGGAAATAATCAACTCTCAAAAAGTATAGGAGGAATCTTAATTAGAGGAGTTTTGTATTTATTTATCATCTAGATTCTAGACTTGTGTAGTCTTTAAAGTAGAATTTTGGTGAGAATAATATTCAAACTTATTGTTATATTTTTATATGCATTTCCTAGCAGTTATATGCATGCATGAAGATGAAGATATATAACATTTTTCTAAATTAATGCTATATTTAGATTATGACATGAGTTGTTGTTTACACGTATTATCGTATCATACTGCTTATGGTAGTTCTTTAACACAAATTATTTAGTTTTACGATGTCAATGTAAATTTTATATTACATGAAAAAATTATTTCATTTTATATTAAATAAGCTGCCGAACATTTTTGAATTTGATAGTTTATATGTCTAGCTAATAGTTTATGTATCTGAGTACGACTCCAACACACTATATGTGTGAAAACTAAAAAGTACAAATTTTAGTGATGAGATAAATTACATACACTGGTTTTGTCGATCTAATTGTTAACAAAAAGTTAATATATGATGAATAAAATATATTCTAAAAGATGGAAAAACGATTTTATTGAAATTGTTGAGTGTTATATATACTTTTTCGCGTTGGAATTTGATTATAAAGATTAAAGTGTATCTTATGTGATATTGTCATAGTTTTGAATAATTTGGTTATGAATGGGGATTTATCTATAAATATTGGATAAATAAAACATGTAGTTTTCTGTGTTGGTTGAAAGAAAAGAGAGAGAAAAGTGGTGGTCTAGCTGTAAGAGGAAGCAAAAGAGTCAGAATGCTGCGTTGTAATCATAATTAGAGACAGTGAAATTCACAAACATTAACTAAAAAGTAAAAAAGTGTTTTTGTCCAATTCCCACGTTTTACACGTGGCAATACATCAATGGCAAATCTTTATAAGCGGAGTTTAATTGTAAAACGCAAATGTTTTTGGAATTTAGTTCATCAAAAATCAAGAGTGGATCAAAAGGAGATAAAAAGAGCAAGTGGGGTTTTGTACTTTTGTTGAGGAATTGAATGAATGTTGTAACACATGCGAGTTGCAGAAGATTCACTATTCATATGTATGTACACAAGTGTATAACCAACTTACATTATTATTCCACCAATAAACTCTTTTTGCTTCATTCTCTTCCAAATAATCATTAAATTTGAAAAAGGAGTATGATTATTTAATCTATTTGAAAAGAAGAGTATAATTAATTAACTATTTCATATACTAGTTATGAAATTGGTAATGCAAAGACTGTTGTCAGCAAAAAGTTATCATGATGAACAAAACATTAAAGCGACAGTATTGTAAATTAAATCTTGTGATAATGACATTTCCAATTCAAGTCCCATGTAGAAAATTTAAGAAACATAACCATTTCATTTAAAGCCCAATATCCAAAAAGCCCAAATGCCAAATCACTTAAATAAAAGATCATGGGCTTTATATCTCACAACCCAATTTATTAAAGCCCAATCTATATTTTTCCGGAAAGCCCAATCGTTATTCAGAATATTTTGCTTAAGAGACATTTTTTTAATAAAAGAAAGAGACAATTTCTTGAAAATGATATCATGATTCTCGTAACGTGTACAAACTTGAACTTGTAAAAAATATTCTGTAAGACTAAAATTCTTTGGTTATGTCAAATTGGATACGTTAACGCATGAAGGTACTTACGTGTCACTGTTAAAATTAGAATATTTAATTAGTATCATTAGTCAACACAAATCAACATAACTAAAGAATCCTTAGTGTAGTTTTTTTGGTCACACTCACACACTAGTAGCTTTTCAAAAAGATTAAAAGAAATGAATTATTTCAACGGTCGAAAAAATTACGATTGTAGTCGTTTGGCATTTAGTAATTATTATTGGCATGTGTTTAACCAAAAAGTAGGAAAATTAATTAATTATTAATTAAGGAATATTCCAAGATGGAAAGCAGATTACCAGCGATTTCGTTGGTTTTTGAAACAAACAAATAAAACGGTTAACAATGACGGTGATCTCTTCTTTTTTTACATTTTTATGTCTGCTCTTATTATATTAATAATCTGTACCTTCAAACGTAATATATATAGGTCGCGATGTATTTTAATATAATATATTTTTTTGGAAATAAATATCATATATACAAAAAAAAAAACTCAAACAAAAAAATTCACGGACATGTAGGTACTAACTGGTAGTAGCTGAATTAGTGGAATTTTTTTATTTCTCAGTTTTCTTTTTAATGTTGTTACCAGTTAACATTTGAAGAATTATTGTTGAGTAATTTTTTTTCATGAGTCTTGCTTCTCATTTTCAATATAAAACTCTTATGTCGTTTCTTTTTGTGATTCAAATAACAACACTTGAATGCTCTTATCTTCTACATATATTCAATTCCATAATTATTATATTCCTTAATTAATAACTAAATAAAATATAATTAGTTTTGATTAACAAAATAAACCTATAAAAAATGATTAATGATTAGTGTGTCTCTAAATCTAAAAATTTTAGAAAACTTTTGGTTTATAAACAAGGGTCTACAATTATATTATTTAATTATATTGGTTCGGATTCAGGTTAAATCTGTTAGGATCTAAGTAATACTCGATATATCTATGTATTTTAATAAAAAATATAATAAAATAATAAATTATAGGTATATAATTGTATTTAAAGTGTTTTGGATATCCGTTTGGTTAATGATTTGACTGAGATTTGATTTTTTTTTTTGGTATATGAATCTGATATCAGGATCCAATTCTTTTCCACTATAGGAGATAAATAGATTAAACATGTTTTTTAAGTTAATTTTTACTATACATTAGATCTTGTCGATTTAATTTTTTGACAAAATTTTTTTTTGTAATATTCTACATTTAGTCATTACCATTTGGTTTTAATTTATTAAGTCTGATTCTACAAGCAAAAAAATTTCATTCAGATTATACATTTAACCTGCTTCATCTGTTACTATTCACACTAGTAATGATATTACTGATGTAGTGATTATTTTAATATTTTAAACCGAAAAGTATATAGGGGTATTTAATTATTAGCTAAAATATATAAGGCCGACAAAAAAAGGGACAAGTAATCAATTACTAATTGAAGAAAATGCAAGTTGGAATTGAGATTCCTGGGGACTCCGTTAGTTTATGAATAGTTGTAAATCAACAGAGACAGTTTTCAAGGAAACTCCCTTGAAACTATATGTTATGTCTGAACTCAAATCATATAATTATCGTTACATCAAATATGAATTATTGAAAGCTAATTAAACGAGTAAAAATATAAAATTCTTGAAAGTTACATAAAGATATGAATATGAGTTCCATGATTAACAAATTGTAGATAGTTTTTCAGATTTTGAGATTTTAAAATTAAATATGATTGTATATTAATAAAATAAGCAAATTCCAATACCATATGCTGACTAATGTGATGACCAAATGCGAATGGCACCACGTCTCTTCTTCTGTTGACTGCCTTTGACACGTTGCAATTATTTTGGTCCAATTACGTTTATTCTTCATTATTTTTAGTTCAATCTTTTACTAATTACGTCAATAACAAAGTGTAAATATGAGAAATGATATATGTTTCTTAGGATCGTGTAAAATATTATTATTTTGCAGACCGGGATGAGATGGATTGGTCGAAGGCTAGAAAGAAAAATGGAGAACCTAGACTTACAAGTTCGTTCGAGTCTACTAGTTTGTGGCCAAGGATATTTAGCTCGTTGAGCGTTAATCCGGTATTTACGGGTTATCGATACTTTGTTAATTCATCGTGAAAAGTACTCATTTATATTTCGGAATTGACTAGTTTTGTTTTCTAAATGCTATCTCGAAAGATTGTAAGAGAGTAAGGAGAATAAGAAGAAATCTATTTGCACTACATTCCGAGGTAGAAACTGTTTTTTGGGCCATGAATTCTCTAATTATGATACAGTTCCTAGAGGTGGAGATGACTACTGACTGTACGGATGTTTTGAAGCTATTGATTCATCCAGAAGAATGGTCAGCCTTCCAACTTTACTAGGAAAAATTTCTCAGGTTAAAGTCACTCTTTCGTACTTTCTCCATTCATGTAATTCCGAGATTTTTGAACCATAAAGTTGATACTCTCGTTCGTATTAGAAAATCAGTTAATGGTTTGGTGTGGTAAATGTTTTTACTCTCATCATTTTTGATGATATGGTTTATAATATATTGGTTGAAAAAAAAAATCAATTGCCAAGTGTACAATTTATTTTAACAATTAAACTGAATATATATATATATATATATATATATTTTGAAACTAAACTGAAATCAAATATCTAAATTAAGATGTGGGGATATTAAATACTCTGAAATTACCTTAATTAACAAAATACTTATTTTCAATATAACAATTAATGATTAACCTTGGAAGTCAAGTAAACATTTTTAAGTTGTTTTAAAGTTACAAAAAAACGTATTTAAACGTTAATATGCAAATTCGAAACATAATACAATAGTAAAAAATAATACCAAAAAATGACATTAAAGAGATATTAAAAAAAATTACTTTATTTCCTAAAGTATCAAACTAAATACTTTTTTTTTTTGGCTTTTTCCCCACGAAATAGAAACCAAAACCACTAGTCAATAGAAAAAGAAAGTGAAAAACCACTCTTGTATTTCTCATATAAAAACCTCTACACACTTCATTTCATTACTCATCCCAAAAACAAAACAAAAAAGAGTTTCTTTTAAAAAAGCTTCACTCAGTTTCAATATCTCTGAACTAAGATTTTCTCTACAAACTTGAGTTTCTCTGCTACTGATTCCTTAGTTTCAATGGATACCAAAATTGGATCGATCGATGCGTGCAAGCCGACGAATGGCGACGTCGGTAGTCCACCAAAAGGTTTCGTTTCAACAATCCACGACTCTGTTCCTTCTTCCGCCATCGCCGTCAATTCATGTGATGCGACTCTTGGTCGCCACTTAGCTCGTCGTCTTGTACAAGCTGGAGTGACTGATGTATTCTCTGTTCCCGGCGATTTCAACCTCACTTTGCTTGATCACCTCATGGCTGAGCCAGAACTAAACTTAATCGGTTGCTGTAATGAGTTAAACGCTGGTTACGCTGCTGATGGTTACGCTCGGTCTCGTGGAGTTGGTGCTTGTGTTGTGACCTTTACCGTTGGTGGGCTTAGTGTTTTGAACGCGATCGCTGGTGCTTACAGTGAGAATCTGCCTTTAATCTGTATCGTTGGAGGTCCTAACACCAACGATTATGGCACTAACCGTATTCTTCATCACACTATTGGATTACCTGATTTCAGTCAAGAGCTTAGATGCTTTCAAACAGTTACTTGCTATCAGGTAAAACACAAACTCAGATCAAATCAAAGATAGTCATAGGAATTGTAATAAGAATCTGGATTATAAATACATCTTTGTTTCTTTTTGCTCAGGCTGTGGTGAATCATTTGGAGGATGCTCATGAACAGATTGACATAGCTATATCAACAGCTCTGAAAGAAAGTAAGCCTGTGTATATCAGTGTAAGCTGTAACTTAGCTGCAACTCCTCATCATACATTTAGCCGTGATCCAGTCCCCTTTTCTCTAGCTCCTAGGTAATCTTGCTTACATATCAATCCTCATTTTCTTCAGGATCAAACTTGCAAATGGGTTTTAATTCTGTTTCTATGTGGTTAATCAGATTGAGCAACAAGATGGGTCTAGAAGCTGCGGTGGAAGCAACACTGGAGTTTCTGAACAAGTCTGTGAAGCCAGTCATGGTTGGTGGTCCTAAGTTGCGTGTGGCTAAAGCCTGTGATGCCTTTGTGGACTTAGCTGATGCTTCAGGCTATGCGATGGCAATGATGCCTTCTGCTAAAGGCTTAGTCCCAGAGCATCATCCTCATTTCATTGGTACTTATTGGGGTGCAGTAAGTACTCCTTTCTGCTCTGAGATTGTCGAATCTGCGGATGCTTACATTTTCGCAGGTCCAATCTTCAACGACTACAGCTCTGTGGGTTACTCACTTCTCCTCAGGAAAGAAAAGGCTATCATTGTGCATCCTGATCGTGTCACTGTGGCTAATGGACCAACTTTTGGTTGCGTTCTGATGAGTGATTTCCTCAGGGAATTGGCTAAGAGGGTGAAACGCAACGAGACTGCTTATGAGAACTACCATAGGATCTTTGTCCCTCAAGGTGAGCCATTAAGATGCAAACCAAGTGAGCCTTTGAGAGTCAACACAATGTTCCAACACATTCAGAAGATGCTCTCTAGTGAAACCGCTGTGATTGCTGAAACCGGTGATTCTTGGTTCAATTGCCAAAAACTAAAGCTACCAAGTGGATGTGGTTACGAGTTTCAGATGCAGTATGGATCAATCGGGTGGTCTGTTGGTGCAACTCTAGGATACGCACAAGCATCACCTGAGAAGAGATTGTTAGCATTTATAGGAGACGGTAGTTTCCAAGTGACGGCTCAGGACATATCCACAATGCTACGTAACGGACAAAACACAATCATCTTCTTGATTAACAACGGTGGCTACACAATTGAAGTCGAGATTCATGACGGTCCTTATAACGTGATTAAGAACTGGAACTACACAGGTCTTGTCGACGCCATTCATAACGGTGAAGGCAAATGCTGGACTGCAAAGGTGAGACACGAGGAGGAGTTAGTTGAGGCAATTAAGACAGCAACAATGGAAAAAAAAGATTGTCTTTGTTTCATTGAGGTGATTCTTCATAAAGATGATACAAGTAAAGAGTTGCTTGAATGGGGTTCACGTGTCTCTGCTGCTAATAGTCGTCCTCCTAATCCTCAGTAGATGAAAGACAAACAGGATCTTCACTGGATCTTCATGACATTGTCTTGTTCCTCTGTTTTTCTTCAACCACTGATTTATTTTCCTATTGCTTTTTCTTCTTTTCAATTAGTACGCTTTATTGTTGAATAAAGTTCCTTTTTTCTCTGTAAAACTTGATGTGTTTTTTGAACGATCAACTCCGAATAAAATCCAACTTTGTTATAAATTATTTGAGTTTCACTGCTTTTTTCCCCTATATTCCAAAAAGATAAGCTGAAATATTAATTTTTCCAAAAGAAAAACTCAATCTGACGATCAATCTAATAAGCAAATGTTAGTTAAGAAGAGCATTGCATCGTCTCATATAAGTGGTAAGTTTCCTACAAAAGGTGATTATAAACATGTTAGAGCTGTAACATGGGAGCTTGTGACCTTCTGTTTAAGATGCTCATGTCTCTGTGTATGTGTCCAAGTTTAAACAGGAGAGCTTTCGACAGTGAACCGGCATCTTAAGAAACAACATTACATAAGTACATTCGAATTCTTAAGATTCCCTAACTCAGGCAAGAGATTTTCCTGACCATTCTCGTTCCCTTCGTTTTTGCTTGGCTTGCATTCTGTTAAACTTTTCTTTTCCCTTTTCAAGGAGAGGGTCGACAACAACATACGCATCTGGATCATCCTTGCGCATTTTAACCTGAAAAATTGTTTTCACATTGTCAGGTTCTTTCACAGGACAGGATAAACATACACATATAGCTCAAGCTTCGGATGACAATATTCTGTGATTAGAAATGCACTATCCAATGACCTAATAGATTTTTCGATTTTAATGTTAACAAAGGAAATGAAACAAAGTAAAACACGTCCATTAGATTCTCACTCAGGTGAAATGGGACCTTAATGATTTACCTTGCCACTCTCAGGAGCAAACTTGAGCTTCACTTTCTTCCAATCAGAGAGATCGTCTTCTTTAGTGTCTACTGGTTCACTACTCGAGGTAAACGGTTTTGCAGCAATGGACTGCTTAAACTTCTCGAGTTTCGCTAACACCTGAAGAAAGTGCAGGAAAGAAACGATGATCAGTTCAAGGAACAACTGAAAGAATTCAAATTTGAATGAACACAACCTAGACCCAGGATCTAAGGACTTGTCTTCTAATACTGTTGCTACGACAAAATTAGATTTTTACTTTTAGGGAACAAGTATGCCACAATAAAGCAGCCGCACGGATTGGTCAACAAGCAAAGGAGGATAAAGTATCAATAGGAAAGTAGATTCAAAATTGAGCTACAATTTCTTGAAAACCACTTACAGCATCCTCATTTCCTTGCAGTCTGCGCTTTTTCAACTTATGCAACTGCCGGGCACGTTCAGAAGCATTGTATAGCTGTAAATCAGTGTCTCCATTCTCCATCCGTTCAGCTTTGGCTTCTGAACCTATTCCTTTCTTCTTCAAGGATAACTTCTCCAGTCTGGGTTTCTCGTCTTCACTACTTGGACCATCAGATCTGTCGATAGCAAATCTAATGAGTCAGTGACTTACATTACTAGTTACACGAAAATGAATTATAGCAGAATAAATTCAGAGATGTGTCAATGACCTTTGAATAGATACTTCACGCTCTTTCAAGCTAGAGCTTTCTGTTAACATAACAACCCCAAGGAAATTATAATTAGAATATACAGAAAATAGTTCGGAAAATAATACAGAGTATGCAGGAGAAACAGATAGAGCTGTATGCATTCCTCTCTGGCAATACTTGGAGCCAAACCTATAGGCATCAAATATTCTTTTATAAACAGTTGAAATCCCTAAGCATGCACATATATGATTGAAATATTTAGATTATGCAATTCAAGAATGTCATAAGTTTAATAATGAGATTTCAGGATAGAGAGATGGAAAAACTAATTACTTTTTTTCTGAGTTGGTTTTGAAGGAGCATCTCCCATCTCCTTCCTTCTGCTGAGCACTTGATTCCTCATTTTTGCATCAAATTTAGACTCATCTTCATCATCAATGTCATCATCACTCTGTCCGTCAGATACAGGCCAGCTTTTATCTTTTTTAGTAGCTTCATTCTTAGAACTCAAAGCTTCTCTCACAGAAAGCACCTCCTTCGACTCAAATGCATTCTGAAATGTATAAATAAATCAGCAAGTTAAAATTTCTGGTGAATACAATAAAAAAAAACTTCAGTTTCATTATGCATCATACATTTAGCAACCACGAGGAAGGTCCAAAAGTTATCCATGATATTGCAGAGAAAACAAGGTGCCTCAGTTTCTTTTCTTATAGACAGCATAGCCTACGTTCACAGTAGAAGAGGAATAAAAGAAGATAAATGTTTATTATTACCCGTTCTTTATTTGAATCTTCTGCTCTCAAAAGTCGAGGATCGTTCAACACGTCATGACTACTCTTAATCTTTTGCTTTACAACAGCCAGTTCCTTCTCCTCTTCTTCAGCTTCTTCTCCAAATGAGAGTAAATTCAATTTCCTGAGTATCACAAAGACAACAAAAAAGAGAGTCTCAAAAGAACAGCCGGAGCAAAGATATAGCTAAAATTCTCGACGAACCATGGATCGCATCTTACTTCACGGGCTTCTTTGGGGGTTCCTTGACTTCAGCAACAGATTCTTGTGATGTCTTTGCTAACACTCTAGGAACAATATCTTCGAAAGGATTCCACAAAACCTACCAAAGGAATGTACAGGATTTTAGAAATAGCAAGTAAATCATAAAATTGACACACCAAAGAATGAGTATCAATCAGAGAACATCCTCAATAAGAGGAAACCAAAATGGCTGTTTGACAGCCCGGAAACACTACAAAAGATTCAGCTTGTAAAAACTCTTACTTCAACAGATAATATTTTCGGGGCAGGATCCAGGGGCCGATCCTCCTTACCGGTGTCAACCTCTCCTAGTCTTAAAAGATTGTAGATTGAATCGCCCGTCACCTAAAAGAATTAGAAACAAGTTGCAGCTAAAAACCGATCACGAAACGAATTACTGGACGAAGCAAAACGAGAAAAGAAAAGAGGCAAATTCTTCACCTTGCCAAAGATAGTGTGCTTCTTATCAAGCCAATCACACTTATCCAAAGTAAAAAAGAACTGACTGCCATTGGAATTGGGTGAGCTGGCATTAGCCATGGCTACAATCCCTCGGTGGTTAAATCTCAGTCTTGAATGGAATTCATCAGCAAAGACACCTCCGTATATGCTATCTCCACCTATTACAATACCACTTATATCAGTCAATTGACCCAATCCAGCGAGCAATCAGAAGAAATTAAACACGAAAGATACAAAATGGAGGACGTGAAATTCACCAGTTCCGGAGCCGGTGGGATCTCCACCTTGAACGAGAAATCCGGGAATAACACGGTGGAAGATGGTGTTGTCGAAGTAACCCTCGAGGCATAGTTGAACGAAATTCCTTACGGATTTAGGCGCTTCCTTAGGCCATAACTCGACATCAATTGGACCATGAGTTGTATTCACAATGACCTTTCCTTTAGTCGGCGGCTCTAGCACATACACCGACGACATTTTTCTCCTGTCACGCTCTTCTTCTTCTTCTTCTCCGAGATGCTATTTCGATTTCCAAATCTGTTTTGTAAATGGGTAAAAATAGAGCCTAAAGTTATTAAATTGTAGAGGCCCATAAGCCCAAAATAAAATTAGGCCCGATCATTGCTGAAAATTTTAAAACCAGATAATTACAAGCAAGTCAGTTTCAACAGAAATACTTTTGGAAAATATGCCGAACTGACAATTTGACTTCACTTTTTGGAAAATACGCGGAAACTGACAATGTAACATTGTAACTAATTAAACGACTATAGATAATTAATACGTAATTGAATTATTTTTGGAGATAGATATTAATGTGTCTTTAATTTGCTGAAATGGTTAAATGTTTGTTTTTTTTTTTCCAACAATTAGATCTATAGTCTAAAGTTCATCCCTATAATTTTTTTAAGTGAACGGGTAGGAATCAAATCATGGTGGCAAGTCATCCTAAACACCCTGGCTGTTAAATGTTTGTCTTTACAATTGTTTTCATCAAAATTAATTTCCAAAAAATAACGTAATTTCATGTTTTGGGATTTGGAAGTTTAAGTTGTTTCTGAGAAAGAAACAGAAGAAAAAGTTACGCGTATTGTCCATTTCTCAATTCTCAATAACTTCCATGAAGTTACTTAAGGCTCCCATATCTATTCGTTTCTACCTACTATCCCCAGTTATTTTTTCTTCTTCTTCTTCTGAAATCTGAACATTCAAACATTATTCAGACACGCCAACTTTGAATGTTCCGTTATATTTGATATTCAAAGATTTGTAAAACGAAGACTTCTTACTCTCTCAATAGTCTTCAAACGAAGACTTCTTACTCTCTAAATATTAGAGTTCTTCAACCTCGTCATATTCATATCTTGGTCCCATTTGTGAGCAATACTGATCATTTAATTCCCAAGGAACTTTTTTGTGGTTTGACACCTACAGGTATTTGTTAAAATGTTTGAATGAGATGTTTTTCACCAATATTTGGTTGGTATTAACGACAATTTTTAAAAATTAATTTAGAGAAGAGTCGTTAGTAAAATTTAGATACTGATCGTAATGATGTGTGCAGGGAAATTCTATATTCAATATCTTTTGGAAGTATCCTGTTACTGTATTTGTGGCCATGGGTCTTAAAGACAGAGGCTTGACTTCAAGAACCAACAGTTTCAAGAGAGAAAATTCAACTACCACTCACCAGAGTGCTAAACTGGAGCGGTCGTTGAGTTTCAATAACTGGGAGATTCTTAACGAGTCCAAGACTGATTCAGATTTTGAGGTTTTGGAGACAAAGAAGTCAACTTCTAACACTTTGAACGGTAGAAACTGCGAGAGAATCCATATAGAGAAACCCACAATTGTCCCACCTGAGCCTTTTGTATTCTTCTCCCCTAGACCGGTCAGTGAGCTTGATGCAGCTGCAACTACTGTACAAAAGTTCTACAAGAGTTACAGGACAAGAAGGAACCTAGCAGGTTGTGCAATTGTGGTTGAGAAGCTCTGGTGAGCTATTTGATCAATCTCCTTTCTTTCAATTGCCATTTATAGATGTTGATACTAACCCTTGGTTTTGCTTGGAATGTTGTAGGAGGAAGACTCTGGAAGCTGCAAGTCCGAAGGAACCTAACACTGTAAATGGAAGAAATTATGAGAGAATTCAAATAGAGAAACCCACAACAACTCCTGAACCTTTTGTGTTCACTTCCCCTAGACCTGTCACTGAGCTTAATGCAGCTGCAACTACCCTTCAAAAGGTCTATAAGAGTTACTGGACAAGAAGGAATCTAGCAGATGGTGCAGTCGTTGCTGAGCAGCTTTGGTGAGTTAACTTTATCCATCATCTTCTTTCTTATTCTTTTAATGAGGTTTATACTAACCCTTGGTATTGCTTGAAATGTTATAGGTGGCAGACTCTGGATGCTGTAGCTCTCAAATTGAACTCTGTTTCCTTCTTTAAAGAAGAGAAACATGAGAGCACCGTTTCCAAATGGACACGAGCTAGAAAACTAGCTGCTAATGAGAGCACCGTTTCCAAATGGACACGAGCTAGAAAACTAGCTGCTAAGGTCTCACATCATTTGTTTCTCTCTGTTTACTTTCAAGTCAATGTGTTCTTACTAAATCTATATCTCTCTCTCTCTCTTTATTATGAATAACCAATGTGGACCTCATTTTGTTAGGTTGGGAAAGGCTTATCAAAAGATGAAAACGCTCAGAAACTAGGTGTTAAGCATTGGCTTGAAGCTGTAAGTCTTCCTAACTTCTCTTTGTGATCAAGGAAAAGTGCAGTTATTGATATGGCTTGTTAAGAAACATTGTCTATGAGTTTGGCTGCAGAACACAAGATCAAAAGCTATTTTATTTATTTTGCGCATATAGATAACCTCATTCTGGCTCTCTTGCATTTTCAGATTGACCCACGTCATCGTTATGGACAGCATTTCTATTTCGATGTGTGGTCAGAAAGCGAGAGCTCACAACGATTCTTGGACTGGTAAGGACTCAGATTCAAACTCCATCTTCAAATCTTGCTGTGTTTGAATATCTCCTAAGCTCTATTTCCACGGATTTGATACTAAAGGTTGGACATAGGAGACGGAAAAAATGTAAATCTTGAAGAAACACCCAAGAAGCCTTCTGGAAAAACAATGCATCAAATATCTCGGACCGGTGAGCATTTTATGTGATTCGACTAAAACCAAATAGTAACGAGCTCTCTACCTTGTCGATTACTTATTAAGCGTCTGTGATTCTTCCAAACCTGCAGATGAAGAGAGAAGCATATGAAGTGATTGTAGAAGATGGGAGACTAATGCATAAACAGAGCATGACTCTGATCAATTCAACCGACGAATCGAAGTCAATTTTTGTACTTAGTACAACTAGAACCTTATATGTAGGGACTAAAAAGAAAGGCGTTTTCCAGCATTCAAGTTTCTTATCAGGAGGTGTCACTACCGCTTCCGGAAGATTGGTTGCTCGCAATGGGATCCTTGAGGTACTAAGATTACTTGCTTTGCTCCTATATAGGGAATGACTCTCTGAATATGTTATATGTAAACTAAAAATTTCTTATTCTTTGTTTTCTCAGGCTATATGGCCATACAGTGGACACTATCTCCCAACAGAAGAAAACTTCAAGAAGTTCATAAGTTTCTTGGAAGAGCACAATGTAGATCTCACCAACGTTAAGGTAATAATAACAAAAATCAATAACACATATTCTGTTTCAGAGATCCAGATAATCCTGTATTCATGAGTTCCAAATTTGATGTACACAGAGATGTTCTGTGAATGAAGAATACTCAACATCATTCAAATCTAATGGAGATGAAGAAGAAAAACCAAAAGAAGTATCTGAGATGCCAGAAGAGCAAGAAGAGAAACCAAGACCAATGTTTGATCCTGTAAAGAGACTATCTTGCAAATGGACAAGTGCATATGGTCCAAGAATTGGGTGTGTTAGAGATTACCCAGTGGAGCTACAAGTACAAGCATTGTAGCAAGTCAGTCTTTCTCCTCGTGTTTCACCAGCTACATCTTACGGACCAATTCCATCTCCAAGACCAAGTCCTAAAGTGAGAGTCTCTCCACGCTTAGCATAGATGGGAATCCCTAGCCCTAGAGCTGTCAAGTGTTGATACTTCAAAACACACACGCTTAACTTGTTATCTAAGAAAGACTGAGGTTAGAAGAGAAATGAAACTAACCTAACCTTCATTTTTCTTTCTTCTTTTATTTCTTTTGTATATTTCTCGAACTTACAACATTTTGTTGTTTCGACTGAATAAATTCTTTTGTTAAATCAAGATTTGATTAATTCTGTACGGAAGTGAAGAATAAGAAAGAACTAAGTGTTTATGGAGCAGAGCCATTCTTCTAGAAACATAATGATTTGAAAAGAAGTCTCGAGTATTCCTTTTTACACTTGGAATAAATTCTTTGGTTATCTTTAGAAGTTTTATTTTCACTATTCTCATCTACTGAAACTATTCTTATTTCAAATCCAACACATGCATACTTACTAACTTTAACAATTGATTATATATATGAGAAATAACATTCAACTATTAAATATCCACATGTTTTTTTCTACACGAATTATTTGACTCCAAAAAATGGTTAATGACGAAAAAAAAATTTATGTATTGGTAATGGTGAGCCCGAACAAATTCAATGTCCATACTAAACCTACATGAGACGTCCAAAACCAACATTGAATCTGGGAGGAGCTTGGGCAGCTTATCAGCAGAGGAATATGAAATCTTGGACTGAAAATTCAGGACAAGATTGTGAGACATAATTGCTTAATCAAATTTCGCGTGATCCAAATAGAATATGAGAAACAAGAAAATATTTGGATAACATCGAAATATAAAAAGAGAGGAGAAAATAAAAAGATGATCATCAAATTCAAGAACACTCAATCTTACAACGAAAATTATCGAGAATAACTTAACTCCATAATTAGAACTTTTCAATTTTTTGTCAACAGACTGATTATATTTATTGGAAATTAGGCCGTTCAACTTGTTTATTATTACTAAATGTTTGTTTATTATTAATTTTCATATTCATATATATATATATATGTATATAATGTAATTACAATGTCTAATTAAGTTGAGAATTGTATGGGTACGTAGGTGTAAAATGCAGGTGTTAACTATACAATCTTTTTCTAAATCGCACTACCATATATATCGAATCACTGAAGTAGATTCGTTTTCTTTAAAATAGAAGAATATGGATGGAAATGGAATCTTACATATAGAATCTTGGGACATAATATTTTAGGTGAGACCAATATAAAAAAGAAGACGTCATGATCCTGATGGACATTAAAGAAAGGAACTATATAATTCATTTACAACAAAAGAAAATGGATCCACTCAACCCAAACTAAGAAGAAAAATATATGAGTTAATTAATTTACATTGTTTTTATATTAGAAAAATAAAAAGATGGGGTTACGTGAGCACATGTGGCAGACATGAAATTGAAGACAACACCATCAACGGTACTCCTATAACCACATCTCTCTTTAAGTCCGTTTCATTTTTGGGCTCCATTCTCATTTATCTCCACACCATTCATGCTCTCTTCTCTTCCTAGTCTCTACTTAATTTTCCCTTAATTCATTTCCTACACCAATTTATATAAATTCTTGTATAGAACATTGCATTCGGATAAGTGGTTTTGATCAAATGGTTAAATTCATACATGCTAATTTTTTTTATGAGAGTTTGACTTTAGAGAATCGCATAATCTTTAACATTTTATTATTTAGAGTTTTTTTTGTCAACATTGGGCCACAACTGACCGGCTCATTAGCCAAGTTCCTACATAATATAAGTGGTATGACTCGATCTCTAGTTGTGCAAGTGCGCTGTTTTTAATGGACTTACCGCCTACCACTAGATTAAAAACCACTTACATTATTTAAAGTTTTGAAAATAGATTTGATCTATGGATCATATATTATCAATTTAATTGTTAAAAAAAACACAGTACAAATATAAATGACATTTAACCTTTTGGTTAAAACATTTTTCACGTTTTATTTAAGTGATTACTTTGTTACAAAGAACACTATGTGCGTGATGTTTTATATATATTTTTTAATCAAATAATATATTTCTTATTGTATATTAAATTTGTTGGGGTTTTTTATCATATGGAGCATGGGAATATATAATATTCCTCACATTTCAAGTAATTTCGAGTGATTAAAAAAAAAAAAAAGATTCCCAAACCCAAATGATACAAGTAACATGTACCAAATTTTCAAAAGAGAATTGAGTACATTCTATTAATTAAAAGTAAATAACAAGTTAAATACGGCAGACTTGTAGTGTTTTTTGATCCATGCATATCTTTCTGTTCATAAAGTTGTACACTTTACTATACTTTTTCTATTTAATTCATTATTATTTTAATAAAATTGCTCACACAAACTTAGGGTTCCTTTATATATTGTTCAATGGGAGACACATCTCTGTACTCATCCTTAAAAAAATTTACTGAAACAAACCTGACAAAAATCACTCTTCCAATATGTGAGTTTATTTACTTTGGATGATCAAATAGATTTGTACTTCTTTGTAATTATTATTAGTATACACTCGTCGTGTTTTGTAGAGAATTTAGCTTCGACAATAACAGTCAATCTAAGAAGCCTCGGGAATTGGCCCATTTCTTTATTTATTTTTGTAAAATCATAAAATAACATGATGACATAAATGCTAAATGCTTTTGTCATAATAGCAAAAGCGTGAAAGCTCAAAGGATATATGCAAATACAATAAACTTCTTTTATATTGCGCTTAAAAAGAGAATTATGTACAGAAATATAGTTGTTTAGATACCATATAAAACAATCAAATTAAATAAAGAAAAATTCTCTTATCTTTTAGTCTTTCTTATATATAAAAATAGGCCAATTAAATTTTTCTTTTAGCTTCAGAATTTTTATCTTCTTTACCTCATTCGGTAATTACATATAAGCAACAAAATACAAAGTGGTATATAGTAGACCGTGGCACTAAATATTAGGCCAATAATTTATTTTATTATAAAAATTTTGTGAACTTAACTCTGTTAAACTTAGTAAATAAATAAAATTTCTAAGTGTGTACATGTATTTATTTTTTTCATTAATTTTTAGAATGGCAAGAAAACTCCAATAAACTCTTAACAAAAAAGATAGAATCTCAACTATTATGTCGCTATTATTATTAGTTAATTTATGTTTTGCCTCGGCTAAAAAATATTCTCTAGGTATGCCACTGAACTCTCCTATAATGCAAAAGAATCATTTGCAATCCCAATACAACTATCTCTATCATAGTTAAAACTTGATTAGGTTTTTGCACTACACAATTTTTTTATTTATTTGATATTGTAACCTTTCCAATTTTGATTTGTTATCAGGAGCATATTGAGTTTTGACCTATAATACAAAAGTAAACTGTATATAAATTGGCTATTGACTTGGTCCGCCATAATTTTTTATATAGGTAGGTATTTACAGTAATTAACATATGTACTCAAATGAACCATAATTAACATTCTTATTTAAGTGTTAATCTTTCACTAAAAAATAAATTTTCATGTTTTGAATTTCGCTAAGAGCTATGCATGTGGCAAGATAGCGCCTAGCACCTAATCAATTAATCGGAAACTAATTTTTTAATTGATTTCAGTTTTATTAATTAACAATTTAGTGTTATAATTTTATAAAATATATTGATGAAAAATACTACTAATTATAGATAATTTGTTAGTTGTAATTAATATAAAAAAATCAAATTCTAAATAATTTAATGTATATGATTAATATTTGTTTTATTTTAGTTAAGAATATTAATTAAAGTTTTAATAAAAAATTTAAAATATAATATTAATTATAATTGGCGGAAATTAATTGGATTAGGCAAAAATTATTTGGATTAGGCAGAGACTAATCCAAAATCCGATTATTACAATACTTAGGTATTAATCGATCCGATTGTTGGATTGAGCGGAATCGTTTTTGAACAAGGGTAAATTTCATTGAGACATGATGCGAGTAAAACGTCGTGCTAACATTATTATAAATAAATATTTATGAATGCATTCAATTTCTACCCATTGATTTGAAAAGGTCAACATCGGCAATAAAATCTAGCGCGTGGGTTTTGGTCCTTTTGGAACTCCCATGCAATTAACTAATCAAAATTAAAAAATCAAAAACAATTTATATAATTTATTACAAAAATACAAAAAAAAGGTGCAGAAAAAAACACATCACGAGAGAGTACTTTGTGATGTAAGCAACCACATAGACCACTCCCTTCTTCTCCTCCCCATTATTTGTCCTTTTCTTTTCCTTTCCCCAATAATTCTCTTTTTTTTTTTATTGCCTATTTTTATTTAATCTTATAATTTTTATTTAATGATTCCTTTTTTTTCTTTTAAACTTCTTTTTGATTCTTTCTATATATACAATTACAAAATCTCTTCTTCTTCTTAATAACCCTCACTTTACTTCTCTTTGCTATGATGCAAGAATTAGGCTTAGACCATTTCTCAAACGACGTCGTTCGTTTAGACCTAACTCCTCCTTCACAAACTTCATCTACTTCTCTCTCAATCGACGAAGAAGAATCAACTGAAACCAAGATCCGACGGCTCATATCAGAGCATCCTGTGATCATCTTCTCTAGATCTTCATGTTGCATGTGCCACGTCATGAAAAGACTTCTTGCAACAATTGGTGTTATTCCCACTGTTATTGAGCTTGATGATCATGAACTTTCTTCTCTACATAATACTTCTCTTGATGAAGAATATTCCGGTGGTGGTTCCGTCGTTGTTCCTCCACCGGCGGTTTTTATTGGCCGTGAGTGTATCGGAGGTCTCGAGTCTCTTGTTGCTCTTCATCTAAGTGGTCAACTTGTTCCTAAGCTTGTTCAAATTGGAGCTCTTTGGGTATGAAATTGTAATTTTTTAATCATCATCTATATTATTTACTTATTGTCTTTGAAATAGGCTTTTGAAGTATCTAAAGAACAAAAATTAGGGTTTCTCTTGAAATGCTTTATGAAAGCCTAATTTGTGATACCCATGTAGAAAATGAATTTATTATGAAATAATTTTAAATGTGTAAGTAGTAAATTTTAGATTACTTGCTTCTTTGTTTTCATCTCTCTTTCTCTTTTGTTAAAGTATTTATATTTATTGATCCATCAACCTCATCAATTATATATCGGATTAGTTTTATAGGACTGCTAAAATATGATCAGAGAATGATATACTGATTTTAGTTTATTTATTCTAGTTTTTCTTATTTTATTTTGCATAATTAGCTTAGAGATTCCATTCATAAGTTATTGGTAAAATGCTAGATGTTTTTACTTAATTAATGATCTAATATTACTGTATATTTAGTTCATAATATTATACTGATAAATTTTCTTATAAACTGATTAATTTGTTAGTTCTTATGAGTAGTTATATTTTAATCAGACAAATGAGTGGCCTTTGTATTGTATTAGACATCTTTTGTAATCAAAATTTTCATGATACTTTTTTCAAAAAAAATTCATGATACTATATCATATATATATATATATATATATTACTTTTATATTTCGATTTTGGAATAAATTTGCTATTTTCTTTTTTATTCTAAAATAAAAAGTAGAGAAATGAAGAAAGGAGATTCTACTATTATTTGTAAGGTCTCCGAGCTCTCGGCATCACGTTAGTTTCCTATTCAAGCAAATATTCCCTTTTTGGATTATATTTTTTGTTTTTCAAATAATATTGCAAAATATACACACATATATATATATATATCTTTTAATATATAAATAAAGTTATGATTGTTTAGTTTGAAGAATTCTCAAACTAAACATCCTTGGAAAATTTTATGATTGTTTCTTGACTCCGTTATAGTACATATATAGCTGGTAGAGTTATAAATAATTTGGTTATACAAATTAATAAATAGAGTTATGGAAATAAAATTTAATAAGAAGTGGAAAATAAGAGACCCACTTTCAATAATTGAGATGGTTTTTGACAACGACGCTTGGCTTAAGTGGCATCTCCAAAAACAAACCTTCTTTTTATTTCCTCCCCACAATTATTGAATTTCCTTTTTTTCAAAGATTCAGAAAAGACCAAAGAATTTTCTTATATTTTTTTATGAGAGTCGGTTAATTCGAATAATATGCTACTATATACTTTAGTCCAACCGATTTTTGTATGGAAAAATAAGGTCAAAAGTCTTAGTTCCACATCCCAAGGGTCACGATTGACCTATTTGTCTAATTAGTGATGGATATTGATGTCATACTATACTTTTTTTTTACCAAAAGAATTGCGTATGATTTAATTAAAAATCTTTTATTAAGGTTTATTAATATTGATATCATATTTTAGAAAATCGAATTTTAATTATAGAGACGGCCACTACACTTTAGTGTTTAGGTACCATTACGTGAAGACTTCAATCAATTAGTCTCATATATACCTACATATATATCACATGCATTCAAAAGGGATGTTGATAGTTGACAACAAATTATTCAATGGAGACACTTAACTTTTGTTCACGAGACTAAGACTCAAATAATTTGTTTTACTTTAATCATTCGATCGACAAAATTTAATCTATAACTCAAACTTTAAATTTTATCATTTCAGATTATTATGTATCTATCTAAAATCAAAAATTGTAGATGTAGATATTATCTACTTAATAAAACTCACTTCCCTACACTCAAATAATTTAATTAATTAACCAATAGAATTGTCTATTTTATAATTGTTTAAATTATAGAATTTATATGTAAATCATATGCACCAATTTTCTACCACAAAGGTCGTGAGGGCACACATGGCCCAATCACTTGTATAGACCACAAATGCTCCCTTGGAGCACACGCGATCTAGTGAGTTTTAAGGGTTCATGATTACCACAAATAAGTCTTTAGATTTCGAAAACCAAAAATCATGTGTGAAGTGTAAGCAAAAGATGTAAAAAGAAATGTTAAAAATTGCCGACCTTATAACATTTAGTGGTTGTGGGATTAAGATTGTTGTTGTGTGAGATCATGTGACATGTCTTCCAACATGTCTTCCAAATTAAGGTTATACTTTTTATATTAATTATTAAATTTGCAAGTTGATGAATACTGATGGCGAAGATGACCTCATCAATCATAACCAACAATGTTTGTAATTATAATACAAAGAAAGAAAGCTCAGTGTGCTTCCACACCTAAAGCCTCCCTTCCTTTAAATACTAGTTTCAGTTTATATTGAATAGTGAGTATTATTTGTTCAATTATTTGATCATTGTCGTATTATCATTCATTTCTTATATTGTTTATTTCTATTTAATAGTATTATATTTATTAAAAATTAAATAAGTATCTTGACAATAAACATGTATATACTTTCTTGGACAGGCTCTCCCTTTTCCTCTTTGTAGCTAGCTTTGGAAATTCCGCCAAAACAATCCTTTGTAGCTAGTTTCGAAGATTTAATTGTGTTATAGACACATAATTATAAAAGCCTCAAATTACGTTTTCTTAGTGTGCGTAGCTCAGCCACTAGAGACTTGATTGTTTCAAACTTGTGTTCTATCTATAATTAAATGTCTATGTATTTCAAGAAAATAAAACAAATTTTATGAAAAAATTGTAATTTGTAGTAAAAAAAAAAACATAAAAATCAATTTCTGATAGTTTAGATGTCTCAGCTAATGATTCTAGCATCAGATGTTCAACTCTCCCTACTACAAGTGGAAAATTAAATAAAGTTTTAGAAAGTAAATTTTAAGATATAGGTTGAGTTTTGTCGATCAAATTGTTGAGAAAATAAATATAGTTGATGCAAGGCTAACACATATCAAAACCGTTTATTTTGTTGTCAACAATTGAATTGACAATGAATGATTCATAGTAACACTTAAATAAGAATAATTGCAAAGAACCAACGTTGTGTTGGGCTAGTGGTAAACTCCTGGTGGTAATACCAGAAGGTCACTGGTTCGAGCAACGTGGGGAGGGATCTTTAAAATTTAACATTGGTTTGGACCCCGCTCTGGGGAGATGTATGGGCCACGGGTCCTGAACTCCTCGGTACACAAAAAAAAGAATAACTGCAAAGATAAACATTTTCAAAAAAAAAAATGTTATATTTAGCATTTGTTAGAAGATATCAAAAGCTAATAAATAATTGCTAAAGGGATTAAAAATAATCTTTATGAGATTAATCTTTATACTTAATCTATAAAGAAGGTTGAAATATGTGGAAGTAGTTTGTATGTAGCTTTTATTGGAATCGTTTGTTCTTTATAAAAATAGTGAACCGAAAGATGGGAAAAAATTATGATGATTAGGGCTAAAATGATAATTATATCAAAACCACTTTGATTCCTTTGAGATTTTGACCCCACAAGTTTCCTTCGTATTTGGAAAAGAATTCACATTATAAAATTGCCATCGATGACCCACCAACACTACTCAATTTTTTAATTTTAATCCACTATAAAGTAAACAACTCCTTTAAACTAGTGTTAGATGATTGATCTAAAGTACTACGCTACATAAAAATTATAATGAATTGCAGTTTTATTCGTCAGATTCTTAAATTATATAAAAGATGGTTTTATTATACTTATATAGAATCTATTTTATTTAAGATATAACGTCAGCTTTGTTTTCACTGTACATCATAATCATATTTATTTGATTTTTGCTTTATGCATCTTTCTAAAACATTAATGTGAAGACAAGACACTTTAAGGTAGGAAGTCTTTTGCACAAATGAAGTTTGAAGATGACAACAAACAACAAAGCTCTTGCATAGACTAATAATCTCCCTTAGGTGTAATAGAAATCTGGAATTTTACGAGGTCATGGATTTAGTCTTGACGCCAATCTTCTTCCATGAAACACTAGGCATGATTTGTTTTGTGTCCACACGATCTCTAAATTGAACAGCAAAGTTAAGCAATGAATCGAGAAGTGATTCGGATAGATAATGAGGCTCAAGTCCAAGTTCCATTAGCTTTGTGTGCTTTGCATTGTAGTAATGTTCTTCAGCCTCCACTCTTGGGTTAGGCACTGTCATCTTTTTAACGTCGAGTCCAAGCTTTGAACCGGCTTTAGTAACGAGTGATGCCAGTTCGTTGACTGAAAACTGTTCTGTGAATTGGTTGAAGACTCGAAACTCACCAGCTTTTGCCGGGTTTGCGATAGCGATCTCAACACATTGGACTGTGTCTCTTATATCAAGATAGCCTCTTGTCTGCAAGGGAAAAGACATAAGTGAATACCTTGTCTTTAAGATGAAACCTTCTTTTGTAGACAGTTAAGGAGACATATACCTGACCACCTTTACCATAAACTGTAAGTGGGTGACCAACAGCGGCTTGAACACAAAACCGGTTAAGAGCTGTACCAAACACAGCATCATAATCCAATCGGTTGCGTAACTCCTCATGCATCTCTGTTTCATCAGTCTTCACTCCATAAACAACTCCTTGGTTAAGGTCGGTTGCCCTGATACCCCAAGCTTTGCAAGTAAAAGCAATGTTGTGGGAGTCGTGAACTTTGCTAAGATGATAAAAGGAGCTGGCTTGCTTCGGGTATGGCAAAGTGTCGGTTCTACCATTGTGTGTTATCGTTATATAACCTTCCTCAATGTCGATATTTGGAGTTCCATATTCACCCATTGTCCCAAGTTTCACAAGATGACACTCTTCTCCGAACTCTTTAATAGCAAAGAGAACATTGAGAGTCCCAATCACATTGTTGTGCTGTGTAAATACAGCTCTGGATCGGTCGATCATTGAGTAAGGTGCAGATCTCTGTTCACCGAAGTGAACAACGGATTCAGGTTCAAAAGACTTGAAAGACTCAGCTAAGAACTCGAAGTCACAGATATCCCCAACAAAAAGCTCAATTGACTTCCCTGTCAAAGCTTTCCATCGGCTAATTCGATCATGAATTGAGGCTATAGGAGTCAGTGATTCAAGTCCAAGCTGATGGTCAAAAATACGTCTTACAAGGTTGTCAACAATGCAAACTTCATAGCCCTTCTTGGACAAGTGGAGAGCAGTGGCCCATCCACAATAACCATCTCCACCAATGACCATAACACGTTTTGGTTTAGACGATGACTCATTGCTAGTTGCTTCGGGTGGTGCTTGTTGAGTTATAGGTGCAGCAGCAGCTCGGAAGGCACAACTTCTTCTCAGTTTCTTCTCTTGGAAGAACAGTCCTTTGAAAGAAGATCTTGTAAGAGGTTGAGGATTGAAGAAGGTTTGACCTAAACTGAACTGCTTAACCGAATTCTTGCTGCTACTAAATGAGATAACTGAAGGGCATGAAGCTGAGAGTATATGCGCCATTTTAATGGCTTCTTCTGGATTCTATCAAACACAGTCACCTGGAAAAACAAAGCAGCTGAGTAATCAGAACAATTTGGCTCAGCAGAACAGGACATATCTAGGAGATGTTTCACAGTGTCGTTAACAATCACAATCAGCAATCATTCGGTGAATCCAAGACGACAAAAGTAAAATTCGAAGCCGTATCTTCCAGATACACACACTAAATCAGCTACGTGCATAACAGTAGAGAAATCAGCCTATTCAAAGGACACGAAATTAAAAGCCTTTAATCGAAATTGAACTCCGCTATCCTTCAAGACTGAATATTAGATCAAATAGTTTATAAAAAAACAAAGATTCCGCAAGAATTTCGCCTTGAAATATGTAAATAGAGTCACATACAGTAAGAAAAGAATCACATTGATGGAAGCGAAATCACTAAAGTTTCAAAAAGAAGAAATTTAATCGATAAGAAGAAAAAAAAAAGAATTGCCTCACCCTTTGAGAATTTGGAATCTTATTTAGTGTCCAAGAGAGCTCGAAACGAAGACTGAAGATTTTTGAAGTGAACAGTTTTTGGGTTTTTCTCTTCTCTCAGAAACGATACGAGAAGAGACAACAGATTAATCATTAGATATGCCCAAAGCATATTCTTATTTATTCCCTTCCCAATAAATTCAACCAAAATAGTAATACTTTCGCGAATTATTAGAAGGATCCAAAATATTTTGTTTGGGCCTAATTCTCATTCACTTATTGGGCCAAGTTAAAACAAAACTCTTCCAATCAGCCCAAGTATTATAATAACTGCAAGTTGAACGAAAACACAAGACTCATACTTTAAACAAATTTTTCTATTACTCAATTCTATATTTGTATTGTCTTGTAGCCTTTTTCAATACGTATCTATAAGGACAATTATTTCTTTCTTAATGTTAAATTCTTTGAAATGAAAGTGGGTGAAATGACGACATTGTATGGTCATTTCATTTCAATCCCGTGAGCCACTTGTACTAACATCCTCTGAATCTTTCTTTCATTGAATCCTTAATAATAACCCTACTAATACCTGCAATTATATACAAACCCTAGTAGGTTAAATCCTCTAAGCAGATTCAATAATGTCTCTCTTACAGATCTTAAACTTCTTCCACACCAATCCATTAATTACTTTTTATTCTTGGCTTCTTTCATCTTTTTTCCCTCACATTTTTCTTTTGTGCCTAAAAATGTTTTCAGGATTTCTGGCAGTTTCTTCAACCATTATCCTTTGGATTATCAGGTATATTCTCACTTCAATCTTGCTGCTTTCCGATGGATGTATATTGTCTCTGTCTTCTTAGTATCAATTGTTACTACATTTTGCTCTTTATCCTTCATTAAATGGATAATCTCGACCTTTCAATACTAACACCTTAGAGAAGAAAAAAATGCAGCTTACAAAATGGTATTCTTAGTAAAGTGTTTTTGTTTTAAATGTCTTTCTATAGTTTTTTTCTCCCGGTGTTCGACTACAGAAATTTGCATAGTTTTGTTTGATACTATTTGGAATTTCATGCTTGAGCTATGGATTATGGATTAAGCCATATAATTTCATTTTGCCAATTATCTTACTTCATACTTTTTTTTTTTTGGTAAAATATCTTTACTTCATCATTATTTTTACAAAAATTCCAAAAACCCAAACAGAGTCGTTCAAGACCAGCTGTGACTCAGGCGCATCAAACCCGTATAGAGATGACGCAGCTGCTCTCACCCTCAAATTCGCAGCTATGGGTTCCATCCTTATTGCTGGAGCCGCCAGCGTCTCCATTCCCCTCGTCGGAGCCTACCTCCCATCAAACGGTGGCTTAATGAGGGGAGCAAAAGCATTCGCTGCAGGAGTCATTCTCGCTACAGGATTCGTTCACATGCTCTCTGGAGGCTCAGAAGCTCTCGCTGATTCATGTCTTCCAGAATTCCCATGGAAAATGTTCCCTTTCCCAAAATTCTTCGCCATGGTTGCAGCACCTCTCACTTTACTCGCAGACTTCATGATCACAGGATACTACGAAAGCAAACAAGAGAAGTTAATGGACCAATCCGTTGAGTCACTTGGTGCACACCGTTCGGTTCTTTCGGGATCTGGTCTTGAATCAGGTTTTTTGAGGGATCAAGAAGATGGACCGTTACATATCGTGGGAATGCGAGCTCACGCGGATCATCATCGTCATAACGTCTCGATGGGTTCCGAAGGTTTCGAGGCTCTCGCAAAAAGAAGCGGCGTTTCTGCTCCTGGACAACATCCCCACGATCACGGAGACGTTGGCTTGGACAGTGGTATACGGCACGTTGTTGTTTCTCAGGTAAAGTTTTTTGACGTTGACTTTATTTTTAGTAAGCTTTTTTTAATTACATTTTTAATAAACGTTATAAAAAAAAATTGACTTTATTCATACACAATATATCCAAATCTCTCTACTAAATAAAATAAGCAGAAGGGATTAAAGTCAATTGGATCAATGCATTCTCAAAATTGTATATAAAAAAAGGCTATACCCACAAAAAAGCCACGAAAATTTTCGTGCGTATATCCCAAAAGCCACAGAATGCCACGAAAAATATACCCGCGTAAATTTTGGTGGTTTTTCGTGGGTTATTTTGTGGGTATTATATTATCCACAAAAAATTTCGTGGATTTTCATGGGAATTACTTTACCCGCTAAATTTTTCGTGGCATTTCGTGGGTATTATATTACCCGCGAAATTTTTCGTGGTTTTTCGTGGTTTTTCGTGGGTTTTTCGAATTTTTTTGAATTTTTCCAAAAAAAAAATAAAAAAATTCCGACCCGATTTTTGGTTCGGTTATTTCGGACCAGTTTTCTACTAACCGAATAACCCGATTACCGATCGACTAGATCCGACTCGAATTCCCACCCCTAAACTATATGCAGTGTGTTGTAGTTGTGTTTTTAATTTTAAAATTTGGAAGTACGTTGTAATATTTATTAATATACCTTGTTGTGTTCTACTAAAAAATTGTGTCGTGATGTTTAAAACTTTTTTTCTTATAGAATACATAATTACTGGTACATTATTATAAAAAAGTCACATGAAATGAAAATTCGATGACCGTATTTAAAAAATAAACAATCTTAAATAATTACGAACATCCATTACTAATGATATATATTAGTAATGGTATTGATTACCAAGAATTGTCCCTAGCTCCGCTTGTAACGTCCCTATAATGATTGACAAGAGGTCCCGAGTTCGAATCCCAAATTTCCAAAAAGAAGGTTTTAAAAGCACCATTTGAAACTCGAGTTCGAATCCCCGCGGATGCGAAAAAATGAATGTATAATTACCCACGAAAATTTTTGTGGGTTTTAGTGGGTGTAACCACGAAAGTTTTTACCCACGACGCCATACCCACGAATTTTTTTCGTGGTTTTTCGCGGGTTAACCCACGAAAAGTCACAAAATTTCTTTGTATTTACCCACGAAATTTTCGCGGGTATTTGCCTTTTTTTACTAGTGTTTCATGATTTATTACAGCTGGAACAACATATCTAGAGCTGTTTTATTCACAGTACAATACTTAGTCAAAAGAGTTTCATTTATAGAAAAAGTCTATATTTTCATTGCATGTAAAGATTAATTGATGGTACTCTGATTTTTTAATTTAGAGGTTTTTACAAAAATATGTACCCATATAAGATTACAGCAATAGGATGCCAATTTTCGAAATATTTGATTTTTTTTTTTTGAGTAATGCATTTATACATTCAATAATAAAATTATATTTTTATATAAAACATTAGATTTGAAGGGAAAAGTGTTTTTAGTCAAATGATTATTGCTGCTTTACTTGTGAAGTTCGACTCTAAGGATTCACATAATTTCCACTTAACTAAAAACAAAGTTTGTAAATTTGTATATTTTGCTCTTTATGGGATTTTATCTTAATTAATTTTTAATGATTTTCAGATACTTGAAATGGGAATAGTATCACATTCAATAATAATAGGAATATCATTGGGAGTATCACACAGCCCATGCACCATACGTCCTCTCATTCTCGCTCTTTCCTTCCACCAATTCTTCGAAGGTTTCGCACTCGGTGGCTGTGTAGCGGAAGCCAGACTAACACCATCCGGTTCGGCCATAATGGCTTTCTTCTTTGCAATCACTACACCAATTGGTGTAGCCGTTGGAACAGCCATTGCTTCATCTTACGACTCATATAGTGTTGGTGCATTGGTGGCTGAAGGAGTGTTAGATTCTCTTTCTGCAGGAATACTTATTTACATGGCTCTTGTGGATTTGATTGCTGCAGATTTCTTGAGTAAGAAGATGAGTGTTGATTTTAAACTTCAAATTGTTTCTTATTGCTTTTTGTTCCTATCTATTTTTTTAAAAGATAGCACCAACGACTAGTCTGGTGTTAGTGGTGGACATGAAAGAATTAAAAATTCATAATTAGGTTCATCCGAAAAACCCAAATCCAACAGGAACGAGTTTAAAGCTCGAACATTTCATCAGCAAGAAAATTATGAAAATCTGATATAAAATTTTGGGGCGAGATTACAAATTATATTTACTAAATCAAATGTCACGCGACCCATATCAAAATATAAAAGGAAAAGAGGTTTACTGAGACATACTGAGGATTTCCATAAGTATAAAGAGGAGAATGACCAAGAGAGAATATTCAAAAATACTCAATCCTATAGCAAAAATTAGTCAAAATCTGGAATACCGTAAGTTCCATAGTGATTAGATTTTTATCTATTCGCTACTTCTGGTCTATTGTTAGTACGTATCTGGTTACATTTTTGAACCAAGTTCATGGTCTTGAAGTGGTCGTGCCAATTTTCTCCTAGGTTAAAGTCCATCTCTTCAAAGAAAATATCTAAGAAGTAGATTACATGTACTTCAACGATACTGTGTATGATGTCGACAAAGATGATGTTTTGAAAGACGATGTGGTTCCCATATATATATATTGATAATCCAGGTGGTTCGGACTTGAGTAGCGTATGACCGTTGTCCTAAATCCGTCTACACCTGGGAGCCAGGAGGAACCAGATAAATAACCCTGAAAATGTCATGCAAAATATGACTTTGTTTATGTGGGGGATCGAACTCATGTAGCATCTTATCGTTGTCCTTTCATTCTCTCTCCAATACCACTAGATTACAACAATGTTGGCGTGGTTCCAATATTTGTATGATGAACACTTTATTTAGGTTTCTAACTTTTTTTTTTCCATTAACAAAGCAAAAAAAAAAATTGTGGGGATAACCATCTTGTGAAACATATTCCACCACCTAATATATCTTTTTTTCATTTGAAACCAAAATTATATTATAACTTCTTTGTCATAATATTTCTTTATTATTATCTTTCTGATTTTTGATAAAGGTGACAAACATTTGTGTCCACCGAATCCCAATCTCTTCCACTTCCACTCAAATGTTATCTCCTCACTAACAGCATTCGAAAACCGAAATGAATTAATACTTAATTTTAAAATTTTAGTTACATCTTAGTATAATTACAGAGATTATATTGTATAGTTGAGAAATGAAACCAATCAGACTTGTATCATAATAGTTAATACTTTTCTTCTTTTTTTTATGTGGTTATAGGAAATTTGTACACTGTTGTTAAAGATTGAATATTGTTTGGAGAAATTTAAAATACTAGCAAAACAATAAATGAGCAAGAAATGTCGAAGATCCAATATAAAATCATAGAAAAAAAATAAAAAGAAATATGATAATCAGAATATCGTAGTAGTGAATAAGATACACGTGGAATCTATACAGAAAATGATTCTATACTTCTCACCAACCCCATCCGAGTCTTTCACTTTGAACCAGAGAGCGATGAGATTTGATGATTTTAGGTTATATATTTTATTTAGCTTTTTATGAATAATAAAGATGAGAGATTTTGTCTTTTCTCATTCTTTATTTATTTATATACGTTAGTATTTTGAAAATGCACATGCCTTAACTTCGGATTGGTTCGTTATACCAAGTGAATTGGCTCGACATACAAAATATTGTCTAACCATAAAATACAGTTAAGACATTCTAATGAAGTAACATTTTGTTGATTAAGCTATAATTTCTATTATTAAAATTTATGATTTATCATATCATTCATATGATAACATTTTTTTTAAATAACATAGATATTTATAATATATGATATAACATTTACATATTTTGTTAATGCAAAATTTATGTTTTTATTCATGCAAACACTGTTTGTTGATTAATAATAAAACTATTTGAGTCGAATCTTACGCAGAACCACATTGTTTTCTTTGGATACATATTAATTTATGATTCAAGTATTTCCAAAAAGATTGGAACTCATAAATTCCCTCTAACAAGAAAAAAAAACTCATAAATTTCATTTTTTGGATGATCGAAAACGAAAATGTATCATTATCTGTCGAATATTTGGAGGACGATGGTTCCATGTATGATGGAGAGAAAATCAAACCCTAAATTTTTTTGTTTTATTTCTTTTGTGAGAGATAAACTCTCCATGAAGCAGATTTGGCCACCTAATTTATACTAATTTTTCATGTGAACCAAAATAATTATAACTTCTTTGCCATATATATTGGGTTTCGTTGCTATCTATCTTTCTGATATTATTTTTAAAAAGGTGACATCCATTTTTGTCCACTGAATCCCAATCTGTTCCACTTTAGTTCTCTTCCTTTCATATTTTATCTCTAAATTTACATCATTTCCCACAATCATGTATAGTACTTCCTATGATTATCTTAAGGCATTGCTGTTATAATTGTAAAAATTACCCTATATTTATTATACAGTATTAGTTTTCACTATTTGGAAATGTTAATCAAGAACCCAAATTTTTTTTTAATATTGATCAGGTTTCCATTGCTCCATTTAAAAAAAAAATTGTTAACAATTAAAATAAGGGAAATTATAGTGGATGACACTCAATAATTTCATATTTGCAAAAGTTACAAGGGAAAACAAATAGTAATTTGTTATAATTTGTGTTGTAGGTTTATCTTCAAATTTGTTGTAATATATTAATAATTATCTTTGTAAATTATTTATTACTATTTTATACAATTTTTTATCGTCTATGATTTGTATATATTATTAACTATATCATTTTTTGTAAAATCCATCATTATCAAATCAACAACCCTTATTATTCATCCTCTTTCTCCCGGTTATTTGTATATTTCTAACTTTTTATCCCAACAAATAAAATATTATCAATCTAAATAACTTGTTATCGTCACTTAAATGAATATTTATATTATACCCAAAACAAAATAGAGGTATATGGTAAACCAATGTTATATACCTAATTTTGAACTTATGAGTGTCATATTCTTAATTTTACAACTATTGAGTGTTATTAACTCAATTTACTCTTAAAATAATAAGATTTGATCCATAATTCAAGCTTTCCAAACTTCGACCATGATAGTGTTACGCAGAACTATACAATTATTGCAAAAATAAAAAAGGATTTGTGAGCTAAGTAACAAGTAAAGTAATTGATTTTTTCTAAAAAAATCATTCACTAATACTTACTCTATTCGTTTATTAAAGAGTGTCATTATAAATTTTTCACATAAATTAAGAAACAATACAAAAAATATTTATATCTCTAATGATTAAAAGTAATGATTTGCTAGATTTGGAGGTTAATTAAAATTAAAATTTTTTGTTAAAAGTTATATTGAAATTGTAGAATAACACTATTTATGAAACGTTTTTTTTCTTCTAAAATAACAATCTTTGCAAAACGGAAGGAGTAATAAATAAAATAGTAAAGATTGTATATTTGGAGAGAATAAAAATGATTAAGAGACGTAAGAGTTGAAATTTAATCATAAATAAACACAAAAAAAAGTAAAGAAATATGATAATTACGTACTACTCATTGATTAGATGCTGTTGACGTGGAATCTCTACAAAATATTGTTCTCTTTTCACCAACCCCATCTCAGCCTGAACCACCAATATTTATTTTTATTTATTTTTGTAGAATATCCTCTCTTTAAAAATAAAAAACTGATTACTACTAAACACAATACTTAAGCGAAAATAAAAAATAAAAAAACATTAATATGTATATATATAAACATACTTCTGAATTCTTGGGACGTGTGTCCGTGAGTGTGTTTATATACTCTCTGAGATCTCTCCCCTTCCTTCCTCCTCCGTCCATGGCGATTAACTAAACAAACCATATCATCATCCTTAAACATCTCTCTATTTTCTGTATTCATCGAGTGCAATTCATTTTCCGTATTTCAATATGGAGCGCGCAAGGAGGCTTGCTTACAGTGGCATCGTGAGACGTCTCGTTAACGACGCTAAACGACACCGTAACGCCGAACTCACTCCGCTTGCTGTTCCTCCTCACGCTCCGGTTAGATATGTCTCTTCTCTTTCTCCTTTTACCTCTACGCGTCGATCCGTCATTCCCACGTCTTTCGTGAGGCACCAGAATCATCACCACCAGACTCGTTCGATCTCCGTCGACGCTGTTAAACCCAGCGATACTTTCCCGCGTCGTCATAACTCAGCTACACCTGAAGAACAATCCCATATGGCTAAATTCGTTGGCTTTGATCATCTCGATTCACTCATCGATGCTACGGTACCCAAATCAATTCGATTAGATTCGATGAAGTTTTCTAAATTCGATGGTGGTTTAACCGAGAGCCAGATGATTGAACACATGGTTTATTTAGCTGCTAAGAACAAGGTTTTCAAATCGTTTATTGGGATGGGTTACTACAACACGCACGTTCCTCCTGTGATTCTCCGTAATATCATGGAAAATCCAGCTTGGTACACTCAATACACTCCTTATCAAGCTGAGATCTCTCAGGGTCGTCTCGAATCTCTCCTCAACTTCCAGACGATGATCACCGATCTCACTGGACTTCCAATGTCTAACGCATCGCTTCTAGACGAAGGGACTGCGGCTGCAGAGGCAATGGCGATGTGTAACAACATTTCCAAGGGTAAAAGGAAGACCTTTGTGATTGCTAGTAACTGTCATCCTCAGACTATTGATGTCTGTAAGACTAGAGCTGATGGGTTTGATTTGAAAGTTGTCACGTCTGATCTTAAGGAAATAGATTACAGTTCTGGTGATGTCTGTGGGGTTCTTGTTCAGTATCCTGGAACTGAAGGTGAAGTTTTGGATTATGCTGAGTTTGTTAAGAATGCTCATGCTAATGGTGTTAAGGTTGTGATGGCTACGGATTTGTTGGCTTTGACAATGTTGAAACCCCCTGGTGAATTTGGTGCGGATATCGTGGTTGGTTCAGCTCAGAGGTTTGGTGTTCCGATGGGTTATGGTGGTCCTCATGCTGCGTTCTTGGCTACTTCACAAGAGTATAAGAGAATAATGCCAGGGAGAATTATTGGTATTAGTGTTGATTCTTCGGGAAAGCAAGCCCTGCGTATGGCCATGCAGACTAGAGAACAACATATTCGGAGGGACAAAGCCACTAGCAACATCTGTACTGCTCAGGTATATCACTTCTTACTATTTGATATCTCAGTTTTCGCATTTCACTGTTAGTTGTGCATCTAATACTACTCTCCTATTCGTATTCTGCTCATGTTGTTGAAAATTTTCTTATCTCTTTTGTTTGCCATTTTATATAACTTTTATCATTCTCTTGCAGGCGTTGCTTGCCAACATGTCTGCCATGTATGCTGTTTACCATGGCCCTGCAGGTCTAAAATCTATTGCTGAACGCGTCCATGGTCTTGCTGGCATATTTTCCTTAGGGTTGAAGAAGCTTGGAGTTGCAGAAGTCCAGGAACTTCCCTTCTTTGACACTGTAAAAATTAAGTGTTCGGATGCATATGCAATTGCTGATGTAGCTACAAAACATGAGATTAATCTGCGTGTTGTGGACTCCAACACTGTGAGTCTCCTTTGCTTTACTTTCAAAAGATTCTTATTTGTAGCAGCATGCTGATGTGAATATTTGGATCTAACTACTTAACACCTTCCAGATCACTGCTGCTTTTGACGAGACAACCACCTTGGATGATGTCGATAAACTTTTAAAAGTTTTTGCTTCTGGCAAGCCTGTGAGTGTTATTCGTTCCTGTTTTTGGTTTATTATTTATCAGTTCCGGGCTCCTTGGATGAAATTTGATTTATCTCCAATCCACTTCAGGTTCAATTCACCGCTGAATCTCTGGCACCTGAGGTTCAGAATGCCATTCCGTCCAGCCTAACAAGAGAGACCCCTTATCTTACCCACCCAATCTTCAACATGTACTATTCTCCTATGAATCTTGATTGGTTTGTTGCTTGTGGATATTGGTATATCATCTTACTTTCCTGCCTTTTAACAATGTAAATAGGTACCACACGGAGCATGAGTTGCTCAGGTATATCCACAAGTTACAGTCTAAGGATCTTTCACTGTGCCACAGCATGATTCCATTGGGATCTTGTACGATGAAATTAAATGCAACAACTGAAATGATGCCAGTCACATGGCCGAGTTTCACTGACATTCATCCTTTTGCTCCTGTTGAACAAGCACAAGGTTATCAGGTGAGTTTATTTCTAGATTCAGCTAAGGTTTGATCTATAGACTTGAACAATGAAGTGATTTGTGAGCATGTATGTAGGAAATGTTCGACAATTTGGGTGATCTCTTATGTACAATCACTGGATTTGACTCTTTCTCATTGCAACCTAACGCTGGTGCTGCTGGGGAGTATGCCGGGCTTATGGTTATTCGTGAGTATCACAAGGTAAAAGCTTATATTCTAATTGTGGATCGAACTGTTTCAAGTTATTATATGTATAAACTAAAAAGTGAATGAATGACTGCATTATCCAGTCAAGAGGAGATCATCACCGAAATGTGTGTATCATACCTGTCTCTGCACACGGGACAAACCCTGCAAGTGCTGCCATGTGCGGGATGAAAATTATTACTGTTGGAACTGATGCTAAGGGAAACATCAACATCGAGGAGGTGAGAAAAGCTGCAGAAGCAAACAAAGAAAACTTAGCCGCTCTTATGGTTACATACCCTTCAACTCACGGAGTCTATGAAGAGGGTATTGACGAGATTTGCAACATAATTCACGAAAATGGAGGTCAAGTGTACATGGATGGTGCCAACATGAACGCACAGGTGAAAGATCTAAATAAAATAGCCAATTGAGATTGTAGGTTTTGTCTAATTTGTAAGAGCATGGTGCGGGTTCGTGTAGGTTGGTTTAACAAGCCCTGGTTTTATTGGAGCGGATGTGTGCCATCTCAACCTTCACAAGACCTTCTGTATTCCTCATGGCGGTGGTGGTCCTGGTATGGGTCCCATTGGTGTGAAGAAACATTTGGCACCATTTCTTCCTTCTCACCCCGTGGTTAGTCTTTTGATCCTTTATGACCGTTTTGTTTAGTGTTGATGAATAAATTCCTTATTTTTCTTTTCCTCCATTTCCATGTATAAAGATACCTACTGGTGGAATTCCGCAACCCGAGAAAACAGCACCCTTGGGTTCAATATCCGCTGCACCATGGGGATCTGCCCTTATCTTGCCAATATCGTATACTTACATTGCCATGATGGGATCTGGTGGACTCACTGATGCCTCCAAGATTGCAATCTTGAATGCCAATTACATGGCAAAGCGTCTAGAGGTAGTTAACTCTGTCTTTTTTTTTTCTTTTTTTTTTCCGATTGATTATTATAGAATGAAGAAAGTCCAATATTATTGATTTGTTTTTACAGAAACACTACCCAGTTCTTTTCCGTGGTGTTAATGGAACATGCGCACACGAATTTATCATAGACTTGAGAGGCTTCAAGGTATTAAAATGTTGTGCAGTGAATAGAAGTAATTGTTTGTAGAGATGCACATCATTAACAGATTCAAACATGGCTTTGTAGAACACTGCTGGAGTAGAACCAGAGGATGTGGCGAAACGACTAATGGACTATGGATTCCATGGACCCACAATGTCGTGGCCTGTCCCTGGAACTCTTATGATTGAGCCAACTGAGAGTGAAAGCAAGGTATATATGGATACATAACTCTCTCACTGGCTCTTTTTAAGCTTAATGTATCAACTGGATAGACTAATAATATTCGTTTGCAGGCGGAGTTGGACAGGTTCTGCGATGCACTCATTTCGATCAGGGAAGAAATTGCACAGATTGAAAAAGGAAATGCGGATGTCCAGAACAACGTTCTCAAGGTAAATTAGATAAACAAAGACTAATCTCAGTATCTGTTGTTTTGAGAAGTAGAGATTCACACATTGGTGATTTCTTTGCGTTTTCAGGGAGCTCCACATCCTCCATCATTGCTTATGGCAGACACATGGAAAAAGCCATATTCCCGCGAGTACGCTGCTTTCCCTGCACCATGGCTCCGCTCCTCCAAGTTCTGGCCTACCACAAGTATGAGACCATCCAAGATAGATTGCACATTTTACACTATTTTGGTTTTGAAAATCTGATTTCTGACAAATGGTTGAATAATGTGGAACAGGTCGTGTGGACAATGTGTATGGAGACAGGAAACTGGTATGCACTCTTCTCCCAGAGGAAGAACAAGTCGCAGCCGCAGTATCTGCTTGATTAGAGCTCTGTCCCAAATAGCCTCACAATGCGTCAGCTTGTGTTATGTGTTCCATTTCCTCACATTCCTCTCTTCTTCTCTCACATAGTGTTCTTATTATATGCTTCCTATCTCTTTACTCTGTTACTTTCATTCTAATATATATATTTCACAAATGACCGAAAACAAACGTATATACTCACAAACAGTTGTAGAAAGTTAGAAAAACCAAAGAATCTTAATCGTTAGATGAGATTTTAAAAATCTAAGAAACTCAATTCAATCAAAGCCAATCGGTTTGCTCTCATTTATCTCGTGCATGTTAAAGAAAGTTCCGACCTTTTTTAAATTGGGTCAATAACTTTTCGAGTTTTATAATATATAATCCGACCTAACCAAACTCCAGGTAAACTGTGTTGTCTTGTAATTTACTCAAAACTCTTGCCACGACATATAAAAAGTCCATGGAAACGTAACATATGGTGAATCAAAGACTTTACCAAACTTCAATTAATTAACCAAAGTGGCTTATAGACACAAGTCAAATATTTAATTAACCAAACTTCAATCAATTAACTAATTTGGGTGAATTACAATAAACGAACCGGTTTTCGTGTAAACCAAGCAGAGCAAGGTTCTCCGGTCTTCAGTGGACAAGGTTCTGCCTTAGTTTTGGCGTGAAGCAAGCAGAACAAGATTTCAGTGTTCAGTGGACAAGGTTCTGCTTTAGTCTTGAGCCTCTGTATTGAATATAAAACTTGGGAAAGCTATCGTCACATCCCTTCAAAAAAATTGAATACAAAGGAAACATACACTTTAGTTTCAAATTCATATAGAGATGTTGCTCATGAAGAAAAAACTATCTGAAATGGAAGACTTAATCCAGCAAAGAGAGAAGATTTGGTACTTTAGATAAGGAAGAGTCATGTTCTTCAACAGGCTGGGATGTTTAATCACATAAGCCTTCCATTCATTCATGCTAATTTTACCATCTTTGTCGGTATCTGCATCTGCAAATGTCTAGCAAAAGCAAAGTAGAGAAACAAAATAAACCCCTCTCCTAACTGATTTACCCAAATATGATTCATTGTAGAGACATAAGAGGATTCCAAAAAACTCACTTTATCAATAATCATGGTCAGAAGTTCACTGGATAGCATCATATCAGATTCCATCAAAATTGCAACCACCATTTCTTGCACCTAATAAGATTGTAATAAATTTGCAACTAGTTATAATTAGGCTCAAAAGACAGTTGCAATTTACACTGGTAGATTATTTACCTCTTCTCTCTCAATAAAACCGGTTTGTCTTAGATCATAGAGCTTAAATGCAACTGCCAGAGATTTAGAAACACATGCATCCATTGAGACAAACATTTAGGTGTATATATAATCGGTAGGACATGGAACATTGATACTTACACTCGATCTTCTCCTCGATTGGTGCATAGGGATGGAAGACACTGAGTGCATGAATGAATTCCTCAAACTCAATAACCCCATTCTTCTTTTCATCGAACAAATCAAAAACCTGCAAAACACCAATCAATATAGAACCATAACTATCATCTCAACAACTCCAGAAACCATAAAAAAGCAATTTCACCTCTCTTAAGAACACACTCACCCTATCAAGAAAGAGGTTCTCACCATATGGAGCTTGGAATAGCGCCAGTTGAAGCTCTTCCTGCAAACCATAAAATTTGATGAGATGATTATCATCAAAAAGAAGGAAACTTTATACTTTGAAATCAATGAATCACACATAAAGGAGTGCAATGATGATCTGTGGCAATTCATCAACTAGACATCTGAGACTTCAACACAAGAAAAAGAAAGAAACCAACCTTGTGGATCAAGCCGTCATCAATAATTGAGCAGCTCAATTTCTTAAATAGTTCATACAAAGCTTCAACTTCATTGATTGAAACTGCAATGTAACAAAAACAAAGAAACAAACTTTCAAACTTATAAACTCCCAAACAGAGAAATTGTGAAAACCCATTGATCCAGAATTGTAAAGAAAAGTTACTCATACATTGAATATAGAATGAAAAAGAGAGAGGAAAACAGAAAACCCACATCGAGATTCACGAGCAAGACGATTCAGATCCACATGCTGACATTTGCGAGGTGATCGACTCCGGCAATCGAAACATTGCCCAACGGTGGAAATGAGAATATCAACAATGGCAATTAAAGGTATGAATACGGCGCAGATTTTCTCTCCAACTGTCAGAGAGCTTGATCTCTGTTTCACCAAAAGAAGAACTGTTATGATTACCAAACAAAGCGAGAGAAAGACGGAGAAATAAAAAATGGTGAGAAAAATTTACAGAAGAAACATTTGTCCAATCCATGACTCATTCGAAAACAATTCCTCCTCGATGGAGGTTCAAATCAGAATGGTGTAATCGGCATCCAAATCTCGAGTAGTAAGAAGAAAAAGAAAAAAAGAAAAAAAAAAGGAAGGGTATTTGAGTCTGCTTCAATCAGTATACGACTTGATCCATTAAAATATTTCCAGCTTATCCATAAGTTTTTACATTTTTTGAAACAACTGTACTGTATCTTCCATGTGATGTGAACCCATTATATTTTATTTATTTTATTTTAGAGTAACTTGTTCCTTTTGTTCTATTAGCTCCATTGTCTTTTTTTTCCTACAGACAAGAAATTAAATATTAATTAATACGAAATTATTTCATCAACAAATGCAAAACTAATTTACAAAATTAAAAATTCAATTAATTATTTATTATATGTGGACGATATTGCGCTGATCAATCAAATACTATCTTTGGTAATCAATTTTTTTTATCAATAATTCCAGATCCAATTTGTAATCTAAAACTCACTATGTAAAAGAAGTTTTAGTCTATTATCGGGAAAAATTAAACCTTTGATCGCCCATGGTAATCATTTTATAACTATTATTATTTGATTACATTTACTTATTTATAATGAGAGATGATTAATATCTATTTTAATTAGAAGAAAGAAAATCGTGTGGGATTAGTTTTGCTAATAGTAGTAAAATATATATATATATATATATATATATATATATATATTTAAATGGTTTAGGGTAAAAAAATGTAAGTATGCATGAATAATAGTTGCAAGTACACAGTTTGGACTTTGGACCTTATGATCAATTATTACAAGGCACGGCTCAATGACATATTAATACATACCTCAAACGGTTTTTTCTTATCCGGTCTATAGTTTAAAATTCATCTCTATAATTTTTTTTAAACTACTATAATGTAATAGGTAAGAATCAAACTCTGGTGGCAAATCATTAGTTGTGATTTATTATTGTAATCAATTTCTGATCAACTCAGATCTACAAAGCAAAGATTTGTTCCATTGCACAAAAATAAAAAATATTGCAGAAAATAAAAGATTTAACAACAAAAATGTCAAGTGAGAAGAAAAATAATAGAAAATAAGAACATATTGTATTGTACTCCTTCCATCTCAAAATAATTGATGTGTCTCAAAATAATTGATGTTTTAGAATTTTTATATATATTAAGAAGAATTATGAAATGACAATTTAACTTCATTTATTATTTTAAATAAAATAATTAAAAAGAAAAAAGAAAATAAATAAGAGCAAACAATAAAATATTGAGTCAAATATGTATTGAAAATATAAAATATCTATTTTTTTGAAACAATTTTTTTCCTTGATTTTGAGAGTATTTACATTGATATCTGAACCAAACTAATCATGAGAGTTCGATAATAGCAATACACAATAATTAAAATCCATGTCTAATGTTATTTTATCATTCAAAATTTCCACAGAAGTGTCAAATTGTTTTACTAGCTATTCTTCGAAACCAGCGGCCGACCAATTTCATCTGATGATCATATCTTATCAAACTCACTATAGTTCAAGAGCTAATTGATTGATTATACAACAAAGACAATTCAACATTTTCAGACACAAATTTGGGTGTACACAAAACACAAAAAAATGAAGACTTGTCTCACTAAGTTGGTGAGAACAAAAGGAAGACCATGCAAATCCTCTCTTTCTATTATAAACCCTAAAAATGTTTATAAGTTAGTGACCTTTATCTTACTTGCAAGCCAAACAAACACAATCTGAGTCTTTGAACCTCCACTAACCCTAAACTTTTACCCATTGGTTGGTATCATGTCTAGTTTCTGAACTCGCTGAATCAATTTCAGCATTCATATAGAAGCCTGTGAATTTTAAAACTCAAAAAATTGTTATATACATATTAACCCAAGTTTACAAACAAACAAAAAATATATAAGCCCAACTCTTGTTACACCAAAAAAGAGAGCATATTAGCCCAATTTTTGAAAACAATTATAACATATACCAACCAGCCCATCAAGACAAATAACAACAATAATTCTAGTGTTTTTATTAAGTAATCATAGTCAAAACTAGTTGAGTGTTTTTTTTTCTGACAATTGATTTATAATTTAAATTTACTCGTAAATCTTTTATTTTTTTAATTTCTATTTATAATAAGATAGTGTCAAATTCCAATCAGGACATGTAAATCACTAAATAAAAAAATAAAAATCCGCAACTATTGAGTGTTGATCAATAATTATTGATTTTCAATTATTAATATTAGCAAAGAATCTAAGAAGTGTAAAATAATTGGTGGTAAACAAAGAAGAAGAACTGTGTTTCCAAATAGGACCTTTTCTTTTGTTTTGTCTCGTACCAGCTTTGGAAAATAAGTATCTATCATACGAGGTAAGTACCACTAACATATACTGATCAAGTGACAAATTAATATGATTTGGTTCACATTATTATTTGTAAAATATATCTACAAAATAAACAAACAAAAAATAGTTATAAGTTGATTAAACTCAATAGTAAGAACAAAATATTCAGGAATGAGTTAATTAAACAAAAACTAGTGGATAAACCGATTTTAGCCAAAGCATAATTAGTTTTGAGTTTGATTTCTGTCAGAAACTAAACTAAGTGTTGTTATTTAGTCAAATAAAAATGTAATAATATCTTAAATCTCTTTAAAAAGTTAGGAATCAAACTATATTCATCAGTACTAATTTTCTAAAATTTAGCTAAATTATTGTTTTCTTTAAATATTAGTTAGGATTCGACTCAATCAATTTCGGACTAACCAAACAAAACAATATCATCAACTTTTCTTGGTTACCATCTAGCTAGTAAGGGGACATGCTGGAACAACTACCCTCAAGTGAAAATGAAAACATTAGGTTTTTCTTATTAATAAGACTTGTAAATTAATCTTGCCATTTTTGTAAAGAGCATAAGATTCTAATATTGTGCATACTATATTACAGTCTACGAGCAATAAAGTTCAGTTCATCATTATTCATTATAAGAAGACGTAACACAACGACACATTGAACCAAAGAAAAAATATAAAAGAAAAATATTAGATTTGATAAGAAAGGAACAATCAAAGAAAAGGCCAAACAAATTGATTGATATTTTTGTAAAGGGTACGTAGAATATAGATATAAAAAAGAAAGAAATAAACAACGAAAATGGATATAAGATTTGATGGCACAACACAACACAAAGACACGAGTGGTGAGAAAAGAAAGAGGAAAAAGCAAAAACCCCAAATGGATCACACATCTCATCAATTCTCCTTAAATGGCTAAAACGATCTTACCCTTCTTCTCTTTTTTCTCTTCTTCTTTCTCTCTTCTCATAATTGAAACCAGCACAACAAGACAAACAATTTTTCTTATTTCATAATTGGGCAAGTGATATATATATATATAAACTCAAAATCGATTCATAGCCAAACAACAAAATTTTAACAATATTACATGAAAAAAACACGACTTTTAGAATCAATTTAGATAGGAAAACAATATAAATGACACTCAACCACTTGACTAAACAACTGTTTTAGACTTAATTAAGAAATAATATTCAGTCGGTTTAGGTTAAACTAGTTTGGATTTTTCGGTTTTTGTTTTTCAGTTTTCTCGATTTCTTTTGTTTTTTTTTGGTATTTTGATATTTTAATTTTTTTGAAACTTTTTCTTTTTTTAAACAAAAAATATATTTCAGTTTATTTAAAATTTATGAGTTTTATGGTAACTGAACCGATCAAACCAAACAACAGATTACAAAAATAAATAATTTCCAATCAGTTTTTTAACCGAAACCAAAACTTTTGTTCTATTGGTTTGATTACTTTTGTTTGAACTGAACGTCCAATATATGGTTTTTCATCGGAATTCAATTTTAGAAAAAAATAAATTGCTTTATGTAATAGAGTTTGAGCTTTAGAAATATTTGAATATGGATCCAAATTGTTTATGCATATCACAATATATTTTTGAGTGAATTGGGGTAATATACATAAACAAAAATGAAAATAAAAACCTCGTAAATACCTATTTGGTTTTATGAATTAAGGCAATATCCATGGGTCCATTATTTATATCCAAGGCATATATTACCCGATAACGCATATAGACATATGTAGTACATGTTAACATATGGAGTACATGTTAATATATTTATTATCTGCTAACATAACAATATATCAGGCAACGCATATATTACCCGCTAACGCATATTGATGGTACCCGGGTAACAAAACTTGTAAACGGTAAGGAACGAGTTAGATAGTACATAAGCACGTATATTTTAATGTTCGAGTTAGATAGTACTTGTTAACAGATATGTTATCTAAGTAACATATATTTTACCCGCTAAGTCATATATTTTATGATAAAAATTTGTTAACGAATATATTATAGGGTAATATATAAAATACCTATTAACATATCTATTCTACGATAAAAACATATTCGATTTCCATTGATTCCTCATCATCTAAAGCGAGAATTTAATACAGAAAAACAACATATTCAATCGATATGTGAAGAGAGAAAGAGGCGAATCTGAGTTTAACACTCACGTTGTGAAACTGCAAGAGTCCGAGTTCGGTGAGATAAGTGATAGAACGATGAGCGGACTCAACATGGATGATAAGCTAGACAAGTGTCATCTTCTCCGAACGCATCAGATCCATTTGCGGCAATTTGTCTAAGAACTCCCCAATTTTCTTCTTCTTCCCTATGCTCGCTCCTTCACTCTGTTAAGATACAAAATTGCAATGGAAAAATTTGAGGAAGATCTTCGATCAAATCTTAATTTTCTGGGTAGAGAAAAAAAAATTTAGAGGAAGATCTCCGATCAGATCTGATTTGGCATGTCTAATGGAGAAAGAATTTTTTGTTGAAGAAAATAGAGAGAAACGGAAGGGCAAATTGGTCCTAGTGTAGGTGAAGTAGTTCTCTGGGTAGTTTTTTAATTAATAGTTTAGAATAGGTTATTGGTTCGAAGTTTAGAAGGGTCTGGTTTGACAAAAAAAAAGGTTATCGGTTCAAATTAGCCATATAACTAAATATTTGTATCTGCCGTATATCCAGATCCATATCCGAAATTTTATCCGAAAAACGGATATCTGACTTAAACGGATACGGATAGTAAAATTGAAGATCCGGCGGATACGGATAAATAAGAATTTTAGATATGGATATGCAAGTATCTGTACTTTTTTGTATTTTTTATTTTTTTTAACGTTTTTAATACCATTTATCCTATTTTTATTTTACTTACTGTTTTTGGTATTTTTTTAATTATTATTTATTATTTTATTTTTAAAGAAAAAATTGGTTTTCAAAAAAAGTTTTTAAGAAAAAAATTCATTTTTTCAATAGTGAAAGCTTATTCAGACACGGATTTCTGCGGATATCCATTTGTTTTACGGATATCCAAAATCTAGTAGCCATAATTTTCTAATATGGATACATATATTAATTTGGCGGATCGAAAATACAAATAAAGATATCTTTAAAAGGCCTGGATATTCGCTCTGTTTGAGAGCTCTAGTTCAAATTATTGTAACTTCTTTATGTTATGTCCTTTTTTTTTTGTCTTTAAGAAACATATATAATAGAGGCATATAAATAGTAAAATGTAGGGTCTCTTCTCTAATTTAAAGCCTGCAACAGAAATGAGTGCACTTCTCTGTAGTAAACAGTAACACATCGGTCTTCTTCATGTATTTGTTTTTCTTTTTTGGATTCAACCATTTATATTTCTTAAGATATATGGATCACATTTCATCTCTCTTTATCTATCTTCAACATTTTCAAGAGATATTAAAATACCCTATTAAAATTATAAATAATTATAGATTTGATTCTGATTTATCTCTTTTACAATTTGTGTTTGGTCGGAAGATCTAAAAGATCTGATAATGGATTCATGTCATAAACAGAAAGAGCTCCGTACGTGATTTGGCTTTCCTTCTTTTCTTTTCAATTTTATAATATTTTTCTGCAAAACACTGTTTTTTATTTTGTTTTTTGTTTTTTAATAATTATATTGCTATATGTTTTGGTCTAGTCTTCGGAAATATGTTAGTGAAGCAGGTGCTAAAAGATTCTGGGTTTCTTCATGAATTTTTTTTAAAAAGTAAGAACTTTTTTTTGTTCATGCAAAAGAGATTAATCAGACTTGCTTACCTTTTCTCTTTTTACCAGTCCTGTTATATCATTTCTTACTTTAAATTATTTGATTTTTCTTCTTTTTGGCTTTCTTTAGGAAGCTGTGGAATGAAAGTACAGTGTTCTTACACAGAGAAAGAGAAGATATAAAACATTTTCTTCTTCTTCTTCTTCTTCTTCAGTTTTTAACACATATTTTGGAAATTTTGATTTTAAAATTCTGTTTGGACCAAACATTCTGTTGTCTGAAGATCTTCCCATAGGTTCTTATCAGAAGAAGGAAGGATAAAGGTAAGTTCAACACTTTTATGTTCTATGGACATTTGTAGTAATCTAAAGCTTTCATTTTTTATTACTTTACTGTTTTCAGTTTTTTCACAGGTATCTCTGAATCATTATTGGTCTGTGTATCATTGAGTAGCCTAGTTACTGCTTCATTAATGCATGCTTCAGTTTCACACTAACCTATAAATAATGTTAAATTATTACCATGAAGTATTTAATGACATTAGTGAATGAACCTCTCTGTCTCCAAAGATTTGGTTTCTGAGATTTTCTGAAATCCTTTTGTCTGAGTCTTAAATACTTCATTTTTCTTGTGAATGCAGTTTCTGTTGACCCAATGGACAACAACAACACTTTTAGTTCTCTGGATAATGATGTCACGACTCACCAAAATCCTCTTCCCATGGATTTTATACCTTCAAGAGAAGATTCATCAATGCTTCCATGGAACTCCATGAGATCAGATCCTCTGCAAATGGGTGGCTTTGATGTCTTCAATTCTTATTTGACTAACAAATACTTATCATCTACTTCACGATCTGTCAATGTTGAAGAAAATAACAATATGGAAACTTTTGAAGTCATGGCGCCTCCTCTTCCTCCTCCACAAGTTCATCCTTATGATCATTTGAGACCCTACGATGATTCTTCAAACATGTGGGGTTTTCAGGGAAATTGTGAGTTTCAGACATATTCAGGTGTTGTTTGTCCAAGTGAACCAGTAATGTCTACATTTGGTGAAGACGATTTCCCATTTCTGGTTTCAAATAGAAGAAGCAATGAGCTTTCACTGAGTCTTGCCACTGATGTTTCTGATGAATGCTCAGAGATAAGTCTTTGTGGTGCTACTAGATTAGCTTCAGAGCAAGCTTCTTGCAGCAGTAAAGACATTTCTCATAATATTGTCACTCAAGGTTTCTCCCAACACATATTTGGCTCCAAGTACCTTAACTCTATTCAGGAAATACTATCTCATTTCGCTGCATACTCTCTCGATTATTCATCTCGAGGAACTGATTCAGGGGCTGCTAATTCAGCCTTTACTTCACATTTTGAGAATCTAACTGAGTTTCTTGATGACCATTCTAATGACTCGGAGCCGGTTGTGGGATCTTCATTACAAAGAAGAGCACTAGAAGCAAAGAAAACACATCTCTTGGATCTTCTACAAATGGTAAGTATTCATATATATATATATAAACTAAAAACTGGTTTTGATTTGAGTTAATGCTTTTCTTCAGGTGGATGATCGATATACTCATTGCGTAGATGAGATTCATACAGTTGTATCAGCATTCCACGCTGCAACTGAGTTAGATCCACAGTTACACACCCGATTTGCACTCCAAACAATCTCCTTCGTATACAAGAGCCTGAGAGACAGAATCTGCAAAAAGATACTCGCTATGGGATCTGTTTCAGAAAGAGGCCAAGACAAGTCTCAAGAAAACACTACGTTCCACCAACATTTCCTTCTACAGCAGCTGAAACGAAAGAATCATCAAATTTGGAGACCACAACGAGGTTTGCCTGAAAAATCAGTCTCAGTTCTACGGACATGGATGTTCCAAAACTTTCTTCACCCGTAAACTATCTTTTACTCATCTTCTGAACTCCATTATGATCACATTGATTCTTCTTAAGCAAAACTTTGTTTATGACATTGCTGTTTCCGTTTGATTGCAGTTACCCAAAAGATTCAGAGAAACATCTGCTTGCTATACGAAGTGGATTAACAAGAAGTCAGGTAATGGCTCACTCCAACTTTCACATATGTCTGCACATAAGTCCTGAGTCCTAAGTCTTGTTATTCGAGTCGAAGCAGACCATTGATAAAGTGTATTTTTATTGATTAAAGGTATCAAACTGGTTTATAAATGCACGAGTGAGACTATGGAAGCCAATGATAGAAGAGATGTATGCTGAAATGAACAAGAGGAAGCTCAATAACAGTCAACTTCAACCCAATGAAGCAACTTTTCGAATGCCAAAATCTGTTATGATGAGTCAAGCAATGAACAAATAAGAGCATAATTGTGTTTACAACTTGTGTATGCAATTACTACTTTGAATTGTTGATAAACAAAACCAATTACTACTATGCTTGTTTATGTATGATTACATACTACAATATAAATGCGAAAAGACAAATATATGTTATTTCGTAACGACGTCGTATTAGGCTTAGACAATGACAAAGCAAAACAATGTCGTATTAGGATTTAAAACGCAGACAAGGAGAAACTAAAAATGGCGTCGTATTGGATTTCACTGGTTAACTAAGGAGAAGAGAAAAAAGTAACGAAGGAGAAAATCTTAGGAGCATCGACGGCGAATGGAGGAAGACAGAGTGGCCGTGGCCGGAGGTGGAGCGTGTCGATACGCGCTTAAACCAGCGCGTATAAACAGTGAGGATATACTCATCTGTATCGATGTAGGTGCTGAATCGACGGTGGAGATGAAGACCACGGGAACAAACGGCAAGCCTTTGATCAGGATGGAGTGTCTCAAGCAAGCTATTATTCTCTTCATTCACAATAAGCTCTCCATTAATCCCGATCATCGCTTTGCTTTCGCTACCCTCTCCAAATCTGCCGCTTGGGTTATACTCTCTCTTTGATTTTTCTTTGTGTGATGCAGTCTCGATTCTTCAATTTAGGTTTCGTATGCTTCTCAATTTGAATTTCCAGATGAAAATTTTGGAATTTATAATGTTCATAGGATGAATTTCGTGCAATCTTGCGTAGATTCTATCTAATTTGGTATTTTATGGAATTCATGATGTTCATAGGATGAAAATGATGCATTTTTGCTTGGATCCTATCTACTTTGGTATCATATGGAATTCGTGATGTTCATAGGATGAAAAATTTGCAATTTTGCTTGGATCCTCTCTACTTTGGTCTCTGTGCTGAAATTGAAGTTAAGGCCGTTCATGTTTCAGCTTAGAAAGGATTTCACTGGCGATGCTGAATCTGCTGTTGCTTCCCTACGAGGATTGTCAGCTACTAAATCCTCTGGTCGAGCAGATCTCACACTTCTGTTCCGTGCAGCTGCTGTTGAAGCCAAAGTTTCCAGAGCTCAAAACCGAATTTTGAGAGTGGTAAGTCTATTTATCAGAATGCAAATCCCTTGTTGCAGCAACCTGAATAAAAGAAGCTGATTTTGTTCGTATATCTCTCTGTAGATTCTTTTGTACTGCAGATCATCCGTGAGACCAACTTATGATTGGCCTTTAACTCAAAAGCTCTTCACTCTGGATGTTATGTATCTGCATGACAAGCCAAGTCCTGATAATTGTCCTCAAGATGTGTATGACTCTCTTGTTGATGCTGTTGAACATGTTTCAGAATATGAAGGTTACATCTTTGAAACTGGTCTAGGGCATGTACGGTCTGTTTTCAAGCCCATGTCAATATTGTTATCGCATCCGCAACAGAGATGTTCTCAAGATGATCTTGACACCCCTAAGTCTCTTGCAAAGAAGGTTCCTGTGACTGATGCTACAAATGCTCAAGATCATCACAATGGGATCAATATTCAAACTACAAACCAATGAAAACACAGTGTTTTTAAGTGGTATGTGTAATCCCGAATAATAGGATTTTAAATTTGGGTTGTGTATTTGATCTTGTCATCCATTGCTTTTATGGAGAAAAGAAAACACAGCTTGTAATCAATCATTCCAAAAACGAACATAAACTTGTTCTATTTGTCTTTTTAAATATATAAACCCAAATATAAAATAACTTTTTTTTTGTCAACATTGGATCAACAAAATCCGATCTATAGCCTAAAGTTCACCTTTACAATCGTTTTTTTTAAGCTACCATAATGCAGCGGGTAGGAACCAAACTATGGTGCCAAATTATTAGCTGGATCATCCTAACCATCAGACTAAGAGCAACTCGGCAATATAAAATAACATTTAAGTAATTAAATTATATAATTACTCTAATTTTTGAACTTGTTTTAGTTTTGATCACGATAAGAATATCATGAAACTTGTCGAGACACGAATTAAATTTCTCTATGTTCAAGCGATATGATCGCCACTAGACTCCGACGTTTAAGTGAATGATTGTTGACATATATGGGTTGGTGATTGTATGATTTAATGGCGTTTTAAATAGGAATTATGTAAAATGTTTGAAGCGTATAAGTGTCTCGACAAGTTTTTTATCAAATAATTAAATATTTATCTATGTTTTTTTTCCTGGAATTTTATTATATAGTTTCGCATGATTGCCTTAAAAGTTTAGAAAAATATTTTTAAGTTATTGATCTAATTAAAGATATATATGCTTTTTTCTAAGACCAAACATCTATCTACCTTCTTACCAAATTCATCTTTTTTATGTTTTTTTTTTTGTAAATTAGGATATTAGGCTATGAATAGATGCATTATTTTTTTTAGTTTTTAGATTTTAGATTTTGGTTTTCAGGCTTTAGATTTTTGGTTTTTATTTCTAGGTTTTTTGAAAAGTTAATATTGAATTTTCTAAAAATTACTTTTTCAAGTTTAACAAAAAAAAAACAAAAATTTGTATGATTACACCCAACAAAAAAAAACACTTTAACAGTTTAGAAAACTGCTTTATTAAAAACTTTATTGGTCTAAAACTAAATTTAAAAAAAAACTAAAACCAAAAACTAGTCTTAAAACACTTAGTCACTCACCATTCATGGTCTAAAAACTCTAACGACTTATAGAATTCACCAATGCTTAGTTTCGTCTTCTCTTTAGCTTATTCATGTAACCAAAGCAACGTTAGACCATCATCAATGGGGGTTTCTTAGAGTAGGTTTCTAATTTTAAAAAATAATTAAATAATGAATAGTAATGAGAGAGAAAGATGAGAGTTTCTTATTTAGGAGTTTTTAGAAACCCATTTAGAGGGTTTCTTAACATGTGTCATCATGTAATTGGTGTTTGTATTTTTTATTATTATTTTTTTTGTAAGAAACCCAAATCATGGGTTTGTCCATTAATCATGCCCTTATTGTTCGTAAATCGTCCTCTATATTTTAGCAAAGGGACCATGTCATGTCACCATTACATTAAGCTGACCTAAATAAATAAATAAAGTTGCATGAGGTCTACATATTAAACTCTTTTGTACGGATTAACTTTATTAGAATATATGAAAAAATATTTATGTTTTAAATAACGTTTGACTAAATTAGGAATCATTTAAATCAAAGATTGGAATCCTACAGATGACACATCATTTGCCTTTCTAATTCATTAACGGGGTAGTCTATCAAATTAAAACTTTATATCAAAATAATATCGAAATCGAAATTTTTGTTATTTTGTACTTTACATCTCATGAACAGAAAATATTTTAATCTACAAGTTAATTATTTGTAGACAATATTATGGTGCAAGTATTACCAATGATAAGTAGTAGGTGAATTAATTCACAAATAATTTAAGGAAAATAAATATCAATTTATTCATTTTCATAAAAACGTATAGAATTAATTAGTTATAATATGTGAAGAATATATAGTTTTGTATTTCTGATAATGAGACCAACTATTTTAATGAATATATAATTATTGATAATAAGGATGCGAGAGTTGACGTGGTTGTATCGTTTGATATGTCCAAAAGGACAGGAGAAGTAGCTGGCCATTTTTGTTATGACAATACGTCAACTTTTATATTTTATAAACTTTGCGTTTACAAGAATTCCAAATATAGTTAAATATTCTTTTTAATTATTTAATATTCTGAACTATTTTGCTACGAACATAACAATAAGATTGTTACAAAAGTAAGCATACTAATAGATTGATCTGTCAAGTTTAGTTGGATTATGTATTTTTATATTATTTTAATTACATTCTTAGTTAGCAAGCTTTCTTTGGATTATTTTTCCCTTTTTTTTCATATATATTACTTCAATTTATCAACCCAAAAAAATAAAAAAATTATTTACATAAGCACAATTTCTATATAAACTTCAAACACTTCTACCTAACCAGTCCATCTTATGGTTGAGATTCTACAGTATCTAGTATCTGATGAAAAGAGAAGTTGTTGAAGAGTCTTCTAAATCTTTCAAAATCTTCTAGATACTCGGCTGGGCTCGCTACCATCTTTAAATCTCTGTACAATCTATAGCACAATGAACATATATAATATCTAGCTCCAATAAAGACTCCATAGCCCAAAGTATCGTTTCAAATTCAGTATGAAGAAGTGATAAACAACGAAATACTCCTTTGGCTCCCACGCTGACTTCTCCCGGTAAATCTGTAAAACAATACCAACCTAAACCGGAGAAAAATTCGGAATCCTTCCAGGAGCCGTCGACAAAGCAACGGTATCCTGAAAAATTCGGATCACCTATCATCAGCTTGGAGCCAATCTCCCAAATTAAATTTGGTATAACCGGTAAAGTTTTGCTTAAAATCTCTCTCTTTTTCTCTGCTTGAAGTAGAAACCATTCATTTGTCTCAGACTCAACAATTTGTAGAATATCCCGAAGATTTCTATCTATATTTCCATAGGCTTTATTATTTCTTAATTTCCAAATATTCCAAAAGATCCATGAATAACTTTTAAATTCTTCTAGATTCGGTAATCTCCAAAATAAAAAATCAAGATTTGTAAAAATAGGTGGGGTCGAGTGGGGTCGGGAAAGTACATATTCTCTCTGAAAGAATATTTGACGATGCTCATATTTATAATGCTGGGAGACACTCAAATAACGTATGCTTAATAGTTTTTTTCTCTACTCCCCACCTCGAATATTTTGTATCACATTTAATTATTGACTTGTCTAACTTGTTGGCAATAGTCACAACACGAATTCCGTCGGTAAATATTATTGATAGTATAAAACTCTTAATCAATAGTATTCTCGAATAATTTGATTAGTAGTTTAATTAAGATACTAATGACATTACGTCATGTGCCCTTTCAAATGAATATTGGGATGGTTCTCATAAAACTTTTAACTAATTAAGTAATTAATTAATAGTAAACTGTAATACGTTGTCACTGCCACCACGAGCCACATAATTGCTTATTAGATTCCTCATTTTACTCTGTCAAATTATTCGGAGTATCACTTAATTATGTTTGTATTCATACATAATTTGTATAAAATGTATTGCTTATTGTATCATTATATATATAATTATATACTATAAGAAAATATAAATCGACCGTCTAAAAATTGAACTGGTCTTCCTTAATGCCTAAAGATACAAGTCACCGAGTAAATACAATTAATAGTATAAATATATAATAATAAAACATTTAAATATTCCTTAAAAAGATTCAGAGTTAGGCTATAAAAACGGGTATATGCAATAAGCAAAGTCGTGTATCAAACTCATTCATTTCTTCTATCTCCTCTCCACTCACATATACAGAAAAATGGGATTTTGTTTTTGTTTATCCTCAGGAGCAACAGACAATAATCAGATTTATGTCGCCACTGATTATGGACAAGAAGATGCAGTTTTATACACTGACCAATATGATGCTTCTCAAGACTTGTTTGGTTCCGTCTCTTCTTTAGGTGGAGGCAAAGGCTTGAACCAAGATGCTGCCATTCTTCACATGGTATGTCAGTTTATTATACGAAAAACACATGTTAGAAAGTGATTGATATTTGTCAGTAGTTGGGATCATTCTAATATAATATATATGATATATGAGTCAATCCACTTATTATCAATTGATTTTGAGCTGGAAACCAAATTTATCTAAACGGAAGAATCTATCTAGAATCCGTAATTTGATATTAATGGAATGAAATGATGAAATTGTAGGGATATGGAACAGAAGAAGTAGCATTATGTGGAGTATTTGATGGACATGGAGAAAATGGTGGATTAGTGAGCAAGATTGTGAGGAACCAATTGCCATCAATACTCTTAGGTCTTATGAATAAAGATAATCATTCAGTGTTTCGAGATTGGAAGCTTATCTACGAAACTGCGTTTTTGTCTATGGACAAACGAATTCTTAAACTTAAAAAGATTCATGATTGTTCTAATTCTGGAACTACTGCTGTTGTCGCCGTTAAACATGTAAGTTTTTTTTTATTATATCTTCATTTTAGCGAGAGTTTAGGTTATGTTTCTGTATTGTTGTATATTGACATGAATATTGAACAGGGAAATCAAGTTATGATGGCTAATCTTGGAGATTCAAGAGCTGTGATGATTGGAACAAGTGAGAATGGAGAGACTGAAGTTGTTCAATTGACCAGTGCCTTGAAACCAAATGTCCCAAGTAAGTTTGTAATCATGTTAAGGACAATTACATGTACCGGTTTGGTATGGTTAAGCATTTCTAATTTAGGTTAATTGATGATGTTGTAGGTGAAGCGGAGAGAATAAGGAAACGAAATGGAAGAGTACTAGCTTTACAGTCAGAACCTCACATTGAAAGAGTTTGGCTTCCATATGAAAACCGGCCCGGTTTAGCTATGTCTAGAGCTTTTGGTGATTTCCTTCTTAAAAGCTATGGTGTTATTGCCACTCCTGAAGTCTCTACTCATCAAATCACTCCTCGTGACCAATTTCTCCTCCTTGCTTCTGATGGGGTATGTATATTTATTTTCCTTTCTATTTTGATCTGAAATTATCGGTGTGGTAGACTAGTGGTTTAAACGCAAGGATTGGTATCGTTGTGCTTCGATCTCTAGTGAAAGAAATCATATATTTAGTATTAGCAACGTTTAGTTCTGAATCTACAAAAGAAATAGGGACCAAATGTCTAAACCTAAACCTAATTCCTCATGAAAAAAACTAGTTAATCCTAACTAACAAAACTGATTTCAAAACCTAGTACACACAACAAAGTAAACTGTGGGCCAACTATTTAAGGCTTTTCTTGGTTACTAATCAAATTGGGCCCAAAAATACACTAAGCCCAATAAAAGCCCAAAATAATAATTTGTTTCTTGTGTGTAAAGGTATGGGATGTGCTTAGTAACGAGGAAGTAGCTACGGTGGCGATGAAGTCGGAAAGTGAAGAAGGAGTGGCCAACGCCGTGACAGAAGCGGCGGCTAATGCATGGGGACAGAAATATCCATCGGCTAAAGTTGATGATATCACTGTTGTTTGTCTCTCTCTCAAGAAGAGGCCATAAATATGAATATAACCCCACTTGCTCAAACAAAGAATCTACAAAAAAGAGAATCAAAAGTTGATTACAAGACAGCTCACTCAAGACATTTTTTTGTTTTTGTCAGTTGAGTGATTGTGATTGTATATATATATCTACTACATTACCGTTGCATGTTAAGTTATGTGGTAAGTTGTATGATTGATAAGTAGAAGAAAAAGAAAAACAATGATAGATTTCAATTTAGGAGAGTGTGTCGCGTGGGATAAAAGCAACAATGACTTGAGATGTTTTGGACTTCTTCGGAATCTCTATACAATTATTGGACCGACTATAGTTCGTTCAAATTGATAGTGTAATTGCTATATAAATTCGATAATAACATATACCAAAATGATATCGATTTTGGCCTATAGTTATAACCAAACATTACATATTATAATTTTAGCATAAGCACACTTTTTCTCAATAAATGTTTGGCATCTCTCAGCTGATTTTTTAAAAAATTTATGAACAGTTGGATAGACAAGATATAATATATCACTCAAATCCTTAAATTTTAAAATTTATTATACACAAATTTTTTATTTTATTTGAGTTAATATTTGGTGAATATTTAATTTTTTGACGAAAAAATATTTTTTATACTAATTTATGAATATAAATTTTGTTTTTCTTTGTGAACAAGTAGATCGATAAAATTAAGTATATAACCAAATTTTTAATAATATAATGTGAGATAGGGGTATTTCTTAAAATTGAACTAAAAAAATTAGTATACGTGACTTAGTAGCGGTTAAAAAGTAAAAGCATGAAGCTATAAGAAGGATGCAACAAAATCATCTATCTTTGGAAGCCAATGCATTGATTATTAATGTACTGAGTCTTGATTGCTTAGAATATGAGTTAAGATTTCAGACCAAACAAAAAAGAAGAAGATTATGAGTTAAGATAAGTTAGTGGAAGACAATAAGAGGCAGAAAGAAACAAAAGCAGATATTTTGTCAAATTATCGAAAATAAATAATCAAATTGGTTACTTGCTTGAGAGTTGAGACTTTAAAAGAAAAGATTCCATTCATAGTTTTGCCTCTTTAACATTATTCTATTTCACAAACAACCTAAATGTTGGGATAAATAATTATTTTTTAAAGTATTAATCAATTAAAAACCAATTCGATTTAAACCATATTAAATTAATCAATTCAACTGAATTATTTGATGTTGTTCAAAAACCGAATTATATATTTTGTTTTTTGGTCGAAAAACTGAATTATATTTTCATATAATTTTCTACATGTTCAATTTTATAAATTATTTTTTATTAGATCAGTCTCTTGAAATTTTAAATACACTTTGCATGACCACCGAAAATGGTGCACAACACCTTCTTCTTCATTTCTGGTATTTTCTTTTTTCCTCATTTTGCATGTTTATTATGTTCTTCTGTTGTATTGGAATAAAATCTTTTACATATGAGATTTGTGAAACTAATTCAAAAAAGCACTTAAACATGCAAATATGTCAATTCTGACAAACCACCAAGAAAATAAAAGTGTCATGAATGCAAAAAAAATCCAAAAATGTCTAAAATATGCATATTATCCATTTTCAAAACCAAATAAGCAAAATATCAACTTTTAGTGTGTCCATTATATATAACAGCGATTTGTTCTCCTATGCGATAAAAGATTCATTTTTAATAGAGTCCGACAGGGACTCCCGGGACTTTCCAGGCTTGCAATTCTAGGTCGAAAACCTCCTCTTCGATCGAGCCATTTTTCAGCTCTTAGATCACGTAAATCTTCCCGTCCACTACTCCCACGACGCTTCTCTCCGCAAATGGGGTCTTCCGCATTGTCGGGCCCTGACGTAACTAACCGGATCGGGTATCAAGGATCCACAGCTCGGTGGGCTTTGGATATCCGCCTATGAAGTAGATCTCTGAATCCACCGTGACGGTGGCACAACTGTACATGAAAAAACGAGAAGAGAGCTGGATCGGGACCAACTGATACTCCGTCTTCGTCGTCCGACGGAGGGTGAACCAAAGGAAGGTGGGATCACTAGAATAATACTTTCCCCGTCGCACAAACAGACATAGACGGATTCCTTGGGGAGGAGGGATCGCAACCGGTAGAGCTCAGGCGAGCGCACTAGGGACCTCAGCCTCTTGGAGATGGAAGACAGGTTATCGTAGTCGTGTCTCGGAACGCGGACTAAGCAATCCAAAACGATCTCGTCGGGCAAACAAGACAGGGACGACGGCGGCGATGCGGTTCGAGATTTTTTTAAAGGCCTAGCCATTGATTATATACGACAGATTGATAAAGAACAATATATATATATATATATATATATTTTATTTTATTTTCTCTTGGCCAATAGAACAATATATGGCTAAAAATTGATTAATAATTTATGCAAGATTAGTAAAAAATTTGTTAAGTATATTTATTTATACATTAGACTATTTCCTATTCTACCAGGATTTCCTTTTTCTAGTTAACATTTTAGGGGTGAAATTATTATCCGAGATCCGATTTGGAATGTCATCCGGAAATCAGAAGGGCTGGGTCTAGATCCGGACACCTTGATTTTCATGTCCGGATTTAAAAATATATTAAAATTATATATATTTATTAATATTAAAAAATAAAAAAGTAAATTTATACATAAAAAGTAAATTAAAAATCATTAGTTAGCAAAAAAAAAAGTAAATTAAAAATCATTTTTAATATTAAATTTATATTCTTATGATTTTATTATTATTTTTATATAATATTATACAACATTTTAGTTATAATATCAACTTAATTTTTATTTTTTTACGGATCCAAATCCCAAAGACTACAACTTAAGGCCTACTCTCCAATCAACTTTCGCTTATAAAGATTCTGTCACATAAGTCTACCTTGAACCAGAATTACAAGCTCATGACATGCGAGAAGTCTTGACTTACAACTATCTTTGCCATTGATTCCAGCAAAATCCAACCGCTGATAGATGGCGAACAGTTTATATTGGAAAAAACTACCTTCTTCACTTTTTGCAATCAGCGTTCAAACTAGCAGATAGATGGCGAACAGTTTATATTGATATGATGTGAAATACAGAGTCAATCGTCGTACAAAAACACGAAAATAGATATCGAGCTCGTGATTTAGCCTCAAACCGGCGTTAACATTCTTCCAGAAAAGCACGACCAAGATTAGTTGCTAGAGCAAGTCTCACAGAACCCACAGCTTGTGCAGACAAATCACATTCTATGAAGCCTGGTCTTAACCTCGCAATTGATAGTTCTTGTAATTTGTTCAACATCAGGTTGGTTTGTGTTACATTCAACAACGAACGTTCTGGCCAATTCAACAGCTTCAACTGTACAAACAAAAACTCTTTTATGAGCGTTCGCATAGTTGCAGAAATCAAAGGAAAAGGAAACACGATTTGGTTTTTTTACTGAATCATGCAGAAGAGGAAGCCAGAAGCGTTGAGGAGTCGAGGGGCTCTTCATTAGCTGCAGTGATTAAAAAGGTTAAAACACTGGTTAATTCCCAATGTTCAGTGGAAAGAAAATGGATCAGAAAGATGTTGTATTACCCACCGATACAAGTCTCTCCACGGCTTCATGAGCCGCATCTATAGTTTTTCCATCATGGACTAGCTTCAATGATCTCTTAAAATCTCTATACCTGGAAAATATGGCGTTGGTAACAATGTTGGGACAGATTTTTACAAAATCAAATACTTAGCAAAGAGAGGGAGATGGAGAGAGAGGTGATGAATACTTGTGAAGAAAATTAAGACCACCAGAGATCTGCGATTCAGAACCCAGCAACTCGACAAGACCTTCCCATTGCTGCATGTGAATAGTATAAAATGAAACAATGTCCATCCAGTGCATATATAGAAACAACAGGATTTTTATAAACTGAAATTTTTGGAATATATACCTTGAGACTTTCTTCAGACAATGACTTTCCAACAGAATCAAAAAGCTGTTGAGAAATCACGTTGAGACAATGTTCATCACGGGCTTGCTGGAGCCAGAAAATCCCAGAGCCTTTCCTACCATGTTTCCAATGATGCACTCCAGAAATCTGAACGTTATACACTTACTTCAGATGAATAGTCTTTTTTCTATTTTTCTGCCAAATATTGAGATTAGAGACCACAAATGTAGAACAGTGCCTCAATAAATCAATACCTTCATAAGTTTAGCGCTGACATTACTAAGTTGATATAGACGGGTAATCTCTAGGCTCTGCAACAGGAGAAATACAAGTATTGAGGGAAGGCTTATGACAAGAAACTAGAATCTCAAACCAAAAAAACGGAAGGAGAAATTGATATTCAAATGCAACTGAATAAAAGAAACCTTCATAAGCAACTGACTGTCTTGAATAGGCTGCCTGTAGAACAACAACTCTAATAAACCTAATCCCTGTTTCTCACACGATGCTAGATAAATGGGTGCAATCTGCAAAAATTCCAACACAAAGAGGACGAATTCAACACAAAAAGTTTTTTACTTATTAAATAGAAGTGTAATACATATAAGAAAGGTACCAGTTTGATTACAGGAACAGTACCTGCCAAGTCAAAGCATGAGAAGAAAGAACTTGAGCATATATAAGTCTATAAAGCTCTTCCATGTTGATCCCACCCAACTTTTGCCGCTCCTCATGTACAAGAACATCTCCTTCATCGCTTCCAGCTGTCAATAGTTCCATGGCATGTGCAACCATCCTAACAACAAACACAAAAAAGTCTCGTTTTGTTTCATATATATACAATATAGCATAATCAAAGAAGATAAGCAACAAGAAATAAAGACTGGCTGCCTACCAGGAGCCAAACTCTTTGGAACACTCTGCCAGAACAACCTGCAGCATTCAATTACACCACGCAGGATTACAGAATGACAAAGATTTAAAACAGTTACACCTTCGATTTGGTTTAGTGTGCATAACTGACCTCAGTATTTTCTCCAAGAATTCCAATAAGCAGTCTCAGAAGCTTATGTGAAGTGTTGACTGGCTTTGACTGAGAACACTTCTGCGCTAGGTTATGCATGCCATCTAATCCCTGCAATGCAAAATGGGATAATTTGGATTTTCAGGTTTCTTATTTGAACAAGAGGGGTTGAGTATAAGAAATAATACACCACTCAAATTTAAAATTGACAAACATAGGGTAGAGCAATTCACCTTCGTGAATGGCCTAAGATAAAGAAGATGTGAAACAACAAGCTCCATCCAGTTACATGTTGCAGCTGTAAGGCAATCAGCATTTCCCATCATGATCTTCAACATATTTCTCAAGCCCTCACGGGTCTGATGGTGAGCACATTGAACCCAGAAGGCACTGCACTCTAGTTTAGTTATCTGAGACTGCCATTTTTCCCGAGTCTGGCAAAAAGGACAGAATGAGTCTCGACATATAAAATACACTAGAAAGAAAAAGAATGATACATCTTTCTAACAAACCTTCATAAAGTCGGGCTTTGCTTCAAAGCATTCACCAAACTTCCCAGCTTCTAATTTTGGACGCATCCGTGGCATTTTTGAAATAAGAACAGCGACAGCTTCTACCAGCCCATTTTCTGTCTACTTCATCAAATTCGTATTACATTATAAATAGTCAGGAATTTTGAGCATTTACAAAAGTACTAGCACAGATATAGTCACTCCAAATGACATGAATGTCAAACATGAACTACTTCATCCTTACAAACCTCACGACTTCCCAGCTGGTCTAGTTGATACGAGCCATGTAAGTGTAACAACTTCACCTGTTAATAAAAGTACGAGTAGGACATTTCTCAAATTACAAATTTTCACGATCATATCAAAAAGAACCCCCACCCCCCAAAATAATACTAACCACTATTTCTAGCCAACCAACTGATAAAGCGGATGACATCACTTCCCAGTATCTTGGATCATCCTCAATGGCCTGCAAAGGAACATAAGCGCATTAAGAATTCCAGTTCCTCAATCACCTTTTTTCTCAGCCAACTACCAATTTTTCAATCGACTTCTCAGAGCAAACTACCATATAAGTTTCTAGAAATATAATATAATGGGTGTGACAAGACCTGTAGGCCAACAAGTTCCTTTTGGAAATCTTCGAGCTTTGAATAGATAGTTGGATGTGAGCTTGAAAGAAGTATATCATAGTCCTGCCATGATATAAACCATAGGTAAAAAGTTCTAGAAGGTTCAAAATTAAGATAACTGAAGTGTACAGGAAGAAACTATTTACAGATAGCCAATCAATAAGCCGTTCTGGCAACCAAGACAGACATGTCTTGTCTGCATAAAATAACTCCATCAACTCCCACGCAGCCTTTAAAGAAGTTGGTTCCTCCGCAATCTGCATGTAAAGGAGAAAATCTATTTACAAAAGCTCCCACACTCAAAGCTATAAGAAAAGCTTTATTACTATGCTATCCCATGTTGAACCAGAAAGACCTACATACCTTTATAACTGATTTTGGGTCTTCTATCAAAGGAGCGGGGGAGGATATTGTATTACTAAGGAGGAGTTTTATATCCCTGCTGTATTCCATTACGTATTCCCACCTAATTACCGTGCATTATGACAATCCAGAATGTTCAAACACGCTTTGAAGTCTAATAACCAGAATAAAATTTCAATTGACAAACCAAAATGATAGTGTGTAATCATTCAGAAACAACAATAAGCCACAACAGCAGTTACACATTGAATAGAAAAGGCTGTAATTTTTCCAACAGGATACAAGCGATTCCCTAAAGATTATTTTTTTACGCAGAAAGTTATAAATTTATAATCAATTATGAAGTAGAACTCAAAAGAATAATCTATCTTCCAGGCGTGGAAGTTCAACTGGCATAATTCCCTGGTTAAGGAGATTCAATTTTCTAGGATTTTTCCGGGAATTTACAAAGACTACTTGTAGAAACCAGCAAGAGAAAAAGAAATTCTAATGTCCTCACCACGCATTCTGGTACAAAGAAGGACTCATATCCATCTTAGACATACTAGACATTGAGTTTCTTCTGCTCTGCAAAAGCGCAAACGGAGAAACCGATCCATAGACAATCCTTCGCCTATGTGCGTCGCTGATTTCGCCATCCTCTCCGCTAAGCCTCACGTTTACCACTTTACCACCAACTTCTCCGTCATGGTCGCGTGACTCCGGATTCTGTAAAACCGTGACACGTAGGTTGTTCCCGCAACCCCATGAGATGGAGAGCCTATGAACTGGAGACTTCAGGCCGTGACGAAGAGGATATAACACCGGAGCTTGTTCCTTCGCCGAAAACGGAACTAATTCTCCACCGCCGAATTCGGAAGTTAAACCCGGCATTATCCGGAGTTCCGATTGTAGAAATGGCCGTGAGGGTTTTAGATTGGGGTTTCACTGAACTGAAAATTGAACAGACCAGAAAAAAAGGAAGGACGAGAGTCAAACTCACTGTGTAGTAGACAGCTATTTTGTAGTAATTACATAAATCGCTATATACTTTTAAAAGTTTCTAACTGGACCCTGTATGTTGTTAATGTAAACAACTCGTCGTTTCTGAATTAGAGATATGAACACCATGACGTTTACGGTTACAGAAGCCTGTTCTTATCTCTCTTCTTCATGGTCATGGCATTCGATTTGGAGGCTTAGCCTGTTTTGCTCTGTCGCCAAAGAGAATCTCTAGTAGTGCATACGATGTGGTCTTCGTCTGGAAACTCTTCGCAGCCTCAAGTTAAGGTATTAATTTTGACTTATTTCGTCTTTTTCGTTAATAATTTGTCCTTAGTTTTGTTGCATCTCTTTTTTTGGGTGAAATTTCGTCTCGGCCTGAGTAATCAATGTTTCACGCTAGAATTCTGAGACCAATATGATCAAAACTAGCAATTGACTCAGCTGGCGAGTGTGGTGATTAAGAAGATTTGAAACTAAACAAATTACAAGTTGTGGACTGTAATGGTACCTTTGAGTTCTTTCTTCTATTGTTGATTGATAATAAGGTCATTTAAGCTCAATAGAGTCATACTATGATACTTTCTAAATACTTGACTTTGCTTTTTCAAGTGTGAGAGTCTGGCTTCATAGTGCGAAGTAATTGTAGATTATATATGTTTATGTCCATGATTGATTGGCAAATAAAGTCGACAGATTTATGGTTTAAATGTGAATTCTTTCTTCTTTTCACATCCACCCATGTGAGAATATATGGTGTTTTGTTTCCAAAATCTTACTGAGACTGGAACAAGCGAGCTTTTTATAGTCAGTGGTGTTGGTCATATACCGAAAATGTGCTTGTAGCTGTTTGGGTCGTTGAAAATGTATCATTGATTCTAACTATAACTAGTTGTGGTTTTTTATTTCGCCATTTTTTTGGATAAATGTGATCAGAGACAAGAGAAGAAGTCACTATCTGGTAGTTTTAGGGCAGAGAATCTCATACCGGGGATTGTGATAGGATTCATCATAGGAATGATATTGGATTTGGCACAGCAAGTGAAATCACCAGTGAGAAAGAGCAGACTTATATCCAGCAAGATCCAGAAACAGAGTTCTGTGCCAAACAATGGCAGTGACCAAGAGCTTAAAATGGTTTGTCTATCATCTACTGTAGTCACTGGCTCTAGATTTTGATTTGGAGCATAGTATTATCTCTTAAATCCTTATATACAGAATCTAGCAATAACACGAGTTGATTTCTATTCCACACTCATTAAACGACATCCGTCTGGTTGAGCTTCATAAAAGAGACTTGCATAACCTTTGCTAAGATTTTAGGACGTCAGATTTCAAGTTTATGAGCTAAAGTATAAACATTTGTGAAACTAATTTGAGCTGCTTCTGATCACAGGTTTTGGTAGTTAGGCAAGACTTGAAGATGAAAACAGGCAAAATTGCTTCACAGTGTGCACGTAAGTGTCTTATGATATGTTTCTGAAGTTAGAATACTAATATTTTTCGTGTTAATCCCAAAACTAAAATGACTTATTCTAATATTTGCAGATGCTGCCACGGGCATGTATGCACATTTGATGCAGAGGTAATTTTGACTGTCGTGTAAAATATGTATTATTCCGAGGATTCCTTTTTGGTTTTATTCTTAAATTCTTTCAGTGACCGATACCTTTTGAGGAGATGGGAAGAACGCGGGCAACCAAAGATAGTCGTCACTTGCAAAAACCAGCAAGAAATGTAAGCAGGTGAAACTCTTGGGGTTACAGTCATAATGCAGATCAAGACATACGATTACTTTTACTTCTTATAAATAAGTTGTCTTTTAAATTTGAGAGCTACATTCTTTTTCTGCTTTCAGGAATAAGATCGCAGAAGCAGCTGAGAGCGTAGGCCTTCCAACTTTTGTTGTAGCTGATGCTGGAAGAACCGAGGTAGCTGGAAGAATCTTAGTTTTCATTTTTCTCGTGCTTGATTAATTACTGAGAGCATTGTAGCTCCTCCTATGGATACAAGAATACAGAGAGTTGAACATTGTAGAACAAGGAATTGAATGATTTTTCCAAATGCTCTGGGAAATCTTGCTCCCATAGGACCATTTGTATTTATATGCAGTAGGATCCTGATTTATGGATTTTCTGTTCAAGAAAGAAAAATGTTTCTGCCAATCAGACAGACATGAGTCAGTAAAACCACCCGACGTAGTGAAAAGCGAGAAGAGCGTTCTTGAATCGAAACTTGCGTGGGATATTGTTTTGGTGTGATTAGTTAACAAGTTATTCTGAAACTGAAACTCTTCCTTTCGCAGGTTGCGGCTGGATCAAGAACGGTTCTTGCAGTTGGACCTGGTCGAGACAATAGTTTCTTCTAACTTCTGTTTCTAGCTATGTACAATTGTTGAAGCACAATGTCGTTCCTCAACATATTCATTACTTTTCCCTTTGCAGGACCAAAGGAGTTGGTTGATTCCATAACCGTTAGGCTGGCTTTACTCTGAATTCAGTCTTTTTCTGGTCGTATTTCCTTTGGAATTTTGATTTCTCCGGGATCAGGCAAGACAGACAGTGTTGTTCTCTAGTGCTTAAACAAGGTTTCATGTAAGATCGGTTGTTGGTTAAATTTAGTTGTAGTTCTTCTACTGATATTATTTGGAGTCCAATTCATGTAAATCTTTTTCTGATTCTTGCAAGTTTTTACCGTTGTAATATCTTAATACAATATCCAAATCCAAGGTCCCAACCAAAGGTTGGTTGGTCAAAATTAATGATTGTTTTTGGTCAAAGATATTTTCTTCTATAGTCACGTTCTCTATATTACTATATTAGCCAACTTTCTTTACGATCAAACACGTACATCTACATATTTTCTTGCTACGATATAGAATGAATTAATGAGAGAATCTAGTCCTGGTAAACCGAGGGTCTTAACTTTTAGGTGATCGCTGGCTACGACTACTAGAAGCTCCGCATCATTCGTTGTATCGGACCAAAATCTCCAATACTGAGAGTCAATGATGGATTCGAACCTTAAAGTCCTTAAATCTTTGGTACCAAAAAAAAACCATTTTGCCATCATCACTTGAATCTAGTAAGGATATATATTTGTAGTAGCAACATGTAAAGACTCTCATCATTCAAAAAGCTTCAGGACATGACTATAAACGTACTGTGTCACCTTTCTTCCTCGCCGTACAATGATATACTCAAATGTCTAGTACGAACATGTCTCACTCGTTTCCGTTGAAATGATTCTAATTATTAATCTTTTTACTTATACTCACTTCGTTTATATGTGTGTATTGAGATTTTTTTTATTATTATTAAGGATTTCCTTTAACTTTATACGAACTGGTGACTTTGGAATGGATTTGCTTTTGATACTTTCTTTGAGTGACGTCGAAGTCTTCCTCAAAGTTGAGAACTCTACGTTGGACCGTTACGATTCTACATCATATTATTATTATATTTATATGTACCACATGGCATACTGTATACGCAACATCCTCACATGACCCCATAAATTTCTATCTTTTTTCTGTTCTTTTGGAATAATAATTTGTTTATAACAACATAAATAACAATATGTCTTAACATATATAATCAGAGTTCTAAAAGTCGGATCATGTTGTTGTTTATACAGTATTTATGTGTTTGGCCTTACCTAATGTTCTTTATCACTTTTGATATTAATATATTCATAATAAACATTTGGACATTACAAGTACAGTCCGTGGACATTGACCTAAATCTATAAATCTATCTTGACGATAAATATTCAATGTTGGCTAAAAAGAGGACCAAAAATTCTATATAATAATAAATTTCACCCACTTGCTGGTTAGGTTTTGCATGAGAATGCATGTGACGAGCACCTTAATCTATGCTTCATTTTCCTTTATTTTAATTTAATAATATTTTCCATATGACTTTTGTGCTGTGCAAATTTGTATTTGTTCCTTTATTATACTTCAGACTAATATAAAAGCATCAGATTTCCTCGAATATTGTCAGAATGTAAAACGTGAAAGAAGTTAAAAATTCTGTTAATAATAAGTTATGGTAATCAAAATGTGTGAGCATCCTCCTTGGATCCCGGTCTTTTGGATGAATAAATCATTTAAAATTTAGATAATAATTACATTTTAAGTTTTTTACATGTCACACATTCAATGCATCCAATTTAGGAAAATTATATTTGTTACGTTCTTTCACTAAATATAAAATGTAATCCAAAGTTTTCTCTCAAATTTGATTTTAAATTGCAAGGAATAGTTCTGAACCCATACATATAAAAATAAATTCTTTATGATAAATAAAATTAGAAGAGAAAGTAAATACCAACTGTTTGGATTTTTCATTTTGGTTTGTAGTTGGTTTAATTATTTTAGTGATTATTACATGAAGTAATTAAGATAATTGGTCAAATTATTATAAATTCTTACACAATTTATTGATCCAATTGTGAATTAAAAAAATTGATGTACTCATATCTACTTTGTCTACAAATAATTATTTTATTTAACCTTTCTATTTTAAATAAGACCAAAACATAAGTTATTAAATATCAGTAGTAGTCTGCAGAAAATTAAAAAAACGATTAAAATGTTCAAAAAAAAAGAAAACTAAACCGAAATTACGAAAAGAACAAATTCTTCCGAATTAATTCCACGTGGAAAAAAAGAGTTAGAGTAAGTGTCTAAAATCAGAAGCCACGTGGTTACTATTATGACGGATTAAAAAATCCTCACCGTTGGATCTCATATCCATCACTAGATTCTCACACCTTAGCTGACTCAACGAATGCTCGTCTCGCATCTCCTTTTGTCGCCGAAGCTCCATCACTTTCCGGTGAGAATTCGAGTGTCTCGCCATCACAAACGTCGGACTCGAAGCCGGTCTATACTCTGGTACAAGCCTCCCTGATTTGTACCGTACACCACACGCATTACACAGCGTTTTAGGACCCATTGGTCCAGTCCTCCACTGTGGTGTCTTATCCGTTGCGCAGTGTAAACACCGTCTTCCTCCTCCGCATTCTCCGTCGATTTCTCTGGTTACGTCTTGGTCTTTCACTCTTGGTTTTTTCTTCTTCGGATTGGTTTCATCGGAGTTAGCTAGGGATAAAAGACGAGAAGCCCATGTGGAAGCTGCAGAGCGTGATCTTTTGCTTCTGGCTTTAGCAGGGACAGTGACGGTTAAGTCATCGGTTTCGATGATGAATTGATCCAATTCGGGTTCGGGTTTGATTTGGTGGGTTTGGGTTGAAGTTGACCCGGTGGTTGTAGGGTTTTTTAAACCGGATAATAAGTGAAGCTTCTCTTGGTCTTCTTTTGAGAATGATTCTTCCACAAAATTCGATAGCCATTCCAATTCAGCTAAATCTTCACACTGATCAAAGTAATCATTATAACAAAAAGTTTCAAATTTTTAAAAATTTGATATTTTTCATTGTAAAGATGATGAAACATAATGACCCAATTTATAAAGTCATGATTTTTCCTAAGAATCAACCATGAATGTGAAAAAAGTAAGCTTTTTGGAACAAACCGGAACACAAAGGTCATCGGAGAAGCCAGTGCCGTCGGTGTAAAGCGAGGAAGAGTTGGAGTTAGAGCTATCGGCGAGAGTGTTGTCGGAGACGGTGGAGGAATCAGGAAATGTGTCAAATCCGTCGTCAATTTGGCCATCGTCGTTAGAAAAGTCAAGGAGGTCATCAACGACGAAAGAGTCAGTGTTACCGGCGACGAGGAAAAGCTCCGGAGTTAGTTGTTCCATTAGGGCAAGGAGAAACAGAGAAGGTTAAAAGTGTAAATAAGAGAAAAAGGTAGAAACTTTTTTGATGAGAGGTGAAGGAAGAATGAAGGAGGAAATGAAGGAGAGATAGAGGTCTATTTTTGGGGTTGTGTAAAGGAGAGTGATGTTAGAGAAAGTTATGGTTCATGTGAGAGATGAGAACGAGACAGAGGACAGCTAAAACAGAGGACCTTTGACTCTCAGTTACTCCTCTGTTTTTTTTTTTGGGGAATTAATAAATTCATTTTGATTATAACAAACGATATGTATTGTGAGACATTTGCTTGAAAACTAGGGGAGGTGAATCCCAATATCAATTCTTTATTTTACATTTTTAATTATTCTCAATTTCATTTTGGTCAATCTCTCGAAAATCACTATATTCAATATCTTAATATCTTGAAACCATATAAAAGAAGAATATGAAGAAGATGATGCATACAATAGAATTCAACTAGGTTTTATGAATTTTATATTGGAAGTGTAATTAGACCTAGATTATATTGATTAATCAAAAGCCTTAGTATTTACTGATTTTAAATCAAAAGGCTATGGAAATTTAATATAGTTTCATATTCTTTGGTGTATAAGAAAACCTTAATCTCAAAAGAACTCATTTAGTATATTTTTATGACTTGTTTCACATAACTTACATACAATATTATAACTCTAAGTTTCAGAAAAAGTTGTTGAAATAAAAACATTGTGCCACTAGAAAAGCTAACTACCCCATGAGCTATGTTTTAAATGATCTGTTAAATTACCTAACCATAACTTAATATGATCAAAACAAAGCTAGTGTTAGTACTAAACTTATTCACATGTAGTAATAAAGCTGTAAGGACTTCATCTTAATATCTATGATGTGATAACTTAGGGAAATTTAAGCCTAATGGGCCTAAACTTCATAATATTCCGAAAAAGGGGAATAAAGCCCAAATCTTAAAGCCCAAGGTATCAACCAATCTAAACAAAGCCCATTACGTAATGAAGAAAACCCATACACTACAATTGATATGATAGTAGGCTTATAAACCCGCTTGTTATCACTCACAAAAGATAAACAACAACAAAATTGAGAAATTTATATTAATATTTTTTACAGTATTTTAAATAAAAAAGTTGAATGACTGTAGAAAATTTATTTCCTGTCAATGAAAATGAAGGTTTTCGACAATGATTAGGTTTTTACAATTTTATTAAATTATAAATAAGTGTGCAAAATACAGATATTGCCTTTTTTAGCTAAATCTACTTAAAAATATAAAAATGAAGAGATCCCACCACTTTGTTAAAGAAGAGATTTGGTTAGGCATAAAAGTGCGGCCGCCGAATATTCTCCATAAACTTTCTTAAAAATCAATATGAAATTAAGAAATACAGAACACCCACTAATTAAATCAATATTTAATAAAATAAATATAATAAATACGTACTGGGCCTTGGTGGCCCGTTTAGCCTCGATCACAGCTTAAAGTAGGTCCCACCACTAAATTGTCGGCCCACGCTGAGCACCGCTCTATTTCTTTGTGCTTCTTGGCGTGCCTTTTTATTTTTATTTCTTCTTCAGCTTTCTCATTTTTCTTCACTATTTTTTATTAATTTCGTATCTTTAGTTTCACGACTTCTCTTTTTTATTTTCAAAATATATTATCATGTTTTATTTCATTTTTTTGTCTGTCTGGACTCTAGACATTTTAGTACTTTTAATGTGATCAATTCCAAGTATAATGAATTAACTTATAGTAGTCTTATTTTTAATTAAATGTTTTAGTATTTAATTATGATCGTCGTGATCCAGCGAGTTAAAAAAGTAGTGTGACAAGCTGTCATTTAACTTACCACATATGGAAATGAATTTACACGTCCGTAACGGTGACGGAGTAAAGAGACGGCACGATGTTCGGAAGGAATGTTAGGTTTTTTGACAGCTTCTTTACGCCGAAATATGAGACACGTGTACTGTTCTTACGCACTCGTGTTCTTCCCAAAGGTAACATACATACATTCCTCGTTTTTACATTTGGATCTGATCTCACTTTTATGATTTTGTTACAAAATTTAATCTCAGTCAGTAAATTTACCTCTTATGAGTATCAATTAGTGTTATAACCTATCGACGAATCCAGATGTGTGCCTATGAATAAAAAAAAAAATCGTCTTGGACCCCCTAAAATAAATATTTTTTTGGGACCCCTAAATTTTTTTAAAAAATTATATATTATACTAATTTTTAATTTATATTATAGAAACAATCAATTTTTGATCTTTATAAATATTTATTTCAATAACTAGATTATTAATTTTACGAAAATTAACTTATTTCGAGAATTATGTTAAATTTAATTCCAAGTGTCTATGCTAAAAAATATTTGTTTAAATTTAATTTAGAAAAAAGTTTATTAAAACCAAAAAAAAAATTATATTGTATTAAAAAGCAAATCCTTTTGTTTTATTTATATATGTTATTTTTGAACTATACTATATTTATGTTATAAAAAATTTATATTAAAAACTCTTTTTAGTTATTTTAGGCCTCTATAACCCTAGCATGGTACTGGACGAACTTCATGTTTAACATAGCTTGTTAATCAAAATCATAAAGAAAATACATATATTAATGGAGACTAGATACGATTGCATACAACCTAGTCCCACATAGAAGATGAAATTATAAACAGAGAATTAAATTGTATTTACAGAAAATGTTGGAAAGTTCAATTAGGTTAATACAAAATACAATAGCTAGGACAAAACAATTTTAGGGTTTTTCGGGGGAGTTTGTGCTGGTTTGACTTGAATTTTCTTCAATCGCTTGTATTTTTATTCGTTGTTCTTTTGGCGCTAAAGTTTTCTTGATAACCCAAAAGTAGTTTGATTTTAAGTAGCATATTACCACAGTTTCGATTTCGAATTCATTTAGGGTTATAATGAGTCATGTGATCATGTGAAGTGTATTTACACAAATTAAATGTGATTTAGGAGAGATTTGATTTCAGGTTACTTACTAGTAATATCCTAATTTTTTTTGCTCAGCCACTAAACTACAACTATGTTGGTGGCAAGGTTTTATTATTCGATTTTCGTCAAATCTTCACTTTGATCTAGTGAATCTCTCTTCATTCGATTCTTTTTTTGGTAATGCCATTTATTTTTCTTTTTAAGTGACTCAGATCATAGGTTTAGATATGAATTTGACATTTCGTTAATTAAAAACTCAAAACCAATACTCATTTTGTAAAATTCATGTAATTCCTCAGGTAAAAGCAGACTTAGTTTTACCTAAAATTAAACATGTTAAAAAAACCTTGGATTCGTTAAAAAAACAAACCCACCAAACATTGTCTGCCATTATTACCGTCTTTATCAAGTTTTTGTTGTTCGTCAACCATCAAAACTACATCGTTTTTAATTTTAATATCAAATTGAATATTTTTTGAAAAAATGAAAGTGAAAGAATTATGGTAGTTGTGAGGTGACTTAGGATTGACCTGACAAAAATCAGGTGTAAGGCATTGACTCTTTGCCTTAATCTTGAAAACAAAATCATACCAAAAAACAAAAGTTGATTTCCTTTTTTTTTTCTTTGTGGGGTTTAAACTTTCAATTTACTCAATTCTTCCGATAAATTTTGTTTTAATCTTCCCCCACTTATAAAAGTTACACTCTATTTAATTATCATTCTTGTTTTCACCTTTTTCTATTTACTCCTCCTTTTACTTGTTTTTTCTATTTTATATTTTCCCAATCCAAAAAGTTTGATTCTGTTTTCTATAAATTACTTCCCACTGTCATTATATAAATAACCAACTCATGTATACAAAATTTTTACATTATATTTTATTAATTTCAAAATTAACCATATATGTTAGTACAAGGTTTATTAAAGTTAAACGAATCCGAATGAGTAAAATTATAGCATATAAAATAAGAGAATTTGAGTCCAAAAACTAAAAAAAAGTTCGAACTCAACTCGAATAGTATAAAAAACACAAAACAAAAATGAAAAAAAAAATTAAATAGCAAAATCTAACGCTAAAAAAAGATTTCATACTAAAATATTAAGGAGCCGAGGTATAAAAAAAAGATAGCTCGATAAAAAAAAACACAAAAATTTGGAGTAAACACATGTAATTTCCTCTAATCATCAGTTTCCAATAAATAAAATCTCATCTTTCTTCATTTTAAATTAGTTTAGTTCGATCAATCTTTACTTAATTAAGGTCAAAATCTTGATTTCCAGCATCAACAATATCTAAACTCAAGTTTAACTTAATATATACATGTCAACAAAATTATATACACTAAAAAAAAACTTGCAGAGGTTATAGATTATAGATGTCATAAGTTTTATGGTAATCGTTAAAATAAAGAATTAACAATGAACAAAAATTAGAAAAAAAAATGTCCACTAAATTAGTGGAAACTTTGGACTTTGCTTGCTTTATACTCTTATGTATACACTTCATTATTAGAGGGTCCACCTTAATTTTTTTCTATAAGCTTTAAGAAAGGTGTTTTTTAAATAATACATTATTTACTATAATTGTTTAGCAATAATATATTTTACACATGTATATATTTTTATATATGTCCGTTGTGTTATCTTTATAGAAAGATAACGGTCCTTTAGCACCGTTGACATATAATCACATGCCAATCGGAAAAAGAAGAGAGTCCCCATTAGAGAAATTATGATGAGTGACAACTAACTATGAGCTTTATTGCATTATTTGATGCATCTAATAGTATATTAAGAGATCTATAATATGCAAAAGGTATACATTAGCGTTTCTAATTAATTAACTAACCATGAATCACTTCATAAAAAAAGATAGAAATTATAAAAAGTGTTAGCTAAAATGTTGAAATTTTGCCCTAAAAATTGCATGAAGAGATCAAGATTTTGTGACGTGAATCGCAACAGAATATGACGTCATCGAATTTGATATCATCGACACCACTAAGGTATGATATTATAATTGGCTTAGTTTTTTTTGGTCGGATATTAATTGGCTTATAATTAAACCCATAGCAAATACGTTTACAAAGATTAATTAATGTATCCTTCATTAATACATATAGCCTTGATTCTTTAATATACTTCTTTTCAATTTTTGTTGTTAGTAATTGGATCAAAAAAACACAATCTATAATTTAAACTTTAATTTTTATTACATAAGATTATGCGTTTATCAAAAATTGAATGGAAAAAGCTGCATAAATAGACATTAACCACTTGACTAAAATAACTTTTCCAATTATTTTCAAATCTATACTTGCTAAATTTTAGTGGATAGTCAATCAATCATAACATAAAATTTTATATAGAAGTATACTTCATATAATAAGTGGATTTCTATGAGTTTGTGTTAAGACAAGTGACATTCATATATATGGTGAATGCTAAGTATAGAGTTTCAGAAAATCTTTTGAATGTCATTATCAGAAACATTAATGTCGTATATCTATAAAGCATGACGATAGAATCTTATGTGAATATAAATTAATTTATTTTTCTACACAGTGTGTATAGTTATGTTTATTTCCCCAAATTATCAGGTTTTTATGGTAACTAGGGCTAATTGATTGCATAGAATCAGATTTTTAATACACAGCGTGACTGTAATTAATATATTTTTGTGTTTTATATTTTTACGTACTATTTGGGTTACTAATTGATGCTATAAAATATATCTTAAAATTTTTAAATGGGTGATGAGAATAATGATGAATATGTAAGAAAAATAGTGCATGGGGTTGAAAATAGTGTGCCTTATGAAAGGGGACAATGTAGATAAAATTTGCATGCATGTCTCATGCTTTGGTATTTCATGTTACAACCATAACAATGATCGTATATATTATGAAAATTTCCTAAGTTTATAAATATAAATCGAAATGATGATTGAAGAAATAATGATGATGACTACATGGGATTTTATCTGCGTTACAAGAAACCAAGGACGCATGCACCTTTTTCATCATTTTGTCCTTTCCTCAACTATATCATTTGAATTCTTATTTATCACTACACAACTTATCTCTCTTTATATTATATATCTTACTTATCCTAAAAATTATATAAAACTGGAAATTTAATTCGATTTTGGAAATCGTATTTACTTATATGTTATTTATAACTATCGGTACGAGGAAATTGTATAACATAGCCCCATAGATAAGATGGTGTTGGTTAAGTAGCTGCCTATAAGCAGCTAACATATAACAATATCATGTGGGCATACAGATTGAATTTTTTTTTAGTTGATGTGATAAAATTATGTTGCGAATAATAATTTAAAATATATTTTATTATTAAGTGGTTAAATATACATTTATGCCTTTTTTCACCAGTATTTTTGATAACTTTGCATGATAGTATATTTAGGGTTTAAGTTATAGATCCAAATTTGTCTATCTAACTCTTTACCAAAATTAGAAGTTGACCTAACTCAGAAATTGAATAGATCTAAATATAATGTAATTCTGAAAAATAAAGAAGTTTAGATGGAATTCCATCAGAATTGGAAAGAGCACAAGTGAGTCTGCAGAAGCAAACTAATGAATACTCAAAATAATAGGATTAAGGTTTCAAACTTTATCCTTGTTTTATGTAAATGATGCTGATGTGACGTAATTCATAATTTGAAAGGAAATGGCAGTAAAATGAACATAAATTAACTTCAAAATAATTTAAAAAACAAGTAAGAAAAAAAAAGGAAAAAGTGAGAAGTGGTGGTTGTCTGGTATTAAGGGTACTCACTTCTCTCTTTTTCAACAGAGTCCCGACACACATGTCTTCTCTTATTTTTTCATTACACACATTTCTAATTTTCATTTTTAATTCTTCTTCAAACTTATAAAAAAAAAAGCACACCCACCTATAAACTAAAGATTTTTCTATTTCTCTTTCTCTTCCCACTTACTTATTATTCTTATATACAAGTTTTCTCAAATCTTGACTCTTCACGTTAATGTTCTTCTATCTAGTGAGAGAGAGGAAGTGGTTGAACTGTAGCTGAGTCTGAGGTTTGAATCTTGTAGCTCTTATTCAAGCATCTTCTCCCAAGGAAGTTACTCATCCACTCAGAAAGATCAGAGAGAATTAGGATCACTTTTGGAGAAAACAAATTTGTTTTCAGATGGATTTGTGAGAATTAATTCATAGCAACTTCTATATCTTTGTTTGCTTCAAGAGATCGGCTTGATCATCAACAAGAACAGATATTCATCGGTATATCTAAGAATTCTTCTTTTTCTCCTTTTCTCTTTTTTATAAAATTAAAAGACAGTAAAGTTTGGATCCTCGTTAGGTTCTAATTAATGGAATATGCAAAAGAAAGTTGCAAATTTTGCACTGTTGTTTAACTTTTTTAGGATCTATTATAACTTGAGGTCATGTCTATAGACATGAGATAAAAGCACAATATTCGCAGAATCTGCTTAATTCATTTTCTATTCTAACTTACACATATAGGTTAAGGTCAAAAAAATAATCTTTGATCTCTGAGAATTCTCAAGATTTCATGAAGTGTCACGTTCATTAATCAATCACTTTGAGAAAATCAAGTAATTTCTTTGAAAAATCTACCAAAAAAAGTGATCAATACTTTCAAGTTACAATTAATATATAATCTCATCCAGTTTTCTTAATCTAATGGTTAGTATGATTCAGCTAATAACTCCTGGTATCAAGAGTTTCAACCCCTCGCCACTACAATTGGTAGATTATAAGGGAATTTTATGCTATATATAGAGTTTTTTCAACCTAATAATTGTCTTAAAAAAAGAAAAAAGATGAAAATAAAACATAATCTCTTTGGTTGTATAGTAAAAGTTTTTGTTTTGTTACAAAGGGTCAAAGAGAGAGATCGAAGAGGGTCAAAGATGGGAGGAGGAAGCAATAATAGTCACAATATTGACAACGGGAAGTACGTTAGATACACTCCTGAACAAGTGGAAGCTCTAGAGAGACTCTACAATGATTGTCCTAAACCAAGCTCTATGCGTCGCCAACAGCTAATCCGTGAATGTCCTATTCTCTCCAACATCGAGCCTAAACAGATCAAAGTCTGGTTCCAGAACCGCAGGTCATATCTTCTTGATTCTCTTCATTGCTTGATACTCAAGAAACTATCTAGTGTGTTAACTATTGGTGTTGTGAGTTTTTACAGGTGTAGAGAGAAACAAAGGAAAGAGGCATCGAGGCTTCAAGCGGTGAATCGGAAGCTAACGGCTATGAACAAGCTTTTGATGGAAGAGAATGATCGTTTGCAAAAGCAAGTGTCTCACTTGGTTTATGAGAACAGCTATTTTCGCCAACATCCTCAAAACGTATATAAAATTCATCTTTGATTCATTACATGAATTACTTGATACATAAGTTAGGGTACTGATCGTCTGTCTCTCTCAGCAGGGGAACTTGGCCACTACAGATACTAGTTGTGAGTCAGTGGTGACGAGTGGTCAACACCACTTGACCCCTCAACATCAGCCTCGTGATGCTAGTCCTGCTGGGTAAGTTAGAATTAACAAATCTGTTAAGTTCGAGTCAGTTCGCTATCACAAGCTTAGATCTTTGTTAAATCAATGAATCTGTTGTGTATGTTCAGATTACTGTCCATTGCGGATGAAACTTTAACAGAGTTTATTTCTAAGGCCACTGGAACCGCTGTCGAGTGGGTCCAAATGCCTGGGATGAAGGTAATTCACATAAGTCTGACTCGTCTTCTTTATCTATGGTTGACTCATTTTCACTTCCTTACTGACTAATTTCATCTGCAGCCTGGTCCGGATTCCATTGGAATCGTTGCTATCTCTCATGGATGCACGGGAATCGCAGCCCGTGCTTGCGGCCTCGTGGGTCTTGATCCCACAAGAGTAAGTATTCTCACTTCTTTCCTACAGTTAAACCCTCAATTTTACCAAGAGTATGCATTATAATTCTGTATTTTTTTGCAGGTTGCGGAGATCCTAAAGGATCGGCCATGTTGGTTGCGTGATTGCAGATCTCTCGATATCGTTAATGTCCTCTCCACTGCAAATGGTGGAACCCTCGAACTGATCTACATGCAGGTATTGATAATATAGAACCCTAAGAGATTATATCATTAACACAAACCTAATCTTCATTTTTTTGTTATGAAAGCTTTATGCGCCGACAACATTAGCACCAGCTCGTGACTTCTGGATGCTACGTTACACATCTGTAATGGAAGATGGGAGTCTTGTGGTATGTATAGATATGAATACATCCTTAATTTATTCTCTTAGCATCGATATGTTTTGTTTCTCTTTTACTAAAACTGGTTTCTGTTTCAATGCAGATATGCGAAAGGTCCTTGAACAATACACAAAACGGACCAAGTATGCCTCCATCTCCTCATTTCGTTAGAGCAGAGATTTTACCAAGTGGTTACCTCATTAGACCTTGCGAGGGAGGTGGTTCCATTCTTCACATTGTCGATCATTTCGATCTTGAGGTACTGAGCTTTTATCTTTTTTCTTACACAAGAAACCTAGTTCTTGGTCTCAAAAGTGAACTGTTTCCTCTGTTTCCACATTTAAATATTTAGTTATGGTAATTATTATATAAGTTTTGGTTTCAAATGATATTGAATATTGGTTAAAATCTTTTGTAGCCATGGAGTGTACCAGAAGTACTTCGTTCACTCTATGAGTCCTCCACATTACTGGCCCAAAGAACCACTATGGCCGTAAGAATCCTATTTAAGACATAATCTTTTTAGTGTCTGGTAAAAGAAACAGTGTGTAATAACGTATGGTGTTTGCAGGCTCTGCGCTATTTAAGGCAAATATCTCAAGAGATTTCACAACCTAACGTATCTGGTTGGGGAAGAAGACCAGCGGCTCTTAGAGCACTTAGCCAAAGACTCAGCAAGTAAGTAAAGCTTGTCACAGTTTCAAAACACTTTAAAACATGTCTTAAAGACCTAACTAAAATTGTTACTTGTATTGCAGAGGATTCAACGAAGCAGTCAATGGGTTCAGTGATGAAGGATGGTCAATGCTAGAAAGCGATGGTGTTGACGATGTTACGCTTCTCGTAAATACTTCTCCTACAAAGATGATGATGACTTCAAGTCTCCCATTTGCCAATGGCTACACTTCTATGGCTAGTGCGGTCCTATGCGCCAAAGCTTCCATGTTATTACAAGTAATTACTTAAGCTCTTGAAATCTCAAAGTTGAAATTTTCAATTTTTTTCTTTTCAAGTCATTAAGGATATATTTGTGTTGTTTTAGAATGTTCCACCTTCGATTCTTCTGCGGTTCTTGAGGGAACATAGGCAAGAATGGGCAGACAATAGCATTGATGCGTATTCGGCTGCAGCCATCAAAGCAGGGCCTTGTAGCTTACCAATCCCTCGCCCAGGGAGCTTTGGTGGTCAAGTGATTCTTCCTCTAGCTCACACTATAGAGAATGAAGAGGTAAGTATATACTAAGATAAACACAAAATCAAACCAACACTGTATAATAAAAACTTACATCTAACCTTGTTCAATCACAGTTTATGGAAGTAATTAAGCTTGAGAGCTTGGGGCATTACCAAGAAGACATGATGATGCCTGCTGATATCTTCCTTCTGCAAGTAAGACCTAATTGTCTCTAACTTTCATCATGTATTTCGTTTGTGGCTAATTTATCTTATAATTCTAATATAAACTTTATGGTTGGATGATATAGATGTGCAGTGGTGTGGATGAGAACGCAGTTGAATCATGCTCAGAGCTTATCTTTGCACCAATTGATGCCTCTTTCTCTGATGATGCTCCCATCATTCCTTCCGGCTTCCGCATCATTCCTCTAGATTCCAAATCAGTACGTTTCAAATCCATATAGCAGCTATGTATACAATTGTTAATCAAGAAACTTCACATAAATCAACTACTAATCGAATACAAATTGTATATATATATAGGAGGGTTTGAGTCCTAACCGAACGCTAGACTTAGCATCAGCTCTAGACATGGGAAGCAGAACGGCCGGAGATTCATATGGAAGCAAAGGAAACTCAAAGTCAGTGATGACAATAGCGTTTCAGCTAGCTTTTGAGATGCATATGCAAGAGAATGTAGCTTCAATGGCTAGACAATATGTGAGAAGTGTGATTGCATCGGTCCAAAGAGTCGCACTTGCTCTTTCTCCTTCTTCTCATCAACTAAGCGGCTTGCATCCTCCACCTGCATCACCTGAAGCTCACACACTTGCTCGTTGGATCTCTCACTCCTATAGATGTTTCCTTGGTGTTGATCTCCTTAAACCTCATGGAACTGATCTTCTTAAGTCTCTTTGGCACCATCCTGATGCAATTATGTGTTGCTCACTCAAGGTCAATTTCACTAACACTCTCATACATGGATCAAATAGTATTATATATATACACATTTGCTCATCTAATCATCTAATTATCTAATTACAGGGCTTACCATCAGTATTCACATTTGCAAACCAGGCCGGTTTAGACATGTTAGAGACGACTTTAGTTGCACTTCAAGACATAACTCTTGACAAAATCTTCGACAACAACAATGGAAAGAAGACGTTATGCTCCGACTTCCCTCAAATCATGCAACAGGTTCGTTACTCACTCTAAAAGGTGTGGGTCTAGTTGATAAAATCATAAATATGGGGTTGTAATTAACAAAAATAAATTTTGCAGGGGTTTATGTGTGTTGATGGAGGAATATGCATGTCAAGCATGGGAAGAGTAGTAACGTATGAGAAAGCTGTTGCATGGAAAGTGTTGAACGATGAAGAAGATCCTCACTGTATTTGCTTCATGTTCCTCAATTGGTCTTTTATCTGAATTTTTTTTCTTAATAAAGTTTTTTTTTCATTAATTACCAAAACAAAGACCCTTTTTCCAGAGATATATTTATATATATATATATACTCTTCTTTAACTCTTGGTTGATTTGTATTTATAGTTACATAGTTCCAAAACAAAAACTATCATCACTATTTTTTGAAAGAAACTATTTACTTTTTCATAGTCTTTGCAACAACTTTTTTTTTTTCCAACAATTGAATTACAAAATTTTGATTAATATCTCAAACTTATTTTCTAAATCTCCTGTTAATCTTCCACGTGTTGTGAAAACCATTAGTTGGATTATTTAAACAAATAGATGAGAGAAAAATTGGATGTAATCTACAACCATCAGATTCAGAATAACGACAACGTATATGTTTGAGCTTCTTGATGAATCTATACATATACATTCAACACTTGTGATTGGTGTCATTTATGTCACAGATATATTAACGACAAGCAAACTCCAAAATAAGCCCAACAAAGATGAAAACTGACGTATGGTGATTTCCTGCCACGTAACTGAAGAATCCATTACCGAGAGACTCATAAATGCTTAACTTTTCCTACAACGCTTCTATTTAATGCTGTCTTTTCCGATAAAATTCTTGATAGAGAACAATTCTTCGTGGCTCAAATTCTTTTAGAATTTTTTGTTTGGTTAGTATTCCGAAGAATATATATATATATATATATATGGTTTAAATGTTAAGAAGAATATAATATTTTTTGTGAAGAATTCTTGTTTGCAATTTAGCTGTAACAGACGAAAAAAAAGAAGCTAAAATGTAATGAGCAAATTATTAATTAAAAAATTTATTCAACAAAAGCCGAAAAATATAATAACTATAAAAGTAAAAAGATATTACAGATTTGATTCCATTTTCTTAGCCATATGTTGAAGACAAAAGTCAACGTAAGATTCAAGATTTTCCTTCTCCCAACCATCAACAGGATCAGCAACAAACGACCACTCGATTCGAGACACTTGATCGTCACCGTCCATTGGTATGACTTTGACCGTAGCCACATAAGATCTAAACCCCACGTTGTTCTCGAGAATCTCATAGCTCAAACACCGTTCGATGTGATCCATCATAACGAGCCGCTCTTTAGCCCACGAGGTCTCCTTCTCATCTTCCTTGGTCTTGGTGGTGGCACAGTATCGGATCAGACCTGGTTCACCATCTGTTCCATGGACTTTGTAACACGTGTCGACTTCTGGGAACCATTTGTGGATGTTGCAGAAATCTGAGAAAACTGACCAGACTTTCTCCGTCGTGACGCCGTTAACTTGTGCTACTTTCTTGCCTTCCCACTTTAACGACGCCGTTTCTGCTTCCGTTCCCATTTTGCTTTGGTGCTATGTCTCTCTCTCGAGTTTGCTACGAAGAAGCTATTTATGGAGGCGTGTAGAGTGTAATGACGATTTTGCCCTCGGTTTTGTCCTATATTTGACATTTGTTGACTAGTAGCTGAACTAATAGTTCAACTGACAGTGATATCTGTCGCTTTAATGGCAAACCAAAGAAAAATACAAATAGATTTGTAAATTTGTATGGTAATGATGGGTCTATGAGTCAACACGTCAATGCATGGGTCTAAATTCTCTATGAAACCCACTACACAGCCCAAAATGAAAGTCAATTGATCTCGCTATATATAACGACGAGCCTAAAATTGGTGATTTTCCCCAAATATCTCCAATAATTTTGAGTTCTTGTATTTTCTTGGGTGGTTATAGGAATAATATTGGTGATTCCAATATTATAATTTCAAAATTGGTGATATAACTTTCTTGGCAATTCTGTCTACAAATTCTGATTTATAGTCAAATATCACATAAAACAAATAACTTTCTTAAATCGAAAATGACAAATAATACAAATAACATTCAACCACTTACTAAATACATTTTCCCGGTTATGTAGAACTTATAAAAGAATCATTGTTCTGAACAAATTATAACGAAATTTTGGTCTAGTTATTTTTTTTTGGTGTGAGTGACAAATAAACAGACTAATTTTAATTGGTTGGAACAATGAGATCCAAAGCACAACACTAACTATATAATATTGGAATATGAATTTCTTTCCAAAACAAAACTTTTGAATCCCACTATCCGACACTGCAAAGATACTCCACTAAATTTAGAAAATGAACGAGCCATTTAATTTAATAGAAGCAAAGTAGGGATCCAATATGGTTTTAGTCATCATTAGCTAACCCTAAATCAACAGCAACCTTACATATATATCAACTCTAAAGTTATTTAATTTACAAGCAATAACCAATCTTTTTGTTAATTAAAAATATGAAGGATAATGTTTTGGCCACCCTTTGGATCACCGAAATTCATTAAATTTGCGTATTATCCGGTGGCCATATGAACTCCACCAACCGCTTGATTATGTATGTATGTGTTTACTTATATTATTTCTACGGCATTTTTTTGCCCTAATTAGCTTGTTTATTTCGCCCAAAGAATTCAACTATTGCGTAGTTACTCTAGCTATAGACAACATAATTTAACGATCATGTAATATCAAATAAATTTATAATTTGCATCCAATAGAAAAGAGAAATGTTTGAAATCGATTTAGAGAAACAAAAATACCAATTTTACACAATAAGCGATTACCTAGAATTGGACAATGGTAGGAACTAGTACATATGTGGATATTTAACCGTTTGATTAAATATATTTTTCACGTTATTTTCATACTTTCAAATTGTAAATAAATATATGACAAGGTAGATGTCATTTTTTGCTCTTTGTTTTTAGTAAATATCATTTTCTCTCTGAATTTAATAATACATGCTTGAATTAATCTTTGATAAAGAAGGTGTGTCAAATTGGAATATGTAATGCTCTTACTTTGTTTTGTTCCAATTACCGTAGGACCCATTTCTTTCTTTTTAACATATCCATCAAAGTTAAAAAGAAGAGAGAAATTGTCTAAACCTTAAAATACAAGAGAGAAATTGTAAAAACTAATCATGACAATATTTATGCAAATTATTAAGCACTCATTGCTCAACAATGCCTTAATAGTTACAATATGTAGGCCTAATATTAGGTCGGATAATGCAAAATTTTATATCACCAGCTGGCTCAAACTTTTTTAAGTGTGATGATTATCTCGTTATTATAATCACAAATAGCGATGAATAAATATCAATAATACGATAATCCCATCAAGTAATTTCATGAGAAAGTAAAAAGAAGTGAAAAAGTTACATTTTCAACTTTACGTGAGGATTTATTAGTAAGAACTAAGAGTCAACAAGTCTACACAACTTGCATCATTAACAAATCAAGTCAGATTAAAAATGTCATTATTACTCATTTGCTAAATGAGAGTATTTAATTCATTCTTGGAGAATATAAATTTATATATGTGTTTGTAAAATATTCTTGTATCGATAGTCAAATTCTTAACTTTAAATTCCAAACCCTAAAACATAAAACACACAATTCATTAGAATTAATTTTTTTTTGGTCAATATTGAATTACAACTAGCCGATCCATTAGCCAAGTTCCTACATAATATAGACGGTAGGACTTGATCCCTTATTATGTAAATGCCCATGTTTTAGTGGACTTACCGTCTGCCACTAGATTAAATGCCATTTGTTTCATTAGAATTAAATTAGGATGAGAAAAACCATAAAAACACTAAATTTCCACAAATTTAAATGTTAATTTTTCATCAGTAAAATGAATATATATATATATATATATATATATATTAGTTGCAAATTTATAAGTGAAATATATTATTGTAACTGAAATATTGAGAAATTTCCGAACGAAAGTGTGCCAATTTATGTTAATATAAATTAGTGTCGATCGTGGAAGGATCTATACGAAACTTGGGAGCCCAAGACATCCAAGTTAGGAAGACAACAGTTCATGATTTTCCTTTCCACCAAAATATATTAATTAAATTATTCTTGATAAGATTTTAACTCTTTCGATAAAGCAATCAAAATCAACTTTTTCGATTAAAAATTTAAAAATATAAGACCAATGGATCCCTACCAGTATTACACTTTTTGCATATGCGAACAACTTAGAGAGACTAAAACAATTACAAAACCAAAAAAGCCAAGTTTAATATATTTTTTAATCAAACAAGAAGTTAGTTTAATATATCTATCCTTTATTTGTATTTGTACCTGACAAAGAAATTAAATTAAAGCAAAGAAGACATATGAAAAAGAAAAGGCAAGAGAGTATTAAAATCTATAAAGACAGACACGGTTCTAATATAAATTTCTATAATGCAGCTGTTATCATTACCTTATTTAAATATTGTTTAAAGTTGAATGTAAATTTCTTTCCAATTACTTGAGTCGCTTTTGTTGATTGTTAGATCATTCTTCTGTATTTGTGTTCAGCAGATATTTTCTCCAATCGTCCAACTTGTGATTTACCAAGAATTGATTACACTATAAAGAAGTTAGATATTATCCACAGATATTTTGATCATATAATATTCCTATTAAACAATTAGATGTATAAAAACCGACCTATATATCATACTCCTATAGCTTTAAATTTTATCTACACGACTATGTTAAATCTATAAAATTATCATATATATTAATTTTTTTTGTTAACAATTAAATCGACAAAATTAAATCTATAATTCAAATCCACTCTTAAAATCTCAAACATTATCATGTATAGATTATACAATTTCCTAAACTCAACCCTGATGAAAAAAACAACAAATATGAAATTTTCTTTCGTCTCACTTATATCAATTTCAATCCCATAAAAATTGTATAGATATAACATTTTTTTATCAATAATTAATTTAATTAGACTCGACTAATAGTTCAAACTCAGCTATAAAACTTATATTTTAACTTCTATTAATTGAACATATAATCACGAAAACTAAAAAGAATTCGGCAAATCAATATTGTCTTGTTTTTGTTTTTACCGTACCAATATCATCATAGTGGGAGACTCAAAACCACATAGTCTCTTTAATAAAATCTAGAGAATGTTTTCACAGTTGACAAAGAAAAAAAGAAGAAAAACAACTGGACCCATGGACTTCTTTTGCTACCTCGAAATAAATTTAATTACAAATCCCATTACTCTCATATCAGAATAAATATAATGTTTCCGTTATATAAAGACCATCATCAGTTTCATCATTAATCTCACTTTAATCTCTTTTAAATCCCATCTTCAACCTCAACCCAAAACCCTCTCTCTCCCACAATATGCAAATTCACGACGACATGGATCAATTATGTTCAACAGTCACAACCAAAAAACTCTCAAACCTAAGAAAACTAATCCTCTTCACCATCCAGAAGGTCTCAGTCGCTTCACGTAATACACTCCTCACAAACCTCGATCCACAACTACTCGCAAAACGCGGCAAAACTCTTAAAAAATCCTTAAACGACGTCGTTTCAACGTCCCACTCTCGTATCACATGTCGTCCGTCCGATTACCAAGACGTTAGATCTTCATTCATATCTCCGGTCCCGATTCAGTTAGAGTACGAGTTCAGCTGTAGCAGCACCCCACCGAGACGTTCCTACACCACAACAACCACAGGCTGCCACATAAGCAAAGGAAGACGTAGTAACGGGTCTCATAACAAGCCGCTTATTAATAAACGGCAACGTCAAGCGTATATACGGTACAATACAATCCCTAAGGTTCGTGATTCAATCTGGGATCGACACGTGGCTGCAGCTGTGTTTCCGGATGTAGCTAGTAGTGTCGGGACGATGGAAGGTTGCCACGTGGATAGAGCTGCGGAGGAGTTTATACAGAGGTTTTATAGACAGTTGAGGTTACAGAAATGGATGATGGCTCAAGAGCTTTAATTCTGATGAGTCATTTTACGTTTTTACAAAATAATCGTGTTTTTATAATAATATTGATAGGTAACTTTCGTTTTCGTAGTCTTGTTTTGACTTTCTAATTTCTACTATTAGTAGTATATATTTTCTTAGTGAATTTGGTTTTTTTTTCTCTCTGTTGTGTGTATTATGTATATTTTCATGAAAATGTAAAATATGAAAACGTTAAAATAATGACTGTCTACGTTAGAATTACTGCCTCAAAACATATGATCTCATTGATTAACTATATAAAATGTTAAATATCCATGTGTTGAGTTTGCTTTCGATTATAGTAAGAGATTTTCTTTGTCGTTTATTATGCTTCGACTGTTTATGCAAAGACATAAAACGACAAATTTGAGATGCTATATTGCCAATTTATGTTTGAAATACATGCCGCCCGCCATGGGTATGGTTAACTACTTAACCTATAGTTTATACTTGGATTGTATTGAAAATACGGCAACGATGGAATTTAAGATTTATTATATTTCAGCTAAACTAATTGCAACTAGATTTGTAGTCTGATAAGTCAAAAGCTTCTGTAAAAGCTTCTGTAAAAGCTTTGTCCAACATTTTCGTCGAAGACGAAAATATAACACTACTCTACCAAATCCCACTAAATACCAAAGCCTTGGATCTTAATCTCTATGTTTTGTCTTATTATAGTTTCCATCGTATATAGATGAGAATTCATAGAAAGATAACATTTTTTTATAGATCAAACAAGACGAAGATGCTAAAGCTATTATATTAAGAACAAATTTAGAAACTCTCATCTAATTTAGTTTATAAGCACAACTTCAAAACAGAGGGAGGAGAAGGTTTAAATCTTATATACATAAATCGCTCCAAAAAAAAAAAGAAAAAAAACACAACGATTCGAGTCAAAGCCCTAATAGGACCATAATCTGAAGCCGCCGAATAACAAAAAAGGCAAAAAACATTAAGAATCCCCAAATTATATAAATATCCAATCTTTTCTTCAAGCCAAGAGTGATGATCTTTGTTCCAGTTCGTGACGTAGATTGAGCTTAAAGTCGTCCAAACCCTCTTGTGCTTATACCTTCTCTTTTGCTTACAATTTTTTTAGTTATCTTTTTTTTGGATTTTTTTCAAATGACATTTTTTTTTGGTTAATTTCTTTTTTCTCAATATTAAAATTCTTACCTTTAGACTATTGTCTCTGTCCACCGCAACAATTTGAGTTGAAATCCCCGTGTTCTTGGTGAGTCTGGTTATCACGTCAATAGCCTAGAGAGGACGTTCACACAGTGTACTTTAAGCTTAACCTGTTTGTGCTATAAAAGCACCAAGGAAACCAAAACCAAAAAAGACAACAATAACATAAAGACGATTATAATTTTGCAATATACACATGCCTTATCTGTGACTTCTGCAAAGATTCTGACCTAGCTATGTCTTCTGACTTCTCCATCCCGCTCAAAGAGTTTGACTAACACAAAACAACAATTACGAGCAATATCACAAGTTAGGGAATATATTCCACATACAACTGAAAGTAGAGAGACAATTCTATTTATTAAGTTTCAAGTGGAGTTACTTTGCAATGCAGGACCTGCCAACCATATATATACACTAGTTAGGCAGTGTGCAGCAGAAATAACACACAGCAAGTAGCAAGAGGAACAACTCTTTTGGATATGGACTACCATCGATATTCAAAAAAATTAAGAATGAAACCCACTATGAGATCACTCCAACAAAATCCAGGTGCGCAGATTTAATACTCGAGCAGTATTGGAAGTTGATTCTTTAACCAGCAAAAATATGTGTGAACTTCTTTCAATAGAATTAAACTTACGCCAACTAATGTAAGGTAGCTTACGAACCTGAAAGTCTAATGACATGTCACTTTGTGAGTATAAGTTTTCTTTTCCCACACAAGGATCTGAATTTGCAGCAGGAAACCCGAAACCCTGTAAGAAACCATCACACTAGTAAGCTCAAGCAATAATTGTCAATTTTCTGGTAAACACACCAGAACCCTCCAAATCCAATATACGAACACAAAACTCACCTCATAATCACGGTTTTGCCCACAAGATTTGCTCGGCTGGACACAATTAGCAATTTCTCCACATGTCGTCGCCCCACTAAATGACTCTGATTCCCTCTCGACTTCATCAACAACACCTTTCATATCCAGTAGCCTCGGAAGGAGTTGGGGGTCAGTACCACTGATCGATACAGACCTCAGATCACGATTTAAGTTCTCTTCCTGTTCACTTTCACATGCTACAGCATCACTAGAATCAGATGTCACACACTTTCCCAACGGCTCAGCCAAATCAGAGCATTCTTGAACTAGATCCATCCTATCTACTTCCAGAGCTTGCACACTGCCAATACACTCCATTTCCTCACCAGGTGGCCTTCTAAGGCTGCAGACAGGAGGGCTCCAGCCAGTAGTGATAGCACAATTTTCAGGAGAAGCAAGGTCTAGACTCTGTGGACTAAGAGATGCACGCTTCTCGGGTTTCTCTGGCCTTGCATTCTCACTTTCATTCTTTCTTTTGGCACGCCTCTCTACCACAGTGCCATCCTCACCAGATTTTCCACCCTGTTGATTTTGGTGTCTGGACTGCCGAGGTCTTCGATATCCATTTGGGAAAACAAAAGGTGGAAGCTGTCGTCTACGAACATGAGAAACGAAAACATCCATCCCAGGTTTCCAAAACACATACATGTTTACTTCTTGTCTGAACTCATCAACCGTACCACGAATATCAAACTGTTGACAATCTTGGCCACCAACTCCCTCTGCTCTCTGCAAGCCCATGAAAAAAGCACAATGCAGAATCTGCCTGGATGTGTCTATATACTCATTTGGTTGGGGATGGCACATTAACATTCCATTCGTGTCTCTTTCTATCTGCATTATTGGATTATAAGAAAGAGGATGGAGAACTATTTAATATTCTCTTCTACACAAACAAATACAAATAAATACTGAAGATACAGAAAGTTTATTGCATTAAAATCAAATAAACAGAGGAGGCTACAACCTTTAATGTTAGCTGTCTGAACCGTGACTCCACCCAACCCTTCCAAGCCAACAAATCTTCTGCATCTGCTGCCACCATATCAACCTGAAGGTAGTTCTTATATGCCTCGAAGAACATATATTGTTCAAATAAAGAGCTCCACTGTTGTTTATTTAACTCTATCTCCTGCATTACAAAGTTATGCTTAAGTACAGGATTCTGTAATAATGGTTCAGGAAACAAGACAATAGTTTGTGCTCTCTAACCTGCATGATGTTGTTACCAAAATGGAACTGCTCTGTCATAACGCGAAGAGTGCTTTGAGAGACGTTGTAACTAGAATTCATGCATGGGTACGCTGGAGTTATTATTGGCATTAGGTGAAAGCGGTCCCGATGATTTTTACGAGGGTCCCAGACAGGAAATCCAAGCTCATCCTCTTCTATCGCACAAAGCATGACTGGGTTTGGCCATCGCCATTGAGTATATACTCTGAAAAAACGAGAAACCAGCATACTTGGAATGGCATTTGGATAGAGCTGGCACACACGAGCAACCAAAAGCGCCCAGTTTACACCACCCAGAAATCCAGTCACCTGCCCAAGAAGTGATACACAACAAGGGCTTAAACACCAATAATTTCCAATAGATCAAATTTCAGAAAGGTATGATCTTACATTTGAATAGACCCCACGCCTCTTAGCCCAGTACTTCAGGCATCGTAATGTTGTCCGGAAGTGCTACAATTGCACATAGATCAGAGAAGGCTACAATAGTTCATAACTATATTAACGTAATGACTGGTGATCTACGAGTTTACCTCAAAGTTTGGAACAAGTTTAAGAATCTGATCAGCAACTCTACAACCATTAAGACTTCGAACAGTTGGCTCATCAACATCACACAGCACAGAAGAGCTGGAGATATCCAAATCCTGTTGACACATCAATTCCGTGAAAACAAGAGCTCTGATTCAGCAAACAATTGTCATCTACCATGAAAGCACATGGGCTCAGCTTTTTTACACAAATCATAACCGATGCATTAAAAACATAGCAACCTTCTCAGCTCTCTGTCAAGCCAGAGACTACTAAAATATCAACCATAGAAGAAGGTTAATACACTATCTGTTGACATAAACATGCAAGCAAGCGCGAATTCTATCATATTATGCACAAAGCTAAGATAAAGTTATCACAACCTTACAGCCTCAGAAAAACAGAAAAGAAAAAATTAAATCCACGGATAAATCACCTGTGGCACAACTAAAAGTGATATGCTAGCATAGAGCAGATCAATTGGTATTCCTCGAAATTTGAATTTCATGACTGGAACATGGGCGTCAGGAACAGGATGAAGCTCAGTCACTTCTTCCATTTCAGCCAATATATCATGCAAGACGATGAAAAAATCCTCCTGTAAAATTAACACTTAGGAGCCACAACAACCAAAATTTTGCATCAATAATAGGTGAATAGCAAGAGATACCTCCCGGTTAACATAAGATGGCCCAACACACAAAGTATCAATGTCAGCTCCAGGCCCATGTACCTGCAAGTGAACATATTAGTTTTTTCAGCTTCAGAAAATAAGGTAGCACTGCAAAGACATAAAAGAGGCAACTCTGGAGGATTGCGTAATCCGTTGCCAAATATTCAGACATATTATACACATCAAGATAAATGAGAGGCCATGGTAATGTAGCACTTACGCCAAGCCGGTAAGATCCAAAGGTGAAAATAACAGCATTAGCATCCTCCACCATCTGATCTGTATAGCCCCTTTGCCGCGTTAACTGCTTTACCCAGTGCTTTACAATCTTAAAGAACAGAAAAGGATGAAGGAAAATATTAGATTAAAAAGTTATCACTTCAAACAAACTGAGGTATAGAAAGCACAATAAACAGCATGTGTAGAAAGCTTCAAACAGCAAATCAAAACCAAGGACACAAGATCAGATGTCAAAATCACGAAGTCTGTTTCATACTGAGCCATGAACTAAGCTTAGTCCAAAGCTCACACGCAGACCAAGCATCAGTAATACCCAATACATAAAAGATAAAACGACCATTACGTCATTGTATAATTGCGATGCCGAAACCTAATTCGCATAATCAATCAAATCATATAAAATAAGAAGACTTTCAACAACAATACGGTTAGACACCTGATCAATGTGTCCCAGAACTTCCTCTCTCCGCATGGTATCGTCGTTGCTCTCGTAGAGTCCCTCGTCAACCAAGAACTTTAGCATATAAAAAGTAGTACATCAGGTTAAACACAAATCAACCAAAGTCGTAACCTTTTTAACAATCGAACATTATCTGGTGAAACACAAACTAAACTTACCTTCTCCAGCTGCACATTTCGCTTAATATCCGCCGGCGAAGGCCCAGTAAGCGAGAGGGGCTTCGTAATACCATAGCTTTTAGGGGAATTCAGCGGCGGCGGCAGCGAGCCACCTAAATTTTGAGAACCCACCATCATAACACGATCGAAATCCTAAGCGTTCCAGACAGAAGAGCAGTACACAAACATATATAACCGCCTCTCCTTCTCTCTTTCTCTCTCGCTTTCACGCTATAATTGGATGGAGATCGGATCAGACGCTTTGTGGGTCAAGACGAATTCGAAACGCAACAGGAAAACGAGCAAGTGGAGACAGAGAATTGCAAAAGAAGAGAAACCAAAAGTAAAAAAAAAAAAAAGGAAAAATGAAAAAAGGAAGGTGAGAAAAACTTGAAGAGGAAATCGGAAACCCTAAATCGATGGAAGGGAAAGAGAGTATGGTGTCAAAAACAAGTCAAACAAAGAAGGAGAGAATCTGAAAGAGGTTAAATCGATGGACTAGGAACAGAGAGAAGCAAGAGGGATCGAGAAGAAGGAGGCTTGAGGAAGATGGAGAGAAAGAGCAAGAGAGATGAAAGGTTATAAAACTTAGGTACACGGTGATTCGATTAATTATTAAAAAACTCGGTAATTTAACGGACGGAAGCCAAAAAGTATCCGTCAATATCAAAGAACCGCTAAGTAACATATGATTAATTTTGTTAAGATTTGGATTTTCTTTTTATAATCGGATAATTACGAAATTTATCAAATCTTTTCCGATATTCACGAATCAATATCTGAAAACTGGGGAAGTGACAAAAGGGAAAACCAGCCGTTGTTTCCGCTGGTATTAAAGCAAATGTCTGCATATCAAAACGACGTCGCTCTCTCGTTCCGAAAAATTCCTTCGTTGTTGTACTTGTTTTGGTTCTCTCTTTACTTCTATAACACCCTGAGCACTTAGAATAATACAAATACAATACGCTTCAAATTTACGTCACCGGAGAAAACAGGAGAACAGGGTTTTCAAGCCTGCTGTGCGTGCTTGTATTGTCACATGTGGTGGCCTATGCCCCGGGCTTAATACAGTGATCAGGGAGATCGTGTGTGGTCTTCATTTCATGTATGGTGTTACAGAAGTGATAGGTGTGGATGTGAGTTTCAGTACCTATAATTTGTGCGTAAAGACTGTAGATTCTGGGGATGTTGATCACAGTGTGTTCCAAACTTGTAGACTGAATACTTTGTTCTATAGCTGCTATTGCATATTGTGATAGAGCTGTAATAGAGCAAGGGTAGATTTAATGTACATGTGGGAACTGTAAACTCTAGTACCTCGTTCTGGTTTCGCTATTATTGATTGCGTAAGATCTATTTTGGCTCATCTGGTTTCTGATACTGCAGTGCGGGTTTTGTGGGTTTTATTCCAAAAACACTGTTTCACTAACACCGAAGATTGTGAGTGACATCCACAAGCGCGGGGGAACCATACTAGGAACCTCCCGAGGGGGATATGAATTATCAAAGATTGTCGACAGCATTCAAGATCGAGAAATAAATCAGGTTCTTCAAGGATAATTTATTTATGTATTTCAGTTTGTTTCTGTTCAATGGATAATAGTTCTGTTAATAAGAGCTGGTTGTTATATCTGCATCTATGATGTAGGTTTACATTATAGGAGGTGATGGAACTCAAAAGGGAGCATCTGCAATATATAAGGTTAGCTAGTGAAATATTGTGTATTGTTGTTGGATAGTACCTCTTTATTTTATGAGAAAACTGTCTAATTAAATTCAATGGAAGACATGATGCTCTTATTAAAATGAAACCTTCATCTGCCAGAAGACATAGACAGGCTTCTTAAAACTTGAATTGGTAACGCAATGATGTTCGTATGCCTGTTATTATTCCAATCACTTTAAGTTGGTGAAGCAAACATTTTGATTGATGTTGCAGGAAATTAGGTGTCGTGGACTTAAAGTTGCAGTTGTAGGAATACCAAAAACCCTTGACAACGACATCCCAGTAAGTCCCAGATTTTTCGTGATTGTAGTTTGCACTCTCAATCTTAACCTACTCTTCCATTCTGCCTAGTTTACAAGTACCTTGATCTGATAGTATCTCTAATTCAGGTCATTGACAAGTCCTTTGGGTTTGATACTGCGGTTGAGGAGGCTCAACGTGCTATTAATGCAGCGCATGTTGAAGCGACCAGTGTGGAAAACGGCATTGGACTTGTCAAGCTTATGGGTCGCTCCAGTGGTAAGTTCACAGGCTATTCTAGGAGAGAATTAGACATACAAAAAGTAGGCCACAGAAGTATCTTCTTTATGGTATTTTTCCCTACGCTTTTGTCTAAACTTATAGCTTCTACACTGCAGGGTTCATTGCATTGTATGCTACTCTAGCTAGTCGAGATGTTGACTGCTGTCTGATTCCTGAGTCACCCTTCTACCTCGAAGGCAAAGGAGGGCTCTACCAGTTCATTGCAACGGCTCAGAGAAAATGGCCACATGGTTATAGTGATTGCTGAAGGTGCCGCGCAGGATCTTGTTGCAGAAAGCATTGAACAACAAGATGCTTCAGGGAACAAGCTCCTCAAAGATGTAGCACTATGGATGAGTCTTAAAATCAAGGTAATTATTGCGAATGAGAATCATATCTAAATTCTCCATAATTTCACTTAGGAGACTAGAAATTTTTCTGAGTTTTTTACCTTTTTTCTTCCTTCTGTTTTTTGTAACAGGACCACTTTGCGAAGCACAATACAATGGATATTACTCTCAAATACATTGGTACGTTTGTCCTCCCCAAATTGAACTCAAGCTACATAGTTTCATGAAATATGAATATGATTCAAAGCATGTTTCAGATCCGACATACATGATCCGAGCTATTCCAGCCAATGCGTCTGACAATGTCTACTCAACTCTTCTCGCCCAAAGTGCTGTCCATGGTGCAATGGCTGGCTATACCGGCTTTGTCTCTGGTCTTGTTAATGGAAGACACACTTACATTCCCTTGAACGTAAATTTCTCTTCACGCAAATATCTATTCGTGACATTTGATCATCTACTCATCAAGTTTTAATACGTTTTTCGTCTTTCTCTTTGGGCAGCGAATAACGGAAAAACAAAACAAAGTTGTGATTATAGACAGAATGTGGGCGAGGATGTTGTTATCTACAAACCAGCCCAGCTTTTTGAACCCTCTTCACTGAACCACCGAGTTGACTGACTATTAACTTTTGGCGAAGTTCAGTTCTTACTTTGTAAGTTTGACCTTAGCAAAATTGGACCAATTAGGTAAATGAGGTATTATTGTTCTTGTGAAGTTTTTTACTGTTGTTGTATAATACAATGTTGTTGTGTTAATATTTGGTCTTTTACTTGCCTTTCTATCGAAATTTATAAGATAAAACTATAATTTGGGAGTACGTGTTCAAAGTTTTATCAATCATGGCCTTTAGATTGGTCTCATATCTAGCAATTCACTGTACAAGCTACGACAGCTTCAACCCGTGAAAGCAAGTAATTCGTCAACGTTAATGAACAAAAGATTTACCTTCTTCATTTTATAATGTCCAAAATTATAAATAGATAAAAATCCTTCTAGCTTTGGACTTGATTTAAGGGATTTGTTTTGGCAAATGGATCCACAAATTACATCATAAAGCTTGTTTGAAATTTGAACAACATAGTACATATACATATATTGAAACATGAGTTAGAAAAAAAAATGGTGTTTGGCTCAAGATTGTCAGGAACTGAAACGTTTTCAACCTCTATAGATTCCTGAAGGATCAGCGTTTTGCACAATCCACGGGTGCTCCAAAAGTTTGTGCAATGGCAGACGTTGTGAAGACTCCTTAACAAGCATCTATAAATACGGTTTGTGAAATACTATATGTGAGATTTCAGATTCAATAACTACAACTTCCATTAGAGTGTATATGTTAGATTGAAGGTATAGAAAAACCTTGCTAATTAGATCCTTTGCAGATGCTGAGACAATTGGTTTAGGAGGAAACTTGAGATCCACTTGCACAATCCTGTTATAGATCATTTGTGGTAACAAAGTCATCAAACGAACCCACAAGAAACAGACTAGAATTGTATGTAGATTTCAAATGCAAAAGTGTTTTTACCTTCTGTATGTGTCTGAGTGCTCCAAGGCTTCGAAAGGAGGAAGGCCATAAAGAAACTCGTAACAGAGAATCCCAAGGCTCCAGATATCTACACTAGCGTCATGTTCTACGCTTTCCACTGTATAAAATAACCAAATTCTTTTTAAATTAACAGTGTTGAACTAACTTTTAAAGCAAGCAAGTCTTCTACTTTACCCATCTCAGGAGGAAGATAATCCAGTGTGCCACACATTGTCCTCCTGCGGTTAAATGTGTGTACTGACCAACCAAAGTCTGCAATCTTGAGCTCACCCTGATAAATCCATGAATATTATTATTAGTTAGTTTCAGAATCAAATGGATAGATGTCAATGCAAACAAAAGGCAGAGCTTATAACCTGAGCACCAATTAACAGATTTTCTGGTTTTATATCTCTGTGTATCACATGCTTGCCATGGCAATAGATGAGAGCTCTCGCCAATGACGCAACATACTGAAAAAGTGAACACATAAGGATATAAGTTTTTCTATCAAAAAGTGTTTATAGAGCAGTCAAGAAGTGTAGAAGGAAGGACTAACTGTTGCAGCTCGTCTTTCACTGAAGTACTTGCATTTCTGAAGTTCCTTGTAAAGTTCACCTCTAGCAGCATATTCAAGTATCAAATAAACTCTTTTCTACAACAAATGAATTGTGTTAAGGTTTAATAATCAATCATATATCTGTCAAGATAAAGGTAGGAACATTAAACTTACTTGATCATAGAAATAACCATACAGTCGTAATATATTGGGGTGTCGAAGATGAGACTGAATCTCCACTTCTCTTCTGAGCTGATGTTCAACTTGAGATTGTTGAAGCTGACTCTTGAAAAGAACCTTAAGCGCGACAATGTGATTGCTCTGTTTCATGGTTGTATATATGTGTGAGATTGGTGAAATTCTATAGATCATTGATTGTTCAACATAAAAAGGGATTTAAACAAATCAAACGCATACTGACCGGTTTTTCTCTGGCGAGATAGACATGACCAAATTTTCCTCTCCCAAGAGGCTTTCCGATGTCAAAATCAGTTAAAGTCCATCTCTTTTGTGCAGCTGCAGAAGCATCTGAAGCCTCCTGGATATCAAAGTCCAACAAAATATAATGAAAACCATTTTCAGATCATACGAACCACTTGAAACAATTGGTAACCCTTGTTCATCTGCCATGCAAGTTCAAATCAGCAACAGGCCAAGCACATGGTCAAAAATGAAAATTTTACTCATTCACTCCAAAATTCACCTCCAGAAAAATCAAACATATAACGATCTCTAAAATTCACAAAATCTCCAAGCCCTAATTCTCGCAATGACAAACACCACAAACCCTATCGTGAAACATTTTCTCGCTCAATTCAAACCTAACACAAAGAAAAATCGAGAAAAAAAACGGAAAATAATTTTCCTTTTTAATCACCCTCCTCCCAAAAGATTGATAATCTCCAAGACCGAACAAGAATCTAACGATAAGATCTTACAATCTCAAAAAAGTTATTCAATACACGAAGAATTCATAATTCGTCATGACATTGAACAGTTGTTCCTTACCTTTTCCTGCTGTTGTGTCTCCGTCAAGATCGCCATGGAAAGTATCTATTGGCCGCAGAGAGAGAGAATAGAAAGAGAAAGAGAAGAGAGAGGCCCAAGATCTCAGGGATGATAGATTGAATTGAAAAATATGGAGGAGCGGGATAAAAGCTTAAAATAAAAAACATAAAAGAGAAAAAAAAATAAAAAAAAGGAAATGGCAAAAACGTTTCGAGTAACGGTCGAATTTGGGATTTGCCATTTGCCAGGGTGTATATGGACCCCATTAGAGCCAGTAACTAATTAATATTAAATTATAGTCTCCAGCCCAATTATAGTCCAATAACGTTCGTTGCGAATACAAAGTAGGCCCATTAAAAGTATAAGTAGGCCCAGACTGAGTATATGTATAATTTTGCAGATTTTCCATAATTCTCAGACGTAATCGGGAAACCTCTACGGCGGACAGTTTACCGAAAAAACTCCATACATGAAATTTAAAACTTTAAGAATGGGTTTAGCGGGCATTTACTCTAGAAGAAGATAGTAGTGTTTCGCGCCTAGAAGTCTGATTCATGGAGTACTGAGAACCCAATAACCACTCACCTCCCCCTGCAACTTCGAGTATCAAGATGGTATGATGATTTCGGTTAAGGTTTATCGATTAGGGTTTGAATTTTGATCTTATTTGCTTTGCTTTTCTACAGTTTTCAATTGCCGCGATCAATGATACGGAAACAGAAGAAAAATGGGAGCCTCTAGCTCCTAGCAAAGAAGCTCAGGTTTAATTCTGATTTAGGGCTGCTTTGTCTTCGATTTTTCTCACAATCTCAGTTCTGGATTCTTTTCTTTCTACTGAATATCGAGGAATTTTTGTTTCTAATTGACCTTCTCAGGAATTTCATCTGTCACAAACATATCATGAGGGTCTTCTCAAGCTGCAAGCTAAAGACTATGAAAAGGCTAGGGAGCTGCTAGAATCTATCCTTAAGGATCCTATAATAGCTAACTCCAAAGTAAACAAAACCATTTTGATTATTCTGATGATTCATTGAATAGTGACTTAAAACACTAAGCCATTTCTTTCCAGGTGGAGACTATTGCAAACGACAATCATCTCCATCATCTCAGGTCAACTCCCATGTTTTAATTCATCTAATTACATTTGGTTACATGACTAGTAGTTGTTTTTGCGTTGTTTAAGTATTTTTTGTTTATTAGTACTGCGGTTGCCTATAAATGATTCCTGTATAGTTTTTTTGTAGGTTTTTGGCTCTGAAGAATCTTGCCACTGTATTTCTTGAGCTAGGTTCCAGTCATTACGAGAATGCTCTGAACTGTTATCTTCAAGCTACAGACATAGATGCAAAAGATTCTGTGCTTTGGAACCATCTTGGAACGCTATCATGTTCTATGGGATTACTGAGTATTTCACGATGGGCATTTGAACAGGGACTTCTCTGCAGCCCTAATAATTGTACGGACCCTTCTTTTTCTTCTTCGTCTTCCTCTGACTCTAATTTATAGGGAATCATAGTTGGTCATAGTTTGAAAAAAGAAAAAAGAAGTATCTAACTCTTTAATATTCCACTCGTATGCTTCTGCATGACTTATACCTTATACAATAGATGTTGAGTCTATGATTTCTCCCTGTCTTGGGTTCACAGTGGCCATATGTGGTACGGACTGTTGCATTTATGCATCCTTTATCTTCTTTGCCCTTGAAAATTAAAAGGACTAATATGCAGGGAACTGCATGGAGAAACTTCTAGAGGTTCTCATTGCCATAGGTGATGAAGTTTCCTGTCTTTCAGTTGCAAATCTGATTCTGAGGCATTGGCCATCACATACTCGTGCATTGCATGTTAAACATTCTATCGAAGAAACAGATTCAGATCCTTTTGTGCCCAAGGGTATAGATAAGCTTGAACCTCAACACGTTCGGCTCAAATTTCTTGGCAAAAGAAAGCCTGATAAGAATCAGGACATAGATGCTGCTTCCAAGAAGTTGAAAAATAGAGTGCAAGTCACACTTCCTGAAGCTTCATGGGTGGCACTGATAAATACTCTACTTGGGATAGTGCATCCTTCACGGGAGACTGTGAGCATATCAGCTGATATACCAATAACCATTGAGTTACCTCTTAGTACAGAGACTGTAATGCAAAGTCTAGAAAACAAGGATCATTGTGTGGGATCAGATTCAAATATTGTGTCTGTTAAAGATTGCAATATGGAAAGAGAAAGTGGTGGTGCTATAAAAGAAAAAGAGCCTCCGTTTTCTGAAGAACACCCCCAAGAAAGACGGAGTACTCGTCTTGAACGGCTTCGGAACCAGAAACCTGAGAAGGAAGAGTTAGAAACTGATAATAACAAGGATCCTAGCACTGACATCCTTCAATATCTCGAGAAGTTTGTTCCTGAAAGGGGACTCAGCAAAGTCTCTGCTGATTCTTTCTGCCTTGAGGAATCTGATCCAGTTTCTGAACACACTGCTGTTTCTAATTTTGTGAAGGTTACTTCTGAAAATTATGGTGTCTATCATATGGGTCACTTGCTTCTAGAATATATTGCTAGTAAATGTGAATATATATTGAGTCATGATGCTGCCTTAAAAGTTTTGGAGTTAGAAAGACTCACTAGGCATTGGGGCCGAGATCGGAAACGTGAATGCAGTCTTCATCTGGCCGAGCTGTACTATGACCTTAAACCTAAACTATCAGATAAGCCTGATTGCTCATCATGCATGGTAGAAGTAGCATACCATCTCTCCAAAATAATTGAATCTGTTTCCCTTGATTATGCTATGGACTCTACACCTATATCTTGGGAGGAAAATTTTTCTGATGCCTCATTAAAGAGTTTTCAAGGTGATCAGGCCACTAAGGAGGTGTTAGATCATAATAAAAGATCTTTCTGGGCTCGATATTTCTGGCTAAGTGCACGGTTATCAATTTTAGAGGATAATAAAGCTAAAGCACTTGAAGAATTGCTCAGGTGTTTGTCACTGTTGGACAAGGAAGGTATTGGAGAAAATCCTCTCTTAATTCAGCTTCCGCATTGCAGAAGATTTCAAGAGCTGAGCATCAACAGAATCATCCATGAAATAAATCTATTTAAGATTGATTTGTTTTTGGACAAGACCATACCTGAGATGCTGGAAAAAGAATTATATTCGGAGTGTGTGAATTTACTTGCACCTCTTTTATTTCCAAATAAAAACGGCTTGCCTGCATCCACTGTTAAAACGGAAGAAGGTATCTCCTCTGTTGAGTTATCAGCTCTTAATGTTTTAATCAAAGCATGCCAGAAGAGTAAGCCCCTAGATGTGGAGGTCTATATTAACTGTCATAGAAGAAAATTGCAAATTCTCTTGGAATCAACTGGTACGGGGGATTCTGTTGTGTCACTAAATACCTCAGAGAAAAATTCAAGGGAAAGTTGGGATCGCGTGACAGAGGAAGTCAAGGCAATTCTTCTTTGCATCTCTCAAGTGAAGAACTTCCTTGACCAGTCAGGAAACTCGGTAAGTCTGAATTTCTTTTGACATATATACTTTATAATATGAATATCAACATATGTCCGGAAAGTTAATTGTCTTTGTTGCTTTGGATATTTAATTCTGATCAATAGCAGTCACGAGGTTGGTTTACTTTTGGACATGCTTCATTTGCTCTACTTTTCTTCTTTGTGTGTAATACAGATGTCACTGACCTTGTTAGTATCATTTAACTGCATTATTTTATTGTTCCTTGCTTGATATGCCAATTCAAAATATGACATGTTTCAGAGTCTTGTACTAGAGACTACTTAAAGAGTATTAAGTTTTAAATAAAATTTGCGTGTATAATTACAAGGCAGTAAAAATGTAAAGAGATCAGTATTAAAATAACTTTGTTGTGGTCGTGTTTATTGATGTGCAGAATGTCATAGTTGTCCCAAGAGATTCGGTAGCTGGTATACAATCTTTGCTTTTGACAGTCATGTCAAATATCGTGAGGCATTTTCTTTCTAAGAGATCTTCGGAATCTCAAAATGCTGACGGGACTGAAGAAGAGCAGAAGTCTTGCTTTCTCGATGCAGTTATTGGATTCTGTAAACTACAGCACCTTGATTCTACCATATCTACTAAAAACCAAGTAAGACATGGCTTACAGGGATTCTCAGTTTTATTATTTTGGGTGATATTTGAACTTGGGATTCTCAGATTGACATAGTTAGGTTCTGTTAGGTGAAACAAATTAAGAATGCTGGCCTTGACTATTATTAGCCATTATACTCAAAGCTATTTTGGTCTACTTTCTGATACTGGACTTTCTATTATATTAGGTTGAGTTGATCATAGGTCTCCATAATTTGCTTGCTGAATATGGACTTTGTTGCGCTGGTACAAATTGTGCGGGGGAGGAAGGAGCTTTTCTTAGATTTGCGATAAAGCATTTATTAGCTGTGGACATGAAAGTCAAATCCAGTATCAGCTCCCCAGATGGTCGTGGACATGATATGGCATGGCCTGACAAGTTATACGGAATTGAAATAAAATCCGTTCTAGCGGAGGTACATGTTGAGAAAAACGAAATCAACAAATCTGATTCTAAGAAGGATGGTCGTAGTGAAAAAATTGGTTGTAGGGAAGAACAGTTAGAACAAGAAAACAAACATATTCTGGAACACACGGAAGAAGATGCAGAAGAAGAAAAAGATGAACTGGAGTTGCTAATCAATAACGCTTTAGATCAATGCTTTTTTTGCCTGTATGGTCTGAATCTTAGAGTCGATGGTTCCTACGAAGATGAGCTTGCTGTGCACAAAAGCACTAGCCGGGGAGATTATCAGACGAAGGAACAATGTGTTGATGTTTTTCAGTACATACTACCCTATGCCAAGGCCTCCTCTGTGAGTGATCTATCCTTTACTTGTAAGGCTTATTTGCATATATGTGTGATAAGTGCATGCCAAAGTTAATAGAAGTTCAATCGTAGTGGGGGCACTGGGAAAGTACTGAATATCAGCACAAGTTGGTGTAACCATAATAGCTATTCACTTTTGTAACTAGGTTCACAAGTCAGCTGGCGCATACCAAACAATGCATATAGACTTGAGCATGCGTGGCCAACCTAATAGCATATCCCACAATGTTCTTCCGTAACACCCATTCTAATTCATGTAGCTAAAATTGCATAAGCAAGTGGTGTAGAACAAATAAATTATAAGATTACACACTTCAACCTCACACATGCACACAATACCGAATGTGTTGCTAGAGGTGGTCAATTTTCAAGATAGTCTCTGGTAATCTGATACTTATCCTTCTTGTCTCAGAGAACTGGACTAGTCAAACTTCGAAGAGTCTTGAGAGCAATAAAAAAGCATTTTACACAACCACCAGATGATCTCCTAGTTGGCAATGTGATAGATAAATATTTAGATGACCCTGATTTATGTGAAGACAAACTCTCATACAAGGCTGGTTCTGAAGGTTTCCTTGAAACAATAACTAAATGTATAATTCCCAACAGAACTCTCAGTGAGTACAAGGCATCACTGCTCCACAGGTATGATCAAGCATCTTTTCTTATGAATTCCTCTTGCCAAAAATGATTTTTGTAGTTTAGTGCATAATCAAGAATATATTGTTAAGCCGCGATAACCATGCAAGATGATCTGTATGTTTATGTATATTCTCAATATCTAAACATGTCTATAAATTTTCGCTTGATTGCTATTTGTGAGAAGCACAAGTAGGATGAATAAGTTTCCCAGAATCTTGTTTTCGTCTGTATTGAAAATTGTGTACTACTGAAGAGAAGATTTGGTCACTGCCAAAGAAGAAATATAGGATTTTTTGCTATTTGTAATGTTTGGAATATGTAAAGATATTGTATTAACTTTCTTACAGTTCCGGTCCCTATTTGGATGTCTACCGCAACTTGTATTATTTCTTAGCTCAGTCTGAGGAAGTTAGTGCTAGTGATAAATGGCCTGGCTTTGTTCTCACAAAGGAAGGAGAAGAGTTTGTACAGCAGAATACAAATTTGTTCAAATATGATCTGCTCTACAATCCCCTGCGCTTTGAGAGTTGGGAACAGCTTGCTAATATTTATGATGAGGCAAGTTCTTTCATTATTCCTTATTATTGTTATTCTATGTCAGGCTGTAAAAAAATATGAAATTTCACCTTCAAATATCAGTAAGGAGTAGATCCTTTCTCCTAAGCTAGGTTTTGGTGATGAGCTCTTTCGAATTAAGAGAGAGTGGCTTTGTGTCTTTATTCATGTTTTGGAATTGATTGTATTTCCCATATGGATGCCTATTTTCACAAAAACCAGGAAGTAGATTTGTTGCTAAATGATGGGAGTAAGCACATAAACGTTGTAGGATGGAGGAAAAACTCTGCGCTTTCTCAAAGAGTTGAGACAAGCAGAAGAAGAAGCAGACGTTGCTTGCTAATGAGTTTGGCATTCGCAAAATCACCAGATCAACAGGTTCATTTCCACCCCTATTCATGCTCAATTACTCATTAGATAACATAAAATAGAGGTTGCTGTTTAGCACGTCCCCAATTGCCAGGATTATAGGTGGTACCACATAAAGTTAATTTGATAGGCAAAGCACTTAAATTTGGTTAGATGACATGGCTCAAAGATGAGACTGATATGTGATGTCATTATCTTCCATTTTTCAGTTATGGTTACAATAAGTAAACCATAGATGTAAGGATTAAGTTGTGAAAGAGGTTATGATATTAGTATGTCTAACTCAAATTCACTACCTACCATATTTCTTGTGGTAGCTTTAGTAGGTGAAAGCTTGATTATACCTTTTCTTAATGCGAATTATAGTCAAAGCCTAAAAGATTCCTAATTTTCCTTAGAGAGAACAAGGTCTAAGCTTGATTATACCTTTTAAGTTACAACAATGAGCTTAAGTTGCAGGAAAATGCAGCTTGAATTTTGATTGAAGAATATGTTTTTGGGGAGTTTTCAGTTTTATTCCTGTAGTATATATTATAACTATATGTTGCTGAATTGATGATGTTTTGTATTGATCTTCTATTGTAGTCTGAGATACATGAGCTTTTGGCGCTGGTATACTATGACAGCCTTCAGAGTGTTGTGCCAATTTATGATCAGCGGTCTGTGCTACCCTCCAAAGATGCAACTTGGAAGAAATTTTGTGAGAACTCAATGAGGCATTTCGGCAAAGCCTTTGCACACAGGTATAGTTTAATCGCTATTCAATGTGTTCATTTTGGTCTATTACTTAAAAAGCTGAGAATTTCGATTTCTTAAACTATCCTCCACAGACAAGATTGGTCACATGCATTCTACATGGGAAAACTTAGTGAGAAGCTTGGGCACTCGTATGAACTTTCTTTATCTTATTATGAGCAAGCCATGACATTGAATCCCTCAGCCGTAGATTCTGTGTATAGAATGCATGCTTCTCGTTTGAAGCTGCTAAATACGTGTGGGAAACAGAACTTAAAGGCCTTAAAGGTTTGTGGTTGATGGTCCATTGTTTCCTCTTTCTCATTTGCAGAATAACAGGTGTCTGTTATTGAACTAGTAACTACAGCATCATGCTCTTAAAAGAATTTTCATGTGTAAATCTGGTCTCAGCTCAAGAAGTCCGCTATTGTTTTATTTTTCTGCTTTTGAGGTCCTGAATAGACTATTTAATTTCCTGTTTTAACGTTTCAGGTCCTCGCCTCTTATTGCTTTGATGAATCTATAAAGGATACTGCTATCACAATGATTGGTGCAATGACGAGTGGATCCTCTCATACACTGGACGATTCTCAAGAGAGAAACTTGGAAGCAAATTATGCTAAAACTGAAGAGGGATCAATTCAGATGGAAGGGGTATGGCATATGCTGTACAACGACAGCCTTTCTGCACTGGGAACCTGTGTAGAAGCAGATCTTAAACATTTTCATAAGGCGAGATATATGCTTGCCCAAGGTCTGTATAGAAGGGGTGGAAGCAGTGATCTGCAAAGAGCCAAAGATGAACTTTCTTTTTGTTTCAAATCATCCCGATCAAGTTTTACTATCAACATGTGGGAAATTGATGGCATGGTTAAAAAGGGAAGGTGCAGATACATTCTTACTTGCCCTTAAATTTTTTGAATTAATCTTTTTACTATTAGGGGCTTTAAAACTGGCGATATTATCCGCTGAAGATTAGAATAATCTTCTGAGAAACAATATACTAATATCGGATGACTATATGGTATTAGTCTTTTAATTTTAGCTCCACAGATATGATTGTGGGAATCTTTCATGTATATGTTTCTTCTCTTTCTATTTAGGCGAAAAACTCCAGGTTTGGCGGGGAACAAAAAGGCTCTTGAAGTTAACCTGCCAGAAAGTTCACGGAAGTTCATTACCTGCATCCGCAAATACTTACTGTTCTATTTGAAACTATTGGAGGAAACTGGAGATGTCAACATATTAGAACGAGCCTTTATTTCTCTTCGATCAGATAAGAGGGTAAGGATTTGGATCATTTCTATCAAAGACTTTGCTAGTACCCGTAGTACTCACTTTTTCATACATGACATGAAGTTTGATCTTGTCTTTACAGAAATAAATGTGCGTAAGTCAATTTTTCCTCTTGTCAATTTTGGCATTTGGTGTTTGAATACCATATAGCAACCACCACATTGCATGATGGTGGTGAGATTCCAAGGGCTGGTCAAACCCTGTGCAATGGATTATTGCATTATGAAGGCTTGATTTGATTAATTTTAGTTATGTCAATGGTGTCTAACATCTCCTAAAATACTATAGCAATATAGAAAATTCTTTTTCAATTCTCTTAACGTGCTTTGTCATCAAGTTGTCGTTAGGTTAACATAGTTTGCTAAATGCTGATGTCGCACTCTACAAATTTTGAACTCAGTTCTCTCTATGCATTGAAGACCTTGTACCAGTTGCAATAGGAAGATACGTAAATGCACTGGTGTCCTCGATGACTCGGGTTGAGTCTGCAGGAGAAAATATCAACCCTAATAGTCAGTTAGAGAAATTATTTTCCCTATTTATAGAACAAGGAAGCACGTGGCCAGACATATGCAATTTTCCTGAAACAAGAGGTCCAGAAATCTCAGAAAGCAGCTTATACAGGTAATCAACTTTGTATGAGGCATTAATTTATTTCAGCCAGGCCATTGGATTTTTGCTCTCCAATATTGATTCTTGCTTTTGCAGATATCTACACCAATACATCGTATCTCTTGAACTAGACAACAAGGTTGAGACCCTGGAAACCATAAATGAAAAGATTCGAAAGCGTTTCAAGAATCCAAAGTTGTCTAATAATTTTTTGGCTGAAGTTGGCAAACATGCTTCTCTTGCTTGGTGCCGATCTCTGATTATAAGCTTGGCATTAATAACCCCCTTGCAGCAAGTACTCTCAGCAGAAAGTCAAGCAATAAATCCATCATTTGGTTCTCTGGAATATAGACGGGTGCTTTGTATTGATCTCCAGTCAGAATTCTGGGGTTCTTCATTCGAGGATCCATCAGAATCCCAAATGCTTGAGGCAAAATGGCGCCCTGTTCTGTCAAAGATCAAGAACATACCGATTGCCAATAAAGTTATGGAGGAGAATCTGGAGACCGCTAATTCTTTACTTAAAAGTTGTTACAATTTCTTCCGAGAAACTACCACAGTGACACTTCCTGCTGAAATCACCCTCTATTATACACTGCCTAGGCTAGCAACAGCAATGGAACATCTTCCAGGCAGCGAAGGATTTGAAGTCGTTGATGTAAGCATCCCAAGGAAGCTTCTTTTGTGGTCTTACACGCTGTTTCATGGACAATGTGGAAGCATCTCTCAGGTCGTGAAATATATGGAAGAAAATACGAAGGTACGGAATATCAATCTGTTCATTATTCTATCCGTAGTCTTTTGTCTGCAAACAAGTACTTATATGTGCTTGTAAAGCCTACTCACCTAGGTGTTGCTAGATAAGAAGTTTGCTAAAAAACAGTCATTCATTTGCAAACTGTTTGTGATAATCGCAGCCAAAAATGAAGAGAGGAGCTTCAACTTCATCTGCGGCTGCTTCGGTTCAATCTGGTTAGTTGCTCTAATTTATGTGGACTTTTATTATCTTGTATGTGCCTGTGGTCTTTCTGCAAAAGTTTGCTATATATCTTCTAAATATTACATATGCGGAAATCCTATGAAAGGCTCCGACCTTCTTGTACAGAAATTGTCGACACTACTCAGTTAGACACTTAGAGCTTCCCATTCATGGTAGAGTATGAAATAGTTTGTAAGTTGATACATTAGCCAATTTCTTTAAATCGCTCTAGGCATGAAGAGTCGTTAAGTGTTGATTTTATGTCCAGGTTTTGTATCTTGTGGAATTTAGTTAACTGTCAAAGAGAGAGTTAGAGTGCTTTCCTCTGATCCCTTGAAGATCTTAAACGAATCTCATGAAACTGAAAATACTATTTGCTAATGGATAGGTGGAAACAACGAACCCGAAGCTCCTCCTAAGCTTATGATGCAGGTATCCGATTCAGTGGTTGGGGATAGTTGTGGCTCTACATCTCCGCCATTGTAACAATGTTGTTACCGGCGAAGAAGAGAAGTGACTGAGTGTTATCATTTCTTCTTTACATTTTGTTGTAACTTGCGTTTAGCAAGAGAGGACAAAAATAGAGTAAAATGTCAAATATAATTCTCAGTTGGGTGTATATATTAACGTAGGATGATGAAATTTAATTGAATTTCAAGAATGATTTGTCTACTGCAATTTTAATAGTTGGTGTCTGTTGCATTCATTTTGGTTTTGTACATTACAAATATGAGACAAAAGGCATATATAAGGGACAATAATTTACAAAACCTGCAATCCAAATATACACATGTATGTATAAATATCACATGTTTTGTTTTGTTGAGATTGTAATCAATGTTTAGGGATCCAGCAACCATGTAAGCCATAAGGAAGACCATAAGGAAACTTGGCTCTTGCTATTTCTTCAAAGGAACTTCCATCAAGCAATATTGCATAGCTTCCTCCATTTTCTTCACTTATAATCGATATCACCACTCCTTTCACAACACAAAAACCCAATAATTGAGAACTCATATCGAAGAAAGATATAATCACATCTATGCGTTTGAAACTAACCATCATCCTCAGAGGTTGCGCCAGGTCGAGGCACAAAGAACGGTTCGGAGGGTATAATACCATGTTCATGCCAATTACTAACCTTCTTCTCCACAAGATCAACCTTGGAGAGAGCATTGGGGAAGTTACAAGGTCTTTTGGCACCACATGCGTAAACATAACGATATTTTTGACCCAAATACAAAGGATTGATGCTACACATATCCATGGCTCTTCCATGCTTTTCAGCCTCCACCACGGTCTCTAATTTCCCGTATTTGCTCCCTTCCAACGGTATCCTGAATCTCCCAATCCTAACATACGATTACATGAGTCTAGCTCGACAAAATCTCATCTATAACTTAAACCTCTTAAACACCAAACAATATCACCCATGTTTACGCGACTCCATTAAGTCAAACTCCATTGAGAAAGATCGAAAGACATTTAACCACTTGACGGAAAACATTTTCCATAGTCAAACGATATAATTGAGAGACTAAATGAATAAAAAAGTGTTACTTACGTACCTAGCATCAGGTAAAACATCGTGACCATGGGACGAGCGTAGTGTATGAAGACGAAGCATATCAAGTATCCGAGTATCTGCATTATGTTCACAGCAATCTGCAATGATAACCGTAGCTTTACCTCCACCATCTTCATCTTCTTCATATGCATTTATGAAATGAAACGTAACATACGCAGGAACCTCCACACTTGCCACCTTAATTAACCATTTAAACATTTAGATACATTCTATAACCAATAAACATCCAAAAATCAATACTATAACCATCTCTTACAACTTCTCCGGTGGATTTCGACATAACATGAAGAAAAGCTCCGTCGTTAGGACACCACTCGAACTTATAAAGTGGTGTCGGTTCAGCTCTAAGCAGATTCTTAACCGAATACCTAAGGGGCATTTCCGGTATCACAACATAATTCTCCGTAACTGCAAACGAATGGACCCAACCGGGTCCCCACGACCCGCTTCTACACTTAACCCGTCCCACAACTTCTCTTTTATTCGACCCGGCTTCCATCCTCACAACCCGATAACAGGAATTAACCAAATCCGGTATCAACGTCCACATCTCCGTCTCCGTCACAATCGGATGTGCTGATTGAATCATATGATCAGCCAATCCATCATCGTATTCGAATTTCCCTAACGTCTCAAGCGTCTTATGGTTAACCAAGATCGATCCTTTTTGAGTCTCTGTAAGACACATGACACGTCCATCACCAAGTCGAACCACTCCGGTATTGGCGTTGTCTGTTAAAGACTCACCAGAGAAAAGTTTGACGATTTCTCCTATACCGGAGAAAGGGTTTTTGATTGTTGGTTTTGGAGTTTCGGAGAATTCACGGTAACAGAGACGGTTGTGTTTTTTGGCAGCTTTGTAAGCGTCGGATTCAAGAAGACGGTGACCGGAGAATAAACGACCGTCTTCGAATTGGAGCTTGACGAGTGTGGAGTATCCATCGAACAGATGACGGAAATCATGGTCTCCGATGTTCCATAGGCCTGGACCGTTTCTTAGGTACGTACCATTCTGCATGTTATCTTTATATCATTAATTCCTTGTCCCCTTTTCACTAATTTTTCTAAATATATATAAATTTTTTTAAAAATTTAATCACGATGTCTATACCGAAAATCAACTAAATTATGGAAAACATTACTAATAACTAGCAGAATTTTTGTCTGATGAAACAACAATAACTTAGTTTCCGAACGAAATCAAAGTTTATATCGATCGACTAAGTTTTTTTAGCTATTTGGTGTTTATTAACTAATTAATGTATTTGTGGTGTCTTTTTCTGAAACATGATTGTACGCTGATATTAGATTGCGATGGTCAAGACACGAGTACCATTCGTAAACGTCACGTACGTACCAATACGTCATCGTCTTGAACTATTAGATCGAAAATAGCTAGACTGATTTTATATAAATATATATAACACTATTACTAGCATATTTATCAAAAAATATATTGCTAGCATATGATTGTTTAGTTTATCGAAAGTATATTTAGATTTACTATTATCCATAATACCAAAAATAAAATATACATATGAGTGGATATATGGCAAGTATGATACCAACTACCAAAAATCATCAGATAGTCACAAACAGTAACGAAAAAACCTCACTCTTACCCACTATTTTTTCTAACCACGACCATACAGCAACAAATTTTTCGTAGGATACATCGGTGAATGAATTTCCAAGAATATAGCATATATAATAGATATTAATTTTGGAGCAATATAAAATAAATTAAGGGTAAAAGACAAACCAGCCAAGTTGGTATCTGTCCTTGGACAGTAAGCTCTCCCTCCCACTTCTCTTGTTGCACACTTGTCCACGCAACATGACATCGTCTCTCATCTTCCACCTTCTCTTTCTCCGGCAACGTTGAATTGATTACACTTCTGGCTTCACTGGAGATCCTCAAAGGGAATAATCGACGAGAGATATGAGGTTTTGTTTTCATTTGATTATCGTTGATGGAATTGTCGGAACAAAGATTAGTGATTCTAGTTGAAGACAAAACATGATGATGACTCATTATTGCTTTGGTTGTGATCAAAGAAGCCATCTTTGCAGAGTTTTTCTTTTTCTTTTTTGGCAATTTAATACAAATAGTGGGTTTCAATGTATTGAAAAGTGTGCACAAGACAATTAAAGAAAGGAAAAATGAAGTGTTTGTGAATGTTTGGTGTAAAACATATGATGTATTTATAGGCTCTCGCTTAAGGGTTTCTTGTTACAAATGATGCATGTTTATTCAAGTTGATATATAATATAATATTAATTTAATGGACTAACGTAACTGATAAATATTTAAGGAGTTTAACAAATTGAGGAGGTATCTTATACATTTTTTTTTTTCAACAATTAAACTGACAAAATTTAATCGATATCCAATCTCTAAATTTCTAATAGTATTTTCCTGAAATTAACACTTTTATCTAAAATCGAATTCAAATAAAAAATACAACAAAAATATACTCAATCACTTAACCAAAAAGGTAAATATATATATACATCATTGATAGGTATATAATAGTAATATTCTTGTATGATTGTGTTTCTTTAATTTGCAATCGCTGACTACCAAACAAATCTCATTTGTTTTGCAATCTTTGCATCGATCTAGCTGTTGATCATAGGGACAAAATCTAACGTTAATCATAAGCTTTGGCGATCAAATCATGTTAATTCGTTGAGGGACTCTTAGTCTTAGCCAAGTAGCAAAGTCTTCGGTGTTGGCACCTCTGACAAAAGAGTTTGAAATATTTCTTTGTATAGGACAATAATATGAGCAGTGGGTCCTGACAACTGATGTGTATATATATAGAGCTTTATCTCAAAGTTTGTTTAGAAATTAAAATATCTTGAATATATAATTTACAGTTATTGTAAGACATCATTTGTGTTGATGGCTATTATTATGTTTGTTAAACAAAAAGTTATCCCTAATGATCTATGGCCAGACCTCTTTGTTCTGTACTCAAATTTATCTATTTATTATTTTGATAATTTGGTTATTTGGTTCAATAGAAATACGATGAGATCTATGAACACCATGATCTTCGGACCAGCTAAAAAAAATTTTTATGAGCTGGTTCAACAAGTATATGGGTCAATACTTCAACGTACTATAAAGTTTGACTAATTTCGGAGTTAGAAAAAGCTAGCTAGTAAATACTGTTGACGCTGCGTGCAGATATGATTTTATTTACAGTATTACTCAAATCTGGAATATCACATTACTGCGTAATCAAATTTCAATACTATCAGTAAATCACATCCGTGTGGGCTTTGTATTCATATTTATTCCCTATTTACAATTAATTAAGAGAGTAAATTTATGTTTGTTACTAAAATAGAAAAAACAAAATTAATTCTAGATGCATATAATTGTGCTATAAAAGTTTTAACCAGTGTTCTTTTTACACTATTTGTTATCTACAAGAAAACTCATTCATGTTTTTCGACGGTCTAACAATTGGAACTAAAAATTTTGATCTGTAGCCAAATTCTAAATACAATTATGCCGACGAGATGGAGTCAAACTCTAGTAGAGAAAATTATAGACATAGAGACATATAAGCATTTTCCCATAATACTAATACAAATATGTATGTATTACATTTTATCATTTAAATATTTAGGTTTAGTACATATTAAAGTATACATTGTCTATAATTATTAGTTTTATATTAGTGATTGAGTATATGACCTATTTATTCCTAGTCCATATGCCCAATTGGGAAAATGGAAAGTGTAGAATTTCATATACTCTATAACAACTAATAAGAGATTCCTTTTAAATTGAAACTCTGATTTGGGTCCATATGTTTGCCACATTTGTTTGTTTCATCTATTATGTGTCTCTAGTCTTGACACTAATTACTTCTTTTAATCATTATGGGTGATTTTCCCTCATAAAATTGCTAGTGAAAAATATGTTCATCATATGATATGTCAACTCAGCACCTGAGCAGTTTTACAATTAACTTTATAACAACTATATAGAACTTTATTTACAATTTAGTGAATTTAGGAAATTTTCGAATTAATATCAACTCGAATCACTTTGTTTAGGGTCCAAAGCTACCTTTAATGATGAAAAGCTAGAAAACATCTGAGATACAAAATTTGTCGATGAGCCACCAAACCCTAATTGATGCCATCACTAAAGCGTCATGGTTCATTTTTAATAACTCGTTTTGTGTAATTCAACGCCTCATTTTTAATTGCTTAATGTCTTCTCATGCCCCAATTGATTCCTACAATCTATTCAATCAAACAATTTTATTTTATTCAATTTGGTCTCTTGTGGCGGACAAAATCAGGGTTTTCCCACAATGCAACCTCCTTTTTTAAATAATTTTTTTATATACTTATTGCTCTCTTCTTAAAGTAATTAATTTAATTAATGTATACATCATGAGGTCAACATATATAATTATATATGCTTATTTATACAGCAATGTACAATAGGAAAAAGAAAATTCAATTTTCGTCAGCCTCATTTTTTTTCCATTGCAAAATTTATCAATATAACAATTTGTGTGGTAGATTAAGTGGTTTAAGCGCAGGTTATAATTCTGTTATGTTCCTATTCCGATCTCCGATATTAGAAATACTTTACGTCATGTCAATTTGGATTAGTAACGGCTATTCTTAAACCTAGGGGATTTTGGTCTAATATGATAATCTCCCGCTTACAAACTCGTAAAATAAATTTAAAGGGATATATTCATAAGGTCTAGGTCTAGGATTAAAACCCTGAAATTACAAGTTTATGTTAAAATAAATAACAAATTTATGTAATAACAATTTACATGTAGTTAGTCAAACAAACTCATGTATATATTATTATTGTTCATTGAACCATTAAAACAGAATTTTAGTGTTGTTGTACAACAACAATGATGCCTTTATCAGTGGGCATAAAACTTTTTAAAAAAAAATCTCACAAATTTGTCCGTAAGTGAAACTACACAGTAAGAAGTTTTTTTTCAAAGAAACACTAATGTAAAAGCTAGGGTTTCTCTAACTTTAATTAATAGAATAATAATTATAAATGAGAAACCAGTTATTAATTCAACATATATATTAAAAACTTGGCGTTAGGTGAATGTGGTATATATGAAAGTTGTATCTTTGCTGGATGTTCTTTAATTATCCTTCGTGAGACTCCAATAAATTAAATGGTTTAATTGCTGCTTCTTAAGGATATTTGTTTAATGTATTAACTATCTTAATTATGTTGTTTTATTGGTCAACTTTCATGTATAAATATTTTTTTTCTGTCAAACAATTAGATTTCGACAAAGCTCAATTTACAGTTCATATCTTTCCATAAAATTCTATACAATATCTTGTGAAGATTATGTAAATTCTCTGAAATTAAACTTCGATTTCGATGAAAAAAATAACAAAAAAAACTTAACCACTTCATCAACTCTTGTAACTACTTTGTAGAAAGAAACTCAATTTCATGCATATCAGTTCATAAACTGATAAAAAAGCGTAACATTTTATAAATTATCAAAAATATTCCTATATATATATATATATATTTAACAAAAATATACTTTTGTTAACATGACTATGTGATCTTAGCAACTATTAACGGTGATCATGTGAGTTTATTTTGATATTATTATAACAGGTCATGATATTATTTTAAACTTAACATGAGTACGTGAGATTATATACATAATGTATAGTTTTGTGTATAAAAACTCTAAAGCAGATAAATTCATAGTGCGAATCGACAGTGAGTATTACGACGTAAACTCTTTATGGGCCGTTGTTTTTCGTGTATTATGACCCAAATTCTCTACTTACGAGATTAAGCAATTACGAGTTAAAGCCCAAGCCCATCAGTGGCATTGCAAAGTAGAGGCTTGTCTTTGTTCTCGATCAGTTCGTGCAACTCCAATTAGATCCACACTCGATCTTTTTTTGGTCCCACTTGGTTTTCAACGATATGTGTGTACTATAATAGAAGCAGAAGGCAGTAGTCAAAATGCAGAAGAAAGCCTATCGACCTCAACATTTGTTAGTAGATTATAAGACACACATCATCACGATTTAATTAGGGTTGTAATATAATGGTAGAACGAAAATAGTTTAAGACAGTAATAATATGATACATGAATTTGAACCATTTAGGTTTTTTTTATTAACAACCGACCATTAGATCAACAATGCATAATCCATAGTTTAAATATTCTAATTGGAACGGGGAAATTAACTCACAATTTGATGCCTACCTAGATCAGAGACAAGCCAATTGGACCATTTGTTTCTTGGCAAACCATCTAAATTATAAAATAAAACAAAAACATACAAATCTATGAAATTTTCCTTAGTGTATATAACAGCTTTTATTCCACTATTGAAGCTAAATAATCACCTCTATTTTTTGCGTTGATGTAAGCGAATGCGACCACGGCGGATAGGTCATATGAAAACTAGCGGTTTGGGGGAATTCAAGACACACAAAAAAAAAAGACTTTCCCTAAGGCCTCCTTGTTTTAAGACATTATGGCTTTGGGGTGGACCCGGTAAGAAAGAAAAATATTCCAAATCTACCAAAGAAAATTGACGTCAACGTCAATAAGGGACACTAATCATTCTGCTTATAACAACGTTTTATATGCTATTACAATTTTTGATGAAAATAATAAACCCATCAAAATTATGAAGAAAAATAGAAAAAAAAATTGTAGGCGAATGCTAGTCTTCACCGACACAACAGTTGAAAAAAATGGAAAGACCCACAAAATATACAAATGGAGCCACTCTTTGTTACGATTTCACTGTCAATGAATAGAATCATAAAGTAAATTGAAGTTTACATAAAAAGTGTTTCTCCAAAGCAGACTGCAATAATTCATGCCTAGAGATCTTATGTGTCGATCATTCTGACGTTAAATCAATTAGAAAATTTCACTTTAGATATAGTTTCTAAGCTTTTTAGATTATTTCAAGTTATAAAAACCTAGTTTTTCACTTCTTTCTTCATTCCACTTTGTGTAAGATAACTTTCTTATATGACCAAATTAGAAATTTCGAAACAATGAAACCAACTTTTGAATAATATGGATTCTAAACTTAAAATATAGAATATTGTACGTGTATTACAGCACATTATTTCACCACTTGATGTATCCTGATGTAGACTTGAAAATTGTTACCAAATTTGTCAAACTATTTTGCTATTTTGATTGGTCCGTTGGACCCTTGGTGTATTGCATCTTAGAACCGAATTGATATGTTATCTTATTCATATTTATATTGATAAAATCGAATTCGTAATCCAAAAAATCTCTAAACCCTAAACTATTTTACGTAAGGTTATGTAATCTTTTAAAATTGAATTCGAATAAAAAGTATAAAACTTATCAACTTGAGACATTCTACCGGCGAACACATAGTCTAGATTGAGATTAGTCGAACCATGGGCTAGTCGAACACTTAACAAAGTACGTTTAACTTGATTTACTTAGTCATTTTTAACGCATTGGTTCAAATAGATAGGTCCATTTTACTCAGAAACATATTCATTTAACTAAACCGGATCTAGTACAAAAAAACTTCGCTACATAGGTTATTATATTACATCGTAAATAGATCATATATACAATCCGAACCTAGATCATTCATTTCTCGATCCTTAGACTAGCGCCTAGTTTAGTCACTTTTGTTCCCATTTAATTTTTTTCATTTCAGCCAAGATTCACCTGTCTTGTTCCACTTGCCTTGTTTGATCAAAACCTACGGTCACGAACTCACCTTAACCTGAACGTTTTTCTCGCACGTCAAATTATTTAGTTTTCTGTTGTTCATATTATATCAAATTACTCAAGTTTAACTAATACTACAACACAAAATATAGTAAAGCATTAACACGAACGTCGATGATTCCACAAAATTAGCGTTCCAATCAATCAATTGGGAGATGCTATAGTGAGGTGATTACATTCTCCTTGAAAAGATCGATGTTATTAGCTCATATATCCAAATTTGATTTGTTAAATCCTCTAATATATAATTAATAATAATATAAAATCAATATTATTTCATGTCTAATTCGGTTCTGTGTATTCGAAAAGGAATCATGGGTTAATATGTACCTACTAACTAGCACATTTCTAAAACCGAAAAAATTAAAAGCCAAGAAAACTGATTTAAACTGAACTGAAAAACCGAATGCAATATAGTTGGATTTGAATAAGATATGAAACGCACACTTAAAACACGTAATCTACTTAATTAGACGGTGGAGTTAAGGTCCTACTGATCTTTGCTTCGGTACGATCATCGACCGATGATGAGTCCTTGTTAATATTTTATTTGTAATAATATAAATAGAAATTAAAAAAGGACAAAAAAATGAAACAAAAGAAAATGGAGATGTAGCTAGAGAGTCAGCTAATGGTTTGGTGTTGTAAAATTTACTACCATCATTTTATGATGGTCTAGTTTAATTAATATATTGGTTGAAAAAAAAAAAAAAAAAATTCGAGATGTAGTTGGGAGCGAGACAATGAGAGTGATAATTGGACCAATTAAAACATGACTTCACTTCTGTCATTATCTTCTTTTTGTTTTTGCAGATTTAATTAATTTTTATTAAAAATTTCTTCATGGGGACATATTCAAAGCTGTCTTTATTGCCTTCGCACACGTGGACGTTGCCTTTCACAATTTCATGGAACAATGACGTTTTTTTTATATATTCACCGTCAGTTTACACTTTACATCATGATTATTATTATATAATTAAGCCATATAAAACCTGATTTATTAACTAGATTTTGTATCTGAACAAGATCTTTTAGAGGCCATAGCTAGGGATTTGATTAAAGAATTATTATGTGGTACACATTGGATAGTTATTAGTTGTGTTTAATTAAGCTTTCAATAATGCATTAGTCATAACATCAATTAAACAATTTAATAATCAAGTACTCATTCTCATTATCTTCCCAACTAATTAAATGTAGACAAAATTAGAAAATAGTTCAAAAATCAATATGCATTTCCTTATACTCCACAAGATCTATAACTCAAATTTTAAATTTATCATGCAAAAAGTTATCATATAGAATTATACAATTACCTTAAAGAAAAACATGCAAAAATAAATAGAATTATCTATAAAAATTGTTTAAATTTTATATAAACTGGAAGAAAATATAGATATTCCCAAAAACAAAAACTATATTAAAAAAAAATGCTAGATCGACTAAAAACAGAGACTAATAAATACTATCCCGAATTTGGTAATCGAAGCCACCACATGGCAAAACCGATACATTTAGCAAAACATTTACTCTCGTTAAAATGCATTATCTTCTTCCTTTTTTGATAAAGTTCTTTTGTTTAAAAGAAAAAATAATAAGAAGAAAGAAAGAAGTTATTTGATTAGTGAATCATTATTTAGGGTAATAATAAAGTATACACACTTACATTGCAATATCTTCTCTAATTCAAACGATTAGGAGAAAGAACAAAAAGTTATCTATTCGACAACATCATCATCTTAGAGACTTAAACATAGAGATCTCACGCAAAGCAAAAACAGAGAGAATTCCATGACAAAAAAAAAAAAAAGTAAACCCAAATTAAAACAAACCCAAAAAAGAAGAAGAGAAAACAATAATACATATATATATTTCCTTGATTATGGAAAATGTTTCCATGATTCGAAAATTGATGAGTTCAATGGAAAATCATTGGTATACGTAAAATCTTTTTCTTCTTCTTCCGTATCGCGTAACCATGGAGGCATATATACCAATTCCTCCAATGACTCAACAATCATGAACTCGTTTAAACTCGTTCCTAGACTCGGTAACTCAACAATCTCGTCTAAATCATCAGACACTGTTACTTCTTCAATGCTTGACACTGAACACGAAGACGAAGAAAACGACGCCGTTTCGCTACTTTCACTACTCTCTGACCTTTTATTCGACGTTGCTTCAGTTTCAGAGCTTGCAGAACGAAGCAGTGTTGAGTCTAAGTCCATGAAAGCTGCTTTAGTCGCTGCAGCTCTAACATCACGAGGACTGAGTGAAATGGGTCGAGGTAAAAAGTCGGAAAGCTCAGGGAAATTGAGAATGGCGGAAGTTCCTTTGATACTCATAGCTGCTACGTCGTGAGCACGCATAGCCATTTCCGCAGTCGGAAATGTCCCAAGCCAGATTCTCGATTTCTTCCTTGGCTCACGAATCTCCGAAACCCATTTTCCCCAACTCCTCATACGAACTCCACGATACACTGGCTGCTTATTACCTTCCTTTTTGTCGGACCCAGTTGAAGAATCCGCCATTTGTTAACGTGAAGGTTAAACCTTACTGTGTTTTTCTAATGCCGTCCAAGTGTTCGACAAAATGTCAAAGAGACTGAATACTCCTTTATAAAATGTGATATTTTTAGAAATGAGTTGTTGAAGAAATAAAGAATTTAGGACCAAAGAAACGAAACATTGTAATTGGAGAGTGTAAGGGAGTTATAAAAAGATAGTTCTTGTTTGTATCATTATTTAAGTGAAAATTTCAAGTTTTTTTCTTTTGGATGTTTCCGAAATCTCTCAATGAATTTATTAAGAATTTAAGTTACAATATAAATATATATAGACTCACTCTTGAATACGTGTTGAATGACCAGACAATACAAAGGTTACAGCTTTAGCTAGAAGACGAGTGTGTAAGGGTTGGTGTAATGTTTACTACAATTTTTCTGTTTTTAAAAAGTATCTTTTCTTTTCATTTATAACGGGAAACACGAGATAATGTCTTTTTAATATTTTTTTGTTTTTTTAATTGATGTGACAAGTTATAGGTCTGTAGATTTTTTATTTTTTATTTTTTTGCAATTAGATTTTATTTATTATAATTTTAAAGACTTTTTTTTGGGGGGTTCAAAAAGGCTTTCATTATCTTTTCTTTCCTTTTTTTTTGTTTTTTTTGTCACTCAATCTTTTGTTTCTTATTATAAGATTTTTTAGCCTGCAGGATTGGAAACTACGGTCAAGTACGTAGTCAACATTTATTTCTGTTGGATTTTCTAAGTAGAAAGAATTGTTTTTTTTTAAAAGTATTTCTTTTCAGAAAGTAGTTTAGAAGAAACAAGAAACATAAATGAAATTGGTTAAGTCGGCAACTCTAGAGAAGTAGTAGGTCGTACTAATTATCTAGCTAAGAAGTACGTACATTTTTGCATTTAATCCTGTCTTCTTGAACCGCGTAATTCGTTCCCAACAAAAAAAAAATTGATGACGAATATACAAATTTTAAAAAACTTCATCCCGTTGTCATAAATTTTTGGGAATATTGTAGAAAATGACACGAGTTTCATAATTAGCAAAAATATCATCGCAAAGTTTTTTTGAAAAAGATTATTTATGATAGCATAAGGGGTATGGACAATAACGATTTTACTCTTGTTATGCCACAAACTCAAACTTATAAATTTTTTTTGTCTCAAAATCGAAAAATAGAAGGAAGAAGAAAAAGAAAGAAGAAGAAAAAGAAAGAAGAAGAAGAAAGAAAAAAAAAAAATAAGAAGAAGAAGAAAGAAAGAAGAAAAATTTTCACGAGGATAAAATCGTTATTTGGCAAAATTCGATGTGGTATTTTTCGCGAGTTTGAGTTTCGGTGACAGATTTACTAATTTTCAATTCTCTTAGAGTGTTACACACAATTATTCATAAATTATTAATCATTACGTTAAACACTATATATTTTAGTTGAACTTTTTCAATTTGGTGATAAATAATTTAGTTAATAACTTTAGTATTAAGGACTCGATTCTTTTCTACTACAAGAAATAGATTAATATGAATTTCAAAGTAAATTTTAAGTTATGGTATGAATTTTATCGATCTATTTATTGAAAAGAATAATTTTTTATCAATGGTTAACTAAAAACCATTACTAAAATGAAAAATATTTTTGATATAGTGTTTATATTCATCTTTGTTATCTTTTATATCGAAATTTGATTTAAGAGAGTCATGTAATCCACACATGATAACATTTGAAATTTTTGGAAGAGTTTGTATTATAGATTGAGTTTTGTCGATACAACTATTTTTATTAAATTAACTGGTGGCTTTGCTTTTTTGAGTTTGATGGTTTAGATGACCCACTTAATGGCTATAACATCATAAAGTTATATTTGAGTTATAAATTGGATTTTATAGATTTCATAATTGACTGAGAACAAAATAAGTTAACTTGTGTAATTAACTTAAGTAAAAAAGCACGATCTATCTAAAGTCAACAAGTGTAATTTATACAAGTATAGATTTAGTCATAATTTTTAAAAATAAAGTTGATTATATATGATGTTAAAAGATTTAGGTGCTTTGTGTCGGCTAGAGAAGGATAATCAAATGTTTAAAATCCTGTTAATCAAAAACCACTAAAAACACATACCATCATTGCAATTGGATCTATTCAACGAGTGTATTATGAAGAAGTCGTTTTCTATAATTCCTTCTGTGGTAGGGTTCTTAAAAAGCTTTCTTATTTAAAAAACTGTACCATTGATCAATAATGTCGACAATTTCAAATAGTAACAATTACAATGACTTTTCAAGTTTCTTTTCTTCTTCTATTAATCTCTGCTACAAGTTATGAGTTTCATCAGAACTGTATGTTTTCTCAGAACGTAAGAAACTGATCATCAATTCATCAGAATATATATATATATATATATATATATATATATATATATATAAGCTGAAACCGTAATATGTCAATGAACATGCACTATAGCTTATCAAATCGATATAAATGAATAAAGTTTGTGTAAGTACTATGAATCCATTAATATGTACGAATGTTTATATATATGGCTATATTGAAGGATTCACTTAGTTTTTTTTTGTTTTGAAACTCTTAGCCAATACAGATCCAATCAATCTCTTCTGTGTTTTCTTTTTTGGTTTACCAACTTACACCAAAAGCTTAATTTGTACCTTCATATTTTTGCTGTCAAATAACCTACTCAAAAGGTTATATTTTAACGATATTATAAAATCACTTTTCCAAAAAAAAAAAACAATATTATAAAATCATAGATCTATGTCATCACAAATCCATCCATTTTAATTTATAAAATGTTTTAGTAAAAAAAATTTGTTTCAAGTTATAAAATGTTTTACAAAGTTCTATCATAATTAAATGTATTTGCCTATTAATATTATGCAGTATTTTATGTGATTGATCAAATTTATTAAATTAAAAGATCTAATAAATATTTATTAATAAAATTTTAATTTTTTTAATATGTGTACTTTTACCTAGAAAATCTTATATTCTGTAATGGAGAGAGTACTATTTTCTAAAACCAAACTTCATTGAAAAAGTGAATATTTAACTATTTAAGAAAAAATCAAATTCTCAGTCGACCAAAAAAAAAAACTTCTCCAAAATTAACAATCTTTTAGCTTTGGATACTAATTAAGTCTATTATCATTGGAATCAAATTTTATTATATGGAGTTACACGATATTTTAGAGTCAAAATCCGATAAACAAGACTGCAAATATAAATATATAATCATTTAACCAAAAACATTATGAAAATTCAAAAAAAAAATTCACACGAAATGTTTTTGTTGTAGTAAATTCACTATATTTTTGTTTGAAAAGCAGCAAAATCAATAAGGAATTACTAGAATTTTTGTTTTACACTGTAGTTTTAGTGAGAAACTACGAAAGTTAAATAAATTTGTAATTGGTTTGACAAAAAAAAAATAGAATTGTAATTGTAGTAACCACTGAATGCTTCTCCATTGAATAAGTTTTGTCCTTTATATAAATTCATTCACACTTCATCGTCTTCCACAAGATTTTCAAAGAAATTAAACTATTTGTCGGTGTCAACTTTATATAAGTATAGTTTTTTTTTTTTTTCCAACCCACTAATAATTTATGAGCTGGAATCAGAGCCCAAAAAATTGAATGAAATTTCAATGAATGCACCACAATTAATAACAAATTAAATAATAGTACAACAGATATGAAAGAAAGAGTGAAGAAGTCGAGAAATATTAAAAAGAAAAAAAAAAAGTCGTACGGAAACAGCTGTCTTGATGGGCTACACTAAACTGTGGTTGTTCCTCTCGACAGCTTTAGACCTCTTTTGACTACGATTTATGCACCGCGTTAGCCTGGCACGTGTTTTTACCTCAACCAACCAAGACGTCACGTGATTCAATTATTGCACCCTGCCACTTTTTTTTTTTTTTTTTTTTTTTTGAGTTCTGTCATTTCTAAAGTACAATATGACTAGTCGACAAAAGTAAAATGTATAAATTTTTTCAGTAAAATACTTCTAGTTATTGTAAGATAAATGTCTCTTCGATAGAAAGATCATCACCAAGATAGAAAATAATATCTATGAAAAAATATGAGAAGCCATGAATTTAAAGAAAACTATGCGAACATGAGAAAAAAAGACTACTATATTGAGAAGAAAACTGTAAAAGTTACCGTTGTCAAAGATGATTTAAAAGGAAAAAAAATCAAACACAAATTCTATTTGGGTGGTAAAGTATATAAGTGATTAAATCTCTATACAACTTCTCGTATCAAAATTTGATTTAAGAAAATACTTAGTTCTGCTTATAAATTTTTGTTATTTATATCTTACGTTGAAAATTAAAATTATTTTAATCTAATATATATATATATATATAAAAGCTAATCAATTTATCGTCAATTACTTTTGAATTAGAATTCCGTAATTTATGATAGTTTCATAACCCAAAATTAGACCTAATAAAACACATTTTTGTTGTGATATTGTGATATTTCAAAATGATAGGTTTGAAATTATCATCTCCTTCTAAAAAAAATGCTAAAATGTGATTGATGTTACATGTTAATATTTTCATGGCTAATTAGTTTTGATTTCGAATCATCATTTAAATTTTAAATTTAATAATAGCCTAACAAGAAAACCAACAATACTAGGATAATTTAGAGATTGTGACGCCATAATCAAATAATTAAAATGAGACATAAAGTGTGGGCTTTTATCTGTTTTTCCCATCTAAAAACTATACTAATTTTATAGATAATTCTCAAGACCATTTAGCTACTCTCTTTCAACTATCAATCTCAAAGATAGGTCTACAATCTTAACTTTGTATGGTAAATAGATAATAACCTCTACATTATAGAAACTTGAAATGCTTAAACAAAATTAGGCCCAAAACTATTAAGTACCAAATCTAGGATCAGATTACGAAGGCCGTGACGATCTTGTAATTCTTCCTTTTCTTAGTAGATTTCAACAAATGATTTTCTTCTAATTTTTCATGATTTATATCGTACGAATAATAAATTTGGATGTAAAAAGGAATTAAGAAAAGAAAAATAATACACACACACATGTGCGCAAGTTATGTGGTCCTATGAAGTTTAACTTGTAAGATGATAGTTACAAGCAATACCTCTTTGGTCAGATTCTAGCCCATTCAGAAGTAATTTACATGTCTACAGTTTTATGTTATGTACGTTGTGTAGCCAAAGTAGGAAGAATCTGGCTTTAACAGTAGGTCACACAAATTGAATTTACATCATTATTCAATAATATGCATAACCCAAATAAAGAAAGTTCTCATAGCCAAACATATCACGGCTTTTTATGTTGTGTTCCAATCACTGTTTTGTCGTCAAGTTAATTTTGCAAACGTTCTTTTAAAACGTTGAATCAGAATTGGAGATTCTTCATGTTTTCTTTTGGGACCTAATGATCAATCTCTTTCTACCGGCAACATGTAGTTGATTATTTTGGGATTTAATGATCGATCTCTATCCACTGGCAACAAGAAGTTTGATGATTACATTTTGCCTTATAAGAAGAAATTTTTATGAAAAGGTTGATTTGTAGAAGTGGAGCATAACTTAATTGACTCAGACGTGATTGTGGCCACACTAAAAAAACGTTGTTGAAACTTGAAAGTAAAAGTTATGTTAGTTTTGTCATAATTTAAAGCTAAAGATACTATTGGAGATATATGAATCTCAGAAATGTATGAGTGTTAGATTTGCGATTAGTGTAACGCCATGACCGCTATTTTAATGGCTCTCACATCCTCTTTCGGTCTGTGGACCCACTTTATCCGTCCGACAATCGATACGCTACGTCCGAGAGGCTTTAAAGACTTGTTACCGATCCTATAAATCACCACATGATCTTTCTCCGTATTTTGTCCTCACTCACACGATTTCGAAAATCAATTCTCAGAAGGTCACTCATCATTCAACTACTCCAGCTCAATCATGCTTAAACTTAGAGTTCTCTCTAGACAAGTAACCGAAAAAATAAGTGCACTTTGGTGACATAGGTGGCCAAATCAATTCTTTTTAAACCTCACTAACAGACTACAACGTCCTCGTTGCGTACCAAGATCGTCACCCCGATGGTGTGAGTGCTTTTGTCTCCACATATGTTTGGTTCGTCTCTGATACCACTTGTAACGCCCGACCGCCACTTTAATGGGTCCCACGTCCTCTCTCGGCCCATGGGCCCACCTTACTGGTTCGACGGTCGGTACACTAAGTTTGAGAGGCTTTAAAAACTTGTTACCGACCCAACAAATCACCACATGATATTTTCTCGTGTTTTGTCCTCACTCACAGGATTTCGAAAATCACTTCCCAGAAGGTCACCCATCATTCAATTACTCCAGCTCAAGCACGCTTAATCATGAGTTCTCTCTTGACAAGTGACCGAACAGATAAGTACACTTTGGTGACATAAGTGACCAAATCAATTCTTTTTAAACCTCTTCGCATGAACCATTATATATTATATTTCCTGAAACCGGGTGTTACAATTAGCTTAATTGGTTCACACTGAAATGACCTATAATTAGAAAAATTACAAGTTTGCAACCTGACTTTTGCTATATTAATGAATGAATCTCTGTTAATTACTTGTTTTACAGTACCAAATCTACACTTGCTCTGTGGTTCAGCTTTGAAAAACTCTGTTATACCAAATGGAGTGAAGTATCATATGAAATATATCGTATCTCTCAGGTTTAGAGTGCCAAAGGAAATGCTTTTGCACCATCTTGACTCTCATCTGCATCTCTCTATACCTTTTTCGGTTATGGACATTAATATGTTCTTCAGGTCAGGAATATCTTTCTCCAACACAAACACCGCAAAAGACTCCCAATTCAGGACTTCGAAGAATGGAGGCACGAAGTTATCAGATATGATAACTGGTACACACTCATAGAACATTGCCTCCACGACTCGAGGGCTATTGACTTCGTGACCTTTTGGGCATATGCAATACTTGCTGCTCTTCATGTAGTCCATGTAACTCTTTTTTCCTTTAGATTTGGGTATCTCGCTGAATATTTTCATGTCTGGATCTCTGTTATGACCCCAATTTTGCAATAAGAGTGGTCTTAGGTAACCGTGCATTCCGCCTGCAGAGAATGCAAGTATTTGCCTTTGTGAAGCGGGTTTGCCTCCGAGAGCCCTCAACGGTCTCCTGGGAACAAGAATAGTTGTCTCAGGAAGAGCTACATCTTTACCAAACACAAAACCTTCTGAGACATCAGAATTGCATAATGCTCTAATGGACTTGGCCATGTACTGCCTTGTCTCGGAAGGCGCCTGAAAGCATGGGTTACAAAACACATAAGAAGCGGATCAAATGTGTTCATCGAGATCATATGACAGTGAAGTAGTAGAATTAAAAAGAATACCCAGTCATGACAAGCGACGAGAAAATGATCCGATCCTCCAGTTTTATTCCAGAAATTATATTTTGAAGAAATCATGTCCAAGTAGTTTTTCAAAAACTCAATGAGGTTCTTATCACAGTGAGAACCAGGGACATACAAAGTTTCTTCCAACATTTTGGAGCTGAAAGGAAGGTAAAATAGCTGAGCTTTACGTGGGTTTTTTGTGACAAATGTTTTGCTGGACTTGAGTTGTTTCATGAACCATCCCTCAGAAGCATATATTCCTTTTAACACTGGCTTATGCAATACAGGTCTTTTGCCTTCCCTGTAGACATATACTTTGAGCTTTTTCTCCATTAGCTCATAGCTCCTGCATGTGAAAATAAAGATGATGAGACATAAAGCCATTTTGCCAAAGCAAAAGCACATATAGAGATCACCATATTGAAGATATTTATCAGCAGATCAAAGATCCAAAGAAAAATAACTGAAACACAAAAGAGTACTGTAGCTTCTATAATGAAGTAAATTTTATATAAGAGAAAGTACAGTTCTTGTGACCATGGTCTATCATTCCTAGATCGATTTCGTAATTACATAGCATTCTCACCTGGAAGAGCAGAAACCAAAGCTCTTCCAAGATACTAGCGAAATATAATACTAATTTACCATTCATTCAATTAAAATGCATAAAACTTCTACATTAGCTTTACCTCTTGAACATGGACAGATTCCAATACAGAGGACCAGGCAATAAAGGGTCATTCTCTGTCATCGGTGGGTTCTCAATTTGTGTTCTTGCGTATAAAAGCTCCTGATCAACTGCGGAGGACGGTTTCAATTTCTGAATATATACAAGAATACATCAATAATACGCTACAAAGGTGTAGTAGTAGTAACTAACAAGCACACAGCTTGCCTAATCAGGCACTAAAAAGATACATACCGGTGAGACATAAGTGTGGCTCTGATGCAACAATTTCATCATCTCATTGATAGAAACGACCTCAGAATTTGAAACCTTCATGAAACTTTTTACCTCTGGGGCCAAATTATCAACAGAATGATTAGACTTATTCTCCAGAATCTCCACTTTCCTACTGATTTCATAAACAATGTCATCATCTTCTACTATTGTCTCGGAACTCTCGTTGGAGCTGCTTCTTGTTCCTATTAGCAAATCATGCGTTTCATTATCTTTTGCATCCTCTATGAAACCATCATGGGATTGAATAGTGTCATTCCTATCAGAGCCAATTACATGGTCTTTTCCTGAACCGGCTCTTACCTCTTTATCTACCTCAACTGATCTTGAAGTACTAAAATTCAATTTTTCAGGACCGGACAATGGCCCGATGGGTTTTGTTCTTCCATTGATTGATACCAGAAACTTATCTTGAGAAGGTAAAAAGAATATAGCACCACCAAAATAACGAATGTTCATAAAGTGGAAGACTGTGATAAGAATGAAAACTAAACCAGCAAATCGTAACAATTTCATTGCTTCTGACTCGGTTGGGAATGACTTGACCCCTAAACTTAGCCACTCGATTCTGGTGGCTAACCTATATTATGTTGCCCACAAATTCAACATGTACATTCCATGACATGAACGCTATCACCATCTTAACTACAAAACTGCAGGACAGAAAACACAGAGAATTGAATTCAAACACGAGAATTGGATGTTACAAACTAAAATTGCTGTAATGGATCATACATCAGAGAAAAGTAACTTTATCTATTCATTCCAACACTAGATCCTTCCTATTTTAGAACGTATCTATCATCCACTGAACGGAAAATTGGAACTTTTGGTTCTCTCTAGTAGAAATTGTGATTCCGAAATTAAGAAGAAAAAAAAAAGAGATCTTGAAGTGACCCATAAACTAATAAGATACAACACCGAACTAGACATAACTCAAATCAATGGTCAAACGAAATTGATTCAATAGAGAAAGTGAAGTCGAATTATTGCAGTAAAGTGGTCAGATATGTGACTTACTTCAAGGAAGAACTCGCAAGAATTGGAGAGGATTATTATCAGCGTTTAAAGCAAAGTAGCTCAATCGTTTCCGAGAATTTTACGGTCCCACAATTCCCGGAAAACTAGTACAGTACAAAGAATGAACATTAGACTCAGATGGAGAAAAAAAGTATTTCTTTCCGATTTCTTTATTTTTCCCATTGATTAAGTGTATAATTAAGAAGAAAACTCAGAAAGCCAGCTGTTTTAATCGTTGAAGTGAGAATAACGGAAACAAATGGTGTAAAGTGTGACTAAGAGATCAATAGGTGTAGATTCTGTAGTAAATGTACTTAATTAGCTAAACCGTTTTATTTTAATTCAGTACCTTAGATCTCATATCTAAATTGTATATTAAGTGTTTTGGTCAGGGATATGGTTGAACATTTTTCTACCTAAATTCGACTTCTAATTACTCTGATTCAACGAAAACATTAGGAGCTCTAGACAAGCCACATACTTTTCTTTAGAACCGGTTTAATAGGTCCATACATCAACGTGTCATGAAATCTGACTAATCTCAAAAACATAAAAGATATGTAAATATCTTTTGATGATACCCGAATGTGATTTTGTTTTCCGAAACACTAAATCCAGAATAACACATTACTAGCTACATTCCTAAATTCCAGTACTACCACTACTTGACCCTCTCATCGTGGGTATGTGATGTTATTATGACATTCTTAACAAGTAAGATGATACAAAGAGTGTGCAAATCAAACCAGACATAAAGACTCATTCCTCAACACACACGCATGAAACCGACAAGTTCAATCTTCATCACATGATCGATGTTCAAACATGAAATGGTGAACCAAAACCTAATGTTTCCAGTGTAGAGTACTAGAACCAAGTTCAAGTGAATTAAGCAGCTGTTGAATCCCTTCTATCCACATTTGCTTCTCTCTTTTGTTTCCACATTCGAATTCAATAATCCTTTCCATTGTTTTCACCCCAAAGTACGCTTTTCGCTCCACCATTTTTTCAACTCTTCCTCTATGTCCCCATTCAGGTATATCTCTACACACTCCATTGACAACACCTATATCCACCCAAATACCACCAAACAAATCTTGCTTTATGCACGGCTAATGTAATTTAGCCATTCAAAAACTAGTTTAAAGGAGGAGTATCGCCACACACTTATATATTGTTCAAGAATCACAAAACAGTTTCGTAGTAGCTTACATTTTTTCGTCTTTGTGAAAGTTCCTCCCACATGTTTGCTTTTCATTTTGAGAACCACCTATCAACATCAAGAGTTTATTATAAGTGAGATCTGCATATCAACCAAGATGGATATTCTATTAAACCCCAACAGAAAAAAGGAACTTACTTGCCAATTTGAATTGATGTTAAAAGATACTTGCTTCCAATGAAGATCGCCTGACACCAAAATGTTCTTTCAAACTCAAACTTTTATAGATTCATCAACTGATCAAACCTAAACGATATTTCTTGGATTACAAGTTACCTTTGCGGGTACGTTTCAGAAGCTCTTCTCCCCTAGAGACAAAAGTCATAGCTCCAAACACATTGCTCTCTTCCACTTCAACGTTTTCCTTTGTTGCATATATCATAGCTTTGTTCTCATAATTCCTCTCCATTCTTGACCTTAGAATCGCAGCTCCTCGCAATGCTACAATCCCTCAACAAACCTCAAACTCAGCTAAATATCCATATGGGGTTCATTTTGATCATATGAGCTATAACAATAACTTCGACGTACCTGTTGCAGCACTTGCGGTCAAAGCCATAACGTCTCCATTAGTCCTAGCATTGGTCGCAGAGCTGACTGCTGTTGCGATCTGGTTATAACCTGCACCTATCTCTCCAGCCATCTCGATGCAATGTGAAGCAACGAGAGCTGCTGCAGATGCCACTGCAGCTGCAAATGTTGTTGGTTCAACTGCATTCTCTGTGGCTGTAATCGCTTTAAATGCTGTGGTTGCGGCTACAACCGCAGCTACTCCTGCTACAGAGACTGCGGCGTGAATCTCAGCGTTGCGAGTTCGAGTCTCTTGTTTCTTCTTCTCCTTTTGATCCTTCAATCTTCTTCCCATTGTTCTTCCTTTTATCATACTCTTGTACAATTGCTGCATCATTCATTTCACATTGGTTTATATATCTCATTTATATATCTAGATTCAACTTGAATTCTGAAGTTTTTTTCTTGTCAAATTAGAATTTTAAAGTAGAAATTGGATTCGGACATCTGTTAGGTTTGTGATTTTTTTTGACAATATATAATTGTTTGACAATCTTCGTCTCTTAAGTTATTTTTGGGTGGGAGTTAGATCCACACTAATATAGTATCGAAGTCCATGTTCAATCCTGATTGTAATCTACCCGTGAATGTATAGTCCCATAAATTTACGTTTCAAATGTTTAGTTTTTAGGATGAGAAACATGATGATAGAGTGTATTAGAATTTTGTCCCACATCGATTAACTTTGTTACTTTTAAGCAATACATTAGTATATAAGTATGTGAAATTCTTTTTACACAACCACACTAATATATGGATTTCATAATATTTTATCTATTAATAATGTTTTGGAGCGCGTAATTGACTAGTATTATTATACTATAAGAGTATCTCCAAAAGAAATTTCAAATTTCATTAATGAAATTTTGAACACTCCAAAAGAAACTCTAAAACTTCAAATTTTGAAGTTTAGAATAATAACACTCTATATTTAGAGTTCTACTATTCAAAACTTCAAATTTGAAGTTTCTTATTTTCTTTTGCATTTTAGTCCATACAATTATACAATTTAAGAAAAAATGTACTTAAATTTGATTTTTTATCACTTAAATCCATACATACATATAATTTTGATATTTCATTTATATGCATATAGTTTTGAATATATATATAATTTTTGTATATAAAAAAAGATAAATATAACACAATAATAATATTACATATCATTAAAGATAAATATTACACAACAATAATATTATATTAAGCAAATTTAAAAACAAAAATTACAAAGAAAAATAAAAATACAAGAATACATAAATATTACACAAACATAAGAGTACAATAATACTAATATTCAGATAGATTCAGGTAGATTATAAAAGTTTTATGGTTTGAATAATTTATGATCAATAATAAGGACTATAATGTAAATAAATAAAATTTTGAAGTTTGTTTTTGGAGACAAACCCAAAAACTTGAAAAATGAAGTGTAATTTTAGAGAAAAAAATCAAAAACTTCAAATTTGATTTGTGAAACTTCAAAATAAAGTTTCTTTTTGGGGATGCTGTAAGAGACATAACATCTTAATCAGAATCAAACTAAAACAGTTTCAGTTAGTTGAAGAGTTGATCTAACCAAACAGTTGTTTGGTTTTCTCAAATGCAGTCCTCCTTGATCTCTTTTGGGTTCAAATGATTTCGAACTAATTGAAAGTTAGCCAAATCAGAATCTCTGCTGTTGCACATAGTCAATGATGTTAACTTTTTTTCTTTTAAAAAAGAAGTGAAGAAAAGGATATATATTGAATTAACAATTGCATGAATTCATCATGACAATCAAAATGCCTCGTCTTTTTCCCTCGGTTAATTTTTTAATATAACCAAAAGTTCCAAAACCAACAAGCTTTATTCCTTCTTTACGTCGACTCCTTTAGCTAAAGATATGATTGATTTGAGACAAAAATAAACCGGAAAAACCGGTTTAATAGATCATACCTTTGTTTCCCTAGCCGTTCTTGGAGTTATTGGAGGGCTTGTTTTGTTTCCTGTTTGTGGTAACAGCTGAAAAATGATAACAATGAAATGTAAAATAATATTCAAGTAATAAAAGTATAAGACTATTACCAAAGTTAGGCTTTAGGTAAGTTTAATTTAGTTCTTTAGTAACACTCAACAACAACCAAAGTTTAGTTACTTTTAATTAAAAGCAAATATTATATTTGTGTGGTCGTGTGATTAAAGAAAGACACAAAAATATTCTAAATATCAACATTTATAATTTATAACTAAGTAAATATCAGCTAACAAGTACTATTTTTTTATGTTTTTTTATATATATTCTCTAGTGGTTGGAATTTAAGTGTTGTATTACTACTATCTTAAATTCGGTTGCACACGAACTTAAAAAATCATATTACATCTGTTAAATATCGTATATAATGTGGAGAACGAGGTTCAAACTCATATACCGCAATATCATTGTTCTGAGTTTTTTTCGTTTTACCACTAATTTTTTTATATTATTTTGATTTACTATTATCATAGATGAGAATACTCTCAATTTACCACCTAATAAAAACAATTATTATATTAATAAAAAAATGCACAATTGTACCGAACCAGACCAACTAACCGGTTTAGGTATTAGAAAGAGCCAAACAAAGAGTTGACTTACAAGGTCACGAGAAGAAGCCATGGAAGTGGAATCATCTTCATCATCTCTATCTTCTTTGTTTGTATTAACAATAGTAGAGAGAAGAAAAGAGTTAGTATCAGCAGTAGAATTGTTGAAGAAAGCTTTCGTAAGTTCAACGGCAGAAATGCTCCATGATCTTCCAAGAAACTCCATCGTCTCCGTCGGCGTCTCCGGTGGTAACGCCGTCTTTATTTCACGAGCCACCGTCGCTGGACGTTCTTCATCTATGTTCTCTAATTTCTTCCATGAATTACCTCTTCCCGTATGGCACATCATTACTAACAAAATCACACAATTAATTTGACTAATAAACGTTATTTAGTAAGGAGATTAAAAGAAGAAAAAAACTCACAACGATCTAAAGAAGTGGTGTTTTGTGTGAAGAGGGTTTTGTGTAAACTTGTCATTGTTGAATGTTGATAGATTTGATTGGAGAAGAATCAGCTATGTGACTTTGGCTATATATAAAAATTGATTCTCCCTTTCTCTTTCTATTTACCTTTTTCATTTATATGAATGTAAATAAATTTTATCACTATTACATATGAAAACATTATAAAATACAGTTTGGTCAAAGTTATTTTTTTAAAATATTTATTATAAACGAGGAGAAATGCTTTTTCTCATGTACATCTTATTTCTTTTCCATTAGATTTTAGTTTTACATAATTGTGTAAATTTCACGTGATATTGTTTGGGGTTTTGGAAAGTAAGTTTAAGTTATGGATCAGGTTTTATCGATCCAATTGTAAATAATGTTTTATTGGATATGTATTATACAACATATAGGTTAATTATGTGAGGAAGGAAGAAAAGTAAGAATGTGGAGCCATAATACCATAGCGTGTGGATATATAAATGTAATGATGGTTAGACAAAGTGAGCCTATATTAAGGAACTTCTTCTTTCTTCTTTTTGCCTCCCACTCATATTTATACATATCTAATAACTCCAACCTTTATTTATTAAAACCAAAAAAAATAAACTCGAAGCTTTATCATTATCACTCCACTAATTATGATCGTGGTTTCTCCCTATGAACTAAGTGTGGAAACAACAAAAGTTACATAAATAAAAGGCAAATACGAAAATGAAGAGATTGTTAAATGACACAAAAATGCTCTTGAATACATATTTTTCAGATTCTGTTTCTATTATCATTCTTTTGGCTAAACGGCTCTTTTGTTTGTGCTTTTGGCTAAAAAGAAAGTAAAATTAAAATATACGCCTCAAAAAAACCTGATATAATTTCAAGTGTTGCTTAAAATTTAACTTATGCTAACCACACGAGTCCTAAAAAGGAAAATCATATGCATGATATGACACGAAAAGAAGAGAAAGCTTGAACCAACTCAAGGTTCTTTTATCCAATCCAATACATCACGTAACCATGAGTTTTATATAACCTGCTCGGATCTACATAGGCTTTTGACTTTACACCAGCCCCGGCTCTATATCACTACAAGATGGTGAACGAACTAAACCATACAAGTTATTGAAGCTAGCAACACCATACTCGGGCTTAGTTCACATGGCTCTCTATCAACAAACAAAATACTCATCAATGTTACAGACCAGGTGGCTTGAAGAAAGGGACCAACCCAAAGGCGGTTTCAAGATCCAATGGGACCTGAAGAGCCTGTTTTAGTAGCTCGGGAGTGTTGCTCGTATCTCCTTTCCATGTCCCAAACCACGGTCCTCCTCCTATTTCCACTGCTGCCATTGAGCTCTTCGTCTCCAGTATCACCTGCATCATTGTTAACCATAACCAACGTTTTTAATTTTCTTTAACTGCATTGGGACTAGCTGAGACCTTGACAACACTCTACCGGATTGAGTTGCATTTGCATTCATAGTTTCATACCTTGCCTTTACTTCCATCATATAGCCGTTCCCATATCTGCAACTTTAATTGACCATAACAACTATCTCTGCAAGCCGTAGCTAGTCCAGCTTCTGTGGTAGGAGCACGCAGAGGTGTACCTGCTTCATTTGTTCTTGCCTCTAGTTCCACCTGCCACAAGACATTCATTGGGTGTCGGAATCTAGCCATAAATTAATGGCTGATGTCAAAGTAAAACTGAACGAATCTGAAGAAGAAAAACAAATTTACCAGGTGGGTTTCGTTCTCTGCAGTCATATACCAATGACCCCATGGAGACATTTCCCATCTAACAACACCATTCCACGGAACAAACTCGTAAAATTTTCCATCATAGTGTACACAAACCTGCACATTGACAAAGGCCCAGAGATTGTATATTATTCGAATTCTAACATTGTATATCTTAATATGATCTTAATTAGTGCATACCAATGCAGCATTTTCAAAGGTCTCAGACAATCCGGGCAATTGCCTTAACCCCCCACCTGCAGTCAAAGCAACTTCTCCACTTGCACCTTCGAAGACATTACACTGGACCTGTAAAGAGACGCCGGCCAAATAGAAATATCAAACAGAGGTCAAGTGTAATAAACATGTGTTTACACAGGTGTGTGCAGTATCCAACTCGTTGCCTAAAGTTTGCAACGAGAAAATGTAGGAGAAGGGCAAAAATTTTTACCCAAAACCATTTTCTTGGGAAGCCTCCACCCCAATTCTTCTCTGAGTATGAAGGTGCATCCCGAAATTCAAACCTTTGACCGCCCCATTCTATCCACCCTGGAAATTTAAGAGATAAAACATAAGAACTAAAATGGCACTTTCTGCAGATAAAAAGAGGAAAACCAAGCAAGCGGATAATTTTTCTTAATTTTCTGTTAGTACAAGGTAAGTAAACTTAACCGTATATTTTCACTAACTTAAGCCAATCAAGCAAAGTTCACACCTGTTGAAAGGCCTCCTGCCATGCATATCTGCCAATGAGGCTCAAATACAGGAAGAGCTGCAGCCCAGCCTGCAGTAGACTTCTGTTTCGCCCCAACATCACCCCAACCATAAACAGGACGGGTGCTATACTCCCAACGAGCAGATTTCACAGTTTCGGCGTAGTCAGTCCTGCCAAACAGGTCCATTCAGATTTAAAAACATAATTTTTACATAAATCAGAGAGTTACACACGACTACTCATATTATGTTAAACTAATCCAACATCTGAGAACGGTAGATTTTGGGACCATGAATTGAAGCATGTTCATGACTACCTTCTGACAGAATTTAGGTTACATTAGGAAACATTTCCAACTAACAGGAATCATGACCAACTAGAACAAGCTTTTGTGTTATCTAGAATTGATGCCTAAGATACCATGGAAACAGTTGCATTTCATTGCCTGTTTCTCAATACTAAACAAGATATCTCCTCACAAGCAATTATAGTCTTGGAGCGGCTTCAAGTATTAATGTCATTTATATTGAATTCTTACTGAGCATAGAATCAAATAATTACCGGCCATCATCGCAAATGTGACCTTGATGCCAAAATGGGGTAGCTTGGAACCCTTCTGACACTCTTCTGTTGAATTCCTACAATAAAACTTCATGTTTTACAGATCAAAATTCAAGAAAGAATAAGAGTAACAAAGACTTGAGATTTCTAACAGGGAGAAGTAGAACATTATCATGCATATGCCTATTAAAATCACTGATCACTTAGCGAAACCCCGTATACAAAGAGACAGATATTTAACAAACCATAAAGTAACTAAATACAGTAGGCGGAAGAAGAGTGATATTTTTTCTACCTCTGGTGGAACCTCCTTGTTTGGAGACCTTTCCCCTGGCACAGTACTGAATGTATTCCCCAGGACTAGCTCATGTCTATCTATTACCATGAGAAAAATGTTTAGGTAAGGAACCTATGAAGTTATTAACCTGAATTACGTTAAAGAAATGAGTACCAGCATCAAAATATAAGAAAGTAAGGAGCAAAAGTTGTAATAGTAGAAACAAGAATTTGACTTCTGATTTATATGACAGAGCATTGTTTAAGGATAAAAATGTTACCTCCCCAGAAGTTTTGAGACTCTTCTGTGTATTGGCATATATATTTATCATTAGCGCCAAGAATCTGGGCTCCGACACCTGTGAATCTGGGTCCATATAGAGCCAATTCCAATGGTGACAATCTCTTTCGAAATGCTGGATTCTCCACAGAGTACATAAAGCAGAAACTTTCTCTCTTCTCTGGAATTGAAACCCTGAAATACCATCCTTCGAAGAACTTGCGAGCTGTTCCATCGAAATGATATCTGTAGTATTTAAAAGAAAACAACTTGTAAACCCCAGAAAACAAAAAATAAACCTTCTGATGAACAGATCTCTAATGCACTTAATTAGTGTTCGAAGGAATAGATCTAAAAATCTTTCCTTGGTTTAAATGGTGGGAAAAAAACACACACCTTGAAACCGGATTTTCAAGTCACAATTATCGTAACAAGAAGATGTAAATCAACCAAATAAACTCTAATTCAGAAGGAGAAACTAAACAAGAAGCAGAATTTTGAAGTTAAACAAAATAATTAGAGGTTCACATCGAATGCATGAATTTACCCACTGTGAGGAGTCCGGAGTTCGCGATTAGGAGGCGCCGGGACGTAAACAGGTTTAACAGAGATTTTGTCGCTGTCAATTTCATAACCGGAGGAAGAAGTATCACTACTCGGCGTAGAGATAGACGCAGAAACCCTAGAAAGGGAAGAGGATCTTAGTTTAGCCCATGATCGAGAGGGAACGAGTACGCGAGTGAAAGGAGAGACAGGCTGAGAGAGATCAAAGGAAGTGAAACTATGATTCAATGAAACAACCAAGCTCCTGGTGTCCATAATCGAAGATGTAATTCAGAAGAGAAGAAGATCCAAAGAATGTGAAATTGAAGTTTGAAGAAACAATGGGACCGAACAATGGAGAGAAGTAGAAGAACGTGTGGCGGTAAGTAGTTACGTGGCAAACGCCAAAAGTAACGTTCCTTATTATTTCATAACAAACCTTTATTTGTGATTTCCATTTCCCATGCCGACTTTCAATTTTTTTTGATAAAAATCTTATTAAGTTTTGGTATTTTACATAAATTCAAATTTTGTTAACAGATAACATTTTTAAAAAAAGATTTTAATGTGAAAATTATATATCAACAAAAATGAATTTATACACAAACACAATAAAAGAAATTCTGAACAAAAATAAAGAATTATAAAATTCTAACTTCAAACCATAAGAAGATTATGAAACCTACGATGATGTATATAGTGTAGTTAATAAATATAAATATTAAGGGGAGTGAATTTTTTTGAAAAAGTTATTTTTTTGCAGATTACTTTTTTTTAGCACAAACCATAATATAAATAAATTAGGGTTGAGCATAATACCCAAAATCCAAAATAAAATGAACTAATCGAAGTGAACCCAACAAAATATCAAACGGGTAAAACTTGAAACCCAAATAAGTATCCGAAATATATTATATAGTTTAAAAATAATTATCATTGATCTAAATGATATTTTATGGCGGAAGTGAATGCATTACCTATTGACTTGGATATTTTTATCCCTCACGGCACAATACAAGAAATTGCAGCTTCAACAATTAAAATTGGACCAAATTCCTATGCCGAAAGGTACATCATCTGAAGCAGTGATGAAAAAGGAACCGTGAATCTATCAACAGTAGATCGTTTTCCACGACCTCTCCTGGTTCAGATGTTTTGGTATCTATACTAGTTTCATGTTTTATCGGTAATTTTAGCTCTTGGTTCATACTAGAGTTGGATCTAGTTTATTTCATCTTACTTTGTCTGGTTGGGGATGGTCCCCCTTTTGTGTAACCAAGTCTTGTACTCAGACTTCTTAACGTTCTCATGTTAATGATAATCGATCTTAGTTGGTGAAAAAAGAAAAAAAATTACTTAAATATTTAAAATTATAATTATAAATTTAAATGTATTGCAATTTGAATTAAAGAAATAAAAGAAATAAAAATATTCAATTTTAAAATTAAATTATAATTTGTTAAAGAATTTTTTCGGTTTTTCTAAAAATTAATAAAAATACTCAAATTCGAATCCAAAATATAGACATTTTATAATACCCGACACCCAAATGCACACGACTAATATAAATAATTTGAAAGGAAAAAGATCGTCAACAGCAGGATTCGAACCTGCGCAGGCAAAGCCCAACAGATTTCGAGTCTGTCTCCTTAACCACTCGGACATATTGACTATTTGATTATCAAGCTCATATATTAATTTATATATGTATATAAAAATTCTAAACCTAAACGTCCCTGAATGTTCTTCAAGTAGTTGAGTTGACATGATTGAAAGTGGTCGAGATTCAGGTGTGCCATCTGGATATCTCTCCATAGACATAATAGTTACATACAGTCCGATTCAAAGAACACTTTTAACATTGTTTTGAAAATCATTAAAAGAAAAAAAACTCTCTAATTACTATAAATTTTAGAGATAATTACTCAGATAGTTCAATATGATCCTTTAATTACTAGAATAGTTTCTTTTGATCATTCAAAACTGTCAAAGTGTGGAAATGTCCATAATTTCCCACAATGATCCATTAATTACAAGAATGCCACTCTTTTAATTTTTTTTTTCTTCTTCTTATCTCTGTCGTTGTCTTCCTCCTTCTTCTTCCTTTCTTCTCTTCTTCTCTTCTCCTCTCTTCTTCTTCTTCCTTTCTTCTCTTCTTTTCTTCTTCTCTTCTTCTCTTCTCCTCTTCTTTTCTTCTCCTCTTCTTTTCTTCTCTTCTTTTCTTCTCCTCTTCTTTTCTTCTCTTCTTCTCTTATCTTCTCTGTCGTCGTCTCGCCGTTCTTCTCTTCTCTTCTTCTTCTCCTATCTTCTAGGCCACGTTATGTAGGTGTTTAGATGATATCATATAGGTTTTAAGGTAATTTTTCGTAGGTTGAACCTTATCCTAAGTTTCGGGGGCCATAACTCTTTGGTAACTGATCCATTCGTCGTGTTCTTGGTATGGTTAGAAAGCTCTAGGTCTCAAGAATACGTAGCTTCAAACCGTTCCTAGATCGGAGCTGTATTGAGAAAGTTAAGGTCATTTTACTCTGGCATGTCGAGAATCCTACGAAATTGAAATGAGATTCCTACGTCAAAGGAAATGAGTTTCTACGAAAGGAAATGAGTCTCCTACGAAACATGAATTGGTTCCTACGAAATTGAAATGAGTCCTACGAACTTCTCACTTTTTGACCAAGATTGAGCCAGATATTTTATAGAAAAGATGGCATTTTTGATCAGTCGAGTCACGTCAGTACCTCTCAGAAGCGAGAAAGCGAGCAGCAAGCTGAAAAAACTCTTGTAGCTGGATCCTCTAGAACCACAAGAATCCTTAGTTGGAATGGGATTGTCGAATAGTTTTTCAATGCATGCGATCTTTCGAGTAGGAATACGCCCCTTTCTACTTTATTAAAATTGAATTTACTTAAATAGATCAGGAGAACTCGACCAATCTTTCTAGTTTAAACATGAATTGGTTCCTACGAAATTGAAATGAGTCCTACGAAACATGAATTGATTCCTACGACACATGACAGAATCCTACGTCAAAGGAACCTTATCCTAAGTTTCGGGGGCCATAACTCTTTGGTCATTGATCCATTCGTCGTGTTATTGGTATGGTTAGAAAGGTCTAGGTCTCAAGAATACGTAGCTTCAAACCGTTCCTCGATCGGAGCTGTATTGAGAAAGTTAAGGTTATTTTACTCTGGCATGTCGAGAATCCTACGAAACAGATCAAAGGAAATGAATCCTAAGTTTTGGGGGCCATAACTCTTTGGTCACTGATCCATTTGTCGTGTTCTTGGTATGGTTAGAAAGGTCTAGGTCTCAAGAATACGTAGCTTCAAATCGTTTCTCGATCGGAGCTGTATTGAGAAAGTTATGATCATTTTACTCTGACATGTCGAGAATCCTACGTCAAAGGAAATGAGTCTCCTACGTCAAAGGAAATGAGTCTCCTACGAAAAGAAATGAGTATCCTACGAAAGGAAATGAGTCTCCTACGAAACATGAATTGATTTCTACGAAATTGAATGAGTCTCTTACGTCAAATAATGCTAATGTGGCATTATTCATTAATGACAGTTTCGTAATTTCTTTTTTTGTTTCAAAGGATACAAGGGTAAAATGGTATTAAAAATCCCAAAAAACTAGTTTAGTAATTTCAATCTTTTTGGACTATTTGAATAGGAACTAGAATTATAAAAGACTAGTTGAGTAAATCACCCTAAATTTTATTGCCAATGGAAACAAATAAAAGGTCTGAAAACACAACTGCGATTGAAAAGGTCCTACAATGGAATATCCAGACAAACCCCAAATCGTTGAGTTCTTAACAAAAGATTTCCCAGTTTTCTTTTCTCTACAAGAAATATACAAATCCATTACCGGTCATAATCAACGGTAAATTATAAGGAAGAAAGACGATAACAGATCTATGTTTCTCCCAAGAAGGTAGTGTAAAATCAATGATGAAAGCTCAAATCAAAGAAGAAAGAGAGTTAGCAGAATAAAGTAAAGAGATGATAGAGGAGATTAATACTTAAGAAATGATGTGGAGTTTTCTTCACATAGTACCAGCTCTTCCGGATGTTGGTTTTGTAGGCTTGAATTTGGATATGTCAACGAGATCCCCAAATAGCTTGTCCTCTGGCTTCTTCTTAGGTTTCATAGGAGGCAGATAAGACGTGGTAGATGATGATGATGATGATGGTGGCATTTGATGCGAAGTCTGGTCTTTAATGGATAAACCGTACATTTGCTGGTCCAGATACGGGCTGCTTCCTTGTTGTTGTTGACTGTAGCCGTGCCCATATCCTCCCATCTGGTTTCCATACGCCTGCTGCTGTTGGTGTTGTTGTTGCTGTTGGGCATAGTACTGATCCATCATCATCTGCTGCTGCTGCTGCTGCTGAGGTGAATAGCCTGAACCAAGAGCCTGGCTGGTTTGGTTTGGCATGTACATATTACTTTGTGGCATCTGAGGATATGGACTGTTGTTGCTAACCGGTTGGCCAGTTTGGGGCATTTGAGCATATGGACTGTTGTTGTTAACCAGTTGGCCGGTTTGGGGCATTTGAGGATATGGATTGTTGTTGTTAACCGGTTGAGTATGTGCGAAGGTAGCCTGTGTCGGATGCATTTGAGGGGAAAACGGACTTCCTGACTCCGCAGTGGGACTGAAGTCTTGGTGCTGAGCTTCCCATGGGGGAGGTGGAAATACCAGAACATCTTGCGCACCTTCTTCATATTACAAAAATACCACAAGCAGAATTACATATGAGGCAGATAAGAAACTCCAAAATCCAACAGAATGAAAACCTTTCTTGTGTTTGAACATATGTCTCAAAAGTTTAAACTCAGATACATTACCGTAAGATGGCTGGTGTGGCTGTTGCAACTGCAGTGGTTGCTGTGCCGGCTGACTGCTCCAGGGAGAAGAGACTCCTTGCCCATATGATGGCTGTTCAAACTGCGAATAACCCATTTGAGGAGCAAATCCATTCGACTGTTGTAATCCAGCTTCACCAGATTGACCATTTACTTGCTGGTGCAGTTGAGGATTCAAAGGAGTAGTTTGGGGAGCTGGATTCCCAGTTGGTGCAGTTGCAGGACTTGGACTATTAGTATTGTCTGAGAACATATCAATAAGGGCAAGTGCATTTTGATCTGATGCGACAGGACTTGCTGGTTGAGGAGCTCCAACAGGAACAAGGGCAAGGTCATCTCCACTGAGTAGGTCTATTTTGGAATTGGCTGGAGCATTAGTGGCTGGACCATTAGTTCCAGGTGGTGCAGGGAGGGCCAACTGATTTAGAACTCCGCTACCAGAACTTGATGTAGCTCTGTGAAAATGTTGGACATAATACAAATCAACACCGTTTATATGGAAATTTTTATAAGGTTACTCTCATATTCATCAGTAACTTATAGTTTTCGCATCCTAGATTGTAATTATTTTACGTGTAAGTCATATGTCCTTGGGTGTATCCACTATCCAGTATAAACAGGTAATCTGTATCCAGTAAAAAGTAATTTCATCCTTGGGTGTATAACTGTCAAGTTTGGTCTAACGTACCCATTCGCCTGATTACTGCTGTCCCCAGTATCAATAAGTGGACCATCAACATCAACAAGGGATTTTCCTGTCTCGGACTTGGGTTTCTCTATTTGGGAAGCCCCAGGTAATCCAGATGCGATTGCTTCATAATTAGTTAAGACACGCTGCAAGTCGTCATTTAAAGCCAGACCTTGACACAACAGAGACTCGTCCCTGGAAAACAAAAGTGTAAGGTAAAGAAGAGTACAAAGAAATATAGGGTTTGAAGAATAGAGGCAATTAACATCAACTGGATCATTCTATGAGATACCATTTGAAACGTTACTTGACAGCAATTATGATAGTTCTTAATGAAGTACGGAATTACGATTATTCTTAATAATGTTCTTCTCCACTCCCTCTTACATAAACCAAAAACCACATAAACATGAATACTCTCCCAGTTTCTCTATGCTTTCAGTATAAACCCAGAGCCTAACAAGCTATAACACAAAAATTGCATAGAAGAATAAACTATGGTTCCTGTATATAATAAGTTCACACTTATGGAGATTGGTGACATCTAAGCATGAATAAAACCAATCACCGCTGGTGAATCTTAGGATAATATGTATGCATATTAAGATGAGAATATAAAAAGACATTTTATAGCACTTAAAGCAAAATAACTACTATGGGGCATGCAACAGATAACCACAGGCAACGGGAGAGGACAATAAAGAGCTCTTACGAAGTCGAGTTGACTAGGTGTACCACTCTTTGTTTATATGTACGACACTGCTCGACCAGATCAACCATCACCTCCTGTTTGAGATCCTAAAGAAATTGAAAAAAAAAAAGATTGATCATCCTGACATAATTAAGTTGAAAGCAAAAGAATTAAATGATTAAATCCCACAATTGCATTGTCCAAGCAGGATTCAGAAAATGTTCCTCTTATTTCATATATTTTGCACTATAGCCAAGACTGGCAAACAGGTACTTATTTTTTCTCTGCAATGTGTTACCTCCTTGTTTCCAGGTTCTAATGCACTTAGCATTTCCGCCAGCACATCCATGATACCTTTTGCATTTTGAATCTCCGACAAACTGAAAAAGAATTTGACATACAACAGTATTAAATTCTGAGAAGCAATAAATCTTGAGTGACAAAGACATACATCTACGTCCAAACACTTGCAAACCGTAACGTACATTCCTAATAAGACGTACAAGAATAGTGAACTACTACGCATGGTTGCATTTACATAACTATGATTACTTCCTTAATTCTAGTCAACCCTCAACTTCAATTCACCCTATATCTAGGCCTCCAACAAGAATTGCTTTCCGATAATACATTTCCTCTGAAAAAGAGATAGCTAAACATATATTAAGAAAACTTGTCAGATAACTCAAGGACATTGAAAATTTCCCAAAATTCATCAAAACAGAGGAGTTGCAACAGAAGATAACTACCTTAGTGTTGGAAATTCTGGCTCTGTTGAAGGATCAGGCGCATCATTACCAGGTCCAGCATTACGAAGATTTTGAGGGTAAGACGTCAAAGGCTGTGTTTGTGGAGGGGTGAACACCGGAGCTGATCTCTCTGATCTCTGAGGGAAAACAGCCCCAGCGCGCTGAAAGAGACAGGAATCGGCAGTGGTGGTTAGCCAAGAGTAGTCGAGGAATATCAAACAGAACTCGCACAATGATCTAAGAAGAATTCAATATGAGACATATCTAAATTTCAGGACGAGACAACCAGAAATCCCCAGAAATTTATATCAAACTACAATTTATGTGACCTACCAACAATTCCTGGTAGCCTGCATAGTATTGTGGATATCTTGCTCTAGGGCCACCAAAAGCTTCTTGCCATGTATCAATAAGGACCAGGATCTTCTCTTTGACATGGAAGTCCGGCTATATGCATCAATAGATACATTGAATTAGAGGGACAGAGGGACAGAGAAAGAGAGTAATTTTCCCAACAAGACCAATTAAGAAGGAACCTTACTTTTTTCTTAACTATCCGAACCATCTCATGAATAACACCCTTCTCAGCCACATGCATATGAACCATGTCACCACAATTCTTCACTATTGTCTCAAGCAGCTAGAACATAACAAACGCATGATGAATGGATATACTATCATTGCAAAACAAACGAGAAAGATGAAATTATGAGAAAATAATGTATCAGCATTTCATTTTCGTTAGGAAACTTGTCAGTTGCAAAATCCTCATCATGTACATTAGTATCATGAAGAAGTAATCTTTGCTCATGTCAACTTCCACTGATAAAGAGACGACTGCCAACACCATTTCTATGTAACTTAATCATTACAGCAACAGAAAAAATACTGTGGAAGCATGGCCCACCGATCCTTAGCTTGAATTTTGAAGGTAGATGTGTAACAAAAACAAAGAAACTATCTAAATGTAACAGTGGTCATTTCAATGAACTAACCATAGAGGAAAATTAAAAAGAAGACAGATATCTAGGAGCTCACTGTTAAGGCAAGAAGTTGAACTTTTGGATTCCTGCTACCAATCCGTTTTTTAATGCCTTTCACAACATCTTTTGCTTGCCTGCCAAATATAATCCGATTTCAGACATCACTTAGGATTCATCCAGTTAGTGTAAACAATGAACTTTTCTTTCAAATCACAAAGCATGCCAGGGAAATAACTTCCCAGCTTTTACAATATTAAAGATGACTAAATTTGTTCAACGAGCTACTTCAATTACAGTCAGCTGTTAACTCAAACAACCATAACATGAAAACGATCTCTTATATGAAGAAATACTTCCTCAATTGTTAACAATAGAGAAAACAAACAATCACTAAGTCGACGTAAATAATTTAAAGTTCATCTTTGAACCCTACATGCACATCAACAAAACACTTCACCCCAAACAAAAATTATCTGTTTTTCATGAACCATAGCAATAATAGAGTAAACATTAAGCCACAAGTATTCCAATTGCTCACAGTGAACATAAAATATCTACTTCTCCAGGGAAAAAAAATTGAAATTTGATTCCCATCTAAGTATTAACTCTCACACTGAAATACAAACCCCAACACTAATCTAAATCCGCATAGAGATTTTCGATAATTTTCAGGAGACTAGTCAATCGAGAACAAAGGTAAACAAAGAAGGAGATAACAAAATGAAAATCGATGGAGCAGAGGAAGCCTACGCTGGATCGCTATTGAGCATGTCACAGATCTCGAGGTTCATAGCCCAATCCGGTCCGATTAGCATCTCACTCGTCGCTCTCTCCACCATAGCGTTCACCATCTTCGCTTTGACCCCCAAATAACAACAAAAAGCTTCGATGTGAAGAGAGAGAGACGAAATTTCAACCCAATAAATAAGCTTTTTCAGGCGAAGAATCAAACAGCCGTAAGATCACGCAAGAGAATACTCCGGCGAAGAATCTCTCGCTCAGGAATTCACGCCCCTCTCTCTTTCTAGTAGAAATGTTTTTTCTTTTTCCTTTTCTTTCTCTATTATTAATTTCCGAATGTTTCATTTAAATTTATTTTCTGTTCTTCGGATGATCAGATCATTTTCATAAATTAGCAAAAGAAAAAGGAAAATGGAAAAAATATAATAGTCGATATCTTTTGACGAAGGTCCACTAAAATGTTGCCACGTGTCCATCTCTATGTGTTTGATGGTTACTTCCTGTTCAGGTCTGTCTTTTCATCGGACCCTGGTTTGATCCACCAATCTGACAGTCCTCAATTTTTCTTTTGTCAAATAATTGAGAGAGTTATGAGATCAAAAAAATGAGTATGGCATTCACGAAAACTTGATTATTAGAAAACCCTCTAACATGGTAGGATAAATAATCAGTTTTATGCTTCAGTGCTCGCAGAATCTGGGTTAAAGAGAAAGCTATGAAACAGTTCCGAAATCTCGAAAAAATTTCTACTATGGGAAGAAAGTCGGCCAGGCAGCACGTCATTGCCCAGAATCTCTGAGCAATCAACAATTAACTGTACCTCCAAAATCTCGAGTGATTTAAAACAAGTCATTGCCCAGAAGAGCGTTTCGAGTTCCGCATAAAGTGATGAAAGACTACGCTTGATGCTTTGTGCCCCAAGATTTACCCATGTAATGTCATCAGAATAACAATACCAACATAAGCTAGTAAAGAGATCTGGATCTTTTCAGGATGCATCCACCATACATTTATACCCTGTGAATGTAGGATTGCGTACTAAAAGTCGGGAAATCATCTCATTATTCGGATTTAGAGTCGATTCCTCCAAAACGTCGAGATTTGTTCCCCAGGTTGGGCATCTACCCACGCTTTTGCCTCACACTCTGCTGCTTGTATTAAACCTTGAGGATTATTGTCTCTGTTATAGAACGCCTTATCATTCCTCGCTTTCCATAAAAACTATAAGATTCATGGGAAACTATTATACCCTTCTGTTCTTCGAATCCTCCATAACATATGGTCAATGTTTGCATAAATAGACGATCTAAGAAAATTTTTTCTTGCTGGGATCCTAGATAGTGTCCATGTCTGAATGGATGGAGGGCATTCAAAAAGGACGTGATTAATCATTTCCTTCTTTGCCCCACATCTATCGCACCTCTCGTCACACTGTATGCCTCGTGAAGTTAGATTAGCTTTAACCGACATGTGCCCGGATAAGGCATGCCAAATAAACTGTTTTATCTTTTGAGGTGCTCGTATCTTCTAAACCTGCGATTGCAGATCTTGAATATTTGGTCCAAATGATCTTGCACTGTAACATGTTAAGTTACATTCAGCCCAATATCTTGATTTCACTGTATAGAAACCTGATTTAGTATAATGCCATCCAAAACTATCTGGTCTAGATCTTCAAGGAATATGAATGCCTAGTATTAACGCAACATCTTTTGCATAGACTAATTGTTTAATTAGGGCCTCCCTCCATAATCGAGTATTAGGATCAATCAGTACTGAAACTTGTAGATTCTGATAATATAGTGATTCTTCTCCACTTGCTGGTCTTGGATTATTATCAGGGATCTACGGGTCGAACCAGACCTTAATCGAGTCTCCATTGCCCACCCTTTTGATGACGCTCTTCATCACCAGGGCGTGTGCGGAAATGATACTCCTCCAACAGTAAGATGGAGAATATAATCATCTAGACTCCAAGGGATTTGAGCCCAAAAAATATAATTCATCGTTTATCGAAATGAAAACATGTTTTCCTGGTAATGGTATTATCCTTCATTTCTGCTAAGATATGACGGTGATATGATCCAATCATCTTAAGATATTCCACTATAGTATTTAGATACATTGTATGTCATTCTTCGTTTCTAAAGGCTTTGTCTAGCTTGCTCCTTATGATTTCATTTTGTCGGATTCCTTTCCAAGACCATGTATTACTAATACATAGGAATTCAATAAATCCACAATTTCTCAACATAGTGTTAAAAAGGACAAAAGAGTTTAGATGTCGCATACGTCCTCCCTTCTTTTCATTATGCCCCGATATTTTGTTGAAATCACCAATATTAAACCATGATTCTGATCGTTGTACCCAAAATCTGGTTATATGCTCCTAAATCGGCTCGTGCATATGATAATTAGGTTCACCGTAGATAAACGAGAGAAAAGATCTCTTACCCCTTAAATCTAAGGAAATGTCTATCATATTTTTGTCCTTATAATTAAAGGTCACATTGTAATTATTTGGATAATCGAGCGCTAATCCATCACTTACACCAATAGGTTACACTGTAATCATATTATCCATGTGAAAAACGCCTAATAATTCTTCCAAAGCACAATTTTGTTTTTTTGTTTCCATGAGGAATAAAAAATTAAACTTGACTGCTTTATAAATATCTTTTAGATAATTAATAAAAATAGAGCTACCAATGCCCTGAAAATTCCATGAAAGTACTTTAATCATAAAAAAAGGAAATGAAAAAGTTTATTCTAATTTGCGAGAAGTAGCACTCTCGCCTCCTTTCTTGCTCTTCTCAGTCCTCTTCTGAATATTGACCACCGAATTTGTGAGATTCTGTTTTTTGGAGTTAACTCCCTTCAAACCTTGTGGTGCCTTAAAACCTTTTTTGCTCCCAATCGAAGAAGTCTGGCTAATTTCATATTCGCTCTTCCTTGCCGGTGGAAGAGGAGGTTTTTTCACCTCCTGTTTCTTCTTCCCCTTTTTCAGCAAAACTAGTCGTTCCTCCTCTGTTATTGTGCCACATGCTTTGAGTTTGTCCACTTCCTCCGTCGTTAGCTCTGAGAGAAGATCACAATTCATTCGGTCGTACTCCTCACCCTGAGATGCTGATTTCAACAGTTCATGTGGATTACTCTGCCGTGTTTCGACTCCTTTTTGTGTTTCTGCTTGAATTGAGGTGATCTCTTCGCCTTCTGGTTAAGATTGGATCGCTTTGACTTTTTGGATAACGAATGGGATTCCGATTAATTTTTGTCATTGGTCTCTTCTTTAGTATTTCCCTTGCGTTTGGTTTGTTGAGAAACAGAACCCTTAGGAAACTCATTTTCTTTCTCTTAGTGTGCTTTTTTCTTTTCGTCAGTTTTGGAAGGCTTCGTCGCCTCTGTCGTTGTTTTCCCTTTAGGCACATACATCGTCTCAACTTTGTGGTGACTGAAATTGGAGCCGTATTGGTCAAAATGACGTTGCCTGTGACCCTTATCCCCTTTCCCACTGTAATCTCCTCTTTCATTGTTGATCAGAGCTCCTTTATAGCTCTGGTTTCTGTCAGAGTAACTTTCATTTCGTTTTACCCTCTCTACCTCTCCGTCATGTTTCATCAACTGTTTGCATCGAGAGACGCCATGATTTATAAAATTACAGAAATTGCACATTCCATGGAGTCAGTTATATATGATGCGAATAAGAGTCTCCTCACCATCTTTGAATTCGAGTGCCATTTTTATGACTAACGATTTCACCACATTGATCTCCACCAGAATCTTCGAGCCTTCAACATCAATTGTGGTGATCCTACCAAATTGCTCACCAATTGCTTTGAAAATAACTTCCGCTGCAAATTCAATCTGAATATTAGAAAAACTAGCCCATAGCACCAGAGTAGAAGGGTAATCTTCCGGTGCGCGAGCCTTATATTTGTATAGTGTTATCATCCATCCGTCGAAATGTGTAGCTCCCAGCCGAAGGACCTCCTTCATGTCAGTTTCATGTTTGAAACTAAATTGGAACCGACCAAATCCTAGGTCTGTTCCTGAGACTTTGTCCTCTATTTGCCACACTTGAGGAAGATGCTGGATAAGAGCATCGACTTCCTGTTTTGCAGGGTTCATACATTTCCCGAGCAAAACTTTGGAGTACTTCGCCAGTAATGCACTGTTATCGAATTTAGGTATTTTGATCTTAGGGATTATCGCCGATGAACTTCCTGGTAACATCTTCTTTTTCAAGATTAAGTAGGAATAAGATTAAGTAGATGTCTTGTGAAAGCTGAAGTATAATATATAATATCATTGAGATTTTGAGTAAATGTCTCAGATTCTTTGATATATTTAGTATATCGTCAAATTTTCTTAGCGAATGGTAATCCTTGTCTTGAAGATACAATAGTAAAGTCTTTCCTAATCTGAGAAAAATTGCCAAAGGCATTTTCTAAGATGGAAAATCCTCATTAAATCTGTATCTTTTGGTTTGTAAATTGTTATCGAACTGAATATTTTAGGGAAGAATGGCAATTAGCTTTGATTCATTCGTAGTAACTGTAGATATTCCTTTTTTTGAAAGTCTTTGGTCTTTGATAAAACAAGTTCTCTGTATCGCAATCTCCTAATAAAGGAATATAATAAATTGTGCTTTGAAGCAATTTAAATTCTTCGGAAAATATGGTTGTCGTTGAGATATCTCTATATGACGGTCCTCATTTCAGAAACAGTAAATGTTAGTTTTTTTTTTCTTCCAATCTGTTTATGCCATCCAAATCTAATTATAGTGATACATTTAATAACCAAAATATATTTTTAAAAAAAATTAACATCATTGAATTTTGAAGCCAAATAATCGATTAATTGTACGAAATATAGTTTAGAATTTGAAGATTTGAGTTATAGATTAATCCCGACAAAAAACTATTATGGTTGCAACGTTAAAAATTAAATATATAAAACATTATTAAGAACCGTTAAAAATGACATCTTTCCAAATACATCATCAAAAACTTTATATATTATTCGGTATGATACAAACCTAAACCAACTTGCCCATACATATTACTGAGCTTTTTCATTAAATTTTTTGGATGTATTCATCCACTTGCAAGAGTAATATAAAGTTATATAAATATAAAAAATTTCATTAGTGTTATTTATTCAACTTAAATTAGTTGAATTAATTAGGACTTTATAGCTAAGCATTCTATGATTATGATACAATTGAGCGGGAAATTGGATGACTTTGAAATACAACAAACTATTGAGGTCAATTTGTAATTATATAGAAGTTGACGAATATAGTAGTTAAGGCACGGATCTTTACACGCGCCTAATTCTTCCTCATTTCTCTCAATTCTGGGGTTCATTGATTTAGGGTTCATGATAGAATTGGAAAAAACCATGCTTTGAATTCTTTGGGAAGCAGTGAAACAACAAACAGGTGAAAGCATCTAATTTGGTTTTCTATTAGGCATTTATTTGCTTCTTCAATGGCGATCATTGGAGACGCGTTGCGTCAAGCGTTTATGCCAAAGCAGGAGTATGAGAGCCTTAGGGAAGAAGATAGAGCCTGGATTAAGCTTCAGAGACCAGCGTTAATGGCGATCTTGGCTATCATTTGCTTTGTCATTTTCACTTGCACAATCGTCAGCTTGAAAATTATCTTCCCTTTGAATGTTCTGAAGAGGCCATTTTGTAGCGATGTGAAGCTAAAACCTTTGCCTATGTATGGAAAAGCTCGTGATTCCGATCTGTTTCCCGGTGCTTTTTACTTGACCGATCAGGAAACTGTGGATTACTACTGGTTGGTCGTTTTTGTTCCGTCGACAATAATCTTCCTTGTATCATCTGTTTATCTTGTAGCAGGTGAGTGTTGATCTTTAGCTCGTTTTTTTTCATTTCTCCGGAGCTGATTTTGCAATTGATTCCCACTCGATGATGTACATTGCTCAGTTCTGAGCTAATTTTCCCTTTAAAGCTAATTGTCTCCTCGTACATATTAGGGAAAGAGGTTTACGAAAGCCAGTTAAGAAAACTATTGGCACGCTTGAATTCCACATGACAGCCCTTTTGAGCTCGAATTCTCTAAGTTTTGAGTGTTTTTACTTCTTAGTTGGATGATAAGAGATTTGCCAAAGTGAGCCAGCTTGACTTAACACCAGAATTTGATTGTTACATGTTTGGAGATAAATTGAACTTCTAAAGTCTAGTCTCATCAATGATATCACTGCATTGTGTTCTTTAAGAAGTAACCCTAATAACATGGAAATGTTAATGGCTAAACTTCTCAACACTTTCTACTGTGTCGTCTTTTGTTAATCTTTATTTTTTCTTTAATATTTTCTTAGGGCAGAGTATGTCTTCTTATTTTCTCATTGTTCTTTTCAATTCTGCAGGAATTGTTGTGGCGTATTCTGCTCCTTACCGTCATGGGTTTCTTAAAGTCGTTGACAATAATTACTGTGCATCAAGAAGAGGTATACTCTCTTCTTCTTTGTATAATTATATTTCGTCTGCTACTGTGATGTTGCTTGAGTATCCGGCATCTTTAGAGTTCTTATCCCTGAAGTTAGATCCCAAATAGGTTTTGATCTTGATTTTCCTGTCTATTAAATTCCTAGGTGGGGTTCGTTGTTTGTCAATTCTGAATATTGTATTTGCTATTATCTATGGTCTCCTCGCTATATTTCTCGGCTCAAGCCTCCTGACACTAGGAAGCAGCTGTTCTGTGCCATTGTTTTGGTGCTACGAGATTTCTTCATGGGGTTTAGTAATCTTGTATGCTGGAACTGCTTTCTTCCTGAGAAGAAGAGCTGCTTTAATTGTTGACGAAGGTGAATATGAGAACATAGATGATCAGGGCTTGGAGATGCTTGAAGCTAAACCTTTGGAATTCACACCAGAAGTTGAAAGACGAGTGAACGAAGGGTTTAAAGCATGGATGGGGCCAGCTTCGTTATCATCTGATGAAGAAGATGAACCCGAGTTTTATAATGAAGTGCCGAACGTAACAGCTCGTACTCTTTCCAACAGGCAAAGATCGTGATGCTTGAAAAGAAGAATTTGGTATGAAAGTATCAATGGCAGATAGGTACCTCCAGACATTGTAGCTTCAAGAGACTGTGTACACCACTTTGTTGCCCCATGTCTCTGCTTTCTGCTGATGCTGTGTCTATGAACTGATCATAAGAAAATTGAATCCAGAAGATAAAACTGAGCGGTTAGGAGAGTCGAGATTGTAGATATACATACAGAGGATCATCAATAATAGGTTTGGGTCCTATCTTGTAGGCAGTCCACTGTTGGTCTTGATCTTTTACTTTAGCTTTTTTTTTCCGGATTTTTGAAGTTGGAGGCAAGGCTCAACTACATTTTGACCCTACAATAACCTTTGTATTAATTAGCCAAAAATGCTAAAAATATTTCATTGTATATCAATTGTTTTTTTCTTTCTTTCTAAACTATGTTCCTTTAGATCGAGGCCAACAGTGCAGATACACGTTTTTTATACTATTAAGCATGGTTTAAAATCCGGTTATTTGGGTCAGAATGATGAAAGTGTAAGTCTTTAAGCCTAACCAAAAGAAAAACGATAGAACCACAAATCTAATTTCCTAGAAAAACAGAAACTCATATTCCTTTGTATCAAAGAATTGGTTGCCGAGTTGCTCTCAGTCTGGTGGTTAGGATGATCCAGCTAATGACTTGGCACCAGGGTTCGATTCCTACCCGTTATTGGGGGTGGGCTTTAGGCTATGGATCGGGCCTTGTCGATCCAATGTTGACAAAAAAAAAAGAATTGGTTGCTTTTCGAACAATGGTCTTAGTCCAAAAAAAGGAGTGCTAGCCAACTACCTTGATGGTTGTGGTGTGTACTGTGTAGCAGAGAATTCATGATGGTGATGGCCTAACTTTTTGATGCAGAGACAGTTATTCATCAAAGTAAAGTTTGTGTGCTAACTTTTGATACGTTGAAAGTTAACAAAATTATGCAATCCAACGAGATAATTGTTCTCACTTAAAATTCATAACGAGGATTAGTACATTTTTTTGCTATTTAATCAATTGTATCATGTCCAGTGTTGAGAGATCTACAAATTTTTTTAAAAAATGAGAAACAAGAAAATTAGACAGACAATATAAAAAGACATTACAAATATAAGTCAAAAAATTTGCAGGCGAGACTTAAGGATGTCCCTCCAGAGTTCTCTATGAACAAAAGCAGTCGTTTTCTATCTGCAACTCTTCAAAAGGTAAGATGATGGGCATTGGGCTCGTGTAGTTGCCCGGAGAAGTCGATGATACCGTTGCTTTCCCTGGTGTTCCACAATCGCTGAAGTCTAAGGTACGACGCTCCACCTGCATTTCCATAGAGAATTGGTCACATACTGTTACTCCGTTTATTCTCCTTTACCTAGTTGAAGATTCAATTTCTATATTAAGCTCTACCAAGAGTAAAAGAAGATAGAAGTGACTTGTAAATCAGGTCTCGTCTATGGTATCAGCTCACAGACTTATCAGTTAATTTAAAGTAAGTCAGGGTCTCATTTATTGTCTAGTTCCCTAATGAACTATATTATAGAGTTTATCAGTTTTAAACTTGTTAAGAGTAAGTATGATAAGATGAAGCAGAAACCTGGGATCGATTTCCAAGCTGATCGTGAGGCTGGTGCTGATTTTCTTTCCCTTGAATAGACTTGTTCAGCTGTCTCTTCTTGAGTATCGTTTCAGGTGTGTCATTACCCAAAACTTCCATGACATTTTTATATGCAGGAGCTGAGTGTTCACTCAAATGCTTAATCAGTCCTAAGGCATCATAACTTCTCTCCCCTGGACTCATAAAGCACCCAATATTCTGGAAAGAAAGAGAAAAAAAGCAAAGAACATACGTCCATCAGCAGGCACTTCAATTTGAAACAAAACCTAGAATATCCAGAAACTAATTTCATTCATAGCTGATAGCTCATATCACCTCAAATGTAATTTCTGGAGGTAAGTTCGGACTTGACAAGAAAGAACCAAAGAGTAAAGGGGACTTCCAAGGTGATGGAGTATCAAGGAGTTTTTTGTACGGAGTTCCATCAAATCTGGAAAATGAGTGGAGCAAAGACAACTTAGGATAAAACTTTCGGAAATATGGTTGAATAGCAAACACAACGTATCAGAAACATACAGAGGAAAAGTAAAACTTACATGCTGAAGTTTTCAATACTAAAACTGGTCTCTGCAGTGTTGGTTATATTTTCTGCGATTGCTGATAAAGGAGAAGAGTCTACTGTGCATGGAGTTTTCTGCTGATTTGGTAAATCTTTCGCACTTGCATCAACATTGTCATCTGCTCTAGATCCACACTGATCAGAACACAGTCGTACCTCAACATAACTTCCAGACGTTTCTTGGTCCTGGTAGTGCAAGGGCAAGTAAGAAACCTAGAATTTAGAGCTTATAATGTTACAGTTGGATAGTTAGCACCCACTAACTATAATGTGTTTGAGAAAACGTGCTTGATATGATCCCACAAGAACAAATGTAAATAACCTAGATTCCTCTGTTTAACTAGAAGTTCACAACTAGACTCGATAGATTTATACCACCCAGTGGCAATGCATGTGAAAGCATAGAAATTAGAGAAATGAGCTGACTTGGATTAAACAAGTGATACCAGAAAATATGCAAGGTTAACGACAAACTTACATTTTTAGCTGAAGCACCACATTCATTAAATCCCTTTTCATTTTCCAAAGTAGTCACTCTTAATGACTCTGAGGTTTCCTTTGAATTTTCATCTATAGCAATCATTTCTAGATCTGATCGACCTGAAGCAGAATCTCTATTATCTTTGATTTCCGAAGGGGAGGCACATCTACTTTTGTTTTCAGGAGATTCAGACGAACGAGAGGACTTGCAATCATCTCCTTTATCAAGCATAACATCTATGCGTAAAAAATCTTTAGCCAAGGAGGAAGCCGGGACTCTTTTAAGCATTTTGTCTTTTCTTCTGTCAAGCACAGGTGACAGCAAGTCTCGATGCCGCTTCTTTAAGATGGATGGTGCACCACTGTAACTTTTCAGAGCATCTCTAAGCATGGTATCGGGGCTCCTATCCTGACACGGTGAATCCCATAACCTTAACGGAGTTGTACAATTCATCGATGTAATCATCAACTGGCGAATACCAAAGGGACTATACTCTTGCCTTAAGTCACTATTTGATGGTACAAGATCACAGCTGAAGAGGGGAATATCTGCACTTGGAAAACGTGGAGGTTCATAACAAAGAGATCCTTTGTCTTTATCAGCTGGCTTATCGTCAATAGGAAAACAAATCTTGTTCACTCTACAAGGAGAAGAAAAACTATTCAAAGGTACTAGCTTCAAAGAATCCTTGGGAATATATGACATCTCCTGCTGTTCTGGGATACCATCATTATCATCATTGCCATGGGAAGTTACATGTACATCAGTGTCAATGAAACCATCACTTGTACCAGTTTTAAGTTCTAATGCAGTAGCTCGAAGAAAATGACCCCCTTGTATAGGATCAGTGGAATCATTACGGAGAAAATATGAGTCTTCAGCTGAACCTAACAAGGGTCCTTTGCCCTTTTGAATGTCAATCACATTCTGAGCTTGCTCCTCAGAAACTTTACTGTTATTCGGGAAAAGAACCCTACAGCACTCCTCATCCGTGATCAAAGTTTGAGCTTGTGGATCAGAACCTGTGTCTGAGTTTGGCAAAGAAGGCTGATCACTTAATCTGACTGAACTTTGAAAAGTATGGAGTACTTCATTTTTTCCATTGACGTCCATGTCATGGGACAATAAGTCTAGATGGAGGTCCTGATTAACATCATTAGTTACATCCTGCAGTTGATCCTCCGTAGCAGTGGTAGTTCTAACCTCGTGAGCACAATTATGATTTTGAAAATCCTTTGAGCATTCTGCTTCACACGAAATTTCTGGGACAATAATTTTGACATCTTCAAAGGAAGGGTAATATGGTTCTAGATGAGATGCAGAATTTGAGATTTGCTGCTCTGTTCCTGAAGGAAATTCAGGCATGTAGAATTCCTCATTGACAGTTCTAACCTCATCTGGTATATCATGGGTAGATTGTGAACAACTGAAAACAGTTGAAGCTTGGCTGCATTCTGATTCTTCAGCATCAGCCCCTTGCCTGGAATTACCTTCATCTCCACTACTGTGCATCCACGAGGAAGATGAAGCAATAGATTTGTTCGGAAGGGCAGTTGATGGCGAGCTTTGACTATGATCTAAAAGACCTGATGCATAGTAGGAATCCAACTTCTTCTTGACTGAGCTGTTCCAGTGATTTTTTATTGAATTATCTGACCTACGGGGACGTAAGAACAAATAAGTACACCACCAAAGAGGGAGGATAGACAAAATCAATAGCAGAATATACTTTGATTCCATCGCATACAGGGCCACCAACTCAAGGAACATATTACACAAACGCTGTTATACTAGGACCTATGGAAAAGACATACTTACCTTCCTGGCAAAAATTTCATCAGCTCTGCCCATTTATTCCCATAAATTTGATGAGCACGGATAAGAGTCAGCTCCTCTTCCTGAGTCCATGCATTTTTATTTATCCCAGGGTTAAGATGATTATGCCACCTACATCAACCACAATATTGTTCATGTGTATCGAAGTACCACCAAGGTAAAAGAAGTTTAGTATAAATATGTCATTTTCATGGGAAAAAAAGTAGAGAGTATGCGCATACCTTTCCCTACATTGTTTTCCTATGCGCCCAGGTAAATGTTGAGATATCGTAGACCATTTCTTTGGCCCATATTTTTCTACCAGAGCAATTATTGTCTTATCCTCCTTTGAAAATACGGACACATTATGTCATAAAACACATTATAGATGCAAATGCGTAAAAGTGTTAAACAGCAAACCATGATGAGCAAAGCTGAGTAGAACACATAAGGCAGTTAAACACATTTAGAAAATCACCTCTTTTGACCACGGCCCTTTCACAAGCTCTGGGTTCAAGACCTTTTGCCATCTATGAAGACACTGGACATCAGTCCGATCCTTAAAACACTCAGCTGAAAAGGTGAAATAATAAAATCACACACTGCTTGCATCACACTTACAAAAAGTCTACACATAAACGTGGCAGTGAAAAAAGAGTGATGATATGATATGATCTTTAAATCCCTTGGAAAACTAAACTAGGAAAAACGAGAAGAAATCAAAATTCACTATTTGCCTTACCTATCTTCTTCCAGTTCTTTCCATGAAAACGTTCGACGGCTTTGCATAAGACTTCGTCCTGATCCAGGAAAACATAGTTAATCTAAATGAAATTTGCATAAAGAAAAATATTTAGTACATGCAAAGAATGGCTAATGTCAACTAGTATATGGAACAGTACAAAGCAACTATAGGATACAATTAACTGACTACGCTCAGTGAGTGTTACATTTCTGACTAAAAACTTGCCTGATTCACAATAAATGAAGCACGGAAGAATTAGATAGACAGCAATTAAAACACAGGAACTCACCTCTTCGGGAGTCCATTGTCCTTTGGTGGAACGTCTCGCAGGGCCAGATGTCCTCCTATGAACATGTCATAAAGAGCTTGTAATGTTAACCTGAGAATATCTTGTTGAATGCCAAATTTGATGGTAGAAGCAATTCAACTTCAACATTGAAAACCAAACAGAAGATGGAGCTGAAAAGAGAGCATACCCGTGTTTTCCCTTCTGGTCGCCTTGGAAACTCTCTTGTGGAACATTGGGTACTTTCATCTCACGCTTCATACTTAGCAATAGAAGCAATATGAAAAACACCAAACTCCGTTTCTTTGATGTATCCTACTTATCATCCTAAGTCTAGCTCAATGCTACAATCTGAAACAAAGTAAACCATAAACTCAAACACAAGTCGGACTCTTTACAAAAAAAATACAAGTCGGACGAGCAATAAGCATACCATAGCCAGCAAAAGAGTAAAATTTCTCAAAAAGTAAAGTCAAAGCCACAAAATTACAAAATGGCGAAGGCATTAATTAGCTTCAGATAATGAGATTGGATCCAAAAAACCTAAGATAAGAAGCCGAAAAGAGTTTCAGTAAACAAAACAAAAACCTCCAGAAAAGCTTCGAACTTCCTCTAAACAAAATCAGGAAAAAAAAATCAAAATAGTTAAGAAACTAAAGAAGTTCAAAGAGTAGATTTTGAAGTTTACTTCAAAAAAATCAAGAAGAAGTCTTCGCGAAAACTAACCGAAATGTGACCTTGAGCAACGAGAGACACAGAGTCATATAGGTAAAGCTCAAACTTACAGATCCACGAAATCGATTAATCTATTGAAATTAAGACGAAGAAGAACACAAATCGAGAGAGAGAGAGAGAGTAGAGGAAGAGAGAGAGAGTGAAAGAAGTTTAAGTATTCAAAAATGGAGAAGCGGAATTCGAAAAGAGATGATCAAACTCAAAAGGGAAAGAGATCTCAACCGTTGATTTCAAGCTGTGAATCTAGTCTCCCATAAAGTTATTTTTATTCCTTTTCCTTATTATACGCTTTCTTAGAAAAAATTTTCTGTCCAAACTTCATTCAAAGTTTCAAACATAGTTCCTATTTTTTCGATTTTCAAAAATATATATACATATATATATATATGGAATTGGCCAGTAACAACTATTCTAAATTTAGCCTAAAACCCTTAAAACAATGTGGCAAAGTCAAACGAAAGGACCAAGAAATCCTAGACAACAACATTTTCAAAAATAATTGTCTAATGAAGTACTCTATTTAATGTTGACTTAATTAATACAGTGGTATAATTGTCTTTTTCAAAATTGCACATATAAAACAAAACAAAATTGGCTATAATAGCAGCTACTACAGCTTGCTTGATGATTTCTAGTTATAAAATCACAAGAGTCACAAGTTTTTAATTTAACTGTGAGGTATACATAAATTATAGTTGCAACTAGAAACATATTAAAAACAAAAGCAAGAAGGCACGAGGAGCAGCTAAAGAGAGAAAAAGTCAAAAGAAAGACCGCTCAAGCTTCGACCTTCTGAGCTTTGTTCCAGCGACCACCAGGTGAATCAGATCCTCTCTTACGTCCGAATCTCCCTCCTCTTCTTCCTCCTCTGCATAGACCAACACCGAGAATATGTTATTACTGCTACTTTTGGTGGCCATTAAAACCAGATTTAATACCAAAACATGTACAACTCACCTTCCTCCACGGCCACCTTTGTCAAACCTATCTTTGCTGCGGAGGAGAGCCCAATACTCCTTTTCAGCTTGACCTAACCCAGCAATACAAACAAGCAAACACTTAACTCAAGCAGACCCAATATAGCTAGAAAAAGAGATGGAACTTGGAAAAGTAATTTTACCTGTAACAGGTTCTAGGACGGCGATAAAGTTCTTAACGGCTAGTCCACCTTCTTTGGCTAGTACTGCTGCTGCACGGGCTTTCTGGGATGCTTCAGGTTCATCAAATCTAAGGTAACCCGTCTCAGCTCCCATCTTGAAATCCACAAACTTCACAGCCAAAAGAATAAAGCAATCATTATTGACACGAAGTAATAAAGCAACAAAATGTTACAAGCACAAAAGTTAATCATGACCATGGCCACCAGGAAACTGATATGATGTCAAACTATGATATATTGAATCTAAATCATGTAGAAAGCTAAAGAAAAATGGATTTATTACCTTGACATCACCGAATTTTCCGAAAACAGCCTTAAGATCTTCACGTAAGACAACTTCTTTATTATCTTTATGGGTAGCTAGAGCTCCCTTTTCTTCTTTCTCCCCATTTTTAGAATCAGACTCCTCATCACCTTCATCCTCTTCACCCTGGGCCTGAGCCTGATCAGTGTTTTCTTTATCAGCATCAGGATTATCTGCCGGCTTTGATTCATTTTCATCCATTTTCGTATCGGTTGGCTCCTCAGAGCTCTTCTGTTCTGTGGTAGCCTCTTCACCTGAGCGCTTGAGGGTGAATGAAATGATCAAACCCTTGGGATATCTATAATTAAAATTGCCATAATCAGATCATGAGAATCAGCAAGAAAAGACAAGAATATTAATAGCAGCAGTCAAACCCCTACTCTGGCTCATATTCAGAATTATTCTTGTTATCAGAACCATTCTTCTGATTTGCACCCTTTTGAGGACGGTAATTAGCAAACTTTTCTACATCGTTATCCCTATTGTCATCAAACTCTTTCCTGAGAAAAAATAAATCCATCTTTAGGTTAGCCAACCAAAGAATCAAAAGAAACACTTATAAAATGAAAAGCAGTCAGCAAACAGGACATGTATTTCTGTCCAAGTAGAATTACTTTGGTTTCAGTTCTAACTCCTGACCAGCAAAGACCAAATTTTGTTTCATAACATTCTGTGCATCTTCTTCTGTAGGGAACTCAACCAAGGCAACACCAGAAAATACCCTAGACTCTGCTACATGACGAGGCATCCTCACGCTATTAACCTGATGAAAAAGGACATACGTATATCACACTTGTATACCAGGCAATCTAACTATTATAATTTTGCTAAATATTGAGTAATGGTGAAACAGTTATCACTCAATCATGGTGGATTACCTTTCCATACTCACTGAAAAAGGACTCCACGTCTTCCCTTTTAACATCATAGGGGAAAGGTGAGGCAGCTACTGTTCTAGCATTAAGTTGCACAATCAAATCTTCCAGCTTCAACAATTCGGTACTCCTACCAACCTTTTTCCCTGGATAAGCAAATCCAAAAACAAAAGTGATCAGTAAACCGTAAACGGAGCAATATTTCTCCAAAAACTGAGTACCATATATTAACAAGTTTGTAAATTTCAAATATAAAAGGGAGGTCTCAACAGAAGAAGCATTGTTAGCTATATTCAATCCCACCATAAACAACACAACAGGAAATACGAGTCAATCAAGCGCTTATAAGACTTACCATCCTCAGAAATCTTGAGAGCAGAAGAGGTTCGAAGAGTATCAGCAACAGCTTTAATGGTATCTTCAGGAATATCATCCCCTTTCGAATCACCCAACTTTAAATATCCTCTCATCTTACTGAAGGAACAAATCAACGCCAAACTTACCACTGTTTTCCAAACCAACACAGGAAGAAAAATAAGAATAAGAAATCATCACTTAGCAATAACAAAAATCAATAAGACAGCGAGTTGATTGTTCGGAAGTTAAAAAACTTACAGCCATCTTCACTCTCTCTGACAGTCTTTTTGAGGAAATCATCAATCGGAAGATTACTATCACTGAAGTAAAACTCCACCTGAATATATATATAACCCAAAACAGAACATAAGTATATAAAAACTGGTGAACACAAAGTGAAACCGAATAGTGTAAAGAGGAAGAAGAGTAGTTAGGGACCTGGCGAAGAACCGTTTTGGCTGTCTCTTCGGTTAGACAAGGAATCGACATTTTCGTTCACTGGCTCGAGAAAGAGAGGAAGAGAGAGGAGGAGGAGAAAGAAAAGCGAGCTAGGGTTTAGTGTTTCGACTTCTTTTTTGTCAAAGTGTTTCGACTTCTAAATTATGTTTGGAGTCAATTTGTTTTCTTTTATTTTTTATTTTTCCTTTTTTCGTAATTGACTATTAAGTACTTAATATTTCGTAAACACTATAAAATAATCCTATACTATCTAATTTATCTCCCTTTTCCCACCACTATGTTTTAGAATTTAGCAACATTGACCCGAATAATTCTATATTATCAAATTTACCCCCACTATGCTTTACAATTTCTCAAATAATTTACTTTTCGTAGTCGATTGATCAAATTTCTCACGAAGTTTTATTTTAACATTCAAGACATAAATAATAATCCGATTGGTACAATATGAAAGAGTTGAACATGGAAAATAAATTTGATTGAGTATATTTTTGATTGGGTAAATAGATTTTAAAAAATATAAATTACGGTAAAAAACATTATAGCATACCATACTTGAGTTGTGCGACAATACAAACTCTGATTCCTTGTCTTATTTAGAAGTGTTAAAATATGTTGGTTATAGAGGAGTTAAAGTTTCTTTTGGACAATGAATGTACTTAATATACAGAGAGACTAGAGTTTGAAATTTATGTTCTGTAAATTCAACGAGCCAGGATGAGATTTAAGAATAGAAAAAAGATTTTCTGTCTCTGAGTTGCGTTAGAAACAGAAGTTAGAGCAGAAACAAATGAAACAATTTCAATAAATAATCAAACTTGTGCGTCAAGATTACAACAAATTTATACATAAACGATTCCCAAATATAACACAAGCAGTGTTATTTGGAAACCTTTGCTACAAATGAATGAAGTAGGCTAATCTTACAACTTTTGTTAATACAAGATGAAGGTAATCCTAAAAGCCAATACTTGTGGTGAAACTTTACCCCATAGAACCAGTACTCACCTGTTGTTGTTCACTGCTGGGCTGAGAAAGATTGATTCCATATTCTGAAGTGTAACCGTCGCTTGAACCTGTGTAGAATCTCCTCTTAGGTGTGATGTCATTCGGGTTTTCAGAAGAGCTATACGTTATGCTGTTCCCCGTATCTTCCACCTTTCTTAGGGTCACCTCGCCTTCAAGAGCACGGATTACCTATTCGGAATTTTGCAAGATATGAATACATGCAGAGTAATAATAGGCCTCTTCATTTTGGATACAGATATTTGTGAAACTACTCTCAAACCTGGCTCATTCGGGGTCGAAGCCAAGCTGATTGGCGTATGCAAGCAGCAGCACAAGCTGCCATGTTTGCCATCTGAGTTGTATCGTAATTCTTCTCCAACTTCGGGTCTACCAGATGGTCAAAACTCTCTCTGGAAATCGCTTTTGCAAGCAATGGCCTTGCCTGAGGTGAAATCAAGATTCACAATCTAATCAGGTTTCAAGCTTGAATTTATTTGGTGATTCCTTCCTCGCTATTATCTATTGGAAAAAGAAAACAAACGAAAAGAAAGGAAAAAAGAATCAGATGTTTCTGACTTACCCAGTCAACTAAACTCTGGTTTGTGCTAGGATCTTTGGCGAAAATTGATGGACGTCCGGTGATGAGTTCTAAAAGCACGACCCCAAAGGAATATACATCTGATTTATCAGTTACTTTACCACTGGAGGCGTATTCTGGAGCCATATATCTGTTTAAATGCATAGTAAATAGGTGGTGCGCAAGATATTTAGTGATCAATAATTCTTCCAATAGGATATAAATAGGAAGAAACATAACAATTGAGTATGGATGGTGCTTTACCCGAAAGTTCCTACCACTCGAGTAGAGACATGAGTGAATGATGTATTGGTGTCTGAAAAGAACTTGGCCAGTCCAAAGTCAGAGACCTGAAAGAATCAAAATAAAACAGAACAAGGAAAGAGTCAAGTTTCTCAGATATGCACCTCAGTGGTATGAATAAACAAAATCACGAACCAGTTTGTCCCCAACCAGGCTGTGTAAACTGACAATGGACGATATCTAATTCAAGATTTTTCATTGATACCAGAATTTTGGAGGGATTTGATCCTAAAAACTAAACTTAAAAACTGATAGTTCATGGTTGATTGATAAAGAGTGTTATCACCTTTGCCTCATATTTTGAATCTAGAAGGATATTAGCTGCTTTGATATCACGGTGAATTATAGTTGGACTGCCTGCATTTCAAACACAAGAAATCAATACGAATATCGTAATACAAAACTTTAAAGAAAATTGCCATTCAACTTAAAAGGAGAAACTCACAATCCTCATGAAGATAAGCTAATCCTTTAGCTGCTCCTACAGCAACCCTGAGCCTCATTTCCCACTCCAACACACTTCCTTTGTTTCCTACAACACATGTTCTCACAATACTCAACAAAATGAATTTAAGGACAAATCAAATCCTCAAGAGAGATCAAAACATATATCTTTTTACCATGCAAGTGAAACTCCAACGTATCTTTAGGAACAAACTCGTAAACCAACAGTCTTTTATCCCCGTTAACGCAATAACCAACCAACGAAACGAGGTGCTTATGATGAACTCTACTGATTGTGTCAACCTCAGCTTGGAATTCTCTTTCCCCTTGATAGCTCCCAATCTTCAGCTGCTTCACAGCAACCTCTCTCCCGTTTTTCAGCACTCCTTTGTGAACATAACCGAAACCGCCTTCTCCCAAAAGATTTGCATCTGAAAATCCACCCGTTGCCTCTAAAAGTTCATTGTAGGTGAATATTCCAGATGGCAGTGTAACGTTCTCCTTACTACTATAGCCTCCACTGGATGGATATTCTGGTGGTGGTGATAGTGCAGCATGGATTGGAGGTGGTATTGCGATAACATGCGTCTGGTTTGGACCGACATTACCACCTCGATTATGTTGAACTGATCCTGTCAAAAAAAGAGCGAAGGTTTGATTACATTTTACTTGACAATCTTGAACAAAAGGTTAAAATTGATCTCAAAGTTTACGTTTTTAACACTCAAAAATATTGAAAAGTGTGCCAAGAAGTTTCAGTTTGAGAACAACAAATTCGAAATTGTTATAGAAAATTATATGAAAGCATACCTTTTGATTGATGATGAGCAGAGCTGTTATTATTTCTATTTCTAGTAGCTCTGTAGAAGACGAAGAGAAGACCTAACAGAACAAGCGAAAGAGCCCCGACGATTACACCGCCAAACAAGAATCCGGCGGCAGAACGGTGATACGACGTCGTCTCAGGCAGACTCTTAGGTACCTGTGGCTGTGGCGTTCTCGGAGATAATGATTCGCCTGGACTCATCTTGGGCTGAATAACAGGCCCAATAGGTGGTGTTAATGTCCCTGGTATTGAGCCCACTGGCCCAAAGAAAGGGAGAGTTGCCGTCGGCGACTTATTGGGTGCCGGAGTAGATGAAGAGGGAAATGGCTTTGTTGAGAGCGGTGCTTTAGGAGAAGGAGAAGTTTTCGTGAGAGATGGAGTGCTACTCGGAGAAGGCTTTGGTGGAGAAGAATTGATGGGAGGAGGAAGTGAAGGGATATGGCCACGTCGGCGAGGCGGAGACGGCGGAGAAGAAGCTGAATTTACAGGCGGGACTGGTTCAGTGGGAAGTGAGGGAGGAGGTAGTGGAGAAATCAATTTTCCGGGCGGAGATGTCTCAGAAGGAAGTGAAGAAGGTGGCGGTGACGGTTTGGCGGGAAGAAAAGGCAATGGGGGTGAACTAGAAGGAGCTGAGACCTGAGGAGACGGTAAAGATGGAGAATCCAATGGAGGAGACGGTGGAGTTGGAGAATCTACTGGAGGAGGCGGTGGGGATTGTAGTGGAGGAGATGGTGGAGATTCTAGTGGATGAAATGGTGGAGATTCTAGTGGAGGAGACGGTGGGGATTCTAGTGGAGGAGATGGTGGGGATTCTAGTGGAGGAGACGGTGGAGACTCCACAATAGTGGGTGGTGGGGAAGCGGCAGGAGGTAAGAGAAGCGGTGATGATGGAGGAGAGCTCAATGGCGGAGGAAGAGGACGTAATGACAAAGCAGGCGGGGAATGCGCCGGAGACGGCGAAGCAAAAGGAGAGAGCAACATCAAAACGTAGCCGTATTGGTAACTACAAACAGAGTTTTCAGTTTTGTTTTTTCTTTCTCATGGAGGAGAAGCAGGTAAGGTTTTGGACATATTCCTATTATTAAGCAAATGAGTAAGTAAGTTTTGTCGTATAGAGAAGTGTAAGCTTCTGACTCTGAGAATGTGTGTGAGCTTTCTCTCCTGTGATACAATTAGACAGTACACTTAACCAACGAAACTGTAATACATTAATAATAAAAATCACAGCTAAGCAAATCACTCTGATTTGCATCGCCGCTCGTGAGCAACCCACCAATTTATGTCCTTAATAATACATATTTTCTTTTAACTTCTTATTATTGATCAATTTTTCATAAAAAAATAACATGCTATTTTGGACAAGTTGGAAGATGGATTCCATTTTCTACAATTTTGGTCCCACTAAAGAATTTCAATGATAGCAATTTCAACTATTATAAAGTATTATGTATCACGGGATGAATCTAATGCCCTGTGCAATAATCTACTTGATCAACCAATATATTTACACTTTTGGAACCATGAGTACATATCTAGAAGAAAAAAAGTCGACTGTGGGTTTTACAATCTATGAAAAAAGTGAAATTACTTTGAGTAAATCTTTCTATGATTTTGGTCATGTTAAAAGTCACTGTTTACCTCTTTTTTTGTTTAGAACTTTACAGAGACTCTCTTTAAAGCTTATAAGAAGAGCCCTTGAGAACACAACAGGAGTACCTTTTGCAGTGGTCCTATAATATCGATCTCCATGTCTTAGCTTCAAACATGGATTGTCCAAGAAGCCGGTGAAATCATTCATCTCCATCACTTATGAAGAAGCAACATGGCATTGAGTTAAGCCATTGAAATTCAGAACGTATCTGTGCATCATATACGCATAAGAGCGAGTTGCTCACAAGTCACAACCATCCGAGGCTCTTTACTTAAGATTTGAAAGACTTATTGAAATTTTGTTGAAGTCTTAACCAGCCTGAAAGGGCTCTAATGAACCCCATGTTTTCCCAACCTTCAGTTTCACATGTAGAGGAACTGAAGATACATGCAGAATAGGATCAATAAAAGCGATATATATATAGATCTAAGCACATATATCTATCGTATAATCAGAAGCATAGTATATGAGGAACATTACCGAGAAGTGAAACCGCTTTTTCCATGCTGGTTTGTAGTAACATTGCAGCTTCTTTTGCGTATGAAGGATCAACTTCCAGCACAAGTTCATCATGCACCTGCGTTATGATGTCCCACGATAATAAGCTAATAGGCTGTATGAAAATTTGACTTGCAGAAGATAGTTTAAATTTCAAACAATGGAAAGTTACAAAACTCCAACAAAATAAGGGTCAAAGAATCACCTGTAGAAGAATTCGACATCTCCCCTTTAACAGGTGAAACTTACTTTCAGATGAAGAACTAGATGCTGCGGTATCAACATCCTCGGAAATTGCAGTATATATTTTTATCATCGCAATCTTGATTATATCAGCAGCAGAACCCTGAATAAATCACAACCTAGTAAAATTATAAGGTCTGGGAGCAAAAAGTGCTCTCATAAGAAAATGAGGCCATTTACAACCGCCACCACTGACCAAAGAGCTAAAAGGGTAGAGTATGGTTTCTCATTCTAGATCAATAGATTTGATATAGACAGCCAGAAACAACATTAGGCGTCAGAAAGAATGCAAGGAAGAAACAAGGTCGGACCTGGCACATAGAATTTACAGCTTGCCTTTGAGCCTTAGATTTCTCTTTGGCATTCCCAAATTTTATTTTTGACAAGAACCGCCTTCTTCCATTGAGAGTCTGAATGTATCTGCATATCAAAATGTTCTGCAGTTATAATTATAGTACGTAAAGAAGGAACCCAATTAATTATAAACACAAAATATGAGAGATATCATGACTTAAAGGAACACATGGAACTGTATTCAAATAAAAAAGAAGGGGATACAGAGTGGGAATATCCTCACCCTTTTTCCTGACAAAATGAAATTGTTTCGTTCAGCCAAGAAGTGACTGCAGGGAACGAATTTTTAAAGCTTCTAATTTTCTCCTTGGCTTCATCTGAGCTGCACTCAAGCTGTTCTGCGAGCCTGTTTGCACCCATGCCATAAAGAATTCCATAGATCAATCTTTTAGTCTGATCTCTGTCATGTGGACTAACAGAATCCTCAGCCTTCCCAGTCCATTTGGCAGCTATCATCGTAAAGACATCACCTTCTGGCTCACTAAGCTGTGCAATCAATGAGGAATCTCTAGAAAAGTGAGCCATAAGTCGCAACTCAATCTGTGAATAATCTGCCGTCAAAAGTAACCAATTTTCCTGTAGAGAAAACTCGACATTATGTTCAATCATCAGGAAAACCAAAAACCTTTTATGGCTAAGATGACAGACAATATATGCCACCAAAGATGGCGTGACATAATTAACATTTATTTTTACAAAAGCCTGTTTAATATGGTTCTATACTACTGTGGAGTTGTGCAAGAGTTTGTTCTCTTCATTCCCTCTCTTGACAGCACTCTGCGCTTCCAATACCTTATCAAATGCCTATGTAAAATTTGTATACCTCAATTTAACTAGCCCAATAACTCAGGGCCTTTACTACTGACCTCTCATAAATGATACTTTGGAGGAAATAAATGCTTTCGGTTGAACTATTCTTTTTTGATAAATATGTTTTCTTGTTGGCTTGAACCAAAGACACAAAACTTAGAGATATTACAGAGAAGTTTACCTGAGTAGGAACCAAGAAATCACGTGCATTTATTTTGTAACAAGCAGCATCTGAATCCTTTCCACTTTTATTCAATTTGAACTCTACTTCATGCTCAACCGACTGCAGAAAAGTAAAATGGTCATTAATTTTTAGATACACGATAGAGTGAGATGGGAAACATAACATAAGTCATACTTGGAGATTAGGCTCCTCTATGGAAAGGCGCCCAGTTGCTGTTGATGTTTGAAGCCAGCGGCCATGCAAAGTGTACCTTTGTGTGCTCAAATGTAGTTTAGCAAGCGAACAAATTGATCCAAGTGTACAATTTAGGAGCTTTGCCAAAGTGCGGTGCTCTTTAATAATTGGGACAACAGGATGCTCATTCCTGGAAATATGTTGTATTACAATGTACTATCAGACTAAAATAATCACAGACTTGCTCTTTATATATTTTACAGCTGAAAGTACCTCAAATGGTCAGTTATTCATGTGATTTACCTTAAAAGATCCAAGTTATGCTTATCAGTACTTGGATGAAGTTTCCCTTTAGATTTGTTTTCTGGAATGGGCAACTTCAACTGTCCATACAGCACATTTGCAATATCAGCCGGGCTATGCAATGAAAAGGTCATGCCCGCCAATTCACATGCTTTCTTCTCAAGAGACCGCAGTTTATCCCGTAATATATTTCGTGCCCTAAGGCATCCTTCTATATCGACGCCGATACCGCTGAGCTCCATGTCTGCAAGGACATTAACCTGAAACACAGAATGAACGCATTATGCTGCCGCCAAACATTTAACTTTGCTCAGTCAGAAATTTAAATGAGTTGAATAAGGTGCACTGTAGATATAATAACACTAGGACGACTGCCTCCTTGAGTATTATTTTTCTCTACCATATAGAATGTTCTTCAGGAAGCTGCAGGGTAATGATTACTATCTGGAAAGGAAAACCAACTGGAGATGGCTACTTGAACATATACACATAAATATTCAACTTTGAGCATGTCATCTAGTTGGACGCTGATGAAGTTTAGATAGTCTCAGTTGAAATAGAGGAAATCAAAGAAGATATACCAGCGGCATTTCAGTGGTTGTCAGTGCTTCAAGAAGTTCTTCAGAAACAAGGATCTTCCAAAGAGCCGAGCAAAGGGCTCGCGTTTGAGCAACCCGTCTGCAGCAACCATTGTGGGCAACCCTTCGGATCTGATTCCTCCACCTGCCACTGCGATTAGCAGCTTCAGCTGCCTCTGGGGACAGTCGTTTCTTTACTTCCTTCAACCCACATGAACAGTTTTGAAAACTTTGCATTAACAAATATACTAAGTAATTAACCAATATATATATATAGATTATAGGGATCTCATACATATACACTAAGTACCTATAAGCTAAATCTGTGTGTTATGATAGACTAACCAATAAACAATTAAAAAGATATTTAAACTAGGTTGCTTATCTTATTCAAGACCGTCATTAGGATACATGAGATATACTTTGCATTGATTCCGCTAATAGTCAGTCTGGAATTACCTTATCTAAGTTTGGATTTGAGTGTCTTTCCTCATCAGGCCAAAGAATCCATGTCACAATGCTCATGTCAATGGTGTGGCTTATGTGAAGCGGAGGCATCATTAACCAAGAGCCATCAACTAACTCAACATCCCTGATCCTTTCCGCAAGATTCAGGCGAGCACATCTTTGGAGTGAAATGGCAGGACTCTTGAGCACCTGAATCTGGACTTTCAAATTCCACGTGAACTTTTTCGTATTTACATTCCCCATTATTTTACTGATTCTGTTCCACCTAGATCTAACTACATCAAACACGTTGTGGGTAGCCAAAACCTCGTTCTTGCCAACAACTGCAAGCTTTTCTTTTTCTCCACGTTCCAGGTTGGGAAGATCCTTATTAAGATTGGCATAGTATACAGGGGAGGAATTCCAGCAGATAGCAATTCCATGTATCTCATAAGAGATGCGGGAGTTTACATCTTGTACTTTAGTGTAGTGGATGTCAAAGAAAAATTCCTCAGCAGATTCCCAAAGTTCCAGGAAAGAATCAAAACCGCCATGAATATTTCCTGCTGTAATTGGCCCCTTTTCTCCAGTACCATCCTTATTACTCAGATGAATATGGGCATTCCCGATCAAGTGCTGCTCAACATTGTCTACATTCTTTATCTCACTGTCGTTACTAGGAAGAGGGGAAATATCACTGGAAAGTATAGTAACCGCACTAGGATCATCAGTGCCTACTCTAGTTCCTATAGGTTGAGGAAGGCGAGTGGTCAAGTTAATGTCTGATGAAACCCCTAAGGCAGCACCTGATACTTGCCTTGGCTTTTCTCTGTGATTATCCATATCAAAATTTTCACATTCCATACGTCCCTCTGTGCTTGATTTTCCTGGAAAATGGTGTGATCCATTGGGACCAACAAAGCCTCCGAAAAATGCTCTTTCATTTGTTTCTAGTCCATCAGGACTCCTAGCAGGAGGCAACGGCAAGGGATTTGAAAGCTCACAAACATCCAAACCAAGGGACTTAAAAGCAGAAAATGCAGCAGCCCTTGCCTCTTCTGCTTTCTCAAGAACAATTTTGCGCGCCCCATTCTTTATTTTCTTGGCTAATCCCAAGTGTATCCTTCTTTGTCCTGTACCTGGTACACCATTTCAACTCTGAGGAACTAGATGAAAGACACAATATTCTAAACAACAAACAATCTACTTATCATTGTTTATTTAAGCTGGAGAGATTTCAATGAGGCAACAAAAACATCAATTTAAACTGTCTAAGAAAATTGATTTACCTTCTGCAGCCCATGCTGAAGATTCAAAGAGAGCTTTGACAATTTCAGGGATGGATGCTTCAGCTATCGCCTGAGGAGTACGCAAGCCAGCTTTGTACAACGCTCTAGCTCTTGAACCCTATTTATTTAACACCATTTTTGTCAACAGCACTCTTCATATCCTAGCTATAAATTCCTAGAAGCTTCAAGTACCTTTATATATGGAATGCTAGTAAGCTCAACAATCTCAGCCCTGACACCAAATGAAACACGGTTTTGGAACTTGGCAACTAAGCCTTCCAAATCATGCCATCCAAGCCTCTCACAGAACACGGAAACCATGGAAGAAAACCTTCCCGCATTCTCCTGTAGCGCTTGAACCATACCTCTAGCTACTTTATAGGCTTCACAAACCTCAGTTACAGAAGCTTCCTGCATTCCATAGTTCATAAAAAAATATATATATGTTATACATTAGAGAAGTTGATCATCACCATTTCTAAACGAAAAGCAAGTGTTGTCCATGTTTTTTTTTTGAAATAGGATATTTGATACAATCCAAAAACAAGGGCAAAAACAAACAGGGTATACAAGTCAGATAAGCAGTCCAAGAGAATATCATGAAGCGTAGGTGATCAAACTAGGGGTTAATATATTTACATATATATAAACCAAAATAAGAAGCTTTGGAAAAGATAAAAAATGTACAAGAAACAAAAAGAAAAGCTGTGGGGGGGGGGGGGGCACCTGAACTAATTTTGACAAGATGAGAGCAACAAAAAATCTTTTGCACACTCGAAGCATTTGTTCATCTGAAAGCATCTTCATGCTTGTTGAACCATGCCGATTGTCATATTCTCCGAGCAAATTTTTTTTTACATCATGTGGTCTGTTTAGAGTACGAACTGTTCCACCATGTGCCATGCGCATCAGGAAAGGTTCCACCACTCCAACTCTATTGCCAACAGACTGAAATTGTAAGATATAAAATAACAGCATCAGCGTATAGAGATTTTCTAACACTACATTCCCAAGTAACAAGACCTAACTTCTATCCAGAGAGCACCGCTAAAACTTGAAAGTTGCAATTCAGCTATTAAAAATAAGTAGAGGAAGAGAATGCCTAAAATTTTTGAAAACAGTAAAAGTTTGATAAGAAGGTTAACATTTTAAACGAGAATAACAGTCAATTTAAAGAAAGGAGATATCTAACGACATACTTAGTACTTACCAACACATAATAATGCCGTATAATTTATTAGAGAGACCACAATTACCTGTTCTAAAGGAGACAGTTCCATGAATCGTTCATAATACAATTCCCAGTTTGGTTCCACACCAACATTGATTGGTGTGACCAGGTAGACCAAATGCAAATCAGAAGCCATAACTAGTCCATCACGAGCTCTTAGAAGATCATCCAGCACTATCTGCAGCAACACCAAGTACATAAACGTCAAGCAAGCTTACATTACACTATATAAAATCAGTTTTTATTTTTATAATAGTCAGATTGGACTACAAGTGATTCCTCTGGGCAGAGTGAACTGCCAAAAGATCCACGTCCAAGGGGTGTCGTAGTGTATAACTTTGTCTCTTCATTCCACTCAAGAAATTTCCTATGGCATAGCCACCGAAGAGAATCCTGAGCTGATTTGACCACATCTTGGAAGGGCTTTGTAGAATTCAGAAGTGTACACCTAACATAGCGATGAATGTCTTTGGCAGTCTGAACAATTCCACCTGCCACAACTTCTAGTATTGCATGAGTCATTCCGTTTTTATCCTCAGACAAACAAGACTGCAACGGCGGACAGCTTTCATTAAGAAGTGCCATTATTCGCTTGAGTTCTCCAGGTTTGCAAATCAACACCTGGAAAGAAAATATAATTCAGAACAAGAATTAAAAGCCTAGAACATTGACCACTGCAAACAAGAACAAAAATGTATGTGAACAGTATGTCTAAAGAAATGCCACAATGCATGTATAGCAAGACAGAAATTCCCATAAGACTTTTCCAGCATCACAGGATTAGACATACACTTTCTCCTTTTGTATCAATCCCAGTCCGCCCAGCTCGACCAGCCATTTGTTTGTACCTTGTTCCATCAATAAAATCACGGCCAATCATTGGTTGTCGAAAGATGACCCTCCTTGCAGGCAGATTAACCCCAGCCGCCAAAGTGGATGTAGCTGTTAAGACACGTACAAGACCCTTACGGTAACAGGTCTCCACTATCTCTCTTTCTTCTACCTGTAAATATTCATAAGTTATTTACCCATTGGGTGCTAATGAATGGTGATTTTAACTTTTGTAAAATTCATCATCACACATGTAAATAGAAAAAGACGCACAATCCTCGTATTTAATTTAGCCAAGTCAAGAATAGATATATGATGATTATGTATACATACTGTAAGACCAGCATGGTGATAGGCAACCCCAGAGGGAAGAGTTTCTTCTAGTACAGGATCTACTCCCGACGGGGACCTTCGCAGGGCCTCAATAGCAGATATGACATCCATAAACTCACTATCTTCACCAACGACATCTACAGGTACTTTTTTAATGAGCTTTGAAATATGCCTGGCAGTTGATTCGCATCCTTTTCGACTCGAGCAAAATATTAGCACTGAGTTGCCCTCTTGAACAATCTGGATCGTGATATTACATGAGAGGAACCAAATATGAGTGAGTACATGTTTATCAGATATTTATAGAACAATTAATGCAAGTACTAAATTAGGACCCTACAGAGCACAAAATAAGAAGACATGTAACTCGCCCAAGCCATTACCTCGTTACAAAGTTCAACTATATGGTCCGGGTCTTTTCCTCCCATATCAGCCGATTTTGGTATAGTCCTCACAACTTCCATCTTTTTATTATAAATGGTGCTACCAACTTTAATATACTCATCTAACGGAACTGGTCTAAAATCTGTTTGATATAAAGCTGCCTTTCAACATACAAACATACAATAAGTTTTCTGGTTTAGAGGCAACAATAACTTTATTAAAAGTTTTAATCGAGGTGGAAACAATAGCTCCAGAACGTAAACAGAAAAACTAATATCATCCATTAAGAGATCTGGAGAGACACATGCTTTCATTTTACAGGAAACGCAAAGATTGCTAACAATCACAACAGTTTTTCTAAGCAATTTCATAAATACCATGTTTATTATTCCCTCAAACATGCAGGTCCGCTTATTTATTCACAAATACTTATGGACCTATAGAGAAGTCTCACACAACTAAGTGAAAGCAAAATATAAACACAAATGTATCAAATTGTTATAATTTCTTACTTGAAGCCAGTCAGCAACTGCACCAACATTCGGCATTGTAGCACTCATACCCACAATTTGTAGGCCATGAGCAGGATCAGCCTTGCCACTGCTATTTCCTGAACTCTCACTGCTACTCGATTCCGAACCGCCTTCACCAGCAGCGTAACGAAGTTTTGTCAGCATAAGTTCCAAAAGATAACCCCTATGTTGGTCACCCACCTATATAAATCACGAGAAGTAGATTCCTTATAGTGTATTCAGTATAGAAAATGTGAAGATAAAACACAAATAAAACAAAGATAGAAAAGAAAGGTGGTTTCAGACAGTTCTAAACGTATGCGAGATCCATGCAGATGAGATATGTGAAAACCATACCATATGTAGCTCATCTATAACTATTATCCCAAGTTCCGACAGACGGCCCTCTTCAAGCAAACGATTTATCAAAGAGTTTGCCTTCTCAATTGTGCAGACAGCTACAGAAGTCCCTTTAGGAAGTGTTCCACCTCCCTGATTTCCATAGTAACTACGAACATGCTTACCAAGTGGTTCAAGAAGGACCTCAAGGTGTTCCGCCTGCATCCAATTACTATACTATTAAACTAACAAAAAGTAATATTATAAAACGTGTAGGATACTTGGAGAAAAAAAATAAACCTTCTCGGCGCAAATGGATACATAAGGTAGCACAAGCATTGCCATCTTTCCAGTTGTTATGATCCGACGCAGCATTAAAACTTCTGCAACAAAACTTTTTCCAGCACTGCACAGACAGCATGGTTTTGAATTAGAACATAAATTCTAGTAAGATAGAAGCCTGCTAGTAAGATTACTAATACTACTCTCATGATCCAAAGAAAATGTATGAAAAGAGGAAACTTTGAATTGGCAGATTCATCGCCAATCATGAAGATACCTTGTGGAAGCACAATATACCAGATTCCTTTTCTGTAAAACACCATCTACCTGAAGACACTCGACCTAGAGAATTAACAATTCGTATTTAGCTTAAGAAAAGGACGTCAGAAGCAATAGCATACACACAAACAGGCACACAAGAAGGAATAGGTGAAAGCCAACCTAAAATCACTCATAAATCATCGACCCAAATTTAGAAATTATAGATACAAAGATTAAGAAAAGAGTCAAGTATAAAACATTCCAGTATCTTTTATGCAAACTCATGAAACATATGAAAAATAAGAAAACCAACATATATCGCATGCACACACCATTGCATAAATATGATAAATGTTATGAAAATAACAATACAAGAAGAGCAAATTGACTTTGGATGGTGAATACTAGCTACAGACACTCAACTTATTTTACACTTTTTAAACTGCAATAGAGAAGTAAATAGACCTTTACATATCTGTAGGAGTAAGAACATAGAAAATATTAATCAGCTGTATCTAAAAAATAACTACCCACACATCAACCAATATTTATGTACCTGCCAAGGATATAATTTAGATATTCCTTTCTTATTGTATACGCTGCAAACTTCTGAGGGAAGCCAAGTGCTGAGACTTAAATCAACTTCATTACGACGAGAGCTTGAAGGACTATGACTTTCTTCAGATTCACTAGAATTAACCAGTTTCCTCGTATTGCTTATCACAGAAACAGATCTTGCACTATGATTTTCCTCGCTCAATAAAACTTCCTTTCCTGTGGGTTCTCGATACATCGTACCTATCAAAATTTTATTTTTGTGAGTATTGTTTGCAATATCAAGAGTTTGACAACCTTGATTGTCAACAAAAGTAGATATAAGGATCCTGCTACTTCCCAGAGTAATGTTCTTTTGATCAAATATAGCATATCGCTCTCTAATACCTCCATTTATTTTCTTATCTTGAAACAAAAGTTCAAGATTCTTGACAGGAAGTGGAGATACTTCTTTATTAAAATCTCTCTCATGCTTCTCCGTGACTTTTGAAAAACCGGTGACATCTTTATCCTTTACTCTGCTTTCTTCTACATCTAAACTTCTCTTTAATTTTTCACTGCAATTATCTGTTTTGTTGCTGCATGAAAGAATAGTTCCATGTTGACCTCCATCCTTAGCTTCAACGGAACCAGAGTTCTCAACTGGAACTGTCAAACCATCAGCAACTTGAATTGCTTCATTCCAGAAAGTATCTCCAGGTGAGAACATTGAGCTACCACTTCCTGAGTTAGGGGTTCCAACAGAACATGATTTAACAGCTGATCCAGGCGTGTGGCATTCAGTTAGCTGGGCAGATGATTCTGGTGCCTTAGTACACTTTCTCAAGCCCATTGGAATGTCAACAGATTCATTGCTCGGAATCTGTGAGCATATCAGAGCAATCACATTAAATTATTTAAGATGAAGCAGTTTAGCAGGAGGTAACCATGACTGTTAATTCCAGGTATACCTTCATTGTAGGGTCTAAAGCAGGTTTATCTCTTTTATCAGCACTACTAGCAATTAACTCAGGCTTACTCCCGAGAGGATATGCAAGTTCATCTACTGATGGTATAATTTCAGACTCGCAACGCCTTTTGTGAGAAATTTGTAAATTTTCGGGAAGTAATGATGAGTTGCTTCTACGCTTCAGTTCGTTTACCTTAGGATGTGGAGGTGGCCCAACAACAGACTGCACTCCACTGCAAGAAACAGACCAGGAAAATTTACGAAAGCCTTTAAATTTTAAACGAAATGGCTAGTTGGACCATAATAAAAGATTAGATGTTTCACCAACTTAATCCTTGATGATAATGGAAAGAAACAATATTTGGCACACCTAAATAGCATTACCTACAGTACAAGGACAAGAAACCAGCAGCAAACTCTCTTAATTCTGAATTATCTTTCTGGTTATCACAGAGCAAACTATCTGTCGCATGAGTTTCAGCAGTAGCAACATCTTTATGCAAATCTTGCGATCCAGACTGGTGTAAACACCCTTCAACTCCTTTTAAAGTTTCAGCATTTATAGGTTTAGGTAGGCTGGGGCGTATATTTTCACCAACAGAAGAACCAGGAACCTTGAGATTTAATTTTCTTGTAAACGCTTCCTGTCTTGCCTGCAACCCACTACTGGTAGAGATGTTGTCATCCAGAGAGGCTTTCAAGTAATGGTCCAAAGTACCTTTGTCTCCAGGAGACCTTTCTCCTGTCACCTTCACATTTTTCTCATTTCTCCCAGACTTCAAATTCGGTGAAGAATGTTTCCTCTTCTTCGAAACGTAAAACTAGTAGTACAGTGAAAAGCAACACAAGAAAAATTAGTCAGTAGAAACTCACGTTAGCTACAATATCACAAATACCTCCTCGTTTTGCCAACTTCATTCATCCATCTTAACTACATCTACTGTTCATACTTTGACTGAATAAAAAGTTTTTAAAAAAACAAATCTATTTGACCTACTTTATGGAAAATCCTTTACAAATGAAAGACTTGTTCATGAACAAAAATAGACTTTCTCCATAAATTTAGTTTTACTATCTTAGTGGAAAATTCGAACTATGGAATTCCACCAAAATGTGGTTCAATTCAAGTTATGGGTCAACTGGATGAATCGGAGACTCTACAAAGTTCATTTATTCACGTCGATATAAGTCAGATTACAAACATAAGCTATTCAAGTCTTGAGAAGCTCTGAGATGTTGCCAGCAAGCGCGAGTTTACACACAATGAAAAGGAGAAAGAGAGGAAGAGGAAACTACAACATCGACATTCCTCAACCGTTGGTAGAGACAAATTAATCAACGGAAAAAAGAACCTGATCAATTCGCGATTTTGAGGAATCTGAGTCCATGTACGGAGGAGGAAGAAGAATAACCACCCAGAAATGTGAAGAAAAACCCTAGTTGGCGATTTCAGCGCTGGGGGACCGAAGAACGCCCAAACGCAGGCCGATTTAGAAACAGAATCTGTAGCGTTTGAATTTCGGTTTCCCTTCTAAACAGAGCTCTCTCTCTCGCTGTATTTTTACGTTAAAAATTCAATTTTTCTTCACTCGAAAAATTTCAAAAAACCAAATTTCACGCTCGAAATTTCAATTTCAAACCATAAAGTCGTCTTCTTTTTGTTTATGAATTGTTGGGCTTTGTTTTAAACTTCTGTGGCGTTTTCTCCATCTCCCCTCGCCTCTTAAAAGCCCACAAAAGGTTCAAGTAAAAATATGATAACCACGAACTTTGCTAAAAGGTATAAGATTTTTTTTTTTTGTCAAACTAGATGGTTAACATGCTAATATTGAACAAAACGAGTGAATTTGTAGTCTAAATTACTGGAAAATCAAATTTTTAATATTACATATTCGAATCTTTGAAGTGTCAGGCCATCTATAGAAGAGTGTCTTTGCAATGAGAATAAAGAGCCATAGCTATCCGGGAAAGACCAACATTCCTCGAATCTGTGTCCTTTGACCCAAACGTATAGTAGAAGAAGAATCTGTAGTTAATTATTCTTTTTTGATAGAATAGTTAATTATTCTTCTGCTGGTTTCTCAGCTGCGTGTTTACACGCACATTGGTGCTTATGCTTTGGTTTCTCAGTCTGATTCTTCAGCTCGTTGCCAGCCACAAGGAAGAATGCAGTGTGCCTGAAACAGATCAAAAACAGCAAATCAAATACTTCTTGTTCATCAATATCTACAGATTCTATAAGGCTGATTAAAACACACCCAATCAAACTTTCAACCAACTATGTTTAATATGGTTCCCTGATTTACAGACTCTGGACTCTGAGAAGAAGACGTTATTACCTGAAGAAATTCATCATTTGGATTTTTGACTCCTGGTCAATGTCAGGCGAATCGTCCAGAGCGTTTTGCATGTGATGCAGCCATCTCTCTGCAGCTTGATGCGTCACTGGAAATGGACGGTGACGTCCGATCAAAGCAGGATGACCTACAGATTGGCAAGAAAAACAGACACAAAGTAAAGCAAAGCGAGATGCAAAGTCATATTCAGTCAAAACGAACTCATATTGCTGCCGCCTTCTTAGTCAAGACCAATCTCACAGAAAACAATTAAGGCAAACAAATTTCATAAAAAAGAAAAAAGACTTAACCTTTCCTTTGAGAATACAAAGGAGGACCCCCCATACGCTGGACGAAGAACTCATACTGGTTCTGGATTGCATCTTCTTTGTTTGAGTTAGAAAATATTGACCGAAACCATTCTTCTTCGTCATCATATACCCTATTCCCCAATTCAAATGGAATTCCCTTAAGAACACATGTACAGAAGTAGAATTTCAACTGTAGAAAAAATTTCTTTAGTAGAGAAGGTAAATGACTTTATGAAAGCAGCCAATAACCTTAAGGAAATCAGAACACATATATTAAATATCCACATTTGCAAGTCAAGATCCTGGTCCCAATTTTCTTAATTGAAAAAGCAGACACTGGACTTCATTCATTCTTCGAAATCTAAAAATTCACACTTTCAACCACAATCTCCTAAGCTAAACCAGATTAAATGGTTAAGCAAGTGAGAGTTACGTGGGATTGAGTAACCCAGAGCAAAGAAAACGCCATAGAAAAGATAAATTATAATAGGGAATTGAGACCTGGTGTAGAAATTGGTGGATAGATTGATGAAGGTCTGAAGACCAAGCTTGTCGAACAGATTGGAGTCGTCGATAGCGAACGCTTCAGTCTGATCGACGCCGCTCAATATTGATGCCTTCTCCTGCAACGATTGCATATTTCTCTGGTTTTCTTCTCTCTAGTTCTGGTTTGGAGTGCTGAGAAAACAGTGGGCGATTGAATGAAGAATATTTAAAACTTAAAAGGAAGAGAAGCGAGAAAGGCCTCGTGATGGCGTCGCGTGGAGGCAACGCTCTCTTCTTACTACTTATACTACTGTCAGACACATGTCATCACTCTATTGGATCAATCACTTTTCAGAATAAACTCCTCCAGTTCTCGTCATTATGTCAACATTTTGGGGGTATAGGCCCATTAAGCTCATTACTAAAATAGACTTAAATAGGCCCGTTAAGCCCAACAGTTCAAACGCTAAAAATCTTATATTGACGATTTTGTTGCGTTTGATAACGAAACGTGATTTCAGTTCCGCGTTTTGAACGGACGAAGCTTTTCCACGATGTCTAATCTATATTTCCCCGTCAAAAATTTAATTTCCTTTTTTTTTTTGGTATCAAAATTTAATTTCCTTTCTCCGTTCCAAGGACAAGAATAAAAATTCCGGTGGCAATGGCGTCGATCAGCAGAGAAGCGAGGAGGCGAAAGATCTTAGAAAGAGGATCTGATCGTTTGGCCTTTATCACTGGTCAGATCGATGGCGTTCCTCCGCCTCCACCACCTCCTTCCGATTCTACTTCTTCCATTTCCCAGTCTGACATCCAAGCTGACGAATCCTTACCGAAATTGATTCCCCCTCGTACTCAGATACTTACTAATCAAGAAAATGGTGCTCTCTCTTTCTCTCTCGCTCTTTAGGGCATGTTATCATAGTTTGTACGGAAGTTTGATTTCTGTTACTACTTGTTTGTGTGTTTGCATTGCATCGTGCGTTTGGTGTTTGTTATTTCGTATCGGGAGCGTCTTGGATGACGAAAAGCTTAGTCATTTCATTGATTTGAGCGACTTGCTGAAAGATTGTGCCAGTCCATTTTTGCTTATTGTAAGGGGTAGACGCATTGGGAGTAATCAAAATGAGCTCTTTTGATCAGATTTGGTTTGTTTGGATAGTTACAGAGTGGAATTCATGTATGCAAGTATGATGTGTGGGAACTCGGCTCTGGGCCACTGGACGTTTGAAGTAAGGTTTACGGTCGATAATTAAACTTGGAAGGAAAGGAGACATGCAGTATAGACACTTACATCTTTTGTATATTTTCCTCTGATTGAAGTAGTTAATGGGCAATGAAACCACTAAATTCAGATTTTCAGGGGAACCTACTTTAGCTTAAGCTGAAATTAGATCTTTACTAAGGCAGTATCCGTTCTGAACCTGAATTTACTGTTCTCTACATGTGCTTGAGTCACTTTGCGCCTTAACATTGTCTTGGCCATTCTGTGAAATTCTCCGTAGGCGCTGTTTAACCAAGGTCAAGTGTTTGGAAAGCTTATTAGGTTGTGTTTTAAATATTTCCTTGTCTTGTGTTGTGCCATTAAGTTTGGAAGAAAAATATTGCTATAATGCTTGATTGGAACCAATCTTTCTTAAGGCGTTGTTTACACAAAATACCAAATTCTGTGTTACTTATACCTTGTTTCACAGCTCGATCAAGTATCCAAGGGAGAGTTTGAACTATTACAGTATTGATATGTATTCGTATTTACGTGCTATATCCACTTTTTTACAAATGTGTGTTTTTCTTACATGACTTGTTATATTCTGAACAAGAATCATGATGTCTGTTATTATTTACATTGGTAAGCATGTCTTTCTTTGGGTAAGCATGTGTAAGTTGTACAATAATTTATATGTCGCTGATTTCCATCTCATATATGCATAACAAGAAAAAACTAGGGAAAACTTACTGATTTCGATGATCCTGATTGTGAACTGCAGCTTCCACAGGTCAGCAAGAAGACAGCTCCAATGCTGCCATGCTTGAAAATGCGGATCATATCATCCATCAAAATAGGGCAGAATCGCTTCAGGCTCGGAAGTATACTGAAACATTGCCAGAAGCCTCTGCTTCTTCAGATCCTAGAGACACAACAACAATGCAACCGTCACCTGCAACAGCAAGTGCTCAAACCCCATCAGTGGTAGATGTAGATGCTTCTCAAGCATTTATTCCTCTAGCTACTTTTGTGAACACCATCACACCAAAGCACATTGGAGCAGCCATTGTTGCTTCAGAATATGCACGGATGTTCTCAGCTTTCGTTATTGCGTTTCTTGTCATACTATCTCATCGGGGGTTCTCTTCCCTAGGCAACATAGTAAGCTTCAGGCCTGTTTTCTTGCTTATCTTAACTGATGTCACAATTGTGCTTGGAAGCGTTCTTCTGAGTCATCTTAGAGATTTGTCCTCAACCTCGGGGACAGTAATGAACGGGCAGGGTATAGTGGACCAAGTGGGCAACGCTTTAGAGACAGTAATGATGGTGAAGAAGATAATGGACGCACTTCTTATGGATTTTAGCTTTTACGCTGTGATTCTCATCTGTGGCCTCTTGTTCACACAAAACATCTTCACTTAAGCTCATCTTCAAGTAGATTTGTAAACATGTTTTTTTTTTCTTGAATGCTAAGCGCTTCACACGACAAAGATTATTTTTCTATTGGTGCTATTATATTTCAGTTTTGTCCGACCATCATTAAAGCCTTGTTGAGTTTGTAATTTTACACAGCCAGAAATTTCATTAGACGGTAGTTACTACCGACATATAATATACATACAAATATCACTACAAGCCAGTCTAACACATCTCAAATCTATAACTTGTTTATTATTGACAACAACAAAATTAGAAGAAAGTAAAAATCTCGCTGTGAGAAGAAGGGTTAGGTTTTAAAGTGGAAATTGGTCAAAGCAACGTAGAAGAAAGCCACTCTCGAAGACTTTGGAGCTGAAACATTAAGAAAAATCAAACTGTAAAGTATGTAGAAGATAGCCACTCTCGAAGACTTTGGAGCTGAAATATTTTTTGATTAGCTCAGCTGACTCGAAACATATAGTAGTTGGAAATAGCTTCACAGAACCATAGAAGTTATACGTCCTATGACGAATCAAAAAATGTTCTTTCTTTTTGGGTTTTTTTTCTTCTCATTAATACATCTCTTTTGTCATCCACTTTCTCATTTGCCGGTAAAGTTAAGTGCAGAAGAGAAACAGTGAGATAGCGATCCGAAAATGGAAATTTCTTTGGCGGAAAACAAACTCGGTAGCTCCGTTGAAGACGTTTGTCGAATTTGCCAGTCACCGGAGGAACAAGACAATCCGTTGAGGCATCCATGTGCGTGTCGAGGCTCCCTCAAGTATGTCCACATGGAGTGTCTTCTTCTCTGGCTTGATCGCCGTAAATGCAAGCATTGCGAGGTTTAAAAATCTATGTTTCTGCTATGATCTGAGTTTAAAGTTTACTGTTTTTGGAATGTCCTCTGTTTTTTGTGCTCTGAGGAAGGAATCTCTAAAATGTCTCTTCTTCTACCACTGTAGTTTTGTAAGTGTGGCTACTCAATTGTTCCACTTTATTCAGAGAACGCTCCAGAGAGGCTTCCATGCCATGAATTCTTAATGAGACTGCTACTGAGAGCGTTACGTTTGATGATTTTTGTTATTCCTTGGGGTTTGATGATCCCTTTCAACGGATATTGCTTTTCCTTTCGTCCTTGGAAAAGGCAAAGTGTTTTGAGAACCAGAGAGTTTTCGAGCTGTCCTTGAATATCCCCGGTCTGTTTTACACTGCTAAGACTGTAATTAGCATCACCCAATTGGTTTTTATAATGGTACTCCTAAATGAGCTTATAAGGAGACACCCGAGTTATTGCGCCATGCGATCATCTTAGAGAATGGTCTAATAGAGAGAGATGTTACTGGAGCTGTGTTTCTGTTTCTGAATCATTTGCAGATTCTGTGTGATTGGTGGCATGATCAGCTCTTGCAATTGCCATTTTTCCATATCTTTCAGATGGGACCTTTTGCACTAGCTTTTGTTCCTCGAAACACACCACTTCATGAATTTGGAGCCATCAGGAGGTTTTTCTCCCCTTTGAATGACTACACTTTTTCTGTAAGTCCTAGCTCTAGTGATTCAATTGCAGTTACAGAGATACATTTTTTTAGCTTTCCTCATCAACATTAAATGTCTCACCATGTTGATGAGTAACAGATTCTATTTTTTTTCTTTTCTTTATAGATTGTTGCCATCAACATCTGTTGGTCTTTTCTTGACGTTCTTTTACCATATTCAATTGGTCGAGTTGTCTTATTTCTCCTACGTTGCTGCCCAAACGGTTGGATTGCAGACAATGCATCTGAGGTGGCTGTTGGACAAATGGTTATGCACTCTTTTATCTTGGCTTACTTTGGAGATGTCTTTATTATGAATCTAAACACTTATCCAACAAGGGTCAGATGGTTTGTACCGTCAATTAAAGATACATTCATATGTTGTTTTAAAATCGGTATTCTGCCTTGGATACTTGGTTGCTGGTTAGATTTCTGCACTTTCCCTATATCCGGATCGACAGTTCCACACAAGCTTGAGGCTCTTTCAAGCTATCCACTCATGGCTCCCATACATTGGTATATAGGAATTTGATACTTGTCAATTGCTATGTGCTGCATGGAGCTTATCCAAAAGGTACCATCTGAATATTTGTTTCACCCTCACGCATCATCAGGTTTATTCGCTTCCTCTTCTTCCTTTCTGGCAGATGGTTCAGAGACGAGCCTTTTGGTATCTCCTAGATGTCACTGAACCAAACTACAAAGTCTCCAAACTGCATCTTGGTCCCATTCTCTTGGCTTTTGCCTTCCATGGGGCTGTGGTGGTGATTGTGCTTCACTTACCAATAAAGACACTTACTTTCATCAGTCGGTCCTTTTTCCCTTTCCAATTTTGGTAAACTCCTTTGGATCTTGCCACATAATGTTTCTAATTTCTCTATTCTTGCACAAAATGTATGCAGGGTCAACGACCATGAGTTTGTGCTTGGCTTACTGGTGGTTTTGTGCTTGGCTTATACACGTGTAATCATATCTGGCCCCTGGTGGTTAACCAATTTTATTAGACCATCCATCAAACCTATAGTTCACAAGTGGGTTATCACTGTTAGTTCTTGGCTCGAGTTGAATGATTTCTTGCTTGGAGTGCCCCAAAGAGACCGTGTAAATCATAATGTAAGACCACTGTTTCGAGCTTTTGGCATAGCTGAAGGCTCTGTAGTCAATTTATATGGAACTCAGAGCGATACCACTTGTGAAGATGTTACAAACAACCAGAGAGATAAAAGGTAACGAATAGCAGGCTTATAACAAAAAAGTAGTCTAGTACATAATTTAAGGTCCGATAAGTTGAAATGTCAGGTTTATGCTGAGGATTGGAGTGATGTTGGTTCTAGCTGCTTTGAGGTATGTTTCTTGTTAGTACAACCTTTAAAGCTTTACCGACTCTGATGGGAAGGGCGTTCTTCCACTGTATCTCTTTCTTCATGCTAAGTTTCGGACTCAAACATGACGGTTTGTACTTTCTTAATCTTGCTTTCATACACCTTTTTATTTGCGTTATACTTCTAATGTTAAAAGGGTTTCCTTGTAAATCTTTCTTAGATCTTCATGCTTTCTTGATTGGATATTGTATCCTGCGAGGAATATTTATCATTACTTGCTTCGGCTATGATCATATCGTGACGGGAAGAATCGATTTGCTTCTCAACCATGTCAGAATGTTCATACGGAATGTCTTGTTATTCTCTATTTGGGTAAGAACACTTTAAGAGTCTTTTATCGAAAACGTTTGACTGAATACTAAGTCTTTTAAGTCATCTTTTGCTGTGAACAGATCTCTGTCATACCGGGACTGCTTGGTCTCCTTATCGACCTTATTATTATTACTCCATCACAAGTTCTGCTAGACAAGTGCCCCAGTACATTTCTTTCTCTATGATTGGTTGATCGGAGTCGTTGGCCTTCACATCTGGATCTTTCTGGTAAGAGAAGTTCCAACATTGTTTTATCAACAACTCATTATTCCTAGGCAACAAGTTATTGCTTCTTTCTCTCCAAGATTATGCTCACACGGATCAACTGCTTCGCCACTGTGGCAATGCGGGAAAAGCTTCAAAGAATCAGAAGCGTTGGAATCAACCAACTTCCCTTTGCGTGGCTGATTCGAGATGTGATTGGTTCGATCATAGTCAGCCTTTTAACCACTCTTTGCGTCCCCTACGTGTTGGTGAACTCTCTGTTACCGATTCTTGGATTTTCCGGTGCAGTCAACTTGACCATTAAGCGGTTCATTTGGCTGGGGATCTCAGCCTTGATCCCCATATGGTTTAGTGCCAAGCTCACTCGGGCTCTTATCATCTACCTTCACAGAGTGGAATTCAATATTCGATATAAAGTGGGAGTGAGGCTGGTCGATTTCTCTGAAGATCTGAAGTAACAACGACCGAGACCAAATGATATCTCTAAATACATTACTCTGTCACAACTCTAGTTCTGTAGAATATATGATATACAAACATCATAAGACAATGACTAGGATTCAAATATGCAATTGCAAACAATATTTAAGGCTTTTAAGTTTTTAATTGACTCGTCTCTGAAAAAGCTTACGAAAGTACCAAGTTGCAGGCTTATAATGATTGTTTGTACTAATGCTAGTTCTCTCTGTTTTGACTCTGTTTCACTGAAGGGTATATGAAGAATCGAGTCTTTTATGGATTTCTTAAGTTTCATACGTAGGTAATGTTGGCGTAGATTGCCAGTTATTTGCAATATACAAGCTGGTTAGTTTCAATGTACAACAGAGGTTATTTTCCGAATAAAATGTACCCAAACTCGAAACTGAAACTAAAATACTCTTTTTTGGTGCTAATGAGAAAGGAAGCTTTAGAATCTAACAACAATTTGTTACTAGAGTAAAATTCTACATTTTGAATTTTTGCTTCTTCTCAACTTGAGTTCTTTAAGAAAGAATGGTCAAGAGCTTCGTTTGCTGTGAGACGCTCGGATGGATCATATTTTAGTAAACCATACAATAGATCTGCAAATCCAGATCTTGAGTTGTCTACATGCCTTGCTACCATATCCTGCACGTTTGGTGAGCAGTTTCTACTTTAGATCTAGGCATATCAAACAAACGATATATCGTTAGACACTAAGAAGAATGAATGGCGCTCAACCTTGAGGCGATCAAGTCTTTTCACAGCCCTGATACTCTCTCTAGAGTTGGCTCCTTCGGGCCAATTAAGTCTACACCCTCTCCTGAAATATTTCTCAGCACCCTGACTGCAAAAAAAATAATGGCCGTACATGCCAGAAGCGATGAGCATTTATACCTGTGCGGAGTTTTGTGTACCCAAAAGTTTGTGGAAATAAAAAACTAACCTGGCTTTTCGGGTCATATGTTCAGGCAGAGGTCCCAATGCCCTCTCCATCATAGCTAGATGTTCTAGGTTATCATGCGTCTGAAAGAGAGCCTCACCCTAATGTACAATTTAAAAATGTTAGAACAATAGCAAGCAAATCAAATCAAGACACAGAAATAAGAGTTCACCGAACAGATGAGAGACTTTACAGTGCATAGTTCAAATAGTATACAACCTACACTCCATAAGTCACACTGGTAACTCCAACCTAAACCTGCAACGATATACCACTAGTTAGCAGATTATGTTCATTCATTGGTAAGTGCCAGCTATGGAATCCACAAGCATCTATTGGCAAACAAATAACAAATTTACCTACCTAAAATGACCTCAGGTGATCTGTAATGCCTTGTTTGGACAATTGAGTGATGTATCCGGTTATCACAAACAGTACTGCCAAAATCAATGACTTTAATGGCGCTTGACTTTGGTAAGCACCTGAAATGTGTCTCATTTGCAGCACTCCTCTGTTTATTCAAAGCAAATACCAAACTGTTAAAAGTGAAAATTTATTGAAAAAGGTTTTCTTATTTTTCAAAGAATGAATACTAGCTTATCATTGATATTGAGGCCATACCTAAACGCAACCTCAGTCTAATTCAGTTCTACATACCTTATTGTCAGGAAGCTTTACATTATCAGAAGACACCAAAAGAATGTTCTCAGGCTTGAGGTCAGTGTGAACTAACTGTAGCTCATGCATATCTGTTGATAACAAAGATGATGTTAAGAACAGCTGACAAGCCGAGAAAGAAAGGAAAACTGATATGATGACATGCTAGATGCAGGTAGTTGAATGAAATAACAGCTGAAAGGAAAAATTCACAGACATGCTACAGACTCCAACAGCTGGCATCCAAAATCCCGAACAAGGGCCAGAGGAAATGCGGAGTATTTATTTCTCTTTAGAAAGTCAAACAAACTTGGCCCAAGCTTCTCGAACACCTGATATCACCATTAGAATCCATTCAAATGAAGGTTCTGTTTAGTTCCAAAGTTCATATCTCCACACGGATATAACTACACAAATACTATACAGATTCATTCACTTCTAACAATAAAACTCACAAGGTCACTGAACATAGAATCATTTAAATATTGGAGATGCATTTTAATGCAGGTAGAAATTAATGAAACATAATTGGAATACTTACGATGCAAATATGATTCCTGTAATCAAACCAATCCTTCATCTGTACACATCTGCAAGGAAAAAACTGGGCAGTTATATACACCTCTGCAGTATACCATGTAAATATTGCCATCATCTAAAAACTAAAATATAGTTAATACCGTGTGCGGCCTTTATCACTTTTATTAATTTTTTGAAGTACATCAATTTCAATCATTGCTGCATCCCGGTATTTCTTAATGCTTCGAATTATCTTTATTGCCACATATTCTTTTGTATGACGATCCCAACATTCCAAAACCCGACCAAATGTGCCTACAACACCAGCAAGTTCACTGAAATGGCACGATTTGATTCACATAAACAGTTTTATCTCGAACACACCATGCCACTTGACAGCTAACCTTCACCCATCTTGCTTAGTATTTTATCTATCAAAACAAAACACACAGTAGCGTAAGTTAAATAATTAGAAATGTTCGGGAACGATTCTCATGTCAATGAACCAAAACCAAAAAGATCATTCTTGAGGCAATACTGCCAACAACGAGTACTACCAACTACTCATCTATAAGCGCATGTAATTTAAAGGTTGAATAAGTAAGTTTCTTAGTTCTCACATAAGTTATTGACATAGAAAGTTAGCAACTTTATCCATATCAAACTCATAAAAAAGACGCACAAGAAAAATTTACGGAATATAAACTTACATCTAGGAGTAAGATTCTCCCTCAAACTGAAAACATAATGACCATCGCGGTCATCTTCTCTTAATGGTGGTGACAAAGTCCTCCTATCGCTTCCATGTCCTTTAATCACAGCCCTTTTAGACTACACACACACACACACAAAAAGAGTCAAAACTGAAATGTCAGCGAATCAAAACCTCACCTAAAAAACATAAATACTTGGTCTTTTCTCCACATTATAACCCTACTCCTAACTTCTAATTGTCAAAGATCAATATAAACATATAAGATGATGAAGAAGAAGAGCAACCTCTGGTTCAGCCGGCGCCTCGTCCCAGGTCTTACGAGGCCGTTTTCTGACTCGTTCCTTATCCATCTTCTCGAATCCGTTCGCTATCATCACCGACGCGGAGAATCGATCACCGACACATCCAGAACGAATTCTATTGCTAATCTGCAGCTAAAGAGGAATATTCTACCAGAAACTCTTTACGTAGAGAGAAAAAAAACAAAACTTTAATAGTAGCAGCACAAGGCGGGGTATGGAGCGAAGGTGAGGAAGGAAGGATGATATCTTCAAAATGGTGAAAACAGAGAGACTAGGGTTTCAAACAAAGTGCAAAGAGCCAAAGATAGTCTTAAATCTCCCAATTTTACCGGCCAAATACTTTCGGGTCGAATCGCTACCTCCATCAATTGCATTTCCACTTTCCAGAGAAAAATTTTGCACGATGACCCGGAAATTTTCTCACGCCCACCCGGACCGGAATTAATGGACTAAGATCTGGAAACTTACGAGATCTTGTTTTCTCGGCCCAAAAGCCCATCATGGAGAAATAACCTTCACTTCCTTTTGTTTGATCTTTTTTAGTTATTTCTCAGTTCAAGATTAATTTCTCGATTAAAAAAGGCCAAATGATTATGTACTAAAAACATATTATATAGTATTGTTTGTGAAAAAAGATATACTATCGTATTTCTTGTTTCATCAGTACTTAATTATTCGTAGTTATAATATTATTTTTCGTCACGGAATCACTTTTTTTTAATTATCGTTCGGTTTGATTTTCAACACTACTGTTAAAATATATAAAATAAAATAAAACCCCTCAAGATTTGACTTTTAAGATTCTCAATATTTTAAGTCCAATATTAAATAGTTTTTCCGAAGATAAAAGAGAATAACCCCATCAAATGGGACTGTCATCAAAGAAGATTATGCTTCTTCTAAACCTTACATCGTTATTCACTATGATCGTCGTTACAGGTCAATTCTCCTATCTCTTTTATTTCTCATTATTATTAACGATGAAAGAAATTTTTTTAGTTGTATGAAAAAATTATTTACAAATTTTACAATTCTATTTTAGTTTACTCCATATATAGAAAAATTAACTAATAATTATATTGATTCATAATCATGAATAATTTATTAAATACATGAATGTAGAGAAGTTCTTTTAATCAAGACATTGAGTTATTTTTGAAACAAATCATTAGTCAAGTAGTTAAATGTTTTTTTCATCTGATCCGAATTCGATTTCATGACGTTTAGGGAGAGAAAATTTGGGTTACATTCTTTCATACTTTTTACCTTTTTAACATGATGTGTATATATGATTATATATTGGTTTAGTGGTTAAATATCTATTTTTATTCTTTTCAT